>JAUDYJ010000002.1:144163391-145453391 GCA_030761175.1 Masticophis lateralis
GCTGCAGACAGCCTACCAGCAGTCGAAAGATAAACTGGCATGCCTGCTCCGCGATTACCAGGAGCTGCTAAACACCAAACTGGCTTTAGATATTGAAATTGCTACCTATAAGGCACTCTTGGAAGGAGAGGAGAGCAGGTGAGGTGCACTTCTAAATATACTTAGAAAAATATAAAAACAATGCCCAGCTATCATAAGGGGGTAGCAACCTGTGGTTTTCTAAATATTGTTGGGTTCCTATTCATCCTAATCAATATGGTTGGTAGTCAAGAATAATTGGAAGGCTGAACACCCAAACACCTACTGTAGATAGTTATGTTATACATGTCTGTAATAAAATATACTAAAATGGGAAAGTGACATTTAAAATGCTAGACTAAAAAGGAAGGCAACAGATTGATGATATGCTATACTTATGGAAGGAAAGATACTCAATAAACCATCAATGTTATGATTAGGTGATTTGATTGGGTGAGGTTGGGAATCATGTACTATACAATTCTAAAAATAAAGAATTGAATACTGGATAAGAAATGTCCTTATATACCCATCCTGAGAATATAAATTAGTTTTTATTGGGAGACCTCTATGATTTCCAGAATCAGCAGGAAGATATGATTTCCAAAAGATGTTATTCTTTGCAACACTTGGAACTACATTCTACTTTCTCTTTATGGAAATCAGATACGTAGTACAAGAATCCACTGAGCTACTAGATGGCAGCAAAGAATTCTCTATATTTTTGAAACCTGGGAAGACTGATTCACCTCATTCAGCTTCTCATAAACTTTATTATGTTGGTTGCACAGTCATCCAGATGGATTTGACATTTTTATCCACCTATTGAGTCTTAGGACCTCAAATAGGCAAATGTTGCTTGAGGGTGTTAAAGGTATTGCAGCAAGGTGTAACCTGTTCCAAATAAAGTGCATAACTTCTCAGTGTTTTAGACTACAACTCCCTAAATTCTCTACCAGAGAGACCAAACCTTTATTCGTTGAGAGCTTGGGAAGCTATAGACTATCTGTTCTAGAGGTAATCAGCCTGGGAAGGCTGATCAATAGATGTTCTCTCAACATATGGACAGTTGGACAAGTAGGATGTGAGGCACCTGTAAACAGACTTTCTCTCCCATTTCACTCATTTCTTAACTGTATGGATAAGATCCTCAAATTTTATACTTGGTGTTATGACCCAGGATGATAGAGAAGGGTAAGCTTCAATAAAGTCCTTTATTGCTCCGCTGTCCCATGACAATTGATTCTATAACAACTGGTAAAGCTCAACCCCAAACTTTCCTGAAGGCAGCTACCCAGTCAGTGCCACACAATCTCACAAACTAAATCCAATATTCATCAGAGCTGATTCACAAGGCAAGAAGGAAGTCCATAAACAAGGTTCCAAAAATCCACAAGGCAAGGTCCAGAGTCCACAAACAAGATTCAAAGTCCACAGGGCAGAAATCAATCCAAAATCAGGGTTTACAATAACTGGGGAAGTGCGTGCCAAAGCAAACAATTGTTCCTGACAAAGACACCCTCCTCCAGCCTCTGATTAAATCAGCTGAAGCCAGGTGTTTCTTGCAAGAAAGGGTGGGGTAGCCTCCTCACCAGCAGCCTCACAAACCTCCTTTGAGCTTTCCTCTGCTCCATTCTCTGTGCCCTTGGAGCCAGTGAAGAAGGCAGCTGTTCCTTATTAGAGGGGATCTGTTGCCTCTCTTCATCACTGCCTGTCTGCAGCCAATCCTTCTCTGCATTTGTGAGGGCAGGTAGGTCTCTGTCCAGTCGACTACCTCCTCCAATGCTGGAGGGACCTGGGACAGCATAATCCTCAGCCTCCAGCCTCTCCAGACATTCCAGGGTAGACATGCCATCCACATTGGGGGCTCCTGGTTTCAACTCCTCCTCCTCCTCCAAACCAGGATGCAATGGGGTCATGACACTTGCGGTCCCCTCACCCACCTTGTGAGCATCATCAGGACTGAGTTACCAAAATCCAGCTAACATGATGTGGAAGAAAAACGTGGCTTTGCTTCCATTTAAGGGCCACATGGATTTCCGCAGTTCTGATATGCTAGCCACAAGCCAGAACATCCTATTTAGATAGTGGTGCTGACCATTCTGACAGTGAATATAATACTGTCTATAGGCAAAGAATGCAAAATGTTTGTTTTTGAAATATTGAGTCCTTAAAGAATATGATCTGCATAGCCATCCTGCACTTCTGGTTCTAATTTTCATTTTTCTCATCCTAACAGGATTTACACAGGCAACCCTGTCAGTGTTGGTGAGTACATTCAACATCCCCTTACCCTGCTTAAAAATGTGCAACCCAATATTGTGTGCTTGATATTTTCAGGCCTGCCATCAAAGTAACGGAACCTCTCTTGTTTGCCACCTTTACAGCAATGGTTAGTGGAGGCTACCCAGTGGGCGAGTGTCCCCCTGGAATGGGAGTCGGAGTGGCCTATGGTGGTGCTGCTGCAGGAAGAGGCATGGAACACAATCATGGGAACTTCAATGGCATGGGAGAAGGCTTCACTACTGGGAGTGCACCTTGTGTCCACACTATGGGCCCCAGGACTACAGGAGGCTCAGGAGGCATGGCAGCCGGAGTCAATCATGGGATGGTCCATGGGGCTGGGTTGGGGACTGTAGGAGGGATTAGTACTAGCAGTGGTGGCTACACAGGCAATGTTACCACCAAGCATGTAATGACTTCTGGAGGTGGCAGACATAACTCAGGTCTTTCTGCAGATGGAAACTACACAAGTAGTCACCATGGTGGAATACACCATAATGTAGGAGCCACCTGTGTTTCTGGAGGGTCTGGCATGGGAATGCATAGTTCTGGAGCTATGTCCGGAGGCATGTCCGGAGCTGTGTTTGGGGCTTCCCGTGGTGAGAGCAGCTCTGGGCTTAGAAATGTCCAAGTCACATCAGTCAGTTCTTCAGTCCGAAAATTTATGTACTAAATCCCAGGAGCTGGGAAGAAGGAACTTCATGTGGAGACAGATGCATGAATCATTAAATTCATGACTGGGAACAGCCATGCTCTAGATTAAAACCATATTGAGGGTTTGGGGTGTGCCAGGAGCCAGCCTCAGGTATTGGGCATGGCCACGGCAAATGAATGGGTGGGGCTGGCTCATAGCAAATTCAGAATCAATCCTCTCAAAGAGAAAATTCAGAACCACTCCATTTCTGCCATTCCTTTCCTCCCCCAGAACCAACCCTGATTAATTGCTCAATTTTAGAGACCAGCTGAATGGCTGAAAGGGGTTGAAAAATGGTGAATAGGCTCTGGGGGGCATGCCTAGGCATCTGGGATTTCACAGGGCCTCTGGATTACCCACCCCATAGGAAAGAAATAGCAGGACCTTATATTTATTTGAGATAGCTTACTGTAGATTGCTTCAGCATGTAACGGCCAGGGTTTTCTGTCTTTAAGACTCTTCAAGCAGTCTCCAACCATGTATGCTCCTTTCCCCTCAATCTACACTGGGAATATTTTATTTTTTGCCTGTTTTTGAATTCGGGATTTTATTTTAGTTTTTGATTTCCTTTTTGCCCTTGGTGCCTAGCAAATCATTTCAGAAAGGGAAGCCGCATATTAACTGTCCAAGATGGGATTGCAAATAACATTTCTTTCCTCTGCCTCTCCCCTCCCCCGGGTCAAAATTTACTGTACACACATTTTAACACTGAACTCTTCTCTTGACTTCTTTGCACCCATTTTCACACTAGAATACTTCCTTTGATATATTTTTCTTCCCTGTTACAGCTAGACTTGCAATTAGACTGGGGAATCAGGATCACATTCATTTTTCCACTTGTTAAAACCTCTTCTTAAAAAAATGTGTATGCTGAGTTTAGAATTGAAATTATGAAATGTTGGGATGAAGAGAATGATGCGTGTAGGCTGTCTGCTTCTGAACTCAGGTGTTACTGGTAAAAGCCAATTTTCTGTCAAAAAAGATTAGTGGAAATTTGAATCCAAATAACAACCTAGAAGGTTTCTTAATTGTAGTGTGAAATTCTGTTGCATCTTTTTAATTAACTGTGCTTTGCCATAGTTCAATGCATGCATTACTATTCTGATTAAGGATTAGTTGCAAAGGACATACCAGTATATCTTTAATATCTACACTGTTGCTATATTTTAAGCACTCCAAGCTTCCTTCTATGTTTTCAATAAACTGCATGCATGTACTTGGCTTCTGCTTCACTTTAGTGTTTTTGTTTCTTGCTTCCTTCTGTCTCTAAATTTTTCTCTGTGAATTGTAAGTAAATATATACATGCTGGCACAGCTCCCTCTGTCAAGTAGACACAGAGGCAAAATTCACATTTTACATTAGAATCCAAACCTACCTGGCATCTCATTTTCAGAGCTAAATAAAGTTAAAAAGGAGCTTTTCACATCTGCATTTTTCTCAGCTTTGCAGTGTACTTCCATCAGTAGAAAAATATATTAAATTCTCCATAAAAACACATAATAATGCATTGAAGTATATCATTTACATATAGAATGCCTGAAAGCATTATATTTTGAGAAATCCATACAAGCAAACACAATTTATTGCAGATTTTGCTTAAGAAAAGTTCTGCAGTTTGAATGGGAATAGGATGTTCGACATACTTTGGGTTGTTATTAAGCATCAATCATACACATGAAAAAAGGAGCATTTGAATTCATTCATTCTAGTTTCTCCTCAGAAGATCAGGAATACTTCCAAGAACCCCTTGTGCGAAGGACCTCTACACTTTGAAGTTACACAGCTGCACAATGCACATGGTGAGAATGTGCAGAAGCTCATCTGAATGGCTTCTCCCCATAAATAGATCCACATTGATTTCCCCTTAATTTTTATATCCAAAGAACAATGCCATGTCACACTGAGGAACAAAAATAAACACTGCTTGGACTTCATCCAACATTTGATCTGAATGGTCTCATTTAGACCACACTTTTGTAGTTCTGTACATTTCTGATACAAATTAATAGCTGTGGCAATATCCCTGTGAATCTGCTCGCTGAGATGGATAGAGGTTCCCTGCTCCCTCCACTTCCCCAAGAAAAATTGTGTGACCCACCAAAATGGAATCAATCAAGATGCAACTAGACATATTGTCCTGGAATATTTCTAAACTCAGAAACCCTATGCAAAGGTATACGAATGGGAATGTTGCATATAAAAGCTATACATTACAGAACAACATGTATACAAATGAGTATATTTGGGATATATACTGCTGTGTACATGTGTGACTTACAACAGTTCACTTAGTAACCAAAGTTACAACAGCACTGAAAAAAGTGACTTATGACCATTTTTCACACTTATGGCCGTTGCAGCATCCCCATGGTCATGTGATTTATATTTGGATGCTTGACAACTGACTCACATTTATGACGGTTGCAGTGTCCAGGGTCATGTGATCACCTTTTGCAACCTTCTGACAAGCAAAGTCAGTGGGAAAACCAGATTCATAGTGTTAATAATTTAATAACTGCAGTGATTCATGTAACAAATGTGGCAAGAAAAGTAATAAAATAGGGCAAAACTCACTTAACAAATTTCTCACTTAGCGACATAAATTTTGGGCTCAACTGTGATTGTATGTAGAGGACTACCTGTATATATATGGTTTTATGTGCTTGATTTGTTGATAAGAGAGAGAGAGGGAGGGAGGGAGGGAGGGAGGGAGAGAGAGATATCTCAAGTCAACAAACCAAGCACATAAAACTTTCTGTCATAACCATCTGTTCCTAAACCAGATTGTGCCAAAATATCCTATCTCTTTTTATTCATAAATCCTCTATATAGAGGGTCACTCTATGAGGGACATAAACTATCTTTAAATAGGATATATAAATAAAATAAAAATGTAACAGCCTGTTATGACATGGGCAGGGTTTGTAAGCAACACCAGCGTGTCAAAGGAAGGAATCCCCTTTTATTGAACCAACCTTCCTCAAAATTCCCACAGCTCACTGTAAACCCAAGAGCAAGGCTCTAACGTGTACACACACGTCAAGCAGTTCCTCGAAACGAGAAGTGTGTGTGTGAGAGAGAGAGCAGCACAATTCTGAGAAGAAAAACAGTTCAGGATACTTGGTCATCCGCATCTTCGTTGCCGGGGCCCGAGCACAAACGGGAGCCACACTGGGTCACTGCAACTTGCACACAGCAAGACGAGGCTAGACAAGGCAAGGAAAGGCAGAGCAAGGTAAAGTAAAGCAAGGCAGTGAGTCATCAGTAACAGAAAGGCTTCTTGAGTCTTGACAAGTGTTGCTGGCAAGTATCACACTTGTTCCCTTCCCCACACGCCTCTTTAAATCCTATTCTTCAGATGAGCCTTGTGAAGAGGCACAGGGCATCCTCCTCCTGAGTAGTTGGGTCACCCTGCACTGACTCTGCCTCCTCTCCATTCTCTATGGTCAAGGATCAGGTGGGGGAGGCAACTGCTCATCTCCGGAACTCCTCTACTCCACTGCCTGCCCTTTCCATCTCCTCCCCCATTCCTTGGTCATCCTGCACCCTCTCTTCCTCTCTGATGACCCTTTCGAGGCCTGAGGGACCTGGGACTGCCTTGTCCTGCTCCTCCGGTTGTTCCTCCTGGGCCAGAGAGACTACGTCCTCTTCCTCCATTGGCCCGGCTCCATCTCCTCCTCCTGTTCGGAACCTGGCTCCAATGGGGCCATGACACAGCCTTTTTAAGTCCAGTTATACTGATTATTTTAGGAATATTCTATTTTCTGATAACAGACATTCCCCACTGAGAGCACTGACAGATCATTTAGGCCAATGTTTTTCAACCATGGCAACCTGAAAATGTATGGATTTTCAAACCCAGAATTCCCCAACCAGAACACCAAGACTGAGAAATACTGATTTAGATAGCCTGTGAATGTTACTTTGCAGGTGATTTTCTTTCTAAGCTTAGACTCCTAAGAATGTGCTTCGACCATTTTCAAAAAAATTAAAGCAAACCCTCAATGCAAACTTCCCTAAAACCAGTGGTGAAATCCAATTTTTTTTTACTACCGGTTCTGTGGGCATGGCTTGGTGGTTGTGGTGTGGCTTGGTGGGCATGGCTTGGTGGGTGTGGTAGGGGAAGGATACTGCAAAATCTCCATTCCCACCCCACTCCAGGGGAAGGATACTGCAAAATCCCCATTCCCACCCCACTCTGGGGCCAGCCAGAGGTGGTATTTGCCGGTTCTCTGAACGGCTCAAAATTTCTGCTGCCGGTTCTCCAGGACCTGTCAGAACGTGCTGGATTTCACCTGTGCCTAAAATGTAAGGACAAAATATAAGGACAAGACGTTTTAACACTTTTTAACTGTTGATTTTTAGCAACTTCAGATTGTGCGAGTGATATGAATGTTTTGCCCAGGAAGTGCATTTGGAAAATCATTAACGTATTTCTTGACCAGAATACTCCCACTGCATACAAAATCCTCACCTGTTCTGATATCAGAGCCAATGGCTGCAGAAGACATTACATGTAGTTCATAGAAGGAAGGTGATAGAGACAGTTTGGTCTAGTGGTTAAGGCCCCAGGCTAGAAACCAGGAGACTTTTATTCTAGTCCCACCTTAGACATGAAAGTCAGTTGGGTGACTTTGGGCCAATAACCCTCTCTCAGTCCAATTTACCTTACAGATCTGTTGTTGGGAGGAGAAAAGAGGTGATTACTACTTTGAGTTATTTTAAAAAAATAGTAAAGGGGATATAAAATAAATAAAGATAAACAAAAGCTCTCACATATCACCTTAGGGCAGGGGTGTCAAACTCAAGGTCAGTGGGTCGGGTCTAGCCTGCAAGATAGGCCTGTGGGGCCAGCCTGGAAACAGAAAAGAACAGGCCTGTGGTGCTTCTGCCAGCAAAAAGGAGCTTGGGGCTGCACTCACACACAAACACACGCCCCCCGTTTTCGGCCATGAAAGCCTCCTGCAGCCCTCTGCCAGCTCCATTTTCGCTGGCAGAGGGCTAGCAAAACAAACTAAAAACAAAAGAAAAGGAGAAATGTTTCCCCTTTTGCATTTGAGCCTCCAAGAAGGGACAGGAAAGGAGAAAGGGAAAGAGGAAAGACAAAGGAAAATAATGGAAGATGGGAAGAGAGCAGGAAGGAAAAATAAGGAAAGAGGGGAAGGAAGAAGAAAGGAAAATGAAGAGGGAAGGAAAAAGAAGAGAAGGAAGGAAGGAAGGAAGGAAGGAAGGAAGGAAGGAAGGAAGGAAGGAAGGAAGGAAGGAAGGAAGGAAGGGAGATTATAATGAGAGTAAGAGAGAGTCTCAGGGAAGTCCTACCTTGGCACTTGGCCACCACAGGTGCCTCCAACACGAGTAATGTTGAGCTGGTCACACCCACCATGGCCACGCCAACCCATCCCTCTGAGGTCAACCACAACCCTGATGTGGCCCTCAATGAAATCGAGTTTGACACCCCTACCCTAGGGTCTAAAAGATGAACACTATAACCATTGTAGTTCTTTTAAAATAAACTAGTTTGTCACTATTTGCTTTGATTTCTTTGATTTCCTAGTCTCCTTAAATAAAGAGTACTATTTGCATATTCTGAAAGAATACAAGATATGTGATTGGATATGAAAGAAAAGAGTTTCTTGTATCAATCAAATTCTATAAAGAGCAAAAAAAAATGGAACGTCATTACTGAACAAATGATAATTATATTTAGCGGGAGCAAATGCAGGGTGATGGAGTCCTCCTCTTGGGCTCAAAATGTATGCTCAGGAAGCAGGTGGCGGAGATGGCCAGGCAGGCCTCTGCACAATTTCAACTGGGACATCAATTATACCTATTTCTAGACTAGGAGGCTCTGCTCATGGTTATGCATGCTTCAATTACTTCCCAGTTGGATTACTGGGCTAGGTGGCTCAGTAATTAGCTTGTCGATCAGACAGGTCGGCAGTTCGGCGGTTCGAATCCCTAGGTCTCCTGCGTGAACAGGGGGTTGGACTAGATGACCTCTAAAGTCCCTTCCAACTCTGTTACTGTTACTGCAATGCCCTCTGTATGGGTTTATGTTGAACACCATGCAAAAAGTATGGCTGATCCAGAATGCAGTGGCATGGGTAATTACAGGCAAACAGAGTACAATAATATGGCACTACAGCAGTAATTCAGGAACTGCACTGGCTCTCAATAGACTTCTGAATAAAATGCAAAGTAATGGGGTATTACTTATCAAAATCCTACATGCAATGATTTAATTACAGGATTGCATATTTGCTTTTCTTCTTGTTGATTGCATTTAGTATCTTGTTACATTGTCCAGATTCTCTCTGGCAAGTGGGCAGCTATATAAACAAAATGGGTAGTGTTCCTGGTAAAGCCATACAGGATGGGACCTGCCTCGTGTACATGGAAGATAACAATATTATGACATACCATCAACTCATATCATCATTTTGATATCATTGGGGCTCTCTGTGGACACTAACCGCAGAACACAAAAATTAAACCCCATATGTCTCCTTCCAAGCCAATGCACTTTGTGGAAGTTCTTTTCCCTGCCTTGAGACAGGGACACATTTTCTAGGTTTTTTAGAAGAGTTGTGAAAACTCTTTATCAAGACCTTCTGTTATGTATCTAATTTTGGAGGGAAAATTAGAGCCGGAAAAAGCTCAATGATCATTTGGCAAGAATGAATCATACACTTGGCAAGAAGCTATTTATAAGGAGAGCTGTTCTACTGTAAATTCACTGGATTCTCACTGTGTATTAAAGAGTTGTTGTTCACTTCAGCCTGGCTCCTGGCTTCTCACTTGCCCGATCTAACACCTTCCACTTTATTTTTTTATCTTTTATTGATTTTATTGTAAATTCTTCGACTGTGGTCAGCTGACCAGAATCACTGAGAGTCAGGAGGCATATCTTGCATATTGTATTGTCCACATACTTTATCTATAGATATTTATTTGCTGATGATTTCTTTAAACTTATATTTATGTCTATATGTATAATGTGTTTTATTAGTATTGTATATCAGTGATTGCATGATCTCTGCAATCACTAAAAATATATATATCAGTCCAGTTTAGTGTATTGCATCTAATACAGTTTAGTGTATTAAATGCAACACACTAAACAAATATATCAGTCCAGTATCTGATTTTTTAAAATATAAATGATATTGCACTTCAATTGTTATATAGCCTAGGTCTGTGATGGCGAACCTATGGCATGGGTGCCACAGGTGGCACGCAGAGCCATATTGGTGGGCATGCGAGCTCAGCTCCGGCACGCCTGCGTGTGCCAGCCAGGTGATTTTCGGGCCTTCTAGGCCCACCAGAAGTCAGGAAACACACTGTTTCCGGCCTCCAGAGGGCCTCTGGGGGGATGGGGAAGGTCGTTTTTGCCCTCCCCAGGCTCCTAGAAAGGCTCTGGAGCCTGGGGAGAGCAAAAAAACAGGACTACCAGGCCCACCGTGCCATCATGTGCCAAAGGTGGGAGGAGCATGAGGGTGCGGGGCGCATAGAATTATGCATGTGGGCATGCTTGCATGTGATCCCACCGCGCTCCCCCTGCTTTTGGCACGCGATGACAAAAAGGTTACCATCCCTGGCCTAGGTATTTGAACATAAATCTTTTTAACATTTCTATTTTATTGTGTTTTACTAATATAGTGAAATATTAATATATATTGCTTGTACATGTGTCTTTCATTGTTGTTGTTAGTTGCAAAGTCATGTTCGATCCATCACAACCACATGGACAACATTCCTCCAGGCCTTCCTGTCCTCTACCATCCCCCGGAAACCATTTAAACTCACGCCGACTGCTTCAGTGATTCCATCCAACACCTCGTTCTCTGCCGTCCCCTTCTTCTTTTGCCCTCAATCATTCCCAGCATTAGGCTCTTCTCTAGTGAGTCCTTCCTTCTCATTAGGTGGCCAAAGTATTTGAGTTTCATCTTCAGGACCTGGCCTTCTAAAGAGCAGTCAGGGTTGATCTCCTCTAGGACTGACCAGTTTGATCGCCTTATTTAGAGTATATTCCATACTCTAAATAAATAATAACTAAGAAGCATACAACATTAATAATATTTGGGAAATTACCATTATATTTTTCCTCAGAATTGTACATAGCTATTATGCAAATCCAGAAAAAGATGCAGCTTCATTAAGAACCCAGCTACAGGTGCAGGGTTGTTTGCTCATATCCTCCCCAAAATACCTTCTCTTTTTCTTCGGATCTGAAGTACTACATATCCCCATTCAGAAGGTAATTATTCCTTGGCCCTGATGAGTATGGATCCTGCTTGTAATTAACCCATTAAATTACAGAGGTTTATTTATTAATCAAATTTATTTACCTGACCATCTCATGCGAAGTGGCTCTGGGCAGTGTACAGCAATAATACTATATAATAATAATAAGGTGCTATTAATTAGAAGCAACAAGAAGAAAAATAATCCAGGTGGACAGGAGACAAAAATTCATTCTGGATTTAAATTATAGCTCAAAATAATATTAAAGGAGAGGATTTTATTGAATGCATTTTCTTTGAAGCCTATAAGGATCCAAACAAAGGGAGCAGATTGACAACCAGAAAAGTGGAAGCATGAAGTTCTTCCTAATTCCAGGTAAGTGATTTTCCACAGATAATAGCATGTTATTTGGCTGGAGAATAGCAGCTGGATCAATTGTACCAGGTGGAATGGTTTCCAAGTTTTTTTCTATTGTCAAGCCACCTGCTTTCATTATTCTGAAAAAGCAGGAAAGACAAGGTAGAATAAAACTCTCAGACTTGCCAATTCAAGTTCATCAGAGAAATCAAACCACAATAGCTGATTTCCACAATTTTTTTAAAGGCAGGTAGGTATAGAGGGAAGAAAGGAGGGGAAGAAAGGAAGTTAGGACAAATGGCACAATTTACAGCTCATTAAAGCTACAAGGTCAACACTGTTAAAAATACATTAAACCAAACAATTTGGGATGCCTTCCAGTGGTGGGTTGGCCCCAGTTTGAACTGGTTCGCTAGATCCGGTAGTAAAACTGGTGGACCCACTAGACATCATCATAAGTGATCTGTGCAGAAGAGTGTGTGTGGGTACGATGAGAACTGGTTGTAAAGTTAAGTAGGACCCACCCTTGATGCCTTCGTACAAAATATTAGTCCTGGGAAAAGATAAGTTTAATTAAATTGCATCTAAGAAGGAACCTTTATCAGGGGTGGGTTCTACTTACCTTTACTACTGGTTCATATCGTGCCTGTGCACGCTCTTCTGAGCATGCACAGATCACTTATGATGATGTCTGGGTCAATGTCTGGGTCAATGGGCGGAGCCTCCCGCTGGTTTTACTACTGGTTCTTGCAAACTGGTCCAAACTGGGGGCAACCTACCACTGAACTTTAGGCATATGATGTCTGATGTATAGAAGGTTATGTTATCAACATGTTTGTAGATGCAAAAAACTGCAAGATGACAGCAAACAACCCAGTGAAAATCTGGATTTTTATTAGCCGATCTTGGTAACACAGTATTATAAAAGATATTGAAAAAAAATTCCTAGCTGTAATGTTTGAGGATTTAATTAACACAATTAAGAAATATAAAGTGAAAAAGTACATCAGTTGCCAATGGCTTAATGTCTATTTAACAAACTGTCCATATTTTTGAGGGATCACCTGTACACATTGGGGGAATATCTATGGACCAGCAGAAAACATCTTGATCAGCCTTCCCCAGCCTGATGCCTTCCAGAAGAATTGGTCTACAACTCCTAAATTTTCCAGAAATAAAGATGTTCATTAGACTTCCTAATTAAGAATTTAGGAATTTAGGGACTTCCGGTGGCGCCTCCGTCGTTGTCAGAGGTTGCTCCATGACCGCCGGCCTCGCCGCATGTGAAAGAGCCGCCTTACAGCTGGCAGGCGGCTCGAAAACCCCACTCTTCAGTCGGAAGACCGGGTAGAGCTACTGGGGGTGCGGTAGAGCCCCCTGAATTGCCCCCAGGACTTTTTCTTTGTCCTGGAGAGGGCTCAGGGTGATGGCTCCCTATTCACCCCCAGAGAAGCTCTGTGCAGCGAGGGATCTCTGCTGCTTTTAGCAGCGGAGCCAGACGTCGTGAGCAACACCACAAGATTGACTGAAATTTAAACAAGCTGCTGAAATCTGGATTACTCAAAAAAGGAAAAATGCAAGTATTGTTTTTTATTAATTTTCTAGAAGAAAAAGAGAGATTGGAGAAAGTGTTCTGAAAATGGCGACTGGCTTTGCTTGGAAAATGTTTCAGAAAATGGAGAGTGGAAAGTGAAAGTCAGAGCTTAGCCAGCACCGAAGTACTTTAAAAGAAACATTCTAGTAGGGAAAAGAAACAAAAATTGATTCAAACAGAATTTCTCTGTTTTTTGAAAAAATAAGAACTTCTCTGTTTTTTTGGAAAAATAAAAGTTAAAACTTTTTTTTTAGAAGTATGACTCCTAAACCAAAATCAAGGGGGGGCTCCCTGATTTTACAACTCAGACAAAGGAAAAAACAGAAATGACCCAAATGTACTTGAAGGGAACTGCAAATGAGGATTTAAAAGATTTTATAAATAGGTCTTTAGGAAGTGTTGTTAAGAAGATAAAAAGCTCACAGAAGAATCTTGAGGAGACGATACAGGGAAAATATGATCAATTGAATCAAACCATCACTAAAGTAGTTTCTGATCTTTCAAGTGCGGTGGTGGAAATGGGGAGGAAAGTGACTGAAATCAGTATTAAGTTTGATTCTAAGATGAAAGATATACAAGAAAAATTTGTGGAAGCTGATGCTAAAAATCAGAATATTGAGAATAATGTGATGATGCTTCAAATTAAAGCTATGGAATCAGCGATTAGATTAAGAGGTATAAGAGAAAATAAGAGAGAAAATTTAAGATCAGTTTGTGCAAAGGCTTTTGCGGCATTATTAAAGTTGGAAGATGAGCAAATTCTTGGCTGCATGGAGAAAGTTACAGGGTCAATTCACGTGTAGCTAAACAAAGGAATTTGCCTAGAGATGTTGTTGTCTGCTTTACTGACAGAAGATTGAAAGATGATATTTTACAAAAATCCTACTCTGCTATGGTGCAGGTAGAAGGTATACAAATTAGTGTTTTTAAAGAGTTACCACCGAAGATTTTAAAGGACAGAAAAGATTTTGGTTTTTTGGTTAAGGAATTGAAGAGAAGTAATATTTCATTCAGATGGGATCTGCCAGTTGGTGTAATTTTTAGATATCATGATGTGAGATATTGTTTAAATACTATTGAAAAAGCGGAACATTTTTACAATAATATTTTTAAGGGAGCCCCTGAAGGTATTAAGAATAAAAAATCTGAAAGAGAGACTGTGGAATGCAAGCAGATGGAAGAAATTCAAAGTGTGTCAGAAGAAAAAGGAGCACCAGGTGGTTGTCCAGATGATTTTATTATGGATTTTCCAGGTTTGAAAATAAAGCATCCCAGAGATCCAAGAGAGGTAGTACTGGACCTTGAACTGTCGAAACAAGGATTAAAAAATAAATCTATAACCCGAGATGAGAAACAAATTTTATTTAACCAAAAACAGCAGAGGTCCAGTACCTTACAAGAGAAGGGGGGTGATGCTAAGCAACAGGAAGTAGAAGATAAGGAAGGAACTCGACTGGAAACCACTGATGTGCAACAGAAGGATATTTATGAAATCTTCAAACATTTTGCAGAAAGGTTCGAAAAAATCTGATCAATCAACTGAATAGTATAAAAGATAATCTTGTCTATATTTGATTTATGTACAAAAATGGATTATAAAATTTTTTACAAAGTTTATCCTGAGTTGGATTTAACATCTTGAGTAAGGCAAACAGATTGCTGCAACTTATGCAGTTGATCTGTAGTTACCCTATTATAGTTTTTTTGGAATTAACTATCTAGAAGAAGAAAATAAAGATGAAAACATCTTGAGAACCCGAAGGAAGGAAATGGAAAGGGCGACAGGATTTGAAAGAGCTTTAAAGGAACATCTGGGAATGCAGCTTGCAGGGGTTTATATATATATATATATATATATATATATATATATATATATATATATATATATAAGGTTTGGAAATTTAGGAGGAGCTGCATTTGTTTTTTTGTTTTTTTTAGGTGGTATAGTATTAGCTAGGTTGAATGTTCTACCTAGAGGATTACAAAATACCTTCGTGGTTGGATATTATCAATATAAAGTCACTCGGGAGGATTTCTATTTGGAGAAATGTTTTTGGCTGTTGGGGGCAGCAGGAATATGAAGCTTATCAGAACTATGTTGGATATTTAACTTCAATCAAGATGAAGTGAAGATTGAAACATGGATTACTGAGATAGAAAACTGTTGGATATAATTGTATAATTATAATTATATATGTATAATCATATATGATATTTTATTAGAATAGAGAAATGTTTTATGTTTTTGTTTTTTAGTTGATGGGCGTAGTTGGGATAAAATTATTTGATATGGATATGGATGTGATTTATTATATTTTATTATTAGAGGGATTGATTTTGGTATATAATTAGTAATATTAATATCAGTGGGTTAGAGAAAGGCATGATAAATGAATATTGATGGTTGATGGTTGATTAATGAGGTAAATTTTATTATTATTAGTTCTTTTTATTACAATATTGTTAATTTTAGGAAAATTTTATTACTTATAGGTTTATATTTTGTTATATGTACTTGTTTTTTTTAATTTGTAGCGGAAGTCAAGGGGGGGATGGGGGGAAATGGGGTTGGAGTGGGGGGAGATTTGGGGGGAAGGGTTCAGAGGGGAAAAGGGGGGTTTGGGGGGGAAGGGGGGTTTGGGGGGGGGAAATGGAAAAATTTTGTATTGTAAAACTTTTTCAATAAAAAAAAAAGAATTTAGGAATTTACAGCCTGAAAAATTTGGAGGAGCCCTGATAAGTTATAAACTAGAATAAAATTCTAGGAACATAAATTCTACCTCCTATGTTATGTAGAAAACTGTGCAAATATTCAGCATTAAGGGGCACACCTTTAAAATTACAAGCAGCTGAATAGCAATAGCACTTAGACTTATATATCACTTTACAGTGTTTTGCAGCCCTCTCTAAGCAGTTTACAGAGTCAGCATATTGCCCCCAGCAATTTGGGTCCTCATTTTACCCACCCTGGAAGGCTGAGTCAACCTTGAGCCTGGTGAGATTTGAACTGCTAAATTGCAGGCAGCTGGCAGTCAGCAGAAGTAGCCTGCAGTACTGCACTCTAACCACTGTGCTCACCATGAATGAGATCACAATCTTCCAGATTTCAAATATTTACGGAATTCATAGAATGTGAATTGCCAGCTAATGATCAGTTGGATTCTTGCTGCATATTTCTGTTAGTTCTATACTGCTTTCTTGATTTTTGTGCTAACACTGTATTAACAGAGAAAGATTTTAGGATGCAAGTGCAATGAACAATAGTTACATTTGTTGGTCACAACAAATCCCTAAGCGAGAGTAAGTCAGATATGCTAATTTTTGGAAGTACTTTCATCAACATTCAGGTCAGCAATAAAATGAGCTCTAATTAAAAATTTGCAGATAACTATGGCACAAAACTTCAGAGTTTTCCATTTCTAACCCCCCTATTTTTAATGGATAGGTACTTTTTGTTTTTTTTTTATAAACACCTGTCCATTAGCTTGTTTATAAAAATGATTATTGCAAGTCATGTTTTAAACCTGACTTCCAGGTTTAAAACTTACAGGGTGCCATCGGTCAAATTATGTCGACTGGCGACCCCCAGGGGAGAGCCTTCTCTGTGGGGGCTCCTGCCCTATGAAACGAATTGGCCCCAGAGATACGTATAATCCCCGACCTACATACCTTTCGCCATGCCCTTAAGACTTTACTATTTCAACAAGCTGGTCTAACGGAATAATGAATTTTAATGGGTATTTTAATATTGGGGTTTTTAAAAATAGGGCCAAACCTTTGAATATATTTTAAATCATTTTTAATTTTTGTGGTATATGTTGCTTTTAGTATGGCTGTGCACCGCCCTGAGTCCCTCGGGAGAAGGGTGGTATAAAAATTAAATAAGTAAGTAAGTAAGTAAGTAAGTAAGTAAGTAAGTAAGTAAGTAAGTAAATGAATAAATAAATAACTTGGATTTCCTAAGTGCTTCAGATGAGATCCAGTTTTAAGAAAGATTTTCTGGATACAGAAATAGAAGTAGAAGAGTTATGCTACTTCGAGTTCCCAAATAAATAGTATTTCAAACATCTCTTCCTCTAACACTGGAGGAATTGTATAAGCAGGGGCCTTGTTTAAATTAGGCACTGACCAGTTCGTATGCCAATGACTTTTTTTGCCCTACCTCCTTGGACTGTAAATTACCCCCATTTTCAATTAACACCTGGAAGAGATGCCACTAGCTCTTCCTATTTACTCTAACAAGTAGTGAAATTAAAAACTTTCTGTCTAAGGCTAATGAGAGCCACTTTGGTGTAGTAGTTAAATTCTGGCCTAGAAACTAGGAGACTGTGAGTTCTAGTCCCACCTCAGGCATGGAAGCTGGCTGGGTGACTTTAGGCCAGGCGTTCTCTTTCAGTCCAACCTACCTCCCTGTTGTTGTGATGGAAAAGAAGCTAAAGGAGTATTATATGTATGTTTGCCACTTTGAGTTATTTTTAAAGTTGAGATAAAAATTTAGTACATTAGATAAGTATTTCCCACTTTTGCGTTAGTGATGTGCCTGAAATCTATTAGATTTCTTCTTCATTAGTATGTAATCTTCCTTTACTGATGCCTGAAGTGACCGTCCTGCCACTTGGGCTCATTGTGGCAATTACCTCTCGTGTTGTAAGCAATTGATGGATAAGGAGTCTAGGTGAGCCCTTACAAAGCCAATAGGAGGAGAACTCTAGGCATCAAGTCACAGAATATTTATAGAAAGCAAAATTTAAAAAAATATTCTACTGTAGATTCAGGTACTCCAACATTTTATCGTAGTGTTGCTATGACCATGTTCAATTGCACCAAATTTTTGCTGTAACTTTTCTTTTTTAAACTTGTACTGTTTTCCTCCACTGGAATCTTCCTTTTCTCCATTTTGCACACACCACGAAGAGGAGTGGTGTCTACAACCAAAACCACAACTACAAACATGCTAACCTCATATAGACTGAATTTGGGGAGATATTAAATGTGAACTGGTATCAATTTACAATGTGCATTAAATCGGGTATCCCATTATTCAAACTGACGCTAATCACAACCAACATGTATATCATTCTGGACCAGCTCCTGGAATTTGGAGGGAGGTACTCTTTTATAATGATTCTCCTCCTTTCCTTGTAGCTGGTACTTGTTGATGTTGATAGGGACAGAGAAATCCAGCCCTAAGCCACTTTTGTGTGGGATGCCGGATTCGGGTTTCATACCTTTCCTATTAATATCTAGATGACACTATTAGATGAGATCATTTGACACCATGGGGTATACAATCATCAGTATACAGATAATAATTATGCATCTCCACCCAATGCTGAGCAGGTAATGCTGTTTAGGTGCTTATCCAGTGCCCCACCAAGGCTGTGAAGCAGCCGTGAAATCCATTTACCTTTGCTACTGATTCAGGAATGTGAGTGCTCTATGTGTGTGTGCACCTCTTCTGCACATGCACAGAGGGTCAAATATGGGACATAATGATGTCCTGGCGGGTAGGTGAAGCCTCCTGCCACCGGGGCTACCAGTTCGCGCGAGCCAGATAGAATCGGCTGAATTTCATCGCTGCTGTGAAGGCTTGGATGGGGGCAAACCAGCTGAAGCCCAGTCCTAGAAAGACAGAGTGTCTGTTTGATCCCAGAGAGTCTGGAAAGGTGACCTCTTTGACTATGGAGGGGTAGCACTTTCCTGGACAGAGTTGATGTGCAATCTAGGAGTTCTCCTGGACTCACACAAGAAGCAAGTTGCAGCCATGCCCAGGCAAGCCTTTGCCCAAATTAATTTTTTGCACCAATTGCATCTATTCCTAGCCTGGGAGGACTTGCTTATAGTAACTGTCACCTTACTCAGCTCTCATTTGGATTATTCATTTGGGGCTGCCCTTGAAAGATCACCCAGAAGCTACAACTAGTCCACAATGCAGTGATGTGAGTAACGATGGACATCTCATAGTTTGGCCAGCTTACATGATTGTTATTTGAGTTTGCACTCACTCTCCATAAGATTCCAGATGCAGTACAATGCTGGATATCACTTTTACAACCCAACATGTCATAGGACTAGGTTATTTGCAGGACTGTCTGTTCCTAAAGGTATCTGCTCATCTTGTCCGGTCAGATAGGGTGAATGTGCTTCAAGTCCCTTCTCTCATATTGTCATCTGCTGGGACCTTGAAGGTGAGCCTTCTCCATAGCCACTCCAACTTTTTGGAACAACTTCCCATTTGAAATTTACCCTCTCACCCAGTGGTGGGATTCAGCTGGTTCAGACTGGCTTGGGCAAACTGGTAGTAGCAACCTGTGGGTGGGCCTGCCTGTCCTGGCGCTATGCCATCCTGTTTAACCACATGCATGCCACATGCACATCTAAGCCACATGCATGCATGCAAGCAATGTGTGCACACTCACATTTTCAATGCTGAGTGAACCGGTTGTTAAAATATGCGAAGGCTCATCCTTTTAGCCTTCTAGAAGACTTGAAGACCTGTCTCTTCCACCAACATTGGATTATGATTGGGATAAGGCACTGAATATTGGTGTGGGTTATCATGATGGTGTGGTGGGAAATGAAGTCTTTTTATGTTGTTGTTTTATTGATTTTTATGTGAGCCATCTAGGATTACTGTATAAGGTAGGCAACCACATTACAAATAAATAAATAAATAATGCCTGGCATGCACATTGATGCTGACTGGGTTCCCACTTCCTATTAAACCAATCTACTTCAAGCTGGGTGACTGCCCAGGTTATCCACAATGGCTATGTTGGCTGGGGGATTCAGAGCGTTGAAGTCCATGCATGAGAAAGACACCCAAGACTGAAAAAAATTGCCGAGCCATGTGATTTTTGTTTGGCTACGGATGACTCTTGTTGTGTGAACCTAGCCATTGTGCTTATAAAACATAACTCTTGACTCAATGCATTATGCAAACCCAGCCAATTCTGGTTTATCCAACAAACCATGGCACAGAGCTACTTTTCAAACAGGCTTCTAGATAAGTATGTAAATCCTTTTATGTATACATCTAAAACTGGAAATGCTTGCTTGCAAAGCTATTTATACTGATTTATATGGCTCCTATATGTGTTTTACTCAGTCTCAGATTCTCTACCAAAGGCCTGGGAGTTTGATGGATCTGCATAGTATCTTAACTGTTCCTATGTTGGACTCTTCTGGATAGAGAGCTTTGCCATTGCTTCTAGGATCTGTTGGAGTCACTCTCTCAGTTTAGGAATCACAGCCCCAAGTGCTCCTACCCCCACTTGGCACTACTTTGGTCTTTACTTTCCACATCATCTCTAGGTCTTCTTCTTCTTTCAGGCCTGGTACTTTTCCAGATTCTCATACTCCTTCTTCCTGATATTGGTACCATTACAGCTATCACCACCACTGTCTTCTGCTCCTTCTCTACTTCCACAGTGTCTGACTGATTGGTTTTTTGGATAGCGACTGGATAGTGCAATGCTTAGAGCATCACCTTTGACACAGGAGACCGAAGTTGAAATCCAGCTGATACCCATCTTACAAATAGGAGTCATTGGGCAAAGATGCCCCTTAACACTTCATTGTCTACCTCAACATATGAAAATGACACAAGTTATGATACTTGGCTGTCAGCTAGATTAACAAGGTCCATGTCAGGAACCAGAATAGTCTGAAAATCATACATGGATGAGACAAGGGAATCTGGAATGAATGAATGAATGAATGAATGAATGAATGAATGAATGAACGAACATTGGATGGTGTGGTATTTGAGAGCAGGTGCATCTCTTCTATATTGTAATTATATAAAACTTGGAATTACGTCCGGATTTGTTTCTTTTGTTGTGGTTCCCTATTAGAATAGAGTAGAATAGAATTTTTTATTGGCCAAGTGTGATTGGACACACAAGGAATTTGTCTTGGTGCATATGCTCTCGGTGTACATAAAAGAAAAGATACGTTCATTAAGAATCATAAGGTACAACACTTAATGATAGTCATAGGATACAAATAAGCAATCAGGAAACAATATCAATAATAAATCGTAAGGATACAAGCCACAAAATTGCAGTCATACAGTCATAAGTGGAAGGAGATGGGTGGTGGGAACGATGAGAAGATTAATAGTAGTGCAGACTTAGTAAATAGTTTGACAGTGTTGAGGGAATTATTTGTTTAGCAGAGTGATGGCGTTTGGGAAAAAACTGTTCTTGTGTCTAGTTGTTCTGGTGTACAGTGCTCTATAGCGTCCTTTTGAGGTTAGGAGTTGAAACAGTTTATGTGAGGGGTGTGTAAATATTTTCACAGCCCTCTTTCTGACTCGTGCAGTATACAGGTCCTCAATCGAAGGCAGGTTGTAGTAATTGTTTTTTCTGCAGTTCTAATTATCCTCTGAAGTCCTTGTCTGTCTTGTGGGTTGCAGAACCAAACCAGACAGTTATAGAGGTGCAGATGACAGACTCAATAATTCCTCTGTAGAACTGAATCAGCAGCTCTTTGGGCAGTTTGAGCTTTCTGAGTTGGCTCACAACGAACATCCTTTGTTGTGCTTTTTTGATAACGTTTTTGATGTTAGCTGTCCATTTCAGATCTTGCGATATGGTAGAACCTAGAAATTACATCTTACCATGCTTGTTTGCCCTGATGCTGAGCCGCAGATATCATGGTTGAGGTCTCTATCACTTCATTGTGAAAGGTTGTAAGGGGTCCTTAATTCTAGTGGAAGGAGGACTGAGAGCTGATATAACAGAGGTGAGCGTTTTGCCCATACTTCTTGCATTATATAGGGAGAAGTGTTTTTCTCTAAAGCATTTTAATTAAATGCAGGTTTTTCCCTCAAGCATCAAATGACCTGTATCTGTTTGAAATATTTTAAAAGAGTAGTATAAACATTAATTTGCATTTGCTTAACGTTTTGGAAGAATAAATTGGCAAGTGTAATCTGTAATTATGCTATGTAATTATTAAAATAACACACATGAATACCAACGTGCTCCTCATAATGCTGGCATTTTAGAGAAGGTAAACCAGGAAGTATTCATTCATTCAAAATCAAGCACAGCCACTTTTGTCTGCATAGCTGCTCCATCATTTATTTTATTAACATAATCCTTCCAATTCAGTTTGTGCCAGAAAAACCGTGACTTGACACAGGGGGTATATTTGGAAACGTGCATTTGTTAAATCTGATGTAATTGCAATGTTATTGTTGTTTATAGATAAGATTCGTTTTCTTTTATTCCCATGCCACCAATGTGAATGACTTACATGGTCAATTTTGATAACTGTTCATATTTACCAAAGTTTATTTTTTTAAAAAAAACAACTAAGAAAAAAGCAACAGAAAAATGAAACTAAAGAAAGAAAAATGGGTAAAGGAATAGTATACCTAAACATAATTATATACGTAGAAATATAATCCCTAACTCATCAATGTTGGTATTAATCTTTTATGTACACAGTACATACAAAATAATTAATTAGGTATCATTGTAGTTGCTGTTGAATAAAATTTACATTGAGGTGAAGGTTGTACATTAGTGGGTACTCAAATGATGTAGTGATTAACAAAAATGAAAACAATGAAAAAAAGTAACAGAAAAAACTAAGGAAGAAAACAGAAAAAAAAATAAGGAAAAGCATTCAAGTAGTTCTCCACTTTTGTTCCCCTTTTTTCAATTTTATTTTCTTTTTCTCCAGCTGCTAACTGCCACTTAAATAATTTTATACTATGCTTTCAAGTTCTATAATTATTACTCATTTCTGTTTAGATCATTTTAATTATTTTTAACAGCTTCTCCTTTAAAAAAAACATATTGTAAGTCTTAAATTCCCTCGCTGTGTGGTATCTTCTATACAAGGGAGCCATTACTCCTTGAATTTGGTTAGACCTTTCTTATGAATATATGGAGTCAATTTTTCCACAGCTACTGATTATCAATGACATTAGAAAACATTTTAAGAATTGAATTACATCCAGGCTTTCCCTGAATGGAATGATCTGTTTTGTGGAATGGAATTTGATTCTCCAGACTTACACTGAGGTAGTGGTGGGTTTAAAATTTTTTTACTATCGGTTCTGTGGATGTGGCTTGGTGGGCGTGGCATGGCTTGGTGGGTGTGGCTTGGTGGGCATGGCAGGGGAAGGATACTGTAAAATCTCCATTCCCTCCCCACTCCAGGGGAAGGTTATTTCAAAATCCCCATTTCCTCCCGATCAGGAGGCAGAAAATAGATGGGGGCGGGGCTGGTCAGAGGTGGTATTTACCGGTTCTCCGAACTACTCAAAATTTCTGCTACTGGTTCTCCAGAAGTGGTCAGAACCTGCTGAAATCCACCTCTGCACTGTGGGTGAATTAGGGGTAGAAAATAGAATTGATGGATGTTCACTTTTCTTCTGAGGAACCTCAAAAGAAAAAAGTCAGAAGAAGCCCTTCCATTTGTCCAGAAGCAAGTCTGTCATGTTCTCAATTCTTGACTTTCTCAACACTGTAGAAAGAACATTGTTCTGTCCTCTTTGCATGTAATTAGAGAAGGATAAGTGCTGAATAATGCATTTTTTAAAGACCAGATGTTAGGGCATAGGACCATGTAATTAAAGGAGAAATAAAGAAAAAAGATGCTGCAGCACATCTGTCAAATGTCATATTTGATGAGGATGGAATTCCAGAGTAAAAACAAGGATTTGGGACTGTTTATTCAGTTCTGTTAGAATTAATTATTATTGCTTTTGGGAAAGAAACATTAGCAGTTGGATACAAAACTTGTTAACTTTCGGCCAGCTTCAAAACAGCTATGGTTCATTATTTATTTATTTGATAAGATTTATATGCCATCCTATCTCCAGCCAGACTCAGGGCGGCTCACAAGTGTAAAAAACATTTAATGAAAAAGTTTAAAAGAAATTAAATCCAAATCTCATAATTTAACAGTTAAAAGTGCAATTAAGACTAACAAGTTAAAAAATTAAAACATTATGGAACATCTTAGTAAATTTGGTCAGTGACAAAGGAAACAGTGATAATGGAACTGAGTTTTTTTTCTCCCATGAATCTTTGCAATTAATTTTTAAAGCCAATATGGTGCAGTGGTTCAGGTGCTGACTTAGAATTCAGAGATGGTGAATTGTAGTCCTACCTGAGGCATAAAAACTGGCTGGGTGATTTTGAGCCATTCATTCTTTCTTTCAGCCCAACTGTTAATCTATAGATTAACAGGGTTGTTAATCTATAGAAAATAAAAGCAGAATACAAATATGGTGAATACATCACCATATTTTTGGTGATGAAATTGATGGGAGATTTATCAGATTCACCTTTATACTGAACATCTTTACTTCAATTTGCTGCAGAGTTGGGAGGGGAGGAAAGGGCTTATCTCTTTTCACTTACAGGTGGTTTTCAATTTACGACCAGTTGTTTAATGACCAAAGTTATTACAACCTCAGAAAGGGTGCTTTAGAGCTCATCAAGCATTCCTGTTCCTTGTAAAACATTGTGATGCCCCCTTTGTCCTGTGGTTACATCATAATATTGTGGGTTCTGGTTGGGTCATGTGGGTGTCTCAACTTATGACCAAAATTCTGGTCTCAATGAGGTCATAAATCAAGGACTATCTGTATATTGATAGCAATATTTACTGTATTTACTGTATAGCACAGGGGTCAGCAACCTTAAACACTCAAAGAGCCACAAAGGTCCTAACCAGAAGCCCCCATTCAATTCTGGAGCCAACCAGAAGTCCAGTTCCCCCATCATAGTCTCTTCCTAGCACAGCATCTTTTTTCCTCTGCTGACCGGAAGTCCAGATCCCCCACCATAGAGTCTCCTCCTAATGCAGCATCCTTTTTCCTCTGCTGACCGGAAGTCCAGATCCCCCACCATAGAGTCTCCTCCTAATGCAGCATCCTTTTTCCTCTGCTGACCGGAAGTCCAGATCCTCCACCATAGAGTCTCCTCCTAGCGCAGCATCCTTTTTCCTCTGCTGACTGGAGGTCCAGATCCCCCACCATAGAGTCTCCTCCTAGCACGGCGTCCTTTTTCCTCTACCTGTCCTAACCAAAAGCCCTATCAATTGTGGAGCCAACCAGCAACAGGGAGTCACAGCAGAGGGATGAAAGAGCCACATGTGGCTCCAGAGCCGCAGGTTGCTGACCCCTGGTATAGCAGGAACATGGAATGATCTATGTGTATCCAAACTAAGTGCACGATCAGAGATGGAAGCCTAACCTTTGGCATGGAGTACACAATGTAAGAAAGAAAAAAAGGTTTCACATTCCAAAAATGCTTTGACCATAAGATCTTTCAGTTACCTTGAAAATACTAATAAAAGGGAAGCAATTATAAGGCAAATGTTGAGTGGCAACCCTTCTAAATGAAGAACTTCCCTGAGTCTTCCCAGCCTTTTTCATTTATTTCCTACAACAGCCTCCGGGTTCAAGATTTTGCTGCTAGGCTAGGCAGACCCAGTAATACCCAAAATTAACACTGCCATCAAGTCTCTCCTTCTGCATATAAGGAGTTGCTTTAAGTCTTGCATGAAAGGAGTTCCTTCATTCACTCTTCTCCTCTTGTGGCTCCTCCATTTTCCTCCAAGGACTCTTCTGACACAATGGACAGGCAGCCCTTTCCTCCTGAGAATCGCCAAATCTCCACCACTGGCCGCAATGATGAGGTCCAGATCAATGGGACACAACACAACTCTTCCACCTGCTCTTTCCAAAGAGGCAAC
Source organism: Masticophis lateralis (assembly GCA_030761175.1). NCBI lineage: Eukaryota > Metazoa > Chordata > Lepidosauria > Squamata > Colubridae > Masticophis > Masticophis lateralis. The sequence continues at coordinate 144,189,309 of JAUDYJ010000002.1, forward strand.
AGCAGCAAAAGTTTCCATAGCTTTGGGAGACATCAAAGGATCTCTAGTTACATGGGCCACCAGCCGAAAAACCTTAGAGTTATTAGTCTGGATATGGAAAGTATCAGAGACCACAGCTTTCTGGCAGGTAGCTACAATCTTGGATACACAGATATTCTCAAGCCAAGCTATAGAAATGAGGGGTTATTCGAGGTTAGCGTTAACAAGCTGCTCTTAGAACCTCTCTATCTGGGAGTTGATCCACATGATCATCAAGTCAAAGTCCATGAAAAGGATCAAATGAAAGACCTGAACACACAATTTGCTAGCTTCATTGACAAGGTAAGTTAATTCTTCCCTTCCTCCCCCACCCTCTCCCCTCCAATTTTAATTTGAGGTAGAAGGAACTATACACATGGCTGAATATTCAGGGATTGAAGGCAAGAATCATAAATGTCTCCTTAGCTTTGTTATCTCATTCCAGGAGGTATTTAGTATTGTGTTATGTATCAGGATTTGGGATGCTAAGGCTTGGTTTAAAGGTGTCTTGCACAATAGTGTTGTAGCTATGAGCGTCATGAACGGATGGTTCACAGTTTCTAAAGTAGGCTGAAAAACAGAACTGTCTATTTTGTGATTCAGCATATGGTGGGAGCCAGGCCAGCCTCTAAAACAGGGTTGAAATGCTCCCGGTTCGGACCGGCTCGGGCGAGTAGGTAGCGATGGCGGCGGGCAGTTCGGAGAATCGGTAGCAAAAATCCCTGCCCCCGCCCCTCATGCCCAGCTGAGCCGCATGATCATCAGAGCCTTTTTTTTCTTTTAAATGGCTCTGACGATCCCAGCTAAGTTGCCTGCCGTTAGCTAGCTAGCAAAAATCCCCGCCCCCAGCCTCCAGCTTACTTATCTTAGCTGCTGGTCGCAATATCTTGCTTCGCTTGTTGTAATATTGTACCTGCAATCCATTGCATCAACAAGCAACTGAATCTCCCTGCCTACAATCAAGCTCATCTGTGAGCAGCTCTATCCTGCCTGCAGGGGTCTCCAACCTTGGCAACTTTAAGACTTGTGGACTTCAACTCCCAGCAAAGCTGGCTGAGGAATTCTGGGAGTTGAAGTACACAAGTCTTAAAGCTGTCAAGGTTGGAGACCCCCTGTTTTACTGGGTAAGTTTTTTTCCCCTTTGGGAGCTTTAAAAAAATTAATTAATTGGGGTTTTTTTTAGCTGTTCTTTTTTTAGACCTAGCCATTTGAAGTTTAGGAAGTTTTAAATTTAGCTACTTTTATATAAAAATAAAAATGAATTAAAATAAAATAATATTTGTGCAGCTTTCTGAGATTTAGTGTGTTTCTGTAGTGTTTCACTCTAACTACACAAACACACAAAATCTCACAAAGTTGTATGTGGAATTGTGTGTGTGTAAAGTGTGAAAGTTGGTTTTTTGGGGGGCTTTTTGTGGCTGTGTGAGGTTCCTGCTTGTTGCAGGGGCCATTTTGGGTCTAGCATAGCTGCTTTTACATTGTGGGTGAGCCAGTTGTGTTGTGTTTTGTAGGTTAAAAAAGGGCAAAGAAGTAACATTGATTTGGCCACGCCCACCCAGCCACCTTCCCACCAAGCTCTGCCCACTAATTAAGCCACGCCCACAGAACCGGTAGCAAAAAAAATTAGATTTCACCCCTGCTCTAAAACTGTAATATTGATTATTTGTTTGGCTCAAGCATGTTATACGCACACAACAGTTGTATCTTGTTAATAGGCTTAGAATTTAGCATAGTCTAGGCATTTATGCAAAGTCTAAAGCGACCCAGGTGGGAAAAGGAAAGTGTTTCAGAGAGGTTAGTGAAACAGAGAAGTTGAATGTGGAGATATTTGGAACTGGCCTACATCAATGACATCTCATTATACCACTAAGGATCAAACGATGCATTATCTGAGAATCCTGTGTCTGGAATTCTGTGTCTGGAATGCTTGCTGGAATTTATTTTTTATGTAAAAGCAGACAAGGGAGATAGTACATTTTTAAAAGTATCAGGTCTCTCCCTCCCACCCATCCTTGGCTTATTAGTACACAGCAGATTGATCTACATAAGAACATAGTGTTAGAGTAAAACCATAGAGACACACACACAACATTCAATTTGACCTAACAAAGTATTTGAATTGTTTCTTCAGCTGAGCTGCATGAGTTTAAACGGTTTGAGTTTCACTATCGTTAGCCTAATGTATCTCATAGAGGCACTGTGAAGATAGAGGAGAGGCCTTTAACATAGAATTCCTCAGCTTTTAGGCAGCACAGTGAGGTGGAAGAGCATTAATTGTATCACATTTTTCTACTTGATTGAACTCTCAGCTACTTTTCAGTGCCTCTGTGGAAACTTCAGATTCAATCCTGCACTTTTATAGCCCTGACCTGGAAACCCTGTTTGATGTTAGTTGCCTACACCTCTAATTCATAACAGGAAAAAAAGAAGGAATAGCCCAAGGAAAGGTACTGTAAGATGCACAATTATTTTCACCATATGGAGAGGTGCAAATCTTGTTCTTGAACTTCAAAGGACCCAACTTTAAGCATTTGTTTGCAGATTTGCTTCTTAATTCCAGGCTTTAGATCAAAGTTGAAGCAAGAGAAGGAAGTAAATGTTTTCAAAACTCTGGGAAGTATTTAGTAACGCACAGTATTTCCAAGGCAATGGGAGTGATTTGTAAGAAAGGTTACATCTTAATGGTGCTCATCCTTAAATGAAATCTTGCTCACCAGCAAATTAAACTAGCAGACCTGCAAATATAAAGCAGAACTGGAGAGCCAGTGGTCCAGATGTTACTGAACAAAGATTCCCAGGAGGCCCAGCTGGCACTTTCAAAACAGAAGATGATAGGAGAATAGTTGAACACATATATGGAGGACCATAGATGTACCAATTCTTAATATATTGCAATCTGCTTCCACATATTTTTTAGATATAAACATTGGGGTTTTTTTCAGCATAGTTAAATTTAGACATGCCATTTCTACATATACTTGTGACCCTGATGTAAGCAGCTATCCTATATAACAGTGATGGCTAACCTTTTTGCCATCGTGTGCCAAAAGTGGGGGGAGCGCAGGAGGGTCGTGTGTGAGCATGCCCACACCCATAATTCTATGCACATGACCACTCCTGCGCTTGCCACGCTTTTGGCACGTGATGGTACATTGGGCCTGTTTTTCTACCTTCCCAGGCTCCAGAGGCTTTCTAGGAGCCTGGGGAGGGCAAAAATGGCCTTCCCCACCCCCACGGAGGCCCTCTGGAGGCCGGAAATGGCCCGTTTGCTGACTTCTGGTGGGACCAGAAAGCCCAAAAATCAACTGGCCGGTGTATACATGCGTGCTAGAGCTATCACGGCTATATAACATAGCCACAAATATTTATTACAATTGCTTAACGCATAGTAAGCCACCTTGAGTCTCTGGAGAAGGGCAGCATATAAATCGAACCAATAAATAAATAAATAAATAAATAAATAAACAAATAAATAAAATAAAATAAAATAAATACACACTCACAACCCTTAATCTCCGTGCTATGTGTGCTGCCATTAGTACTACTACTTTCCAAATTGCTTAAAGGACAGTAGATGGCCTCTAAGAGGTAGACTCAAGTGATGGGAGTTGGCTCAAAGTCTTTCAGTCACTTTGAGAAGAAGTTTGAATCTAGTTTATCATACTAATGTTCTTCATCCTTACTATATTAGTGAGAAATGTAATCAGGACAAAGATGGTAGCTTTCTTCAAGGAACATTTTAGTCCAAGCTTCTGGCTGTTTTCGGAGTTAAAACCCAGATTCCCACATTAGGCTTGGGTTCATGACCCATCTTTGCTAGGCAAAATCAGCCCATGGATATTAGAAGGCTATGCCAGTTGTATACCATTCTAACTGGAAGGGTTGTCCATCCTGGAGCTTCCCTTGATACAGCCCTTGTGCTTCCAGGAATGCCAGACTCTTTTGATAGCATATGTGGAGAAGAATGAGCAAAGGTGCTTCAGTTTCATCAGCTTCTTTGGTTCATGCTCAATATATACAATCAACACATTCACTGAGTTATCTCAGGGAATTATTGACATTCAATGGGGATTAGAATGAGCCACACTAACATGCTACGTAGAAGAATAGCAAGTTCATTAACAAATCAAAAGCTCCTCCTACAAACCCACAAGGAAGGGGGCTAATTGTTATTGTGCCTGAGTCACTGCCTTGAGCTTTGTTGTGGTTTGGGAGCCTTCTGCTGCAGCGGGATCATTTTTTGGCTCATTCAGTCTTAGGGGAGAGAAGGCCTCCAGGATCTGGGAGGGTCTTCCTTTGGGAAATCACTACTGTATTAAGTATGATCCTAAAATGGTGGAAGGAGATTGAGGTTGGGCTCAATCTCCACATGTCCAATTTCTAAAGGTGCTTTTTCAACAATTCCAAGAAGGCTCCACGCCCATTTGTACTACTCAAGTGACCCTGATGACACAGATAAACCTTCAGTGGCCTCAACAACTTGCTAAAAAATGCAAATGACCAGCTGTCTTCAAAGATATATCTTCAAAGAAAAAAAGCCAGAAAGTCCAGTTGCCTCCTGAAAAAGCACCTTTGGGATAACCATCATATGGATGACTGAGAATCTCCATAGACATTTGTCAAATTTCTACTTGACTAGATGGTATTGAGGAAGCTCCATCAGTTTCTGAAATCCCCACTCTTTTCCACCACCTTTTATCTGCCTAGAAGACTTTGGGAGAGATACCTGAGGGCTTTCTTTAGTGCGGAGGGAAAAAATGATATAAATGAGGGCTAATGTAATGGTATGTGGCAATGACCTTGAGGCATTGGACGAAGAAAGGCTGCCTAAAGAATGATCAAGTTAGAGAGAGAATAGGATGCAGTTGCATAGTGAGCAGAACAACAGGCTCAGGAGACCTCCCTAAGTTCTCTGGCTACTTTCAGACTTCTAAGTTTCTGTTATGATGCAGCTTTACAATAAAGTAGAATTAGTTCATTTTGCCATGGTTCTTTGTCTAGTCTACCTGGTAAAGCTGATAATTACATTAGGTTGGAAGAATTTAGCATGTTGAATTAGGAAATCCTACAGGATAGGTGAGCCTTGTAAGTCAAAAGTGCCCCTTTCCTAGTCCAAAATCTAAAACATCGTACTACTCAAAGCCTCAGGAATTGATCAGCAATGCACCAAGTTTTATTCTCTCTGCATTTAAGGTCAGAAGCCTGGAGCAAAGAAACAAGATGCTGGTAACCAAGTGGGAACTGCTGCAAAACCAGAAGATGCCAATGATTAAGAAAGACTTGAGCATGCTGTTCGAAAATTACATCGCTAACTTGAGGAAAAAAAATGATTATATACGTAATGAAAAGAATAAGTTGGAAAACCAGCAGCGAATAATGCAGGAGCTGATTAAGGAATACCAAAACAAGTAAGCCACCGCATAAGAAGGTTGATCATGCATTGTGGTTATTCTTTTCAGTGAATGAATACTCCACTGAAAAGTCTTTGTCCAGAAAAGAGAGTTGTAGGACATGACTGCCGATATTGCTTCTCTCTCTTCTCTCCTCTGAACAAAAGCTAATGATAAAAAATGGGGGACAGTTTTGAGATATTGCAAAGTTACCTTCAACTAGGGTTGGGCATCATCCTCAAACCATTTTAAACAGAGGTAGTCAGGGGTCGGATTCAGCCATTTCAGACCGGTTCAGGCGGACCAGATGCTAATTTTACATCTGGTTTGCTGAACTGGTAGTTTCAAGGACTGTCTGTCCCTGCCCACTCCACCCCGCCCCTCCCAGGAGTCTCCACGCAGCCCATTTTGGATGCCAGGTAAGTGCAGTGCCCTGCGGAGGCTCTGGGAGGGCAAAAAATGGACCTCCCGGAAATTCCAAAAGTCCAGAAATGGTCCTATTTCTGGCCTCCGGAGCCCGAGAGAGACTGTTTTCGCCCTCCCGGAGGCTTAAGGAAACCCTCTAGAGCTTGGGGAGAGTGAAAACGCGCCCCTCGCTGTGGTGCAGGAGGCCAAGTAGGTCACACCCACCATGGCCATGCCCACCCAGCAACCGGGCAGAGAACCGGTTGTTAAAAATTTTGAATCCCATCCCTGAAGGTAGTCCTCAATTTACAACCAAAATGGGGATCAGAAGTTTTATTCCTAAGCAAGTTGATAAGTGAGTTGTGCCCGATTTTGTGACTTTTTTTTTTGCCACAGTTGTTAAGTAAATCACTGCAATTATTAAAGTGAATGATGCAGTCGGTAAACAAATCTGGCTTCCCCCATTGACTTTGCTTGTTAGAAGTCAGCTGGGAAGGTCCAAAATGGTGATCACATGACCCATGTATGCTGCAACTGTCATAACTACATAGAGGTTGCCAAGCACCCAATCGTGTCTGTGGGGATGCTGTTATGGTTATAAGTGCAAGGACTGTTTATAAATCACTTTTTTAAAATGTCATTGTAACATTGAACAGTCACTGAATGAATATTGTAAATTGAGAACTAACTGAACTAACTAAACTGTCCTGTCCACAATTCTTTAAGGCAGCCATATCTTTGATCCTGTATATTTAAAGAATTGCAGTCAGATACTATGTCTATGTCCCTATATGCTCAAAAACAATACTGGGGGAATAGAAACTGAAATTGTACGGATTTATTGTTTCACCACTTCATGTCAAATAACTGACATGAAGCGGTGAAGGGAAGGGAATCCCTAGCACTGTATTGTAGAATGTGGAGCACATTAGTTGAAGTGCTGAACTAGAACTGAAACAATCCAAACTGAAGTCTGTCCTTAACAATGGAAAGGTGACTTTGGGCCAGTTGTACAGTCCAAGTTACTTTACAGGGTTGTTGTTATGGGAAAATTAGAGGAAACGTGATATGCACAGTGTCTTGAACTTCTAGTAGAAAGGCAGAATATAAACGAAACAAATGTATTATTTGTTAATAAACAGTTATTATTAAATAAATATATAAGTATATCTATCTATCTATCTATCTACATATCTATATAGTTAAGAACCCATATTAGGTCTTATCTAGTGGCAATGGAAGCGACGAAACGAGATTACTTCGCTGCTCTCATTGCATCTGCAGAAAACTGCCCAGCGGCCCTGTTTCGTGTGACCCGCTCCCTCCTCAATCAGGGAGTGAGGGAAGACCCTTTACAGGGCAGAGCTGAGGATTTTGTACAGTTTCTGCATGATAAAATTGCTCAGATCCGGATTGGATTGGACTCTGACTGGACAGAATCCAATTGGGAGACTAGGGTGGATCTTGAGAACAATATCTGGATTGAGTTTGACCCTGTTTCTGTCAAGGAAGTGCACAGGATTATGGGCAAACTTAGTTCCTCCACTTGCTTATTGGACCCTTGTCCCTCCTGGTTGGTTTCGGCTGCCAGGGAGGTGACTAGAGACTGGATCCAGGCAATTGTCAATGCTTCATTGAGAGAGGGGAACTTCCCCGCCTCTCTTAAGGAGGCTGTTGTTCAACCTCTCCTCAAGAAGCCTTCCCTGGATCCAGATTCACTTAATAACTATCGTCCCGTCTCCAACCTTCGCTTCATCGCGAAGGTTGTTGAGACTGTAGTGGCGCAACAGCTCCCACAGTTCCTGGAGGAAACAGAATATCTTGACCCATACCAATCGGGCTTCCGATGCGGACACAGCACGGAAACGGCATTGATCGCTCTGGTGAATGATCTCTGGCGGGCTCGGGATGGTGGTTGTTCCTCCATCCTGGTCCTACTTGACCTCTCAGCGGCTTTTGATACCATCGACCATGGTATCCTACTGCAGCGACTTGAGGGGTTGGGGGGTGGGAGGCCCTGTCTTACAGTGGTTCTCCTCCTACCTCTCGGGTCGCTTACAGTTTGTATGGGCAGGAGGGCAGAGATCCACCCCGAGGCCCCTAAATTGTGGGGTGCCTCAGGGGTCGGTTCTCTCCCCCTGCTCTTTAACATCTATATGAAGCCACTGGGAGAGATCATTCGTGGCTTTGGGGTGAAATATCATCAATATGCTGATGATACCCAATTATACATCTCCACCCCAGACCACCCCAGAGATGCCTTTCCGTGATGTCCCGTTGCCTGGAGGCAGTACGGGCCTGGATGAGTAGAAACAGATTCAAACTCAATCCCTCCAAGACTGAGTGGCTGTGGATGCCGGCATCTTGGATTTCAGAAGCCCCATCACTTTTGATGGATGGAGAAAAACTTGCCCCCGTTGATAGGGCTCGCAACTTGGATGTCCTCCTGGATGCTCGGCTGTCCCTAGAAGACCATCTAATGGCTGTGACCAGGGGGGCCTTCTCACAGCTTCGCCTGGTGCGCCAGTTGCGCCCTTTCCTGGACCGAGATGACCTTCGCACAGTCACTCATGCCCTGGTTACTTCCCGCTTGGATTACTGCAATTCCCTCTACATGGGCCTGCCCCTGAAATGCACCCGGAGACTCCAGCTGATCCAGAATGCAGCCGCACGGGTTGTTACAGGAGCCCCTCGTTACACCCATATAACACCCCTCCTGTGTCAGCTGCACTGGTTACCAGTGGTTCTCCGGGTCTGCTTCAAGGTACTAGTTCTCACCTATAAGGCCCTACATGATTTAGGTCCAGGATATTTACAGGACCTTCTCCTGCCTGCTTCCCACCGTCCTGTTCGCTCACATAGGGCCGCTCTCCTCAGGGTTCCGACGGCGAGCAAATGTCATCTAGCAGTGCCCAGGGGTAGGGCATTCACTGTGGGTGCTTCCACCCTCTGGAATGAATTACCTACTGAGCTCCGGACGGCTCCTGATCTCCGCTCCTTTCGTCGGGAGCTGAAGACTTGGCTGTTCAAGCAAATAGGCTGACTCTGATTCTGGGTTTATTATTTATCATTAATTAGTTATTTGATTTAAAATGCGATTTTATTGTACATGTTTCTTAACTTGTGTTCGCTGCCCTGAGTCCTTCGGGAGAAGGGCGGCATATAAATACATGTAATAAATAAATAAATAAATAAATAAATATCTATATTATATATCTAAATGTCTATATCATCTATCTATCTCTATCTCTATCTATCTATCTATCTATCTATCTATCTATCTATCTATCTATCTATCTATCTATCTATCTATCTAACTAAATTATTATTATTTGTTACTAAACGGGTTTCTCTTTTTCTCTGACCTGCTTTTGCTTTTTGATATCCTGCAAGATATAAAGAGGAGAATAACAGAAAAGAACACTTAGAGAATGAGTTTATCATGCTCAAGCAGGTGAGTAAATCAAGTGATTTGCCCTTTAAAACAACAACAACATCTATGTTAGTACAAATAGAGGAATAAATAGGAGAATTCTCTATACTTATTTAATTCTAGTGGCAGAGATGAATCCATTTACATTGTCACTTCTTTTGATAGACAGAGTATGCAATGCCCATTGCTTTCCCATTGACATTCCATAGTGCTTAAAGGTACAGTACCCATTGAATTCATCTTCCTGATTAACTCCATAGATCTGGCTTGGAATTCTGCCAGCTATAATCCCAATATTATAAACACTGACAGGTCGCTCTGTTCATTCCTAAGGGGTTTTGTCTGCATGTTCGTACCAAACATGCAGTGAATAGTTGACTCTGGGCATATCCTTATATTAAAAGCAGAACACACACAAAAAAAGCTCTCTATTGATTTATGGATGCTGTCTCCTCTCACCATTCTAGACAGATTTCAGTCAGGCGGTAACGTATTCCTAAAACAAAATCATTAAAACCAACATATACTGCTAATCAAACAAACACTGCTGCTATTTCAGGCAGATGGCAGGACTCCCTTGAAGAAGACTATTTTTACCATTTTATAAAATGTCATTGAGGTAGGGACACCCATGATCTCAGGGGCAAACTCTTCCGGAGACAGGGCTACTACTGGGAATGTCATTCTCTATAAAAGCCATAATTTGGTTGCCTGCTACTGTGTATATCAGGTTCTTATGCGCAGGTATGCATTATTATGCATGTGGGGTTCTGCACATGTCTAACAGGAGAATGTGCTTCCATCACATTTATTCTGTACTTAAAAACAGTCCTCTGTGCAGGCATAACAAGTGAATAAGACCAGCAGGTACTGCATAGCACAAAAGTTATGGAAGCAAGTACAAAACAAAATAACACTGAATTCAAAATGCAAGTTATAATAGAACCACAGAATATAAGCAAAGTCTTTGGAGATTACCTTGTTCTATTCTCTGCCAAGTTCAGGAATCTACTACTGCAGCAAAATATTATTTTGCCACATTTATTTTGCCTGACCCTCTTCTGAAAACTTTGAAAAAAGTTCTGTAGTACAAAAGTTCAGAATCCACTTTCTTTTAAATGTTCTTCCCCAAGATTGGAATCAAATCTCTCATTGCTACTGTATTCTCTTTGATTTTGAAGTTACATATATTTTTATCACTGTCTTTTCCCTCCCTCCAGCAAGTAGACAGTGAATTTAAACAGCAGAAGGAACTGGAATTGAAGAGGGAGTTGCTGATGGAGAATAAAGAGTTCCTGAAATATTTTTATATGGAGGTCTGTATCCTCAAATTGCAATGTGAGAAATAACTCTTAGGCATTACTACCAGAATGTTCATTGCATATCACTGATAGCTAAGTCATATTTACTGGACAGTTATTGTTGCAAACAGCAATGATTAGACCCATAACCTAAGGACTTTTGAAATGCCAATTATTTAATTACTTTATTGATATCTCACCTTTATTGTTTTTTTATAAATAACTCAAGGCATGAATGTATCTAATCCCTCCTCCTATTTTGTCCCTAAATTACTAAATTACTAAATTATATCCCTCCCTCCCATCCATCTTACTGATCCCTCTGCCATTATTTCATGAAGGGATTTCACATAAGGATAAGTCTTTTTCAATAGACACTGTCTTTTAGATTGCCACTCTCCTCCACTTTCTCTATGTTGGGGACACAGGAAGGGCAAAGAGATCCAATGAGCAACAAGCTCCTTGGATCTCCTTTTGGTTGCTTTAATACAACTAGAATAAATCTAGAAAGGGAGTTTTAGCTGAATTAACAGATGTGCTGCTAGGGCTGAGCAAACAACTCGATTAACTCCCCCAATTGTTTAAAAGAATATTTGGAATTTGATTATAGGATTCAAGCATAACCCTACAAATACTTTTTGTATAATTTATATGATTTTTATGAAGCCAGTTTGATGTAGTGGTCAAAATCCTGGCCTAGAAACCAGGAGATGGTGGACTCTAGGTCTCCTTTAGGCATGAAAGCCAGCTAGGGGACTTTGGGTCAGTCCTTCTTTTCAGCCCATTTCACCGGGTTGTTATGGGGGAAAAGTAAAAAGTATTAGGTATGTGGAAAGCAACAGTATTAAGTATATTCAGCGCCTTGAGTTTACTATCTAATTTAAAAAATTATGAAATGTTTTGCTAGTTGAGCTTGGAAGGGTTGATGAGACTTTTGTGGCATAAAAGAAAGATAGTCTTGACATCAAGTATATGCCAAAAGTGATCTTCATTAAAATGATGAATCGATGCCATCAATTGCTCAGAAATTAGATGTACAATTAACTTTGGTCCACTAATTTTCTAGACAGACTGTTAATGTCACTTCCATTGCTCTGAGTTATGATCTCAAGCAGATTCTGTGCACTTCCAGGAACGTGCAATATTGCATTGCTATCCCTCTGACACAGCTGTGGTGCTCAGTATGGACAACAGCAGAGGTTTGAACATGGACGTCCTCATCAAGAACATTGATAGTTGGTATCAGAACGTTGCCCAAAGAAGCAAGGAAGAAGCTAACCTTTTTTATCAAAACCAGGTATGATGTATCTGAGACATGGAGTGGGTGGTTGACACATCCAGTTTTTTAGTGTTCATCTAGGTAACCAGAAAATAAAGAAAACTAGAACGTATCATATCTTGATGTCTGATTTACATCTTCTTGTTAGTTTGTAGGTTTCATATTACTAAGGATGCTCTGTCAGCCTTTTCTCCCAATCAGCACTATGCTGTCTATCTATTAATTTAAACAATGCTATTCTTGGCAGTGGTGGCAGCTGTCCACACCAAAAGACACATGGACCTCTCATGTAAAGCCAAAGATTGATTAATTCTAAGTCAATCAAATGTATTATTCAACCTGGTAGGTGATTAGAAGAATGGAAATATCACAATAACATAATTAAAGTGGCCAATTAAAATATCCAAATCAGTGGATAGGATGAAGCAATTTTCATATCTTTTTACTAATCTTTTCCTCAATCACTGAGCCATTGCTATTCCTGTAAATATCAGCAGTGGTAGTCACAGAGATGTGAAACGAAGTTACTTCATTTTCATATGTGGTATCAGTCCAGCTTAATACTGCAGACACTGTAATGTTTATTTTATGGCTTATTACATTATTTGCTAGATCATTACTAGACTGGGTTAGAGTATTTCGAAAAATCCTAGTAATAAACCAAGATCTCGCCAATGAATCAACGTAGATGGTGGTTTAGTTTTCCGAACTCAACCTTTCTTCTTTCTCACCCTGCATACAAAGATGTCATGGTGGAGTAGGCAGCTACTATATTTGCAATATTTATTCGTTGTTTTTTCTTTAAAAACTCCCAAGAATCAGCATTTGGAGCTAAATGTTTGCTGCCTAGAATCAAAGGATCTAAGGGCAACAAATTATTCTAAATAGTGCTGTGTTTCCCCAAAAATAAGACCTGCCTTATATTTTTTTGAACTCTGAAATAAGTGCTTGGCCTTATTTTTGGGGAGGTCTTATTATTTTGGGGTGCAGGGAGCAAGACGGGGCTCCTCTTGCCATCTTACCTGATTTCCAGCTCTGTCTCCCTAACCCTAACCAGAGGAAATGGTGGGGACTGGCTGCGCATGCATTTAAATATTTTCGGGGAGGGTTTATTTTCAGGGAAGGCTTATTTGGGGGGGGGGGGTATTTGAGCATGCGCTCAAAAGCCTGATTGGGCTTATTATCCAGCAAGGTCTTATTTTCAGGGAAACAGAGTAGGACCAAATGAATCTGTTTTATTTTTAGGAGTTTTCTTTTTTATCCCATCTTTATTATTTTTTAATAAATAACTCAAGGTGGTAAAAATACATAATACTCTTTCCTCCTATTTTTTTCCACAACAACGACTCTGTGAGGTGGGTTGGGCTGAGAGAGAGAGGGGGGGGGGTGACTGGCTCAAAGTCACCCAGCTGGCTTTCATGCCTAAAAAGAGACGAGTCTAAAAAGAGTCTCCTGGTTTCTAGCCTGATGCTTCAACCACCGGATCAAAACGGATCAGATACTATCCAGCAAGAAATTAAGCAAACAAACCTAAACCTCACCATCACCCCCATCCCCAAATTTTGTTTATTTCAGGTATATTGTTTAGGATAGCTTTGAGAAGGTAATTTCTTAAGAAGTACTTATTACAGGGACATGGTGGCTCAGTGGCTAAGATGCTGAGCTTGCCGGTTGAAAGGTTGGCAGTTCAGTGGTTCAAATTCCTAGTCCCATGTAACAGGGTAGCTCCCGTTACTTGTCCCAGCTCGAAAAATAAATATGGGTAATACATTGTGAATTGATTTAAAATTTAAAAACTGAATAAGAAATGGAAAAATGGAGGAAAACATAAAGCGGGACAATAACTAAAATAAAATGCTATAAACCAGCTAAACAAATGAAGTTAGGAATGGAGGGAAGCATGATTCTGGAGAACAGTGAAAGCAAAGCTGTAACTCAGTCTTACAAATAAGGTAGGAGTGGAGGAAACCATCATACTGGAGAACAGCTAAAGCAAAGCTGGGAACCAGTTAAAAATAAAAAAAAGAATTAGGAGTAGAGGAAAGCACGTGCTGGAAAACAGTTTAAAGTAAAGCTGTGAACCAGCCAATAAATAGAGGTAGGAGTGGAGGAAAGCATATGCTGGGTAATAGTTAAAGCAAAACTGTGAACTAGCCAAAAAATAAAAAGTTAGGAGTGGAGGAAAATATATCTGGATATCAACTGAAATTAAGTTGTGAACCAGTTAAAAATAGGGGTTGGAGTGGAGGAAAGCATTGCTGGAAAGCAACTATTTGAGTTGTGAACCAGTTTCATAATAGATCTAGGAGGAGTAAAGGAGATAAGGTTGATGTGTGGTAAAAATTATATTGTGAACCAGCCTAAATAAGAAAGGTTAGAAGTGGAGAAAAGCATCACTGGAAAGCAGCTGATTAAGTTGTGAACCAACCAAAAAATAAATTTAGGAGGAAGTGGAGGAGATAATACCGGAGAATAGTTAAGCCAAACTGTGAACCACTTAAATAAATAGAGATAAAAGTGGTGGAAAATATCACTGGGAAATAGCTACTTAAATTATGAGCCCGCTAAATTCAGACTTAATAGTATTAGAGAACAAGCCTGAAGTAAACAAAATAAAGTATTTCGGGAGTAACAAATTATAGATGGAAATGTTGATTGATTTTGAAATGTTTTTATGAGAGGAGGAAAATATTCTTTGTCAAGATCATGGATACTAGCTGCCATTTAAGAGAAGTAGAATATAGATTTGATGTAATGGGTCTTAGGAATGAGGAATATATATGAAATATTGGTTGTTAAAATGACAAAGATTTAGAATGATGTTTGTTTGGAAATAATTGTTTGGAATTTTGGGTGATCTAGTAGAATGATAAATGTTTAGAATAAGATTTTTTCTTTTCTTTTTCTTTCTTTCTTTTTTTTTAAGATGTAAATGGAAAAAATTGGAACAAAATTGATAGAGGGAATGTGAGTAATTGTACCTATTTTATACCGGATCAAATCCTTGTTCTAAAAAGATGTATTTTATGTTGTATGTTTTAAAAAAAAATTCAAAAAAAAAAAAAGACTGTTTATAGGTAAGGATGGAGCTGCCAGTTCCCAACAGAACCTTTGCTCAAGGGAACCATGTCTTCTCTTTGAAAAGGCTGAGGTTCAACAGCTAATAAAGTGGCACCACTAATGTTTCTAGATCACACGGTTCCATTGCTCTTTTGTTCTTCTCTCTGGCTATTAGATTGAGGATCTTCAGAACAAAAAATGCCAGTGCAATGAAAGCCTGCAAAAAACCAGTGATGAAATTACTGAGTTGAACCGGGTCATCCATTTGATGCAGTGCAAAGTTGATGCTGAGAAGAAAAAGGTCAGAAAAACCTTTTGTTCCCAGAGATGTTTATGGGAATTTCCGTCAGAATAAGCTGACTGATCTTGAGTAACAACAATGGACCTGTTGAGCAAAGAGGGAACCAAGGGTGAAATCCAGCAGGTTCTGACAGGTTCTGAAGAAACAATAGCAGAAATTTTGAATACTGGCAAATACCACCTCTGCCTGGCCCCAGAGTGGGGTGGGAATGGAGATTTTGTAGTATCCTTCCCCTGCCACACCTGCCAAGCCATACCACGCCCACCAAGCCACGTCCACAGTAAAAAAATGTGGATTTCACCACTGGAGAGAACAATATGCTAGTCTACCTCAGGAACCTCAACGACTACAACATTAATACAAGTGTTTCACCTTTGAGGACCTCTACAATCCTTAAAATTCTACAGATTTAAAGATCAAAATTTAAATATATTAGCCTTGCAATATATAAAATGCCATACAGATGGTGGGTGGGAGAGGGAGGATTGCTTTCATGGGGTCAAACGCCAATAATATGACACTCAAAACCTACGTCAGACTGAAGTGGGCAGTAGAGGCTAGTAAACAGCTATTCACAATGATCCTTTTTGCATGACCAGTAATGAGGCATGATAAGAGCTATAAGTGGGAGTTATATTTGAAAGTTCATTGGTAGTTTACAAGGACAGAATTTAGCCATAAAAAGGAGAGTTGTACATGTTTGATAGGTACAATGAAAAACACAAAAGGTGAACTCACTTTTTTGTTGCACCAGCGAAGATATCTGTCTATCATCCACAAACAGTTCTTCAGTGGATTAGATTTTAACCTGGGCTGGAGAAAAAAATTCACTTCTTTCCACCATCCATCCACCCACCCACCAAGTAATCAGATATTTGCTCTTCCTTGAATATTCCACATGCTCTCTACCAGAACCCAGCCATGAGGAATGGGCAGGGCCAGATTTTCCTATAGGCTAACTAGGCTTCAGCCTAGGGCCTCAAGATCAAGAGGGGCCTACATTTCAATTGTTAGCAAAATTTACAAACTTAAAAATGGGAGGTGAAATGGCCTCATAAGTGGAATAGCCTAGGCCCTCTTTTCACCTAAATCCGGCCCTGGGAATGGGGCTCATTCTTGTTATTGCTGCCAAGTACAATAGTGGTGTGTGTGTGTGTGTGTGTGTGTGTGTGTGTGTGTGTGTGTGTGTGTGAGAGAGAGAGAGAGAGAGAGAGAGAGAGAGAGAGAGAGAGAGAGAGAGAGAGAGAGGGAATATATCCTGGAAGTATATAAAAAGGAGGCTTCGAAATCAACTGAAAATAAGGTTGTAGGAGCAGAGACCACAAAGTAACGTTTGCAGTTTTGTGAATAGAAGATGGAATTATTATTATTATTATTATTATTATTATTATTATTATTATTATTATTATTATTATTATTATTATTATTATTATTATTTGCAGACGGCTGCTTTGCAAATAGGCATTGGGGATATTGAACATAAAGGAGACCGTGCGATAAAAGATGCCCGAGCAAAGCAAACAGAGCTTCAAAACCGCATACAGACTTCTAAGGATCAATTGGCTGTCATTTTACGAGATTACCAGGACCTCATGAATACCAAATTGGCCCTGGATATTGAGATTGCAACATACAACACAATGCTGGAAGGAGAAGAGAACAGGTGACACTTCAAATAGAATCTCAAAACAGGCTGGATTGTTTTTATTTACTACTGCACTATCCTCAGCAGCAGCAGCCACCATATTGGGGGGTGTGTGTTAAAATGGTTTCAGTCTGACAAAATAGCAGTGGGCCGTTGTCAGACAAAGCCTGCTTCTTTTACCTTGACATCATGTGCATGTCCAAAATGGGTGGAGATTGTTGTGCAATGCAGCAGGCTTTCATCCCACTGTTGTTGTAACCACAATAACTAAACTACCTTTTAGTTGCCTCAACCACATGGCTGAGTGACATCAGGCAGCCATTTTTCATCATAAAATGTTTTCAGCACTTTAGTTCTGATAACATGTCTGTTTATTCAGATAACTGAAATAGGAGGAAGTATCAATATGTCCCCGCTTGCAGCAGTCATTGCACAAATATAACCAGACGGAGAACAGAGAGGAGGGGCTCAGTTCCTGTTAGGTTGTCTTCATCTCACTCAAAGAGTGAGAAAGGCTTAAGTCCATGGGTAAAATCCAGTAGGTTCTGACAGATTCTGGAGAACCGGTAGCGGAAATTTTGAGTAGTTCGGAGAACGGGCAAATGCCACCTCTGCTGGCCACAGAGTGGGGTGGGAATGGAGTTTTTGCAATATCTTTTCCCCAGGAGTGGGAAAGGAATGGGAATTTTGCAGTATCCTTCCCCTGGAGTGGTGTGGGAATGGGGATTTTGCAGTATCCTTCCCCTGCCACACCCACCAAGCCATGCCACGCTCACAGAACCAGTAGTAAAAAAAATTGGATTTCATCACTGCTTAAGTCATCCTTAGTTATCTTGTGTTAAAGTATTCTTTTACTCTTAAACTAATAAGCCAGGATGGCTCATTCATTTAAGAGACAAAAAAAAAATAGCTTGGTGTAGTGGTGAAGAAGCTGGCCTACAAACCAGGAGATTGTGAGTTTTAGTCCTACCTTAAGCATGAAAGCCAGCAAGGCGATTTTGGGTCAGCCACTCTCTCATAGCCCAAACCACCTGATGGGGTTGATATTGTGGAAAAAGAGGAGGAGGAAGGGGTGTTAGCTATGTTTGCCACCTTGAGTAATTTATAAAGTAATAAAGAGAGATAGTAATCAATCAGTACCCCAGGAAGCTACAATATTTGTGTAAAGTATTAATTTAAAAGGTACAAATCAAAGATACCTGCATTTTCTTCAGGATCAGAAGCTGCCTGAGTCTGACCACTATCAGGGAACGGATAGAATCTGCTTTTGAGTCTTCAAGAGGGACGTGCTTGGCTCTGATGCAAGCAGGACCCTGGTTTAGACCCTGGTTTGGTCCAATCCAGCACGTGTGTTCCTAGATTTTAGGTTTTTGTCATAGCCATGGCCTCAGTGATGAAATCCAATTTTTTTTTACTACCGGTTCTGTGAGCATAGCTTGGTGGGCATGGCAGGAGAAGGATACTGCAAAATCTCCATTCCCACTCCAGGGGAAGGATACTGCAAAATCCCCATTCCTGGAGGAAGGATATTGTAAAATCTCCATTCCACCCCACTCTGGGGCCAGCCAGAGGTGGTATTTGCCGGTTCTCCGAACTACTCAAAATTTCTGCTACCGGTTCTCTAGAACCTGTCAGAACCTGCTGGATTTCACCCCTACACGGCCTTAACTTTCAGCCGGTTATGTGATCTTTAGCTAGTCATTGCCTTCATCCTTGCCCCTTGCAATAGGGGAATAATAATAATAATAATAACAATAATAATAACAACAACAACAACAACAACAACAACAACAACAACAACAATAATAATAATAATAATAATAATAATAATAATAATAATAATAATAATAATAATATAGGCTTAATGCAAGGAACTGCTGGTAGTTACTGGGGATGAGTCTACACTGAGAAAAACATTGGGGAACATTACAGGAAAGCTCGTATGTGTTGGTAGAGTTTGCTTTGCTTTTGTGGGGGGATTTTTTTTGGAGCAGAACTCCTAATTGGGTTTGGTTTGGGTGGTTTTTTTTTAAAGGATCTTCCTTTGCTAAACTTGGATGTTTTTGTGAGAGTAGCTCAATGGGATGATGTGAAATGATGTAAGAACAAGTGTGTACTGGTTCAATTCTAGTTAAAGGCAGAGTGTAACTGCTCTCCTTCACATAAAGCTGCTGCCCCTCAAAGTGCTGCTCTATGGATGACACAAACCCAAGTAGAATTATCTGAATACCTAGCAAAGACGCCCAACAGTTGTAGTTTCAGGTCATATATGGAAGTCAAGAATTTTGTTTTATCATTCAGATATGTGACATTTGCTCTTTGCTCCAAAACATCTTTGCATCTCTGTGTGTGTTCAGTTGTTAAAGAATTTCCTTGTTGGTAGAAATTCTAAACTAATCTGAAAAATGCATATCTATATTATATAGATCTTTAAAATCTCAGCACATCCAACACTATGCAATTTAACAAACAACGGTTTTTTTCCTTCCTTCCCCCGCCCCTCCTCTTTGTTTTAACAGAATACGCAGAGGAGGAACTGTGAGGATGGGTAAGGAATCTGAACTTTCTTCTAATCTTCTTTCTGAACATTTAATTTCGTTCAGCATAAGTTCCAGGAAATGTCATAAGAATCACTCACTGAATCATGTAATTCTTTTACAGCACTCACAAATGCTACTTATCCACACCACAACATGAATCATTAAAATGAAGCAACACCGATCACTGAATGCATATATGGAATCTGATTGCTGCCGTATGAAACTTCAGTGAAGAAGTTGCATCTAATAATCAGCTGACTGCTAGAGAATTTGTGGAACCTGGGTAGCTATGCAAATTAATACAAAAAGGAACTGGGGCTTCACTATAAATTGATCACATGAAACAATGGTTTTATTTAAATGTCATGATAAGCCACCATTTATTGTAACAACTATGAGCTTAGCCTCCTTTCAGGCTCAAGTATCCCTTTCAATTGAATCTAGTTGTGGTCACCATAACACAAAAATGATATTGAGACTCTAGGAAAAAGTGCAGAGAAGAGCAACAAAGATGATTAGCTAAATTTATGAAGAACAATTGTAGGATCTGGGAATGTCTAGTCTACTGAAGAGAAGGATTAGGGGGTGACATGATAGCAGTCTTCTAATATTTAAGGGGCCGTCACAAAGAGGGGTGGGGGGGGTGTTCAACATATTCTCCAAAACACCTGAAGGCAGAACAGGAAGTAACATATGGAAACTTATTAAGGAGAGATCCAACCTAGAACTAAGGAAAAAATTCCTAACAGTAAGAAGGAGTAATCAGTGGAATGGCTTGCCTTCAGAAGTTATGGGTGCTTCATCACAGGAGGTCTTTTAAAGAAGTGATTGGACAGCCTTTTATCTGGCTGTCTACAGGGGGTTGGACTAGAAGATCTCCAAGATCCTGTCCAATTCTTCTGTTATTCTGTTAATCTTGTCTCCTCTGCTGATTGGAAGGCTTGGGTTCCACTTTTTATGAGTGGCAACAGAGACAAACTATAGTTAACTATGTTTGGCTCAAAACTGTCAAATTTAAACTACTATTTATAAAACTGATTTGTTTTCATTGTCATTCCTACAAATTTTAAAATTTCACATTGTATTCCTCTGTAGACTTCATCTGTGAAGTAGACATATCCTTAAAAAGTATGGGTTGTTGGTAGGCTAATGGACTCTATCTTAATATTCACCAATAGAAAGCAGTCTTCTGGAGCAATACTGTGACCTGTTTCAATAATGGACAGAGGTGGGTCAATAGGAAGGAGCCAACTGCATCACCTGTTGTGCGGTGCCAGTATGCATATAAAAGTTGGACTTCTAGAGATTCGGTTGTACAGACCAACCTATTTTTTTGAAACAAAACCATTAACGATTACTATCTCTGGGTGGGACTCATCATGCATATGGGTTAAAATGCTCCCCCCTCTTCCTGGTTGGATTGATGAATGGCAAAGAACAAATTAGCTAACTCATCACTGCATTTTTCTCATGCACAGTTGCCATAACGATACTGGTGCTTTTGGATCAGCAATATTATTTTTAAAAAAGGTCAGATGAAGAGGCTTTTCATTTCTCCCCATTTCCTCCCATCTTCTATAAAGCCTACCATGTTTTCCCGAAAATAAGACCCTGTCTTATATTTTTTTTGAACCCCGAAATAAGTGCTTGGCCTTATTTTCGGGAAGGTCTTAATATTTTGGGGCACATGGAGGAAACCAGAGGAAATGGCAGGGACCGGCTGCGCATGCATTTAAATATTTTTGGGGAGGGCTTATTTTGGGGGGGGCTTATTTTAGTGCATGCTCTCAAAAGCCCGATTGGGCTTATTATCAGGGGATGTTTTATTTTAGGGGAAACAGGGTAGTGTTTTAAAGTGTATGTGTGTAAGAGAGGGAGGGGGAGGGAGGGCAGAGAGAGAGAGCGATTATTTAAATTAGTAAGCAAAGCCCTGTGTGCTCAGCACAGAATTGCAGTGACTTATAACTATTCTTTGTGCTGCTATTACAGAATGCCAATTCATTTGGGAACTGGTAGAACTTACTCTAATTATTAGATCTATGGCAATAATTAGATCTAATGATTAGATCTATGACAATTTCCTGCTAATCCTGACAGTTTCATGGATCACCACCTAGATTTTGCTTTGCATGAGTAGACAGAACATAGATGGCAGATGACAAGTTCCTGTTTTGGAAAGAGATCCAGTAATATAGTAGGCACATGTGTTAGTAAGTCCATACTTCTGTATCTCCATTTTATTTCTACATTTATGCACCTGCACCACCAATGGGAGCCTAAAATTCAGCTCCAGACTGTACAAGTTTCTTTTTTAATTCCCCCAAAAACCAAACAAAAAGACTCCACTTGTTCAGCTTTTACAGTCCTAAATCAATTTTGTTTTCTATATTCAGCTAGAAATGTCAGCCGAGGCAGCATGTAGACGATTATTTTAATCTTGGGGAATGTATTTCTACAAATGTAGAGTGCATCAGATTCCACATTCATATGAACTGGCTGGCATTTGTAATAACTCAGTATCTTGGATCTGCTTATTCAGGTAGCTAAACAACTTCCATTACAAACCACAGATGTCTCATTATGGTCAAGTATAAATCTGTGCAGTGAACTCTTTTCGGTCACATACACACTGTTTAATCGCCAATGGCAAAAGTAACATCTTTCTGGCTATCTTTGAATGAATGAAATTTCCCACAGGTTAACGAGAAAAATTGGGGTGGGGACTGCCATCACAAGATTTTTCTACATAAGATTTAGTAGATAATATCAGGGGTTGAAATAGGATTCATCATACTGGATAATGAATATGCAGGTTAATTAGAACAGAGTCATATAAGAATGTAAAGAATACTGTCAGAATGAAATAGATTCTTGTTTTTTTTTTTTTAACGAAGAAAAGAAATATAGTAGTTCTGTCCTTTCTCATAGGAATCTACTGGGATTTTTTTTCCTCTGGAATCTTTAGTCTGATCTGACTATTTTCAAACCTGACATTATTTTTTTGCTGGCTTCTTGACTTACCCCAATTATTTTGGGAAAATAGAATTGTCTGCTGATGGACAGAACGGCAAAGTTCTTTAGCATAATTTATTTTTAACTTTCCATTGATTTGGAAAAAAAATAAAACTCTGTTCTTATAAAGGCCAGTTAACTAAGGTATCAATTTGCAAGCATTGCATTAAGACGGTTCTCCAGATGTTGCTAGTTCCCAATTCCCACTGCCATTCAGGATTAACCATGCAGACTGGGGATTATAACAATCCAGATTCCTCCACATCAGTTATTTTATCTCTGTATTTTTCTATACCAACAATCAAATCCAAATTGTTTTTCACAAACAACCAAGCCTAACATGAAATGAAAGCCTTTAGTCAATACATTCTGTGCAGCATCAGGGGACAAGCAAGAGAATGATTTTTTTTCTTAGAACATTTTGCTTGTTCTAGTTATATTTATTGCTTTTAAAAATAACAAAAAGAAAGAAAACACAAAGATAATTATAATGCAAATACATACAAAAACTATGCATGAAATGTGCTTTAAATGTGAAAAAAAAGAGAGGAACAAAGTATATTATTATAGCAATTAACAGATAATTTCATATACTTATATAATGTAAATATTATTCAATTACCGGTACATATATTACGTTCTAATGCATTTCTGTATATTCTTTTTTCACCAACTGTATTTGTATCAACGAGTTTCATGTTTCTTTATTCATTCTACACAAAATCTTCCATCTACAGGCTATCCACTAATAGGTGGCAAATGTAATCAAGTCTTCAATTCATTGAGTGAAATGTAAATGTTGCAATATCAGTCTTTTAGTCATAGTAACGGCATGGAGAATCCACTTACGTCAAGTCTTCAAATTCATGTACTACCGTAACTATATAGTTCAAGAGTTCTCTTGAACTAGAACATTTTGGAACTTGTAAGCAGGTACAACTAAATGTCTTGGTGTGTGCTATAGATGATTTCTATAGTGTTATCTATAGCACACATTAACTTGAAAAACAAAGTTGTTTCATCTTCTTAAATTTATCAAACTTCAACAATATATTGCAAACTGCAATATTATATTCTGAGATTATGGAAAGGGTTTTATCTAACCAGCTAGGTGTCTAATTTGAACAAATGGATTGTGGTAGCTATTAAACATTTCTCTGCTCTCTCAACCAGTTGTTGCAATCTCAATTATTTATAGTGTGTTTTACTCAATTCAATCTGATTAATAATGGGGAAATAGTTAGATCCTCAACAAATCCATGTTGTCAGAATAGCACTGATGAAGTTACTTAGTTTGGGTAATGAAACATCTGCAAGAAAACAAGCAAGCTCAGAGAACACCAAGGAACCCCCCCTGAGCTACAAATATTTCCTTTATTGGTTCAACTATAGCTAAGTAAGTCCCTTTTCAATCTTGCCTAAGAGTATCTATGACAACTGACCACAGCTAACTTATCACAGCCAATTCAACACCACCAACTTGCCATGGACAACTTGCCATGGACAACTCGCTGTTGGACAACTCACCATGTGACAACTCACTGCGGGACAAGACTTACACTAATGTTAAAGAAATTGTCAAATACAATCATTAAAGAAAGAATGCCAAAGGAGGAACAAAATAAAATGTGAATGACAAAAATTAAAATATTTTTTAAATCATTTTAAATAGTTAAATTGAATTGTTGAATTGTCCCACAGCAAGTTGTCCTGCAATGTCCACCATGGCCAACTCACTGGCCACGGCGAATTGGCCATGGAGATTGGCCATGGAGAGTTGTTCCATTCGAGCCTGAGAAGACCTCCTCCCTCCAGGACTCCATCTGACAAAGGACCCTCAAAATGCATTCTGCCCAACCTCTCACAGAACCCCCTTTTTTTCCTTTATTGGCTCTCAGAGGTCATGTGACACCCCCTGGCTTGTGTTTTAAAGGGTCAGCTGCTCCTACTATGCTAATAAAATATAGGTATCTCTTGCTTAGCAATCACAACCGGGATCAGCCACTACATTGTTAAGTGCTGTGATCACCAAGTGAAAAATCAAATGACCACAATAGTCTTATGACATTACTTCCCATTTGGTTGTTGAGTGAAACGTCACATGACTGTGGGTTATGATCTAATCTCCACCCTCTCTATTTAATTTTGCTTGTTGCAAGCCAGTTGCAAAGCACATGAATGATGGTCACATGACTGTCAGATGTTGTGATGGTTATAAATGTGACAATGGGTGGCAAAGCTACTTTTTCTACCATCATAACAGTTGGGTAAGTGTGGACTATCTGTAGCAAAGTGCTATGCTATTGATGTAAATTCTAATACAGATGATTCATCTCTAAGACAACGGAACTAAGGAAAATTACTGATGGTGGTGAAAATGAATGATGATTCAGAAAACTGCTTAGAGAAATCTCAAAGAATCTCTTTGGACTTAAATCAAAGGAATTATAAAATGTTACAGTATTCGCGTGCTGGTATGACAGCTCTCCCAAATCTACCACATTACATATATTATCTTGATTTTTTTAAAAACTAGTTTGCAGGATTGGCTCATAAAGGACCTAATGAATTCATTATCCAGTATTAATATATTTAACTCAATTCAATTTATTTTGTGGCACTGGATGCAAAATGCATAACTCTGGGTTTGCTAAGCTGGGAAACTATGTAAGACTCAACAGTAAATGTATAGAGCTTAAAACCAATATAGCAAAATTTGAATGAAGCTTGGAACAGATGAAAAAGTTGTTGTGGATTATGTAGAGGAAAATAGAGCTTGAAGGCCTTACCTGGAAAATATTAAGAAAAATCAGTTTATCTTCTCAATCCAAAGCATGCAGCAAGGATCAATACCAGGCTGCCATAGCAAACACACTGTAGTTATATACATTTAAAAAAAAAAAAAACATTTGTACGTTTGTTTTGGTCAATACATGTAGTTACATCTCCAGACAAAGCACTGATCACATCCAGTCATTTTATAAGAATGGCTAAAATAAAATCTATATGGAGCCCAAGATCGTGCAAGCAGCTAATTCTTCGTTTTGCAGCTGTCCAAGTTACTGTAATTGTTTTCTTTTTCTTTGCTTATTTTTTTAATATCTTAAAAGATAAGTCAAAAGAGCCAGGAAATTTGAAGGATAGCATTGAAAGAGTAAACTGGTGCAATCTCCCCTTAGTAACCAGCTGCCCATCTCTCAGCTGATCTTAAACAGGGAATGCGAAGCTATTCAGACGAGCTGTCCTTTTACTAACTCAAACTGGAATTAAGTATTTCCTCCAGCTACTTGCAATTGACAGGCCTAGAAATGCAAACAGCATGAACTAAATGCATAGGAATTTGTCTCTTGTCCTCATTATTGCTAGTTATAAGGTCTTTCTGTGAAGATGTTTAGCAGATTTGCTACTGCTTGTCTTCAGTAAACACTATTAACTGTATATGTCATACCATAGACTATTATGACATATTTCATAACAATCAATTTAATAGGATTCATGACCAGAATATGTGATTATTTGCACATGCTTAGCTGTTTTTCAAACTAATGTCATTCTAAGCCAAAGGATTTTTTTTAAAGTAGAGCTGAAATGTTGCAGAAACATACTGATTTAAAATGCATTGCATTTGTTTTTTGTTCAATATGTTTCTTTCTTTCTTTCTTTCTTTCTTTCTTTCTTTCTTTCTTTCTTTCTTTCTTTCTTTCTTTTTCAAAAAGATTTTTAATTTTATTTTTCTTAACACACAAATTACATCTTTTTGGAACAGAGCCCTGATCCGGTCATCAATTTATACAATTTTTTATCATCTTTAACAAGATTTTATATATTCTATTTTGCCATAACACTTATTTCTTAATCTTAAATCACCTATCTCAACTAATACCATCTTTAAAAAATTTACTCAAATTAACTTAATCAAAACAGTTACCCTTCTATTAATCCCCCTTAAATCTTAATTCAATTAATACCTCATAGTACATTTCACAATTCTTGCCCTAAATCCTCACTATTAACAATACTTAATCTTAAATCACCTATCTCCCTTATTACCATCTTATAAAAAGTTTACTCTTATTTATTTAATCAAAACAATTACTCTTCGATTAACCCACTTTAAATCTCAATTCAGTTAATAACTCATAATACATTTCACAATTCTTAGCCTAAATCCTCACAATTAACAATACAGGTCACACATGTTTATACTTCAAAATCTTATTTCCCTTTCTAAAACTTCCCCACATTTATTATTACTTTGTATAATGCTCATTAAATCTTTATTTCCTTATTACTTCACCAAGTTTAGATCCCAAAAATATAGCAATTTAACATTGAAACATAGTTCTTAATTCAAATAAAACTGCAATACAATTTGCAATTATTTCCCACAATTCTATCTCTTTAGCATATCAGTTATATAAAAACTAGTTTAAATAATTCTTATTTGTAATTCATAGTCCTATATTATTTCAATCTTCTTTTCTTTTTTACTTAGATAGACATATTATCAACAATATTGAAAATATTAAAATATTAAAGATTGAAAATATTCAAATTATTGCAATTGTTATAGGTATTTAAACAATATCCCAGTTTTTATAGTCATCAATTATTCTCAAGTAATACCATGTAACATCTTAATAAACATCAATTCCTTATGTCCATTGATATATTTTCTTTTAACATAGTCTATTTCTCATATATTATAGCTTCCACCCATATTTTAATTTTAAGTATCTGTAACATATTTTTCTCATATTTCTATTAACCATTATTAATCTCAATATAGTTATTTTGTAAATCAAAGTCCTGGACTTTTCTATTTTACCCCATATTCCCCAATTCTTTCATTGTTAATTCCAGTGTAATCATCTTTATAACTATTGTTACTCACAATATCATCTCAAAAATCCTCCTTTTTATTATTACTATCTACCTGCACATTACTTATTTTTATTTAATCACGTTTTCTTTGTCTTCTTTATTTCCAGCCGTTGTGTCTTGTTTTTTCATTTTCTTGTCTGCTTGCGTATACTTCATTTCAGCTTCAATGACTCAAATTTTGTCCTCCATATATCATTTTACTTATTTTTCTTATTTCCATTCCAAGTAAAATACACCAATTTGTTCCTTCTCTAATTCTTTTTAAGTTAATGTTATCCCAATTATAAGAGTTCTGTTGTAGTTCCCCTTTTCTTTTCTTTTTTTCCCCAAAGTCAAGCTGCCTGCAGACAAAGAAATCATCCTCCACAAATTCTCATGGTTGTTATCTGTAAAGTTCATGATTTTCCAAAACAAAAACCAAGTTGCAATGTTCCTTTTTACTTTCGATGATGTCTCTCTGCAATCCACAATTTCCAATTGTTTAACAAATATCCATTTTGTTTCAGTTACATAGCAGTCTTACTTGGCTTCTCTCTTTTTTTTTTAAAGTATCAAATCTTTTTGAAAGTCCAGTCCAAATTTAAACTCTTTCCAATCCTTTGACCATATCTCAATGTTTAACGTTTCCAATTAGTTTTATTCAAAAGTCAATTTTCTATCGGGTCTTTTTCAAAATCTTCTTTGCCCCCATGTCTCTTAGCAGCTGTTTTATCGCTAGGGGTCTTGTAGTTAAAAGATGTTTTCCTTGATGTTATTACAAGTTTAGGTTGGCTGTCACTCACCCGGCTTCGAAAAACTCTGTTCCGTTCCACTTTCCTCCTGCTCATTACTTGATTTGGTTGTCCCAAGTTCATGGCAACTGCCATGGCTGCCGTCCCGCGCTGCCAAGTCACAGAGAGTTCCCTCTGACCTTCGAGGAACTTGCCTGTTCCTCTTGGTCATCCAACGTGCCTCTCTTTCTTCCCTGTCCCTGCAGGATAGTTCTGGTCCAGAGACCTATCGGCGGCAGTTCGTCAGCCGGGGTTTTCGTGGAGCTTTTTGGAGCCCACTAATTCCCTGACTGTCTCCCACGACGCCAAACCAGAAGTCTTCAATATACGTTTCTTGATTGCTGGTTATTGTGCTTGTTGCTGTTGATAAATCTGCTGTGATTCTTTGTACATTCTTCAAAGCCTTTCTGGTTGAGGTGGGTCACTTTCTGTTCTGACCTAGGCTTCCTGAGAAAGCATAAATCACAAACTTAGTCCCAAAAAACCTCTTTTATTGAGATGGCTGTGAATTATGATCATTCATAGCCCATAATGATTCACAAACAGTCTGTGCAAATTCCAACAGATGTCTGCTCAAGTTGACACAGTCATTCAGGGTAATGTTGATAAACACCCACCTTTATCTCCCTTGAAACGCTGCCAGAGACCTAATTGCCAATTAGTTTTGCAAGGCCACACGTAGCACAGAGTCAAACAGAACTTCTCAAAGCTTGAACCAACTATATGAACGAATTGCTTCCTACAAAGGCTCATTTCCGTTTGCTCCTCTTTTATGTTTTATGGAAGGGGCCAATCAACTCCAAGCCTTACTCCCGAGTCACCATTTTTTCCCTTAATTGTTCTTGCCTTCTGGCAGCTCTGCACATGCACACACTAAGAACAGGCTCACACTGTTCTTCTGCCTCGCTGATATCAGATTCCAGAGGCTCCGGAAGCAACACATAACTAACAGATGGCCCTGGCCCCCTCTCTGCCTCAGATGCAGAGCCCTTGCTCAAGCCTTCCCCAGACTCCAGGACTGGCCCATGTTCCTTCCCAACCTCCTCACTGTCCGACTCTGCTGCCAGCTCCGCAGGCTGCCGGTGGACCACAACACTTTCCAAAAAGTTGGACTGTCAAGCCCACTTTATGCGCTGCTCAACACTCTCACTGGAGAGAGAGACAATCCCAAGTGTTCGCCGGAGCCGTATCAACTAAAAACGGGCTCCACGCTATTTGGGTTTAGCAACCGTGGTGGGTTTAAGCTTGTTTATTCATAATGATGGTGGCTAGAAGCGGTTAGGCTGCAAAACTCATCAACTCACATAGAAACCAGGATTACCAGCCACAGCAATGGAAGCTGAAGGATACTCCACAGACTGCTTCGCCCTCCCTGAAAATTGGAATCAGCTGTAAAGCACAATTAGGGGGGTGGGGCGCGAGGTGTGGTCACGCGGTATCTTTAAAAGTAACTTGGTAGATGGAAAACTCAGAGCTGACTTTGTTTCACCTGCGTGAGCTCGGAGTTTGCTGATGCTGGTTAGTGCAAAGAATAAACTGTTGACTCTCCAAGCTGTTGTTTCGTGTTGGTGTTTCAACCTTAACCCTTTCAACTCCCAGACGTGGTCCAGTAGAGCCGAGATGGACTGAACCTAGTTTATCTCAGCCTTACAAAAGTAAAGTCAAGAGACTGTTGGCTATCATGGATTTGAACTAAAAAGATATTTTAAAAATCGACAAAGGAAGGAAATTCCGAAAGTAAGTAAGAAATATGGGTTAAGATTAATATTGGGGTCTTGCACTCAAACGAGAGAGTGAACATTAGAATGCCCTTGGTTCCTATGTAACTCTTATTACACTTCTTCATTCTTACCTACCTGTCCATTTTTCCTATTAATGTTTGTTCTTATACATTGATAGCAGTGCAAGAGTATGAGCATCTACATTATCTCATAGCTGTATTTAACATTTTGATTTTCTTGGCTCACAAAAAAGTTTCATTCTTTCCATAGTTATCTGAGGGAGTATATTGGTGGACTCAAAACATCTGCACAATGCAACCCATGAGAAGAGAAGGTTTTTGGTAGAAAGGCTTGACAAATCTTAAAATTACTGACTGCTACTGGATAATTATTGTTTTGCTGTGGACTTCCATTTTGGCCTAGATTTTTTTCCTGGATTATTTTAGTTCCTCAACAATTTGATCCATACCTTTGATCTTACTAGTATCATACACAGAAGCATCCTCTCCCATCACAATATATAAAGAACCACAGATATTATCATCAGTCTATGAAGATCTTTCGGGGGAGAATGGTTTCGACTAGACTCTAATTAGGGTTAAAAAAGAAATTAATTAAACAATATTCTCTCATCATGTTTGCAAGTCGTGCATATTTTTTTTTAATTTATTTCAACCTTTACTCTCTGGTTTACCAGCAGTCTAGTTTCTTGAAGATCATATTTTGCTGCCAGGCATTCCAACCACATGCATCCTCATCTCATGCAACCAAGCCTAGATCCTCAAACACATAAAAGAGAGGCCAACTCAAAAGTCTCCACTGGAAGTGTCTAATATCCAGATCTTTACCGTTCTTCTCTGCAGCCCTTTCTATCAGAGCAAGGCAACATGAGTCGTCAGATTTCAGCGGGCAGCCAACAAAATGCACAAAGCCCTTTGACCCACTGTGGTGCAAGCAGCTCAAGTTCCTGGCAATATTCTG
The DNA here is from genome assembly GCA_030761175.1 of Masticophis lateralis. Taxonomy (NCBI): domain Eukaryota; kingdom Metazoa; phylum Chordata; class Lepidosauria; order Squamata; family Colubridae; genus Masticophis; species Masticophis lateralis. Next base: position 144,220,049 of record JAUDYJ010000002.1, read on the forward strand.
GCTCCAGGAGCAGCAGGAAAATGTCCAACTTTGGAGGAAGGACAACTTTATCCCTGTGTGGAGATCACAAGAGTGGCAGCTGTGGAGGTGGAATCCAGGGAGTAACAAGGAGATACAGCATCCAGGGAGTACATGTTGATCCAAAACTGTTGGAGCCATTCCATGTCAAGATCTCCCCTGAGATCCAGAAAGTGAAATGCAAAGAGATGGAGCAAATGAAGTCCCTTAACAGCAAATTTGTTGGTTTCATTGATAAGGTGAGACTTTTAAATCTGAAGGTTTAAAGTTCTTTACTCTACTGGGCTACTGATAAAACTAGGATTGCTTGTACAATTTGGTACCATTTCTAGATTCATCCTATGTTTTCACCATCTGAGATTACTGTTGCACTAAGTATTCTTATTTTGCCAACATGGTATTATTTTTGTCCAAATATTGTTCTGTAATGCTCATTGCTATTTTTGGTTATCTTCCAACACACAATATAGTGCTCACTTGAGTTGAACTGCTAAAATCCAAGCTTTACATAATCTCTCGTAACTACTTTATATGTATTCTTCCTCTTCTCCTGACATCTTTTAATGTGTAGCTGAAAAAGTCCATAGCCCGGTTGCATGTGTTGAATAAATTGTTTCTATGGAAGCAAACCTAGACATGTTAATAAACTGAACCAACTTCTAATAATAATTGTGGTTTATTAAGTATTTTGTAAATGAGCCAGTAACTTGATTGGACTACTTAATATTCAAGTCTGAAGCCTTGAGAACAATTGTTGGGCCATGTCCCTGCCATAATTTAATTTACGGTACATTGAGCAGGCTCTGTTTCTTCCAGTCTTTTCTAATACATATTCTACCTTCTAAATTATTCCTGCTTTGGCTTCCATTTGAATTCCATTTATCAGCCCAATAATCCATTCTGCATCTTTGTTAGATTGCTAAAATGGTGTTTGCATTTCAAAGCATCCTATGAAAAAGAACTTCAGCTTTGACTGATGGATTATTTTAATGTACTGATGGATTCGTGGATGGATTTCACCTTGGATTTTAGGTGCAGTGCCTGGAACAGAAAAACAAGCTGCTAGAAATTAAATGGGCCTACCTCCAGCAACAAACTAAACCACCAACTGAAAACTTACAGTGCATGTTTGAACAATACATTGCAAGCCTGAAGAAGGAGTTGGAATATTTACAATATGAAAAGGAGAAATTGCAAAGTGATAGTGAAAGTACAAAGGAACAAACTGCAGATTGCAAGTGCAAGTGAGTTCCTCTTGAATTATACAGAGAAGATTAAAAAATGATAGATTTTGTGCTTCTTAAATCTGCACTAAGTCTCTTATGATGCTGAAGGTGTTGACTTGGTAGCAAACTTCACCAAAAATATTGAGACTTACAACTGAGTAGGCCTGCATAAGATTGCTCTATCTAATTTCTGTTTTACATGTGTTCAGGATATGTAGCGCCTGCAGTAAATGTATGAAGTGACTTGACATTGTTTTTTCTACCTGACTTTGTCAAACAGATTTCTCATATTATAATGCTTCCTTTTCCTTTGGTCCTAAGGTAGCTTAAGAAAGTCCTGACGCTAAGCTATGGAGGAGAAATAATGATATCTGGTTGTATTTCAAGAGTCAATCAGGCCTTGAGATGAATATGGAGTAATATACAGAGCTGGGAAAATTATATGGGAATTTTGGAACAGGGAGTTATTGCATTAAATTGTTTATTCCACTATTGTTAAGAGAACAAACAAATAACCATGTATTCAGGAAGAACAATCTACTATCACCTGTAACTTATTCCTTTTAACTAGAAATAACTGAGGTGAGTTTTTCGGGACCATTCTGTCCATAATTTGCCAATATTTCCCAATCTTCTTTCCCAGAGATATTTAGGGAATGATACATATAGGAACATTTGGAGCAGTGGTGAAATGTAAAATTTGTTACTACCAGTTCTGTGAGCGTGGCTTGGGCGCATAATGTGACTGGGTGGGCGTGGCCAACTTTTTTTTTTAACTTTTTTAAAGCATTGTTTTATAACCTATTTGGGTAAATAAGTTGTAAAAAATGCTTTTAAAAGATTAAAAAAAGGCTCTGATGATCATAGTGTGGCACATGATGGTCAGAGCCTCTTTTTTACCATTTAAAAGCAGGAAGTAAGGAAACCCAGGTAGGTGGGTGGAGCCTCACGCCGCCATTGTTACCAGTTCTCCGAACCACCTACCTACCAATCACTACCGGATCTTCCGATCCAGTCCGAACCGGGAGTATTTCACCCCTGATTTGGAGCCACCATAATACCCCCTCATTGGGAAGACTATAACTTCAGGTCACACATGTTTACTGTTTGATTCATCTCCTTCTCTATTGTATTCTTGATGGTCCTTCCTACTAGATATGAAGAGAAAGTCAACCAGCATGTTGCAGCACAGAAAGAGATTATAGAACTTAGGAAGGTAAGTAGAACAACTCCTTTGAACCATGCTGACACAGTACTGCAAGCTACTTTTACTACCTGCCGTCTGCCTGTAATTTGGTAGTTCGAATCTCACCGGCTCAAGGTTGACTCAGCCTTCCATCCTTCTGAGGTGGGTAAAATGAGATCCCAGATTGTTGAGGGCAATATGCTGACTCTGTAAACCACTTAGAGAGGGCTGTAAAAGCACTGTGAAGCAGTATATAAGTTTAAGTCTATTGCTACTGGTGAAGTTAGTTTTAAAAAATTAAAATCAAGATAATGAGCAATGGGATAAATGTTACATTTGGGGGGGAAAAAACTTCAGATGTTACTATTACCATCATCATTATTTTTCAATGATTCTGGCAATCCAACTTGTCAATTTTTAACAAGAATGAAATAAGAATATTTTTGTGTAAATAATCAGCCGGACGTTTTGGATAATATAATATATCCTATAATAGCATTGTAATATGGTCTTACAATGATATCTTTGCAATGGTGAATTTCGAGTAGTATGTTTAAAATGGGTGATGGATAAATAGCTATTCTGATTAATAAAACCTTCTAAATTATACATTGAATCAGTATTCAGATACTAAAGAGAGTCATTTTGCAAATGTAAAATGTATGGATTTTTAATTATTCAACCAGTAATATTTCTATCCAATTTAGTGGTACATTTATTTCATTATTCTTCCCATTATTCCATATGAGCCTGGTTGCAAAACATTTGATCCCAAAATTAAAAAAAAAAATTCTTATTACAAATAGCTTCATTTATGCAACCCATTAAGTTTCGTTAATTTATCCGGGTCAGACTTTTTATGAGTCATAGAATGCTGTATATATCACCTACCTTCTATATAAGTATACCACTTATATTTCCCAGTGTAATTAGCTGATAGATCAAGGTTTACATTTATCAAGTAATTGGTTTAATTCTATACATCAAGCATAAAACAAGTTTAGCATGTGATGTGAACACAGAAACTATAAAATACCATTACAAATGTTATTATATTTTATATTTTGATAGGAAACATTATGAAATTGTAGATTAAAAATCAACAATTAAAAGCACATATCCAAACGTTTTTTTAAAAAAACTTGCAGAAATAAATACAGAAATAAACAAAATATAAAATAGCAATAATTTTTAAAAATGGACTCACCCTTTCATGTATCCAAGATCTTACTTTAGGTGGGTATTTAAAAATATTTCATTTGCCTCATCTTTTCCAAATACTTGTATGATATGTTTAATTAAAATAAATAGCTGAAAAGAAGAAAAGGTGCCTTCAACAACGCAGTATTTTTACTCAAGAACAAAAGAAAAACGTATTTTCTCCTTAATGCTTTTGCAAATAGTAGAATAAATTCCTTGGCACAAAGGGAGTTATCCAGGGATGGGTTCTAATTTTTTTTACTACCGGTTCTGTGGGCATGGCTTATTTTGTGGGCATGGCTTGATGATCATGTGACAATTCTTTAGGATATAGCTGAGGTACTGGTCTACCAGGCTTTTAACTGCCTGCAGAGCTGTACCGGTCTACTCGTTTTGTTTTTGGAGGCACTAGTCTACCCATTTATTTTTGCAGGCACTGGTCTACTCATTTGTTTTCTTTTACCACTGATCAGCCGTAGGGCGGCCCTTTGAAGGCCCACAGCAAGAGTTTAAATAGTTTTTTTTCCTCTAGCCAAATAACTGGGACTCAGGAAGCAGCAATAGATTGGGAATGGGGCCAAATAAAAGGTAATAATAATGCAGGGGGGATGAGGGGATGGAGGGCAGAACTGGTTCAGTGACATCATATCGTCACCACTACCGGCTCAGCCGAACTGGGCCAAAACGGGAGGAACACACCACTGGAGATATTCCGTTTAAGAGTTTAAGAGCCATCACATGGGGACATGGAATTTGGGAATAATGGATTTAAAAATCATGGCATGATTGTTGTTATTATTTATTTAAATTTTTATAATAGCTTTTGATCCCTTTTAATGGTTTACATGAATTCTGTTTCTCTCCTTTCTTTGGAAGTCTTCCCATAAAAAAGAATATAATTTGAAAATGTCATCTGTTTAGGATGTAGACTGTATCTTTTCAAATAATGCAGAGCTGGAGAGGAAAGTCAGTCTCCTGGCCCAAGAGATCAAGTTCTTGAAATGTGTATATAAGAAGGTAAGTAGGGAGGGACCCACTGAAGAGATCCTCTTTCCTTTGCGTGACTGCCACTTGGCCTAGTCGACAGAACTGACAATGCATTTGAATCAACATCTAGGAGAAAGAACACCTTGACAAACAAGACCAAGATTTGGATGTGATTGTGAAAATGGACAACAGTAGAAACTTTGACATGGACAACATCATAGCCTTAGTCCGAAAAGAGTATGAGGAAATTATGCAGAGAAGTAAAGCGGAGGCAGATAAATTTTACCAAAACAAGGTATTTCACATCAGTGCAAAAATTGGTAATTTTTATTTGTTTTTAAAAAAGAGACCTACTGATATTGACACACCATATATATAAAGACCTACGAAAATAAAATAATAAATATTTGACTGTTACAGGGCAGAATTAAAAAAAGTGGATGTGGCTAGTTGATAAAACCTAACGAGGTAGAAATGGTTCCATTCTAGTCTCCCACATAAACTCAAACAGATAGCATATATGGCTGCTGTAATGTTTAAGAAGGCCTAAAAGCTGGTGAATTGAGATTTCACTGAAAATTAGGCCATGAAACATCTTAATATACGTAGGAAAATCCCTGGCATAAAGAAAGATACACATAAAGACCTACGAAAATAAAATAATATATATATGTATGTATGTATGTAGGTCTTTGGTTATTCGGATCTTCTCCCGCGTAAAATTGGAAGTAAATTCCAATTTTACGCGGGAGAAGACCCGAATAACCAAAGACCTACATAAAAAACCCGCGAAAACCTCAGAAAACACACACACACACACACACACACACACACACACACATATATGCCTGCATGTTAGGCAGTTGTATTAACCTCTGAGCCACAAGTTCTCCTCCCTTCACCAGCTTGAGCCAGGGGAGAGATTCAGTATTTTTCTATTGAGACACCTGATCTACCCCAGCATGTGGGAGGGAGCATACTGCATCCCTTTTGCCTTTCAGGTCCAATCCAGGAGCCCTCAAGCAGTCGCATTCACAACAAACCATTTTATACCAAATGTATGTTTTGCTGATAAAGATAGTTCTGTATATGTTTGTGGCTTCCTTGCTGACTTATTACCAATCTAGCTTCTTAGTATATTTGGGGAGACTGCTCATAAGAAATAGGGCTGCTTCTCATTTCATATACAAAGGTCTCCTGAACTAACAGAAGAATCTTACCCGAATATAAGTGACAGGAGAGAATCCTCTGTTGTCAGAGGTGGTATTCAACTGGTTCAGATCGGTTCAGGTGAATCGGTAGCGGCAACTGCGGGTGGCTCAGCCCACCCGCCCCAGTGTAATTCCATCCTATTTAGTCATGTTTTCACATGCATGGAAGGCCGGGCGCATGCATGGAAGGCACGCACATGTGCAAAGCAAGGGTGCGTGTGTGTGGTGAACAGTGGTAAGAATATGTGAAACCCACCACTGTCTATTGTAAAGGACAGCAATGGCATGTCTTCCTCAGTCTTCAACAACTTCTTGCTGCTCTGCCTGGCTCTTTCTTGGTCCGCCCTCAAACAAATGTTACAGTAGAGTGGCCATAATGTCAGCAACTTTCCTGTAACCACCACACGTATACCATGCATTTTTGAGTTAGAGCTTCCATTGGATGGCTTTCCATTCTGCCTACTTCCCTACTTTCTCACTAATTTATTGGAAGAAAGGGATTAGGCAAGACTGATAGACATCCCAGGTAAACAATAAGAGATACTCAGCAGAGTTGTGGCCAACAATCCACTGCTAAATGGTAGTATTCCATTGCTTGTAGCCATGTAGCTATCAGACACTGAATCCTGCAAAAATTGACACCTGTTCTTCTTTTTGTCTCATCTTCAACTGGCTGAAAAAGGCAAACTAGACCAAGTTCAAAAACTGCTAATGAGGGCAAGCTGAAATCGTCAGAATTCTCCAGACAATTATTAATTTTAGATAAGCTAGATATTTTTGCAGTGATCTGGACTATTTTTAAAAAAATTCTCTTTAAAAATATAAATTTCAGCAGGTAGCATAATCTTACTTTGCATTTATAAAGATTTCCCCTCCCCCCTCCCCCAAAATTGCTTTGATAGCAAACTGCCTTGTAATATTTCCTATGTCGTGAGCCACTTTGAATATGATTAGCATGGAAAAGCTGTAATGTAAACATATGATTGTGATAATGTTAAAGAAATCTGTTATATTGACACCCTTAGTATGAAGAGGCTCAAAGTAAGAAATCTCATTTCGAATGGGATATGAAGAATCGAGAACAGCAGATTTCAGAACTTATTGAACAAGTTGAAAAAGTCCAGGGTGAAATTCAGAGTTTGCAGAAGGAGGTAAGACTGAAGAAATGCAAATTAAGCAACTAGGGTTTTTGTTTGTTTGTTTGTTTTTGTTTTTTTGGTAGAATAATTCAAATTTCAAATTAGCAATAGAATAATTCATGCATGAGTACTATAGAATATATATAAGGTACCTCTTTGTGTAAAGAAGCTTATTTGTGCTTACTATTTTTAGTTCCAAAATCTGAATTTGTTTCACTAGTTATGTGTAATTAGTAAAGAGGCAAGGGCATTACAAACACTAGTTGTGAAACATTAAGAAGATATGAAGCCAGGTAAGAAGAATTTGAATCTCTTCTTTTTTACAAACAGATCTAAAATTGACAGCGTTTCTCATGAAAACGTTGACAAATTTAAATCATTTTTGAAAAAAATGACTTTTAAAGTGAAAAATAGAACTTTCTTGTTTGAATATGCATTTAATATTCTGTACAAAAATATTTTTATATGCCATAGGACCTAGGTTCATGCCATAGGTTCGTGATGGCGAACCTATGGCACGAGTACCACAAGTGGCACACGGAGTCATATCAATGGGCACGCAAGCTCAGACAATTTTTGGGCCTTCTGGGCCCACCGGAAGTATTTATTTATTTATTTATTAGTTCGATTTATTTACTGCCCTTCTCCGGAGACTCAGGGCGGCTTACAATGCATTAAGGAAGTAGAGAAACAGGCTGTTTCCGGCCTCCAGAGGGCCTCCGGGGTTAGGTGGTGAAGGCTGTTTTCGCCCTCCTAGAGCCTGGGGAGGTAAAAAACGGTCCTACCGGGCCCACTGTGCCACTGCGTACCAAAAGTGGGGGGAGGGGTGGGTGGGTCATGTGCACATGCACGGGGTGGGCAGGGCAAATAGAATTATGGATGTGGGCACACGTGTGCACAATCCCCTGCACTCCCCCCACTTTTGGCATGCAATGGCAAAAAGGTTAGCCATCACTGTCATAGGATATATATGCTCCACATGTATAGTAATTCCCAATATCCTGATTACAAGATATCCATATTCCTGTTTCCAGTATGCAGTTGGTATAAAGAAACTGGTATCTGTATGCTAAAAGTATGGTGGGGATTGTTTGTATGTTGTTTCTGAGTGTTGGAAGAAATTGTACAAAAGCATATGCAAGACCTGTATTAGCCCATATTACCAACATTCTTATTCTGATAAAGATGCTCTCAAGTCTTGAGCTCAGTCCTTAATGCTCACGTGGACATAAACATATGGTTTTCTTGGCAAGATCACACAACCGGTTTGCCATTACTTTTTTCGCTGGATGGTTTTCAATTTTCCAGTTAAGTCTACTGTCTACAATCTTCACTTATGGGTTTCCCTAGTCATCTCCCTTCTGGAATACTCAATGCTGATTAATGTCCAGGTCTGGGACAAGATTGCTCAGGTTGTCCCAAAGTTATATGTTGTCCATTGGGTTTCCTGGGGAAAAAAGAAGATAACATGTTGAAGGACAAAGCCTGAATTATTAGATGTAATGGCAACTAGTTAAATGGATTTCATTATTCTTTCCTTGAATGAATGAAGCAAAGATTCCAACCCATGTTTTTTAAGGATATGAGCCATACATTTCTAGATACATTTGTTGAAGGACTGCACACTAGTTGTGTGAGACTAAGAGGTGGGTGATAACATGTCCAACCCTATCACTTTTACAGAATGAAGAGCTCAAGAAGACAATTTGTGAGGCAACCAAAGGAGGTGAACAAGCCTCCGAGGAAGGTCAACAGAAATATGCTGAGCTGGTAAAGGCTCTTCATAATGGCAAGGATGAACTGGCCAGCCAAGTACGTGACTACCAGGAAATTCTGAATGTGAAGATAGTTCTTGATATTGAGATTGCAGCTTACAAATGTTTGTTGGAGGGAGAAGAAAAGAGGTGAGTCTCCTATGTTAATTTATTTTAGTTATTTAATTCATTCTAGATCAAACTTTATAGGATCCCTATAAAGCATTATATGGCCCAAACTCCAGTTACTTCCAAATATATGTAACAGTACAATATGGAGATATTTTAAAATCCTTCAAATAGCACTTTTAAATAAAAGTATTTTCAAAAAAGATGATGAAACATTGAGCAATGCTTTTTGCATTCTGCATTAAATGGGTATAAATACTGTGGATTCATTATTGAGGAAATAATGAAGATGATAAACTTAAAACAGCATAAAGACAGGCCTGGAAGATCATCAAGAAAAAACAAGTGAATGTTTTCTTCCCTCCACAGGATATCGAGAGATTCTTCAAATTCCATCAGTATCTGTAAGTACTAAGTTGCTTGTTTGCTTGGTTTTTTTTCCAAAAAGGTGTTTCAGGAATAACCATTCGGTGTGTGTTTTCTTTCCAGCTGTGACCAACTCACCATGCAGTTCTCAGAGTACAGCGAAACAAGGAAAGAAATGCAGTGAGAAGACCGGAGGCTCCTGTCAATGCAAACCGACTGGATCTAAAATATCCATTTCCACTGAGAGTAAAACCAAGTGTCAAAGTGAAAAGTCCTCTACTGTCTGCAAATGGTCCAGTAATAGAAAGTAAAATTGCAGAAAGGAAAGTAGACAGGACACTATCTGACAGTTTCACAAATGATGGAAAGGTTCAATTTATCTAGATTTGATAGATGAAAATATTTGTAGCTCAGAATTGAAATGAGGGATTCTTGGTGATATTGGTTATTTTCTTGCAGATGTTTCATTACCCAAAGGAGGCAACATCTTCAGTGCTAGTACAGAGGTGGTATTCAGCCAGTTCAACACCAGTTCAGGCGAACTGGTAGTGAAAATTTTGGCCAGTTCTGAGAACTGGCAAATCCTACTATTGGCTGGCCCCACCCCTGCATGCCCGCTCACCCCACCCACCCACCTGCCCACTTGCTCCCCGCACCTGTTCACTCTCCCTGCCCACCTGCTCACCCCACCCACCCACTCACCACTCAACCTCCCTGCCCGCTCACCTACTCACCCCACCCACCCACCCACCACCCACTCACCCTGCCCGCCCACTCATTGCTCATCCCCGCCCACCTGCTCTCCTGCTTGAAATTTTTGGGCACTCTGACAATTATCTGTTCATGATACTACACCTTCTTGTTTTGCTCTTTGCTGTACTTTTCTGTCTTGTAGGTAATAAACTAAAGGCACACAAAGTACATTGTGTTCTTCTCTTTTCTTATTGCATTTGCATCTTCCCAAGGTTCTGAGGTGGCTTTATTTTTTTAAAACAGCAGTTGACATTAAAACACAAAAGGCTAATAAGTTTATGTAATAAACTGCTAGATAAAAAAAAAACATATAAGCACCACTAGGCAAATAGGAACTGTGTCTTAATTTGCAAACTTCATGAAAAATATCTATTCTGTACTGTGAAAGGGGGGAAAGGTGCCATGACTAATAGGGAGAGGTTGTTCATTATTTATACATTGAAGAGTACTAATCCCTGGAAATTCTCATCATCTGCGTAATGATACAATCATGGAAATTTTAAAAGCGGTTCATTCCAGGTGAAGGCCATTGCATTGAATTCTAATTTGGCCATGCTCTCTGCTCCTTTACTCATGACATCTTTTTTTAATTTTGTGACATTTTAAAAAATGTCTTGTTGTTAGTTGTGAAGTCATGTCCGACCCATCACGACCCCATGGACAACATTCCTCCAGGCCTTCCTTTCCTCTATCATCCCCTGGAATCCATTTAAGCTCACGCCTAGTGCTCCAATGACTCCATCCAGCCACCTCATTCTCTGTCATCCCATTCTTCTTTTGCCCTCAATCGTTCCCAGCATTCGGCTCTTCTCCAGTGAGTCTACTATAGTGAGGAAAAAAAACCTTCTCCATTGCATTCACTGCCGAGATTCTGTTACTCCCTGACTATTAAATGGAAAAGAATTGTGCAGACATAGGGCCAAAAAACAGATCACATATCTTTTATTCAGCACTTCCTTTAAGAACCCAATATCAAAACTATCACAGGCTAGTAAGGTACCGAAATGGGAATTTTGCAAGCCAACCCTTTTTCATCTGAAGAGTGAATAAAGGGATAAGGTGCAGGCACACTGGAACTGAAATTGAACAAAGGCTCATATTCCAAGTTGGAAGAAACCAGTCATTGTGTGTGACATCACATTCCGGGTGCTGAAAATAACAGTGGGTGGGGAAAGACATATTAGTCTCTGACTTCCAAATGATTGCCCACTCCTTCCCACTTCAGCCCTTCCCTAATATGCCAATGAAGTTGCCATTTCTAGCATAGAGCTAAATTGGCCAGAAGGATGGGATTCAATAAAAATCACCATCATGTATTTTTTTCCCCACTGAAACTGACCCTTGCAAACTGTCTTACTCATTGCTATTCTGAAATTGGCTTTCCTCATCCTGAATTGCATTCCCCTCAACACAGGTAGGCTAGAGGAGGTGTCATGAGAATTTGAGGTGAGATAAGCAAGCTCTCCCTTTCCCGTCACCTCCTTTGCTCCCAGACAGATCTGATTACACAGAGAAGGAAATCGTTTTCTTTCCAGGTAAGATTGAATCAACAAGTCAACATTAAATACTTTGGGACTAAGGAGCTACTTAGCAAAGCCTTTCTAGAATGATTTCAGCCACCAGTTCCTATCCAGCACTCTCTAGAACAGAGGTGGGAAAATGATGCCCCCTTTATGACTTGCAGACTTCAACTCCCAGAATTCCTGAGCCAATTCAATTCTGGGAGTTTGTATTTGCATTTATTAGTTTGTCAAACAAGTACAAGTTACCAGGTATAAATATAAACATGGAAATGAACGAAAGAAATGAATACAAATGTATGCTAGTGTGCTTATGCACACCCCCTTTATGGACATCTTAGGAATGGGTGAGGTCCGCGGTAGACAGTTTGAGATTGAAGCTCAATTGAAGTCCACAAATTATAAAAGGGCCGTTGTTCCCCATCTCTGCTCTAGAAAGAAGAATTTTCTTACAGCTGAAATATATCTGCTCTCTTTTCCCTTTCCTACCCCTTAGACAAAGGCCTTTTGCCTTGAAATGTCTGGACTAAGAAGTGAGCTCCAACTTAGGTAGCTGATATGTAGGTGCAATGTGCATTTCACTGGTATCATGTGGAAATGTTTGACTGCTTTGGGTTTAAAACATATAATTAATTAAATTAATTCATTAATGCCAATTAATGAGAGCAGTTTCCTCCCAAACTTAAAGTAAACTGATTTGGATCAAGACGCATTGGGGAGGGGTGTTAAATGTCCTAGGCAATGATATAATCTGAGTGTTAGATCCAGGGCCCATCAGATAGGTGCTTTCCAGGTATGTTAAAATAATGAATGCACTGAAATGTACTTTTGATTCAAGAGCAGGATGTCTGCTATTCAGGGTAGACCAGATCAGGAAGAAGACTTCATGGGAAGACTAGAAATATACTTTAGTAAGATAGACGATAATTGCAGAATCTTGCAAGTGTGTTTGTGCTTTACCTTCCCTCAAATCAAATCAAATCAAATCTTTATTGGCAATGCACAACATGTGTACTAATTAAATTGAATGAACCTCCCTTGGTGCAGCCCCCCTGAAAATACAGAATACATCTCAATAACTCTATAATAAAAGAAAAAGAAATCCCTAAACCCAAATAAGTAATAACTAGCACACATTCCTATATACATATATATATATAAATATTATATTACACCGGTATAAACATGTTGCACGTTGCATTGGCCCTGCAAACCTATTTTATTAAACCTGATTGTGGTGTTACGTTGCATTCAAAAGTCTGACACAGTGCTGGGTTGTCCCCGGTTTGGACTGGTTTGCAAGAACTGGTAGTAAAACTGGCGGGAAGCCCCGCCCACCACCCCAGATGTCATCATCGGTGATCTGCGCATGTGCAGAAGTGATCCTGTTGCAAACTGATAGTAAAGGTAAGTAGAACCCACCCCTCCTGACAGCCTACGGATAAAAGCTATCATCCCTTCCCATAGTGATATGTTTTAAGACAGGAGATCACAAGGATTGCCTGGCTTCTATTGTGGAAGAATTAGCTGACTCTATGCCATTGCCCAGGGGACGCCCGAATATAGGATTCCTGCACTCTTCAGGGAGGCTTCTTCCTTGTCCATATATCCATATGTCCTTGTCCAATAGCACTAGTCTCCTCCATACATGAAGAAAGCTCTCCTCTTCACAATGTAACTGTAGTGCTCCAAAGTAGACAATGCAGGATATTGTGGAATACTGCCCTCTGAGCAGGAGTGAAATCCAGCAGGTTCTGACAGGTTCTGGAGAACCGGTAGCAGAAATTTTGAGCAGTTCGGAGAACCGGCAAATACCACCTCTGGCTGGCCCCAGAGTGGGGAAGGAATAGGGATTTTGCAGTATTCTTCCTCTGCCACGCTCACCAAGCCACACCACACCACACCACGCCCACCAAGCCACGTCCACAGAACAGGTAGTAAAAAAATTTGGATTTCACCACTGCCTCTGAGCACATATCAGAGAAGCCCCAGAAACTTTGTGCAGGTAACTCCAACATGTATTACAGTTTACCTTCAAATTTGTAAATAGAATAAATAGTTCCATATTTGCTCATTGAGAATATAATTATGATGCATTTCCCCATATTCCACATCCCATATGTGGAATATGATTGGAAAATGAACTTCATACTCAGCAAAAAAAGAAAAAGATACATATCAGTGGTGGGATTCAAAAAAATTTACTACCAGTTCCGTGGGCGTGGTTTGGTGGGCGTGGCATGACCATACCACTCCCCCTCTGGGACATATAATTCGTACTTTACTCAAAAAGTGAGCCCCACTTGCGTGGAGGAAGTCATGTGGAAGAAGTCTAAAAGGCCATTAACTTGGTTTAACCAAGGATCAAATTGCCCCCATTAAAAATCAAATTGCCCCCCTGTGGGGCATGGGCCCCACATTGGGAACCACTGCTGCAAAATCTCCATTTCCTCCCGATCAGCTGGGCAGAGAATAGATGGGGGCCAGTTAGAGGTGGTATTTACCGGTTCTCCGAACTACTCAAAATTTCTGCTACCAGTTCTCCAGAACTGGTCAGAACTTGCTGAATAGCACTTCTGATACAGATCAGTTGTGCACCTTCTTACACGGCACAGTAACATATTACATTATTTATTTATTTATTTTATTAAACTTTTATACCACCCTTCTCCTACCAGACTCAGGGCAGTGCACAGCCAAGAATAAAAAACATCCCAACACAAAATTTTAAATTTTAAAAGAATTAAACACATTTTGGCCCAAAATTTAAAACCTCCCAACTAAAATCCATTTACAATTAAAAATATCTAAGGGGGGGGGGGGGGTTGCCAGCCCAGCTTGATGAAATAGAAAAGTTTTTAGGGCACGGTGAAAAGCCCGGAGATCTGGTATCCTACTATCTCTGGGGGCAGGTCGTTCCAGAGGGCAGGTGCTGCCACAAAGAAGGCCCTACTCCTGGGGTCACCAGACAACATTGCCTGGCTGACGGCACCCTGAGGAGTCCCTCTCTGTGGGAGCGTACTGGCCAGTGGGAGGCTATCGGCGGCAGAAGGCAGAACATTAACAGCAGCTTGAGGAAGAAATGATTTTCTTGGACTTTAATATATAAAGTCATTTTTTAAAAAATTTGATTTATATGCCGCCCTTCTCCGAAGGCTCAGGGCGGCCTACAATGCGTTAAGCAATAGCCTTCATACTTTTGCATATTTTATACAAAGTCAGCTTATTGCCCCTACAAATTGGGTCCTCAATTTACCTACCTTAGAAAGGATGGAAGGCTGAGTCAACCTTGAACCTGGTGAGATTCAAACTTACAGTAATTGCAGACAGCTGGAGTTAATTACAATGCATTAGTTTGCTGAGCTATCCAGGCTCAATTTACTGGTACTAATGGTTCTTTCTTTAATAGTAGCTAGAATGATACCTAAAATTCTGAAAACTAAGTTTGGCAATCAAAGAGCTATCTACTTACTTCTTGCCATAAAGTTGTTATGCTCCAGATAGACTATAATACCAACATATTTCTTAAAACCTTTGTGTTATGAAAATAAACAATAATGTTGAACCACATCAATCTGGATTAAAATAAAAATTAATGCCACAATGATTAGTATTAACATACACATTGTATAGAAAAGAGTATTAGTAAGAGAAGGGAGCAGTAGGAATTGGCTACTGACTCAAAATTAAATCATGCAACCCTTAATTTTAGTTGTGGTGTAATCAACACAAAATAGACTGCTTCAGCAATTTCTGGAATGCTGGACTAATTTCAAAAGGCTACAGCAAGTGTTCACAGGGCAGCCTGGAACATTTTTCAAAATTTAAGGTGTGGTAGATTATAATGTCGACACACTACCTTTAAACGTGGTTCAGTCTTCTGGAATCTGCTGCAACAGTCATCTTACCCAATGTCATGTCCTTTGGAAAAGGCCACAATTGTTTCATATGCTTAATTTGGGAATAAGTGAAGCTGGCTGATGAGAATTCGATCCTGCAAAAATTACCAAAGACAAAATAAAAAAGAAGATAGAATATAATACTATTTTTCTGACTTTGCACACAGTTACTGACGGTGAACATTTCTCAAATCAGAAACATTTGAGATGGTTTTCTGTTATTCCAGGTCTGTGGTAGCTGAAGAGCCAGAGAATAGATTGAACAATAGTCTTTGTGTTTTTTTCCGTTAGTAATTGGAGGAAGGCCCTGATCAGCCATAGCGATCTCTGTATTTCTTTAATATGTTTAATTTGGCAAGAGGATTGCAGAGTGATTGCATATGACTTTGGAGGAAGACAGAAACAGTGATGTGCCCATAAAGAGGTTTCTGTCAACCACAGAAAATCAAGAGTCCAGGAAGTTCAAATGAATATATAGGTTTATTGTGGGCGTGAAGGGACGTGAGACTGATGATGCATTTGACCTCTCTCTCGGGCTCCTATCCTATAGTTTCATTTGAAATATCGCAGCATTAATTTTGCAAAATAACAACTCCCCCAAATCCTAAAGGAAAGCATAGTCTTCCAGATATTGTGATCTAACTTTGCAAAGGGTGATTTTCTCTCGTTTCTCCAAGTGAGCTTGTTGTCAGTTCTAGGTCAATCAAAGAAAATATAATATACAATATCTTTCTTGTAAATCCTCGTGATTTTTTTTTTATGTTTAGCCTAAGAAGGCTTCAAAGATGTTTTCTGTCATAACCAAAGGAACCAAAGGAAGTGAAATATGGTTAATGCATTCAAACAGACCTAGAGCTATTCCTTCCTTTTTGTGAATGTTTTTGAAGATGTTGAATGTAGTAAATTATTGGACCATCTGACTGCTTTATGCTTCAGACATTAGCCGTCTCTCTATCAGCAAGTTCTACTAAAATGCTGCATGCGTAACCAAAAACTAGCTGCTATAACTATACTCTTCAAAGCATTAATGTCAAGGGGTCTCAGTAAAATATAACTGGCAGCCTCTGTAATGGTGCAGTGGTTAGTATTGCAGGCTAACTCTGCCCACTACTAGAAGTTCGATCCTGACCAGTTAACTCAGCTTTCCATCCTTCCGAGGTGGGTAAAATGAGGACCCAAATTGTTGGAGTGGGCAATATGCTGACTCTGTAAACTGCTTTGAGAGGGCTGTAAAGCACTGTGAATGGCATATAAGTCTAAGTGCTATTGCTATTGCCGGTTAACAAAATGAAGATCTTCTTTCTTGTGTCTTTGGAATCTTTTTTCCCCTCTGGATATCTGCAGAATTCACCCAACCCATACTATAACATCCTCTTATTCTACTTCACCACTGATTTGGAGTCAGTCTAGAACTTGCATTTCTTCAGCAGATGGTGCCTACCCAATTCCATCTTCGTTTGCTCATTTTGCTTAGAGCCCAACTCCATCACTATTAACTTCCTGAACTTTCATCTCCATGAGAAACTCTGTGCATGTGCAAAATCCTATGTGCTTTTCTCCCCACACTTTTCCAGTCTCTAGGACACTATAAGGGCAGATTATATGTATAAGTTCAAGTGTCAGGATATTAAATTGTGTTTACCTCCTCTGTTCTATCACAGTACTCATAGGCTCCAAATATACAATCCCTTTTTCACAGCAAGAGTGCTGCCTTTTGAGCCAGTTGGGGTATGTAGTCTTCAAAATATTCAGCTGATCACCAATTAGTTCTCACTCATTATTAAAAAAATACTTCATGATTGCAGATTAGAGAAGACTGTCGCCTTGAGGATTAGAGATGACTGTCACCATAATTGCAAACCTTGCTTCAGTTTCACTTAGCAATATTTTGTTTTGTTCAATCTATGCCTTTAAGTCTTGAAGAAATATATACTAGGAGGAAAAGTGGGGTTATTGTGCAATTGATATCTCTCTTTCCAGTCCTAATATATCGATAGGTATGGTATAATGAGTAAGGTAACTCACAGATAATCAGTTGCTGATCAGCCCTGTGCATTTGTAATCTTTCCACTCTGTTTCTGCAATTTGAAAAGATCAAAGCCATTGCAGACAAGCATGGTGAGGATTTGCATGAAAGCAATGCAAGGCAATTACCAAATACTTCAAGCTGGTGATTCAAAGGATATGACTAAAAATTGGGGAAACTATGAACCAGGTATTTTTTTTTTATTTTTTCTAATTATCACAATATTGTCTCCTAATATGCAACAGATCAATACTTTAATTCAAAGTGTCTACTGGTTAAGGTTCATTGAGTGGAAACCATATATAACTGACCCCATTTCCACAGCTTTATTGAAAATTTGTCCATACTGTCCTGGTTTCCATTGCTCATTGTTAGGAATATGATGCAATACTAAAGAAACCTTTTAAACCTTATTCAGCAGGTGTGTTTTCTTCCAGAGGGGAAAGAATGTTAATTACACTAAATTATTTTTTTAAAACAGCCTAAAAGGACTAAATCTAATGTAAATATTAGGATTTGGGAATGGAAGAATGTCCGTTTCCTCACAAATCAGTTACATCATCTTCAAGAGACCATCCAGCATTTACTAAGGCAACACAAAGTCTTTCTGCATTACTGTATCTTGGCAGAATGATGCTTGGATGATTCTAGAAGAAGCTATAAGCTCCCTGACATGAAATATTTATAATATTATTTATATCACAATAATTTGTGGATTCTCTATTCATCAGAAAATATTTTAAAGTTTAGCAAAAGAGGGGGAGTCTTGTGCCTGATTTTATGGTTACCTTTGCAATGATTGATAAATGAATCTCATGGTTATTAAGTGAATCCTGAAAATGGCTGAAAAACAGGCCAAAAAATGAGGATTTCAGATCTTCAATTACCTCTCTTGAAGCTGCACAACAAAAAGGAATTTTTAACTTGTGTGGGCGCATATTTCAGACCTCTCAATACCTCACATCCATTGCAGGGGTGGGTTCTAAATTTTTTTACTACTGGTTCTGTGGGCGTGGCTTATTTTGTGGCGTGGCTTATTTTGTGGGTGTGGCTTGATGGTCATGTGATAATTATTTAGGATTTAGCAGAGGTAGTGGTCTACCAGGCTTTTAACTGCTTGCAGAGCTGTTCCGATCTACCCATTATTATTTTTTTTTGCAGGCACTGGTCTACCCATTTATTTTTGCAGGCACTGCAAAAATTTGTTTTCTTTTAACACTGATCAGCTGTAGGGCGGCCCTTTGAAGCCCCGTGCAAGAGTTTAAACAGTTTTTTTCCCTATAGCCATAAGCTGGGACTCAGGAGGTAGCAATAGATTAGGGGTGGGGCCGAATAAAAGGTAAGAATAAAGCGGGGGATGGGGGTGGGGGTGTGGCGTGGGGGCAGAACCAGTTCAGTGATGTCATATTGTCACTGCTACCGGCTCAGGAGAACCAGGCCGAACCGGGAGGAACCCACCACTGATCCATTGTGCTTTTTCCTGCCTCGCTGCACAAATCTTTTAAACACTTCCTGGCAAACACAAAGTGAGCCTTCACCCCAAAGCATATTCCCCCTTCCGAATTTGGATTATTACATAACCATATGAAATAGTATAAAATTGCACTACTAAACACAGTAACACCGGGACTATAGCAGAATTTTGTGAAAAAAATTGATATAAGTTTCCATACCCAATATATAGATTATGTTGAACAAATGTAATGTCTTGGGTTGATTTAAAGCCAAAATACGAAAATAAAGAAAACAAGAAAACATCAAAAACTTCAATTACCATAATGTTGTCTTCCTAAAGTCCCCTGCTTCCTTCTTTGCTCCAATTACAATTTCTGTACTAATAAACTTTATGTCCGGTTTTAGAACCAGTTCTGAGAAACTAAGCTGGAAAGAGGGTCAAAAATCCTTCCACCCACTTGGACCTTTTCCTTATATCAGTACATCAGTAATGGGGTGGGGTAGGGAAGGAATCTTAAGTATCAGTGTAAAGTCCCTTTTTTCCAGTGATAACAGTTCTAGAATAAATCAGATCAAAAACAATGTCTGTCCATGTATCTCTCCTGCTCAGCTTTTCCTCATTATCTGACTATTCCAGAATATAAATAAAGACAGAGGAGGACATTTTATGATTGGGAGAACTTTGGGTCTATTTTTAGAGTCCCATACTACAAAAAAAGACAATGGAGGACAATTCTTGTGATTGAGAGAACTTTGTGTCTATTTTTAGGGCCAGAATGATCACAGCTCAATGACAGAGCATAGATACTGCATATTCAGGAAAGCAGAGCTGAGGAAAACTTCTGTTGAGATCATTGTGAACTTCTCATAAATTATGGTCCATGAAGGTGGGGAGATTAGGGATCCTTAGATGCCTTTCTATATTTTTATGCATAAAGCATGTTTCTATTAGAGTCTTCCTTCATAGATATGCTGCTCAGGATAATCTGTAATATTTTTTTTAAGGGTACCAAAACACATATCCCTAAAAAGAGGATCTTAATTTGCCCATTTTTGACAGTGTTTTTCAAACTTGCAATCCTAAAATGTGTGGACTTCCAGAATTGCCCAGACAGCATTCTGGAAACTCAAGTCTACATATCTTAAAAGTTGCCAAATTTGACAAACACTGATCTATCAGAACATCTAGCTCAGAGGTATCCAACCTTGGCAACTTTAAGACTTGTGGACTTCAAAATGGGCAGAAAAATGAGTGGGGGCAGGACAAGCCAGTGTTGGGATTAGCCCAAACTGGTTCAAACCAGCTGAATCCCACCTCTGCCTTTGAGGCAAGCGGCCAGGTGATGAGTAACATTGAGTTTGCTGTGCCCACCTAGTCACATGACCACCCGACCACACCCAATCCAGTCATTAGGGGAGACAACTGGTTGTTAAACTATTTGAATCCTACCACTGGTCATAAGTCACATTTTTCAATGTCATTGTAACTTCCAGTGGTCTCTAAATGAAAGGTGGTAAGTAAACGACTACTTGTAATTTTTTTTTTAAAGAAATACATATTACACTTTGAAACAGTAAAATTAAAGCTTTTCAACAATGGTTCCCATGTTTTTTCCCCCACCTAAAGTTATAGAGGAACAGAGGATGAAAAAAAAATTTCTCAGAGTAATTAAGATAGTCAATAGAGAATATCTGCATATCTCTTGTGCAAAACAATCCAGCTGGAATATCTCGGTTGTCTGATGCAAGTACTATGTAGATCTCTGAATAAGTACCAGGGTTTCCTCATCCTTTTCCAGTTTTTTTTTTTTAATGTCGTTTAGAGAATAGACAGTTTCGTGTGTCTGCTTGTCTCTTCTGAAAAACAATTAAGTTGGGGAGTCTGGTATCTGATGAGCAGAGATTTCAAAGTACCCCAATTTTTTTTGTTATTCTTTTTCATCTTCTGAGTTTCAGTAATCTCTTGCAAAGATTGCCGAGAAGGCATGATCTGCATTTCACTGCAAGTGCTTTCTTCCACTACTTTTTTTTTCTAGTGCAACGTAACAGCATTGCAACTTTCCATTGAAAATCAAATTGGGAAAAATCACAAGAACCTTCTGGATCTTGAGTATTCAGATCCATCTGTGTAAGACATTTTTATCTGAATCAAAGCTTATGGAACACAGAACTTGCAGCAGGGATAAGAAGAAGTTCATTCTATTTAAACTAAATCATTCTACGTAATCACTAATTCACCTTTGGGCCTCTTGATTGGTGCCATAGCTATGCCACCTCAGCTTAGTCCAGTGATGGTTAACTTTTTTGACATCGAGTGCCGAAACTGGAGCATGCGTGCACGTCAGAGCACAGGAACCCGGAAGACAGCAGCTGGCCAGTGCACATGCTCACAGCGGCCAGATGCACTTCCAGGTTCCATCGCGCACATGCACACCACCAGTTGGTCTTCACACGAAGACCAGCTGGCTGGCGCGCATACGCACACCGGAACCCAGAAGAGACCAGCTGGTGACGGTGCACATACCCATAAAGAGGGCTCTGCGTGCCACCTCTGGCACACGTGCCATAGGTTCACCATCACAGGTTTATTGGTTTTGATCAATACAGAGCAAGCACTGTAATACTGAATGACCGTGCCTCTTACGAGTTCATAATGTATAAGTAGTACTTATTGAAATATACAATGTGTGATGCATCGATTGTTCAGCACTAAATCCCACACCGAATGCTTTTTCATTTCAACTTCTGAACTGACTTCTGCCCAAGGGATCAAGGAACAGCTGGGAGGGACAAAACTTTGCACAAATCACACACGAAATTAAGGTGTGCTCCATTGCTTCACTTCCAAGGTGACAGCACCCCCTTGCTACAGCATAGCTTCCCTTGCAGTTGAGGTTTCCTTCTAAATAATATCTCAAGTACAATCAAGGATACTTTGATGTGCCTCCAGTGTGAATGACTCAAATTACTGGCAACACATAGCGACAGGAATGCTTGAAAATGAAGCAAAAGACTCTTCAGAATGCTATGAGGAAAGCAATTGGCACTTCGATTCAGGTTCTGTCAAGATTCTCAATAGACTGAGGAGGTCAAACCCCCCCACCCCCTGGTAACAGTTCATATCATCACCCAGATCTCGGAAAGACTTCAAAATGATTGGACAATGCCGATGCCCTGCAGCCATTCAAGTTTGAATGGGCTTGTATCTCACAGGTCTTATGCAAATTCTTATTCTTCTGAGATGGATCTGCCCATTCTACTAGTCTTACCACATAGCTGTCTTCTCTGTATGTAAATGCTATAAAATTGCATATGTCAGCTACTGGGGGTAGCACCAAGTGGCTTCTGTGAGGCTTCCTAGTGGTTTCGGATCTAGAGAAGACTCATTTAGCTGGAACGTAACAGCATGACATGCCCTTCAAACTTCATTTGGGGTCAAGAAGCCACAATGTGATCCATGTGCACAGTCAAAAAGAAGCATCCAGCCTCAACAAATTTCAGATTTTTGAACTGATCAGAGTCTGGGGTAACTGATCCTCGTGCGCCCAATTTTTCCTAACAGTAATGGTTCTCTTAAGGTGACAATTCATTATGGGAAAGAACATAAAATTACCTCTCACTATCAAAATTTGCTCTTCATTACTTTCTTTTAACTTTCTAGTCTTTGGTTCCAGAGTAATGTCACTGAGACTATTTCAGAATAAATGATTTAAAAATTATAAGGTGCATGTGTCTGCATGTATGAACAGAGCAAGGCAAAGGAAGATATATGTGTAGTAGAAGTCGGCTATGGGAATATTCTTTTAATTTTAAGGAGTTTTAAAAATAAAAATAAAATTAAAGAATTTAATTTTAAAAATAAAACAGGACTCTTCTCGCCAAAACTAAATGTATTAATAATTAAAATGATATTTATTTAACAGACAATTCCCCTCAGAATCTTTGTGGGTAGTGGTGATGGGGGGCATTTAACGTGAGGGTTTTTTCATTTGAATTATTGTGATCAATATAAATATTATTTCTAATAAAATGTATTCCTCTGTTTAAATAAAAAGCCTATTATACAAGCCAAAAACAAGTTAGTATGGGAACATGTTGACGTTGGTGGCCTAAAGTTTTTTTTTTTAATCTTTTATTTTTTAAGTCACGTTTCTTTTTTTAAAAACCCTTGATATTTAAACCAAAAAAATATGTAAGAACAGTGCAGCAGAATCTTCCTCCACGCAATGGTTCTCCTTTTCACAGGAGAGAAAGATCAGAGATAAAAGCATAAAATTTCATAGCCGGTAGATATAATCTTGTCCAACTGCACTTACTCAGGTTCTTGCAATTAGAGTTTCCCCGAGAGTTAGCTGTGCAGCTTCTGCTTAAGTACTTTCCTCAAAGGAAAGCTCTTAATTTCCCCAAAATAGACAAACCCGCAGTCCAATAGCTATTATCCTTTGGAAACATTCCGCTAAATTGTAAAAGATAGGTGTATCATTCCTTGCTTTTTTAGGAATATTTTAATCTGCCGTGTATGCAAACCACAAGCTGATCTATAGACCCTTCTGATGCTAAATTGCAGTATTCGCAAACAAAAGTAACTTCGGGACTTGTTTGACAGAAGATCTTTACAACAGAGTTCAGGCAAATACAGCCACCTACACAAAAATGCATGAAGTCTTACACAAGGGCCATTAGCGAAGTGCCAAAGGTGTCTCTGCTGTTACAGGAGCAGATGAGGACTTCATGATTGTAGCCCTGAAAAAGCACATAGGGAGTAATGCCACTGAATACAATATAGATTGAAGCACCATCACCTCTCTCTCTCTCTCTCTCTCAAAAACAAAAAAACAAAAAACCACCCTGTATAAAATGTAATCTAGCAAATGGGGCTTCAAGGAATAGAGAACTGAGTTGCGACCTGCTTAACTATGGAATACCTTTCTATTGACCATCCTCAGTGTCAAATATATGTGTTATATGCAGATTACTTGTCGTCCAATCCATTGAATGTGCACAACAAAGACTTTAGTTACAGGGACCTAGTACAGCTCACAAGGATCGCCTATGGACCCAAGTAAAGTTAATTTATTGTAAGGTGTTTGGCCTACCCCACAAGTTTGCTCCCAGTGCCCAACACACTGAAGACCCTAGACAGTGCTGACAGACTGAAATATATATATATATATATATATCTGACATATTTTGGTAATGTCAGAATTGTAGCTGCTTTCCTTATATTTGACTAAGACAATTGAGTAGCCAGAGTGTAAATATGCAGTCTTGTGGTTATTATGCTCTCTTTTTATTTGCTTTCTTGCTAATGAAACAGCCTCCTAAAAATAAAAAAGGGGAAAATGTTGATCCCTTCAAGATCTTTCTCTCTGACACACAAACTCTCTACACCAGTTCTGTGGTGTTATGTTGACTGGAGTAGGCGTGTCACAGAAGACAAGTTGCTGCAAGGCACATCAAGCGTTTGAGTATCCAATTGTTTCAAATTCTGTGCCAGGTTCTTTCCCAAACAGATAAAAGGGGAGGTTTCCTGCTCCTTTATATCAGAGAGGTTCTGCCTTCTTCTTTCTCTGCTTTCTCTGCAGTGCTGCTTATCATCCAAAACTTTCTTCATCTTCTCTCTCCAAGCAAACCATCATGACAAGTCGTGTTTCCTATCGAGCATCCTCCGGAGGAGCTAACAGAGGCTTTACCTCTGGGTCTGCAATTGTTGGTGGTAGTGGTGGTGGGAGAAGAAGTTTCAGCTCCTACTCGGTCTCTCGAGTTGGAGGAGCAAGAGGTGGAGGGGGTGGCAGCTATGGACTTGGTGGATTTGGCAGCCGAAGCCTGCACAACATGGGCGGAAGCAAACGAATTGCCTATAGTACCGTTTGTGGAGGTCTAAGATCTGGTTATGGTGGAGGATATGGCCTTGGAGGAGCTGGTTTTGGTTATGGTATGGGTGTAGGTGGAGCTGGAGCTGGAGCTGGCTATGGCATGGGTGGAGGTGGAGCTGGCTATGGCATGGGTGGAGGTCCTGGGGGCTTTCTGGTAGGTGGACCAGGTTTTGTAAGAGGTGGTCCAGGTTTTCCAGTTTGCCCCCCTGGTGGCATCCAAGAAGTGACCATCAATCAGAACCTTTTGCAACCTCTCAACCTTGAGATTGACCCAGAGATTCAGCGAGTGCGTTCTCAAGAAAGAGAACAGATCAAGACACTCAACAACAAATTTGCCTCCTTTATTGATAAGGTAAGAGGGGGTGATTTTACTTTGAAGTAACCCTTCACAAACTTAAGTCGCCAATCGAGTGGCTATTTGTCAGTTCTCTTTGGGTGCTCTCTGATAAGGTCACATCTGATATAGGCAAATGAGCGACAACAGACAATTACTTCTAATATTGTCCAAAGTCATTGCCACCATCAAATTGTTCAATTAACTTTTTTATTCTGAGGATGAAGGGTCGTGTAAAATAACAGAAGGGCTTCTAGCCAAAGATCTGATGAAAAGTAAAGCCCCAATTATAGACAATTCAAACATCTTAGTTTCAAAGTCAGCAATGCCATTCTTAAATATTACAGTGTTGGGAATAAAGCAGTTATTTCCTCTGTTTTTCTGGATTTGTGTACTTAGTTTGTATCCTTTGTGGAATATACAAATACCAACCCTAACTGAGGCCAATTTATTAAAAATATATTTTAAAAATAGATGGCACAGATATGCTAAATGCTGAGGCCAAGAAAGGATGCTTTGTATATTCACCGCAGATAACAGAAGGAATTCACACCCAAATTATAATACCGTTATTAATCTAGCTTCCAACTTAGCATTTTTTGGGAGGGGAGCATGACAACATGTAACATTCTATCATTGCTTTGGATGTTGCAATCTCATTGCCATATTAGGGGCTCTCTGCACACTCTAGAGTGTGTGTGATTTCACTGAAGCTGTGGAGACTAGGTTGTGGAGGATAAAAATATAATTGCTAAATGATCGTTCTAAAAAGTATATATTTTTAACCTTCATTTACATGTCACTTGGAACAGCAGCTCCGTTCCCTGCTAGCTTTCACAACCTCCTCTTTGGCCCCCATTTTTTTCCCATTGCCTTTTCAGCCTCCTTTGCTATTTTTTGTCCCTCCTGAATTGCTGTTTTTGATTTGTTCTCTTGTTCAATTTGTTCTGCACATGGTTGACACCGTCTAGAGATGTGGAACTTTGCAGGGCTACATAAGAGGCATAATGGTTTTCTGCTCCAAGGCGCTGCCAATCTACCCAGTGAGAAGGGACAGGGGAAAATAAGACGGGAGAAGCCATTCATGTTTTTTTTAAACTGAAGCAAGGGCCAAAGTGGCCAGCAAAAGGCTTCCAGGAACAAGCAGGGTGTGCATCCATTGATCTCTTTTCCGGAGGAGTTCGCTCCACTGAAGTGTTGTTACTTTGCTTAGATGCCTCATTTTCATGTCTTTTTCTGTTCCATCTTGCAGGTCCGATTCTTGGAGCAGCAAAACAAAGTCCTTGAGACGAAATGGGATCTCTTACAACAGCAAGGGACTCAGGTTCAGCGACTCAACCTTGAGCCCCTTTTTGAGGGATATATCAACAACCTCAGGAGACAACTTGATTCTCTAGTAAATGAACGGGGAAGACTGGACTTGGAGCTGAGGAATATGCAAGACATGGTGGAGGATTTTAAGAACAAGTAAGCAGTTTTCCATTCTATTCCATTCAGTCTAACATATTGAAAGGGCTGAAACGAGCAAGATGGGGACCAGAGTTGTTTAGGCTAGACTGAACCGTTATGTAAGCACTGAGCAGAATCTCCATCTCTCAAGGCTGGGGAAACAATGGCCAAAAATCCATTGGTTAAAAACATTAAAAAAGCCAGGATAAAAACAACAACTCCAAAACAGGCTTTGATTTCTGTGTTCTGCCTGATTTGTGCATAAAGCAATTTATGTAGGATATTTGTAAAGTTTCCACTGCAAGCAAATTCCTCACTCTCTGGAGATCCAAGACTTATTGCAGTGCCTGGTGTGAGGTTTTAGCTTATGTCTACATAAAATATTGATATTTCTTGCTGAATATATAGCCCCATCCCATGCAATTCATTCCAAAGGGGCTTACTGTCAGATACAGTAAATGCAAAGAATCTGATACTTATTATCTGAATGCATAGAACAGCAGGCATTCTCTATTTACCTCAAACCATCCAACGAGCAGTATGAACTCATTCTAGTGGGAAGAACCCAGGTGCATTTGCACTGCATTCTTATCACAAAACCTGGATTTTGAGTTTAGGGTATATGGCTGTATAAGTTTTAAAGAAATGAAATAATGAAATGAAATGAAATCAGATAGCCAGATGGCAGACAGCACCCCTCTTTTCCTTTTCTAAAACATTTGAGAGTTTTGTTTCACCTGTGATTTGAACCAAATGCAAGTTCCAAGGCAGGTGCTTCCCAAATCCATATTATTAACGTATTTATTCAGATTGATAAAGGCTTGCATGGAGCTGCAATTCTTAGCCGTGAACCTCATGCCTAACCAAATTATTTATGTTTGTAGAAGTCTAGAAAAGCTTTGGGGGACTACATTTTGGCTATGAACATTAGTGAACATTACGTCAGAATGAAATCAACAAATGCTAACTACTTCATAAGTATGCAATAGCTTGCTAAATAGCAAACAGAAGTAGAAAGGGGACAAAACAGATTCTGCTCAGTAGTTTGCAATCCTATAGTGAAGTTTACTTTTTTTTTCATACTCTCCCTTAATCACCCAGCCTTCTTTTCTGTGTAGTTCAAACTAATTCAGCTTTAGAAATCCACATGCTCAAAGGCAAAACAGATTAGGGCTACGGTCTGGCACCAAACTGTTCAGAATTAATCTGCAAAACCCTCCCGTCCTTCTTTTGTTCATTCCAGCCGCACCTTTCCTGCAGATAGTTTGATTTGGCCTGATGTTATGAGACTTCACAGAGGGATGCCTGCAATGTACAAGCTTATCTTGGCAAACCCTCACAAAAGAATTGCAAATGAAATTACACACCGCTACTAATTAAATACTTCATTTAGACTTTTGCACTACTGTATATCTTTATAACAGTCTCTCTTGTGGGCCTTTAGGAGCATTCTACAAGCTATGTGCCAGCTAGCTGGTTGGGGTGAACATTCAGCAAGGAGATCCAATCTATCTGATAAGAATGTTGAATATGATGTGTTTCCCCTCCAGACCTGTGGGTTTAAATTCATGTCAGCTGTACTTCTTTGAAATTAAAACAATGTTAGATATATATATACCCCAAGTAGCTAAAGCATGCAAATCCACATCAAATATTTGCAACATATAGCTTCAAAACCACCATTACTGAGCCAATTTTGATAAGCATCAAAATTGGGGCAAGCATTTGAACACTTAAGGGCAAACTACACTACCACTGTGTCTCAATTTTATAGCAGCTATAGTCATTATGATTCTTTCTATAAAATACTGGGAATTATAATGTAGGCTGCATATTGATATTTTGCCAAACCTGTTGACCAAACTACATTTCAGGGTTCCCATTGGAAGAAGGAATGTTAAACCAATGTCAAATGAAGATCTTATGAAGACCTGAGCTTAAAATGTGGCATTCAATTTCAAGTCAAAGATGGTGTTTTAAAATTGCCCTTGCGTTTTAAAGCCACATCAAAATTAAAGATTGGGCCAAATTAATGGATCACACTGATATGCTTATTGAAGCACACTCTTCTCTCACTAACTATAATGAAAAAAGAAAAGATGTATCTGAAATTTTTTGTACTTACCTATGAAAATTGTGTTTCTGAAAATATATCATGAATGAAGCAGCTGGAGGAATTCCAAGGATTGATCTTCCAAAAACAAAATAGATTAACTTTCAAAGGAATAATTCATAGACTACGAAGATTTCTAGAATGCACTGATAAGATGTGGATTTAGCTGTCTTATATATGGTCTGTCTGAAGTAATGTTCAGTTCTCATATTGCAACCCATGGATGTTGCTAATTCCATCATTCGGTCCTCTTGTCTAACAGATACGAAGATGAAATTAACAAGCGAACAGGTGCAGAGAATGAATTTGTGGTGCTCAAGAAGGTAATTGATTTGCCTACGATATTGGGGTCTCAATGAGATGAAAAAGACGGTTTGAATGTGTTGAGCCAAGCAAGTTTGTTTTCTGCTCAAAATGCAGCAGCCTTTTTTTCTGTTTTGTGCAGGATGTGGATGGTGCCTACATGACCAAGATTGAACTTGCTAGCAAATCAGACTCACTGAATGATGAAATTGAGTTCTTGAAAGCACTGTTTGAAGCGGTAAGTTTCCTTTATTACGTTATCAAAGGTTCTATTTCCAAACTTAAAATAAGCTCTAGGTCAGTCAGAAGACTAGAGAATTTAGTTCCCAGTGTAAACCTTAGAAAAAGCCTTAGTAAATCTAAATCTAAATCTAAATCTAAATCTAAATCTAAATCTAAATCTAAATCTAAATCTAAATCTAAATCTAAATCTAAATCTAAATCTAAATCTAAATCTAAATCTAAATGAGCTGCGGTGGCACAGTGGTTAGAATGCAGTACTACAGGCTACTTCTGCTGATCACTGGCTGCCAGCAGTTTGGCAGTTCGAGTCTCACCGGCTCAAGGTTGACTCAGCCTTCCATTCTTCCAAGGCCCGTAAAATGAGGAGCCAGATTGTTGGGGGCAATATGCTGGCTCTGTAAGCTGCTTAGAGAGGGCTGTAAAGCACTGTGAAGCAGTATATAAGTCTAAGTGCTATTGCTATTGCTAAATCTTCTACATTGGACTAAAGGCAGAATCTTTCCAAGATCTGTTAATTGGAAGCACTTGGAGTTGAATATGGCATTTTATACGTGCAAGGCGTGAACTATGGTACTACCAGAGATCATGGACTATAATTTCTCTCATCCCTTTAATTAATTCTCTTATATTTCTATTTTCCATTAAGTAGATTATAAATATATTGGAGGAATAATTTGAAAAATGCTACTGAAAGCGAAAAAAAATTATTTTTATTAACAGAGAAACCAGCTCCCTTTCAATACCAATAAAAAATATTTTAAAAATATTTTTAATCCCATCTTTATTCTTTTTATAAGATGGCGCACATACCTAATATTTCTTCCTCTCAATTTTCCTCACAACAACATCCCTGTGAAGTGGATTGAGCTGAGAGAGAGTGAATGATCCAAAATCACCCAGCCGTTTCATGCCTAAAGTGGGACTAGAAGTCCCGGTTTCTAGCTTGGTACCTTAACTTAACCACTAGACCAAACTGAATGTATTCAACATTACATATCACTCTGAAATGTAATAAATTCTCCAATTTGAAGTCTCCCATTATGGACATTTTCTTCCCCTGACCACTTCACCTTACCCAGTTATTTGTTAGCACATCAACTTAACGCAGCAGAAAGATATCAGTGTAAAAAAGCAAAATCTTGTCATTAAGAAAAGAAATAAGCAAGGGGAAAGCTATATAATACCATTTTCTTAACAATGCTAAAAGAATGAGGAGTTGGAATTCCTAAGATGATCATAGCAGACTGATTTGTCGAAGCTTGTTGTGTATATTTCTTAATGTTCCACTGCAGGAAATATCAGATCAGCTTTTCCTTCAGAAAGGATATACTTCCAAAGATATCTTCCCTTCACCAGTTTTCACTTGCTTGGTTATATGTTTTAAGAGCTGACTAAACGTTTAGGCAAGCAGAGACTTAATGACATCAATTATCACATCTTTTGCAATATAAACTCAATTTCCTCCAGCTATTCCTGGATCAAGACAGAACTATATTTAAATAGGGGACCTCCACACTGCAGAGCTGTCTAGTCTGGACTTGATGCGAGCAAATAATGGAAAAAAATATCCGCCCCTTCCTTGGAAACTTTTCCAAGTGAAATTAATCACTTTGATTTGGAAACATTTATGAGTTACAGAACATATTTTGACTGAGCTTGGATTCCATTTATTGTGAATCACACCTTCTTTCACTAAAATTCCTAACTCTAACAAAAGGCATTACTAAGAAAACCAAAAGGCTGCTACAAATTGGAATATAAATTGAAAAGCTTCAAACAAAATTGAATTAGGATTTCAGAAAGTTATCTACCACCATTAGGTATTTAGTCCATTTTTCCATTAACTGTTTCAACAAAAGCATCCTACTTTTGCCCCGGTGTTCAGGTGACCTAGTTTTTGCTTTATTTATTTATTTTTTTGCAGGAATTATCTCAAATGCAGCAGCAAGTATCAGATACCTCTGTCATACTGTCCATGGACAATAACAGAAGCCTGGACTTGAATAGCATAATTGCTGAGGTCAAGGCGCAGTATGAAGATATTGCCAACAGGAGCCGGACTGAGGCCGAATCATGGTATCAAACTAAGGTTAGTAACTAGAATAATAAATTCATTAAAGGCCTAGAGCAACTTTCAATCATCAGGCCATCTCCAGATTGGTTGGACTACAGTGCAACCAATGCAGGATTTCCTGCACTAGAGGGCAGCAGGTTGTAAATGTGTTGTCTTCCCATCCTTGATAAAATTATGCCAGTATCAATTGTGCCGGTGAGTGGCGCTGCCCTTCCAGGTTTAATGGGTGAATGAGAAAGAAAGAGACTGATGCACTCGGGTGTATTTCCCCGCCTAGGGCGTTTTCTATTGCTGGGAGAAGCAGCCATCAATCACACTCCAGAACATGTGGCGGCTCAGGATTGGGTGAGTGTAGGCAGGCGTCTCAGGTGAAAGGCTTAGTCCCCTTTCAAATTGTCTGAGGAACAAATCACAGGCACATACATGTGAGCTGGGATAAGTGGTGGGTTGCTACCGGTTCTCCTCAGTTCAGGAGAGCCGGTAGCAAAAACCTTAAATGTGAGAGCAAACTGATTCACTCCGACGGTCAGCTGGGCCCTCTGCCCGCCTCCGCACTATACCTACCTTTATTCCTTCATTTTTAGCCCAACTGTAAGGCGCGGCAGAGCAGATTGACATGCCTCAGCTGTATTGAATTACAATGCTTTTGGGCAAAGTGCAAGTTTGGTGTGTGTGCGCGCAAAGCACGTGCACAAAGCGAACCAGTGGTAACACCGGTTAGAACCTACCACTGGCTGGGATAGGCCATTTCTGTTTCCCCCAAATCCTTTGGCAGGAAAGCAGTGTGGTTGTTGGGGAGCAGGAGGGGAGGTGAAGTGAAGTGAAGCGAAGCGAAGCGAAGCGAAGCGAAGTGAGAGGGGAGAGCAGAGCAGAGCAGAGGAGAGGAGAGGGGCTCTAAAAATAACTGCATTGACAGGTCACAGACCTGGAGAGACTTGGGTCTAATGGAGAGAACTCTTTGGTCCAATGCTCCAATGTTGTTCACCAACTTTCTTTTGCATCTGGGACTTGTGAGCTGGATGCAGAGGATGGGTGGGTCCCAAGACCAGAGCAGGGAGAGACACTCCCCGCTGCTTCCTTGCTTTTCCCCAGCTGTTGCAAAACTGACTTGTTACAGGTACAGAGCATGAGATAAAGCAAGAGGAGGGTGAGAAGTCTGCTCCGTCCTCCTTCACTGTGTCTTTGTGACCATCAGGCTAACATTAGTGTGGCTTCCTTTCTGCTCATTTAATTCATTCATTAATTCATTCATTTTTTAAAAAATTTATACTTATCTCACTATCTAGAGTGCCTCTGGCTAGCTTACAACAACACAAAAGCATAAATATAAAAGGATAAAAAGTGTTAAAATTAACAATAATCAAATAAAAGGTTAAAACCCCAAAGCAGGCATAATACAGCAATAGTTCCCTTTTGTCTCTCATTCAATCTGCTACTTTCAGCATAGTCTGTCCCCACTGGGGTCTCAAGCCATCGGGCAGAGCCAGGTTTTAAGGCCTTTCCAGAAGGTCAGAAGGGTGTAGACAGATCTCATCTCTGGTGGGAAGATGTTCTAGAGGGCACGGGCCATGACAGAGAAGACTCTTCTCCTTGACCCTGCTGGCCAAACGTCCTTGGCTGATGGGATCTTGTGTTCCCAACAAGACATGTGTTCCCGAACTGCAGGCTTCAGGCCTAAGCTTGTGACCCTGACTCTAAGTAACTTCATTTCTTAAACCTATAAAGAGTCCCTTGAAATAACTTTTGTCCCCACATCAATGGTGGGTTGCTACTGGTTCGCCCTGGTTCAGGCGAACCAGTAGCGGCGGCAGCGGGAGGCTCTGGTCACCTGCCTGGACACTTCTGCATATGTGCAGAAGCGGCACGTGCGTGCCCATGAGTGAACTGCTAGCAATGGGTTTTGAAACCCACCCCTGCCCCACATAATAGAATGTTTTCCCCAGCCTCTGTGCTCGGGGTCATTTTCCATCTCCTGTGTTTTGATGATACCATTGTTTATTTCTGAATGTCAGTATGAAGAACTACAAGTGACTGCTGGGCGCCATGGTGATGACCTTCGTAACACAAAGACAGAAATTTCTGAGCTTAATCGGATGGTCCAGAGACTGCGAGGTGAAATCGATGCCGTGAAGAAACAGGTATTTTAATGGATCTTGCCATTTAGCTTGTGAGAAGAATAGGCCCTTTGCTTTGCCAGAGAAGATTTGTACCACTGATAGGGTGAATAAACAGTTTTCTGAGTACTAATTTAATCTTTTGCATACAGAAAAGAAAACTAGGGAGAAAAGTACTTTGAATTATTTTTCATGATAGTGAGTTTTCCATGAGGAAGCACTCCTGAAGCAGTATATTAAAAAAAAAAAGGTGGGGGGGGGGGTTAAGTACTATTTGGTATGGCTTCAAAATACTGGTAGAAGAAATATTGAGGCAAGTATCACTGGTGAATGAGAAAAAGGAAATAGAAGCAAAGAGAAAGGAAGGAAGGGAGGGAGGGAGGGAGGGAGGGAGGAAGGAAGGAAGGAAGGAAGGAAGGAAGGAAGGAAGGAAGGAAGGAAGGGAAGGAAGGAAGGAAGGAAGGAAGGAAGGAAGGAAGGAAGGAAGGAAGGAAGGAGACTAGCAACAGTTAAATATGTTAACTGAAATTCAAGCAGTTGCCATTTCTGATTAGCATTAACTCAAATTAATTGATCTGAATGCCAGTAACTGCTAACCAGAAATGATGGCCATTCAACATTCAGATGACATAAATAAAGAAAAAATATGGGCTGTGGTTAAACACCATGCATTACAAGAAATAAGTAGGAAGCATGTGAGGTGCCATTATACACACCAAAGATTATGTCTATGGAGATTCCCAGTCATCCAAGTCATAGTTGTCCCAAAAGTGCTTTTTCAAAAAGCAACTGGACTTGTTTTTTCCTTGAAAACATTTCACTGAAGAAGTGGAACTGAAGAAGCTTCTTGGAAGAGAAGAAAAACGTTTTTAAGGATAAAACAAGTCCAGTTGCCTTTTGAAAACGTGACGTTGGGGCACCAAAGACTAGCACACTCAAAAATTCTTCTTTTTAAACATTATGTTATTCTAATCATACCCACATTTTAGTGTTTCTTCTACTTTGTGGGATTTTGCTAGTGAATCCACAGATAGTACATCTCTCATTGTACAAATGTTGCAAGGTATCTACACAATCAAGTTCAACAAGTTGCATTTAGTTACTTTGCAATAGCTCTTAGGCATTGCAGATTAAACCAGGAATCCCCTCCTTCATTTTATTACAGCATAGACAAGCAGGCAGACAGGCAAGTTATTATATAAATTATTCCACACCCTAATGTGTTCTAAAGGAAGGTAGCCAGGCAACTACAGTGAGTCAGTTTTTCCATATTATTAAAATATTTTTGTTCTTTTATCATCCGTCTTAAAAAAAAATCAATGCTAGATCAGCAGTTTCAACAGCTTCTTTTGGAATTATTCCATTTATATATATCCGGAGGCATTATTTGCTCAGAACATGATAAATAACAGAAGCTTTGTATATAAATATATAAATTATCATGCAGTTGTTGAGAACAAGTTGCAAGTTAAGTTTTATAGAATTTTGCCCAGTTCTACGGTATTGCATGGGACAGATCTGCTTTCGCAATAGAAAGCATATTCTTCTTTGCTAACTATAGTTTTAAGCCATAATTGGCTGAATTTCCACATTATGCTAAGGCATAAACTTAGAACTTAAATGGTTCAGGTTACACAACACATTGAGTCAAAAATGAACAATCACCTTATATATAGCTTGCTTCCAGTATTGGAGAAAATACTTTGTCCCATTTACAGAAATAAATGGCACTTAGTCCCATTTATGGAAATATTATTACAATGTTGGTGCATTGAACCACAAGCATTTGCTTTAGATGCAGATGTGTACTCAGCACCTATGTGTTTTATATACTAATATTGGTAGTACACAATTGTTTTGTTGCGCAGAAGTATGTTTTGCCTTTAAGAAGAGATTTTCAAGTTTTCTGTGCTTACAGGCTGGAAGAGATATTCTTCCTGAATTATTCAAAGAGAAACCATTGTAACAGTTTTCACATGAATGGCCTCCAATAACAACAATAAAAATTGTTATACCTATTCCCAGTGTGCCAACCTTCAGGCAGCCATTTCTGAGGCTGAAGAACGTGGTGAACTTGCTCTCAAGGATGCCAAGCAAAAGCTGAATGAATTGGAGGAAGCTTCACAGAGAGCCAAACAAGAACTCGCCCGGCAACTCAAGGAATATCAGGAGCTCATGAATGTTAAACTGGCCCTTGACATCGAGATCGCCACCTACAGGAAGCTGCTAGAAGGAGAAGAAATCAGGTCAGTTGAGATTTGGTCAGTGGGATTTGGGGGTTCTCCGAAATGCACAGAATCTTAGCTAGAGGTTCTCCTGAACCCCTGCAAACCCCCAGCAGCCCAACCCTGCTTCTGCCCCAGTATGTGACAGCAATCTTTTCAGTTGTGACATTTGTGCTGTGACATTATGAGGCATGTTTCATCACTTGCCCCTAGGCACAGGTTGAGTTCATATTGCTGTCATCGCAATACTCCTTTTTATATTAAAAATGTGATAATTTTACTGAAAGTTGAAGTGTTAACTCCAATTATTACATTTCTTTTTAGACTGCAAGAAGGCGTTGGAAATGTCAGCTATTGTAAGTATTGTCCCTATTTATATATTTGTGCGTGCGTGCTTTTTTTTTTTAACGAAGCCTTGACATGCATTTTCTCTATAGAAGTCACAGAAGCAACTTAATTTTCTTTCTCTCCATCCCCCACCCCCTGTTGTTCTCCAGCTGTAGTCAGCAACACTACTACTAGTGGATATGTTGGTGGAAGTGGCCTGGCCTTGGGAGGAGGTTTTGGTGGAGGAAGTGCTGGACTCGGAGGAGGACTCGGCGGAGGACATGGAGGAGGACTCGGCGGAGGACTCGGAATTGGAATGGGTGGTGGTGGCGGCGGCTATGGCATTAGCGGTGGCAGCAGCTATGGAGGAGCCGGTTTTGGTTCAGGGTTCAGCAGCGGAGGTGGGAGCTCTTACAGTAGTGGAGGAGGTCGCCATTCCTCAGGTGGAGGAGGAGGTTCCAGTGTAAAAATTGTATCAAAAACCAGTACAAGCAGGAAAACTGCCTATTAAAGTCGGGTCCTCTCCTCCTCCTCTTGAGTGACAATTCGCATAACCATGCTCATCGTGCCTGTCATGTAAATAATGCCAAGGGAAAACAAAACCACAAAAAAAAAGCGCTTTTCCTCTCTGACACTTTCACCTTTTCCATCAAAGTCTAGCTCTTAACATTCACCCGGATATCTGCATCCAAATCCAACACACTCGATCTTTCCACTGTTGGAACTTGATCTATCATGGCTGAAACACAAGTTTCTCCACCTGGCACAGTTTTAGCAGGGAGGCCACAGTTGGTTCACAGAAGGAAAGGCAACCCCATTAAGCAAACTGTATGTGTAATTGTTTCAGAAAGGTTGGCAGTTTGACGGTTTGAATCCCTCATACAGGTCTCCTGTGTGAGCAGTGGGTTGGACTAGATGACCTCCGAAGTCCCTTCCAACTCTGTTACTGTTAGATCAGTGAGAGGGTTGTGAGCAGATATTACAAAAAGGATGCCTGCATTTGGATGTTACTTCTACCATTGCAGCATCAGCTGTTCAATCAATATCAGAAATCTTAATGGGTATAAATCCTGTGCCAAACATTTCTCTAACAAAACCAATTTCTGCAATCTAGCCTTATTCACCTGCATCAGCATCTTTTATTTTGTGCAAGAGACATTCCAGTTTGCCAGTTATTGTACTCCTGGACATGTCCAAAATAGGGGGGGGGGGGGGACATGCATAAAACCAGTAATTGTAAACACTTTCTTGGTTTCTTTGATACAATGTGTTAGCTCTGATATAAAAAAAGATATAATGAGGATTTCTAGACTGGCAAACTTCATGGGCTTGTCTCATTCCAAACAACATTTCTGATCTTTTCTCCTTTTTGAGCATATTCTTTGGGTTTTCAGATGGAGTCTATATGAAGCTACAAACTATTTTAACCATGCACCCTTCTACAGTAAATTAGCTTTGAGACACAAATGATCTGTTACCTTGCAATGTTATGCAATGTTATGTTTCCAGACAGGGTGCTTATGTATGTTTCCACAGATGAGTACTCCTTCTCATTCTTTTTCTCTTTGTCACCTCTTTTCTTCCTTTCTTTAATGTGAAAGCAATATTGGAAAAGGTGATTGTTTCTACTGCTGCTATTTTATGAATTGTAATGCTTGATTCTACGCAAGTCTGCATGACAAATAAAGAGCAATTTTAATTTTTGAACGTGCTGTTTTCTGTCATCTTTTCCCCTGAAAATGAAGATAGTTCCTAATCTACTAGAGGTATTTCCACACCATATTTATCTTTTAAAAAATAATCAAGCATTCCCTTTTAGTATGCCTGATTTGGGCCAATCCCTATATTCCAAAGATAGCAAGCAATAAAGTTTTTTTTTCCCCCAAAATCCTTAATGAGACTGCAACTAGTGTGAAAGGTGATTTGAAAGAAGTGCTACAAATGTTATGCAAACACTACACCCATTATTCCTTAAGGAACTCATTCTTTTCTCAGGGCAAAAACCTCACAAAAGATATGCTTCTTGAAGTGATGGACCCATTAAAGGTGCAACTTTCCCTCCCCCACCCCAAAACACCAAGGAAGCCTGAATAATAGAATAACAGAGTTGGAAGGGACCTTGGAGGTCTTCTATTCCAAATCTCTACTCAAGCAGAAGACCCTATACTATTCCAGACAAGTGTCTGTCCAGTCTCAAGTCTCTGCTGATGGAGCACCAACAACTTCTGAAGGCAAGCCGTTTCATTGGTTAATTGTTCTCACTGTTAGAAAATTTCTTCTTAGTTCTAGTTGCCCCCTCTTCTTTGTGGCAGCCCGCAAATATCGCTATCATGTCACCCCTAGTCCTTCTTTTCACTAGACTAGAAATATGCTATTCCTGCAACTGTTTTTCATATGTTTTAGCTTCCAGCCCCCTAATCATCTTTGTTGCTCTTTTCTGCACTTTTTCCAAGTCTTGACATCTTTTTTATAATATGGTAGCCTAAACTGAATACAGTATTCTAATTGTGGTCTTACTAAGGCTTTATAAAGCAGTATTAATACTTCACATTATCTTGATTCTATCCCTCGGTTAATGCAAGCTAGGCTTGCATTGGCTTTTTGGCTGCTGCTATACACTGCTGGCTCATATTTAAGTGATTGTCCACTAGAAACAAAGTCAAACTGAAAAAGGTCAGGCTAATTTAACTGAGAAATGCTGTGCTTATATGAGGTCTGAAGCACTTCTAAATTACTTTCAAAGCATGCCCAGTCCCAATCTTTACTGTGGTTGTAGAGGTATTTGAGCTACTATGTTTGAAGGAATGACTTAAGGGTACTTAAATAAGATAATGGCAAAATTAAATAATTCTTTATTTAAAATACAGGATGTGCTTTTAATAGCTTCAAACATGAAATATTATATAGTGGTTCTGTCACTGCAAATTTATTCCTCAAAAGTGCACTTGATGCATTTTTCCTTGTTTAACTATCATATTCTTATTATCCCAGGATGTTATGCAGGACTACAATATACATTCCAAGATTAACTTAAAGCCCTTTCTAGTCTCTTTCTGGATGCTTCCTTAAGGTCCTATTTTCAGTATGAAGGGCCATTGAATAGGAATAGGATTTGGTTTTCCCTGTGTGAAAACTAAGAAAGATCTCCATTGATATGAAAGGCAATGTGGTACAATAATCAAGATGCTGTATTAGAAGTGGAGACATAGATTCTAGACTTCTTCCATAAGAATGAAAACCAGCAGGGTGATTTTTGGGCAGCCACTCCTAGTGACAAGTTGACTAATAGATATACAGACAGGCATATACATACACCCACATATATGCCATTGTATCATGCACCTGATATCTTCGTTCTTTTGCTCTGACTGCAATCGAAATACCAGCAAACCCTGCCATTTTATAGACATGCATATATGGTATTAATATGGGATATCTTTTTATATTTGATCCAAAATGCTTTATCTAATTGCAATACTCAGTCCTGTAACGCAGTGGCCCCAAACCTTTTGGGCATCAGGGACCAGTTCCATGGAAAAAGGTTTTTCCGCGGACTGGAGGCGGAGTGGTTTTGCATTCTTCCTACACCATGCAGATGGAGCTTTGCTTGTTTGCGCAGCCCAGTTGCTGGCATACCATGGGCCGCTGCCAGTCCATGGACCAGGGGGCTGGGGACCCCTGCTGTAAAGTAATTACTAGGGTAAGATGTAGTTACAGTAGAGGTATCAGTAGATGTATCAGGTGAAGAGATGCAAAGTAGACAAAACTCTTACCGTATTTTTCGGACTATAAGACACATTTTTTTGTCTCCCAAAAGGGGTGAAAATGTCTGGGCGTCTTATAGACCAAATATTGCTGAAATCTCGCCCACCCATGGCCTTTTTTTTTTTTTTTGCCTCCACATGCCCCATTTTTTGGCCTTTTTTGGCCTTTTTCATGGCTTTTTCAGCCCATTTTCAGAGC
Source organism: Masticophis lateralis (assembly GCA_030761175.1). Lineage (NCBI taxonomy): Eukaryota > Metazoa > Chordata > Lepidosauria > Squamata > Colubridae > Masticophis > Masticophis lateralis. The sequence goes on from JAUDYJ010000002.1 coordinate 144,259,939, forward strand.
TTTTTGTCAGCCCATTTTTTGAAGTTTTTTGGCCCATTTTTTAGGCTTTTTTCAGCTCATTTTTGAGACTTTTTTCAACTCATTTTTTGGCTTTTTTCAGCCTGTTTTCAAAGCTTTTTTGGCTCATTTTTCAGGCTTTTTTCAGCCCATTTTTTGGCTTTTTTCAGCTTGTTTTCAAGGCTCTTTTTGAGGGGGACTTTTCAGCCCATTTTTGAGGCTTTTTTGGGGGGACTTTTTTTCAGAAAAAATAGCCTGAAAAAAGCCTTGAAAATGGCCCAAAAAGCCTCAAAATGGGGCAAAAAAAAGGCTGGAAAAGGCCCCCAAAAAGGCCCCAAAATGGGGCACACAGAGGCCAAAACCTTTTTTGTTGTTGTTGATTTCCTCTTCTAAATTTAGGTGCATCTTATAGTCAGGTGCGTGTTATAGTCAGAAAAATACGGTATGTCTTTTATTAGGTTTATAGAAGAAATAATTTTATCAAGAACAATTTGTAGATATAAGAGCCCTGCCCTCTTTACATTTGACTGGAATTCTGGCAGATCCAGTATTGCTCCCAAAGCTTTCAAAGGAAACTTTTCCAGCCCTGCCCATAAATGCCAGAGACTGAATCAAAAATATTCTGCATTTACTAGCTGGGAAATCTCCACCTGTGACAGCTTCAGTTCCCAAAATCTCATTACCAAAGTAGCCATCACTAAGAATTCTGGGAACTGCTGAATAGAAAATGCCTACCTTAGGGAAGAGCCTTTTGCATGGCCTCTTACTTTCTATTCTAATACATGTGGAGATAAAGGGTTTTTAAATAAAAAAATGAATTAAAGTTCCTTGCAGATAATAACCAGCATGGTAATAAAACCTTAATGTCCTATAAAACAGATATTTAGCTGGTTTTACATTCAAATATTGACTCTTCATCAGGAATATTTTTATAATATATTATAACAAGCTATAATAGCCTTAATATTTGATTAAGGCAGTGGTGAAATCCAATTTTTTTTACTACTGGTTCTGTGGCTTGGTGGGCATGGCAAGGGAAGGATACTACAAAATCTCCATTCCCACCCCACTCTGGGGTCAGCCAGAGGTGGTATTTACCAGTTCTCCGAACTACTCAAAATTTCCACTACCGGTTCTCCGAACAGCTCAAAATTTCTGCTACCAATTCTCCTGAACCTGTCAGATTTCACCCCTGAATGAAATCTGGATTTCACCTCTGGATTAAGGCTATTATAACCCACAACAACACAGATAAAATTATGGAGAAGAGGCTAGAGCTATGAATTCAGTAATTGTTATTAGACAACATTTCTAATACAGAAGTAAAATTGCACTAAGTTAAAAATGGTGAATTCCTCATAAGAAAATAAAAAACTGGCACCTCAACCACACTTCTAATTAGGAGGAGAAGGATAAAAGAGCCATCAGGATGACTTTGGAGAAACTATGCACAGATCATTAGCAAAACATGAATTCAACCTGGGAAGGGAAGAAGGTGTTAAAAAGAAGGTGAAAGTTTTCATTTACTCCCTTTAGTATAAGCGCTGCCAGGCTTTCAAGATCCTGTTCTGCCAGGCTTTCAAGATCCTGATCAATAATGATGAACCTATGACACATGTGATATTTTAGGTGACAAGCCAGCATTTGCCAACACTGGCAAATGTATGCTCGAAAGTATGCTCTGTTCTCACAATTTTTGAAAATTGTGAAGACCATGGAAGACCATTCTCTGAAGCTGGTTCAAGAATGAACATCTCGTGTGACCCACTGCAGGCCGTGGGGCAGGAGTAGGTGCTACTTACCTTTACTACTGGTTTGCAACAGGATCACATATGCGCTCTCACTTCGCATGCACAGATCGACTATGACAACATCTGGGGCAGTGGGCGGAGCCTCCCGCTGGTTTTACTACCAGTTCTTGTGACCCAGTCTGAACCTCCATTGCCATGGGGCCAATTAACAAAAAATTAATAAAAAGAGAACATTGACTGAAGGTAAGTGACGCATGGCAGATCCTGGGGAACACTGGGTCATGGAGGTGATCATGCCATTCTCCAAGGCTTGGATTCCTTGAGGACTAGTGTGAGTTGGTCTTTTTGAGTGGCAGTGGTGGTATTAGAAATGAAGTTGAAGCCTGTGCCTCCACTTAAGTTACAGCCTCGGTATCATCGCTGAGTGCCACTGTTCAAACTAGCCTAGATTGGGGGGGCGGGGGGCGGGGGAGAGCAGATATAGAGAAATGTTAGTCTTTTGTTGGGGGGGGCAGTGTCCCTGTGATATGCCAGCAGTCATTAGCCCTTTTTCACCAAGTCCAAAAGGTTTGCCATCACTGACCTATATCAATCAAATAGAATTCTAGTATTTTTTGTGGCATCTATTTTCTGACCTGGTGTAGGAAAAGAGCAGGCAGAGCTGGGGTGGGGGTGGGGGGGCAGAGTTAAGCAAGTTATCAGTCTAGAGTTGTTGCATTCCCACAAATTGTTTAAGTCCAACTCTTCTTAAATTCTGTTAACCATTATCTGGTGCCAATTTAGTATTTAAGGTTAGTTGACAAGAATCTTGTGTACATGTTTGAATAATAAATCCTCTTAACTGCAATTAATATATGGCCTGATTCTTTGCACATGACGCCTAGCCTACCTCAAAGGGCTAACAGGGAAGCCTGTTTTAAAATATATTTTATTATCAAATTCAGTGATAATAAAGCATGCATAAAACACTTTTACATTGCATATACATAAAGTATATGTTGTGCCTTTACTTTGGTCTGATTCTGTCCTCAGAAATTCTAAAAAAATATTGTAGAGAACAGTGACAAGGGTTACTAAACTATAAAAGCATGATTGAAAAATTCCAAGGGAATTTATTTATTTATTTATTTATTTATTTATTTATTTATTTATTTATTTATTTAGCATATGGCTGGTCACACACAGTATTAAAACAGTTCATTTTTACAGGTTAAAACATTTAAAGCAGTCCAAAAAAAAAAGCAGTAAGAAAACCTAAAAGGAAAACAGAAATAACATTTTAAAGTTTAATATCGAGTTTGGAGATCCAGTCAGTCACTGTCGTTGTTATGCAGAAGTCCCTAGAATCTCCTAGATACCTTCTGTTAGAGCATTCCCTCACTATATGTTGGATAGTCTGTAGGGGGGCCCCACAATCACATTGTGCTGAAGGTGTCTTTCCCCATTTATACAAGGAGTCGGAACTCACCCCATGAGTTATTCTAATTCTGTTATATGTCACCTATATGTGTTGGGGTAGGTTAAATCCTGGAGGTATACTATTAGGATTAATATGCTCAGAGATATCTTAGGGTGAATGACTACTCCACGCTTCCATTCACTTTTGTGTGGTGTTCATCAACTTAGGCGCTGTCAAGAGTTGTGGGTTTCTTGACTTTAATCGGCATCTTAAGAGATCAGGAATATACCCATGAATGGGTAGAGAGGAGTTTAACAGGATCTTACTATACTACCGAATGAGAGCTTCTTGTTGTCGTAAGTGCGGGAGAAGTATGTGACTAAGAACTGGTAACCAGTAACTAGGTGTAGATTTTATACACCCAGTAATTAGCCTCGTCATATGGTTAAGTTAAACATCAGTAAGTCCTGTATGTGAGCTGTTTATTCGTACAGGTGCACAGTATTCCGCTGCAGAGTAGCAAAGCCCGAGGGCTGCACATCAAAGAGTTGGGGCTGAAGCTCCCCAAGTTGTTCCACATAGTTTTTGTAGGATGTTATTTCTGCTGTTAACCTTGGCAGCCCTATTCTGAATATGTTTTTTAAAAGACAGCATCCTGACTAAGGTAAACCCCAAGTATTTTGGGGTTGCCTCGTATGAGAGCAGTTTGTTGTTTAGAAGTACATTGAGTTCTCTTTTTACCAATTTGTTGTTAAGGTGAAAACATGATGTAACTGTTTTACTTACACTTGGGATTAACCTCCATTGGTGGAAGTATGTGCTCAAAGTTGTAAGGTCGGCTGTAAGTACTCCTTCTGTAGCTTCGATGTCCTTGTGGCTATATGCTAATGCCAGGTCATCAGCATAAGAGAACTTTGTTGATAGCATGGATGATATATCGGAAATGTATAAGTTAAATAAAGATGGGGCCAGCACGGAGCCCTGAGGGAGTCTGTTATTCAGGTGCATTTGCTTACTGATTTTGTCACCCATGATGACTTGAAAGGTCCTTGCTGAAAAGTTCAAGGGAATTGAATTTCCAAGGGAAATTCCACAGGGAGGTTCTCTTTGCTCTGGATTTTTAGTAGGTTTAAGTATTATTTGGTTTGCTTCAAAATATTGCTAGAAGAAATATTGAGGCAAGTATTACTGCTGAATGACAAAAAGGAAAGAGAAGCAAAGAGAGAGAGAGAGAGAGGGAGGGAGAGAGAGAGAGAGAGAAAGAAAGAAAGAAAGAAAGAAAGAAAGAAAGAAAGAAAGAAAGAAAGAAAGAAAGAAAGAAAGAAGGAAGGAAAGACAGAAAGACAGAAGGAGGGAGGGAGGAGAGAGGGCACAACATCATTTAAAAGATTTTTAAAAACATTGTTTTGGCACATGGTTCTGTGAATTTCTTTGTTTTGAGGGAGTGGAAAATTTTTTCATGACCAAATAAATCAAAACCTGTACTCTGTATTAAAAAACAATAACAAATGTTCTTTGAACATTCATCCAAGCCTCTTATTACCAAGTCATGGTGATTCATTGAAAAGAAATGAAAGTATTAGCCTCCACCAGCATTTGCCTTGAAATATAACATTATGGGGAAAAAAATTGAGTATGGGCCACACCTTGATCATGTTTCATGTCTGATCTTTGGTACCCAAGCAGAGCAGTTCTAATTACAATACTTCCTTGATACTCTCCACAACAAAGGCTTCAAGATTTCTAAGGAGACAGTTGCTATAAACCTGCTATAGACATAAAGGGAGGGAATATTTTTAATATGATCTATTATTGATGCTCTCTGAGCTTGAATGTTTATTTGCAGAAAATTCAATGCTATCCAGAGTACATTCTCCATTAACAAAAACTATTCCAAATGTAGATGGTTGTTCTAAATTTCTGATGCAATTGTTTCTCTGGTCAGTCTTTTAGACTCTCTCTCTCTCTCTCTCTCTCTCTCTCTCTCTCTCTCTCTCTCTCTCTCTCTCTCTCTCTCTCTCTCTCTCTCTCTCTCTCTCTCTCTCTCTCTTTTTGCCTTCACATGCTCAAGTGTCCAATATCATATTTGTCCAGCATGTCCAAATGTCCAACATCAAGCAAAGTAGCTTCAGGAGACAAACAAAAGCTCCAGACTTTGTAGTTTAACCCACTACACTAAGTAATCTCTTTCAAATTTCAGAGCAGATTTTCAAAATTATGCCAGGTAGGATTATTTTTCAGACAAAGCTTCTTTCTGGCAAAGCTCACTGACCATAGAGATTATTCCCTAACAGCCCAAAACTGTAGCATTCCAAAAGTCAACAACAGTCCCAACATGGATAAGTCAAAAGGGAGCAAATGAGGTAGGCTGAAGAATCTAAATATTCCTTTTGATGCAAGAACCAAGGAATCTAAACTGCAAAACTGAATGGTAGATGGTTGATGATACGCTTCTATAATGGAGCCATTTAAATTCATTCAGAGAAGTGGTGAGCCAACGTATTGTTTCAATGCAAAATTTGCTACTAGTGTCTCCTTTAGCAACTCTCAAGCCTGACAATGGCATTACACATTCAGGCATTACACATTCATATTACCAGGACTAGTGTCTGGTAATGAGGTAACTTTATCTTTGGCTGAAAATTTTAGGAGCATAATGCTGCTCCACCTGGGACTTGGCAGTAAGTTACACATGTCCTGTTTCATCATTTCAGAGTACAACTCAGCTTCTTGGCTTGACTAGGTGAAAACTTCCTGATACATCTTGGCTAGACTAAAAAAATCTCTATTTTAGCCAAGTATAAAGCCACACAAAGCAATTGACTGCCCACAGCCAATGGCAATAGGATTGAGCATTTATACCTTTATGGGTTTAGAGGCGTCTTCCTCCCTCTCTTCAAAATTTAACAGATGCTTGGCACAGTTCCTCATGGCCTCAAAATTGAACAATAATGGCCATCTCAGGCTGGGAGCTTTTGGTTTTTGCCTTGTTCATCTCAATTCCTAACACTCACATACACACCCCTTTATTTTCCTTCTTCCCTTCCCCTTTGATTGTAGAATAGCAACAGCATTTAGGCTTATAAACCAGCCTTTAGCACTTTACAGCACTCTCTGGGCAATTTACAATGTAAGCATTATTTGCATATTGTTCCCAACAATCTGGGCCCCCATTTTACTGACCTTGGAAGGATGGAAGGCTGAGTTAACCTTGAGTCCCATCAGAATTGAACTCCAGGCTGTGGATAGAATCAGCCTGCAATACTGTATTTTAACCACTGTGCCACCAGAAGTGTTAGGTGCTTCACCCAATCCTTCCTCTTGCTTTTGTGCCGTTAGAGAGGATTTGCCTTCTCCTTCTGTCACCATTTCTTATTCTTCTAAAACTCCCCCACCTCAAAGAACTCCTCACTTCTTCCTCTTCTTAATTGGGGCAGCAGAAAGGGAGGGAATTTCAGGATCTCCTTACCTCTACTTCAGCCCTCATTCTCATGAGGCAATCATGAAAGTGTTGTTTAATTGGCAATCATGCAGTTGTTACCTCCCACAATCAAGCCCCCCATCCCTTCGATGTCAGAACATCTGGCAGGGGCAGATACTTTTTCGTTCAACCTGTTCAGCCACTTTGAATTGTGGGGGGAATTTTGGGCAAATATAACTGTCAAAAGAGGCAAAAGTCTACATAGGTCAACTGTCACCCTTCAAAAACATTCAGTGTCTGAATAGCCCACCCAATGAATCAAATCAAAATCAAGCCTCTCTCTCCTCTACAGAAAATCAAAATACCCTCTACTTTGAAGATTTCCTCCATTCCTTGCACCAAGATGAGTGGTAGAGAAGAACATATGTTATTTATGGGACTGCCTCTCTCTGAGGCAGATTAGATTGGCTGAGTACGCTCCAGGTCCTTTCTTTGAAAATTGGCCACCTATTGGGACCTAGGAAGGGTACCTATTCCACAGCTGCCTCTTTCTTGTGGAACACCCTTCCCCAGTAATCCAAAAGACCTCCATCACACAAATGCATTATTTTAGTAAAGGTAAAGTTTCCCCTCGCACATATGTGCTAGTTGTTCCCGACTCTAGGGGGTGGTGGTCATCTCTGTTTCAAAGCTGAAGAGCCAGCGCTGATCAAAGACATCTCCATGGTCATGTGGCCAGCATGACTAAATGCCAAAGGTGCAAGAAACAATTTACACAGCACTAGGGATTTTAACTGCAGAACTGCCGACCTTTCGATCGACAACCTCAGTGTCTTAGCCACTGACCCACTACGTCCCCTTCTTTTAAGGTATGTTTAAGTCAGTCTTGACTCCTGGTGGCTGTCTGAACAAGTCCGCCTAGTTTCTTTGACAAGATTTTGGAAGTGGTTTGCCCTTGCCTGCTTCCTAGGCTTCCCAGGGCTGAGAGAGAGGAAGACTGGCCCAAGGTCCCCAGCTGGTTTTGTGCCTAAAGTCAGGGATGAAATCCAGCAGGTTCTGACAGATTCTGGAGAACCTGTAACAGAAATTTTGAGTAGTTCAGAGAACTGGCAAATACCACATCTGGCTGGTCCCAAAGTGGGGTGGGAATGGAGATTTTGCAATATCCTTCTCCCATGAGTGAGGAGGGAATGGGGATTTTGCATTTTGCCTGTCACACCTACCAACCACGCCCACTAAGCCACCCCCACAGAACCCATAGTAAAAAAAAAATGGATTTCACCACTGCCTCAGGTGAAACTAGAACTCATAGTCTCCTGGTTTCTAGCCTGAGGGCCTTAATCATTATACCAAATTGGTCCCTTCCTTCCCACTCTTTTAGCTTTTCAGAAGGTCATCAAAACTTGACTGTTCACACAGGCACTGTGGTATAGTGAGGGAGGTCTATGGATGATGTTGAGGAGATGACTGAGATGCCAGATGATCTGTCCTCCCCCTTCAGAGACCCACAAAAACACAGCCAGCCGAGGGTTAAGAATCACTTGGCACACTCCACAGTTCTTATCTCAACCTTGGCAGCGATATGCACACCGTTTGCCAAGGACTTTATTAGGTTACACAAACAAGAAAATCACCTACGTAGCTTTGCCGTTCATCTAGCTTCCAAGACTACGAGGTTGCTATGTTTGTTTTGCTTTGTTCGTCACAAACTTCTTGACCCACCGTCCTGTCTTATATAGATGTGGTCCAGTGGGTGTGGTCCAGTGGTCCAATGACTCATTGATCCTGTGACTCCAATCCAGTGACTCAGGTCTATTTCCTCATACGTCGCAGCTGCAGTAATCTTTTCTCTTGCCTTCTTTGGCGTGCGTCCAGGAATGACGTCCCTCCCTCACTCTCATCTGAGACACCTGTTTCCCCACTACTTGGCTCTCTTTCAGCTGGCACCTGAGACGGTGCCGGGGGGGGGGGGGCTGGGAGATCTGGCTGGCTCCTCTTCCTCCTGCTCAGAGCTTCCTTCCTCCAATGGGATAGGCTCAGAGGACGGGGCCACAACACCAGGCTTAATTTTGTTTTTAGTTTTATATTTATGATTTTATGGTTTGCATGTTTATTATTTCTGTAAGAATGCCTAGAGTTGTATCTTAAGATGGGTGGCCATACAAATTTTCAAAAAAGAAGCAAACAAATAAATGATTAAGAAACGTGCACAAGGAGTAGGAAAGGTACTACAGAAGTAGAAAACTGGATGTAATGCAATCTGTAAATGAAGGGTTACAGGGTTAATCTGTTGCATGTGTACTAGTTCATTTAGCCATCTCTTTAGCATCATACTTCTCTGTGTTTCAAATTTATTTATTTTATTTATTTACTTATTAGTTCGATTTATATGCCGCCCTTCTCCAGAGACTCAGGGTGGCTTACAATGCATTAAGCAATTCTAAACCAGGAGTTAGACTTCTCTGAAGATCTGTTCCATTATCATGTGGTTTTGCATTCCAAAACCCCCAATTCACATTTTGCAAGATCTCACAATCTCTTGCAAGAACCATAAAATCTTATGACTGTCCTTGCTGGATTCCAGCACTTTCCTACAAAATTGCTAAAGTCTTTTGAGATTTAACCATCTCATGAGATTTCTGCCTTTTGCATTTTAAAATCATTTTGTTTTAAATAAGTCTTGGAGAGCAGCAGGCATGTTTCAGCAATGCAACCGATACCCTTGTTGCTTACAGCTGAAAAATCGGGGTCCATTAAACTTTTCCTAGAATGAAACCATTTCTGTGGAGAGGCACCTCATGATCTCAGGCTTCTCAGCTCAAAGACTTGGCACTCAAGAAAAAGGGATGGGGAAGAAATCTTATTAAAATATCAGTTCTTATGAAAATAGTACAGACAGTATGGTGTAAGGGCTGCCGCCAAGTGACAATCAACAAAAGCCTGAGGCATTTGGTTTCTCAGTAAGATCTTTGATATCTTCTCTCTCAGCCGCACAGCATGTAGAAAGGAACCAACAGTTCTGAGTAGGGAAACAAATAGCTTCTAAAACAAACTCTGCTCATTAGTCACTGCTTAGTTTGTAAATGCAATTAGTATCTATGTTGCCTTTTTTATACTATTTACTATTCCTTTTGGATTAATAAGAATCAGATCAGGCCATCTGTCCATTAACTGTTAAAGACAAAGTTGGCTTTACATTTTAAATATAAATCAAATTCTCAAATTCTTCTTGTTGCTATTCTGCACCCCCATGTCACAGCGTAGCACATAGTAGTTCACAGAAATATGCACTTCCAGTCATTCACACCTGTATAACAAAACGGATGCATTATATCAGAAATTATTGTTCAAGGACAACAAAACCCTACCATTTTTTCCTGATATACTCACCAATCAGTATATTCCAAGAGTTTCCAGATTGCAATGATTCCCTAAATGTGGATCGATGAGTATTTTCTAATAGAAAATTCATGCAACTTTCAATGCTACAAAAAGTTTTTGAATAGCAATTCTACCAAATATTGCAGCGTGAAGAGTCCAGCCACCTAACATGACCCAGCCAATTTCCCCCATTCCATACTTAGTTCACCTCCCATTTTCTAATTCCAACAAATAGAATCAAAGAGCAAACTTGGGCCTTAAAGGTTTGTCTCAGATCTCATTCATTCATCCATCCATCCATCCATCTATCCATCCATCCATCCATCCATCCATCACATTTCTACACAGCCTACCTCACCTAAGTTACTCTGGGCTCCTTTCCACCCCACCAAAACATGTTTTGAACTTCTGAAAATAAGATTCCTCTTTTTACACCTCTGCATTGGAAGTTGCCATACGCTAAATAAATAAGCTGGGAGTGAACAGCATTATATTTGCTAGAAAAGGATTCCTACTTAGACAAGGATTGGGTTTAGATACTCTGACACTAAGTCATTATATAGCCAGGTTTTGTCATCAGACTAGTGCCTGAGAAGGAAGGAAGGAAGGAAGGAAGGAAGGAAGGAAGGAAGGAAGGAAGGAAGGAAGGAAGGAAGGAAGGAGAGAGGGAGGGAGAAAGGACTATCCCAGTTGACATCAAAGAGAAAGCAAAAGGGAGAAGACAATCTTTTTTTTTTGAAAAAAAAAGTATTTATTTAAAAGTATTAAGCATAAAACATAAAACAGCTTTTTAGACCAAGAGTTTGATCCGGTATAAAATAAGTATAAATTACAAACTTCATCAGTTAACATCTTAAGGAAAAAAGAAAAGAAGAGAAAAGAACAAATCTAAACCCAACTTTTATCATTCAATCTAACATCTTGTTCTAACATTTAATATTTTATTATGTAATCACCCTAATCTTAAACTTCAAATCTAAACAGCTCTTTATAATATTCATTTATCATTTTAACAATCAGTATTTCATATATTTTCCTTACTTCAAAGTCCTAATCAAGTCAATGTTTCTTTTAACTCACATCTAATAATCACCATAAAGCATTTTATTCCTCTCTTAAGAACATTTCAAAGTCAGTAACTGTTCTTCAAAAATATCTCCTTCAGTCCTCCTAGGTTTATTTTTAACCGGATTGCAGCTTAATTGGCTGGTTTCCAGGGTTACAATCTTGACCTGTGGATGGATTGAGGCCTGTAAAACCTCAAAGGGGGCAGATCTTGAACCTGCAGCTCTCTTCCCTAGTGGAGAATGTTCCCACAAAAAGGAGGTCCAGTGGGGGGAAGTTGCAGAGATCATTACTGGAGGAGAAAAGGGTCATCTACATTTCATGCCAGGCTTGCCTTTTGGGACAAGTAACACCAAAGGACAGGACCTTTTCTTACTGTGTGTGCCTTTGCAGATGCAACCCTTATTTCTACAACAATGCCTCCATTACGTCAGAAATCTTGTCATTCATTAATAACTGTCTGCTCCATCCCTTCATGAACTGTATACTTCATTTGTTGGAGAGAGTTGTTGGCATTGCATACAGTGTTACACCTAGGATTGTTTTTCATAATGCCCCGAAGTAGGCTAGGTTCAGACCAGTTGTGAAATCCAATTTCTTTTTTCTTTTTTCTTTTTGTTCTGTGGGTGTGGTTTGGTGGGTGTGATGTGGCTTGGTGGCTGTGGCTTGGTGAGCGTGGCAGGGGAAGGATACTGCAAAATCCCCATTCCCACCCCACTCCTGAGGGAAAGATATTGCCAAATCTCCATTCACACCCCACTCCAGGGCCAGCCAGAGGTGGTATTTGCCGAACTGCTCAAAATTTCCGCTACAGGTTCTCCAGAACCTGTCAGAATCTGCTGTATTTCACCCCTGGTTCAGCCAATATATTACGCTTATGATTGTTAAACCATAATGGGTGGCTGCCCATGAGAAGCGAAGCCAAAATTCAACAAAGGACATTATGTTTTAGTGGCAGACTATAAACCTGGTGGAATGTTTTATTTTCATTTTTAATCTAATTTATAATAAAATTCAAGACCATTGATGGTCTAATAATAAGATTCATAGGCTAAAGATAATAACAACAAAATAATGGGGCAAAAAAATAATGGAGTCAAATAAAGGAATAAATAACATTCAGGGCCAAGACTGCCTGTAGTTCAGAACCATTAAGATAAGAAATATGAAAAATGCACAGTGAACCAGTCTGATCACAAATCCTGGCATTCAAACAATTCCTTTATTCTCCTTCTCCAAAACAAGGATTAAGTAATAGCAGAGCATTTCAACCTCCCAGGATGCTCTATGGAAGACCTCAAAGTATGTGTTTTGTGGGGGGGGGGGGGGGTAGGGACTTTAACAGCATCATGGTCAGGGGTGAAATGCTCCCGGTTTGGACCGGATCACCCAATCTGGTAGTGATGGTGGCAGGTGGTTCAGTATCAAAAATCCCTGCATGCCCCACCCCCATGCCCATCTGAGCCGCATGATCATCAGAGGCTTTTTTTTTAACTTTTAAAAGCATTTTTTCTACAACCTCTTCCAATGAAAAAATGCTTTTAAAAGTAAAAAAAAAAGCCTCTGATGATTGCGCGGCTCAGCTGGGATCATCAGAGAGGCTTTTCAAAGCATTTTTTCTGCAACCTCTTCAGCTGAAGAGGTGGTAAAAAAAATGCTTTGAAAAGTCTCTGACGATCCCAGATGAGTTGCCTGATTGGCAGAAGTTTTTCAAAGCATTAGAAAAAATGCTTTGAAAAGTTAAAAAAAAAAAGTTGGCCATGCCCATCCAATCACATTATCCCACCACCACCAAGCCACGCCCACATAACTGGTAGTAACAAATTTTACATTTCACCATTTCATGGTGTGAGAAATTGCTGAACTCACATCATTTAAAGAGTTTTTACTTTAAAAGAACAAATAATGGAGATTTGGGCACTTAACACAGAGAATTAAATTCTTGCTTATGTTATTAAAACAATCTAATGTTTTAAATGTAACGTTTTCCATGGATAATTTCTAATCAAAGATACACTTAGCACAAATGTACAATCAGGGCAATTCCTTTTTCCACTTGTAGATATTATGTTTCTGTAGCCATTATTTTTTTCTTCTTTTTTACTTTGTTATTTGCTCTTTGGTTTTCTTTTTAAAAAGCTAAGTAAATAAATGGTTATAGGCAATCTCAGAAGTTCTCAACAAACGCAATGTATTTTTAAAACATCACAATTGCTAATTGATAAGATACTTGTAACATATCCCACATGTAGCCTGTATCTGCATAGCCAACCTATCTTCCCTTCCCTTTCACCCCATTTCATCTTGGTTTAAATCCTATTTCACACTAACCAATCTTTAAAGAGAGCTGTATGAAAACTTATAAGTATCCCAGCCAACATTCCCAATCTTAGGGGTTGTGGGAATTAGAATCTAAAAGGTCTGGACTGTAACTCCAGGTTGTATATGGCTGGCCCAGATTGATTGCCTACAGCTGTCTAAACTTTTGGACATCAAAATTTCCCACCTCAACTTGCTAATATCCAAGGTTGGAATGCAGAATATTCTGAGCACCATACAATGCATGAGTTCTACCATAGAGTTATGACTGCAGAATAGCTACATAAAGAGAGAGACAGAGAGAAAGAAAACAATTCCCCACCAAGCCTACTGCTTGGCCTTTAAATCTAAAACAACTAGAGACTGCCAGTGCCTATAACAGAATGATATTGATCCAGTGTCAATGGAGATTCTCAATCATCCAGGTCATGGTTGTCCCATGGTTGTCTTTTTCAAGAAGCAACTGGATGTCAGAAGCTTCTTTGACGAGAAGTGAATCATCTTCAAAGAAAAACCAGAAAGTCCAGTTGCTTCTTGAAAAAGCACCTTTGGGATATTGATCCAGGTTTCTGCTGTAAGATAGTTTTTCCAATACAAAATCCTCTACATTTTGACCTACATCAGCTCCAGCCAGTGGTGGGTTCTAATCAGTTTTACCACCGATTCGCATCGCGCATGCTGCACTCGCCCGCACAGTGCAGAGGTGGGTTTCAGCAGGTTCTGGCCAGTTCTGGGGAACCAGTAGCGGAAATTTTGAGTAGTTTGGAGAACCGGTAGTAAAAATTCTGACTGACCCCACCCCCATCTATTCTCTGCCTCCCAAGTCCCAGCTGATTGGGAGGAAATGGGGAATTTGCAGTAACCTTCCCCTGGAGTAGGGTGGGAATGGAGATTTTACAATAGCCTTTCTACAGAAGGCTACTGTACCAAGCCACGCCTACAGAACTGGTAGTAAAAAATTTTGAAATCCACCACCATTGAGTAAAAAAACAGCTGAGGCATGACCATCCACTCTGTCGCGCCTTATAGCTGACCTAAAAACAAAAGAAATAAAGGTAGGTATAGCGCAGGGGCGGCAGGTGAGGGCCCAACTGACATTCAAAGCAAACTGGTTCTCTCTCCTATGAAGATTTCCACTACCAGCTCTCCCGACCTGGGGAGAACCGGTAGCAACCCACCACTGGCTCCAGCCACTATGAACAATAGTAATGGCTTATGGGAGTCCAAACACTAGAAGAATTTAGTTGAAGAGTTATAATGGCCTTGTGTGAGAAAAATGAGAATTATTCCTGTAAAAGTGTAACCTGAGTTACGCCATTTTAAGTGTCTTATTTTACCTTGTATAACCTGATTATATAACCGGACAAGAAAGGAACACAATAAGGCTTTTCTGAAATGATTACCTTATGGGAAATATGTATTATGTAGCTGTTTTGACGGAAATCGATGTTCTGGGGAAGTACGCAAATGATGTTTTTGTGGAATATTTCTGTTGGGAATTGGGGAATTTCCAGGGTGGAACATGTACTAAATACGTTATATAAGATCTGAAACTGATTCCCAAGGGACATTACTTACGTGTATTCTGATGTATTTTGAAGTCTGTATATAAATGTAAATTGCCGTGTAAATTGCTTTCTTTTTGTCTTTCCTCCAGAGAGAAAGGCCCTTAGCAAAGTTAATAAACTGTCCTTGCTTATCTAGTCTCTGTTTACTCTCTAAAAAGATAATGAGGCTTTCCTGTTTCTCATGATTGATGTAATGCACACATGAAGTACAGTGTTCTGTAAATAGGAATCCACAGTCACTTCATATTCACAGATAAATCATGATTGCTGATGTGATCTGTTTTCTAGGCTACACTTCTTTTACCACACCCAACATTTGACTTTGGATAATTTCTTCAATAAAGAAATGAACAACGACAATGTCTTTGATTCGTTTGTTTAAATGGGTTCTCTTTATTTAGCTTTAGGACTTACATGGAGAACAGATCACAATTTAGGTTATATTTAAGCAGAAACATTGAACATTCAAAAGAGTTTTGAACATGGCAGCTAAAACAGATCAAAAGTGGGATGATGTATCACAATGGAATGATATTGGAAACTGCATAATTTCGTTTTCTTGCACCCATGAACCTCTATTGACCACTGGTAGAGATAGTTGAGGGAAAGATCTTCAAAACATTGTCCCTGTATCTGTTTCTCAACTGGCCTTTGGTTGAATAAACGAGCTTCTAATTTTAAAAGATAAAGGGAATTGTCTGTCTCTTTGTCTATCTCTTTTTCTCCTATGTTTCCTTTTTATCAAGATATTATTTAGGTAGATTCTCTGTTCAGATATATTAAGTCTAATGTTTATTTCAAATATATTGAATGTCTATTAGCATTTACTCTGCATTGTGACAAATACTTTATGAACCTTTTTTCTAAATGGGGCATTCAGCTTCTTAGTATTCTTCCAGTACTCTGTTTATCTTCAGAAATATATATATTTTAAAAGGATTCTTGTTGAATTCAGATCTCCAAGAGGGGATGCATTTTATGTTCCTAAATCAAAAAAGCAGGGAGGGGAGATATAATTAACCATTGCTGTGACCAGTAAGTTCATACCCCTTATTAGGATAGTCATAGCCCATATATTGATCACAATCCTTGAGGTAAGGCTTGTTGTACAGAGGGAGTAGACCAGTGGTGAAATCCAAATTTATTTACTACTGGTTCTGTGGGCATGGCTTGGTGGGCGTGACTTGGCTTGGTGGGCATGGCAGGGAAAGGATACTGCAAAATCTCCATTCCCACCCTACTCCAGGGGAAGGATACTGCAAAATCCCCATTCCCTCCCCACTCCTGGGGGAAGAATATTGCAAAATCTCCATTCCCACCCTGCTCTGGGACCAGCCAGAGGTGTTATTTGCCACTTCTCTACACTACTCAAAATTTCTGCTACCGGTTCTCTGAACTGCTCAAAATTTCCGCTACTGGTTCTCCAGAACCTGTCAGAACCTGCTGGATTTCACTCCTGGAGTAGACCTCTTTTGCCATCATCATTATGGCTAGGCAAAGATCCTGTGTGGCGAAACTAGTCAATCCACGATGAATTCTAGGACCATAATGCATAATCATAGGGCCCTTCAGCACAAGAAGGGATTCAAAATGGCAACCACATGGTAGTAGCTATACAGGGGCCAGTCTTTGGACAATTCAGTAGATTTTTTTTTTCATTTAAAATAGTGGCTGTGCTGCCTAGAAACTCTTAAGAAGGCTTATCAGCACAATCACTGTACTAAACACTATTTATATGATCTTTAAAAAAAAAAGATTTGTGGTTTGAGTTGGTTACAAACTGGTTCAATAGTAAAGGGAAAGGATAACTCAGGCTGGTTAGGAGTAATTGCTCTAATGTATATTTAGGCTGTTTTTAGCTAGGAGGCCAGACCCAAATCTTTAAGGAATGGGAAATGAAGAAAACAAGGCATGCATAACTGCACCACTATGCCTACTGTCCCTGTCCTACTGTCCCCTTTTATTCGTATCCATTTCAAGTATTCATAATCATGTTTATACCCGTGTTTTCCCGGAAAATAAGATCCTGTCTTATATTTTTTTTGAACCCCAAAATAAGCGCTTGGCTTTATTTTCGGGGAGGTCTTATTATTTTTGAGTGCGTGGAGCAAGATGGGGCTCCTCTTGCCATCTTACCTGATTTCCAGCTCTGCATTTAAATATTTTCGGGGAGGGCTTATTTTCAGGGGGAGGCTTATTTTAACACATGCGCGCAAAAGCCTGATTTAGCTTATTATCAGGGGATGTCTTATTTTCAGGGAAACAGGGTACTTATATCTGTTATCTAATACACACTTGACAAACAAACAAATAAACAAACAAATAAATATTTTTTAAAAAAAGATTTTAGCTGTTATACCATCTCAATCTTGCAACCTTCAGACACTACAGTAGTGAACTATGAGGCTTACCTTGTGTTATGTGTCTGGGAGACTGCTTGCATAAACCAGTTCAATCATCAATCACCTTTGAATAATTTAGAAAGCTGTATATTGCAACTCAGACAAATTGTTCCTTTTCCTCTTCTCGTATACTAGACATGTTCTTGACAATCTGCCCATTATAAATTTTCATTTCCAAACTGCCCAGTGAGAAAATAAAGGAGAAGAATTCTAAGCAGATTAATGTTTAGAGGAGTGAAGGCATACCTATCAAAAAGACTGTAATTTGCAGTTTCCCTGGAAAAAACTACTCATTCCCTGCCTAAGGACATGTAGGTTTCTTTATCAGCTTAATTAATTAAAATGGATTGATGCCTTTTTAGTATGACTGATCCTTTGAGTGATCCCAGCCAGCTGTGTTAATTCGGTAATGTGGTGGGAAGCAAGTAATTGTATTTGTCAAAATAGGCAAATTGATTCCCATCATGGCTTTTTGGCTTTTAGAAAAAAACAAAACTGTGAACTAGGAATTTTGGGTAAGGACTGACACCTAGTCCGCAAGCATTCAAAATGAATGGGCATCTCATACCAAGAAAATTCTCTTAAAGCATGTAAATTGTTGGGTGAAGATTGATGATAAGCATTTTAAAGAAGTATTATTTCCCTTTCTAAATCTTGTAAACAGGCAAACAGGAAAACCCCAGCTTACTACACTGTAAATCGTGATTGTCGTGAAGCAAGTCATCATGTGATCACACCCAATTTTATGACCTTTTTTAGTGGCGGTCATTAAGTGAATCCATTTTTTTTGCTAAGGGATGAGTTTTTTTGTGAAAAACCAGAAGCAAATGCCAGTTTCCAGCAAAAATGTCACAAATTGCGTTCATGTGCCTGCAGATATTAAAAATGATTGTAAATGCAGGCTGGTTGTCCAGTGCCCAAATGACTACAGTGGAGGGGGGGGAACTATCAGAACTTCAAATTGGGGTCATAAGTGCTTTTGGGAGGGTCCATCGTAACTTTAAATGGTTGTTCAGTGACCAATCATACAACGAGAAATACCTGTAATCATAATACAGGTAGTCCTTAACTTGCAACAGTTCATTTAGTCACTATTCAAAGTTACAATGGCACTGAAAAATGTGACTTATGACCGTTTTTCACATTATGACTGTTGCAGCATCCTCGTGGTTACATGATCAAAATTCAGGTGCTTGACAACTGACTCGTATTTATGACGGTTGCAGTGTCTTGGAGTCATGGGATCACCTTTTGGGACCTTCTGACAAGCAAAGTCAATGGGGCAGCCCGATTCATTCAATATTCATCTTTCTAACTTAACAACCGCAGTGATTCACTTAACAACTGTGGCAAACAAACAAAATCAGCCAAATAAGACAACAACAACAACAAAAAAAAAACAAACCCCAAAACAAAAGCAGCTACAAACAAAAATAAAATCATTGCTAGCCAGGAAAAGAAAAGAGCTGGACATGGGTGGGTTAGGCTATATGAACTAACTAAGGAAAATTGGGTTGGGTGAGACAAGTTAATGGCATCCCTAAATACAATATATAAATATTTTTCAGATGGTTTCATGTACACATACACAGAGAGAGAGAGACAAACACACACCATGTAATTCAGTGGAACGTACTCAGAGGTAAATATTTATCTGATGCCTCACCATGCAGTCCAGTGGTGGGTTCCTCCCGGTTCGGCCCGGTTCGGCCGAGCCAGTTGAGGTGACAATATGACATCACCGAACCGGTTCTGCCCCCCCACCCCCCACGTGATTCTTACCTTTTATTTGCCCCACCCCCAATCTATTGCTGCCTCCTGAGTCCCAGTTAATGGACTATAAGGAAAAAAACTGTTTAAACTCTTGCCCCAGGGCTTCAAAGGGCCACCCTACAGCTGATCAGTGGTAAAAGGCAGTTTGGTGGTAGACCAGTGCCTCCAGAAACAAATGAGTAGACCAGTGCCTGCAAAAAATACATGAGTAAACCAGTGCCTACAAAAATAAATGGGTAGACCAGTACAGCTCTGCAGTACAGCTCTGCAAGCAGTTAAAGGCCTGCTTTAGGATTTAGCAGTACCTCTGCTAAATCCTAAAGAATTGTCACATGACCATCAAGCCACGCCCACAGAACCGGTAGTAAAAAAATTTAGAACTCATCCCTGATGCAGTCCACTGCATAGTTACTCAGGAATAAGTGTTGAATGAAAATCAAGAGAGTGATAAATGGTTAAGGTGATGGATCGAGAGCAGACAGGTCAAGTTAGGCATAGAGGCCAGTTGGGTGGCTTTGCACCAGTCACTCTCTCAACCTTGGACTGGGAAGTAGAAAAAATAAATCTCCAAAGATAATGGCAACCAACTTGTGTAGAGTTGCCAAGGAAATGGCATGGAGCTCTCCATAAAGATGCCAGGTGTTGGGATTGACTTGAAGCACACACACACCCAAAAAAAACTCCCAGTACACACAGAAATGATTGTAGTGGGGTTTTTTTGTTTTTGTTTTGGATTGTTGAATTGCAAGAGAGATATCAGGCCACTTCCAATACAATTTCTGCTGTGGAGTGGGTTTTTAAAAACGATCTCATAAATTCTGGATTTAAACCTTATGTAAGGTTGCCAGAATTTTATTGAAATGATTATTTTATTGATCTCTGTCTCTGGGGTATGGATCCATTTAGTGGATTATTTAATGGACTCCAGATTCACTCTGGGTAGCCTAAAAAGACAACAATAAAAAGGAACTTGAGTGACTGCTTAATAATATCCCACTAACAAAACATCCAGAAAACAACCGTGTTATTAAAGACCTCCAGAATCTCACTTGGGTGGAAACCCATAACAATTTCTGGTATGATATTGTTCAGACACTGTGAAAAAGAAAGCATGCTTCCTATGTCCCAATTGGTGACATTGATTGATAGAAGGGACCTGAAGCAAACCGACTCTGCTTGATCTTACTGGAGAGGCAGAAAGTATAGGAAATAGACCCGTGATGGCGAACCTATGGCACGCGTGCCATAGGTGGCATGCAGAGCCCTCTCTGTGGGCACGCGAGCCATTGCCCCAGTTCAGCTCTGCCATGCATGCTGGTCATCAGGTCTCCGCCAAGCATGCGTGGGGAGGGGGCATGTGCAGGGGTCAGGTCGCATGCATGGGGGGCATGTAGGGAGTGTGCATGCATGTGGGGGTGGGGCACATGCAGAGGGGTGCATGTGCATTGCATTTTGGGGCTTTGGACACTCGGTCCAGAAAGGGTTAGCCATCACTGAAATAGACAGTCCTTGGATACCCTGGCTCTCTACCAAGAAAGGCTGGTTTTGTAGGTAATAGTGAACACAAAAGTGAATTGGCTACCAGAATCCCTTCAATAATCTATGCAATTTGTAGAGCAATGGAGTTATAGGAGCATGCCCAACAATACCTGTACCATTGAATTTTGGACCAGCTTTTACTTCCAAATGGTCTTTAAGGGTATATAGAGTACATTGCAGGAATCCAATGCAGGGATGAAATCCAGCAGGTTCTGACAGGTTCTGGAGAACTGGAAATTTTGAGTAGTTCAGAGAACCGGCAAATACCACCTCTGGCTGGCCACAGAGTAGGGAGGGAATGGAGATTTTGCAGTATTCTTCCCCTGCCACGCCCACCAAACCATGCCCACCAAGCCACACCACGCCTACCAAGCCACACCCACAGAACCGGTAGTAAAAAAAATTGGATTTCACCACTGATCCAATGTGTGGTGATTACGGCATGAGTGATTGTCTAAAAGGCCTTGCAATCAAACAATGAGTACAATTAGTACACAGGATGAAGATAGGACCTATTGGCCACATGATCTTCAAGCAGGAGCTGCAAATCCAAAATTACCCCCAGACCATCTTCCTCAGAAGCTAGAGCAACTTACATGGAACAAGATTCCCCACTAGGTTTTTTTTTTCTTGTTGTTGTTCCCCCTTGGATACATTTCTCTGGCTCATTTCCATCATTTAGTGATTAACTTGAGAAAAGTATTCCGATACCTGCTGGAAATGCAAAATACAGAAAGGAACTTATTTCCACACTTGGTGGAAATGTAAAAGAGCTCAGCAGTTTTGGAAAAACATAAAAAAAAATAATCGAGGAAGTAGCGGATATAAAATTAGGTAATAGTCCAGAGTTGTTTCTATTAGGCATGATCGACATCAAATGCTCCAAAGAAATAAAATACCTTATAACACACATCTTAACAGCAGCTAGGATACTATTCGCACAAAACTGGAAATCCAATCAAATCCCAACTGAAAATAAAATCATCTCAAAAGTAAATGAATGTGCCGAGATGGATAAATTAACTCTAGAACTCCGTGATAAGGAGGAAAGTGAATACTATACGGTATGGCACAAATGGCATAAATGGCTCGAAAGAAGAATTGAAACAAAAATAGAGGATAAGAACTAGGGCATAGAAGAAATAGCTTACATATAAAATATGTAAAGAGCAATATTACTTCTAGTATTGCTTTACAACTCTATAATTACATATATAGAGAATTATACAATCTGTTGACAGTAGGAATATTATATGTTAGTTTTACTGTTGGTGGTGGGATGGGTGATGTGGGTGTGGGTGAACTGTCATGTATGTATTGTTTATGTTTATGTTTATGTTCAAAAAACCAATAAAAATATTTTTTTAAAAAAAGAGAAAAGTATTCATTATTCCTAAATGACAAGCCAGCATATTTTAGCTGGTTGCACTTCCATTTAGCCTTTATGTGGGGTGTGTATGGCAGGACAAACTGATGTCACAATTCAAAAACCCTGAGGGCAGCAACCCTAGCAACATTATTCAGAAAGATGATCAACTGCAATCACAACCAATCCCACTTCCTTGACAATCTATATAAGAGAAGGAAATTTAAAACCTAGAGCTCACAACTACACAGTTGTGCTTCACAGACTGTGTCCTCTCTTTCTCCCTGTATCTCTTTCTGCATCTTTGTACTTCAGCTCCTCACCAATTACAATGTCTCACCAAGCCAACATCAGAATTCAGAGGAGAGGCTTCAATAACTCATCTGCCATCTCACCTAACTTGTGTCGCACCAACTGGAGCTCGCAAAGTGTGGGCAGAGGTGGAAGCTGTGGCACTGGAAGTGCTGGCTGGGGCCGGGCCGGTGGGGCTGCTTTTGGCAGCCAAAGCCTTTACAATCTTAGTGGACCTAGGAGAATTGCGGTTGGAAGCAGTTATGGCAGTGGCTTCGGTGGAGGCTACGAGTATGGTGGTGGAGTTTATAATGGCTCTGCTGTTGGTGGTGGTATTGGTGGAGGCTATGGGCTAGGTGGAGCTGGTTTTGGTGGAGGGAGAGGGGATCCTTGCTTCCCAGTTTGCCCACCAGGCGGAATCCAAAAAGTAACTATCAATTCCCATCTGTTGACGCCTCTCAAGCTGGAGATTGACCCCACCATAAAGAAGGTTCTCAAAGAAGAAAGAGAACAGATCAAGACACTCAACAACAAGTTTGCCACCTTCATAGATAAGGTGAAAATAAATAAACAATTCCTTTTATTATTTCAGGTTGCAATGATTCGGGGAAAGAGCTCAAGTGCCTTCCTCCAGCTCCTCTTGCAGTTTTTACTGCTTTCATCACGGCTGTTATTTATCACTGGAGGGTAGAGCCGAGGATTTTGTTCAATATCTGCATGACAAAATCACTCAGATTCGGGAAGATTTGGACTCCGACTGGGTGGTCTCGGGGGAAGGGACCGGGGCAGGTCTTGAGAATTTTATCTGGACTGAGTTTGATCCTGTGACCCCTGAGGATGTGGACAGGATACTGGGTGGACTGAACGCGACCACGTGTTTATTGGACCCGTGTCCTTCCTGGTTAGTGCTGGCTTCCCGGGAAGTGACACGAGGCTGGCTCCAGGGGATTATAAAGGCTTCATTGGGGGAGGGTGTCTTTCCTGCCGCCTTGGAAGAGGCAGTAGTGAGGCCTCTCCTCAAGAAGCCTTCCCTGGACCCGGCAATGTTGGTAAATTATCGTCCGGTCTCCAACCTTCGCTTTGTGGCGAAGGTTGTTGAGAGCGTGGTTGCGAAACAGTTTCCCCAGCACCTGGATGAAGCGACGTATCTAGATCCGTTCCAGTTGGGTTTCAGGCCCGGGTACAGCATGGAAACGGTATTGGTCGTGTTGGTTGATGATCTCTGGAGGGCTCGGGACAGGGGGTGCTCCTCTGTCCTGGTCCTGTTAGACCTCTCAGCAGCTTTTGATACCATCGACCGTGGTATCATGCTGCACCGGTTGGTAGAGATGGGGGTGGGAGGCACCATGTTGCAGTGGTTCTCCTCCTATCTCTCCGACCGGTCGCAGTCTGTGTTGGCAGGGGGGCAGAGGTCGACCCCGAGGCCCCTTATACGTGGGGTGCCACAAGGATCGGTCCTCTCGCCCCTCCTGTTCAACATTTATGTGAAGCCGCTGGGTGAGATCATCCGTGGTTTTGGGGTGAAGTACCATCAGTACGCTGATGACACTCAGCTGTACATCTCCACCCCAGACCACCCCAACGATGCCCTTGAAGTGATGTCCCGGTGCCTGGAGGCCGTGCGGATCTGGATGGGAAGGAACAGGCTCAGGCTCAACCCATCCAAGACTGAGTGGCTGTGGTTTCCGACGTCCCGATATAGTCAGTTGGCGCCATCACTGACTATTGGGGGCGAATCACTGGCCCCCACGGAGAGGGTTCGTAACTTGGGCGTCCTCCTGGATTCACGGCTGTCCTTGGAAGGGCACCTGACGGCCGTGGCCGGGAGGATTTTCTATCAGGTTCGCCTGATCCGCCAGTTACGTCCCTTTCTGGATCGGGACTCCTTGCTCACGGTCACTCATGCCCTTGTCACTTCCCGTCTAGACTACTGTAATGCTCTCTACATGGGGCTCCCCTTGAGGAGCACCCGGAGGCTCCAACTGGCGCAGAGTGCGGCCGCGTGGGTGGTGATGGGAGTGACATGGCGTTCCCATGTGACACCTCTCCTGCGCGAGCTGCACTGGCTCCCGGTGGTCTTCCGGGGGCGCTTCAAAGTTCTGGTTACTACCTTTAAAGCGCTCCATGGCTTAGGACCTGGGTACTTGCAGAACCGCCTACTACCACCAATAGCCTCCCACCGGCCAGTACGCTCTCATAGAGAGGGGCTCCTCCGGGTGCCATCAGCCAAACAATGTCGGCTGGCGGCCCCCAGGGGGAGAGCTTTCTCTGTGGGGTCACCTACTTTCTGGAACAAGCTCCCCCCAGAGATACGGAGGATCCCGGATCTGCCCACCTTCCGCCGCGCTCTTAAGACTTTTCTATTTCGCCAGGCAGGCCTGGCCTAACCATTCCCCGTTTTTAGTGTTAAATTTTAAAAAATTTTAAATTATATTGGGGTGTTTTAATTCTGTCCGGGCCAAATTCATTTAATCTGTTTTTAGTTGGTTTTAAATTTTGTATTTATGTATTTTTATATTTGGCTGTACACCGCCCTGAGTCCTTCGGGAGTAGGGCGGTATATAAATCCAATAAAACTCAAACTCAAACTCAAACTGGCTGGCACCAGCTAAGTGAGATGACAAAGCTGCAAATTTTTCCCTAGTCATACTGCTGCATTTGCAGTAGCAGCCTAACTGGAATACTGCGATGAGGATTTTTTTTCCTGTTACAGAAAGAGAGACTGGAAACATTTCTAAAGTTAAGATTATATTTTCTCTGACACAAATCTCAGTAGGACAAAAGAGTTTCTCACTATATAGTAATAATGGGGAAACGAGGTCTAATCAAACAAAATGTATGTATGTATGTATTATTTATTTAATTTATTTATTTATTGGGTTTAAATGGCCATCTATCTTGTAACAGTGAAAAGAAAAAGTAAAAAAAAAGTCAGTTCTTTTTCCATATATTGTTGAAAGTTTTTTTTTCATTTAATAAGTTTTCAATTAATGTCCATCTCATTTTTCTTTTTTTTCTCCTTCCACATCATTATTACTGGGTTGTGGTCTGCTGATACATTTGTTTCAATCTCAATCTCTTGTATTTTAGTTATTAATTCTGTTGACATCCACATCGTATCAATTCTTGATGACGACAAATGTCTATTTGAATAGAATGTATATTGCTTTTCTTTTGGATGACTTCGTCTCCAAGCATCTCTGCAAAATGTGTGGGGGCTACCAGCAAAGCATATATTAGAGGATTGACAATGACATATTTAGGAAAACGAAATAAACAGAACAGGCAAATGAAAAGAAAAAGTACTCTCCCCTCAAGTGCCAGACAATTGTCCACATTGCTCAATCCCCATTCCAGTCCAATGTGTGGGGAAAGAGCCAGGTCTTCATGACCTTCCAGAAGGCCAAAAGGGTAGGGAGAATCTCTCAGATCTCAGTTGGGAGGCTGTTCCAAAATGTTGGGGTGGGCCATTGAGAAGGCGTGACTCTGAGATGGAATTTGGAGCCACAAAATCTTTTTTTCCTGACTAGCAACTATGAATCAAACTGCTTTGAAACACATGGCTATGACCCTTTAGCCTAGAAATGTAAAACACGCAGATATGATGTAGTTCTTGCTCAGAGAAAAAACTTTAGCAGAGTTGAAGGAAGAATTACTGTAGGTCATGATGAGTAATGTGAGAGCTGGAAGAGGCAGGTATCACACTCAAAGTGTGTGCAAGAAGATGCCTGAGTAGGCTTAGAGTTCATTCATTCATTCCTGCATTCACTCATTCATCTACAACTGCAATTTATCTCATTTCAAAGTGTCTATTAGAAATATTTATGCAATAATGGGGTACTTTTTGGGATGAGAATTGCAGCATTGGTGAGGTACGGAACTACACGGATAGCTACACTCCCATACACAAACTAGTCTAGAGGAATATTTACTTATTTGTATACCACCTTTATTATTTTTACAAATAACTCAAGGCAGTGAACATCCTGCACATCTTTCTCCTTCTATTTTCTCAAGAAAACCCTGTGAGATGAGTTGGACTATGCAGTGAACTCATAGCTAGAGGGCACTAGATACAGGAAGGCTAACTTTTGGGGGCAGGCAGAAGGAAGGAAGGAAGGAAGGAAGGAAGGAAGGAAGGAAGAATGGAAATGCAAGAAAAAAGTAGACTTTTTATACAATCTGCTCAAGAATACATCAAAACAGTTTGACAACTACGCCAGGGATTACAAAAGGATTTGCCTCTTTAAGTCTCCAACCCCCAAATCCGTGTCATTCTGCCCCCAGGTGCGTTTCCTTGAGCAAGAGAATAAAGTACTGGAAACAAAATGGGCTCTGCTTCAGGAACATGACCAGAAAACTGTGAAGCGTAACCTTGAGCCACTTTTCGAGGCTTATATCAACAATCTTAGGACACAGCTGAATGATCTGGAGAAGGACAGGGTAAGCCTGGATGGAGAGCTACTTAACACCCAAAACCTTGTGGAGGACAACAAGAGCAAGTAAGGCTTTTAGACCTTCAGCTTTGCTTCAAGTATCATCTTACTCCCACTTTTATGCATGTGTATGCCAGCAAGTCAGGCTTTTTTTTTCTTTGGACTGGACTGGACTGGCCTCTGTGGTATTCTTGGCAAGGTTTGCTATGACTTGCTTCCTAGAGCTGAGAGTAACTGGCCCAAAGTCATTGAGTTGGCTTTGTACCTAAGATGGAATTTAAAACTCACAATCTCTCAGTTACGAGATTGGTGCTTTAACTATTACCCCAAAGTGGCTCTTAACATTTTTAGCCCTTCAGCTTTGCTCCCTCGTTTACACCCTTTGCTGATATTGCATCTAAGAATCTCACAACAGGTTCTGTTAAAGACAAATGCGCAGAGGTGCTTTACCAGCTAGGTGTGAGGGGATCAAAGAGCCACCGATTGGTTCTTAGCCAACAGGTATTCTACATGTAAGTGGATTTCAACTCCCAGCATAGTTCTCAGCATAGTTAATATTCCCAGGTTGCACAAATTCAAATGATCGTTACATTGACACAGAGAATCATAGGATTGCTAATTCTTTGCAGATGATTCTTCAGTCTTGCCCAGGCCAGGTATGGCAAGCCTAAGCCACCCCCAACTACAGAATGTTGACAGGGAATAAAATACTCAAAACTTTGTCCATCTTTCTATCTGTCTGTCCTTCTTCAGGCCTTGTAGGTCCAATTGGGTAACAAAGCAAATTTTCTCAGACCGTTTTGTGATAATTGACCAGCCACAACTGAGAATCACCTCTGACTTATTGTCAGGACCCTTTTAAAAACATTTAAGAAGCGCAGCAGCTTTACTAGATTTCTCTAAGTAGGTGTTATTATTTTCTCCTCCCCAAATAGGTATGAAGATGAGATCAATAAGCGTGCGGAAGCAGAGAATGACTTTGTAATCCTCAAGAAGGTGAGAGTCTGTCTCAGTGGTGAAGTTCAATTTTTTTTACTACCAGTTTTGTGGGCATGTCTTGGTGGGCATGGCAGAGGAAGGATACTGCAAAATCTCCATTCCCACCCCACCCCAGGGGGAAGGATATTGCAAAATCACCATTCCCACCCCACTCTGGGGCCAGACAGCGGTGGTATTTGCCGATTCTCTGAACTACTCAAAATTTCCACTATCGGTTCTCCAGAACCTATCAGAACCTTCTGGATTTGTCTGCAGTGCAGCTACTTTGCAGAAAGGCAGCCCTTGCTCTGATGTTAAAAGGTGGGATTATCCCAGAAACAAGTACAATTAGTATACATGTTTGTGTGTTTGTATTTTCATACCAAAAAATAATCAGGAAATAATAATCCATTAATAAACATCCTTTAACTTTTCACCATTAAATTCAGTGTTTTCTTTTTAGAAAGTGGATGCTGTCTACATAGACAAAGCAAGACTAGAAATTGATCTTCAAACTTTAATTGACGAGATGGAGTTTCTCAGACGCCTATATGAAACAGTAAGAGTCAATATCATTTTCTTTGAATTGTGCTCTATTATATAAATGTACATGGGGCTCCCCTTGGGGTGCACCCGGAGGCTCCAACTGGTGCAGAATGCGGCCGCGCGGGGGATTATGGGAGCGACAGGACGCTCCCACGTGACACCTTTCCTGCGCGAGCTGCATTGGCTGCCGGTGGACTTTCGGGTGCGTTTCAAGGTGTTGGTAACCACCTTTAAAGCGCTCCATGGCTTAGGGCCAGGGTACTTACGGGACCGCCTTCTGCCGCCAATTGCCTCCCACCGGCCGGTCCGCTCCCACAGAGAGGGCCTCCTCAGGGTGCCGTCAGCCAGACAATGCCGGCTGGCGACCCCCAGGGGGAGAGCCTTCTCTGTGGCCGCACCCACCCTCTGGAATGATCTGCCTCCAGAATTAAGAACAATCTCTGACCTCCCGACCTTCCAGCGGGCTTTAAAAACCCATCTTTTTCAGCTCGCCGGCTTAGCCTGATTCCTATAGTATTTTATCATTTTAGAGTTT
Organism: Masticophis lateralis; assembly: GCA_030761175.1. Taxonomy (NCBI): domain Eukaryota; kingdom Metazoa; phylum Chordata; class Lepidosauria; order Squamata; family Colubridae; genus Masticophis; species Masticophis lateralis. Next base: position 144,288,706 of record JAUDYJ010000002.1, read on the forward strand.
TATTTTAATATGAAGTTAGTTTTAATCTATGGCCATTTGTATTGTTATTTTATGAAATTTTAACTTTTGTATGTTTGTTTTTTAATTGGCTGTGCACCGCCCTGAGTCTGTAAGGAGAAGGGCGGTATATAAATCCAAATAAAGTAAAGTAAAGTAAAGTAAATATACTGTATATCCTGCCAAAGAGATAGCTACAGTATTTATTTACTTTTTGGAACTATTTTAAGTATTAAAAGTCCCTTCCCACTCACCTCTAGATAAGATGATAGTACAAACAAGGCTGCTAAAACAGAACTTTGTAGCATATTTTGTTATAACAGGGAGGGAGGAAGGGAGGGAGGGAGGGAGGGAGGGAGGGAGGGAGGGAGAAAGGAAGGAAGGAAGGAAGGAAAGAAGGAAGGAAGGAAGGAAGGAAGGAAGGAAGGGAGGAAGGAAGGAAGGAAGGAGAAATTTAAATCAAAAGATGTTGAAAATTCCTCAAGTAGTTTAAAGAACAATAAGAATTTCAAAATTGGTTCAGAGTTAATTAAGAACTATTTAAGAAATTCTGACACTTTCAGGATCCCAAGATCTAATGATAAATGCTGTCATCAGGAAGAGTCAGTCCGTATTCTTTTATTCCAATATTTCCTGATCCTTTATGAATTCCATGGAAATTACTGATCTACCAGCACTGCATCAATCATAAATTTATCTGCATAGGTTTACCTGCAGAATGAAATGTAAAATATGATTTTGTTAAAATAAGTTTAAGCTGTTCAGGATCAGCCAAAATACCAGTTGAACAGGAACGCAGTTGGCACAGCATTTGGTAATCAAAACTGTCTTGTACAAGTTACAAATAATTGATCGTACCTAGACAATAGATTCTTAAATTTAACAAGTTGGGAGGGCAAAGATGACTTTTTAGGAAAACAGTGCTGAGGATTCTGTGCCCTGTGCAGTTCTTTGGATTTTTCCATAGACATTTTTGAATAGCTTTCATCCCAACTTGTCCTTTCTGGTCAACTGTATTTTCGATCAATGAACATGACCATTAGAAAAAAGTTGAAAGTTAATTTGGGAAATAAAAGAAATCATGCAAAACGAAGACCCCTTCCAATTTCCTTACTTATCTAATAGAAATAGATAAGATAATAAGATAAGATAATAAGATAAGATAATAGAAAGGACTGCTTGCTCTAAATTTTGAATTAGGCAGTTGCCAAGGCCTAATCTTTTTGTGTATATTTTCTGAGTGGACTATTCCTATCACACGTGCAGGAACTGGAAGATCTACAGAGGACGATCTCTGACACTTCTGTGACTTTGTCCATGGACAACAATCGCTACCTGGACCTCGACAGCATCATTGCTGAAATCAAAGCCCAGTATGAAGACATTGCCAAGAAAAGCAGGGCGGAGGCTGAAGCTTGGCTCAAAAGCAAGGTAAATGATCATCCATAAAAGTCGGGTGGGTGAGCTGCCTTACAGTGAATAAGCTGTGAGGGGAGGCCAAATGTTTTCTTCCAAAATTGGAATTAGCAAAGCCAAGCCAGTAGGAGGGATGTTGTCTCTTCTCCTTTGTCATTGTCCTACCAATCATTTCTTGCAAATCTATTAGCAGTCAGGGAAATTGCATGTCACTTTGGCCTCTTGTAGAGTTCCTCCCTATTTGCTTTCGAATTTGCTGCAGTTACACTTTTAGAAAGACACTTTCCCCAAAAGAGATTGTGGTAGATTGTATATTGCAGCTTTCCCAGCCAGGTGTCCTCAAGTGCAATCTTCCTACTTCTCAGCTAGAATTCCCAGTCTGGGAAATGTAATAATCCAACTTTAATACCATTTTAGGATTTTTTGCCCTTTGATGCTTGTCATTTTTCTATAATTTTAAAATGTTTGACCCTAATTTAGTTGTTAAATTTAGTGTTAATTAATGTTGTAGTTATTGGTTATATTAGATTGTACATCGGCCAGAGCCCCTCTTTGGAGGGAGATGGGTGGTTTAGACTTGTGAAATGTAAATAAACAAATAAGTAAATGTAAGATTTGCAGTGCAAAATACCTTGAGGCACCAGTTAGCAGAAGGCCAACAGACAAACAGATAGATACACTCTCACAAATGAATCAGTCTAACTCCCTCCCTTAATTAAATAATTAAACATCAGTAGCTGCCTTCCACTTTTTTTAGTACGAGGAACTCCAGGGTACTGCTGGAAGGCACGCTGATGATCTTCGTGATGCCAAGCATGAGATTTCAGAACTTAACCGACATGTCCAGCGGCTGAAGGCTGAAACTGAAGGTGTGAAAAAGCAGGTAGGTAAAGGCGTTCTCCCAAAGTTGTGATCATACATTGGTACGGCTCAGCCACACTTATGGCTTGAAAGAACATTGTAAGATGTCATCATATTACATTCCTAGAAGATTATTCCCAGGTTGAATGAGATCCTAGATTGTTCGGGGCAATATGCTGACTCTGTAAACTGCTTAAAGAGGGCTGTAAAGCACTATGAAGCGGTATGTAAGTCTAAGTGCTATTGCTATTGAAATGCTTTATTTTTTTAATCTTAATAGACTGCTACTTTTTTGCATATATTTAAATTCAAAATTAGCAATACTTGTACGTGAAACACAGAGACAAGACAATTCCGTTTTCAGATTACTTCCCTGCAAAACAAAGTACAGCACAGCAATTGGTGTTGCTCATCCTCATAACTTTCACAAAACCAATTATTCTTTTACAAATAGCCGTAAGTCTAATTCATTCATTAATAATTAATTAATTAATTGCCACTTAATTGATAGTGTTTATTATTATTAATAATTGGCATTGGTAGTGAGGGACGCTCAGTGGCTAAGATGCTGAGCTTGTCAATCGATAGGTTGGCAGTTCAGCAGTTCGAATCCCTAGTGCCATGTAACGGGGTGAACTCCCATTACTTGTCCCAGCTTCTGCCAACCTAGTAGTTCCAAAACACATAAAAAATGCAAGTAGAAAAATAGGGACCACCTTTGGTGAGAAGGTAATAGCGTTCCATGCGCCTTTGGTGTTTAGTCATGCCGGCCACATCACCTCAGAGACTTCTTCGGATAGCGCTGGCTCTTCGGCTTTGAAACGGAGATGAGCATCGCCCCCAGATTCAGGAATGGCTAGCACATATGTGCGAAGGGAACCTTTACCTTTACCTTTTAATTGGCATTGTAAATTACTAAACTCACCTGGCCAGCATACTAATGCAAGCAGACATCTTCTCCCTGGATTTCTTCTTTCCTTTCAACTTTCCATTTATACCACACTCCATCCTCTCTAAGCAAAAAGCAACAGCAACATGGCTGATCCTATTAATGCAATAACTAGATACAGTTGGGAAAAAGGAAATCCTATCCCTAGTTACAATGCAACAGAACAGTTGCTGCCTACAGGATGCTGAAAATATCCCATTTCATTGCAAGATTAAATACCTTCTCAGAGTTGTGGGTGCTTCATCACTGGAGGCTTTCAAGAAAAGACTGGACAACCATTTGTCCGCACTGATTGTAAGGACACCTGACTTGGGCAGGAGGTTCAGTTAGATTTTCAAGATACCTTCCAGCCCTATGAGTCTATATTCAAAAGGGCTCTTCCAAAGTTGGAATACTTTGCACATAGTCATATTATTTCATTAGTACCATCCATGCTTACAATGTCTGGAGCAGGAATCCCTTAACATTTTAGGGTGGTCCTTGGAGATCCTACAAAAGCCCAAGGATGGGTCTTGGCCCAATATAAGTTTACCATATCTGCTTATGGGATAATGTAACTGAAGATATTTTACTCTCTGCTGAAGAGATGATCTTCTATGCTAATTTCTCTTTCCTTCCTCCCTTAAGAGTGCTAACCTAAAGGCAAGGATTGCTGAAGCAGAAGACCGAGGTGAACCGGCACTCAAAGATGCAAGGCAGAAACTAACTGACCTTGAGGATGCCTCTCAGAAAGCCAAGCAAAAGATGGCCAAACTACTCAATGACTACCAAGAGCTACTGAATGTGAAGATTGTCCTGGATATAGAGATTGCCATGTACAAAAAGCTCCTAGAAGAAGAAGAATATCGGTCAGTGATAGTCCATCTAAGTAGAATCTTTACAACCTCTTTACTGTACTAGTCTTTTAACAGTCTATCTTTTTACTATTATTACTTGAATAGTGGAATAATATGTATGGTGTGGCCTCCAGTAACCTTGGGTTCAATCCACAATCTCCCCCAAAATTCCATTCCCATTAGCATTTAGTTCAGTGAGCCTCTTTCCGTTTAAGTTCATTCTTCAGTGTCCTTAAGGACTTGATGACTTTGCAACAATAGTCATACATTGGTTTTCTTTCAGTTAACTACCCTGTTTCCCCGAAAATAAGACATCCCCTGGTAATAAGCCCAATCGAGCTTTTGAGTGCATGCGCTAAAATAAGCCTCCCCCTGAAAATAAACCTTCCCCAAAAATATTTAAACACAGAGCTGGAAATCAGGTAAGATGGCAAGAGGAGCCCCATCTTGCTCCAAGCACCCCAAAATAATAAGACCTCCCCGAAAATAAGGCCAAGCGCTTATTTCAGGGTTCAAAAAAATATAAGGCAGAGTCTTATTTTCGTGGACTATGGTATATATGCTCAGAATACATTTGAATTCTTACTTATGCTTGACTTCTGTTTTGTTTCCTACAGATTGGAAAATGATGCAGCAGATGCGGTGAACATCTGTAAGTATACTGAAGAATATCCACATTATAAGATATTTGCTATATAGTGGTGATTAAAAGGTTCCTTGCTTCTATTTAGATAGAGACATCTGTCCTTTATGCTGTCCCTCAACCCTCCTGCCTTGCCTCTTCCCCTGCAATTGTTGGTTTTGCAATTACAGCTGCAATAATTACACTAGCAGCAACACAGCAAAGTTCTTGGTGTGTTATGCCAATATCAGTGGTGGGATTCAATTTTTTTTACTACCGGTTTTGTGGGAGTGGCTTGGTGGGCATGGCATGGTGGATGTGGCAGGGGAAGAATATTGTAAAATCTCCATTCCCTCCCCATTCCAGGGGAAGGATACTGCAAAATCCCCATTTCCTCCCAATCAACTGGGACTCGGGAAGCAGAGATTAGATGGGGGCGGGGCCAGTCAGAGGTGGTTCTCCAAATTACTCAAAATTTCTGCTACCAGTTCTCCAGAAATGGTCAGAACCTGCTGAATACCACCTCTGGCCAATATAGTGCCATAGGCATGGGCTGAAAATCTGCATCTATCTCCATTTTAAACACCCTATAGAATGCCATAGGACAGGATTTGACCAATTTTTCAGGCCTCAGAAAGCAAGAAGCGAATTTGTAGGAACTCTGATCACCACCAAATCTTCGCAAAATATTAATAATTTCATCCTCAGATCTCCTATGACCTTCATGCATTTGATCTCAAGCGAGATCATCATACTCTTTCATCTGACCTTTGGCACCATGGAGAAATAAAAATAAAGAGGTTTTAAAATCTTTTCACTTGGGGGAAACGTTTGAAGGTCCCATTTTAGGAAGGATGGACTTAACAGACTCCACAGAGATTACCCTTCCCATAATTTTCACAAAGTAGGTGCCTTTCTTGGAACAGAAAATACCCAGGTTCTTTTCTGTCTCTTCTTTTCGCAGCTGTTCTCTCTTCACATATTTCACAAGGATCTGCTGCCGGCAGCGGTCTTGGCTATGGAAGCGGCCTCAGTGTGGGTGGAGGTAGTTGCTTTGCAATCAGCGGCGGCGGCAGCAGCAAGATTGTAGATCTTGGAGATGGCAGCTATTCTAGCATGAAATTTGCTTCCTGTCCTCCAGCAAGATATATAAGATAACGGTCCAATTCCTTATACTTTTAAAAATGAAACATGTGGACCATGACTTCCCTGGACCTCTCCGTGCAATATTCATACATCTGTCCTTTGCTCCATGTTCAAACTTTGTAAGACAGGCCATTTCTTTGATTGTATGTCAACAGCACTCTGCTTTTCAAATGAGTCAAACTGTATAGAGGACAGGCTTGTGTTCTTATTTTTCCTTCTTTCAACCAAGTCAGATTTCTACATTTTTCAAAGTTTGTGTAAGCTAGATAATCTTCTGTATTGCTTTTTTTTTTTTATGCTTGAAATCTGTACTTTGAAATATGGCTTTACTTTTCGGTGTGCATATCCAATAAAAACATGATTATGAGGCAATTCATTTAAAATTAATCTCAGCATCATTGTAGCAAGCCAGAATCTTGATACTGCAAATGGGCAATTGGGACACCTATGATCTTCAAGGGAAGATCTTTTGGGAAGATCTGACCAAAGGTCAACCCAATTCTTGGACATTAAACTTTTCTTTTTTTTTTATTTTGTTTCAAGTCAATGTTGACACCAGGCAACTGCCTCGAGACAACCCTGCCCCACCCCTTTTTTTGTAAGATTTCAAAAGAGATTTGCCAGTTCCCACTTCCCAGGACTGAGAAAGAGTAATTGGCACAACATGGTCACCAAATTGGATTTATTTCTAAGGCATGATTAGAACTCACAAGCTGGTGTCACTATACCAAACTGGCTTTTAGAAGACCAGTGCTGCTAGTTTTTCATTAGAAAAATGTAGTGCAATTGTTTATCTAGAACAAATTAGTTTGCACTATATGTTAGATATATGACTTACTGCAACCACATAAGAAACTGAAGGAAGCAGGTTTCTCCCCACAATAAACCTCTTATACTGTAAGAAGCTTCAGCTACTTCTTGCAAATCTATCAGAAGACATATATCATTCTGGAGCATGGAATACTTCAGATAAGCGAAAGTGGTATGTTTTCTGTTGGAATAATGTATCAATATGTTGATGATGTCCTAAGTTGTTTTTTGTACACTGGGTAACCTTTTTAGACAAACTCTTCCAAATTCTCCCTGAAGGAAACTTATAAATAAGGTTTCAAACAGTGTAGTGTCAATATTGGTTATAATAAGCATGAAATACTACATGGATTCAGCTTTTGTTTCTCACAATAGCTGATCAATTTCCTCTGGGATGCCTGCAGAGCATAATTATTTCCCAGAAAAAATGCATTGGCTCTGATTTTTGACCTAATTTACCGCTACTAACAACCACCAATACCTTTGTACTATATGAATAAAATATATTTCTCTTTTAAAAGTCCATTGTATAAAGCAGGGGTGTCAAACTCGATTTCATTGAGGGCCGCGTCAGGGTTGTATTTGACCTTGGAGAGGCCGGGGGCATGGCCAGCTCAATGTCACTCATGTCAAGGGCGCCAGTGGTGGCCTCAATGCTCTGCCAATGAAAACGGGTTCCTGAGCTCCATTTAGGGCTACGACAGCTCCCTGCAACCCTCCCTGGCAGAGGGACTACAAGCTGGTCCTTTGCTGTTTCCAGGGTGACTCCATGGGCCAGATCTAAGCATCCAATAGGGAGGATCGGCCACAGGCCTTGAGTTTGACACTCCTGGTATAAAGGATTTTATGATATACCGTATTTTTCAGAGTATAAGATGAACCTTTCCCCCCCTAAAAGGGGGTGAAAATTTAGGTGCATCTTATACACCGAATGTAGCCCTGCCCACCCTTTGGCCTCTGCCTCCCAGCAATTTACCTTCTTGCAGCAAGCAGCAAGAAGAAACAGCTTGTTTCAGCTTCAGCACAGCCTAATTAGTACAAGTTGATTGGATCGGCCTCCCAACTCTCAGCTCTTTTGCTCTCAGTTGTTTCTCGTGGACCTTTGCTGCTTGCTGCAACGAGGTAAATTGCTGGAAGCAGATTTTTTTTTCTTGTGCTAATCAAGCTATGCTGAAAATGAAAATGAAAGTAAAGCAGGCTGTTTGCTGTTTGCTGCAACAAGGCAAAATTGCTGGGAGGCAGAGGCAGAGGCAGACTTCTTTTTCTTGTTTTCTTCACCAAAAAAAGATAGGTGCGTTTTATAGTCCAGAGCATCTTATACTCCAAAAAATACGGTAATTTTATTCTGTTTGAAAAAGTTCCAAAAGGAGTGATTTTTTTTCTTTCCTGTCTATTTACTCCACATAACGCATAAGTCTATAACTTTCTTGCCTTCAAAGCAGAAAACTCCCACATTCAAGAAAGTATCTCACATTGCTCTAGAGACTTTTGATCATTGTGATTGTCGTTTTCTCTATCTCGTCCATCGCTACCACATCTCTCTTGAAGTTTTTTTTTTAAATCAAGTTTTATTGGTCCCCCCACCTTCACCCACATCTTTTTTGAAAAGAGTATTGGCCATATCTTATCTTATACAATTTATCAAATTCAAATACATTTTACTCAATTACAATTTTTGCCACAATTTTCTTTTTTCCCTTTTTTAAATCATATCTCAATATTTCTTTGCTTACTTATATAAACAACATCTTCATTCACCCTCAAATTCTAATTTTCCTGCTTATTCATATTTATTCTCTTTTATTTTTTAACTGTTCATTCTTTATCTTAGTATATTTATATATGTTCGGGATTGCCTTTCTTCCATTTCATCTTTTTTGTTGTACAGCAATCTTTCATCTCAATCCTGCCATCTCCCTCTCTTCTTTCCTTCTTACTTTGTTTTTCCCTCCTCTTCTGCTCCTCTCTACTTCCTCTTCCTTTCTCCTTCTCCTCCCTGTCTAGCCCTCTCTCCTACTCCGATTTCCCCTCTCTTCCTTCCTCCCCTCTCTTCCATCCCTCTTTCTTCTCCCCTTCTCTTCCATCTCTCTACTTTCTACTCCTCTTTCATCTCTCTCTATTGCTGTATTCATTTTCAATTTAATATTTTCCACTATAATATTGTCCAGACAACCCCAATCTTTCTCATTGATTAAAAATATTACTCGCAATTCCCCTCCTTTTTAATTATTGACAAATATTTCAACTTATTGCATTTTTTCCTTGAAATCTTTGTTAAAATAATCTTCGAACCCTTGCTTTTTTCTCTTTAACAATATATTTCTCCCGTTTTACTTCTTACAAATCTGTCATTTACATCATTTACTAACATTTCATTTTCATTCAATTTTACATCTTAATTTCAATTAATTCTTTTGTTGCTCTTATTTCTCTCCACTTAGTGCTTCCTCCAACATCAAAAACATAGTTCATTTTTTTCACATTTCATCTACTGATCTATTTTACATTAAACAGTATTTTCACATATAATTTCTACAACTAACATCCTTCTCTTTATTAACGTATTAATATTTTCACTGACTCTTAACCATTTTCTTTTAAACTCTCCACAGTCCCATTTCTTGATGCTTTCCTCCCTTTTTCCCATTCCTTTACCTTCTTCCTCTTCCTTTTCTTATATCTCTCTTTCTGCCTCTTTTCTTTAATTTTCACTCTGTTAATTTTCCCTCTCAATATTTCCCCATTTATTTCTCTTCTTTTCAGTTTTGAGATGTATTCACTCTTATCCATTTTTATTCTATCACTATTAACCCCAGTGTAATCATCTTTATCTTTATTTTCATTTATTTCCTTTTCAATATTTTCTCCTTGTTTCTCTTGCTTCTCATTCATCTTTTCTTTCTTTTTTCCTGCATTCTAACCAATCCTCTGCTTCCTTATTTCCCTTAAATGCTTCTCTTATTTTTTCAAACATCTCGCTCAATATCTCATTCATCCTCCCAATTCTCCATATTGTCACTTTAGAAGGCTAGAATTATCCAATTTATTATTTTCATTTACTTATACTTCTAGTTTCAAAGTCCATGCTATTTCTCCTTTTTCTTTCCAGATAGTGTCCAGTTCAAATGCTCACTTGAGCCATCACAATCTCAGTCCTCATCCTCTCTGCTTCTCTTAATCTTTTCAGTTGTATACTCCTAAGGCTTTTCCCCACCATCTCTCCTCCAGAAGATGTCTTTCTTCAATTCACAACTCTTTTGGCAACAAAGCCATTTTATAATTCCATGGGAACACCCATTTCCTCTTTTCCGAGTTAAATCTTTTTATTGTTTAAAAAATGTTCCTCTGTCTCCTTTTCCCTTGTCTTATTTTTATTTCTTTCAAAATCCAATTTTAAATCCAGGTGGAAGATTCCTTTTGTTTTAACTTTAAAGTTCCTCTTTTTTTCTCCTCCACTTAAATTCCCAAGTGCAAATTAGCCGCTAATTGCTCGTTGGGACTTCTTTCAAGTTTTAAAAAGTTTTTTTCTTCTTACCTGTGAGGCCAATCACTCATCCAGTAACAATACTTTGTTCAATCACCACTCCTGCACTTCCTCTTTCTGATCGTGGCTGCTCTGGCTTTTGACAGCTCCATGGCTGCCTTCCTTCGCCGATGGGTCAAAGACTAATGCCGGCACTTCAGGGAACTTGCTCTTTCCCTATCCATGCCAGCCCGAGTCTTCTTTCTTCACTGTCCCTACAAGACAGCTACGATCCCTAGGGATCCCCATAATCAGCTGGGATATTGGTGCTCTTCTAGAACTCCAGAATCCACACCATATCACTTGATGCTGGCCACACCCTCTCTTCCCTGTCTTGATGTTTTGTAGGCAATTATTTATAATCTATAATTTTGTGGGGAACAAATGATCCAAGAAAAGGGATGCATTATTGTAGGCAACCATTTGTAACAATTCTATGCAAGACTGTTAAAAGTTGGCAGTTTTTTTTACACCTTTTCTTCCCTTGATTCCATTCCGTTGTTCAACATCATAAACACGGATGAGAGAAATGAAAGCACCATTATCTAGTACAGGTAGTCCTTAACTTAACAGCTCGCTTAGGGATTGTTCGAAGTTAGCAACGGCACCAGGGGTGGGTTTCATTTACCTTTACCACTGGTTGGCCCCGTGCGTGCATGCTCGCTTTGTGCACGTGTGTGCTGTCCATGCATTCACCCATCCTTCCACACATGTGCTATGTTTGCTTGCACATGTTCCGTGCATGCACCTGGCCTCAAAAACTTGCCTAAATAGCATGACTTGGAACCAGGGCGGGTGGGCCCACCGGTGACCGCCACTACCAGTTCACCCAAACCAGTGTGAACCGGCTGAATACCACCTCTGAATGGCACTGAACAAAGTAACTCATGACCATTTTTCACACTTACGATTTTGCAGCATCCCCATGGTCATGTGATTTACACTCGGAAGGTTGGCAACTGGTTCACATTTATGACGGTTTCAATGTCCCAGGGTCACGTGATCATCTTTTGCAACCTTCTGAGAAGCAAAGACCGTGGGGAAACCAGATTCACTGAACAACCGTGTTACTATTCTAACAACTGCAGTGATTCACTTAACAAATGTGTCAAGAAAAGTCATAAAATGGAGCAAAACTCACTTAACAAATGTCTCACTTAGCAACGTGAATTTTGAGCTCAATCGTGGTCATAAATTGAGCACTAGCTGTACTAAAGTTTTGGGTCCTAATGGACTCTGGTAGAAAAATTATTTGTGCATGAAAAGCCATAGTTTGAGAAGTGAATGAGCTGGGGACTGAGAATCATGCACTATTATCCTAGAAGCAATGCTCATCTAAATGTTGTATCCTCACCAATCCATAGCTTAAGGGGAGCTTCTTCATAAAAGACAGGATGGTCATCACAAACAATAGGAATACACACCATCAATGTAATTAAATGGGCACACCTATCTAATTTATCTCAGTTCTATCAATTCTAAAATTAATTTTAAAAACATTCTAACATCATGAGAATGTCCTCAGGAGGGCAGATAAGAAAACATGTAAAATGATGTTACCCCACATGTAATACTGTAATTTACATACTTTATCAGGTGTTCCAATGAAAATGCATAATCATGGCATTTATGCAATTACGGTATATTTTTACAGTAATTAATATATAATTATTATGATGTCATTATGATCTACTGTAGCTACCTCAAGTGTCAAAAATGTACATCCTGATTTTCTGTTAAACCTAAGCTCAGAGGAGGCATATAATACAAATAATAATTAGCTATGATATTATTGAAATGCTGCCAATTGGACAATGTAAGGAAGATGGAGGAGAGCCGTGTAGAGAGGTAGACTTCTATATAGAGAACAAAATTTCAGCTATTCTTTGTGGATGACCTTGTCCTATCTGGGATGGAAATATCTGCCACCAAATCTAGAGTTCTTGAGCTACCCTAGGTCCAACAGTGAGGGACTGGCACTGGGTCCCCTTGGGGATAAGACAGAGGTGAAATGCTCCCGGTTCGGACCGGATCACATTATCCGGTAGTGATGGCAGCGGGTGGTTTGGAGAACTGATAGCAAAAATCCCTGCCCGCCCTCCCCCCTATGCCCAGCTGAGCTGCGCGATCATCAGAGGCTTTTTTTTTAACTTTTAAAAGCATTTTTCTAGAACCTCTTCATCTGAAGAGATTGTAGGGAAAAAATGCTTTTAAAAGCCTCTGACAATCCCAGCTGCCTGATCGTCAGAGGCTTTTAAAAGCATTTTTTTCTGCAACCTCTTCGGCCTAAGAGGTTTTAGAAAAAATGCTTTTAAAAGTTAAAAAAAAATGTTGCCCAAGTACACCCAGTCACATTACCCCCACAAGCCATGCCCACAGAACCGGTAGTAACAAATTTTACATTTCCCTACTGGGATAAGAGTCTTGTGGATCTTCTTGACTTGTAAAGAGGCATCATTTTGAAGGACCACTTCATGATCTCAATTAGTTCTTCCTTCAATCCATTTAAAGGTCTGAGGGGAAAGAGAGCCATGGGATAAACCAGTGCCCAAGAAACCTGTGCTTTGTGTCCAAGAGATTACACCTCCCATTACACCTACTCTGTTTCCCTGAAAATAGGACCTCCCTGGATAATATTATCCCTGGATAATAAGCCCAATAGGGCTTTTGAGCACATGCACTAAAATAAGCCCTCCCTGAAAATAAGTCCTCCCCCAAAAAATATTTAAATGCATGTGCAGCCAGTCCCCGCCATTTTCTCTGGTGAGGGTTAGGGAAACAGAGCTGGAAATCAGGTAAGATGGCAAGAGGAGTTTTTGCGGTTTTCATGAACAGATGAAAAGATTGCCAAAACATACAATCTAGATATAAAAAGGCACAGAAGATTATGGATTTGATATAGAACCACAACAATTAAATAAACCATTGGGAAAACTAATAACCAAAACTAATAACCAAACCGTTGGGAAAACTAATAACCAAAATATATAATCATTTACTAAATTTTGATAGAGCGGAGGAAGTGGTGAAAGAACCCATGATCGCCTGGGCTAAAAATGTAGGACACAATATAGAATTAGAAGACTGGGAAAAAATCTGGAATAAAAATTATACAATAACGAAACCAATATAAGATGTTTTATCATTGGCATTTAGCACCAGCAAGCCAGGCCGAATGTATCGAAATTTAAATCCAAAATGTTGGAAATGTAAACAGGGACAAGGTACCTTCTTTCACTCATGGCAGTCATGCCCTGAAGCAAAAAGATATTGGACAAAGATAACAGAAATGGCTGCAGGATCTAACTAGGTGTCAAATAGAACTTAAACTGGAATTGTTTCTTCTGGGGATATTTAGGGAGAAATCTAATAAAAAGATAAAATATTTGATGTTACATATATTAATGGCGGCAAGGATTGCTTTTGCGCAGTATTGGAAGAAAGATAGTATACCGCCAGAGGAATTAGTTATTCAAAAAATATTTGATTGCACAGAAATGGATAAACTCACATTAGAATTAAAGGGAAAGGATGATTCAGAATATTATGCGGTATGGGAGAAATGGTATAATGGATAGATAATAGAAATAAGGAATGGAAATGTTCATAAAGGTATAGAATGTTTAGAAATAGAATGTATATAATGTACTGAATATTGGTTCTAGTTGTATGAAAAATGTCATAGATCTGTTAAATATGTAATAGAGATATGTAAAGAGAAAAAATTCAATTTAAAAAAAGATTGTCAAAACAGTACATGCTGAAATTTGAGAGAGAGAGAGAGAGAGAGAGAGAGAGAGAGAGAGAGAGAGAGAGAGAGAGAGAAGGGAGGGCAGGAGCAACTCACAAACAAAACTATCCCCTTTTTTCTCTGAATTTCTTCTTCATCTTTTTTTTAAATCCTCAAACAGGCAATTTTGCCAATCAAAACATAACATTCAAGTATCTCCATGGCTGAGCCAGAAGTAGTAAACGCCAGATCCAAACACAGCAACCAGCTCAGCAAAAGTGGCCAGAAATTTAAAAATGAAATGAAAAAAGGGGTTTTTTTTTTTGGTTTGTTCAGTATTTGGATAATAATAAAAGCTAATTTTGAGGGGGGTGGGGGGGTTGGCTTCCAAAGATCGCAAATAAAAAAATAAAGTAAAAGAAAATAAAAGAAAACAATAATAAAAGAAAAGAAAATAAGCCCTCCCCGAAAATAAACCCCCCCAAAATATTTAAGCACATGCGCACCCAGGCCCCACCATTTCCTCTTATTAAGGTTAGGGAGACAGAGCTGGAAATCAGGTGCCCCAAAATAATAAGACCTCCCCAAAAATAAGGCCAAGTGCTTATTTCGGGGTTCAAAAAAATATAAGACAGGGTCTTATTTTCAGGGAAACACGGTAATTAACAGAATGAGCAATCCACTCTAACTATAAAAATGAAGTGTTTCATTTTTATGAATGGAGGAGTGTCAACATTTTCACTGGAGAAAGTCCCTCATACAGAATGTGCATGGACATCTCCATGAAAGAAGCCAATGTGTTCTTGGTAAGGTGGCCAGTTTCCATGGGGTAAAGAGTTACTTTTCAGGGCCCCAGCTGTTTAAAGAAGCACTGGGATGAAGGGAAGAGCTTATCAAGAATGTTAGTCATACTCATCACAAAGAAAAAATCCCAGGTGTCACTGGGAAAAAAGGAAAACAAATCTTCCAACCTTCTGCTTCATCTCCTTCAAGCCAGTAGTCTTTGATCCCAAAGGCAGGAGGGATGATTTGATTACCTCTGCAGAAGGGGCACAGTGAGTCTGCTTCTTCCTGAGTTCAGCAGGGAGCAGATCTCTCCAGCTGAACTTCCTGGGAAAGCCTGTGCTCAATGGTCAGAGGCCATAAACGGCTCAGTCAACCTAATCAATCTCCTAATGTGTGCAGGTAGAAAGAAGGACTTCTTAGACCTTCAGAGACCGCAATATTTCTCATAATGATCGATAGTTTGGTCAAAGGAAGGATCAAACAAGTGGGATGCTGATCAATATTTTTCGGGGGGTGGGGGGGACGGACGGACATAAAAGAAAAAAAAGTTCTACCAGCTATCCAGAAACAATCCTCCCACCATGATTTCAAAAAGCTCTCTTATATTTCCACATCCCATAATTCAGTGGAAAAATGTGAATGGTTGTTTAATGCAGAATGCCAAAACAGGCAAAGCCAACCCACTGCTAAGGGGTAGCGTGCAGTAGCTACCAAAGTCTATTGCTATGCTGGAACACCATAACGTGCAAAGTCTATTGCTATGCTGGGACACCATGAACTAACAAGTACTCTGTTTTTTTAATGTGAACACAGAATCTCTCAGAATCTTCCCTGGTATTGAGGTCAGGCTGATAGGTCTGTAGTTTCCTGGATCTATTTTTTTCCCTTTTTTTGAAGATGGGAACTACATCAGCTCTTTTCCAGTCCTCTGGGAGTTCCCCGGTGCTCCAGGATCTTTGAAAGATATAGTTCAGTGGTTCTGAGATTCCGTCTGCCAGTTCCTTCAGAACCATGCGATGTAATCCATCCGGTCCTGGTGATTTGAACTCGTCTAGGGTAGACAGGTGCTCACTTACCGTTTTCTTCCCTATTTCAACTTGTGTTCCTAATCTGTTTTTTGAGGTGCTGTTTTTGATAGGTTGGATTGTTTTTTTCCCTTTGTGTAAAGACAGATACAAAAAATAAGATTAAGTAAGTTCTGCTTTCTCCCTGTTGCTTGTCACCTTCAACAGGAAGAAAGCAAAACTAATTAATTCAATTAATGATTTCTGAGGTCTCAAGTATATGCCTATCTCAAGTATACATTTTTTTTAATGTTGCCTTAAAAAAAAAAAGAAATTGCTGAATCTGAATGAGAGTTCCTGAGCCTTAAAAGCAGGCCACGATTGGCTAATGTGTAAGAACAGTGTTTCCCAATGTAGGAGTGCATTAAATCATCATAATAAGCCCTAATTCTGGCTTCAACAAAACTTGCTAACATCTCTCACCCCCAAAATATGGATACATTGAGGTTGCTGAATTGTCTCAAGGTATTTTCAGTACTACAATACCCACCCCCACCCACCCCCCAAAAATGAGAGGAACACTCTCCTTTCAGCTGTGACTAGAACTACTCTGCAGATAAATAGAATAGAATAGAATAGAATAGAATAGAATAGAATAGAATAGAATAGAATAGAATAGAATAGAATAGAATAGAATAGAATAACAGAGTTGAAAGGGACCTTGGAGGTCTTCAAGGCCAACTCCCTGCTCAATGGCCCTACACCATTTCAGGCAAATGGTTGTCCAATCTCTTCTTAAAAACTTCCCGTATTACAGCATTCACAACTTCTGAAGGCAAAATATTCTACTGATTAATTGTTCTCACTGTCAGGAAATTTCTCCTTAGTTCTAAGTTGCTTCTCTCCTTCATTAATTTCCACCCATTGCTTCTTGTCCTGCCCTCAGGTGCTTTGGAGAATAGCTTGACTCCCTCTTCTTTGTGGCAGCCCCTGAGACATTGGAACACTGCTATCATGTCTCCCCTAGTCCTTCTTTTCATTAAACTAGACATACCCAATTCCAACAACCATTCTTTATATGTTTTAGCTGCCAATCCACTAATCATCTTTCTTGCTCTTCTATGCACTCTTGCTAGAGTCTCAACATCTTTTCTACTTTGTGGTGACCAAAACTGGATGCAGTATTCCAAGTGTGGCCTTACCAAGGCATTATAAAGTGGTATTAACATTTCACGTGATCTTCATGCTATCCCTCTGTTAATGCAGCCTACAACTGTGTTGGCTTTCTTGGCAGTTACAGCACACTGTTGGCAATGGTGAAATTCAAAAATTTTCTCTACTGGTTCTGTGGGCGTGGCTTGGTGGTCATGTGACTGGGTGGGTGTGGCTTGGTGATCATGTGACCAGGAAAACCAACTATCACACTTTACACAAAAATAACACAAAAGCTACACAACTGACTCATACACAATGCAAAAGCAGCTGGACTTCACACAAAATGGCCCCTGCAACAAGCAGGAACCTCACAGAGTCACAAAGAGCTCAAAAACAAACACACTTTACACAAAAATACCTCTTTGGGCAATAGGTAGTTAAAAAAATGCTTTAAAAAGAAAAAAAGTTCAGACCATCGCATGGCACACCTGATTGGCACAGCTGATTGTCAGAATCTTTTTTTTAAAAAACTTTTTTAAGGCATTTTTTTACTACTGGTTCGGTAGTAACCTCTGCTGCTGGCTCATATTTAAATGATTGTCCACTAGGACTCCAAGATCCCTCTCACAGTTACTACCATTAAGTGAGGTACCACATATACTGTATCTGTGCATTTTGTTTTGTTTATGACACAATAAGCTTTAAGCAAACTCCAGACAGCTGTCTGTTCTAAACATCTTGCTCAAGGAGTGGAAATAGTGGCAGTATGTAGACAAGCCTATCACGTAAACTGATTGAAAACTGAAACACCTATTATAGAATGGATGTTGTTATTGGAAACGAGTGATTCAAAACATATCAATCCAATCTTTTAAGCTACAGGATCTTCTGATTCCTTGGGAAATGAAACCAGAGATCTAATTCCCATCTTTACTTCCAGCCTCATGATCCCTACTCAGGAACTGAATACTCAGATTATTGGGCACTCTAGGCTCAGGATCATGCTACTGAATACCAGGACAGTTGTAATAAAACCAGGGACACCAGTGAATTAACGTGTATTACAATAGAGGGCCACATTGAAGACCTTGGAAAAAGTATCCAGAGACATTAAAAACCTGTAGAAAAACATGGTTTAAGGGCAAGAAACAAAGAAAACATCAGAAAGAAACTTAGCCTTGCTCTGCTAACTCTCTGGGATGTAAGGAGAGAAGGGAAAATGCATGCAGGCTTTCCAGATTCTATTGCTATTGCTATTCTATTGTCAATACCATGTTTCCTTGAAAATAAGTCCTCCTGGATAATAAGCCCAATCAGGCTTTTGAGTACATGTGCTTAAATAAGCCTTCCCCAAAAATAAGCTCTCCCTGAAAATATTTAAATGCATGCGCAGCTAGTCCCCGCCATTTCCTCTGGTTAGGATTAGGGTTAGGGAGACAGAGCTGGAAACCAGATAAGGCAGCAAGAGAAGCCCCGTCTTGCTCCATGCGCCCCAGAATAATAAGACCTCCCCAAAAATAAGGCCAAGCGCTTATTTTGGGGTTCAAAAAAATAAGATAGGATCTTATTTTCAGGGAAACATTCAGTCAAACCAGTAAAATATATCATTCCAGTCAAACCAGTAGAGTCATTTTCTTGCTCTGGCTTACTTTAAAGTGCTCACAATACTAAGAATTACCTGAATGGTCCATGGAGGGGGGAGGAAATGTTTCTATTCATGGAGGTCAAATTCCATTTTTTTTGGCAAGGAAGAGGATATGTTGTGTCAAATGTATACTGTGGTATGCTTCTGGGGGGGATTTACCATCTATATCATGGACAGAACACTTCCTTGTGATGTTAACTGAAATCACCAATCTCTGCAGGGAGGCGGAACCTATTAAGGTGGTCCATCCATCCCAAACATCTAATGATCCAGCAAATGCCTTGCTGGCACTTGGAGAATTTCCAGGCAATTTGGAAGATGTTTCTGTTGCCACCTTGCTGATACCTGGGATATAGAAGCAATTAGGGTACACAAGCGGGGTACCCCTGAGCAGCCTCTCCCCACCTAACGTCCTGGGCAGTTCTTTGTTTTATTGTGGAGCGCGATGAAATGGTGCAGTGCAGTGGTGAAATCCAATTTTTTTACTACCGGTTCTGTGGGTGTGGCTTGGTGGACGTGGCAAGGGAAGAATACTGCAAAATCTCCATTCCCACCCCACTCTGGGGCCAGGCAGAGGTGGTATTTACTGGTTCTCCGAACTACTCAAAATTTCTGCTACCGATTCTCCAGAACCTGTCAGAACCTGCTGGATTTCTCTCCTGGTGCAGTGATGCCGGCACACAACAAAAAGCTAGTGCAGCCAGAAAAGAGTAAGCGCCCAGAAGCAAGACAATTCTTGGCCGTAAAAGTGGTGAAATATAACTACTACTTCTCTGTACTACTTCTTCAGGTAGTTATGGCACCGGCAGAACGCCAAATGGCTGCACCGTTAAAGGCGTCATGGAACCTTTTGGGAAAGGCTCAGCATGAAAATCCAGTCAGTGTAAGTTGAGGTGGCCTGGTAGAGTATTTCATGGATAAAAATCACATTTTCTCCAAGTGTACAAAGGCTATTGAGGTGATAAAGGTGCTGTTCAGTGGTACTACTTGGAAACATTTTGAACCTGAGATTCTGAAGACGTGCACAGAATCACTATGTTAGCTTAGTTCCATCAATTTGTGGCTTGGCCTTCTGCCCCACTTAGCTAATTAAAGCAGACAGCAGTAGTGCGAATGTAGTAGAGGTGTAGTTGCAGAGCACTCAAAAGCATCCAGGTTATATGGACCATTGGCAGATTGATTTGAGCACAGGATGAAAAGTACATTGGTGGTGCTTATGGGTGACCAACGGCAGAGCACTGAGCGGTTCCTAAAATTGGAGACTGACACGCTCCCCCTAAATTCCAATAAACATACGTGATTGCAATGCTTATTTTTTAATTATTAGTATTGAATTGCTTCACATGCTGCAAGAGTGATGGCATCAGGCCACTGCCAACACAATCTCTGCTGAGGAGTTGCTTTTTTAAATGATATCACAAATGCCTGGGTGTGTGGCAACTTTATGCAGGGTTGCCAGGATTCTACCAACATTATTATTTTTTAATTGATTCTGTAGGACTGGGACTTCGAGAATCAGTTGATTAAAAAGATAGGATAGAAACAATTTAAATGAGTAAAACAGAACGTCTATTTCTGACTAGATTCACAAATGGTATTACTCAAGGTTTGCTTGAGCATACTTTATTCAAGAATATTCTCTTCAGTTCAGATTTAGAAATTTGTAAGTATTTGCTGATATTGGATAGTGTATAACTGTAGTTCTGAGACAATATAATCGATTAATTTGTAAACACTTTGTTGCTTTTCTCTTGCCGGCTTTTGTTTTTTAATCTTGTTTTTTCCTTCTCGTTATTTACTTACTTATTTATTTATTTTGTCAGCATTGGAGCATATTTATTTATTGGTTCAATTTATATGCCGCCCTTCTCCGGAGACTCAGGACAGCTTACAATGCATTAAGTTTTTGTTTTGAATGTTTTTTTAACTTGTTATATTAAATTTAAAAGCAACAACTGATAGGTTTACCACGATGGTAAGTCCTTACCCATGGTATGCAACTCCTAGGGGTTGGATTATGCTATGTACTAAGCCATAAATCATGGATTGCAAATATTCACAAATTCTCAATTAAACAAAGCATGCTAGTCTCAAAACAAACAAGTCACATAATGGCTGAACGGGTTGCAGGAACCCAGGTTGCATCTACAGTATAGAGAACAGACTGTAGACTGTCCCGGAGGATTCAAGAACCCGAATCACTCCCCCAACCCTCATCTTGCAGTGCAAGTGAAAGATACAGGATACTTGTCTAGCATTACAAGCCTTAGATAAGACTGTAATTCAATTCTGCAAAACATCCACAATTTGGGGAAGATACTGTTCCAGAGCCGTTGGATTTTTTTCTCCCAATGTTCTGAAATTTTATTCTGCTTTGCAGTTAGACAATAAAGGCATGGTGTCTCCCGCCCTGTTGTGAATTTTTTTCCTTGAAGGAAAGTGACAAAAGAAAAGACCATCACCCTCAGAGGCACAAGTAACTGATTTGGAGCACAACCTTTCATCAGTTCTTGTTCTTTAGCTTGATCACAAATTAGACTCATTTCCCTGGCCCATCTTCATCATCTAGGGCAGAGTTGTCAAACTCGATTTCATTGAGGGCCACATCAGACTTGTGTTTGACCTTAGGGTGCCAGGATGGGCATGGCCAGTTCAACTTCACTTGTGTCGTGGGCACCTGTGGTGGCCCAAGCACTCTGCCAGCGAAAACAGGCTCCTGAGCTCCATTTTTGGCTATGACGGCCTCCTGTAACCCTCTACCAGTGAAAATGGAGCTTAGGAATGCCACCCGCGGCCCTTGGGAGCTCTGTTTTCAGCTGTAATGGCCTCCTCGAACCCTCTGCTAGTGAAAACGGAGCTCAGGAGGGCCGCACACAGCCCTCACGAGCTCTGTTTTCTTTGGCAGAGAAATCATGGGCCTGCCCTTCGCTGTTTCCAGGGTGTGCCCAGGGGCCAGATCTAAGCACCCTGTGGGTCAGATCTGGCCTCAGGCCTTCAAGTTTGACACCTGATCTAGGGAAAAACCTGAGGAAATTATTATTCCCAAATGACAACTAACAATGGCTTAGATCGGTGGTGAACCATATTTCTAAGGGATCACAGTAGGTTTCTGAGGCAATCACCCAAATTTATCTGCCAGGCAAATAATCAATAGGTCGTTATTCTCACATTTCACTATCTGTGCTAATCTCAGCAGCATAAATACTGAAAATTACTACTGTTTATAATAAATAAAAGCAGATATGAGGGGGAGCCTGAGATAAATGATAAATTGAGAACCCTGAACTTAGATGGTTGCACCACCATTTAGCCTTAGTGTGGAACGTGTATGGCAAAACAGTGATGTCACAATTCAAAAAAGCCTTAGGGCATGCCCAGAAATATTTAATCAGAAAGATGATCAACTGCAATTACAACCAATCCTACTTCCTTGACAATATAAAAGAAGAAACCTTAAAACCTAGAGCTCACACCTGCCTCTGCTTCACAGACTGTGTCCTCTCTTTCTCTCTCTACCTCTTTCTGCATCTTTGTTCTTCAGCTCATCACTAATTAAAATGTCTCACCGAGCCAACATCAGAATTCAGAGGAGAGGCTTCAGTAACTCATCTGCCATCTTACCTAACTTGTGTCGCACCAACTGGAGCTCACAAAGTGTGGGCAGAGGTGGAAGCTGTGGCACTGGAAGTGGTGGCTGGAGGTGGCCCGGTGGGGCTGCTTTTGGCAGCCAAAGCCTTTACAATCTTGGTGGACCTAGGAGAATTGCGGTTGGAGGCAGTTATGGCAGTGGCTTCGGTGGAGGCTATGGATATGGTGGTGGAGTTTGTAATGGCTCTGCTGTTGGTGGTGGTATTGGTGGGGGCTATGGGCTAGGTGGAGCTGGTTTTGGTGGAGGGAGAGGGGACCCTTGCTTCCCAGTTTGCCCACCAGGCGGAATCCAAAAAGTAACTATCAATCCCCACCTGTTGACGCCTCTCAAGCTGGAGATTGACCCCACCATAGAGAAGGTTCGCAAAGAAGAAAGAGAACAGATCAAGACACTCAACAACAGGTTTGCCACCTTCATAGATAAGGTGAGAATAAATAAACGCTTTATTATTTCAGGTTGCCATGGATTGGGAAAGAGCTCAAGTGCCTTCCTCCAGCTCCTCTTCAATTTTTGCTCATATCTTTACTGCTGGTATTTATCACTATCTGGCACCAGCTAGATGAGATTACACAGCTGCCAATTTTGCCTGGTTTGGCTGCTGTGCTTGCAACAGCAACTTGATTGGAGGAATGCCATAGGGGATATTTTTCTGTTGCAGAAAGGGAGATTGGAAAAGTTAAGATTGTATTTTCTCTAAAGTGAATCTCAATAGGTCAACAGAGTTTCTCACTATATAATAGTGACAGAGGAAATGAGAGCTAATCAGAATGGCTTCATCCTTATCCTTTATGAACACATTGTATTTTTAAGAAATGGGATATGAAGTGCATCTAGCCATTTTGGCAGGCATGATTATGAGCCTTTATTCTAGAGAGGTTTAGCACATAATATGATAAGGAGAACTGAGTTTTGATGAGTAATATGGGATATGGAAGGGGTGAATATCCCATTTGAAGTGCGTACAAGATAAGGCTTGAGAGTTGAACACCATAAGCAGTGTTGACTCTTAGCAATATGACATTCATAGATTTTCTCCAGGTTGATCTGTCCTTAACCAGATCTTCAAATCTTCCAATAGGTGTACTCATTACTTCTGTAAATGTATCTACTCACATTGCTGCTAGTCTTCTTCCATCTTTCTTAATATTAGAACCTTCTCCAGGGAGTAGATATTTACATAATGTATCTGAAGTAAGATAAATTAAGCCTGGTTATTTGTCTCTTGGTGAAACTTTTGGTTGATTTGTTTGATGATTCACTAGTTGTTTTTCTTTGCTATCCATGATATTCTCTGTTTTCTCTAGCACAGCATTTCAAAAAATGGCAGTACTCTTTTTCTACCTTACTTCTTCAAAATCCAACTTCTGTTATTATGGAATGTATTAGCTTGACCTTTCTTACAAGATCTTGTGATCCTTTGCATTTTCAACTATGAGCATAAGCATATCGTTATTGATGGTTCTTTTTCCAGTCTTAGTGGACAACCAATTAAATATGAGCTAATAGTGTGTAGCAGCAGCCAAAAAAGCCAATATCCTAAATTGCATTAACAGAGAGATACAATCAAGATCAAGTGAGGTGCTAATACCACTCTATAAAGCCTTAGTAAGACCACACCTAGAATACTGCATCCAATTTTGGTCACCACACCATACAAAAGTTGTCGAAACTCTAGAAAGAGTGCAGAGAAGAGTAACCAAGATGATTAGGGGACTGGAGGCTAAAAGATATGATGAACGGTTGCAGGAACTGGGCATGGCTAGTCTAGTGAAGAGAAGGACCAGGGGAGACATGATAGCAGTGTTCCAATATTTGAGGGGCTGCCACAGAATGGAACAGCTTGCCTTAAGAAGTTGTGTGAACTTCATCACCAGAAGCTTTTAAGAAGAGACTGGACTGCCATCTGTCAGAAATGATGTAGGGTCTCCTGCTTGGGTGGGGACTTGGGACTGCTCAAGAGTAAATCAAAATAACTTGAGAAACATTGTAGAGAATTTATTGTTTAATTCCCCTACTCCCCCCACTCCCCCCCCCCAAATCTGTGTCTTTCTGCCTCCAGGTGCGTTTCCTTGAGCAAGAGAATAAAGTGCTGGAAACAAAATGGGCTCTGCTGCAGGAACATGACCAGAAAACTGTGAAGAGTAACCTTGAGCCACTTTTCGATGCTTATATCAACAATCTTAGGACACAGCTGAATGAACTGGAGAAGGACAAAGTAAGGTTGGATGGAGAGCTACATAACACCCAAAACCTTGTGGAGGACTACAAAAGCAAGTAAGACTTTTAGAACTTCAGCTTTGCTTCAAGTATCATCTTACTCCCTCTTTTATTCATATGTATGCCAGCAAGTCAGGCTTTTTTTTTTTTTTTTTAAATGCCAGGTGATGGTCTGGACTGGCCCCTGTGATTTTCTTGGCAAGGTTTTCCAGAAGTGGTTTGCCATGACTTGCTTCCTAGAGCTGAGCTAACTGGCCCAAAGCCATTGAGTTGGCTTTGTACCAAAATTGGGACTTAAAAGTCACAATCTATCAGTTACGAGTCTGGTGCTTTTACTACCCCCCAAAGTGGCTCTTAAAGTTTTTAGCCCTTCAGCTTTTCTCCCTTGTTTACACCCTTTGCTGATATTGCATCTAAGAATCTCACAACAGGTTCTGTTAAAGACAAATGTGCAGAGGTGCTTTACCAGGTGGTGCTCTGCACACATGTGGATTTCAACTCCCTAGGATCTCAGCATAGTTAATATTCCGGGTTGCACAAATTCAGATGATCATTACATTGACACAGAGACTCACAAGACTGCTAACTCTTTGCTATCGTCATGTGATTGTTCAGCCTTGTCCAGTCCAGGTATGGCAGACCTAAGCCATCCTGAACTGCACAATGTTGGAAGGCAATGAAATTGTGTAGAGATGCTCAAAAATTTGTCCATCTGTCTGTCCTCCTTCAGGCCTTGTAAGTCCAGTTGGGTAACAAAGCAAATTTTCTCAGACCGTTTTGTGATAATTGACCAGCCACAACTGAGAATTACCTCTGACATATTGTCAGGACCCTTTTAAAAACATTTAAGAAGCGCAGCAGCTTTACTAGATTTCTCTAAGTAGGTATTATTATTTTCTCCTCCCCAAATAGGTATGAAGATGAGATCAATAAGCGTACGGAAGCAGAGAATGACTTTGTAATCCTCAAGAAGGTGAGAGTCTGTTTGTAGTGTTGCTACTTTGCAGAAGGCAGCCCTTGCTGTAATATTAAAAGGTGGGCGGACATACATGTATGTACCAGGGGTGAAATCCAGCTGGTTCTGACAGGTTCTGGAGAACCTGTAAGCTGCCCTGAGTCTCCGGAGAAGGGTGGCATATAAATCAAATTTAAAAAAACAAAACAAAAACGGTAGTGGAAAGTTTGAGTAGTTCGGAGAATCGGCAAATACCACCTCTGGCTGGCCCTAGAGAGGGGTGGAAATGGAGATTTTGCAATACCCTTCCCCCAGGTGTGGGAAGGGAATCGGGATTTTGCAGTATCTTTCCTTTGCCACGCCCACCAAGCCACACCACACCCACAGAACTGGTAGTAAAAAAATTTGGATTTCACCACTGGTATGTACATCCATACATACTCTACATATAGGTATACATATTTTAATATTGAATAATACACAGAAAGTAATAATGAATTAATAACTCTGCAGTCCTTTAACTTCTTGCCCTTAAGTACAGTGTTTTCTGTTTAGGATGTGGATGCTGCCTACATGGTCAAACCAGAACTAGAAATTAACTTACAATCTTTAGTTGAGGAGATTGATTTCCTCAGAGTCCTACATGAAATGGTAAGCCTCAATAGTATTTTCTTTGAACTGTGCTCTATTATGCAATTATATGTCCTGCCAAAGAGATAGCTACCGTATTCATTTACTTTCCAGAAATAGTTTCCCTGTGAGAAGTCCCGTTTCCCTCACCCTCTCAATAAACAAGATTGCTAAAAAAGAAATTTGTAGCATATTTTGTTATAGGGAGGGAGGGAGGGAGGGTTAATTCAGAGGTATCAAACTCAAGGCCCACTGGCTGAATCTAGCACTCAAGATGCTCAGATCTGGCCTCGCTGGAAACAGCGAATGACCGGCCAGTGGTGACTGTGCCAACGAAAAGGGAGCTCCCTTTTCACTGGCAGAATGCTCGGGCGCCGACACAAGTGATGTTGAGCTGGCCATGCCCATCCAGCCCCCACCGCCATGGTGAAACACAACCTTGATGCAGCCCTCAATGAAATTGAGTTTGACACCCTGGTTTAAATTAAAATCAAAATATGTTGAAAATCCCTCAGGTAATTTAAAGAACACAAAGAGTTACAAAATAGGTTCAGAATTAATTAAGAATTATGTAAGAATTCCTGAAGTTCCAGAATCCCAAGATCTAAAGATAAATGCTCTTATTAAACAAAAACATTGATCAGGCATTTGATAACCCCAAAACTCTCTTGTACATGTTACAAATAATTGATTGCACCTAGACAATAGATTCTTAAATATAACAAGTTGGAGGTCAAAGATAACTTTTTAGGAAAACAGTGCTGAGTATTCTATGTCCTGTGCAGTTCTTTGGATTTCCCATAGATATTTTTAAATAGCTTTCACCTCAACCTGTCCTTTCTGGTCAACTGTGTTTTCTATCAAAAAACATGACCATTAGAAAAAAAGTTGAAAGTAATTTGAGAAACAAAAGAAATTATGCAAAACGAAGACCCCTTCCAATTTCCTTACTTACCTAATAGAAAGGAGCGCTTGCTCTAAATTTTGAATTAGGCAGTTGCCAGGGCCTAATCTTTTTGTGTATATTTTCTGAGTGGACTATTCCTATCACATGTGCAGGAACTGGAAGATCTACAGAGGACGATCTCTGACACTTCTGTGATTTTGTCCATGGACAACAATCGCTACCTGGACCTCGACAGCATCATTGCTGAAGTCAAAGCCCAGTATGAAGACATTGCCAAGAAAAGCAGGGCGGAGGCTGAAGCTTGGTACCAAAGCAAGGTAAATGGTCATCCAGAAAGTCGGGTGGGTGAGCTGTTGCTGCCTTACAGTGAATAAGCTGTGAGGGGAGGCCAAATGTTTTCTTCCAAAATTGGAATTAGCAAAGCCAAGCCAGTTGGAGGGATGTTGCCTCTTCTCCTTTCTCATTGTCCCACCAATCATTTCTTGTAAACCTATTAGTAGTCGGGGAAACAGCAGGCAACTCTGATCTTATAAAAGATAAGGGAGGAAAATCTGATTCTCCTCCCATTTGTTTTTCAGTTTGATGCAGTGTTTACATGCCTGCTTTCCCAATCTAGTGTCCTCAAGAGCAACTTCCTTACTTCTCAGCTAGCATTACCAATGACTTTTGACTGGGAAATGTAAAATTTGCATTCCAAAGCACCTTGAAGCATCAGATTGGGCAAGGCCAGTAGACAAACAAATATATACATTTTCACAAATGAATAAAACTGACTCAAGTTAAATAATAGTTACAACTACAGTGGCTGCTTTCTTCTTTATTTAGTACGAGGAACTCCAGACTACTGCAGGAAGGCATGCTGATGATCTTCGTAATACCAAGCATGAGATTTCAGAACTTAACCGACATGTCCAGAGACTGAAGGCTGAAATTGAAGGTGTGAAAAAGCAGGTAGGTAAAGGCGTTCTCCCAAAGTTGTGATCATAGTGATACTGCTCAGCCACATTTCTGGCCTGAAAGAATATCAGTGTCGTGATCTTTCTATTCGTTTCTGAAGTGCAGATTATTCCTCAGTTGAAATACTTTTTCATCCTTGATATAATGCTACCTTTCAACATGTATTTAACCTCAAAATTAGCAACACCTGTATAGTGGTACTGGGGTATTCAACGTCAATTGGTTCGAAGCGGCACAATGGATACTAAAAATTACGAGTGCCAAACAAACCAGGTGACTTACCACATGACTATATGTTTTGGCTAGGAAAAACTTCGTTTCCCTGGATTTCTTCTTTCCTTTCAACTTTCCATTTATACCACACTCCATCCTCTCTAAGCAAAAAGCAACAGCAACATGGCTGATCCTATAAATGCACTAACTAGATACAGTTGGGAAAAAGGAAATCCTATCCCTAGTTACAATGCAACAGAACAGTTGCTGCCTACAGGATGCTGAAAATATCCCATTTCATTGCAAGCTTAAATACCTTCTCAGAGTTGTGGGTGCTTCATCACTGGAGGCTTTCAAGAAAAGACTGGACAACCATTTGTCCGCACTGGTTGTAAGGACACCTGACTTGGGCAGGAGGTTCAGTTAGATTTTCAAGATACCTTCCAGCCCTATGAGTCTATATTCAAAAGGGCTCTTCCAAAGTTGGAATACTTTGCACATAGTCATATTATTTCATTAGTACCATCCATGCTTACAATGTCTGGAGCAGGAATCCCTTAACATTTTGGGGTGGTGTTTGGAGATCCTACAAAAGCCCAAGGATGGGTCTTGGCCCAATATAAGTTTACCATATCTGCTTATGGGATAATGTAACTGAAGATATTTTACTCTCTGCTGAAGAGATGATCTTCTATGCTAATTTCTCTTTCCTTCCTCCCTTAAGTGTGCTAACCTAAAGGCAAAGATTGCTGAAGCAGAAGACCGAGGTGAACTGGCACTCAAAGACGCAAGGCAGAAACTGGCTGACCTTGAGGATGCCGCTCAGAAAGCCAAGCAAGAGATGGCCAAACAACTCAAGGAATACCAACAGCTACTGAATGTGAAGCTCGCCCTGGATATTGAGATTACTACCTACAGAAAACTTCTGGAAGGAGAAGAATATCGGTCAGTGATAGTCCGAATCTTTACAGGTCTTGCTGTTTTTTTGGTGGAAGTCTTCAAACTCCATCAAAACAAAAAATTTCATCCCCATTAGCATCTAGTTCTGTGGGCACAATGAGTCTTTTCCCCTTGAAGTTCATCCTTCAGTGTCTTTGACTTTGCAGCAATAGTCATACAAGATTGGTTTTCTTTCAGTCAGCTGTATATGCTCAGAATGCATTTGAATTCCTACCCATGCTTGATTTCTGCTTTGTTTCCTGACAGATTGGCAAGTGATGCAGCAGGTGCAGTGAACATCTGTAAGTATAGTAAAGAATATTCACATTATGGGACCTTTGCTGTTCAGTGGTGATTAAAAGGCTCCTTACACACACACACACACACACACACACACACTATTGTCATTGTACATATATACACAGTATACCCATATAATGAAATTCACATGACACCCAGAGACCAAGCCCAACACACATAACAATCCCCAGACATTAGATGGAGGGAACTGCATTTTGTGCTGTCCTTACACTCTCCTGCCCCTGTCTCTTCCCCTACAATTGTAAATTTTGCAATTGGAACTGCGCCAATTAGACTAGTAGAAGCACAGCAATTCTTGGTGTGTTATGTCATCATAGTACCACACGGGATGAAAATCTGCATCTGCTTCTATCAACTTTTTTAAACATCTGTAGAATGGCATAGAATAGAATTCAACCAATTTTTCAGGCCTCAGACAGCAACACACAAATCTGTAGGAACTGTGATCCATCACCAAACTTGCAACGTGTTAGTAATTTCGTCCTAAAATCTCATATGACCTTGGAATTCTTGCATTTGATCTCAAGCAAAATCATCATACTCTTTCACCAGACCTTTGGCACCATTGAGAAATAAAATAAATAAAGAGGTTTCAAAATCATTTCATTTTGAGAGAATGTTTGAAGGTCCTTTAGGAAGGATGGACTTGACAGAATCTGTAGTGATTATCCTTCCTATAATTTCTACAAGGGAGCTGCCTTTCTTATAACAGAAAATCTCTGTCTCTTCTTTTCGCAGCTGTTCTCTCTTCACGTGTTTCACGAGGTCTGGCTGCTTGTAGTGGCCTTAGCCTGGGTGGAGGTAGTTGCTTTGTAGTAGGAGGCGGCGGTAGCAGCAACATTGAAAGTGCAAGCCATGGAGATGGTAACAGCAACGTCGAAAGTGTGAGCCATGGAGATGGTAGCAGCCACATCGAAAGTGCGACCCATGGAGATGGTAGCAGCAACGTTGAAAGTGTGGCCCATTGAGATGGCTCCTCATCCTCTAGCATGAATTTGGCCTCTTCTCCTCCAACAGATCACATAAGATAAACTTCCAATCCCTTGCCCTTTTGAAAATGAAACATGTGAAAAATGTCTTCTCTGGACCTCTCTCTGTGCAGTATAAGTAGTTCTCGCCTTACTACCAGAATTGAGCCTGGATTTATGGTTGTAATTGACTCCACAATTGCCTCACTTAATGACCACCATGCAATCTCTCCATTGTGGTTATTAAATGGAGTGATGGGTCTCTTAGAGACTGGTAAAGCTCCTGGGAGGCCAAACACAAGCCCACTTTAGAGTACCTCCCCAAGTCAGATTTGTCCTGCATTGGGTCAGGGCCTCCCTCTGCTGAAAGGTCCCCCTTGATCAGCTTCCCACCACTCTTGGTTCCATACACTTGGAAGTCTCCTCCTCCATTCTACTTACTTTTTCTTAAAGCCACCTTTCCCAAGGAATTTCATCGTGCAGTCATTCTACACAAAAGCCACGGGATGCCATCCTGAAAATGGGCGCCATTTTAGAGAAAAGAAGAATGTGAGAATTGCAGCAGTTTTCAACATGGCACCTGCTTCCAGGATGGCATCCCATGGCTTCTATGTAGGAAAGACCACATGGCACATCAGCTGCTTCTCCTTGGGAAAAGGGATCATTGGAAAAGGTAAGTGGAACAGGTCATGACTGTGGGGAAGGATGTGGGACCCAGCAGGGCAGGAAGCAGGCCCAAGGGATCCAACAGGGCGGAATGAGAGAGAAGAGAGGCAGGTAGGGGAAACTACAGTGTTCCGGTGGTTAATCTTAAGGGCGGCAGATTACAAAGTACCCAAGTATTGTTCATGTGCCTGCCAGGCATACAGCAGCCATAACTTCGGGCATAGGTTGTAAGTCCCTTTGTCCATTGCCATTGTAATTTCAAACTTCAATGAATGGATGTAAATCAAGTACTATCTGTATTCATACATGCGTTTTTTCCTTTGTATTCAGCTTTTATATAAGACAGGGCGTTTCTTTGATTGTATGTCAAACTGTATAGAGGTTAGGCTTGTGTTCTCTGATTTTTGCTTCTTTCATCCAACTCCAATTTCAAAGTCTGTATAAACTATGTGATCTTCTGCGGGTTTTTTTGTGCTTGAAATATGTACTTTGAAACATGTCTTTACTTTGTATCCAATAAAGTACACACTGTAATTTATAAAAAAATATCTAGCTATTTTAAATACCTAATGTAAGGTCATTAAAGGTCATTAAAATAATATTAACATTACTGCAATAATTAGGAAGCAGGCCAGAATTATGATACGACTATGATAAGAGCTGCAGTGGCACAGTGGTTAGAGTACAGTACTACAGGTTACTTCTGCTGATCACTGGCTGTCAGCAGTTTGGCAGATCGAATCTCACCAGGCTCAAGGTTGACTCAGCCTTCCATCCTTCCGAGGCCCGTAAAATGAAGACCCAGATTGTTGGGGGCAATAGGCTGACTCTGTAAACTGCTTAGAGAGGGCTGTAAAGCTCTATGAAACGGTATATAAGTCTAAGTGCTATTGCTATGATACTGCAGATGGGCAAATTCAGACATCTATGATTTTCAGGGTGTTTGAGACAATCTGAACAAGGGTCTTCCCAGCTAACCCAATTCTTGGCCATTAAGAGGACTTTTCAGAGGGGGAATGA
This sequence comes from Masticophis lateralis, assembly GCA_030761175.1. Classification (NCBI taxonomy): domain Eukaryota; kingdom Metazoa; phylum Chordata; class Lepidosauria; order Squamata; family Colubridae; genus Masticophis; species Masticophis lateralis. The sequence continues at coordinate 144,320,628 of JAUDYJ010000002.1, forward strand.
CCTAACGACTGGCTGGAGAAGGTCCTGTATTTTTCTTACTAATACTTCAATAATAGTTTGCTCTTGCCTGCTACCTAGGTCAGATAGAGTGACTGTCACTAAACTAGGTTTGTGCCTAAGGCAGGACTACAACACATAGATACCTGTCTTTTAGCTGGTGCCTTAACCACTACACCAGATGGGCTCTTAGAAGACTATAATTGCTGTTTTTTCACTTGAAACATTTCATCCAATTATTTACCTAGAATTGCCTGGGACAACATAGGTTGCACTATGTTAGATATATGACTTATTATAACTACATAAAAATCTGGAGAAAGCAATGTTTCTTGTAACACCTCCCCATAATAAATATCTTACAATGTGAGAAGTTTCTGTTACTTCTTGCAAATCTACCAGAAAACATATATCATTGTAGAGCATGAAAACTTCAAATAAGTGGAAATGATCTTTTCTCTGATTGAAGAATGCATCAATGATATCCGAAGTTATTTCTGTACACTGGGTGATCTTTTTAGACAAACTCTTCCAGATTCTCCATTATAATAATATAAAATAACAACATCATCATCAACAACAACAATGAAGAAAAGCGAAGTTTGAATGATTATGTGAATCAAAGTACAGAAAAATTGCTGCAGGCTGTGAAAAAGGAGAATATTATAAAACCAACAGAAACAAAAGCAGACTATAAGAAAAAACAGCTGGATGACAGATTAAATAGATGGAAAAACCAAAGCTTTGCATGGACAGCGCTTGAAAAACATTGAAGGAAAATGTGATGACAACTTTACATGGGCATGGCTGAAGGTTTAATACTCGCTGCTAAGAACAAGCACTACAAACTAATGCCATGAAAGCAGATACAAAAATCCACCAACAATCCAAACTGCCGACTTTGCAACAATAAAGTCAAAACTGTTTCACATTTAATATGTGAATGCAGCAAAATCACACAAACTGATTACAAAGCTAGACACGACCGAGTTGCTGAATTAATCCACTGATCATTATGTAAAATATACAACTTACCTGTACCCAAAAAGTCATGGGAACATAAAAAAAAAAAAGTGGAAAAAGTTATACAAAATGAGAAGGTGAAGATCTTGTGGGACTTTTGAATACAGATGGATCGTCACTTGGAACACAACACATCAGATATCAGTTGTCAAAAACTGAAACATACAATATATTGACATTGCGGTACCAGGAGATGCCAGAGTCGAAGAAAAAGAACTGGAAAAAATCATGAAATATCGCAACCTGGCCATCGAAATTACACGACTATGGATGGAACATGTAAAGTGATATCCATTGTCATTGGGGCACTTGGTAGCATGTCCATGAATTTTATAAGATACATCAACAAATTGGAGCTTCCTGCAATAACTCCAGCGGAACTACAAAAAACTGCGCTACTTGGAACATCGTACATCTAAAGAAGGTACTTGGTTGATAACTAGGATGCTGGCAGCAATCTGTATCAACCATTAGCACCAGTCAATGGGTATTTGTGATGCATTTTTGAATGTTCAGTTGACTGAATTTTCTGTTTAATGAATAAAGTAAATAATGATGATGATGATGATGATGATGATAATGTTTCAAACCGTGTAGTGTCGACATTGGTTATAAAAAACACAAGATGCTATATGGATTCAGCTTTCTTTTCTCACAGTATCTAACCAATTTCTTCTGGGATGTTGGCAGAGCAGAAATATTTCCTAGCAAAAATGTGGTGCCTCTGATTTTGGAGCTAATTTACAGCTACCAATAACCATTGATACCTTTGTAGTCTATAGATTTGTCTAATCCTCTTTTAAAGGTCCACTAGATAATGAATTCTCTAACACAACTTTTTCTGTTTGAAGAATTCAAAAAAAAAAAAGAAATCTTCAAGGCATTTGGAAAGATCTGAATGAAGATATTAGATTAAGCCAACTCTTGCTCACTAGCCAATTTTTAATTCCAAATATTTCATCCAATTATTTACCTAGGATCCTATGGAAAATATGGGGCACTGTATGAACACATCCTCTTGTGATAAAGCAGGTGATGGAAGTGGCTATATTTGGCCATGAAATCCAACAACTCAAATCTTGCTCTAGAATAAGTCCTTCTTAAGAATTGTGACAAACTCACAATTTTTCAAATTGGAAAATATTTATTCTTAGACAATCAATTTAGAAATCTATTTTTTGCCAATAATTCCATGTCAGTTTGGGCACTGAAATCTATTATTTTCTATTTAAAAAATTGGCTGGGAGACAGTTGAGAATATTAGGTAGAAAATTCAAGCTATGAAATAACTTTGATAAGTATGGTAGGATTACACAGGAATAAGTCTGAGCCATACTTATCGGTTCTGTTAAGCATGTTTTGGGTAACCCATCAGGCTCTATTGAATGGATCCTTTGCCAATAAAAAAAAATTATTGATTGGCCATGTATGAAATGGATTACCTGTGTCTGCTCTGACTGCAGAGGCTCACACTTTATTAGTTCCCAGTATGCATCTTTAAAAATGGGTCTGAACTGCTTTAAATGAGTTAGCATTGGGGCTATTTTTGCCCAGAATGCCTTCAGTATAGGGATCAAGGTACTTGGGTAACTTTAATTAGTTTATATAATCCTTTAGTACTTGCCTCAGCTCTTACAGAACTTCTTTTAAAATAATTTATCCATGACCCTGTTGGTAAAAAAACATTCTTAAAGTAAAGAAATGAATTTATACAATAGGTTCCCCAATTACTTGCCAGTTATATTTCTTGCTTTTGGAAATGTCATCACTTTCAATTTAGTTTTATTGATGTTTAAAAAATTAAGAACACAGTAGGTATTTTTTTTTTCACAAAAGATTTATCAGGCTTATTTGAATGTGCCAATAGAACCATCTCATCAGCATATAAAAGGATATTATTGAATTTATCATGGTTCTTTAGCATATGAATGTCTGAAGCTTATCAGAATCCTGGAATATCATAGACATTTGGGTTAAAAAGCATTGGGGCTAGAATATAACCCTAACATTATGGGTAGGTATACTTTTAGTTACAAATCATTTATACCAGTGTGGAATTTCAAATGGATGTCTGAGTACAGGGCCTTAACCAAAATTAGGTGTCCGGTTTCCATATTAGAGTTAGCCAATTTTTTTCACAAAATATTTCTATTTATAGGATCAAAAGCTGCACTGAGATTTGTACTTTCATCTAAATTCAGCTTATACTTCCACTAAGAAATCTCTTTCAGTCTTTTATTTTGCTCAAAGGATGGTTTGCATATATTTTAGCCACAACTCCAATAAGGTTTATCAGTCTATATTTTTTTGGGTCACTCTCCTCCCTTTTTATATATAGGGACTATTACGGCAATGTCCAATTGGGATGAATTTTTTATTTCTTATATATGGGAGAACAACCCTGCTAACAATGGGGCTCACCAATCAATATGTCTTGAAAAATTCTGGAAGGAGAAAAACTTCTCCAGATGCCTTATTAGATTTCAGATAATGAATTTTATTTCTGACACTAACATTGGCAGACAGAGAATATCAATAATTTAGTTACATGGATGGCCCTGGTTTGGTTTAATAAATAGATTTGCATAAAAATTATCCCCAACTGAAGCTGGAATCGGAATACTGAATTGGAATACACCTGATACAATATTCCAGAAGAAAATTAAAATTTGTTCCTTTTGCTAAAAATTCCAGATTTGACTGTATTTTTTAGTCGTGTATGAAGTTTTTTTAGAGGCATACTTTTATGGTAGGATGCAGGGGTGAAATGCTCCCGGATCGGACTGGATCGCCTGATCCGGTAGCAATGGCAGCGGATGGTTCAGAGAACCGGTAGCAAAAATCCACCCCCCCCCATGCCCAGTTGAGCTGCACGATCATCAGAGGCTTTTTTTTTTTACTTTTAAAAGCATTTTTTCTACAACCTCTTCTGACGAAAAAATGCTTTTAAAAAGTAAAAAAAAAAAAGGCTCCGAGATCACGCAGCTCAGCTGGGGTTGTCAGAGGCTTTTCAAAGCATTTTTTCCTGCAACCTCTTGGCTGAAGAGGTGGTAAAAAAAATGCTTTGAAAACTCTCTGACCATCCCAGCTGAGTTGCCTGATCAGCAGAGAGGTATTTTTTAAAAAGCCTCTCTGAGGGTCCCAGCTGAGTTGCCACACCCACCCAGTCACATTACCCCCCCCCCCCCACACACACACACCAAGCCATGCCCACAGAACTGGTAGTAACAAATTTTACATTTCACCCCTGGTAGGATGTCCCTGGGGCTGGTGTTATGTACAAGATACATTACTTGCTGTAATCACATAAGAATCTAGAAGAATTAGTTTCCTTGTATCATCGCCTCACAGTAAACATCCTGAAGTGTGAGAAACTAGAGCTACTTTTGTAAATAAGAAGACGTGCACTGCTTCCAAGTCAATAGTGTATAAAACTCAATCCTCAACTCTGTTTTATGATGCAGAAAAAAAAAGACTACATTTTTTTTTTCCTTACTGAATCTGGGGTGGAATCCTACCGGTTGAACAACTGGTTCATTGAGAGCGCGTGTGCAGTTTCCATAAAATTGAACTTCTGTGTTGCAAACAAGGAAAGGAGCAAGGAAAACAGCTGAGGAGGGCCAATTCAATCTGTCGCCTCTGATCAGCTGGGCTTCAAAAGCAGAAATAAAGGTCAGTATAAGCTGGGGGCAGGCAGGTGGGCCCACTTTCACAGCAACAGAGAACCGGTTCGCTCTCGGCAGGAAGTGGGAACTACTGGTTCGGGAGAACTGGTCTGAAACGGTAGAATCCCACCACTGTACTGAATATGAGTAGGCCCCATAACTAGCGACCAGCTATCATCTCCCTGTTTATTATGTTGAGCTACAGAATGGAATCAGAAAAGAACAGCTTGGGAAGTCACCAACACACAGATACATACTTCCAACAGAGAGCAGATCACTTTCCTTTCTGTGAAGAGGCAAGAATACTACGCTGATTAGGTTCTAATGACATATTAGAGAAGAGTGTGATCAGAGAAATTACTATCAGTTTAATTACAATTTACAGCATGTAATTTACAACGATAAATAAATGATAGAAAACTTTCACATGCTTTTGCTACAGAATTAGTCCTTTATAATGTAGTGATAAAATAAAATTAAAATGGAACCAAGCTGTGAGTTATGTTCAAGACTCACTATTAAACATTTACATTATTGGTACACATTTTAAAGCTTGGAATGTTGTCATTTATGACCTCAGTATAAACAAAATGCTTGTTACAAAATTTACATGGGAAATGGACTAAATGGCCCATATATAATTAAATTGGATATTGGTCTTCTCAAACATTCCAAAGTAAGAACTGACACATTATGCTTCATGGGAAAATAACAAATGCCAATTGCATGATTTAATTACAAAAGAATTGATATCAGTTCAACAGATCTAATATCCCAAGTCCAAATAAATAATTTATTTTAAAAAAAAAACAGCTGAAAGCAATAGTGTTTTCAAAAAGGAGCGAAGGAAGGAAATTCAAAAGCAATTAATACTGCCATTATGTAGAAGAATAAAGACAGTGGTAGGTAAAGGAATTGGCAGTACTCTTCAATATAGACATATATTTTAGTGACAATGACTCCACTGCCCACCTGCCATGAATTCTTCTGTACTGAAAAGTACTCAGGTAGGTGCAGCAGTTTTGAACAATGTTTCCATTTTACACTTTCTTCGCTCAAGAGCTTCTTGCTTTTTCCGTGCAATTTCTTCTTGAGAACACCTCCTACTTTTATATTCTGCAAAGAGAAGGCAAACGGTCTGATGTAGCCACATTTACCCAGTACCTTATGTTTCTACTGATCAGGAATAAGAGGAACTGTTAATAAATGTATCAGAATAACTCTTGCCCTCTAATTCTTGCAAAAAGGTCTACCAAGTAAAAGGGGAATGGGGGGGGGGGGGTGGTCACGTTTATTAAGGGCAGTTTAAAATCTTGCCCTCTTCAAGAACCAATTTATAGAATCTAAGGAAGTGGAGTAGGAAGAACAATTATTACAAGTTCAACTCTTAATTGTAAGTATCACTTGCACTGTTTCATTTCTAAACATGGATTTTGGCAATTTTGTTAAATAATTGGTATCATCCTGGAATGATTAAAAAAGGCAGAATGAAATTAGCTCTAGCTACATCGAAAGATCAGAACAGAAAGCATTAATGCCAGGCAGATGAATCATAAAAAATACACCATGGAGAAAACAAAGAGACTGTAGGGAGGAACCAGCTCATAATGGCACAAATACACTTAACCCACATTGTTCTCCTATGGAATTGCATTTTGTCAAAGGTTTTATTTTATAGTATAAAGCCCAAATGATACCTAAGTGCCCTTGTTAAGAAATCACTGTATTCATGCCCCAGGGAATCTAACTGATCAATAGAAATGCATTATTGGATGAAAAGCATCCTTAATCTCATCTAGCAATGCCTCTATTCAGATATAGTACCTTATCTATGACAGAACAAACTTCAGGTTTAACTAATGCTGCGGTGCCAGTGTGCATTCTATAAAGATCCAGGGATTCCCCAGAGGATTCCATGAATGAAGAAGGCTTACCAGCTTACCTATAAGAACTTTTGAGAAGAATTCACACCTACCTTTCTCTGATGGTGCAAAATCAATGCTCTTAACAACTGGCTTGCCATTCATGACTTTCTGAAATGGAATATTTGGTGCATTCTTGCTTTCCCACAGGCCCTTGTTAGTTCCAGAAAGACTGCCTACATTCACATTTTTATGGTCCAAAATAAGGGCTTGAGAACTATTGGTCTTTTTGAACATATATTTGGATTTTTCAGAAGATAACTGATTGCAGTTAGTTTTTATTTTGTCCACATCATGGCCGTTCTGCCATTGCCTATTATTAATATTTATCTGCACACCGGACATATTAGCTACGCCAGTTCCAGATGCAAAGCTGCCTTCAAACACTGTAGACATATTTGCAGAATTTTCATTCTTCCTTACTGCAAAGGGCAGATCCAACGAAAAGGTCTTTCTGCCTTCACGATTCTTCTCTGTCTGCAGGCAAATGGGAAGCCTTTGACTGGGCCCTGGCTGACAAAGGCTTTCGGCCAAATTGAAAGTACTCTTTGCCATTGATTTAGCTTTTCCGGTTTCCTTCATACCCATTTGGCTCTGTGTTTTCCTTTCTACATCATCACAAACTTGATAAAGCAAGTCATCATCATCATCACAGTGGGTGCCCCAAGAGGTATTAGATTCACAAAACAATTCTAGAACTTCATCTGAAAACTTGGGATCACCCCAATCATCGAATGAAAACACGCCTTTCTTTGCCCCGGATGTCTGTGGTGGACAATCAGAGTTTCCCTGGTTAGCTGCCATCTTTAGATCATGATGGTTTTTATTGACCGAAACTGAGGCCTTGTAGCTTGTGCCATGCATGTGGCTTTTGAATTTCCCAGTCGATAGTTTAGCAAAATCAGAAAATGAAATTGAAGTTCTTTTTTCAGAACTTGTATTAGTAGCATTTTTAAAATGGGAAGGGCCATGAGGCACATTCCTATTTTCAGATTTCACTGAAGTAAAATTATAGTCCAGAGTATTGTTTTGCCTAGTTTTAGAAGATGAATCCACCTTGTTGGTTTTTAATGGGATATCTTCATGAAAAGGAATAATCTTCACTTTTTCTGTCAGAATGTTTTGGTTTGACATGGAAACACATGATACTGGTATAGTATTGGAAGAATTACAAACTCCAGCCTGGGCGATAGATGGCTTCTTGGAATTTATAGTCCATTTTTTTGATTCCCCCTTTTCCTCAGAAATACGAGCATCTTCTGTGCTCTTCCTTGCATCTTCTGCACTCTTCATCAATTCAGGCTCCTGAATAATTTGCATGAGAAGTGAATCATCAGGTAACAAATCAGCATCCCAGTCATAGTTGTCGTCACTGAAAGCATTGTCAGGATTATTATTAGAAAGCTCTGCACCTGAAAATGTTTGTACAGAAGTTGTTCTAGCTTTTTCAGTTAGAAGGAATTTTGAATGCTGTTTAAGATGCATGGCACTTTGCCCTTGAGGTTCATCACTAACTGAAGGCTGCTCTGCCTCCAGCAAAGTACCCTTATCCTGCACAACAGGGATCAAGGAACAGTTTAAGGCACCTTGGCTCAATCGGCCACTACACTTTTGGGTAGAACAATCAAAAAGCTCATTTAGTGCTCCTTCAGCATCTAGATCTATGGATTTTTGACTACTGCTCTTAAGACTCTTAGCTGTCCCAGCATTATCCTTAAGTCTCCCATGGGACGAAGTAGAATTAAGTTCAGGATGTTCATTCAGCAATTGCCACTGATCTTGCCTCTGGACCAGGATATGATGGTCAGTTGATGGTTTTGCTGTTGATGAAACATGGATAGAATCTGGCTGCAAAAAGTTTTGTTCTTGGACTGCATCAATCAGATTTTTATCAAACTGCTTTGCTAATTTCATAAGCTCTTCTCCATGTTTTAATTGATGATCTCTACATGAACAAACAATGGGAAAAAATATTACCAACATAAGGTATTTGGAAATGGCTCATTATATAATTATTGGAAGATGGATCAATTGTATCACAATAAGATTCAACTCCTGCAAAAAATTAACTTTTTTAAAAAAATAGTTCATCATTTTCCAACACCTTTACCACTACCTAAAACTGTTCTCTGGTTTTCCTATGTAGAAGTTTTGTGATGATTCCAAAAACTAAATAGCAAGTTTTCCAACATACCTTGCAGTATTTATTTTTGTTCTAGATCGTGCTTTTGTTACTTCAGGAGTACAAGGAATTGCATCTTCACCAATCCATAGCCCAAGAAGAGATCCTTCATAACAGGCAGGTTTTTCATCCTAAATAGTAAGAATAAACATTATCAACTTCACTAAATGGGCATACAGTACCTATCAAATTTACCTCAGTGTTATGAATTCTAAAAGTACTCCTGAATTTTCCAATAGTGAGATTGTTCTCAGGAGGGCAAATGGCAAATATGCTTGATGACATTACAACAAATATGCTGCATTTTACATATTTGTAACAGATATTAGGATACATAATCATGGCACTTTTGCAAATCTTTGCAATGTATAATTATTGTAGCATCATCATGTCCTGTTGTGAACACTGCTATTTTCAGACATTTAATTCCTGATTTTCTGTCAAACCTAATCTCAAAGTAGCTGAGTGATTAGTTTTAATACAATTACATGGAATTAACTCTTATATTATTATACAGGTTGGACAACATAAAAAAAAAATTGGAAGATAGCCAAGTAGAGGCAGATTTCTATATAGAGAACAAAACTTCAGCTATTTTTTCGGAGGGGGATGATCTTGTTCCATCTGGGATAGAAATACTTGCCACCAAGCCTGACATGGGAAATCGTGGGTTAGCCTGATTCCAACAGTGACAGACTGGAACTGGAACCCTTTGGGGACAAGGATCTTAGAGGCCTTCTTGTCTTAGAAAGAGGAATCATTTTGAAGGACCACTTCATCTTCCTCCTCCATTGGCTCTCATTTCAATCTATTTAAAGGCCTGGGGGAAAGAGAGCCATAGGATAAGCCAGTGCCCAGGAAACTTGTGCTTTGTGTCCAAGGAGATATCTTTTCCCACTGCACCTAAACAACTGAACGAGCAATCCACTCCGGCTATAAAAATGAAGATCCAAGAAGAATCTTCTCAATGTCACGCATACAGACTGAACATATTTCCATCTCTTGAACCTCTCCAGATAAAAGCCAATGTGCTCTTTCCAGCTGGCTAGCTTTCCTGGGGTCCAGAGTCACCTTTCAGGAGCCCAGGTGATTAAAGAAGTAATGGGATATGAGGGGGAGAGCGTTTGCCTTATCCATCAGATAGAAAATAACCCATGAGTCACTGGGAAAAAGGAAAAGAAATCTTCCATCCTTCCGCTTCATCTTCTCCAAGCCAGCAATCCTTGATCCCAAAGGCAGTAGTGTAGGGGTGTCAAACACATCCGTGGGCTGGATGTGGCCCCATGGGATGCTTAGATCTAGCCTGCCGGGACACCCTGGAAACAGTAAAGGACTGGCCAGCAGTGCCTCTGCCAGTGAAAATGGCCCTCGCGAGCTCAGTTTTCACTGGCAGAGGGTTGCAGGAGGCTGTCCCAGATGAAAACGGAGATCGGGAGCCCGTTTTTGCTGGCAGAGCGCTCGGGCCACCACAGGTGCTACCGACACAAGGGATGTTGAGCTGGTGAGCCCACCCCAACCCCCATGGGCTGGGGTGGGCTCTGATGCAGCCCTCAATAAAATAAAGTTTGACACCCCTGCAGTACAGAATGATTCCACTACCTTTGCAGAAGGGGCATGGTCTGTTTCTTTTCCCTGAAATCAATGAGGAACAGAGCTCCCCAACTGTTATTTCCTAATGCCCATATTCATCGGGCAACTATAAAATAGCAGACGCAGGCAGCCAAAGCGTCTCCTAATGTGTCCAGTACAACAACAACAACAACAACAAAAAACTTCTTGGGCCTTCAGAGACCACAGTGTTTCCCACAACGATGGACGGTTAGGGAAAAGGAAGTATAAACTGGGGTGCTCATCTCTCCTCTCATAACATACAAAAGTTAAAAATGGTTCTATCAATCACAGCTATCTAGTCCTATGGCAGAAACAATCCTTCAACCAGAATTCCAAAAAGCCCCCTTACATTTCCACATCCCATAATTCAGCGGTTGCTGAATGTGGAATGTCAAAACAGGCAGGACTGGGACACTGCTAAGATCCATAGAAGCTTGGAAAGTCCAATGCCAAGCTGGAACAACATCAGCTAACCGTCATTCTATTTTTTAATGTTAACACAAACTGGGAGAAGAGGAACATGGCAAGCACATTTGTACTACTACCCTGAATTCGTATGGCTTATTTTCTGTATTCATATAATGAAAATTAAGTTTCAATGTGTTCAAACTATGTTTTTTCTAAGGATTGTCATCTTAAGGTAAAGCCAAATACCTCACATTCAGGAGGATCAGGATGTGAATGTTATCTGATAATCTAAATCAGTAGTTTAAGCATATCCTTGAGTAAAGGAAGCAATTTATAATTGCTTATTTGCGAGTCAAGAATCCAATTTGGGACTTCCGCTGCTGAGAAGCTTGTGTAAAAAAAACAAGGTTTGCATGAATGACATTTGAGTCTGTGAAAAAAGGTAATTTGGTCAAACAATTTAACCAACTCTGGTTTAAACATCTATGGAGATTCTTAGTCATCCAGGCCATGGTATTCCCAAAGGTTCTTTTTAAAAAGGCAACTAGAGTTTGTTTTTTTCTTGAAGATGTTTTGCTTCATCCAAGCAGCTTATTCAGTTCTGACTGAATGGTGGGGAATGGAAGGATTTGTATTCCTTGCAGTCATGTGGTTGTCGGTCATTAGCTCTCTGAGAGTAGACCATTTGGTAGTTTATTTGTGTCCTCAGGGCGATCTGAAGCACAGTTCAAATGGGTGTGGAACCTTCTTGGAACTGCTGAAAGGACTGTGTTATAAACAGGAGATAGGTGGTGTCGTATCCCTCCCCTTCAATATGTTCAGTTTTAACATAGATGGCCTCTTTTATCCCTCTTTCAAACCAGTGGTCTCTCTGTCCAGAATGTGGACTTTGCTGTCTTCAAAAGAGTGGCCTTTGTCTTTCAAATGCAGATGGACTGAAAAATGGATTGAAAGAAAGTATGGCACAACATAGAGAACAAACCCATTAGGACAGGATTCAGCAGTCCATCTGCACTTGAAAGATTGATCTAAATAATTATTTTTCTCAAAGTAGGTTGTTTATTTTTTACTGGAATATAGACTTCTCTAATCAGATGCAAATTCATGTAGAAGAAAGTAAAACATGCCAAATTTATAGAGCTGTATCCTAGAAAACTCATTACCTGAGGAGCAATTCGATTAACAATCTCTGAGATCTCAACTGTATGTCCACCAACTGTCAGTTTCTTTTGACTGTTGCCTAAAAGAAGAAGAAATTGGAATAAGAGAGCTCTTCTACTTTAAAAGCAGGCCAAGATTGGCTAATGTGCAAGCACATTGTTTCCCAATGAAGAAATACATTAAACTAAGGGAGAATGACAAAAATAGGACAAAAATTAAATATTAAAAATAACCATAATAATAATAAGGACAACAGCTACAACAATCAGAACTTACAATGAAGACATCACAGTAATAGACATTTTCGGTCTTTTATGATCAACAGACAACAATAAAAGACCAAGCACTCAAGAAATATGTTACATGCTAGCACAAGGTAGAATAGCCACAAAAGCCTTGGAAAAGATTTCTAGATGCCATTCGTTTATGCCTGCAAAAACCAAAATAGTGCAAGCAATGGTATTTCCTGTGAAACTCTATAGAAGGAAAGTTTGAAAAAGTAGGATAGAAAGAATATTGATGTCTTGAACTTTGGTGTTGAAGAGAACTTCTGATAAAACATGAGGAGCAGAGGAAACAAAACAACGGATCATTGAACAAATCAATACACATAATTGTTTTGGTTTTTGTTATTTTAACTGTGTGTACTACCAATGTCAGGTGGGCAGCTATAAAACTTAAATTAGCACAAAACTCCCATTTAGCACTACAAACCCATTAGAGAAAGGATAAACACAAAACAGCAAAAGGACAGTAAAAATCTGAAAGGAAAGCAAGGCCTGTTTCTATTTGATAAACTTAACAAGCTCAGCTCCTGGCAGGACAAGCTGGGAAGAATGCTTTGTAATAAGGTTCTACCAGTAAGTTGACCAACTTCATACTGGAAGATGGGAGCCCAACAGTAAAGCAGTGAAGTCTTTAAAAGGCTACACAAGCATACTTAATTGCAGATTTTTTTTTGACAGCCTGCTCCTAGACCAGGGGTCAGCAACCTTAAACACTCAAAGAGCCACAAAGGTCCTAACCAGAAGCCCCCGTTCAATTCTGGAGCTGACCGGAAGTCCGGTTCCCCCACCACAGTCTCTCCTAGCACAGCATCCTTTTTGCTCTACCTGTCCTAATTGAAAGCCCTATCAATTGTGGAGCTGACCAGCAACAGGGAGGTGCAGCAGAGTGATAAAAGAGCCACGGGTTGCTGACCCCTGTCCTAGACAATAGCGTGGACATTAGTATACACTTATACCCTGTTTTGTAAATGCTTTAATGGAAAAAAAAGGCTCTCCTGAATAGTTATTTTAAATAGATACAGGTTACTATAGTTCAGCTTCGTGTATACAGTTAGGATTGTTCTAGGGTTTGTAAACACACATTTTGAAAGATAAATTACTTAGAAAACATTTTAAATATGAACAATAATTACCGAGTTTATATACTGTAGGTGATTGAGGATCCCAAAAGATCTCTTGCTGATTGTCAATTTCATTTGTAGGAGAACTGAAAGTAGGCAACCGTGATCTGCTCACCTGAGTTCTCTTTGGCGTCTTATACAAAGACCTTTCTATAGAAAAATATAAAACAAAACACCTATTCAAAATGGACATGTATACCCACTTTATGAGCTTTGGTAAAATGAAACTATGCAAGTTGTGACAAATTATCTAGGCAACTGATGACCAAAATTGCTCCCAAGTGTTTTTGAGTTCCATGCCAGCTGACCAAATTCTGATGAGAAAGGATTGCCTGGTTACTTCCACTGAGTTACAGGGGACAGGATTGTGTGTGACATCAGTTTCCCCCACCTGCAATCTGGATCCGTATCCCCCCTGATTAGTGAAAGCTACGACTACCAAGTATTTGTTCATGAAGCTGGAAAATGCATCTCTGGAAGACCAGATTATGCATTCTACTTTCTTTAATCCAGCAACTCTGGATTAACCTGTTCCAAACATACCTTTCTTGGGAGAGTGCAATTTGGGAGAGTTAAAAAGGTGCAATTCCAGATAGTCCCAGAGGAAATGGATTATCTAAACCCATTTCAGGCCTGGGCATGGCATCAAAATATTAATCTTACTTAACCAAGGATAGTGTAATTCTCTTGGAACTGCTTGATCTCTCAAGCGGTCTTTGATACCATTTATCACAATATCCTTTTGGATTGCCTTTGAAGGTTGGAAAAAGAGAGCACTATTTTGCTATAGTGTTTTTCCTCCTTACAGTGGAAGTGCTAATCATTGGTAGTGGGTGGTACATATCAAGCTGTGTGATACAAGACTTAATGTTCCTGAAGACGAAACCGAAGGAAAAAAAGCCTTCATTTTGTAGTTCATACAAAGATATATTATTGGAGATCCTTGCAGACCCACAGGATAAGAACTTTATTTTTTTTCTGAAGCTGTAATAAATGCATAAGTGCTTTAAGTGCAATGCCTTTAACTCCCTATTTAAAAGTTCTACTTGCAGATCCAGTAGCAAAAAATATAAAGATTCTGGAAATAATGGGAAACCAGCATTATAAATTAGGAAAGGCTCGTTAACAAGGAGGGGGAAAGGGACTTGGATTTAAAATGTGGTACCCGATCCGCCAACCTTCCGGTTACGTCCAGATGCTTCTGATTACACTTCCCATCAGTCCCAGCTGGATGGGATGGTGGGAGCTGCGTTCCAAACTCGCTACCATTCCTTGGGAATAAACCACGGGATCCAGTGCAAATTATAGTTTTGCTCTGGATGAAGCTAACGTAACGGGCAGGCAGAGGAGCCGCATTGGCCAAAGCTGGGCTGAAAGGTGCAAATAGCAAGGACAAAACGGGGGGGGGGGGGCTCCGCAGGCTTCTCACCCTCCGCTCTGTTTTCGCTACAGGGACTCCCACCACGTTGGGCACTCTCAACAGCAGCTCTTCGTCTATTCCTCCGCCTTGCCGGGCTCGTTACAATCAGCTTTTCAGTTCCCGTCACCGACACCGGTTGCCGCCGTTTGTTTGCCATGGAGGAACCCGGCCTCCATACTCCACTAAACCGTTCGTAAAGTCGCCATCTTTCTCAGAGTAGCGAAGGAGTAGTCGCTGATTGGCCGAATCGGATCCTGCGGAAGCGGGGGATTGGCCGCACTCGTTTTAAGAGGAAAAAGGAAAGAGGGGCGTGGCCTCTTAAACGCGCGCGGTTTAGTTTTAATTAAAGTCGCAGCTTTCTAGTTTTTACATTTTGATTAAACAGGGAATGCACGCTTACAGAATGCTGTGAGTACAGTAATTAGGGGCTTTAACAGAAACTCGGTTGTCAAATCAACTGCAGAGGGGATTGCTTGTCAGCGAGAATTTTGCACTTAACCAGGCTCTTGCGTTTTAGAATAGCTTTCTTATACTAGAAAAATTACTTCCTATATACTCCGACTGAGAGCCTGCTGCTAAACCGTATTTAAAAACTAGTGTGCTGGATTAGAAGAGTGCACACGAAATTGCATAAACTTTTGCAAACACCTTTACAGTATTATTCAACTTTTTCCAACGAATTTATTCCACTACCTAGGGTATTTTTCCCCCCTTTAGATGGGAGTAGTTTTTAAGAAGAAATTGAGAAATAAGGTGGTTTTCTAAACAACAACAACAGAACAGTATATCCAGTTTTCTCCTTGCTTAAATTAGTTCTCTTTTTAAAATTATTAGAAACCTCCCTCCCCCCATGCACACACCAAACTGGCATAGTCCGGCTGTCATTCCTAAAACTCAATCAAAGTACAAAAGGGAAGTGGTTTTATGCCACCATAACACCAGTAAGTAATTCAGGACAGATAAAAGACAAATTTATAAATGATCTAGTCCCAACAATGCCTCTGGTCTCAGGATGGGGAATATTAATGAGGCAGGACATCTGAATGATGTGAGGAAGCCACAAATGCTGTTGTAGGAGGAGCTTTCGCTGGATTGCAGGTGCTGGGTTGTGATATTTGCTCTCTGAACATTATCCTGTCTGAAAAATATATGGAAGCATTTTTAGTCCATAAATGATCTCTTATTTTCATATAATTAATGACACTATTTTGAAACTTCTTCGATAGCTGTTAACTGTGAGAAGAGGCACTTAAGATTTACAGATTGCTCTTCAGAAGTGTCTGTGCATATATACACAGGTAGTCATTGCATAATGACTGCTCTGTCATTAAGACAACCTTTCAAAGTTATGATGGTGCTGAAAAAGTAAATTTCTGACTAATCCTTGCACTTCGTCACAGCATCCCTTTGGTCATGTGATCGAGATTTATGTGTTTTGCAAACAGCCTGCATTTACAGTAGTTGCAACATCCTGTGGTCACGTGATTACCATCTGCACACTTCACAGCCAGCTTCCGACAGAGTCAATGGAAAAGCCAGCAGTAAAAGCACAATTCAGTTTGTTGATATTTCTCTTAATGGCTGTGTCCTTAAGTGACAGAGTTGCCAGTTCCAGTTGCGTTTGTTAGGTGAAGACTATTTGCATATCTTTCTGTCATACAGACTGCTATAATATGGAATATAAAACAACTGAAATGTCTGCAGAAGATATATGATACAGGAGGAAGAGACTTGGATAATTGCATCAGCCATAACATATTTCTGTGAAACACTGTGAAACCATTTTAATTTATGCCACAAACTGAATGAGCCCCTGCCTCATATCATTTTCAGGTGGAAGATTTAAACTGATGCTGCTACAATCGTTTTGCTCTCTTTGGATTTTGAGAGGGCTAGGTATACATATTAATCTGAAGCTCTCCTTTTCTATATTTTTTCTCAGTTGCAATTTGCCATTTAGGATAACTCTCTATCCATCGATGTAGTTTCAGTTATTCCCATTCCACCTGCCCACCCCAACCCTGATGTAGAAATAACTCTGTTTTTATTAAGTATATTTCTGAAGGGCTTATTCAGATTGTATTATAAAGATGGTGTGGTAGTTGCAATTCTATTGGAGAGCAACAATGGGTTTCCCTCCACCCCACTGAATGTTAGATTTCTCAAGAAAAATTCCATTTTGTGCATCTGATGAAACAAATTGTGGTCCATGAATGCTTATTTTGTTTACCTGTCATGTCCCCTCGAACCTTTCTTATGAGAAACAAATAGCACTATACTACATTTGTAGTAAAATTAAAATGATATTTACCCTAGAAATTAATGTAACAGTATGCAAGACTGTTGAGGAAATCCTTCTTCCATACTGGGGAGCCTCAACTTGCTTATAAACCCATCTTGCTTCTGCTTTGCTGCTCATGACAATGGGCTCAATCTAATTGATTTAGATTGTGATTTCTTTATTAGATTTATATCCTGCTTTACATACAAGAGCTCAGAGGTGCATATTTATTTCTTAAGATTTTTATCCCACCGTTATTGCTTTATAAGTAACTCAAGGTGGTGAACACAATACTCTTTTCTCAACCTCTTTTGCCCCACAACAACCACCTTGTGAGGTGGGTTGGGCTGAGAGAGAGTGACTGGCCCAAATTCACATAGCTGGCTTTTATGCCTAAAGTGGGACTTTAATCTCCTGATTTTTAGGTCAGCCTCTTAACCATATACCAAACAATACTGACTCTCCTGCCATCAAAAAAAAAAAAAATGTTTTCACTCAACAACCCTGTCTAGTATGTCAGGCTGAAAGGAAATAACGTGTCCAAGGTCACTCTATGAGATTCTGTGCCCAAGTTTTTATTATGACATATGAACCAAAATTGTAATTTATTTCTGAATTAGTGAGAAAAATAGTTATTCTAACAAACAGATACATAATTTTTATTAGGCAATTATTTGCTTTGTGAGGTGGAACGTATGTAGACTAATGCTAAAATTCGTATCTCACAAATTCTGTGAATTATTCTATAGCAGTTACTTAAGCTAAAGTTAGTGATTTTTTTTTTTTTGATCGGAAGAAATGTATATTTTAACACTGTGATCAAATTGAACAAGATTTTAAAATATATGATAAGTTTAGATACAAATTTGAGAAATATTATGGTTACCCCCCCTAATATTTTCAAATTAGGCCCCCCCAAAATGTCGGTTAACCCCCCCTCGACATTTTGAATTTGTTACATAAGTGTCTGATGGGGGGACTTTCAAGATTTCATACAACAATGATTTTGAAGATGATAATTATATAATCTGTTTACCTTTGTATATATTGCTGTATGGAAAACAGAAGGCAGAATTGTTTATTATATTATTATAAGATTTCATGGCTGATATCTGCTTAAAAATCTGCTTTCTAGACCACAGTAACTAAACACTGAAGCTCAGCACTGCCCAATAGTATTAGATAAGTTCACTGCCTAGAGAGAGAGAGAAGGGGGGAGAAAAGCAAGGGAAAATATAATAATAATGACAATAATTTCAAACAGACAACTACTTGCCACATACCATCCCCTATCAACAATTGTTGATAAGAAAAACAAAAAGTGAATAATGGACATTGCTGTACCTGGAGATAGCAAGAGAAGAGAAAGAACTGGAGAGAATCGCACACAATATAAAGACCTGTAAATAGAAGGACTGTGACAAAAGAAAACAAAGATAGTTCCAATATTAATCATGTCCTGGTTGCAATTCCAAAATCTCTGGAGCACCACTTGAACACCCTCAGCATTGACAAAATCATCATCAGTCAATTGCAAAAGGCAGTTTTACTTGGAACAGTTTACATCCGGAAATGATACCTTTAACGCTATTGTCAAACAACACCTGCCTATGCCAGGTCCTTGAGAAGGACTCGATAGGTGTGTTATGGAATGAAGTGACCAAGCAACATGGGTCAGTCAGAGAGAGAGATTTTATTTGCGCAAAGACTCAAAAGCCAGGTTCCAATCTTGGCTCTGAGTAAAGTCTCCATGCTTGTATGACACATTATATACTTTTCTAAACAAAGGATTCTGCTAACTCAGCAACTTTCCCATATATGGTTAACATACATTTGTTATTTTTAATTGACATTTCTTAATTATTAAAGTTTTACATTATCTTTATCCAACACTCATAATTCTTCTTGTAATTGGCTGAAGTACAAATTCTTCTTGTTGAAGGACAAGTTTTAGCCCATATGGATGTCCATGACCTAACCACCTCTAGCTATATGTCTTTAGGATCGTTCCTTTCTTCTGACAAGTTAGGGGGCCTCTTTAGAATGTTACAGGAAATTACATGTTGGCTTTGTATTCTCTGCAGCTGCACATATTTCTTGTCTTCAGAATATGGTTGCTTTTAGAATATCTTTTATAATATAATGAATATATAAAGTTATCCAAAGGTCATATATCCGGTTCTACCTTAGGTGGATAAAAATGCCAAAGTCAGTCTAAACTGACTTTGTCTGGTTAACTGCAGCCAAACATAATAATTGGTCACAACCAAATTAGCTATTTTTCTCTGCCCAGAAACAGGGCTGCAAACTCTATAATTCCCCTAATAAAGTAATATTACATTGTAATGAGGGAAAAGGTGCCCTTGGGGGTTGAATCAGCCCGTCCCCTAATGCCCATCAATTTTGTGGTAATCTACACCTGAGGAAGAACAATGACTGGAAAAGCCCCCTTGCTGCCAGCACCACCTTCAGCCCCTTTGTTATAAACCTGTGATGGCGAAACTATGGCACGCCTGCCAGAGGTGGCATGCAGTGCCGTCTCTGATGTCATGCGAGCCATCACCCCAGTTCAGCTCTGCTGCACATGCGCACACGCCTCCCACCAGCCAGCTGGTCTTCGGATCTCTGTTGCATATGCATGGGGGCTATGCACACATATGCGGGGGCAGGGTGCATTCAGGGGGTGGGCACGTGTGGGGGCCACATGCGCATTGCATTTGGGGGTTCACAGGCACGCGTTTTGGGCACTTAGTCCAGAAAAGGTTAGCCATCACTGTATTAAGCCATTTTCTTCCTCACCAGCCTTCTGGGGAACCAGGAGAAGACTGAAATCCTCACCCCACTCTGGGTCTGGCTAAATTGCAGGAAGGTGAGGGATTAGTCCTGGAATTAGGAGGGAGCCATCCTGAAGAGAGTGGAGACATCCCAGGAAATGATATGTATGTGTGCTACGTGGCTGGTTGAGTAGGAAGAGATAAAATATGTGCCTGGCAGAGCAGAAGGGAATTAATAAATAAGTGTTTAAAAGGATGGTGTGGTTGTGTACCTGGCCAAGTAGGGGTGCATCAGGTGGTTTGTCCACTTGATGTTTCATATTAAGGCAAATAATGTATGTTTAACCAATGAAATTTTGTAACCATCCTTTTTCCTTGTTTTCTTGCTTTGAACTGTATAAAAGTAATTGGAAAACAATACTCTGGGTCTTGGCTCCTTTTACTGGAGTACTCCAATAAAAGAAACTGAAAATGCCATTCCTTGTGTGGTGGTCTTTATTGGCTTTGGAGCCAGGCTAGGACTCATTTTGGGTACAACAAAGGGAAACCAAATAAAACTTCAGGGGATCAATAGCTGAGGCAGGTACCAGTCAACTCCAGGATTAATGGTAACTCAAAATCAACTTTATTGAAGATGCCAAAAGAGAAGACAAGGTTTTGCACCAAATACAGTTTTTTAACAAAATAAAATACAATCTTAACGCTATTCCAACTACTACAGCTAAACAACTTAACGTTCAGGTTTGCCTGAGGCCACCCCCTCATACAGTTAAATCCCCCAAACCCATAATCTCCACCCTCATTCAACATAACCACCCTTTTCCTTTATTGGCTCTTAGGAGTCAGGTGACTCTGGGCATATGACTGATTTGCTCTTTGAAAGACCAGCTACTCCCCACTATCTATTTACATCAGGTAGATTAAAATTGTGTGTCATTTGTGACAGTCTTAAGTAGAAGCAGTAGGACCCCCCAAAATGGTGATTTTGTACGAAGAAAATTTCTTTAATCTCATATTCCAGCAACTTCATCTTGCAATCTAATGCAGTTTCGGCATTCTAGTCATCATGATTACCAGAACCTGTAAAGTTTATTAATACTTGAGGTTAATTAATCAGTGTTAGAAAACTTGAAGCTCAAGAACAATATAATACAGATTTACCGTTTTGTAAAATCTATACACTTTATTGTATAAGAGGGGAAATACTTCAGAACACTTCTTTTATATGTTGAGAAAGTACCGGCTGGGATGTGTTCTTATAAAATTAATACTTATGATCTGCAGACAGACAGCTGCTGCAGAGCAAATTAAAGTGTAACACAGTATGATCTCTATATAGTAATTAAAAATGGAAATGTCCTATTCTGATGCCACGTGCATCTCATCCATAGAAGAACAGAGGCCCCTAATGGTGGCATTGGGAAATAACACAGGCAATGCATTTAGGATCCGATCTAGAAATGAAGAAATTAACAAGCGGAGATGCTTCTGAAATTTTCATATGAATTTTTACTCAGAATTGGGGTTATTGATTTAATTTTTAAGAATAGAATAGAATTCTTTATTGGCCAAGTGTAATTGGACACACAAGAAATTTGTCTTGGTGCATACACTCTCGGAGTACATAAAAGAAAAGATACATTTGTCAAGAATCATGGTACAACCCTTAATGATAGTCATAGGGAAACAGTCAGTATAAATCTTAAAGATACCAGCAATAAGGTTACAGTCATACAGTCGTAAGTGGGAGGAGATGGGTGATAGAAACAATGAGAAGATTAATAGTAATGCAGACTTAGTAACTAATCTGACAGTGTTGAGGAAATTATTTGTTTAGCAGTTTAGCAATTTTTTTAGCAATTTTCCTTTGGAAGGGGAAACTGATTATTTCCAAAATTTTCCATTCCTCCATTATTTATTTTGGAGCAACTGGACACTGTGGCCCTTCTATCCTTTCACTCACACCCTGTTATTGATGTGTTTTTGCATGCATGGGCAATTACATATAATTGTGTGGATTAGTTGTGTTGATTTTTTTTTTGCAGTGTTTTTATTCCTGAATTGGAACATAACTGCATAGTAGGAGAAACATTCAAGTGCTATTTTGAATCATGTGCAAAAGTTTTGGTGCATTTCAGAGGTGAGTTTCAGCAGGTTCGGAAATTTTGAGTAGTTTGGAGAACCAGTAATAAAAATTCTGACTGGCCCCACCACCATCTATTCTCTGCCTCCCAAGTGTCACTTGATTGGGAGGAAATGGGGATTTTGCAGTAACCTTCTCCTGGAGTGGGGTGGGAATGGAGATTTTACAGTATCCTTCCCCTGCTACGCCCACCAAGCCATGCCATGCCCACCAAGCAACGCCCACAGAACCGGTAGTAAAAAATTTTGAAACCCACCACTGAGTCAGTGTACTGTATACAATGTGCCTCTCTCTTGCCTATAATCTTTCCCTTAATTCACGTCACGTCTCCAAACATGTCACGTATGTTTCCCCCAGGTCCTCCAGTGATTCTTTTTTTAAAGCCCTTTCAACAACTCCTTCTTGGACTCTTGGTCTGTTCCTATTTTACTTTTTTCCCCCTCTATCTTTTTTTTTTTTTCTTTTACCATTTTCCATCAACCCCTTGCCTCGCTCACTGTCAGGTAAGTAATACTGACCATACTGACCTCAATAAACATTGCCTAGCAGTCTGAACTAAACAATGCGCTCTGCTTATTTAGACTGAGCTGATAGATGTGCAATACATTGGCCTGGTTTATGAACATTTGTGGATAATGCTCAAAGCATGTGCTAGGAAAGATATCCATATAAAGCAGTGGTGAAATCCAAATTTTTTTACTACAAGTTCTGTGGGCGTAGCTTGGTGGGCATGGTATGGTGTGACTTGGCAGGCATGGCAGGGGAAGGATACTGCAAAATCTTCATTCCCACCCCATTCTAGGGGAAGGATACTGCAAAATTCCCATTCCCTTCCCACTCTGGGGCCAGACAGAGGTGGTATTTGCCGGTTCTCTGAACTACTGAAGATTTCCGCTACTGGTTCTCCAAATTGCTCAAAATTTCTGCTACCAGTTCTCCAGAACCTGTCAGAACCTGCTGGATTTCACCCCTACTACAAGGGATTTCACTCCATTCTGCAGCATCCAGAGCCATCAGGATTGCAGGAAGAAAGTTATCATCTTGTTGCTATATATCATAACAAACCTCTCTACCAATCTGCTGCAAAAGTGCAATAAATGTATTAAACTCCCCCCCCCATGAAAAAGAGAGGAGGGGCCCCTGAAAATTCTGGGCCCCACCCCTAATGAAGTCCTAGTGTTATCACCACATCTCCAGTGAGCTTCCACAGGCTAAATAATGACGAGGAGGCACACTCCAGCCTCAAAACTGTAGCTTATCCCTATGAGGAGGAGGAGGATGAACATGAATTAATAGGAGATTCCCTGCAGCTGAGATCCAAGGCACACTGATGTCTCTAACTCCAGAATCTGATGAAATGTTTTGCCAATCCAAGCACTGAGATGTTGAAAAGGAAAATCAATTTTCTTCCTGCCCAAACCTAGGGATGGGTTATCTCCTTCATGGCATGATATAGGGCATTATAACAAAGTGGGTGTTACCCAAGCTAAATTCTGAAATTCAATTCCCATTACATTCCTGGGAATCTCAAGAGCACAGTGAGGGCCCAACACCAGTACTTCTTCTTGACTCTTGATGCTCCTTTTCCATCCTTTTCCATTCAGCAGGGTCAGGGCCACGGGGAGGTCACAGCCTCTCTGTGATATTGGTATGTTCTGGGTTGTTTATTCTGACTAATTCCATGGTCCATGCTGAGGTTTCCCTATCAGGAGTGGCTCAGGAATTCATAGTTACCACAGCAACTACGAAGTCTATTGTGAGTTATTTCTGGCCCTACCCATTCAGCTGAATATAGTTTTAACTATATAATGTTAACTAGATGTCCCATTGGGTTATTGTTTCAGAGACATTTCCTTACATCAACAAAAAAACAGAATGAGGACCGGCCAAAAACCAGTGGGAGTGAGAACAACTTCCAACTTCCTGCTAGCTTGCCTTGTTTGATTCATAATAATAACATTTTTCCTTAAAATTATTACTAGGATCTTTTAATGCAATTGCATTTCATATCCCAAAGTCATAAATCTCTGCTGTAGATATATCCACACATTTGTTTTTCAAAAAGTCCATAAGAGAGTCCAATTCATTACCGATCTACTTTGTCATCTCTAGATCTCTTGGATTCACAACCCTTTCAGTCTTACCCATCAAATCTATAATTTTCCAACAAAGTTCCTTCTCCAACTCTGTAGGCAATAAATTAATTTCCAGCCGCAAATCTGATTTATTATTGCCTGTATCTGAATTTCCTGTTTAGGTTGATTGATAATTATTGCTTCATGGAGCCTATTTTCAAAAAGAGCTTATAAATTAAGAAGCATTCTTCTTTTGAAAGTTTCCCATAAAACTTTTGTTGTTTGCCTTTTTACTGTAATCCAAAAACATAGACAATTCCCCTCAACGACAAACTTCCACAAACAGTTAACTGCAGGAGGGATTGAAATATTTTTCCCATCATAAAGAGTAAATGGATGCTTATAAATACTGCAAATTAGCAGAAGCCCAAGGGAGGAATAAGAAATCAAATATCTTCTCTTTTTTTTTCTTCCTTTTTCTTTTTTTCTTCTTTTTGTTTTCTAATTTTTGTAATTGTCAGATTTGCTGTCCTCATCTTTTCTTCTCGACATGGACATTAATATTCAGTATCAATACAATGGAGATCTTAATACCAAATTATCACCTTAAGACAAAAAATGTTTATTCTATAACAAATCCCTGGATGTAATCTGCAGCATTTTTTATTCAATTCTGGATGTGAAAGTTAAATAATCTGATGGTCCTTAATACTGACATTTTAAATCATAATTAACACCAATATAATATTTTACACTCTTTTATCTTCAGTGGTTTAAGTTATCTAAACATCCAATGTGTTAGCAGTCTTTAGGCTATATTGTATAAATACTACTGTATCAAAATAATATATTGTGTATGTGTCTTCATCATTTACTCCAACTAATTTCAGTTACTTTCAGTTCAGGATATACTTCAGTGCATTCTGAAATTCATCTGATTTATCCATGTTCAAGATAAGATGGATCCTGATTTTGTAATCAAATGTTCTGAGATAAAACGCAGTTGAGGAAATTGCTCTTAGCTATCTTTGAGGGTTTTTTTTCTTTTTTAAATATAATTTACATAAAACTAATCCACACATATGTACTCTATATGGATTAATAATCTGTTGCTTGAAATTATTTTCATCTTGCCAAACCTCTAGAGTATGCACAAACTCACAGAAAAAAGGAGTAAATATGCTCCTATGTGGCAAGTTCAGGGTAGGGCATCTTTTAAACTTCCCTAAAAGTAAATTATAGGCTATGTAAATTTTATGACCAAATGTCATTTTACAATCATGATTCAATGGGAAAAGAAACTGTGCTATCTAATTGCAAAATAATAGGAAGGTACATATAATCTGCAAGTCTAACCTATTTATCCATGGTTAGCAACTTGCTTGCCAGACCTGAAAATACTGACAACTTACAGATTTCTCAAGGTAATGTCAAAAGTGCTTTGGGCAAAGTCCAGTGATGATACACTTTTTAAAAAAAATTTGGGCCACGCATGAACCATCAAACAGCACTTGGGGCTGAGGGGATTGCCCTGCTCTTCTATAAATGTTCCGTGGCAAACTGTCTTCCTTTCTGCAGATTTATTGCTGTGAGTAATATCGAATTTCATGGACTTCTGCTTTCTCAGCAGCATAGGGATTTGACAAAAGAGCCCATGCTTTCCTGCAGCAAGCAAACACTTTGCAAGATCAAAGCTGCAGACTACTGGCCTAGGCAGGAAAAGGAGATTAAAACCAGGCCCCAACCGTGAAATGTCTCTGTGCTGAGTACAAGTTTTGTTTCATTCCTGTATAGAAAGGGAGGGGAGAATAAGGACTTTAATGTGTGGCGCTTTTAAGTGTAATAAAGAATGTTTGTGAAATACCTGAAACTTAAAAGCCATGCTATATATAGGCCAGATAGAAAACTAGAATGCTAGCAATAGCACTAGCACTTAAAATTTGTATGTTGCTTCACTGTGCTTTACAGCCATCTCTAAGTGGTTTACACAGTCAGCATATTGCCCCCAACAATCTGGGTCCTCATTTTACCGACCTCCGAAGGATGGAAGGCTGAGTCAACCTTGAGCCGGTGAGCATTGAACTGCCGAACTGCTAGCAGCCGGAAGTCAGCAGAAGTAGCCTGCAGTAGTGCATTCCAACCACTGCAGTACCATGGCTCATCTTGGTTACTCCATGATGCTGGAATAACCACCTGTGGCCCAAGCAGAGATGTGTGTATGGATGCCACATCTCTTTGCAGAAATGCAGGGAGCTGCCTTGCTTCCTATCTTTATGGCTTGGTCACATGTCCCCCTCTAGGTGGCTTCAGATATGGGAATGGAAGGGGATCCGGTGTCTGATTTCTGATACCCATGCCAATTGTGTATGTAGTCTTTAGGAAACCAAAGAGCCGCAGTGGCGCAGTGATTAGAGTGCAGTACTGCAGGCGGCTTCTCCTGATCATCGGCTGCCAGCGGTTTGGCCAATCGAATCTCACCAGGCTCAAGGTTGACTCAGCCTTCCATCCTTCCCAGGTGGGTAAAATGAGGACCCAGATTGTTGGGAGCAATAGGCTGAGTCTGTAAACCCTTCAGTGAGGGCTGTAAAGCACTGTGAAGCGGTATATAAGTCTACGTGTTATTGCTATTGCTATGTAAGACCCACAATAGTTTGGAAAACTGATACCAAGACCAAAAAGAATATTACTGGCTATAAATAATAATGGTTGCTTCAAAACAAACAAACAAACACAGCTCCTTTCTGATGCCTTGTGCCAATAGTTGTTCAGAAATGCTAAATTGATAGTTCTCACCTTATCTTCTCTAAGGTGGGAGAAAAGCCACATTGGCAAGGTGAGGTTTCCAACAGAAATGTTCCTTCTCAGACATCTTGGCTGATCGCTTTCCCTGGCTTCCCCGGAGGAGACTGGAATGACCTGCAACTTCTACCTCTTCTTCCTATCAGTGGAAAGAGTTATTAAAGCTTCCCAGGTTTGCAGTCAAATTGGTCTATATGCTTATAGAGGTAGTCCTCCCTTATTGACCTCTCATTCAGCGACCGTTTGAAATTGTATCAGCACTGAATGAATGGGACTTATGACCAGTCCTTGACGTTCTGGTCATTGGAGCAACCTCACAGTCCTATGGTTGCAATTGGGGTGCTTGGCAACCATCTCATATTGATGAGGGTTGCAGCCTCCTGTGATGAAGTGATCACCGTTTGTGCTTCTTGCAAGCAAAGTCAATGGGAAAGCGGACAGAGGAAGTTGCAATTTGCTCTGGTAAGTCTTCCTACGCACCACATTGTGCCCTCCTTCCCTTAACCTTCCTGTGCTTGCACCCACTTGCACTTCCATGTCCTCTTTCTCTCAGCCTCCCTGAGCTCAAATGTGCTTGCACTGCCACCAGTGGTGGGTTCCTCCCGGTTCGGCCCCGTTCTCCCAAGCCGGTAGCGGTGACGATATGACATCACCGAACCAGTTGTGCCCCCGCACCCCCCCCACCCCCGTGTTATTCTTACCTTTTATTTGGCCCCACCCCCAATCTATTGCTGCCTCCTGAGTCCCAGCTGATGGCTAGAGGGAAAAAAACTGTTTAAACTCCTGCCGCGGGGCTTCAAAGGGCTGCCCTACAGCTGATCCGATTTCTTTCTTTTAAAAGAAAACAAATGAGTAGACCAGTGCCTGCAAAAAATAAATGGGTAGATCAATATAGCTCTGCAAGCAGTTAAAAGCTGGTAGACCAGTACCTCTGCTAAATCCTAAATAATTGTCACATGACCATCAAGCCACGCCCACAAAATAAGCCATGCCTACAGAACCGGTAGTAAAAAATTTTAGAACCCACCCCTGACTGCCACATGAGCCTCCTTCCCTCAGGTGCCCTGCACTTGTACCTGCTTGCACCATGCCATGCCCTCCTTTCCTTAGTTTCCCTGCACTCAAATGTGCTTAAACCACAGTGTGCACTCCTTTCTTCCCTGCACTTATACATGTTCGCACTGTACCATGCTATTCTTCCCTCGGTTTCTCTGCACTCATACATGCTTGCACTGCACTGCGCTCTCCTTCCTTCAGCCTTCTTGCAATCATACATGCTAACACTGACCCACACTCTCCTCTCTTTGGCCTCCCTGAATTCACTGCACACTTGAGCATTCCCTCTCCTAACTCATTTGTTGCCTGGGCCAGATTTCCCAGGACCTCTTATATCCCTTTGAGGTATTCCTGAACGCCTTACCTGAGATTCCAAGCACTTCCTCCTTAACAACCCACATATTTTGGGATTATGATGGCAACTGGGACTGCCTGGATTGTCATCCCTAAGCAAAGCAGTCATGTGACATCGCGATTGGATTAGGATCGCCGTCGCTAAGTGATGTGGTTGTTTTACAACCACATCACTTAGCGACGGCGATCCTAATCCAATCGCCATCCTAACCTGAGGACTACCTGTACATGGCAAGAAAATAACATGAAAAAATGAATGCAGTGAAAGAGTTCAATCTTTCAGACATAATACTTGTGAATCTCCCTTTCTTTCTTTCCATATAGTTAGGAATTTCAGTAAGTGTGAAAGCTTATATGTTCCCCCCACCCTCTCCAAAGTACCGAAACAGGTATTTTCACAATGTTATCATGCTATAAAGATGATTTCATATAATTATCATTATCGCTATAATCCGCCAAAGACTTGATCGGGCATGGGCCACCCGGAATACAAAGGGATTTACATCAAGGGAAGTGTGATTTCATTGCAAATCTGCTGACTGCTTATATGAGATTCGTAAGCGTTTTAATTTAATATGCTTCTCCTTGCCTTTTGTTCTTCTATCTTGAGGGTGAGCGTTCTCTGTATGAGAGAGGCTTGCTGGTAGGTATTTTGTATCATCTGGCTATTGTGTTTGTCTGGCCATTCCCTGTGAAAATCTGACTTGTTACAGCTTCTCTTTGTTTCTGCTTTATATCTTGAGCCATTTATACCAGTGATGTGGAGCATCTCGCAGAATCCAATAACTGCAGCTTATTTGAAGATGAAAGCCTTGTCTCTCCTTTAAAAACCTAGAAAATGAAAGCCCGTTTTCATTGTCAAAAAGATAAAACTATACATCTTGACCAATGGTGAAATCTGAACCAGTTTGCTTCTGGTTTGCTGGCTGCGCATGCATGCTGCACGCCAAGCGAGTGCTGTGTACACACATGCACAGTAAACACCAAAAGGAGGCTTGAGAAGGTAAGTAGAACAGCTGGGGGCGGGAATCAGATGTGGCACGCGAGCTTGGGAACCTTTTTTTAAACTTTTAAAAGGATTTTTCCTACCAGTTCTCCGGAACCGGTAGTAAAAAAAATGCTTTAAAAAGGTAAAAGAAAAGGTTCTGACAATCACAGCTGTGATGCACGATCGTCAGAACCTTTATTTTTTTTTTTTTTTTACTTTTTAAAAGCATTTTGTAACTACTGGTTCTCCGGAACTGGTAGTTAAAAATGCTTTAAAAAGTTTTTTAAAAAGTTCCGATGATTGTGCGGCACTCAGCTAATCTTCGGGACTTACTTTTTTACTACCAGTTCGGTGAACCAGTAGCAAATTTTACTACTGGTTTGGACAAACCGGCCTGAACTGGTAGCATTTTACCTGTGACCTTGACACAAAATCTGCCTCTTTGAAATTTCTACCCGTCAGATCTCCTTAGATGTGTCCACGAGTTTAAGGGCAGAGGTGTCAGCCTTGGCAACATGATGGATGAAGAGTTGAAATGCAATCCCTGCCTCCTTCTGTATTTTTTGTTAATAGCAATCTTATTAAAAATTATGATTATAATCATAAAAAACTAAAAGAAATAAAGGGAAAAAGAAAAAATAGAAAGTGCAGACAGAAAAGAAAGAGGAAAAAGAGAAAATACTGTAAAGAAAAAGAAAAACATATAAAGAAGTGACTTCCCACTTCTTCACAGTAATAAATAATTTTAGAAATTTATCACTTTCTGTAAAATACAGTAAATCATCTCTTCTTCCCATGTGCCATCTCTTATCTATAAATAAATCCATATAGCTTGTGTTGTTTCAGTCCTGATGTCAGCAAAAGTCCATTGAAGGTTACCAGAGATAACGTATCTATCATAAATTAAGGCAAATATACATGTCCCAGGGTAATATTGCAGGATCCAATCTGGTTCAGTCACCGGGACCAGAGGTTTAGTCTTCCAAGCTTTGGGATTCATGCTGGAGCCTATCCTCCGGGATCATTGCAAAAAAAGACATTAAGAGTTGTCAATCTTATTTTATGAAGTTTTCTCTCTGGTAACGCTATACCTCAAACTAGGGCATATAAAACCTTTGCCAGACCTATACTTGAATACTGTTCACCTGCCTGGAACCCTTACTGTATTTCAGACATGAATACATTAGAGAGGGTCCAGAGATATTTTACTACAAGAATACTCAAATCTTCTGCTCAAAATAAAATTCCCTATACCACCATATACCACAACTTGAAATTTTAGATCTGGATAGCCTCAAACTACACTGTCTACATTCCGACTTATGCCTAGTTCATAAGAATATTTGCCAAAAATTCCTACCTGTAAATGAGTACTTTAATTTCAACCATAATAACACAAGGGCTATCAATAGATTCAAACTCAATGTAATTCGCTCTATTCTTGATTGTAGGAAATATGACTTCTGAAATAGAGAACACTCTGGAACACTCTACCTGATCCTGTTGTTAGTCTCACTAATCCCCATACCTTTTACCTTAAACTGTCTACCGTGGATCTTTCATGTTTCTTAAGAGGTCCCTAAGGGGGCATGCATAAGCGCACCGGTATTCCTACCGTCCCTGTCCTACTGTCCCCATTTATATGTACTCATTTTATGTGTTTATGTTTTGCCTATTTATATCTTTTTATTTGTACCAGTTTTTTTTCATGTGTCCATGTCTATGTCTATACTGTTACTTGTTTCCTTGTACTTGTTGATAAATAAATAAATAAATACATACGTACGTACATACATACATACGTACATACATACATACACACATACATATATTTCTTTCTACTGGAATATCACATTTTGGAGAGAGAGAGAAGTTCCCTGAGGATGGGTTTCAGCATGAGTTCGAAAGCTCGGAAAACTACACCTCTGGTCCCGGTGATCGAACCAGATTGAATCCTGCAATATACCTATTTTAATCTTGATCAAATAAATGAAATTTATATTCTTCCTTTTACTTCTAAAAATCTTCATTTTTAGTCCTTTTCAAGTAATGTCATAGAACTTGATTTCTTTTCATTTTTCTTTGTCCTTTCCTCACAAAATTCTTCAAAGCTCAAACAAGTTTCTTTTGTAAATCCAATGCAGGAAAATTATCGAGGTCGCTTTCTTGATTTGTTATTTGTACAGCTGGATCCTTTTGCATGTATAACCCCTTTCTCCATGGTACCATCAGTGTTGGAGCCTGCCAGACTTCAGTTACATAGCACCCACTCTTATTAAGATCTGTATGAGAGATGTTAACTTCAGTTGCCTATAGTTAGAAACATTCTGGGCCTTCTCAGTAGCCAGCCCTAAGCTCTGAAATGCTTTTCTCTGGAAACCCAGAGAATGTTCATGAGGCCTAGTAGTTAGGAAAGATTTGAAAATAAAATATTTTAGTCAAGTTTTTTCCCTCACCTGGAATTTGAATATTTTTAGGCATTTTACTCTACTGTTGTATAATTTGGGAAGTGCTTTCACACATTTAATAATTTTTTTTTTCTTTTTACAACTCTGTAATCCCTTAATTCAGGGTAGAGTCAGGACAACTGAATGAAACTGAGTATTTCCCAGCAGGATGCCCTTCCTGATGCCTACTTGAAGTTCCCAGCAGATATTATCTCTGAGCCCTGAGAGAGAAACATCTGCTGCTACCTAGGATTGAAATTTCAACCTTATGAATGGGTGGCGAGCATCCTCACCACGTCACCCTAATTAATTATAGGAAGTAATTAACTTCCTATAATGTTGAAATGAATAGATAAAGGTGGGGGAAAATACTTAGAAAGAAGGTGTGAATGGATATAGTATTATCTGTCACCTGTAGAGTAATATAGAAATGATACTTGATACTCCATCCTCCTTCCAAAATAACAAAACATTGATTCAATAGAATCCTCACATACCATTTGATACTTTCCAATTCTGCCAGAGACATTTTTCTTTCTGGAACAATGTTATGTGCATTCTAGAGGTCTGCATACTTTGAGACTGATCCAGTTTTGGGACTTGAAAAAAGGCTGTAGCTGCTACTTTAAATCTGGCATTAATTTTAATGAATGGATTCTAAGATTTTAATGAAGAATCTAAAGTGTCTTCTCTGTATTTGTATGAAAACCTGAAAGGAGTCAGGCTGTTTGAATATCAGTTGAATTTATGAGAGAGACTGGAATAGATCTATTTCTACCTCTTTAGGTTTCTTCAGCCAGCCATGCCCCCTTTTCTTAATTCTGCCCTGTAACAGTCAGATATTTATTTATTTATTTATTTATTTATATAATTTTGTACAATAGACATACAGTAACTTATGAAGAGAAAACAACTATTCCGCTCATTTATGTATTGATGCATTGTTATCAAGAGCTGGAAGGCAAAACAATTGGCTGTATAATTCTTCAGCCTGCAGACTTGATGAAAATTTGATAACCAGATCAGGGGAGCCTGTAACCGAGTCTCTGCATCTCCTGTGGCTATTGAGTCACTAATGTTTATCTAATGTTGCTGCCAAATGTGCAAAGGCAGGACTTGTTGCAGGTCCCAGGGATGAAATTGGTTGTGGGAGAAAGGAGCATTACAGAGGCTTCCCAAGAGATTTTTCTATTTCCTTTTGATTCTATAATTTCTCTTGGTGAGGAATAAAAAGGAAGCAAGTCAGGACAAAATCCTCAAGCTTAGCAGATAATTATGCAGACAAACATAACAATTACAAAGATTTTCCTCTGAACCCCACACACAGTTTTTGATCCCATGAATGTCATAAGGGTTGGGTGGAGATACTGGAGAAGAGCAGTTGCAGAACCAGAAAAGGCAACTTGCTCTCATTTATGGTTGGTTATTTCTTGGTTCTTCAGGCCAGCTTGGGGAACATCTAATACAGTGATGGCTAACCTTTTCCAGACCGAGTGCCCAAAGTGCGCCTGAACCCCCAAAATGCAATGCATGTGCAACCCCTGTGCATGCGCTCCGCCCCCATGCATTCACGTATGACCCCCGCACATGCCCCCATGCATGCACGCACCCCCTGCATGCAACCCGCATGCACCCCACGCCCTGTGCATGTGTGTCAGACATCCGATGACCAGCTGGCTGGCGGGAGGCACGCGCACATGTGCAGTGGAGCTGAACTGGGTTGACTCTGGCTCACGTGCCCACAGAGAGGGCACTGCGTGCCACCTGTGGTACATGTGCCATAGGTTCACCATCATAGATCTAGTATGTGACATTACATATGTAGCAGGAGAGAGCTGATCAGACCTCCTGATACTTTGAAGGAGATGTTGGGGATCTTGATATAGATACAAAAAAAGACAGGGCTTTGATCATGCTCCTGTGACTTTTTTGACCCCCTTCCCCCCATCCTGGTGCCAGTTCCTTATTGTATTGGATGGATGTGTATTGTTTGGGTGGTACTATATTGATTGTACAGTAATAATTCTTTTGCCTGAACCATACCCTTGTCTTCCATTTTATGTTCCTGAGATGCTGTATTAATCTTACAATGCTTATTGCATCGAAATAGTAATTAATATGCATTTCTTCCTCTCTTCCTGTCCTTGTTCAGTAATAGAATATTAGTTGAATTGATTAAAGGTCCCCCCTCGCACATATGTGCTAGTCATTCCCGACTCTAGGGGGCGGTGCTCATCTCCGTTTCAAAGCCGAAAAGCCAGCGCTGTCCGAAGACATCTCCGTGGTCATGTGGCTGGCATGATTCAACGCCAAAGGCACATGGAACGCTGTTACCTTCCCACCAAAGGTGGTCCCTATTTTTCTACTTGCATTTTTTACGTGCTTTCGAACTGCTAAATTGGGAGAAGCTGGGACAAGTAATGAGAACTCACCTCGTTACATGGCACTAGGGATTCGAACCGCTGAACTGCCGACCTTTCGATCAACAAGCTCAGCCACTGAGCCACCACGTCCCTTTAGTTGAATTGATTAGCTTTGCATAATCTCTACTGAATGTTGGATCACAATATACAGCCCTGACTGACTATCATTATTATTAGTTTTATGAAACAAACTTATCTTTCAGGCTAATGTGCTTGTTTCTAATCCTGTGTGTGTCCCTCTCAGGAACAGAAATATAGTAATCTCAGTATATTTTGAAAGTAAGGTATGATAAGAATAAAGAGCCTGGCTGATGTCAATCAGGAATCTAGAGGTTATAGACCAGGACTGTGAAACTGGCAGCTGGCAGACCAGCTGCTTCACATGCAGGCCACCCCCACCCCAGCACCACAAAGGGAAAAAATGTTGCGATACGTCACATGACAGCAACATGACACCGCAGGTATAAATGTCAGGATGTAACATCCCTCTCAGCCAATCACACAGATGCAGAAGTTGGAACGTTGCCCAAAGGAGCCAATTCTAAGATGGACTGCGTGTGGGGAGATCCAATTCAGAGTAGCTAAACAACCAAAGTCAGAATGGACAAGATCTAATCAGCACCAGAGGGCCAATGATGAATTTTGATGCTGTTACTACCAGCCTACCATTTACTTCCTGACATGGCTTCTCAAAAAGACCTCCTGCACTTTCTTGTTTCTTTGTCTGATTACTCTTTCTCTCCTAAACAAGGCTAAAAGCTTGTTGGATACAGAGCGGAACTGGCTATATAACTCCCATATCTGCATCTAAGTTGATCCTTATGCTTGCAATTTTTTCTTATTATTGCTCATGTCTTATACATTAGCCAATCTTATCTGGCGATGCCTTGCAAAATTCCTTAAGCAAACAGAGAAAACAGTAAATGAATGCATTCTTATCTTGTGCTTTACCTTTTAAAATTGCATCAAGGCAATTACAGAGGAAGTGACTTGCATTCTGAATGTGTTACCAAGGATGCATGAGTGAATAACAGAATAACAGAGTTGGAAGGGACTTTGGAAGTCTTCTAGTCCAAGTCACTGCTCAAACAGGAGACCCTGTTTCCTTGTCTGTTTCAGACAAGTGATTGAGTGATCTACGAGACAGTGGATCTACCTGGATATGAATTTTGGATCCTAAGAGTAACAATTTTATGGGATCTTGCATGTGTATTATTAACAGAGAGCACCTAGTGTGAATGAAGTTGAGCTGTCCCAGCTCTTCAAGTTAAGAGAGAAAGACAAATGGCTGTCTGTGTAAATCTGATAGGTATAATTTAAGAAATAATACTATGGCCTTTGAGCTATGATGGCAAACCTATGGCACGTGTACCCTAGCTCAGCTCTAGCATGCATGATTTTCGGGCCTTCCGAGCCCACCGGCAACAGGCTGTTTCCAGCCTCCAGAGGGCCTCCGGGGGAGAGGCTGTTTTCGCCCTCCCCAGGCTCCTAGAAAGCCTCTGAAGCCTGGCGAGGGTGAAAAACGGGCCTACTGGGCCTACCGTGCCATTTTGTAGCTGATATTTCCACCTGATTAGGAGAAATTCTTCACCAGTTTCTTCTTTAAAGTCTACAGCTCTTAACTCTAGTGCAATTTACTGTCCCTTGTGGATGTCCTGTTCATTAGTCTTCCTAGGACAAGGAGAAACATGATGCCCTAAATCCTTAATCTCACTCAATAATCTTAAACATTAAGACTTATTTCTAAACACTGAGCTAATTTCCAATCCTACGGGGAAAATACAGAAAAATACAATCAAAGTTTACAACAGCTTTCTCACCTCAACCCACAGACAAACTGTAGCATTGAAGACATTGTTTGGCGTACAAAGAAGCAGGGTAAGGTGGATGTGACATAGATAGGTAAAAAGGTACACAGCATGGAAGCTGGGAGCCAGAAAAAAGTCTCTCTCCTTTGCTCATGATGTTGGAATGCAAGATCAAACACTGAAATAAATACAGGAAGATCCAGGATTAATAAAAGAAAATCCTTCTTTACAGTACATAGTTATTAAAGAATACAGCTGCCAGAAGATGTAACAAAGCTCGCACTTTAGGTGGCTTTTATATGGTCTAGACCAGGGGTCTGCAACCTTAAACACTCAAAGAGCCATTTAGACCCATTTCCCACAGAAAAGAAAACACCAGGAGCACCCGCCCTCTGGAATGAGCTACCTCCCGGAATACGACTGATCCCGGACCTCCATACTTTCCATAAGGCCCTGAAGACTTATTTATTCCAGCAAGCCGGCCTGGCTTAAATGGTTTTTTAATGGGAATTTCTTAATCTTTATAGACTTGGGGTTTTAATTTGGATGCCGATTGATTTAATTTATTTTAGGTATCTTAACTTTTGTATTGTATGTATTTTAATTTTGGATGTCCACCGCCCTGAGTCCCTTTTGGGAGAAGGGCGGTATACAATTATTATTATTATTATTATTATTATTATTATTATTATTATTATTATTATTATTATTATTAATAATACCCTTTCCGTGCCTGACTATTTCTTGAACGGCCACAAAACTAGCATATGTAGCTGAATGAAACATTTTGTTTTCTTCTGAAACTTTTCTTTTCTTGGATTTATCCATGGTTGGCCTAAGCAATCAGGAAACAATATCAATATAAATCGTAAGGATGCAAGCAACAAAATTACAGTCATACAGTCATAAGTGGAAGGAGATGAGTGGTGATATGTATGTAGCTGTGTAGGTATGGATATGGCTCTGTAGCTGTGGGTATGATTATGTAGGTGTGGGATGCGTGGAGCATTAATAATTACACTTAATAATTTATCTGTAATGACACTACTAATTTCAATTACGGTGTTAGATTTTTCAAAACTTTTTAATACACATTTTAAAAAGTGTTATTTTGTTAAATTGCTAAATTGTTTACTATGGATGCTTTAGTATTAAA
Source organism: Masticophis lateralis (assembly GCA_030761175.1). Classification (NCBI taxonomy): domain Eukaryota; kingdom Metazoa; phylum Chordata; class Lepidosauria; order Squamata; family Colubridae; genus Masticophis; species Masticophis lateralis. The sequence goes on from JAUDYJ010000002.1 coordinate 144,357,729, forward strand.
TATACCATAAATGTTACAGTATAGTAGATATAGAAGTATCTTACATACCAGCGGCCCTCAACCTTTTGGGCACCAGGGAATGCCATGGCCTGGTGCTGATCCACGGACTGGGGATTTGCGACCCTTGTTATATAATGTATTTGTATTTTCCCTTGTATTTACTATTTTACCTAAAATAGTAAAAGAAGAAGTAAAGAATAAGAAGTATTTTTACCGTTGCAATTATATTGCTTTATGTTGTTATGTATCCCGTAGACTTTAACTGTTCTTGCAAGCTGCTGTGAGCTGAAATGGATTGGGCACCATACCAAATTAATAAATAATAGGAAATGTGTTAGCATTAATACTGGCCTGTTTCCTTCCCTGGGAAGAAAGAGGTCTTATTAAGCATGGTGAAGTCATGCTTCTATGGAAGAGCCTGCAAGCTGATGTTTTGACACAATAGGTTTGATGTATTTAATGTTTTCCAGCCTTGTGTCTTTCTTACTGTGTTCTAGGCATCAGACAGTATTTTGTCTTTTTGCTTGACAAACCATCACTGAAAGACCAGGTTAGGGACAAAAATATATCTATGTGGATGTTAAGTGTTGGCAGCACATAATCCATCAGTTTGATAAAGTCAGCCAAGTATTTTACAGCATTTGAAATGTGCAAACATTACCTAATGATTTAACATGTTATCCAGATTCTAATTAAGACAGATTTTTATGCAAAATGTCAATACAGTCATTATGTGAATTCTGTCAACCTGCTAGCTATGAACTGCCAAGATTGGGATGATCATATCTTACATGATTGGTTGTAACAAAATCAGATATAATCCATGTGACATGTCATTTCTAGTACAAGGCAGGTGAAGCACCTTTTGTTGAAAGATATTGGGTGTGCACACTTTTCTCTCCAGTAGTTGTAGTAAAAGTATAATTGGTGTGTGTACCAATTATACACTGAATACCAGTGGTGGTATTCAGCAGGTTCTATCCGGTTCAGGCGAATTGGTAGCAGCGGCTCCAGGAGCCTCCGCCCACCTGCCTGGTCGTCACCCGTTTTTTGACACTCTGCCCATGCGCGCGCTCACATTTGTGAACTGATAGCGAAGGTAAGTGCATACCACCCCTGAAATTCATCCTCTATATTTAAAGAATGTTTGAAGTTTGTTTATGGTGCACGAAATCTAATAATAATTTTGAGGCATTAAAATAATTTTTAAAAAGATAAAATGGCCTAAATCTGACCAGACCGCTAAATCTCATATTAGAAATTACGTGCAGGTTCTTGTGAGATCCCATGTGAGATGTGGTAATTTTGCAAGCTTTTTGGCCGTTTTATTATTATCTTTTAATTGTACGGGTCTACATATGTTATTTGGAGATCCTGCGGATACCCTGGCAACGTGCAGCACCGTATTGCCTACCTTGCTTTTCTATTAACTTACTTCACGGGACTGTTATGAGGATGAGCAAAAGGAAGGGAAGGGGCCATGAGTACGTGATCAAATTCAATGGCATCAATGGTATTTAAGTAGCTCCCATAAATAATGTAACAATTTTGATTTAATTGTTGATTTGATTTAACAGATTTGATTTGATTTAACAGGTAACACATTAACAGAGCTGGAAGGGACTTTATAGGTCATTTAGTCCAACTCCCCACTCAAGCAGAAGACCGTATACCATGGCAGTCCAATCTTTTTGTGAAAATCTCAAGTGATGAAGCTCCCACAACCTGAAGGCAAGCTGTTCCCTTGGTTGATTGCTCTCACTATCAGAAAGTTCCTCCTCATTTCTAGGTTGAATCTCTCCTTGTTCAGTTTCCATCCATTATTCCTTGTCTGGCCTTCAGGTGCTTTGGAAAACAGCTTGACCCCCTCCTCTCTGTGACAGCCCCTCAAATATTGGAACACTGCTATCATGTTCCCCTGGTCCTTCTCTTTACTAGACTAGCCATGCCCAGTTCATGTAGAGAAATCCCAATTTCTCTCCCATCCTAACAGTAAAATTTTATTAGCAGACAATAGCTAAAAATTCACAGTGGGACAATGATACATTTTACTGATTAACTGATTTTCCTTCAAAAAGAGATGGTGTTTGCTCTTCTCTCGAAAAACTTGGAAACTTCATCCATTGCTAAATAATATGTAAAAGAGGGTTTTGATACAATCATAATACAGAACAGACTAAGTCATTCAATGTAGTTCTGCCAATCAATCTCAAGCAGTTTTCTTCTAATTCCTGCATTCACTCTAAGTACAGTATGTTTCTCTGTGTGAATATGTTTGGTGTATATGTATATGTATTTCCTGATTGCTTATTTATACCCTATGACTATCATTAAGTGTTATACCAGTGGTGAAATCCAAATATTTTTACTACCAGTTCTGTGGCTTGGTGGGTGTGGTGTGGCTTGGTGAGCGTGGCTTGGTGGGCGTGGCAGGGGAAGGATACTGCAAAATCCCCATTCCCTCCCCACTCCTGGGGGAAGGATATTGCAAAATCTCCATTCCCACCCCACTCTGGAGCTAGCCAGAGGTGATATTTGCCAGATTTCCGAACTACTCAAAATTTCCACTACCGGTTCTCCAGAACCTGTCAGAACCTGCTGGATTTCACCCATGTTGTACCTTAAGATACAATCCACTGAATTCAATGCACCAAAGACAAATTCCTTGTGTGTCCAATCATTCCATTCCATTCCATTCTATTCTATTCTATTCTATTCTATTCTATTCTATTCTATTCTATTCTATTCTATTCTATTCTATTCTATTCTATTCTATTCTATTCTATTCTATTCTATTCTATGCGTGCATCAATCTCTTCACCAAGATTGCTTATCTTAACTGATTGGATTTAAGACTTTTTTAGGAGATTGGACTGTAGCTGTCCAGAATTGTTGGGTCCAACAATGGCTTGTTGAGGAGGGGATACATCACCACTTCTTTCATTGTAGGAGGAACTACCCCCCTTTCTCAAGGAAGCTAATATCATCACAAGGACCCAACTACGGGTCACTTCCTGGGCAGCTTTATCAAGGTACCAAAACAACTATTTTTGAAGACTTTTTAGTAGCTACTAGGCATAGAAAAGTTTCTGTTTTCATAAAATCCCAATTTATGCAGCAATGTGTAATTACTACTTGAGTGAACTTCCTGAGGAACAACCTTTTCCTAGTTTTCTTAATAACAGCATATAGCTCTACCTTCTGGATCTTATAAGTTATTTGATTGCCTGCCTTCTCTCCACTTCAGCCTTAAATAATTATCTTGGCCGTGATAACGTAAGAATTCAAAGGGCTGATCAGTTGGCTTTTTTTTAAAAAAAAAGTGGATGATAAATGTGGCACCATATCCATTCTTCTTTATCTAGTGTATATGGAAGAAAAATTAAAAGAATCACAAAAGAACACCATTTAGGAGAAACGTAAGATAGCTTCAGCTTTATTTGTATGACTTTAACTCCTTCACCACTCCCAATAAAAAAGGTAAGAAAATGCAGCACATTTTTTTACATCAAAGCCAGAGCATGTGGTTACTTTTTGGACACTTCTGACCAAAGTTTACTCTGCTGCCAGTGAAATCGACAGCGAAATTCTCCTTGGTCTGAATGGGGACAAGAAGAGAATTAAGGGTGTTTAAAGTAAGTAGGGAGGAGCTCATGAATTTAGAGATTTGTATCATCATCAGCGGCCATTTTGGGGTGCTGAGGCAAAACAACCCCTTTCCCCAAGCCCATATTTTCTTCTCTGTTGCAAAGAAAGGAATGGACGTTTCTTTTATTCAGTGATGATTCTTTCTTTGCTTATTTCAATTTCTGATGCTTCTCCTGGATGTGCTTGTCACACTGTATGTCGATTTCAGGCCACTCGAGCCACCTCCAGAGGTAAAACCAAGAGCGCCACTGCCCATTCCACTTCCCAGATTAAATCCGTAGCCAAGACCACTTCCGCTGCTGTATGTACCACCACCACCACCACTGGAGCTGACCAGAGCTGCAGTATGCAAAAAAAAAAGCATGTCATTTTAGCGGAAACAGTGAGACACCTTGGAATATTCTAACAAATATTCTGCCAACAACAGCAAGCTTTGATTCTTGAAGGGAGCGGACACATTAACTATGGCTCAGCAGAGGCCACAATTTATAATTTCATATGTATGAAAGGTGATTTTGGCTCTCTTGCTCGCCCATTCAGTTGGCTTCTCTTGTCCTCAGAGATCTCATATAGAGTAGGCTGACTTGCAACATGGCAGTGGGGTGAAGCCACATTGATTCCGGGATCTCTGATTGACCATTCTGTCTTCTTTGACTGAAGTAGGATAAGGCAACCAAAGAAACCCTTTGTTTACATTATTGAAACTGATGGTTGCACCATCGGTTTCAAAACCACAAATAATCTAATAGATATTTCCTCAGGTTATAAAGATGGCTGCTGCCAATATTCATTCAGAATACACATCCCTGAAAGTGACTTTCACTATTCGATGTCCTCTGTTCTGGAATAAGAGGAAAAAATCCTTGGCTTTCTTCTCATTGGTTTAAACATTTTCAAATGGCTGCCATATCCCATCCCCAGCTGTCCCTTCTCAAGGTTTGGTTCCTTCAATATATCTCCATACAACTTAGTTTTCCATCACCTGATTGTGTTCACTGACCTTTGCTAAATCCTTATTAAAATGTAGTGCCCAGGACAGTATTCAAAGGCAGTCCGACCAATGCAGAACTACTATTTTCCCCGATTTGGAAATTCTACTTCTCTTGACATGACTAAAATGCACAATTGGCTTCTTTGCAGTGACCTTACACTACTGTGTCAGATTCCATTTCTGATCGTTCTGAATACATTTTACAAGTGCATTTTTAATACTGAGCCAGGTTTCTCACATCCTGCCCTGGGCTCATGATTCTTGTTAAATTTTATTCTGCAGCTTCCAGCTGATTTCTTCAATCTATCAAGATTGGCTGGCAATGAGAATTAACTGTATTTGTTATGCTTATTTTGTTTATGCAACTATTGTTATGGATCCGGGACACTTATAGTAGAACTACATAAAAAATATAAATACATTTTCTTCAATCCACCTTCCATAAGAAGGCTATTGATATGAAAGGCAAAATTCAGTCTCTGAATCCCTTCCTGACTAAGAATATCTCTTATGAAAATAGAAGTTAACATCTTGCATATTAGCCTTTATTTCTGTATCCTTGAATACGCAATAGCCATAGCTTGTTCTTTCTACCTATACCCTAAAGCAGTGATGGTTAACCCTTTCTGCACCGAGTGCCAAAATTGGAGCGTGTGCTTGCTTGCATGTGCCAGAACACCAGAACCTGGAAGAAAGCAGCTGGCCCGTGCATATGCGGGTGGCGGCCAGCTGACCTTCTGGGTTCCATCGTGCACATGCATGCCAGACAGCTGGTCCAGCGTGCATGCATACCAGCCAGCTGCTCTTTTCTGGGTTCCGTCGCACACATGCGTGCTGGCCAGCTGGACTTCATATGAAGGCCAGCTGTCTGGCACACATGTGCGCAATGGAACCTGGAAGAGAGCAGTTGGCCAGTGTGCATGCACGTGACGGAACCCGGAAGAGCAGCTGGTGAAGGTGTGCATGCCCACATAGAGGGCTCTGCGTGCCACGTGTCATAACAGCCCTAAAGCGAAGGAACATACAGCTGAGTATGGCCCCAAGAAATTGCTCCAAATGATCAAAATGTGATATTTAACATGAGAGAAGATGAAATTATTAAATGCATACCTATTATAGAATTCCCACCCTCCTATCCTTCCACAAGAGCCTGAAGACCTGGTTCTGTCGGTTGGCCTGGGGGGGCCAAATGGGGGATTTCCACACTGGGAGTGGCTGACGGATTGATGGCAGACTCCACCTCCCCTCCCTCCTTGCTCTATGCTCTCCACCCATCCATTTTTTGGTTATCAGATTGATATATCCTCATTGTATTCCTCTCTCCTTGTTTATTTTACAGGTAGCATTCAGCTTACAACGTCACTGAAAAAAAGTGACTTATGACCATTTGTCACACTTATGACCCCTGTGGCATCCCCATGTTCACGGATCAAAATTCAGATGCTTGGCAACTGACTCATATTCATGACGGTTGCACTGTCCCAGGATCACGTGATCCCCTTTGGCCACCTACTGACAAGCAAAGTCAATGAGGAAGCCAGATTCACCTAACAACCCTGTTACTAACTTAACAACCGCAATGATTCACTTAACAACTGTGGCAAGAAAGGTCATAAAATGGAGCAAAACTCACTTAACAGTGAGATTGTAAGTTGATTGCTACCTGTAAAATAAACAATGAGAAGGTAATATAATGAGAATGTGTCGCTTAGCAACATAAATTTGGGGTTCAATTGTGTCCGTAAATTGAGGTCTATCTGTGTTGTTCTATTATTTTATTTCTATTCTGTTTACACTGCTTTCATTTTCTTTTTTATTACCCCATGGTGAGATAGGAGGCAAATAAATAAATAAATAAATAAATAAATAATCTCTACACTTAATTTAATTAAGTCTAAATGTTTTTCCTAGCTATGCCTCCTATTTTTTGGAACGCAACTATAAGTACAGTTAGTCCTAGTTTAGCAATTGCAACTGGGATCAGTAACTTGGTCATTAAACAAGGTTGTCACTAAGTGAAAATGGCATGACCATGACTATGCTTATAATTTTTCTGTTTTCCTTCGCTTCTTGCCACTTCCTTCAGCTGAACTGGGGTACCTTCTGTTTGAGGACAATTTGGCATCGGCTAAGTAAGTGAAAATAAATACAGAAAGACACTGCAAAGTCACTAAGGGGATTTTTGAACACTGAACTTTGGTCACTAAACAAGGCAGTCACTAAGTGAGGAAGCCTAGGGGAAACTTTCATCTTGGAGAAAATTATAAATTGCTGCCCTAAGGGATGATTTCCATGATCTGTGGAATATATACTGAATAGTATATATACTATTTAATATATACTGAAATATATACTGAAAAGAAGTCAAAAAATAAGAAGTAAACTTACTCATGCTTACAGAACCAGCTCCGTCTCCAGACAACCTATTGTGTAAGAAATAAGCACACAAGCAATTTAAAAAAAAAATCCCATTCATTTTTCTAATTGAAAGATTTTAGTCTTTGCAATAAGGAAACAAAACATTATTAATGTAAAATATTCAGAAGAGACAGCTAACTGACACTTGCCAGTTTTAATTAATGTGTGTTGTTGACCTTAGGAAGAAGATGAGAAATACTACATTGGATGGGATTAATGATCCAGAAGATTACTCTCCCCCAGCCAGTCCTTTATTGTTGTTAATTGACAACAATATGAGTAGGATAAACTTAAAGGACAAAGCATAGATCTCCTTCATGATTCACTTAATCTCAACCATTTCACCATAGGAGTTTCAGTTAATGATTGGATTAAATGTACAAAGTGGATACATTTACATAGCAGACTTTAGCAGTTGGTATTAAGTTATTTATCTATCATCAGCATCATTTTAGCCATTGCCTGCAGGATGAAGAGCTCTTCTGCTTGTTTCCAAACAATACGCTTTCTTTTGCCAATTAGGCCCGCAACACTTGCTGATGGCATCGATCCATCTTCATTTTAGGTCTCTTTTGTGGATGCTTTTTTATCAAGTGGGATCCATTCTCTGCCTATTTATACACACACACACACCAGTGGTGGGTTGCTACTGGTTCGCCCTGAATCGGGCAAACCAGTAGCGGCAGGGGCGGGATACATGCACAGAAGTATCGCACACGAGCGCACACGCACATATGAGCAAACCGGTAGCGACGGGCTTTGAATCCCACTACACACACACACACACACACACACACACAGAGAGGGAGAAAGATATAGATATATACATACAATATACACATACACATACAAGCATAAGCTACCCAGAATTACCCTGTGGTAAAATGGGTGGTCAATATATTTTATAAATATACAAACAAATATTTTAAATAACAACAGTTTTTAAAAACAAAATGTCTTCTTGGCCTTAGATGTTTGTGCTGTAGCAGAAGTCTTATTAGAAGAGGCAATTGCTTCCATGGGCAATGATCATTAAGAATTTATTTTATATATAATCTGGACAGGGACATACTGTAAAACCTTGATTGTTTTTTTTTAAAGAACCCACTTGACTGAACACTGCAGCCCTAGTAAAGTTGGTGCAATGATCAGAATATTACTTCCAGCCACATACCTGCTCTCCTCCCCTTCCAGCAGCTTTCTGTAAGTAGCAATCTCAATATCCAGAGCCAGCTTGACATTCATCAGCTCGTGATATTCACGCAGCTGGTGGGCCATCTCTTGCTTAGCTTTGTTGAGGGCCAGCTCCAGCTCCTCCAATTTCGCCTTGGCATCTTTGACAGCCAGCGTACCACGTTCCTCTGCTTCAGCAATGGCGGCTTCCAGCTTGGCATTCTGGAGAGACAGACCAAGAGGACAGAATTACTCAGACGTTCTGCCTTTTCATCTCATTCACCATGGAGGAGGAGAAAATGAAAAGTGCTCCAAAGGATATTGTATGGGGACATCCATTCATCCTTTCTTTTTATCTTTTTCTTTTGCTACTTTTTTTTTTACAGGAAATATATTCAGAACAAATCCCTAACTGTAACCAGGAAAAAAAAAAAATCTAAAATTGGCTTCAGCTGCCAAGGCAAGACTGAGCCTGTTTGGTCAGTTTACAAGAATCCAAGAACTTGTGATGAGTAATTTTTATTGTAAAGTTACTAGCCATAAAGAAAACATCTCAGCAAGTAGAGGGTTTCAAGTCTTCTTTATAGATTCAATATTCAACCCTGTTTGCATCTTTTCCTTCTGCTTATCAGAGGTGGGATTCAGCCGGTTTGGACCAGTTTGGGCAAACCTATGATCAGCTGAGAGTAAACTGGTTCGTTCCAAGAGGATCAATTGATGTTTTATTATCTATGTTGAGAACAGCAAAGATGGAAAGACACACTAATTCCTGCAATGGAAGAATAGATGTTAAAGGTGATGGAGTTAGAGGGATGGTGAATCTGACTGTTTTAATTAAAGAGAACTTTGTCAGTTTCATTTCTATTGTTTCTGCTTTGTTACTGCTCTATTTCTGGACTTTTTGCTCGAAACTGAAAAAAAAATGAAACTTTGATTGTAGGTTTCGATGATTAGAATGATTTTTTTAAATTTTATAAATAGCTTGAAACGTTTATGTTGTATATTTTGTTTGCATTTTACACTACTAAAAAAAGTTGAAAGTCACAACTTTTTTCTTGCTTTGCACTTCTCTCTTTCTTTTAGTTCTCTAACTTTTGTTTTTCCTGTATTTTTATTTTATAAAGTCATGGCAAAAAAAAAAAAAAAAAAAGAATGAGCATCCTGCATCAAATAGCTCTGGTGACTAAAAGACAGAAAACTCTGTATTGGTTATTTTTATATGTCTCTTCTTATTTATTATTTTTATTTATATGCCATCCTCTTTCTGACCACTATTCTTGCTTTGTTTGCAATTGCACTCTTTAAAATGACCACGAGGATGTCTTAAAATAGCTAAAGAGAATATCTTGAGAATGTTGTGATAGTATGCTAAAGCCATCAAATAGACTATATATCTCTTCCTACCATTAGCGAGGAATCTCAGTTCTCAGTGTACTCACACAAGAAAATAAAAATTTTTCTGCAAAAAGAAGGGGAAAACAGCTGGGAAGTAAAGGGAGCTTCAATCGATCCTATCTCGGCAGATCACAATCATCCCATAGAACAGCAAGGCATTAACTTATCTTTAGAAGTCAGTGCAATCATTCAACTGATACTGTACAGTGATACACTGCCCTCTAGGTCAAAGTTAAGCAAATAGTGCAATCCTGGAGAACAGTAATTTAGACAGGAGTTCAAGAAATGTGATCCGCAGCATTTAAAATCAATATGAGAATCAATATTCGCAACTTGGGCGTCCTCCTGGATCCACGGCTGTCCTTAGAGGATCACACGACAGCTGTGGCCAGGGGGGCTTTTTATCAGGTTCGCTTGATACGCCAGTTGCGGCCCTTTCTAGATCGGGACTCCCTACGCACAGTCACTCAGGCGCTCGTCACCTCTCGCCTGGATTACTGTAATGCTCTCTACATGGGGCTCCCCTTGGGGTGCACCCGGAGGCTCCAACTGGTGCAGAATGCGGCTGCGCGGGGGATTATGGGAGCGACAGGGCGCTCCCATGTGACTCCTCTCCTGCGCGAGCTGCATTGGTTGCCGGTGGACTTCCGGGTGCGTTTCAAGGTGTTGGTGATCACCTTTAAAGCGCTCCATGGCTTAGGACCAGGGTACTTACGGGACTGCCTTCTGCCGCCAGTTGCCTCCCACCGGCCGGTTCGCTCCCACAGAGAGGGCCTTCTCAGGGTGCCGTCAGCCAGACAATGCCGGCTGGCGACCCCCAGGGGGAGAGCCTTCTCTGTGGCAGCCCCGACCCTCTGGAATGATCTTCCTCCAGAACTGAGAACGATCCCCGACCTCCGGACGTTTCGTCGGGCCCTGAAGACGTATCTCTTCCAGCTTGCCGGTCTAGCCTGATCCCCGTTGAATTTTAACATTTTTAGTGTTTTAGGGCTGTGGTATTTTAATATTTAAATCATTCTTAACTGTCAGCCAAAGTTTATATGGGTTTTAATGATTTTTAACTTTTGTACACTGTATTTTTATCTGGCTGTACACCGCCCTGAGTCCGTAAGGAGAAGGGCGGTATATAAATCCAATAAATAATAATAAATAATAATAATAATAATATTAATCCAACATCCATGTCAAATGCATGTTCACAAGGGAGCATGTTCCTTGGTCTGAGAACAAGACACAGGGAGGTACTCTCCTCTCCATGCCCCCAAAAATGGGCCCCTGGGAACAGGAGGGCTTCCAAAATGACTTATGCAAATCTTCATGGTAAGCAGTCTATCATCATCTGCCCTGGCATTGACAAGGTGAAAGGTAAAATGCCTTCATATGCATCTAGGGTCAGGAAACAGCAATGCCCTGCCTCAAAGGAAAAAGGAGGGAGGGGAAATCTAATCATCTGCCCTTTGCCCACCATTCATGCCACAATCATTTATTGCATTGTTGATATGAGATAAAATTACTAGCCATTTGCTATGCAGGGAATGTTTAGGTCCTCCACTCCCTCTATTGTAAGGGTGTAGAAGAAGGGTGTAATGCTAAGCATCTGGGCTTCAGACCTCCCATTCATCATTTAGAAGTGAATTCTCCTGGGTCACTGTATTTGCATTGCTTCTCTTTGAATGTTTGCTGAAGTCTCCCTGCCCTGAAGTCAAACACATATTATGGAGAGACAATAGCTTAACTCTCACTTTTGTGCAAACAGTCAACTTCATTTATCATGAAATATCCAATTCTTGTGGGTAACTGTAGCACAAAATTATATAAGCAGGTGAGGTTGTTATTTTTTTTAAACTTATATATTATTTATTCAAAGCTGCCCAAGCAGGAAAAAAAAAGGAAACGTTTGAGGCTTGGAACATCATGAATTCAACACTTAGGTAAGTGAGGGCCAAAATCAAGGAAACAGATGTGTGGCCAGATCTCTCCCCCACTTTTCTTTAAACATTTCAGCAGCTACAAAGGGCTCCAATTTCTCCATAATCTATTATCCCTGCTTTTTACCAAAATAACTTTAACTCCAACGAGGTTTGCAATAGAATCTCAACCTGCTTTTTCTTGCAGTTCTTTATAGTAACAAGATAAATACATCTGGCTTTAAAAAGAAACCATAAATCCAATATTATAGTTCTAGCTGTGATCTATTTCCTGCAAGGATTTAAATTGTAAGTGGGATGGTGAGTTGTGTTGTTGGGACTGGGCATGGACATTATACGATACTCAAGTCTTATTCCTTGGTACTCAGTGTAGTTTTTGTAGTGAGAGAGGCTAGTATTTCTTTTTCTTGCTCACCTGGTTTTTCGCATTGTCAATCTCAGCTTGCAGCCTCAGTATTATGCGGTTAATCTCTGCAATCTCATTCTTTGTGTTCCGCAGGTCATCTCCATGCTTTCCAGCGGTGGCTTGCAAGACCTCAAACTAAAATTAATAAAAGATGCAGAAAATATGCTGTGGAAAATATAAAGCGAGGTTGCCTCCTCATTCTAGGCTCCTTCCTGGGCTCAGTTCCCTATCACATCCTGAAACTCTACATAATGTTCAAGCTTCAGAATTGTTTTCTATGCAAAGACAAAAGAAATATCTTCTTTGCTCCAAGCAACTGACCCCTTTCTGAGGCTAGAATGACAAGTACAAAATGCCCATGTAAATTTCTTCAGGTGAATGGGGTATGCATGTGTGAATTGGGGGAGAAGGTTAGGAGAGAGAGTGAGCTGAAAGAGGATAAATGAATATTAAGAGAGTTTGTGGAAAACTAGGAAAAAATTCCAAAGGGATAGAACACAAACAACATCAATCTCTATCACATATCTCCAATGTTACATATACATTTTTCTATTGCTTATTTGAGAAATTTCCTGAAGAAATCCAATGGGCATTGCAAAATGAACCGTCATATTGAAGGAAAAGGCTAACTGATGGTGATACCATTACAGTACCTAGAAGGGGCTTTCTTAAACATCTGCAATGTATTTGGAAACTATAATACAGCATTAAATTTTTATCAATAAGCTACTGGATATCACCCAGTGGGCTCCCTTTTAAACCCATATTTTCCATCATTGCTCACCTTGCTTTGGTACCAGCTTTCTGCCTCCATCCTGCTTTTATTAGCAATATCCTCATATTGAGCTTTGACCTCAGCAATGATGCTGTCCAAGTCCAGTTTCCGATTGTTGTCCATTTGAAGGACAACAGATGTATCAGAGATCTGGCTCTGCATTTCGGCCAGTTCCTGACAGGGAAAAAAAATAACCCAGATATTAGTTGTGCGCTGCCCTACCTGTGTTGTTCTGGTGAGGATGTATAGCAACACAACAGTTGAAGTCTAAAGAGAGGAATGAGGTAGCCTTTGAAACCAAGTTTCTTGCTTTAATTAAATATTCAATAAGAGTGATAATTAATACAGGGAATTTTTCATGGGATTAGGATCAGAATGGTGGCTCAGTATTCATTGAATTACATGTGCTTTGTATTATGAACAATGTACATGTACATTGAATTATAAGCATAAGCCATTGCTACATAAGGAAGACACATGTTTCCCCCCCCCCCCCATAGGTTCTATTAAAACACAGAAAAAATAATGAGAACAAATATCCCAATTAAGACCTGGCAATAGTATCAATGAACAAGTGGCAGCGACTTTTTCCTGGTCATGTAAGTTGACCAATTCTTAGTTCAGCTCATTGTGCCATACACATACAGAAAAACCAATATTAACTCATTAAAATAGCCGGATTTGTAAAACTCCTTTGATATCCATCTACTGCACAAAAGAATCATGTGAGAAAAGCAACTTTATATGTTTAACAAGGGTTTCAGGTTTCTACCACAGAGCCATTTGTACATTAAATTGTGACAGGGTTGACAAATAGCCTAGAGACTATGAAGAAAAGGGAGTCAGAACGATGAAAAGTAAATATAGATGATTACATCAGTAGAATTTCAGTGCTTGTAATTTCTAACAACTTTATATTCAATGTCTTGTCAAGCTTGAATTTAATTTTTGAGCCTCCTTATATAGGGAAACTGGATTTTTCAGTGGAATTTTGGAATATAGAACCAATCTTCGCTTAAGCAAAGTTCTCCTTGAAAATCACGTTTTAGTTTAAAAGATGCAGCCTACTCGGTCAAAGGATGGAGTTAAATCTAACCAAAAGGTTGCTGTAAGTATATTTTGCACGTTGCACTAGACTAATATTTGCTTAATCGTGGTTTGTTGAATAAGTTACTATGTCTGGGTGCACGCATCACATTAATCCACTGGAGTCTAGCAGCCAATAAATTTAAAAAAAATAAAAAAATGTCAAAACTAAACAAACCACATTTTGGCTTACAAAGTAATACAAACTCAGTTAAAAATAGGATTCTGGGCAGACTGGAATTCTTTCTGAATCTAATTTCTTCAATAGTGAGAAAAGAAATTTTCAATGAAAAATTCAGCAAATCAATTCACCTACTCGCACAGTGATTATATTAAGGATCAAATAATTTGGGATCAATATTGGTGATAATATATTTTTGACAATATTTAACAATGGAGAAGATAATACTTCTCACGGCTCAAATGTAATGGAGAACTATAACTTGCTTTCTTTGATTACAATTGTTACATCTGCATATTTAAATTACTGCTAGAAGAAAATGACTTCCCTTAGTTTTCCTTGAATAAATTTATGAGAGAATTTAATTTTCCTCTTTTTTATGTTTCCTTTTTAGTTACTGACTGGGCAGTATGAGATGCTAAAGCTGAATACTGTCATCATGAATGCTTATCATTATTATTTGCTAAGTTATATATTTTCTTTTAATGAATAATCTTTATTTCTGTTAATTCTTCCCCTCCCTTTGTAAAACAACTCCTTTGCTCAATCTCTCCTCCCATGCCAACTTTTGAGAATGACAAACTAACAGGTCATATATAAATATTTAAATAAATTCTTTACAAGGATCACTTAATTTATCCTCTGTAAGGAGATCAGTGCCTAAGCTAAAGACAGCAATAGAACATTCTTCCTTAGCGTTGTATCTTCCAGATATGCATCTTGTTGACTGGGCGTTGTAAACCAGCACACCTGAATGGTACCAGATTTTAGGAAAATGACAGTAAAGTTTACTTACTGCTTCATAAAGCGCCCTCAGGAAGTTTATTTCATCTGTCAGCCCATCCACTCTGCCTTCCAACTCCACCTTATTCATGTAGGAACCATCAACATCCTAAAAGAAACCATTAGAAGAAAAGCAACTTATGTTTTTGAGAAATGGAGAAGAAGGAAAGGACGAGATTGCTACCTTGAGCAAAGAAAAAACAACAACAACCTGGTAATGGAGAATCTCATCTCTTTGTTGCTAGGTTTAATCATCCTTCCCCCTGCCCTAAAATGAAATTGTTAGAATGATTTAGCATCAATGTGCACATGCTCCTGTGATGGCGCAATGGCTCAGTGATTAAGACACTGAGCTTATTGGCTGGAAAGCCAATGGCTCGGTCTCGAGAACCCAGCATCACGTGACAGGCGAGCTCCTGTTATTTGTCCCAGCTCCTGCCAATTTAGCAGATCGAAAGCATGCAAATGCAAGTCGATAAATAGGTACCACTTTAGTGGGAAGGTAACAGCACTTTGTGACATTATGTTGGCCACATGACTGCAGAAACGTCTTCGGACATCACTGCCTCAATGGCCCTTTAAATAGAGATAAGTACCACCTTCTATAATTGGCAATAACTAGCAGAATAAAGTCCGCAGAGGCTCCTTATACATGATATTGAATATGCACAAGGCTACTATAGCTTTTTAAACATCATTATTTAAAGCCATAACTATAAGTGAGTCCACTGCAAGCGGGAAGAAGATTATCCTTTCCTTTTCTAATTTTAATTAGCAATTACACTTGTCTTCTCCTCCCATGGCACAGTCATTTTTGTCAAGCTTGGAAGTAAGTTTTCTTTTCCTGTAATAAACTATTTAAGGGGAAGAAAGTGTTGTGGTCCACCAGCAGCCTGCGGAGCTGGCAGCAGAGTCAGACAGTGCGGAGGCTGGGGAGGAACATGGGCCAGTCCTGGAGTCTGGGGAAGGCTCAGACTAGGGCTCTGCATCAGAGGCAGAGAAAGAGCCATCTGGGAGATATGTGCTGCCTCCGGAGCCTCCAGAGTTGGACCTCAGCGAGGCAGAGGAACATGGGGAGTCTGTTCCCAGTGTGCGCATGCGCAGAGCTGCCAGAAGGCAAGAACAGTTAAAAGGGGACGACTCAGGAGTACGGCTTGGAGATGATTGGCCCCTCCCGTAAGACTTAAAAGAGGCAATGTTGTTAATTCTGTGCAGTTTAAAGTCTGAAGCTCTGTTTGATTCTGGACTCTGTGTGGCTTTGCCAGTTAGATCTTTGGCAGCGTGTCAAGGGAGATAAAGGTGGGTGATTATCAGCCTTATCCCGAAGGACTCTTTACAACTATTTGGGACTCATCTGCGAATGAACAGAATTCACAGCTGTTGCAATAAAAGAGGTTTGGGGACTACTCGTATTTTTTACTGACTCAGGAAGTGTAGGTCAGAACAGAAGGTAGCTGTAAGTATTCCATTTCAGATAATATGTAGTCTGTCCCTAAATTTCTTCTCCATGTGATGACTCAGTTGACCTTGGGTAGGTCACCTATCCTTGCTGTGTATCCTTTATCCTTTTCCTCTTCCGTCTCATTTGTTTGCTTTGTATACAAAGAAGAAAAACACCTGTTTGCATAATATAAAACCCTGGTTTTAGTTCTGTAACCATATAATAGGGGAATAGGTGTTACATTTATTATACCCAATGTAATTCTTGCATCAAGGCTATCCAACAGCTGAATGAATGAATGAATGAATGAATGAATGAATGAATGAATGAATGAATGAATGAATGAATGAATGAAACCAGTTTGCAAAAGAAAGGTATCCTTTTGAGGATTTTGGTGATTGTAGCAGTATGTTTAAGTGATTTTAAAATGCAATTTTTTTTACTCTTCCTGTCATTCACATGCTTCATAAAAAGTTGAGTTAATGTTTACAAGAATTTTACTTTCAGAATGTTTATTAAATTCAGTTTTTATTCCATTTAAAGCTTCTATATGGAATATCCACTTTATAGCGGAGATGACAGGTTGTACCAGCTAATATTTCCCATGCGAAAATAATCCCTGCATAGAAATAAAAACCTGACATTAAAAAACAACCTATTTTTATATAGTTTTCTCTTTTCTTTGAAAATAAATAGAGGATCCTTTCTCCATTGGCAGTTTGTCGTGATGCCATTATTTTTTGTGTGTATGGACAAGAACAGGTGCCACCCAAAAGCTTACATTTCCATAATTAATATTAAATTTGAAGACATTTGACATTTAGACATCATCACTAAAATAAAATTTTAAATCCCAATGTACTGCTAATATATTTAAGAAGTAGAATTAAATTTCTACTTTGATCTATTCCAATTGTTTAAAGATACTGTTTCTAGGGTTATTCTGCATATAATGCTACAGAAATTGTACTAGTAAAATCCTGTCACACCTGAAACCCTGCCATCTATAGCACAACATGCAAATTTAGGTTAATAGACTCTTACCTTCTTGAGCACGACAAATTCATTTTCTGCAGAGGTACGCCTGTTGATTTCATCTTCATACCTGTGTTGAATGTGGAAGAGACAGATGGTTTAAATAGGATCACGAGTTACTCATCACAGAAAGTGAAAATTTATCTAACCTTAGGGAAATCAGCAAGTTTCTTTCCCTCACCCTGCTATTTTAGAAAATGAAAGTGTATCTTTTAACAGGATTCTTCATGTTAAACCTTCAAGTTTGGGAAGTCAAATTGGACATTCAAATCTAGAACAATATGTCCTGCTTATTGAAGATTAAGTTGTGTTGTATCGAAAAGGATTTATTCTCAAATATATATGATTACTAGAAAGCATGTTGCTTTATACCAAAGCACTTGAGTCATATAGCCTAGCATCATCTGACTGACAAGGGATGTCTGGAAATTTGCCTATCGTGATGAGGTGGACGGGTTGCTTTCATGGTGTGGAAACAATAACTTGTTGGAATGCAGAAAGAATGTCAAACAAATAAATAACAATTAAATAAATGACAATTCTACCTTTATGAAAATTAGATTCTCTGCTCTGTTGAAGTACGGTTAAAAGAAATCAGAGTGCGGTTGGCAACAACTCGAATTCCTTATCCATCAGTTTTCAAACAAACAAACAAAAAATAAATAAGAAGAAGTCACCTACTAAAAACGGGGGAGGAAATGGACACATGTCTATTGTTAAGTCTGACCAGTTACCCTTCATTGAAATATATTTCGGCCTACAACAGCCAAGAGCATAATCATGGTTATGACACTTAAAACAGCCCTGGAGATAGGAAGAGACCTCAATTTCAATAGTAATAGCACTTAGACTTATATACCGCTTCACAGTGCTTCACAGCCCTCTCTAAGCGGTTTACAGAGTCAGCATATTGCCCCCAACAATCTGGGTTCTCATTTTACTGACCTCGGAAGGATGGAAGGCTGAGTTAACCTTGAGCCTGGTGAGATTCGAACTGCCAAATTGCAGGCAACTGGCAGTCAGTAGAATACTGCATTTGCCAATATTGTAGCAAATCATAGAGGCAAAATTATAGAAATGTCTTTCTCTTCTCACTTCACTGTCTCTGCGTGTCAAACACCCTTCAGAGGAAGAAGTTGGGCAGTTTAAAAAAATAATAATATTTGGGAAATTATGTGCACCTGAAGGCAATGAAACTGAGGACAACATTCTATAATTTTATTTTAATACATTTATTACTTTATTGATTAATAATTTCAGTATTTTCGCCTCTGGTGTTGGTTGTAGCAACTAAAGTCGCTGAGAACCAGTTTAAATGTGAAGATTATACAAACAAAACATCTGTGTGTGTGTGTGTCTGTCTGTCTGTCTCTCCTTCTCTCTCTGTCTCTCTCTCTCTCTCTCCTTGTGTCTGTCTCTCTCTTCTTCTCTCTGTCTCTTTCTCTGTGTGTCTGTCTCTCTCTCCTTCTCCCTCTGTGTCTGTCTCTCTCTGTGTCAGTCTCTCTCCTTCTCTCTCTCTCTCTCTCTCTCTCCTCCTCTCTTTGTCTCTCTCTCTCTGTGTTTCTCTCTCTCTCTCTCTCTCTCTCTCCCCCTCCCTCCCTCCCTCCCTCCCTCCTGAGCAACAGTGCACAAGGAGTCACTTGTCCTGATTAGATTAACATAGACTCTATTTCAGTGTATTGTACTATATGCCTTCTTCTGCTCTCCCTTTTGGAAATGTGCAAATCAAGCTTGGTCAAAAGTTGTAATCATAGGTTGAGTGACAGCCTCTGCAAAGATAAAGTGCTGTAAACTGAAATAACCACTTCAGCCCAAGCCGGGAAGTTTTTCAAAGTCACAAAATCAGTTTGTAAGAAAAATGGACCTTTGAGAATTACGACCTGGTCTTTTCCAGGTTTATTGATTCGGCTAACTGATCCTCCACAATAGGGAATAGTTATAGCTGGAGCCCCCTTTGTTCCTTTTTCTCTTCCTGTCAATATAGCTCCTCTTCATTTTATTCCCAATTTCCTTTTTGCCTCTTTTCTACCAGGAGGAAGAAGGGCTTCCGCGCGGGTGCTTATATTACACAAACCTCAATCCATCATTAAACATTTTTTTCTTTAAAAAAATCCTGTCTATCTTTTCTCAGACTGGGTTCTGTCAAGCATGACCTATGTCTACATTAAATGAGGAAAGGGTAGAAATTATCTCCTGGGTTGTTTTCAACTGGAACTGACAAACCTGACTTGATGAACAAAGAAAGCATAAAATTATTTTTCTTCCTCTCCTGTTGTGCATGATGACTTCTCAAAGCCTGCAAATTTCTTCCTTTCTGGAAGCACCTAAAATTCCTAAAACTTAACAAATGCCATGGCTCTTTCCTATTGCAAAAAAAATTGTGGGGATTGTAATTTGAAGCAGATGCAGAGAATATTCTCTAAGACTCGAGTCTCCAACCTTGGCAACTTTAAGATCTGTGGACTTCAACTCCCAGAATTCCTCAGCCAGCAAAACTGACTGAGGACTTCTGGGAGTTGAAGTCCACAGATCTTAAAGTTGCCAAGGTTGGAGACCCCTGCTCTAAGAGACCCACTCACAAATTCCAGGAGTTCATAAAAGCAAAGACCTTTTTAAGCTACTTATGGCACAATTGATGTCTCACACACAGAACTATCCCTGTTATGTAAGGGGTTGGTGCCCCTCGATCGTATAAAAAGCCCAGTTAAGGCCTATTCTCAGGCTGCTCCTCCCTTTCTCCAGACATCCATATTGTATGCTTTGGCAAAACATTAGTAAGTTATTGACTTTCTCCTCCACAGAGACACACCCTCAGGCGTTTTATCAGTTTTGTTTGCTCTCCATTCTTATGGAGCTCTTGTGCCAACTTTCCATTTCTTAAACATAACAGGTGTGGCCGGGCGGGGGAAAATAGGCGAGGACTCCGTTTCTCTTGGACATTTGTAAGAAGCAAAGAGCCTTTTTACACAAATTCAGCAAAAGGCTTTTCACACAAGTCCAGCGCCATTTGCTCCTTTGTCTCCACGGGAGCTTTGTGAATAACAGCGGATGTGCTTTGTGATAAAATGCAGAGCTATCAGCAGATAAAGTAGTGTAGGTCCTTCCTCCACCTCCCTTTTTCAACAGGTAGGAGGAAAAAATGACCTTTCACTTGCTGGCATGCTCTTTGTATGAATTGATTGCATGAAAAGCTAATCCAGGAACTTTGTGGTGGGGAGGGATTTATAATACATCCACTTAAAATGGCTCCTAATGTGGAAGAGTTAGACTATAATTTACTATATCCTTAAATTACACAGATGAGATAGCAAGTCCTAAATTCAAGGTCTGCCATATCAGCATAATCATGCCTATAGTTGAATATATAGTTGAAGTATGGGACACACTTTTCTATATGCATGAGAAAAATCTCACTCAAAATCCTCCGTCGTCCGTACAATTTCTTAAGTCATTCATTGGGTTGCTCTCAGTGAAATCTACCTCACAGGAACATTGAGAAGACAAAACAAGGATCTGTGTTTGAGCTGTGCACCCTGCCCTGAATTCTTTAGAAAGTATTTTGACTTTAAAGATAACTATCGGTATACACATTTTCTAAGATAAGTAAAAGGCTCATAAACAATCAAGCCACCAAACAAGTTGAAGGCATCAATGTTTTAAAAGTAGTATCCAAACTTCACGAAACAGTAAAATTCAATCCAACTATGTCTTTTCTGTAGCACAGAGGAATCCAGGGGTTCTTCTGAGATTCCATTTATGCCAGGGATCTCTCTTAATCTTGGTTCAGTCTTAAACTTTTCATAGCCAAATCCCTTTTCCACCACTATATGAGACAGAGGTAGGTTGTCATTTATACTTTGTGAAAGAAATAAGAATGTTTTTTTAAGAATTCCTTCTCAGTTCCCTAGATTTGTCCTTAATGTGGTCATGAGATTAGAGACTGGACTCCCCAGAACTGAAGATAGAGTTTGCAAATAATATTTGCCTGACTAAGCCATAATTTACAGGTACCATTAATTTTAAGGGACAACCATACATAAAATTGGCAGGTGATGGAATATTACAAATAAATTTTGCACATGCAGTGTTACTTGCAATGTCTGAGGGTAGAGGTAGTTAAGGTTGTCATCACACAATAAAATATTGTGTTGAGCCAAATTACAAGAATATATCACTCCTTCAGAGAACACAGTGGCTCCCTTCCCACTGTCACCTCCATATTGATTCTCACTTTCATATTCTAAGTATTGGTGGTCGGCCTTTTCTAAAGCCTGTTTTAGTGCCTTACTATCAGCACTTTTTGAGGGCAGTTTTAATAAAATCCCAATATTAAAAGAATTATACCCAATGAAGAATCTATTGAATGAATTGTTCCATACTGTGCCTGAATCAAGACACAGTTCTTCCCTTGGTTCTTCCCTTAAACATTTTCCTAGGCTCATGGGACTTTAATATAAATTATCTGCTAATGTCACAAACAGGGTTGCAAAATATTGTTCCATATAAAAGGTACACCACAGCAGTATGATTACTGTGGAATATATGTATATTAATATAACTTGGATAGTCATGGATCAAATTATAAGGATATTTATCATTATAAGAGTTGCTTTGAAATAGTGGCTTTATTTGTTGCTTTATTCAATCTTGGTTTAAGACTGCATCAGATTTGTAAACAATGCATAAGCTAAAATAGGGTGACCCAGCTATCTAGGCTAATACTGTGCTTTAACTATATGACAACTCCTTCGGATTCTAGCAATTTTCCATTCCAGAATACAGAACGCCACACAGAAAACAGCTCCAGGACATTCACACCATTAAATCAAGGATATGTGGTAGAAAAGTAGACAAAGCATTCTCTGTCTCTGCCCATAAAGTACACATGCAGAGTTCAGGCGGATGAAACTAATTGTTCAACACCCACATTTCTGCACCTCCAGAAACTGTATACCTGAGGAATTTTTTGTAAGTGAACCTTTTAAGCCACCTTTTAAGTTATCTGCACACCTGCTGGAAAGCCCCTTGTAAGCATCAGACAGAAGTGTTTTAATGCTGTCTCCTGAATGATTTAAATGCGATTTTTCCCCTTCTGTAAATCAGCAAATGGTATTATGCAAAGGGGGCTTAGTACTTAGATTCCATTTTGGCCAGACTCAGCCAGTCTTAAAGAGTTCATAATTAGTAGGTTAAACAGGCTGGAGATCTTAATGGCTATATGCAGGTCGTGCTCAACCACAACTATTCTAGTACGTTTTAACCTAATTTAACAACCAACTTTTCTGTCACACGCAGCTGTAATACAGCTGTACTAGAACTATGTCATTTCTAAATAGCTTGAGCCTTTTAAAAAAACCTGTCTGACAATGTTTAACCTTCTTAACCTTGAATCATTTTTACAGCTATATGCCACTCCATAAATTGTATCCCTACCATCCTCTTTCCAGTTTAACAGGTCAAGCTGTTCTAAATTCCCTACACTAATCCTTTTGGTTATTCATCCTTTCACCTTTGCAGGAAGAATCCATATTGGGACATGAACATTAATGCCACAAAACTTTCCAGTGGTTTGAGCCTAAGCACTGACAATTCAATAAGCAGAAATATTTCTCTGGACTGAAACTCTTTAGACTACTTGAATCTTGTACGTTATGGGAACATTGGCCTAATGTTCTCAAATTTTGTGTTTTGTTTTATTTATTTTACTATCCCTGTTTGGAGCCTAGGGATTATATGATTGACCCCTAATTTCTCTTCATCTGCTATATTCAGCTATTGATGAAAGCAGCTAAGAAGTACATATCATTCAGTATCTATAATCAGTGGTGGGATTCAGCTGGTTCGCACCACTTCAGGAGAATCGGTTTTTGATTTTCTGAGCACTCTGGCACACTGGTTGTTGGAAGAAATCATTAGGGCAGAGAACCGGTTGTTAAATTACTTGAATCCCATCACTGTAAAATTCACATAATTCTACATTACTAATATTCTTGGTCCTTGCAATTACTACATTTCATACTTTTTGTACTCAACTGTACTGCAGATTCTACAGTAATTACCTTCCTTGTGGTCTCTTACCAATATTGAATCAGTACAGCCTCACTCAGCCAAACTGCTTTAATGAGTAACAGAGATGGTCTGGGATTGTGCAAATTGCTTCCAAGTAATTTTTGAATCACGCATAGCTTTAATATCTAGTACCCTGAACTTTAGAAGTCATTGTTGCTTTGGTTAGATAAAAAAACAGTCTATAGGCAAAACAATTATAAATATATGGCACTTTTTTTTTTACCAGCCACTACCATGAGTAGAATGGCTTGCCTTTCTGTATCTGCTTCATATATTTTGCACAGAAGATTAAACAGCTCACAAGAGAAATATGTGTTGTATGAACAATTCAATCTTATTTCTTTCAATGATTAAAAAAAAATCATCTTGTCAGATTAAGGCTTTTCTATTTACAAGGAATTAGCAATACAATGTGAGTAATCCAAACACTTGTTTCTCACCCTTCTCTGAACAATATTAATACTCCTTTGATACAAGTATAGAAGAATGAAGAATATGCCTCTGTGCTAACCTCTCCGGGGCTTATTTCAGGTAACAGTAACAGAGTTGGAAGGAACCTTGGAAGTAACTTAGTCCAAACCCCTGCTCATTCAGGAGACCTATACTAGGGATTCAACCATCCATAATGTCAGCAGGTCAAGATGCAGTTCATATTGCTTATTTGCAATTCAACACACATTGGTTTGAGGATGAGTCTTTATAGGGACAACTGGAATTTGCAATGAACTTCTATCTCCAACCTGCCCCCCACCCCCCCAAAAAAGCCCACACACTTTTTAGACACAAATTCTCTTCTAGATACTGTTCCCCTAAAGGAAAACCTGGGATGCTTTTCACAGAGGCACCTGAAGCCTCCCTGACTCGACAAAAACCGTTATGAATACATTACTTGTTCTTAAAATCCTCGACAAGATCCTGCATGTTCTTCAGTTCTCCTTCCAGCCGTCCCTTGTCATTGTGCAAGTTGTCTAGCTGTCTCCGCAGGTTGTTAATGTAGGTCTCAAAGAGGGGTGCAATGTTGCTCCGCGTGCTGGTCTTTTGCTGCTGCAAGAGGTTCCACTTGGTCTCCAATATTTTATTCTGTTGCTCAAGGAATCGGACCTAAGAAATACCCACAGGCGCATTTTAAAGAATGGCTGTTTTTCCAGGACAATGTGAACATGCCACAAAATCAGATAAATGACAACCAGCCTGAATAGCGCTCAGATGCAGAAAAGAGGGTCAGAGAATGAATTATCTAGCAATATTAATTAGATAGAGAAGGACAGAGGGAGGGAAGCTGCAAAAAAGGAACAAAAGGAACGAAAAAATAACCCTCAATGGATAAATCTTTGTTTTAGCCAATTGGTTCTAAAGCCAGGCTTTTAGCCATGGGCCAGCGTGAAACACATGCCTGAATTTAGTTACATGTTTTACAAGCTTTTTTGAACTTCTTATATTTATTTAGCTTTTGCCTGGCCGAACAGTTTAAGAGCTCTAGGAATGTACTGCATTTTCTCTTTATCACTTTAAGAGGTGGGGGAGGTTACAGACTTCAATTTCCAATAAAGAAATCTCCTGGTCAGTTTTACAGCTAAGCAGAGATTCATTCGTACACTGCACATTGTTCTCTAACATTTAAATGAATCAATTACATTAATAGGGAGCTATAACATTTCAGGAGACATGTTAACTTACAACAAAAACTGGGACTAGAATTGCCAAGCAAAAGGGTTAATAAGTAAGCCATGCCCTATTTTAAGACCTGTTTTCCATGGTTGGTAAGGGCAGTCGTTAAGCAAATCTGATTTTCCCCATTGACTTTGCTTGTCAGAGGGAAACACCTGGGGAGGTCGCAAATGACAAGTATGACTATCGTTATGTTGCAGTTGTACATGCCCATTGCCAAGCTCAGAGAGACACTAAGGATTCCTCACTTCAACCCTGAGCTACAAATATTCTCCTTTATTGCTATCATTGTCAATCTCCTGAATTTTGGTTACATGACAGTGGGACCAGTCATAAGTCACTTTGTTTAGCGTCATTGTTTAACTTCAAGCAGTACCTTAACAAATGGTTGTAAGTGGGCAATTACTTTGTGTGCTCAGAGCTTTGGCTTTTTGGCTGACTAACCAACCTGACCCAGAACTGTTGGGCAAGTAGCATAAAGGGCACCATAGTATATAGATGGTTTATAATGAATACTTATGGGATATCTCTGCGTAGATATCTAACATTATGCTCCTAAGCATGATTACTCAAAGCAAACTCCATAGAATTCACTGCAGCTACTCCCAGGAGCAAGCCAACAAAATGCAGTTCAAAATTAAAAGGTGAGCAAGGGTATACATAGACATAAAATCATCATGGGGCAGAATCCATACATTTTTTTTCCTTTGTCAAGAACTGCATTAACTCAAAAACATTGCAACAGGGGTGCACAAATGTAAAACACAAGACATTTTGCTCATTTAAGAGCCAAGCAAAAATATTCCAGAACATATCAAGTGTAATAACTAATTATTTCAGATATGTGCACTCATAACTATGTGTATGACTCCCTGAATAATTTTGAACTTTTGGGGATCTCTCTCTCCATTTCTCCCCTTTGTGTATAACGTATCGGCCTCCATCCTTGACAGCATGGGAGAACAAAGTGAGGTATATCCATATTGTGAAGATGTATAGTCTTTTACGGATCAGTTCAAAAGACTGCCATACCCAGTCTTAATCAAGGGATTATTAAGAACAATCATGTGATAAATATAGAGTCACTGAGCCATCACAGTTTAAATCCAAGTTATCTGAGTGAAAATCAAGCATCTCCTTGAATGCAGCTTAAGTAGTCAGCCTGAAGGAATCCCTAGCTTTGTAGCAAAAAAACCTACAAAACATCCCAACATTATGAGTACAGTTTCAACCCACTACTAAGGCCTATAGAAAGTTTTTGATATCACAAAAAGGCCCATATCTCACCTTGTCAATGAAGGTTGCAAATTTGTTGTTGAGGACCTTGATCTGCTCCTTCTCCTCCTTGCGTACCGCCTGTATGGTGGGGTCAATTTCCAGGTTGAGTGGGGACAATAGATTTGTATTAATAGTGACCTCTTGAATACCACCGCCATATCCTAACGAAGGTGAGACAGGGTAGGACGGGGCAATCCTCCTGCTGCCGGAGCCCAGGTTATACAAACTGGCGCTACCAAAGCCACCAGGTTTCCTAAAGCTTCCACCTCCTCTGATTCCACGGGATGAAGAAACAGAGCTGATCCGGACCTGGGAAAAATTAGAAGGGGCAGATGCTGAACGAGAACTGAATGAAGTCAGCTGCGACATGATGGCTTGAGCAGGGAGGTTTATATCTGGCAGCTACAGATGAGGAGGGGAAGAACAGCAAGGTGTAGACTCAGGGGAGTTTAAAAAGAAAAAGTCCCTCTGAACCTGCAGGCTGGCCCTTCCTTTCCTTTTTATCTATTAGAAAGAGCTGGGCTTGGCTTGGGGGCAGAGAAAGGATCATTTTACTGCCTGGAAGAATTGGGTGTGTCTGGCTGCCGGCCCACTGCCTTCAACCTGCTGAGCTCAGTGGAGAAGAAAGGCAGCTGGTGAAAACGCTATCAGCTTCACTCCCTTATACCTTGCCCTTTTCTTAGCAGCTATTGTCCACCTACCTGGATAGCTTGGCCTCAAGCAGAATAAAGTTAAGGTGTCATAGTCTTTTATTCCTGCCCAATGAATAAAGTCAATCAGAAAATACACAGGGATCAGGGAGAAGTTGTAATAAGGAACGGTTTTATGTTAATAAAAGAAATGTCGGGGAAGATAAACCAAGAATAATGAGCTCAAAGGGAAGAAAAACCTGTTGAACAGTGCAAATCCAGAATCTTTGATCAGGGTCTTCACTCAGATATGCTGTTTCTGGGGGGTGGGGGGTGGGGGTTGTATCAAAAATACATTAAAAAAAATCCAATAATCAAAAATCTACCCCAGGTTGATATCCTCCCAAATAGGCTGAATAACAGTTTCCAGTCATGACCAAGATATACAGAACACAGAAATCTGGCCTGTGTAGCATTGGATTATTGGTAATGTAATATCTGCATCAAAGGGATATATAGCTTAGTACTTCAATTGTCATCATTTCAATGATTAATAATTTATATTTTGCTTCCTCTTTTTGTGTTTTTATGCTCTAATCAGTGGGATTTTGATCCCCCTTACTGAAGGGAGGTAATCATGGGTCATTTCATTGAGGCTTGCCACCACCTAGATCCAAAAAGTTTTTAGATACTCTGATACAGCAACAGAGCAAGATTTAATACA
The DNA here is from genome assembly GCA_030761175.1 of Masticophis lateralis. Classification (NCBI taxonomy): domain Eukaryota; kingdom Metazoa; phylum Chordata; class Lepidosauria; order Squamata; family Colubridae; genus Masticophis; species Masticophis lateralis. The sequence continues at coordinate 144,385,357 of JAUDYJ010000002.1, forward strand.
ATATATGTTTGCTGAGTAAACAGCACAGCAAACAAATGCTCTTTTAGTGTGATTTATATTGACCAAAGCAGCAGGTTAGCTATTTTGTTGCAACTGCAACCAAACCTTCTTCCTGGACATTTAATCTAGAAGAGATTTTCTTCATAATCCTAGATCCCTGTATTGTCTCTACAGGTTCAAAGCAGACTGTTAGAGAAGAAAGGAATTGTAGACTATATTCTGATAATCGAAAATATGAATGAATTGGCTGGATATATTTTAACCATGGTTCGTTCAACTAAGCCACAATGGCTAGATTCATACTCTTATCCATAAGCAATGGTTGGGTTCACACACATTAAGCCACAGCCAAACAAGGACATTGTGGCTTAATATAATGCGGAAACCTATGTCATTATGTTCAGTTTGCTTTTCATCTACTGGATGGTGAGTATGGGAATTAAACCTTATGAGGAAAACTCAGGATGTATTTCTTCAGGAACTGGCTGGTTTGATACATCAAGCCAAAGGAAGCACCTTACAAATCTCATGGGAGTAGCCAAAAAGACATTTTGTAAGATCTCCTTGTTTTACTGTCCTTCAAATTAAATTGAAAGAATTGCTGAGGTTTTAGAACTAGCCCCTGGCCCTTTTCATAGCAGCTTCATTGTGTACATTCTGGTTATAAAGGATTAATGTTTATTTCTGTGAGGGGAACTTCCTGTGTGGGGTTTCGGGGGGGGGGGGTTGGCCATTCAAGGAGTTTTAAAGGCCAATTTTTTTCCTGATGCCTCAACAAAGACCCTAACCTTTGGTGGCTCGTGTTTGCATTTCAAATCCTGCTTAAATGGAATTTGGGAGCAATTCATTTCTTTAGTATGAGTTAACTCAAGAGTTATTCAGAGAGGGAGGGAAAAGAAAGAACAGATAAGAATTTGTCCTGGGAAGTTTCAGGCTAAACTTGTTATCAGAAGCAAAGGTGCAAGTTGATGTTTTGGTTACTGTGGTAACTTCAACCACCATTAGGCAAATAATGTCCCAGATCACAGAGTTGACCCTTGGCAGTTCTGTCTCCTGCAACACAGAGAAAAGGCCTTCCTCTTTTTGACAGGAAGCTGAAATGAAGACCAAAAATTCAGTGTTAGGTGGTAGGCTGAGATCCCTGAGCATGTGAACCTGAGAAATGGGGATATGGTAGATAGAAGAAAACAGGATTTCTCTGCACCAGTAATAGCCGTAGCTAAAACAAACATTGAGGTTGGCAGACATGCGGAAAGTTGCTGCAGATCTTGTAAATATAGCAACTAATTAAAAGACCCAAAACATGTTATGTTTTGCTGCAAAGGGACCTTCACTGGTGGCAAAACCTTTTTATTTATTTATTTAATTTATTTATTTATTGGACTTATATGCCGCCCTTTCTCCACAAGGACTCAGGGCGGCTCACAGCAATAAGCAACACGTCCAAATTAAAATTCAAACAATAAAAAAATCTAATGGAGCTGGTTAAACTCTTTGGTAAGTGTGAACTTCTGTGACAAGGATCTTTGTGTACCTGTTTTGCTCTACGGTCTTGTCATACCACCACCATTATGAGAGAGGATGAAGAAAATAAAGGAGGATAGGTAGACAATCACACAATTGGCTGGAAAAGAATATTAAATTATTATTATTATTATTTATTAGATTTATATACCGCCCTTCTCCTTGCGGACTTAGGGCGGTGTACAGCCAGATAAAAATACAGTGTACAAAAGTTAAAAATCAATTAAAACCCATATAAGCTTTGGCTGACTGTTAAGAACAATTTAAATATTAAAATACCACAACGCTAGGACACTAAAAATGTTAAAATTCAACGGGAATCAGGCTAGACCGGCAAGTTGGAAAAGATACGTTTTCAGGGCCCGACGGAACGTTCGGAGGTCAGGGATCCTCAGTTCTGGAGGAAGATCATTCCAGAGGGTCGGGGCTGCCACAGAGAAGGCTCTCCCCCTGGGGGTCGCCAGCCGGCATTGTCTGGCTGACGGCACCCTGAGAAGGCCCTCTCTGTGGGAGCAAACTGGCCGGTGGGAGGCAACTGGCGGCAGAAGGCGGTCCCGTAAGTACCCTGGTCCTAAGCCATGGAGCGCTTTAAAGGTGATCACCAACACCTTGAAACGCACCCGGAAGTCCACCGGCAACCAATGCAGCTCGCGCAGGAGAGGAGTCACATGGGAGCGCCCTGTCGCTCCCATAATCCCCCGCGCGGCCGCATTCTGCACCAGTTGGAGCCTCCGGGTGCACCCCAAGGGGAGCCCCATGTAAATACAGGTAGTCCTTGGATAGCTATGGCAATTGGGACCAGAATTTCTGTTGATAAGTGGCATTTAAAGTATAATGTCACATGACCACACTGCTTAGTGTTGGTAGTTCTGGTTTTCATTGTTAAGTGAATCCCGGGTGGTCATTAAGCAAGGACATCATGTGGTCACCATTTATGATCTCCTGCCCTCTTCCCCACTGACTTTCCTTGTAGTTAGTAAGCAAAAAAAGGTTGCAAATTTTAAGCATGTGTCTGTGGGATGCTGCAATGTCATAATTGTGAGCTGCACACCAAGCACCTAGATCAGTGATGACAAACCTTTTTGGCACTGAGTGCTCAAACCAGAATGCATGTGTGCACGTGCCAGAGCCCCGGAAACTCAAAGACCACCTGGTCTTCTGGTTTCTAGCCTCTGCATGCACACGGACCAGCTGGGCTTTGGGTTTCTGGGGCTCCGGCACACACAAAGATCATCTGGCCAGTGCACATGTGTGCACTGGAAACCAAAAGTACAGCTGGCAATAGCGCGCTTGCCCACAGAGAGGGCTCTGCATGCCACCTCTGGCATGTTTGCCATAGGTTCGCCATCACAGACATCCTGATTGCATAACTGTGGAGACACCAAGATGGCTGGAACTTTGAGGACCTCTTGTAACTATCACTTGTTCAGTGCTATTGCAAGTTCAAATGGTCACTGAATGAGTGCTTGTTAAACAGAGACCACTTGTATTTCTATGAAGAAGGAGAAAGAGATAATGGTGATGGTGATTAATTAATTGATTTAATTGGGCCATAAAAGGAAAGCATTCAGCTGATGTCTCTGAGGAAAGTCTGAAAATTGTAGCCTAAGATTCTATGATGAATTAGGATTCAACAATTTCCTCATTCCTCTTGTCTACACTTTCTTATAAGACACACCTTGGAAATGCATTACAGGTTTCTCAGGAAGAAGTCCCGTAATAGTGGACAGTCTTCAGGCAAATTCCTTTCCGCAGGACACCATGAAGACTTTTTACAGGTGTGACCGTCACAAGCTTCAGCACTACAAGTGTCCCTAAGGGCTTTAGAGTGTCCCTCAGAAACCTTTAAAAAAATGTTTTCTAACATGACAGAAGGAACAATATATGTAAGTCTTTTTTTCCCAATAACTTTATTGAAGATTATATTATATGGATAAAAACAAATACAACTGGATATTACAGGAATATATTTTATTTTATTTTACTAAAAATGAACATACAGAAAAGAGATGTGATAAACTGCTAGTGCTGATTATGTTTCCTGGGGATGAAGGGCGCTTCTTCTTCTTTTATCTCTTCTAAGATAAAAGAAGAAAACTTGCCCTTCATCCCCCACAAGTATAATCAGCATTAGCAGTTTATCACTTCAGCCTGACATCCCCTCATTCCATACTAGCTCACTCTTTCTAAAGCCTCATCCCATCCCTAAAGCTTCATCTCTTCATATTAGAATTAGAATTAGAATTAGAATTAGAATTAGAATTAGAATTAGAATTAGAATTTTTTATTGGCCAAGTGCGATTGGACACACAAGGAATTTGTCTTGGTGCATATGCTCTCAGTGTACATAAAAGAAAAGATACGTTCATCAAGAATCATAAGGTACAACACTTAATGATAGTCATAAGGTACAAATAAGCAATCCGGAAACAATATCAATATAAATCGTAAGGCTACAAGCAACAAAATTACAGCCATACAGTCATAAATGGAAGGAGATGGGTGGTGGGAACGATGAGAAGATTAATAGTAGTGCAGACTTAGTAAATAGTTCGACAGTGTTGAGGTAAGTTTTTGTTTAGCAGAGTGATGGCATTTGGGAAAAACCTGTTCTGGTGTCTAGTTGTTCTGGTATGCAGTGCTCTATAGTGTCGTTTTGAGGGTAGGAATTGAAACAGTTTATGTCCAGGATGTGAGGGGTCTGTAAATATTTTCACAGCCCTCTTTTTGACTCATGCAGTATTGTTTTTTCTTCAGTTCTAATTATCCTCTGAAGTCTGTGTCTGTCTTGGGTTGCAGAACCAAACCAGACAGTTATAGAGGTGCAGATGACAGAATAATTCCTCTGTAGAACTGGATCAGCAGCTCCTTGGGCAGTTTGAGCTTTCTGAGTTGGCTCAGAAAGAACATTCTTTGTTGTGCTTTTTTGATGACATTTTTGATGTTAACTGTCCATTTTAGATCTTGCAAAAGTCCAATAAGTACTTTTGTTTTGGAATGATCACAGACATATTAGAAATAATAGTTTAGGGATTACAAACTTGGCCTATTAACCAATCTGAATCCTTCCTATCAATAGAGTTGATAGCAGACACCCATGATTTACTGCAGACAAATCAACCTGTAAAATATTCCCTGAAGGTAAAAAGTTATATTTTACTTTTTTTTTCTTTAAAGGACCTAGTTTGTGCAATTTTCATTCATGAGTCATATGACACAGTCTTGTATTGCTAAATAGACATCTCATCTTTTCTTTCTCTCTCTCTCGCCCTCCCTATAAGTCATCATCAGCCAGGCTGAGAGAACTAACTTTATTCCTACCCGTTAGCAAGTTTTATGTAAACAATAGCTTTAGTTTTTAAAACCATGATGTAATGCTAGACAATGGATAATTGTTGGGGTTGTCACATTATACAAAGAAGAATGTACATTCATTCATACCTAACTGTTATTTACGTGTTATAAGTCTGTCAATCTGAATGAATGTTTCTGGACTCATAACTTAGTCTCCCAGCTGCTTAGGCTTCATTTAATTATGAGTTGTGGTCTAAGGGCATTTTCACAAAATGTGCTGATTGCTGCTAGCGGAACAGAATCGTGCAAATTCTCATGTTTTGATGTCAGGAGCATGATCTGTGGTAGAGATTGGAAAGAGGGTTTTTTTTTTTCTTTAAACTGCCTCTGCCCCTTTTTCACTGCATGATCTTGTGCAACGATCCATACATGGCCCACCCTGACAATCCAAAACTTTGCAAGATTTCAGCTACAGCGTCTCATTCATAGATTGTTGTAAGATGTCATGTGAAAATGGTAAGAACTCATTTGTGAGAGAGAATTCTGAATTGCCTCTAATTTTCACAATATAAAAAAAAAACAAAAAACAAATGAGCTGGAAATAACATTTAGAATGTTCCTAGCAAACAAACAGCCATTGGGATTTTAGTTTGAAAAGTACAACGCAAGCATGTAAAGCATAACCTGATTTATTTTGTTTTGGAATGATGACAGACTAGAAAGGAGGATTAGGTAGATACAGAAGAACTTGAAACTCTTACTGGGAGGCCCAGCTTAAAGGGCTCTGAACCTGGTTTGAAATATTTTCAAATCCAGGGATTTCGGCGGGAGGGGGGATGTGTCACAGAGCAAGCAATTCCCATGCATACCACTGCAATTCGAGGGATGAGCTTTCTTTGCCCACTTCAAGTTTGTGTTGAAAAGAGACATGATTTCTATCCCATTTCTGGAGAACAGTGAAGTGGGATTGATTTATGTTGGTGTCAACCAGTGGTGGGTTCCTCCCAGTTTGGCCCGGTTCGCCCAAGCCGGTAGCAGTGATGATATGATGTCACCAAACCGGTTCTGCCCCCGTGCCCCCCCCCATGTTATTCTTACCTTTTATTTGGCCCCACCCCCAATCTATTGCTGCCTCCTGAGTCCAGGCTGATGGCTAGAGGGAAAAAAACTGTTTAAATTCTTGCTGCGGGGCTTCAAAGGGCTTCCCTACAGCTGATCAGTGGTAAAAGGCAGTTTGGTGGTAGACCGGTGCCTCCAAAAACAAATGAGTAGACCGGCGCCTGCAAAAATAAATGGGTAGACCAGTGCCTCCAAAAACAAATGAGTAGACCAGTACAGCTCTGCAAGCAGTTGAAAGCCTGGTAGACCACTACCTCTGCTAAATCCTAAATAATTGTCACATGACCATCAAGCCATGCCCACAGAACCAGTAGTAAAAAAATTTAGAACCCACCTCTAGTGTCAACGTGTTTTTACTATAATAATAGCAAGGGAATATACTCCTCTTGCCTTCTCTATTTTGTAAGAAGCTTGTTTCTATGCCTACAGTCACATGAAAGGAAAGCTATAAAAGCTGGGACAAGAGGCATGTTGCAATGGACTCTCACTGTATCCTCCAGAAAAATCTTATACAGGTAGTCCGCGGCTTACAACAGTTCATTTAGTGACCATTCAAAGTTACAACGGCATTGAAAACAGTGACTTATGACCGTTGCAGCATCCCTATAATCACGTGATCAAAATTCAGACCATTGGCAACTGTTTTATATTTATGACGGCCACAGAATCTTGGGAACTTGTGATCACCTTTGATAATCTTTTGACAAGCTCCCCCCCCCCCCATTTCTCTTGAGCAGTTCCAATTTACCTGGAAAAAATAATTGGCAATTCTTAACACAAAGCTCTTCGCTGAATAGAGTGAAAAATGAGATGGAGGAAGTCTCAAGAAAGATAAAGATGTGGTGAAGGCATTGTCAAGCTTTTCTTCACATCTATAATAAGGCTCTTTCTCTTTTCAAGTAAAACCAAACACTAGCTGACTCTGCTGTGTATTTAAAAACAAACAAACAAATGAAGTCCAAATGTGTCTCCAGAGCCTGTGGATGAAATTAGATTAGTAGGCCCCTCCTTCTTGGCTATTATTTATGACGTTTGGTAAGCATGTTGAGCGTAATTTAAAGTGGTTTCTAAAATTGCCCATAAAAATAGAGAGACAAGGAATACTGTATAAAGCTGAAGAAAAAGTGAATGTTCCTCCCTGTGAGAGGAGCGCTGTCCTTCCTGGCTTCTCTGAGCAGTGACAGAAGTCTGAATGGCTGCTGTCAAGAAGTGGCAAATGCTTCTTTAAGAGAGACACGATCAGTGGTGGGATTCAAATTTTTTTACTACCGGGTCTGTGGGCGTGGCATGGTGGGCATGGCAAGGGAAGAATACTCTAAAATCTCCATTCCCGCCCCACCCTACTAATCTGCTTTCCAGCTCCCTGTGCAGGGCAACAAAAGAAGACCCAGCCGATCAGCTGGGACTCGGGAGGCAGCGAATAGATGGGGGTGGGGCCAGTCAGAGGTGGTATTTGCTGGATCTCTGAACTATTCAAAACTTCCACTACTGGTTCTCCAGGAACCAGTCAGAACTGGCAGAATACCACCTCTGGACACGTTGTTGCCAGGCTTCAAATAAAGTATGGTGCTGCACCCTCTCTTGAGGAAGCCATTTCTTGAGGAAGCTTTGTGGGAGAATTATCGGTCTTCAACTTTCCCTTGTGGGAGAAGATACTCAGCTTAAAAAGACTTTAGATGAAGCAGATGTTCAGGATCCTTTACAGTCTGGATTCAGGACCAGGCATGGAAGAGAAACTACACTGATCAACCATGGCATCTTACTAGGCTCCCTATGAGAGTTGGATTGGAGACGCCATTTTGTGATGGCTCTGCTCCCCCTTTTGTCAGTAGTTTCACTTGCTGAACGGGAAGGAGCAGTGAATGCTACTATTTAATATTTATATAACCTTCATATAACAGGATGAGAACTCAACCACCAGTCTGGAATAAGGTTATTGAAATATGCAGATGATGCTCAATTATGTACATAATCTTCGACTTACAACTGATGACGTAGCAACCGTTCAAAGTTATGACAGACCTCCTGAGGGCAACTTACAAGCCAATTTGAAATTCTGATAGTGGCCCTGCCCCATTGTCACATGATTGTGTTGCACCACTGATGGTCACATGACTGTGATTTATGATTCCACCCCCCCGAAGCTGGCACTTCTGATTTCCAGCAAAAAAAATGCTTATTGTAGACAATGGATTTGATTAACGATTGCAGTATATGCTTTACAACTGCAACGATTCACTTAACTACTCCTGCAAAAAAGATTGTGAAATCAGGCGCAGTCACATGGTGACCCACTTAACAACCAGAATGACTTATGACCGTAATTCCAGGTTCAGTTATGCTCGTAAATTAAGGACTACCTGTACATCATCCATCAGGCCAAACTGGAGATGCTGTGCAAACTCTAACCTGTGCCTTGAAGCTATGAAGTACTGGATGGATAGAAACAAGCTGAGGCCTACTCTCAGCAAGACAGACTATTACTATTTGTCCAGCTACATTTGACTCCAAGATAATATCAGCATTGGTTCTGGATGGGGATTGCCCCAGAGGTGGGCTTCACATGATTTAACAACCGGTTCATTCCAGCACCGAAAATGTAAGCTTGTGCGCTTCTGCGCATGCACTTTGCTCTCGCGCGAGCTTGCACCCATGCACGCAGCTTTAAAAACACAGCTAAATAGGACGGCATAGTGCCAGGGTGGTGGCCCACTCACAGGTCACAACTATCATTTTGCCTGAACCGATACGAACCCCTGGATTGCCCTCTCCCCGAGAGAGATCAGTGCATAACCACTTCGTAGATGTCCTGGAAAGCAGTGAAAGCCATGGTCCATAGGATCTTTGCCCAGTTAAAGTTGGTGCTGTATCTGAATTATGTTTCAGTGACTCATACCCTTATCACTACAAGGATAAATTACTTTAGCATGGGGCTAATTTGAAAGTGTCTGTACAAAGTGCAGTGACCAAATTGCTAGCGGATAAGAACCACTGTGTTGGTGTTATATTATTTCTCTGGGCACTGCATTGGTGAACGATCAGTTTCTAATTGAAAGTACTATCAATTACCCGGGCATTTCAGAGATGTTGTCTTCAGGTGAAAAGCCTCCAGTCTGTGTGCAGGGGGATGCTAAGAGTCCCACCTACATGAGAGTCCCACCCATATGACTCCTGGGAAGGGAGTAAAGACAATATAATTTGATCGAACATTTGGAAATTAGGCAATTGTTCTGGTGACCACTTCAATATACTTTGTGGGATTTGGTGGGATTTTATTCTTATTGAAACACTAAGAGTTTAATAATGAGTATTATGTCTTGCATTCTGTTGTGTTGTGCTGCATTGCATTGCATTAACTACAGTGTATTAGGGCTAGATCTTTGAGAATATCTATAAGGTTGCTCAAGAGTCAACACTGACTTGATGGCACCTATTCAATCAAACAATCCCACAGATTGCCTGGATGTACTAATTATTTCAGATTTTCTCCAAATAATTATTAAAATACTTCAGATTTCCCAACAATGTCAATAATCATTAAAATTATTCATGACTTCATAATTCAATAATTTCAAATGTCCACCAGAAGGAAAGCAGTTCCCATGACAACTTGGTATATAAAATAATGTTTTTACAATGTTTGTTTATGACTCTGCCATAGTGAATGTCCCATTCCTTGTGGAAATTTCACCCCTGTAATATTGTGGTATCACTAGATGGAGCTGTACTGCTGTGATGTCATGGCATTGTATAAGATGGGTGGAGCTTCCTGACTAAGATGGGTGGTGATGCTATGGTGAAGTGATAGTAGAAGCTAATTACAGGATTCACCTAAATTTCCGGTCCCCTGGTATGTGCTACATACCAAAATAGCTGTGGTGCAGTTAGTTTTCTGGATTGTTCTTTTAACAGATTCCTGAAGAAGTGGGAAACTGGTGGAAAATCCATGTGGTATTTACTCCAAAGGACAATGACCCTGATTTTAAAATGATCTCTTCTTCCAAGAGAATGTATGAGAATGTGTACACAGACAGACGAGTATAAAGATAATGTGTAATACCCATTTTCCCTACCTTATCAGTTTATCATGATATCATATTTTATCTTTCCATTTTATATATTATATTATATTATATTATATTATATTATATTATATTATATTATATTATATTATAATATTATATTATATTATATTATATTATATTATATTATATTATATTATATTATATTATATTATATTATATTATATTATTATCACATACTGTATTTTTCGCACTATAGGATACACTTCCCCCCCCCCAAAAGTGGGTGGGAATGTCCATGTGTCTTATAGAGTGAATATTGTGTTGGGGGGAGGGGGGTTGGTACAGTTTGTCACTGTTGCCCCCATTCAGCACTGTCAGGGAATGCTGGAGCCTTTGCTGCCAAGCAGCTCATTGGCAGTTGGATCAGCCTCCCAGAATACCACCAATCAGTTGTTCTAGGCAGCGGGGATTGCCGCCAATCAATGGTGGTAGCAGTGATAGGCAGCGGTGGTGATTTGCGGCAGCAGCGAACGGTGGCAGTGGTGGTGATCCTCAATAAGCTGCAATACTCACTCTATAAGATGCACAGACATTTCAGCTCAGTTGACTGGTGGTGGGCGCAACAGAGTGGAGCCCTGATGAGCCACATTCTGGGGCTCTGATTATGTGTGGAAGTTGACCAGGCTATTTGCTTCTTTGCTGCAAGGACGCTAGCCAGATGAATACCAGATGGACGCTGGGAGTCAGAGTCAGATTTTTTTTTCTTGTTTTCATCCACTAAAGCTAATGTGTGTCTTATGGTCCAGTGCATCTTATAGTGCGAAAAATATGGTATATATTATATTTTAGCTAATTCAAGGTGGCGAACATACTTAATATATGTTTCTCCTTCTATTTTCCCACAATAACAAACCTGTGAGGTGGGTTAGGCTGAGAGAGAGAGAGAGGGACTGGTCCAAAGTCCCCTGGCCACAATGATGTGCTTGCTTTCACAGCGGCTTTTACCACGTCTCTGTAAGTTAATATATACTTGCCAAAGACAAGATCAATCTTTCTACTGTCTATACACCCATCACTAGCCAGCATCTGGGAGCACCGTAAGATATGGGGACGGAGTATATTCAAGCTTTGACGTGAGTGATGGTAGTGTCTTTCTGCACCACTGTTGAAAGAGACTTTGTGCCTCAAGATTGATTGGGTCATGAGGCCTCCACCTCTTCTCCTGAGTGATCCCCCTCCAAGTAACCTCCAAACCATGGATGTGATTCAGCCCAGCCCAGCCCTCCAAACATAAATCTGATTCCTGATTTGAAACAGATGATTCATATATAAACAACAAAGATTCTAAGAGGAGGGAGAGAACTGGGGAACTGGGCATTTGAGGGAAACAATGAAAGGGGGTGTTACATACGTACAGATGTAGGAATTTGCATGACTGACACAGATTGGATAGAATTCGTGGTGGGAAAAATAAATTGTTGTCAGTGGCCGGCTGGCAAGCCAAACGGCTTTAAAAGATTAGCCGCAGCTGTCGTGCCGGCAGTTCTTGTTCTGCAATGAGCTGAATAAACAGATGAAAAGGTTCTGGAGTCCCGTCTTTTCCTTTCATACATGTGCCGATTCCGAATGTATATGGAGGCAAACAACTATCAGGATCTTCCCGACACCCGAAAGCAGGCTCTATTCCTGATTTACTGAAGAACCAAGGTATTCAAGATGGGCCAGATGCTCAAATTGCCGACTGACAAAGAATCCATCTCCTGGACAACACTACAGAGCACACTCCATGACCACTATGCACCTACAGTGACACCCATGGTCAGCAGGAAAGAATTCTACTGCCAGCACCAGAGAGAGGGAGAGACCATCAATGATTTTGTGGCCAGCTTGAGAGAGTTAGCGGCCAAATGTGAATTCATAAACCCCGAAGAAATGAGGAAGGACTGCTTCATACTGGGCATGAGGGACATAAACCTCCAAAAGAAGTTGTTGGTGAAACGGGGAGTGGATTTCAAGATCACTGTGGAGGAAGCACGAGCAGCAGAATCCTCAGACAACTCCGCCGCTAACATCTGCAGGAATAACGGAGTCCACCATGCCCATGAGGAAAGTGAGGACCCAACAGAGTTCACCAAAGGTGAGGAAGAGGAAGACCCCAACGAGGCTATCCATTGGGTCTACCCTGTCCGACGGGTAAGCCCCCAGGACAATGACCACAAGGCACCTTGCTGCACGGGGTGTATGGGGTTTCACACCCAAGCGGCGTGCAGATTCAAAGAGGCCATCTGCCACTGCTGCCAATGAAAGGGACACATAGCAGAGTGACCCAACCCAGCCCAGCCCAGCCCAGCGGAAGCCATGACTGGACACCTGGAAGCCAGGGAAATCCAGGGACCATCCCTGTGATGAAAGATACACTGAGCGCAGAGGCATCAACCAGTCCACAGTAGGACACCCAGAAGTGTGCGATGGAGACAAATTCCATGTAAGGCTCACCATAGAAGGACGATCGTGCAACATGGAACTAGACATGGGATCATTCTTCACAATAATGTCTTGGGCAACCCTGAAGCAGCTAAAACCAAAGTTCCCCCGGAAAGAGCTGAAGCCACAACGAATATAACTGAATGACTACCAAGGCAACTCCATCCGCATTCTGGGAAGAGCAGAGGTCAGAGTCGCCTTCAGGGACTTCAGCAACCATCTTAAGCTAAAAGTGGTCAAAAGTGACCGGCCCACACTGCTGGGAGTTGAGTGGTTCAAACCCTTGGAGTTAGGCATCACAGGACTGCACAGAATCAAAGGAAATGAGTTGGACCAGCTGCTGGACAAATTTCGGGATGTGTTCAATGGAAGCCTAGGTAAATATACGGGGAAACCCATAACCTTTAGTCTAGACTCCAGGATAAACCCAATAAGGCTTAAACATCGATGGGTACCATTTGCTCTCAGGCCCAAGGTAGATGAGCAATTAGATAAGCTAATTGTTCAGGGAATACTCGAGCCAGTAGACCATGCCACATGGGAGACCCCAATCATGACCTCAATTAAGCCAGATGGGTCTATCAGGATATGTGCTGACTATAAGTGCACACTTAATAAAGCATTGCAACAGAGCGCATATCCGGTACCCATGGTGCAGCACCTCCTGCATTCACTGGGAAACAGCAAGGTTTTTGCAAAATTGGACCTTGCCCAAGCATATAAATAATTGCCAGTGGATGCTGCAATAGCGGAAGCACAGACTATTGTGATGCACAGGGGGGCATTCAAATGCAACCAGCTGCAATTTGGGATCAGTGTAGACCCAGGGCTTTTTCAAAGCCTCATGGAGCGACTCCTGCAAGGCATCCCGGGAGTCATTCCATACTTTAACGATGTATTAATTTTGGGGAAAACAATGGAGCAACTCATGAGCAGAGTAAAAGAAACCTTAAAGAGATTCCAAGAGAAGAGCCTCAAAGTTAAAAAAGAAAAATGCAAGTTTGGGGTGAGGCAAATCGAGTTCCTAGGCTACCTCATTGATGGGAATGGCATCCACCCCACAGATAGCAAAGTGAAGGCGATCAGAGAAGCCCCCACACCCACAAAAAAAGCAAAATTACAAGCTTTTCTGGGGTTATTGAACTTTTATGGCATTTTCTTGAAGAAAAAGGCAACAGTTGCTGAACCGCTCCACAAACTCCTCGGGAAGATGACCTCCTGGAAGTGGGGTTAACGTGAGGGCAATGCTTTCACCGCCACTAAACAGCTGCTATCCTCAGACAGTGTCATCATACAATACACGGAAACACTTCCACTACTACAAATGTGCGACACTTCCCCCTTCGGAGTTGGAGCCATTCTCAGTCATTGATTGCCTAATGGATCCGAAGCCCCCATCGCATTCTACTCCAAAACATTGTCCCCGGCTGAAAGGAACTACAGCCAGATGGACAAGGAAGCGCTAGCAATAGTGGCCGGGGTCAAGCATTTCCATGAATACCTGTATGGCTGACACTTCGAACTAACCACAGACCACAAACATCTGCTGGGACTATGCGCTGGAGACAAGCAAACCCCATACTTCATGGCACCCCAAATGATGAAATAGTCCATCTTTCTCATTGACTACAACTACAAACTAATTCATCACCCTGGTACCAGCATCAGCAATGCAGATGGCCTCAGCAGATGCCCAACATCTAAATTAGTAGAAGACCGAGCACTAGCCACACAGATACTCCTGATCCACGTCAACCTGGCCAGCCCAACCACTGCAAAAGAGATCGCAGACCAAACCAGAAGGGACGCCATACTAGCCAGAGTTCTAAACTGGGTGCTGAGGGGGTGGCTGCAGGAAAAGGTAGGGGAGGAATTTAAAACATTTGAAAATAAGAAGATGGAGTTGTTGGCATTGAGAGGGTGTCTGTTATGGGGGGAGAGAGTGATTGTGCTAAGGAGTTTGAGATGACAAGTACTAGAGACATTGCATGTAGGGCACCCAGGGATTGTACGCATGAAGACACTCGTCTGGAGGTACCTCTGGTGGTCCCAAATTGATAAGGACATTACTGAACGGGTGGTGACATATATGTCCTGCCAGGAAACAAGACTAGCACCTCCCTGCACAACCCCAAGGGAGTGGGATGCGCCCAAAGGTCCGTGGTCACGGATACATATAGACTTTACAGGGGACAGACCATGGGGGGACAGACATTTTTAATTGTTATAGATGCATACTCAAAGTGGTTAGAAGTGACTTTAATGCCATTGATGACAACAGAGGTTACCATCCGAGTGTTGAGGAGGATGTTTGCGATGCACGGGTTACCCGATGTGTTAGTGTCTGTTAATGGGCCACAGCTAATGGCTAAAGCTATGGAATTATTCTTGGCCAAGCTAGGGATAAGGCATGCTTTAGTGGCTCCTTTTTTGTCCGGCGGGAAATGGACAAGTGGAAAGAATGGTGAGACCCTCACCAGAATGGGCCCTGGGAACTGGCAGGAGAAAACTGACAAGTTCCTCCTCGCCCAACATATAACTCCCAGCTCAGCCACCCACCGGAGACCAGCAGAGATGTTGATGGGAAGGAGACTATGATCCCGGTTGGATCAGTTACACCCAGAATACCACCCAGATACCCCCCTATATTCGGCCAAACCTGAAAGGGATTTTGATGTGGATGATTTGGTGTTTGCCCATAACTATGCAGGGCATCCGACGTGGGTAAAAGCTAGGGTAATTGCTATTACGGGTCCCAAATCTTATAAGGTGAAGCTAGAGGATGGTAAAATATGGAGGAGGCACATTGACCAACTCCGGACCAGGTGGGGAGAGTCACGGTTAAGATACGGAGAGGGTGGAAACAAAGAGGAAAGGACACAAACCACAAGACCAGAGGCTCTGCCCCGTGGAACATATACGTGGGAGTTGGGAAACACTAATAACAAAGCACCAGCCCTACCTACAAATCTACCCGATGAACTAAACTCAAGACTGAGAGTCTATAGCGGGGACTTACCGGGATCAGGCGAGAGTCTCCTGAGCAGTCCAGGACCAGGAAGCAGGAAAGATAGGCCAGAAACCACCACGCGCATCGAAGAGTTCCAGGAGGTTCCATCCCAGATGGAACAGCAACAGGATGACCGAGCTGACTGAAGTCCCAGACCCAGTAGAACGATCAAGCACCCTGCCTACCTGCGTGACTATGTCACATACGTAGGTCACGGATTGGGCAATCCTTCAGCTAGGAGGGGAGGGGTGTTATGTACGGACATACATAGGAATTTGCATGACCGCTGCAGATTGGATAGAATTCGCGGCGGAAAAATAAATTACTGTGAGTGGCCAGCTGGCAAGCCGAACGGCTTTAAAAGACGAGCTGTGGCTGCTGTGCCGGCAGTTCTTGTTCTGCAATGAGCTGAAAAAGTTCTGGAGTCCCGTCTTTTCCTTTCCTGTGCTTCGAACTTAACAGAGACTGTTTAAGTGGACTGGGATGGGCCAAAGGAAGCTGCAGATTCTGAGGTTGTTTCCCCAATTCTGCCTTCTGCCACCAACTTCATCTGTACACTGGACAAAACTCCCTTTGATACCACAGCCCCACCCACAACTGAGCTGCCTGCTGCTTTGCTTTGCAAAAGGTAGCCCCCCGCTCCATAACTGGGTCATAGTTCTGTTTTTATACATATGGTGGTGTGTGCTTATTATTTATATGATAATTAAAAAGTACCATGTTTAAGCACACACATATCAACTAGATCTCTAAGTAAACAGTGCACCATTACAGTATTCATATACTGTAATTCATTCAGCAAACAATCCCATTCAATCATCAGAGCAGTTTGTACATGATGTTTCCCCTCTCATTAGCATACCCAGTCTTGATATATAATAAAAGTAACTCAGAAACGGGCAACATGTTGGAGCCTTTTTTGGCTTGGGGGAGGAATCTGGCTAGACGAGAATAAGGGTTGTCCTTCTGCTTTGAACAGCTGTGAGGCAAGGGAGTTAGATATTCTGATTTACCAGATAGTAGTAAATCCTACCATAATATTCCAGGAAGGGTTGTTCCTGATAGGCACAGCCAGCAGTCATACTGTTCCATTTTCCCTCCTGAATTTCTACTTCCCAATGTTCATTGTCTATGGAAAAGGGTGGGATTTTATTTGTTTGTTTCCAGCTTCTTCAATTTGCATGGCTTATTTTTTTTTCCCTTCCCTTGATATGGTATTTGCATTCATTTTGTATTTTATATTTGTGCCACACCTGATATTTCCTTGTCTTTTATTTGCCATTATGTACTAGGATTTATATTCTGTGTTTCCCATAGAACAGGCCTGTCATACTGGCGCCCCGCAGGCCAGATACGTCACACATAGGCCACGCCCGCCCCAGCTCTGCAAAGGCAAAAAAGTCACAATACAACAGGTGACGCGATCGAGTTTGACACCTGTGCTCTAGAAGGTCAAATTGCCTTGTATAAAGATCTCCCTTCATTTTTTGGATAGAGTTGGCTGGTCACATAGCCAGAAGAACTGCGGGCAGGTGGACCAAGGCAGTCATAAAATGGATCCACAAAAGAGATCTAAAACAAGATGGATCAATGACATCCGCAAGCATTGTGGGCCCAATTGGCAAAAGAAAGCTCAGGACCGTATGGGTTGGAAACATGCAGAAGAGGACTTCATTGGCCCACTGGATAGACAATGGGCTAAAATTAGCAACTGGCTCAAAATCATCCTCCAAGTTTCCATGGCTAAGAATAGTATTATTTTATTTTACTTTTTTATTGTATTTTATTGTATTATTTTATGTTTTGTTTTGTTTTGTTTTGTTTTGTTTTATTTTATTATTTTATTTATTATTTTATTTTGTTTTGTTTTATTTTATTATTTTATTCATTATTTTATTTTATTTTACTTTATTTTATTTGTTTTATTATTTTATTATTATTCTTCCTTCTTTCCATAGTTCTTCCATAGTTCTCTTTATAGACCACTTTGCTCCTTTAAACATTATATGGCACCAGATCAGGGGTGGATTCTATTTAACTTTACTACCGGTTCACAACAGGAGTGCGAGCGCACATGTACTTCTGTGCATGCGCAGATTGTCAATTATGACGTCCAGGCGGGTGGGCGGAACCTCCCATAACTTTTACTACCAGTCCTAAAGAACTGGACAGAACCGGGAGCCACCACTGCACCAGATGCAAATAATACTGTTAATAGAAAATGTCTAATCGTGTCCACTCCCAGGGAAGTGCTTTTTTCTTTTAGCTGGATGGAATAGGTCTTCCTGCATGTTGGCCTTGTGCTGGTGGGCCGTTGCCTGCTGTTAGGCTGCTTGTCTCACCTCCTGCCTCCCAACTCAAGTTTCACAAAAGAGCCCCAGGGCAACCTCCTACGTTTCCATTTCGTAATTGTGCAACTGATGGCAAGACTGACAGTGGCAACAAGGCCACTTATTGTGCATCAGGCCACTCA
Source organism: Masticophis lateralis (assembly GCA_030761175.1). Taxonomy (NCBI): domain Eukaryota; kingdom Metazoa; phylum Chordata; class Lepidosauria; order Squamata; family Colubridae; genus Masticophis; species Masticophis lateralis. Next base: position 144,403,286 of record JAUDYJ010000002.1, read on the forward strand.
TTGTGCATCAGGGAGCATTTCTTTAGAAATGCTCCCTGATGCACAACAGTGGAGATGCAAATTACATTCCTGTAAGGAAAGGAATGTGAGAAAGATAAGGGGGAAAATGCACACCCATAGTGAATCCAGGAATCCTAAAAAGGATGAAAGGCCAATAACCAATGCTTTAGATTAGAATCATTTGGAACTTCAAACTTCACTGGGATCTTCAAGGGGTGTGTCTGTAAGATTTTCTAATTGCAAATCAAACTTAAATTGCCATGGAGAGAGTATGAATTTTGTTAAATGAGATGGAAAAAATAGTAGGGTCACATAATAAGCCTGAATGTATTAAACAATGCATGTGGTGACAGCAGTCTTTTGTTCAAGAATTTAATCTCTGTCCCCGCCTCTTCCCATCCATGATTCCTAACCTTTAAACTATTATTTACAGAGAGTGGGAACTCATAATGGCACCACCTGGAAAAGTTCAGGTCAAAATAGGAGCTTCAAAGAATAGAGCCAACTTTCATTGATTCTCTAGTTGGCAAAAACAGATTGTTTCCCTTTTAGATCCTGCTATTTAATTTTGCTTAAACCGATGACAGCATTCATTCAATTTCTGTTAGATTTTGCATGGCTAAACCCCTCAGATAAGGCTGAGTCACCTTCAGTGGAGACCTTGCCTAACATCTGTGTTTGTGTCTACATCAAAAACTTGATAAGGAGTAAACAAAAGAAAAAGCTTTGATCTGGGAGTGCCAAAGGGGGGAAAAAATCTTTTGTACACTAGGGAAATTTGTACACTAAATTTCACCCCTATTTCCCGGAATTTGAAGTGACTCAGTTGACCCCACTGGAAGCCACAGATGGGAACTGAGGGGAGAAAATGGTAGAAAAATAAAATTGACCTCAACTTCTGAACCTAGCTGGCACGAGAGCCAGGAGGCATTGGGATGGAGGATCTGGCACACTACATTCCTCACATCCTCTATAATGAAAGTAAGTTGAATGAGTAACTAAAATAAATTAAAACAGTAACCAGCAAAACAAGCAAATCAAATAGCTAAATAAGCATTTGGCTCAAACCAAGCAAGCTGCTTTTTCCCCCTCTGGCTTTTCCTTTCTTCATTTCAGGCACATCTAATTTCCTCTCAGACTTTGAATGTGTGACATTTCATGATGAATTTTGTACCAAACTCAAAGCATGTCCGTCCTCTCTTTCTGCCACTCTATTTCCTTTGTGCCTTAACCCCTCGTTTTATACCGATGAATGTAGATAAGTTGTGCGATTAGGAAGGCTTGATGTGATCACTCAGATGATTATATGATAATTGTTTTTCTATGCATGAAGAAATGCTTTGTTCTCAGAGGCACAGCTGTAGATATGTGATACGATGCAATAATTAAAAACCATACAGTCATTTTGACATAGCTGCATGCATGATTGTATCCAGGTGCTTAATATGAAATTTTGTCAAAGAAATTCACACACACAAAAAAGATAATAGAAAGAACCTTGTGATCACTTTGATATGATGATAAAGAAATCAGGATTACTTTCGCACATGGGCTGTATTTTAAGATAGAGGCACATATGCTTTGGTAACAATGAATGGCAGCAGATGTAAAGGAACTGAGGAAATAAATGCACCTGTCAGGCCCAAAGAAACCAAGAATGACACAACACGTTACTGTATTGTTAATGTCTTCTGTTATTGTTGTTCACCTACAAACTGAATCTGGCCAGACTAAAGCAATTATCTGCAATAAGTATAGATATATACTCTGCAAATTGCTAGGGAGGGTCAGATCTGCTCTCTTCCTGCCACTAGACATTCCACGTCCAGCTGTCTCTTTGCTATCTGGAAAGGAGCCCCTCCCTCCCACAACTCTACATTCCACCACAGCACCCAACTTTATATGTTATCATTCAATGCAATAATATCCCAGTTTTAGGAACGCTAGCTAAACCCTAACCCAGAAACATCAATTTGGAGTTAGGATTGCTCTACAATCTACTGAATGCAAGAATGGATCAGGGCCTCTCACCTTGAAGGACAGGGATCTCCAACCTTTTTAGTTTCGTGGACCAGCAGCAGTGGCAGCTTCAGCGGTTTCAGCGTTGGAGGTGGGGATGATAGTTTTGCGCGTGCAACCTTAAATCCCACACATGTGCAAATGAAACTTCACATGACTGCCCATCTCTTTGACAACTCAATTCCCAACAGGCTGCAGCCTGATAGCAGTCAGTGGCCCAAAGGTTGGAGATCCCTGTTGTAGGAGACTGGGTTATGGTGTAGAGAGACCAAAGTCCAGGAGGGCTGTTGCTAGCAGAGTTACTATAAGGTCCCCCTGGTTGTAGGCTCAGGGACAGGAATTCAGGGAAGACTCTCAGTTGCCAGCTTTTATTTTCTGTAACCAGGATTCCGCCTAATTTCTTCCTTAAATATACACCTCCTAATGTCAGTTTAATCTGTAAATTAACATTTTAAAAAATCTTGAAATCTGATACCCTTCACCAGGCTTCTCTTCTTAACACAATGTTAGTTGTTCAATTTGGAGTTCTTAGAGTATACTGATTGGATGTGGTAGTATGCAAAGTTTTAATTTCCCTGGAGCTGGAGGCACAAGTTGCTGGATGTTTAAATTGTAGATTTCCTGTTCAAAAGGGTGGATGTAGGAGTGTTTGGACTTCAAGATGTTTTCCCAAATGGTGTAATGACATAACAAGCACAGTGTGTGGCATAGAGGGAGAGGCCTTGGAATGTGGCAAACAAGAAGATCTAGGTTCTGTTGACAACACTGCTCCATTTTTTTTACCATTTGACCTTAGGATCAGTTGTTTTCCTTTTGTTGTAGGAAAACAATATCCTCCTTAATATGGAACCCATGAAGATTAGAGACCTTTTGGTCTGTAACAATGGTTGAAATGTTGAAGGCTAGTCACTTCCATCTCTGTAGAAATAAATTTTGCTTTAAATCTAAAACTAAGTATTTGGCATCCTAAACTGTTACAAATGACCACTGTTATACTACTGAAAACCTCACTACTGATAAAGAGGATGAGCAAAATATGACTTGAAGATTGGTATTCTTGCCCCATTCTTTGGATAGAAGCCCTCATTTGAGAACAGAAGGAAATATAGGCAGCCAGTTGGTGTTAGCATAAATTTGGACAAACAAAATAACAGAGAGAGAGGAGTTTAGTTGACATTTTGGAAAAGCTTTTGTGTAAACAGATCAGTGGTGGGTTCCTCCTGGTTTGGCCCGATTCTCCCAAGCTGGTAGCAGTGATGATATGATGTCACCGAATTGGTTCTGCCCCTCCTGCCCCCCCACCCCCCACGTTTTTCTTAGGTCGGTAGATCGGTACAGCTCTGCAAGCAGTTAAAAGCCTGGTTGACCAGTATCTCTGCTAAATCCTAAATAATTGTCACATGACCATCAAGCCACGCCCACAAAATAAGCCACACCCACAGAACCGGTAGTAAAAAAAATTTAGAACCCACCCCTGAAACAGATACTACAAGGTGATAATCAATTTGCACTGCTCTCCTTTGTTACAAATAGAATTGTCTCCCCCTTGGGGGACATGGTCACAATCATGTTGAAATCACGTTTTCATAATCTCTTTGAGGTCATAAATAAGAAAACACCACTGGTTGCTATTATAATTCATTTTTAATGAACAAATTAAATATTGATCGTGTATGATGTCCACTGCTGAAAACATATGCCTTGTTACCTTGCTCCTATTCTGGTTCTAGCTACCAAGATTTTTTTACCATTGCTTCTGAATGACTTCACATAACAGTGGTGGAGAAAGCAAAGTTAAGACATCACATGAAATATGTACCATAGTACAGACATAGGCAGAAATGTCTTCACTGCTATTTCATTCTTGCATTCCTACCAGGGGTGATATTCACTTACCTTCGCTACTGTTTTGCAAATGTGACCCCGTGCGTCCCACCTCCGCACATGCGCAGGGCCTTCTGTGCACGGGTAAAGTGTCAAAAACGGGATGTAATGATGTCCGGGCATGTGGGCAGAGCCTTCTGCAGCTGCTGCTACTGGTTCACTCAAGTAAATACCACCACTGATCCCTACCACTTCTGCTAATTCCAATTTTCTTTGCCCAGCTAGATCATTCTGGGCTTCAAGAAACTACAGAAGGCATAACATGCGCATCAAGAGTGAAATGCTCCTAGTTCGGACTGGATCGCCTGATCCGGTAGCAATGGAGGCAGATGGTTCAGAGAACCAATAGCAAAAATCCCTGCCCCCCCGCCCCCATGCCCAGCTGAGCCGCGCGATCATCAGAGGCTTTTTTTTAAATTTTTAAAAGCATCTTTTCTACAACCTCTTCAGTAGAAAAAATGCTTTTAAAAGTTAAAAAAAAAGACTCTGATGATCAGGCAGCTCAGCTGGGATCGTCAGAAGCTTTTAAAAGCATTTTTTCTACAACCTCTTCGCCGAAGAGGTTGTAGAAAAAATGGTTTTAAAAATAAAAAAAAAGTTGGCCATGCCCACCCAGTTACTCTCCCACCAAGCCATGCCCACAGAACCAGTAGTAACACATTTTAGATTTCACCACTGAGGCGCATAATTGCCCATTTGTGCTAGATTTCAGGTAAGCCAATGCACGGCTAGGGAGCAACTGAATGAATACATCTAAATCATTGGGACTAGGCCAATTTTGAGGAGGCCTTTCAGTGATCCTTGAGAATATATGAAGGATGGACATAATGCCTGTAGAAAGCCAAAGATATGGCCTTGAGGGGAATAGTCAGAAACAGTTACCAAAACAAGGGCAGAAACATTTGTTAAACCCTGGGAAAGGAGATCGTATTATGAAGAGGCTCAGGCTGGCTCCTTCCTGTCTCAGTGGGGATAAAATAGAGGGAAGGTCAAACATAAGCAGACTTTCAAGATTCTGTTACTATAGTTTTACTTGGTAAATATATTTATAACCTTCCTGTAGAGTCAGTTTCTTCATCTAGTTACCTCATAACCCAGACAATGCCAGAGGAATAGAGAAAGGCAAATATTATTTTAATCTTGTATGTGTGTGAGAGAGAAGGGGGCAGGGAGGGAGGGAGAGAGAGAGAATAAATTAGTGAGTGCAGCTTGACATTGATATGGAACTTTGATAGGCTGGGAAAGTGGTGGATAGAGCATATATCAACTTCAGCAAAACATTTGATAGAATCTTCCATGAGATCCTAGTAAAAGTAGTTGGCAAAATGTGGGACCCTAGCTGAACAGTGCCACCTTAGCTAAACAGTTGTACCCAATGATTATATATCAGTGACTCTCCAGAAAACTGGAAAGAGGTAACATACAGCTATGTTGTAAGTCTTGTACTGTTCAGCATGTTTTAACATGGCTTGGATGATGATTAAATTTTTAGATGACATATAGGACAAATAACGATGCCTTAGAATAATAGTTCTCAATGATTATAGTCCAGAGATATTTCACAAGAAGAGTCCTCCACTCCTCTGCTCACAACAGAATACCTTATGCCACCAGATTTGAAATTTTGGGCTTAGATAATTTAGAACTATGCCGCTTCAATCTGACCTAAGTGTAGTACATAAAATTATCTGCTACAATGTCCTACCTGTCAATGATTACTTCAGCTTCAACCACAACAATATACGAACACACAATAAATATATACTTAAGGTAAACCGCTCCAAACTTGATTGCAGAAAATACGACTTCAGCAACAGAGTGGTCAATGCCTGGAATGCACTACCTGAGCCTGTAGTTTCTTCCCCAAACCCCCAAAACTTTAACCTTAAACTGTCTACTGTTGACCTCACCCCATTCCTAAGAGGTCTGTAGGGGGTGTGTATAAGCGCACCACTGTGCCTACCATTCCTGTCCTAATGTCCCCTTTTATTCGTATCCATTTCATGTATTCATAATCATGTTTATATTTATATCTGTTATCTAATACATGCTTGACAATAAATAATAAATAAAATAAAATAATAAAACTTGTGGTCCGCAGACCCTGGTAGGGCTGCGATGTCATCACAGGGGGATCTGAGAAGTCTTGAAAAAGTGTTATGATTTAAATCTTCAGTCAAGTCTTGAGGACCATGGCCATAGTCCATGGCCACAAAAGGTATCTAAAAAGGGCACTGCACTTTTGAAAGGGCATTGAAAATCCAATGCATCCCCAAAGGTGAACTGGAATGTTTGGAGCTGAGAGCCTGGAGAAGAAGTATCTATAAGTAGACATGTTAGCTATCTCCAAGTATCTAACAGGGGTCTCCAACCTTGGCAACTTTACAGTGCATGCTGGCTGATGAATTCTGCGAGTTGAAGTCCACAAGTCATAAAGTTGCCAAGGTTGGGGACCCCTGATCTAAAAGGCTACCATGGAGAAGATAACCTAACTTTGTTTAACCGTGTTCCAGAAGATCAGACAAAAATGAAATAACGTGTTAATAGAAAGAACTGTTGGGCAATGAAATAGAACTGCACAAAATAAAAGCTGAATGGTTGTTTGTTGGGGATGCTCAACTAATGGATTCCTACAAAGGGCAACAATTTTCTAGATGATCACCAAGGGCTATTCTGTTCCATTCATTCTATGATTCTATGATCTTGGGTGAATAGTTCTGGTCTCAACTTTTGGGAAAGGTTTAAGGGCCTTAAAGTATAGGGTGGAAGGAAATCTGGGACACATTTCATTACTTTGTCTGCAGTGCTATCCACAATTATCTATTTATTGTTCTCATAATTGCAGAGTATTGCAGTATATACAGAGTAGGTCAGTGTGGTAAAGACTACAGTGTATACAATATTTAATGATGGAATTAATAATTGCCCAAGACACTGTTGTTTTGTAATCTTATTTCTCAGTCATACAATGTCTGGATGCTTGTTTTTGTTATTAGTTGCAAAGTCGTGTCCGACCTATTGCAACCCCATGGACAATGTTCCTCCAGGCCTTCCTGTCCTCTACATTTTCTAGAGTCCATTTAAGCTCACGCCTACTGCTTCAGTGACTCCATCCAGCCACCTCGTTCTCTGTCGTCTCCTTCTTCTTTTGCCCTCAATCTTTCCCAGCATTAGGCTCTTCTCCATGGGCTCTTCCCATTAGGTGGCCAAAGTATTTGAGTTTCATCTTCAGGATCTGGCCTTCTAAAGAGCAGTCAGGGTTGATCTCCTCTAGGACTGACTGGTTTGATCACCTTGCAGTCCAAGGGACTCGAAGGAGTCTTCTCCAGCACTAAAGTTCAAAGGCCTCAGTTCTTTGGCCCTCAATCTTTCTTATGGTCCAACTTTCACAGCCATATATTGCAACCAGGAAAACCATAGCCTTGACTATTCACACTTTTGTCTGGATGCTAGAGAAGGTTAATTTCCTTTAAACGGGGGGAAAATAACCTTCAGACACATGGTTTTATCACATGGTATGAACTATGGAGACAAAGGCCCTTGAAAGCAGTTCTAATTCCAAAACTATTTGCAAATCCTTATAGTTCCAGTTTGGCTATTCTAGGGAAAGGTAAACAAAAACAGCAAGAGGAGTAGGAAGAACCAAGGCACTTTTAGGTGACCTAAAAAAAAACACGGTAACCAGAGCAAAAATATGGCAAATATTTGGATTGAAGAGTTTAAGGAAATTCCCAAGCTGTAGGCTAGATGTTGAAAGAACATCCCAGAAAGCAATGGTATACCACTTGTTTTGCTGCCAAGATAAACAAATGTGTCCATGTAGCCACTAACTTCAAATCTGAGGAGTCTACAAAGATCTGTCTGAAGCAGCATTTCTCAACCTGAGCAGCTTGAAGATGTACGGACTTCAACTCCCAAAAGTCAATGGCTGAGACATTCTGGAAGTCCACACATCTTCAATTTTCCAAGATTGAGAAACACTGGTCGGAAGCCTCCTGAGATGCAAAGCCTAAACTTCCAAAATACCTAACCATCATGGTAATAGACGTAGAAGTCTGTTCTTGACTATGATGGTACTAAACTGATGAAATGTGCATTGGAATATGATGCAAGTTCTGCTTTTCCTGCTTTTATTATCATATTGCAGAATTTGCATGTCTCGATGCTAATAGGAGTAATTTCAGCTTATTAAGAGGATATTAAGTTGGAGAAAGACACAATAGTCTACCAACTCCACTTATACTTGTGCAGAAAAACTCCCTCATACATATGCTTTCTTGAATGTTTTACCTGAGTGAAACCAGATAAGGGAAATATCCCTTTCTCTTAATACTAAATATCATAATCATTTGTTTAGGACAGGGGTGAAATCCAGCAGGTTCTCACAGGTTCTGGAGAATTGGTAGCTGAAATTTTGAATAGTTCGGAGAACCAGCAAATGCTACCTCTGGCTGGCCCCAGAGTGGGGTGGGAATGAATATTTTGCAATATCCTTCCCCTGGAGTGGGGAGAGAATGGAGATTTTGCAGTATCCTTCCTCTGCCACACCCACCAAGCCACACTACGCCCACCAAGCCACCACACAGAACTGGTAGTAAACAAAATTGGATTTCACCGTTGGTTTAGGAGCAGTTCCATATAATAACAGAGCGAAACAGTTTGGCTGTAATGTTTTCATGCCATTAAACATAAAAAGATTTTTAAAGAAGGTCAACTGAATGATTGATACAGGTCCATGTTAGTCGAAAGGTATGCCACCATTTACAAGGCAACAAATGGGTTCACATTTGTTATAAACTGCAGTTCGTTATAATAATATGTTTGCACCAAGCATCGTGGCTTGATTCATACATAAAATTAAGTTATAAATTATGGTTTACAAATCATAACAGGGGAGTTCACATATTTCACTAAGCATAGGATCTCAGCATGGTAACTGGGAAGCCAAGACACGTCGAAAACTTTTCTATGCACTTCAGATACTTCCTACTATACGGTATCTGACTTTTTGTATTAGCAATATAAAAAAGTGCCAATCTCAAACATACCTTTTATTCATCGGTGAGCTACTAGGGGTTTGCAGGGGTTTGGGAGAATCTCTAGCTAAGATTCTGTGCAGTTTGGAGAATCCCCAAATCCCACTCCTGGCTGGCCGCGCCCACCCCTCCCCTCCCCACGCAGCCTGTTTTGGATGCAGGTAAGTGCAGGGCACACACGGAGGCTGGGGAGGGTGAAAAACAGGCCTACTGGAAGTTCAGAAAGAAAAAAAAAGTTCAGAAACAAGCCTGTTACTGACCTCCAGAGGGCCTCCGGAGCCTGGGGAGGCCATTTTCGCCCTCCCGGAGGCTCAAGGAAAGCCTCCGGAGCCCAGGGAGGGCAAAAACCTTGCCATGGTGTAGGAGGCCAACTAGGCGACGCCCACCATGGCCACACCCATCCAGCAACCAGGCAGAGAACCCCTTGCTAAAATTTTTGAAGCCCACCCCTGCTTTTATTTTAATCATGATTCAGGCCAAAACAGACCTCATAAGCTTGATAAATGGCTGCAGTTTAATGTTAAACAGGCTCTCTTATTCAGAAAAAGAACAAAGATAAGTAGTGGTGAGGGGGCTGATAATAGATAGATTCTAGAGAGAGCTACTGTACAAATAGACAAGGGTTTCTGCAACCTTTTACAAGTATGTCCACAATACCGTATATTGAAATACTTCTAATATGCTAAAAAGTTGGGGATTGTTTTTCAAACCTCATATGAGACCTTATTATAGCATAGCGCAATATATGAACCCAGTGTATACTTATTTTAACTGATAATGGTGTTTAAGGAATGAACAGCCTTACCTATCTGAATATACCCAGTTGCTGATACTTGGACCAATGCAATCCCACACTGGAAAAATCAGCAAAACCATTTTTGTGTTCTTTTATAGCCCAGATGAAATATATTTTGCAACTTTATTTTATTATTTTATTTTATTTTATTTTATTTTATTTTATTTTATTTTATTTTATTTTATTTTATTTATTTTATTTTATTTTATTTTATTTTATTTTATTTTATTTTATTTTATTTTATTTATTTTATTTTATTTTATTTTATTTTATTTTATTTTATTTTATTTTATTTTATTTTATTTTATTTTATTTTATTATTTTATTTTATTGTCTTTAAGTCTTTGCTACTGACCTTTCCTGAAATATTAGCATTGTGGATTGAGCAAACGAGACCAGTTTTTCCTAGATGAAGATGTGCTCTGCAGATAGCGACAGGAGAATGAATGAAAAACAAGAAAAACAGCAACCTCCCAGCTTATGTATCCACCTGTCTCCTGTCCAATAGTTTGAAATATTACAACCCCAACAGTTGAAGAAGAATTGAAAAAAAGAGAGCTTCATTTAAGGTAGACAAACAAGAATGATAGAAATAGACAGTGAGAAAAGCTGAGCTTTGCTTAGAAGATATCGTTTTTATGATGTTCAAAGTAACTTCAAGAAAAATTGGCTTCAGGGGAAAGGGGAAATAATGTTCTCTCTGGGCATTTATAACTCAATAACTCACACAAGTCAAAGGCTCTTTTTGTTGGTTTATGATTCTACAGCAATAACTCCAGACTTATTGACCATGAGATAGAAGCTAGTGTCAAGTGAAATAAAAAGCATAGGCTTTCAAGGCGATGGTGGATAGTGGATTGGAAGCTCAGCTCATATTATACAGAATTCAGATATAGAAATAGAAATTAACAGGTCAGAAGTTAACAAAATGCTGCTTTTCCTGAGACAACATAAGAAGAAGCAAGGATTTGGAGAAGAAAGTATGATCGAAGTACTGATCAAGAAAGAAAAGTCAACCAAATTAATCTGGACGAGAAAAGGATTTTAAAGGGGTCTATTCAGGCTGCGTTGGAGGATTTGCTGGAGATATGTAAAAGTGAATTAGGAGAAACTTCTCCAACCTCAATAGTTGTCACAGCTATTAATGGCTTATTGAGGTTTTCTCAATACGTTCTTCACGTTATCCAGTTCTTCAAGGATACTCTCAGGTGACTGCTTACCAACAGGCAATAGTTGTCCAACCTTAAACACTCAGAGAGCCATTTGGACCCATTTCCCACAGAAAAGAAAACACCAGGAGCCACAAAACCCTTCCCGTGCCTGACTATTTCTTGAGCAGCCACAAAACTAGTATATGTAGTTAAATGAAATGTTCTGTTTTTTTCTAAAACTTTTCTTTTCTTGGATTTATCCATGATTGGCCTACTGGGGGTTGAAAAGCTCAATAAATCGCATGCTGGCGGGTGTCACACATTGGTGGTTGTGACACATATTTTGAGTGACAGGAAGCCGTAGCAGAGGGGTGAAAGAGCCACATGCGGCTCCAGAGCTGCAGGTTGCTGACTCCTGCACTAGAGAATATTCCATAAGAGTTCACAGGTTTTTTAAAAATCCTCCCAAATAATAGTACAAATCATTGACACAATGAGAGCATATACGTATGAGCCCTTGACTGCTGTAATTACTCTGGTAGGCTCTAACTTGAGCTCTTCTCTTGCTTGATCAGATTTTTTTTTTTTTAAAAAAAGAATTCCTTTCATTTTCCTCCACCGGTAGAGTATACCAGGTGTCATCTTTGCCCCTTCATCTCCTGCAGTTTTCAGTGAGTCAAGGAACCTAGGAATAACCAACAGAGTTAGTTGGAACTCTCAGTTCCAAATCTCTACCATGAACCACCTATTAAGTTGTTAGAAAACTTTTCAAGCACTCTTGAGAATCCATCTGCATATATCAAGTGCATTGGGAAAATCATCTTAGCGGGTCCACCCATCTTGCAGAGACTATGTGTAATGACAAATCTCATCTAGACCATAACATGACCCAACTAAAGGACTCAGTCACCCATTTCTAGTTCAACCACCCACTACTTAAAAGTAAAAAGACAGTCCAAGTTATCTCTCTCTCTACATATTGGGTCAGCTACTACCTTTCACATCAGTCAATGTCACGATTGTATTATTTCTGAGCTATAAACCAGAGATGAAATTCAGCCGGTTCTGACAGGTTCTGGAGAACCGGTAGCAGAAATTTTGAGTAGTTCAGAGAACTGGCAAATACAATCACTGGCTGGCCCCAGAGTGGGGTGGGAATGGAGATTTTGCAGTATCCCTCCCCTGCCACGCCCACAAGCCACGTCCACCAAGCCACACCCACAGAACCGGTAGTAAAAAAAATTGAATTTCACCATTGCTATAAACTATTTACCATAAGAAATTCATCGTTTTGTAATCTCTTTCTTTCTCTGCCTGTTGCCAGCTTTTTTGGGGGGAGGGGAGGGGGAATAATTCAATCTCAAATACTTAGATTAGATTTATTAATAGGTCTATCCATTTTACATCATTCACACTCAAATCAATCATTCTCTTTGCTCCCCAATCCCATCAGCATTCATAGTCTGCATAAATGCTTGCGGCATGAATTTCTACCTAAAATCAATTTAGCTCTAGGGCCTATAAAAATGCATAGAGCTTATGAATCAGATTCTGGAAGTAAACAAAATGGACTAGGCTTGTCTCTATTATGCTTATTATCGGTAGTGCATTCATTTCTATTAAGCATCCACAGGTATCAGGTGAGTAAGTGGAATTCTTCCTTTTATCTTCCAACCTGTTTTGTAGTTTGATGAGATTTTTCTATAGTGAAGCATCAGTTTAACATATACTGATTTAATAGACATTGGATGTAATATACAAAATGTACTTTTGGAATACCTTCAAAATAATAAACAAGATTTATCATATTCAAGTAGTCCAGGAGATGCATGAAAATTAATATCATTTGTATCCATTTCCATCCCAGTGTGATCCAAAAGACATAAAATGGATGCAAATTATGTACATTCACACTTAACAGGATTAGGGTATAACTAGCACCAGTCTCCAAGAACAGTCTGTTCTGTTAAAGAGAGACTGCACTGTAACCTCAGAATTATTCAAAATTACCATCTTCTTGGGACATTTTATTAAGTATCTTGTACCCTCTGCTTTTTACCTGTTCTACCAAAGAAGAAACTTGCCTCTATATCAGGGGTGTCAAACTCACGTTGTCACGATGGCATCATGTGACATATCGGGACTTTTTTCCCCTTCGCTAAACTGGGTATGGGTGTGGCCAGCACGTGACGCATCAGGCTTGCGGGCTGGGAGTTTGACAGCCATGCTCTATATTTATATTTGGTAAAAAGTAGTAATATCAAAAATTGTATAGTGGGAACTTTCTCCGCACTAGCATCTCTATCCTCAGTTCATCATTTGTTTTATCAAATATTTTCTGCAATTTTTAACTTCCTCCAAATTTTGCCCTTGGGCAAAGTGTCAAAATAGAAATGGAAATGGCAAATATATTTTTTTATCTGCCATTTCTTCTTGGTAATGCAAGAACATTTACACAATCTGCTACATTATTATCTCTGGGCATCAGTGAAAAATATAAAAACCCTACCATCCTACACATTATCTTTCAGACTCTCTTCTCATTCACCTCTTCTTTAATATATTTATTAATTTCAAAGATCTCATTTCTGGGTTGGCATAAAGTTACAGTTTGTCCCCTAGAGTTGTTTCTTTTGAATTTTAACAGCATTTTACTGTCAAATGGGAAATTGACAGATAAAAAGCAAGGTTGCAACGTGTGCTAATGTTTCATTCCTATTTAGTAAATTTTTTTTAACCAGGGAGCCCTCGGAGGAAACGTGGCTTCATGGCAAGTTTGGTGGCCCACTAAAAATTGAATAAACTTCTTCAGTTTGCTACCTGAGATCGTAAAGACAGACAATTTATGAAATATCTCCAAGGCGCTGATGCAGCACAAATAAATTGTGCATGGCTTAATGGATAACCAGATCTGATGTATAATAGAAGTAGAAATGACCTGCTGTTGAAATGTTGAAGTATAGGGGCCAAAAGTGTGTGCCATAAATACGGAAAGCCACAATTCTGGCAGTGAACTGGTGCAAAGATGAAACAGATTGAATCTTGGAACTTCAGGCTGGGATGTTTGCTGGAAAGCTCCCCCTGATATGGACACACCTGTGTACACATTTTAAGGAGAATGATTATCAGGAATCAGGGTGTGCTCTTGTTTCATGTGCATGTGAAAATAAATAGTGTGTGGCTAAATAGATTGGAGAGCCTGACTCCCTTTAGGAACAGACGGGAAAGGAATTGGGATCATGCATGTTTTGAAGAGGCAGATATTTCATTCTCCATCTCCAGTGGGGGAAAAACACAACAAGCCAGTTCTCTCAGTCAAAACTGCCTTCAGTCAACATAAGCGAAAACAGCCCTCCCAGTGATACCTCTCTAATAATCTCTGTGGCCTTTGTGATTTTCTTTTCCACCAAATTATTCCTGGGAGGATGATTTCCAAGTCATCAACAACAACAAACTTCAACTTCGTTGAAGTCAAAGAATAAATATTATATTATAGTAATAGATCCTGTCTACAGGTAGTCCTTGCTTAATGACTGCCTAGTGTAATAATTGTTTGACATTATGACAGTGCTGAAAAAGTAGTTTTATGATTTGTGTTCACACTTCACACATGTGTCTTCCACACATTGCAACATCCTGACAGTCACGTGATTTAGATTTGGGTGCTTTGCAACCAGCAGGTATTGTGGTGTTCCATGGTCAAGTTGTGTGCTTCACAAACAGCTTCGGACAAGCAGAGTCAATGAAGAAAGAGAGGTTGAAATTTCCTGTCATGGTCTTATAATGTCTCACGTAATGACCAGAGCAGAAGCAAAGTCATAGGTCTGAGGGAGTCATGTCTCACTTAATGATCACATCATTTAGCAAACAAGTTGTCAGCCCCAATTGTGGTCATTAATCGTGGACAGACTGTATTATCTTCTGTTTTTCCTGCGTTGGTGAATTTAGACCGGTTTGGTTAGCCTCAATTCTTAGAAATATGAGAGAACAAGCTATTTGTGGATTGCCTCATATCAGTCAAGACGCAGTTTGGTTTCCTGGGTTGGTAAATGTATACAGGTTTAATTACTCTTAGTAATATGAGTAAACCAGGTATTTGCTGATTGCATCATATCAATCAAGACCCAGTTTGTTTTGAGTCACACATTTTTAAAATAGGGCATCAGCCCTGTCCAAAACCCTCGGGGAAAATGGATCTGCATTGCCAAAAAAAGTACACATTTGATCTGCGATATATGGAAACGGTGCCTCTGACAGAGAAGGACACCAGGTGGCAGTCGATGTAGCTGCCTGGACTTGCCTTTTTTGTGCAGAAAATCATATTTACAAACACACCCGGTGGTGCCTGCTGAAATGCAGGAAGGAAAGTGGGTAAAGTCAACTAAAGACCAACAAGCCAGTATGTTGTTTATCTCCTCCCTCCCTCCCACCCTCTCACATCACAGACATACATCTATATTCTGCATTGTATGCAAAGAGTTCTGGGAATATCATTGTCAGGTTATAATGTCTGAGTCCATCACATCCTTCAAAGAGCTCAGGGCAGTCTTTCAACATCTTCCCAAAAAAACCCTAATGAGCTAATTTAAGATGAAGTAAGATTTAAAAAGAGTGACTGAACCAAAATAATCCATTGTAGCTAAATGAAGGTCATCCACCCATCCACTTTTATGACAGATATACTGGAATTACTAAATTGTCCTCTTGCAACACATTGAATCCCCAAACTTACTTACAGGTAGATCTCAACCTACAATCATTCATTTAGTGACTGAAGTTGCAACAGCACTAAAAAAAAAAGTGACTTATGATCATTTTGCGCACTTATGACCGTTGCAGCATCCCCATGGCCCTATGATCAAAATTCAGATGCTTGGCAACTGGTTCATATATATGATAGCTGCAGTGATTTCCCTTTGTGACCTTCTGACAAACAAGGTCAATGGGGAAGCCAGATTCGTTGAAAAATCATGTGACTAACTTAACAACTGCAGCGATTCAGTTAACAACTGTGGCAAGAAAGGTCATAAAATGGAGCAACGCTCACTTAACAACTGTCTAGCAACAGAAATTTTGGGCTCAGTTGTGGTCCTACTCGTATTCTGAATGTTCCCGATGAAGCACTGTTTGGGCCTGAAATGTGTTGACGGCTGTCTTCATTTTTTTCTTCTCATTTTTAGATTCTTTTGGGCTGTTGTAGTTCAACTACATCCTGGATCAATTTCCTACTCCCACAAAACAGGGCATGAATCAAACATAACCAAATGCTCATCACAGCCTATAGATGCCTTCCATTAGAAGAATTTTAGACTATTTATTGAAGGGTTAGATCAACACAATGCACAAATTACAAGCTGACATTTTGGCGGTGGTGGTAAATTAAGTGAATTTTAAGATATGATTCGGGATCAGGTTTGAAAATCCAGGGTGTATTTTTTTTAAACAAAATTTCCTGGAACTACAAGAAGGTCCACACAACCAATAGATAATATTTATCTATATCAGGGGTCAGCAACCTGTGGCTCTGGAGCCGCATGTGGCTCTTTCATCCCTCTTCTGCGGCTCATTGTCGCTGGTCGGCTCCACAATAGGGCTTTCAGTTAGGACAGTTAGAGGAAAAAGGACACCACGCTAGAGGGAGACTCTATGGTGGGGGAACTGGACTTCCGGTCGGCTCCACAATTGAATGGGGGGCTTCCAGTTAGGACCTTTATGGCTCTGTGAGTGTTTAAGGTTGCCGACCCCTGATCTATATGGTCAGTAAGACTAAACAACAACTTGATGGCACATAATCAATCAAACCTCAAAATGCCATTCATTGTAATACCTATTCATCTTACCTGGTATAAACATGGAAATATTGAGAAAAGGGTATGTAAAGTATATCATTAGCAACAATGATGTAACTTTGGCAAGATGAAGCCTGAGATCAAAACAGATTCATACTTGTGTGAATGGCACAATGTACAATTTGGATTGAAATCCTCAGAACGTTAAAACTAATATTGATAAAACGTTAGAACTAATATTGATAAAATGATTACACTTTATATCTAGGTTTCCATTATCTGACATGGCTCCTAATTGCTTAAGTCATAACAGTGGCTAACAATCCAGTTTTGAATGTTCGAACTAATTTTCAAAATTGTATATATTCTTCCTGGACAAGATATACATGATTAAAATAGAGCCTGCCTAGTAACATATGATTTGGACATCTAGAATGTGTTCTGTGTGGTGCTGCTTCCAAAAAATATTTGGGCATGCTAATTTCGGATGCCTGAATATGTGAAATGCTTTTACAGTATTGCTTCATTTGTGCTATTTGCCAAATTGTTTTACCTTTGAAGTTCTATTTGGTAATCTTCCATAAGCTGGTACCCTCCAGATGTGAGAACCAGATATTTTGAAACAGTGTAATTGATATTCCCTAAGGGAAGAATAGATTGTTATGCATTCTGTTGAGAGTATATCTGGGCATTCTGTTTTGATCAGACTTTGCAAAAAGGTTTAGTAATTTTAGGATTTAGTGAAAGAAACACTTAACACGTATTAGTCTAGCAATCAGATAATGTGCATATATGGTGCTCCAGCTGTTGAAAACATTGCATGTATCTTATTGTATTATAAAATATACTCTGTGGCAAGGGCCACAGTTCTTTAAAAAAAATTTAAGAAAAACCAGGACACTTCCATTTTGCAGAGAATTAATGTGCATATTACTAGGAATACATTTTTTATGAGGGTGGAAGTTGATCCTTTAAACTTGCAGGTTGGTTTACAAATGTTTCATTACCAGGCTAGGTAACATCTTCAGTGGAATTTAGGGAATGTCAGTGTTGGCATTCTTCTGCTTATAAGGGCTTTGTGGGGTCAGTAGGTCTTGTGATAGGAGGGTCACATCAGGTGAGGGTGTTGTGAGGGGTCTTGGAGGTCACATCAGATGAGGTCAGTGGGAGGTGAAGTGCTGGTTGGGGGGTTGTATGGATTGGTTGAACATTGGTGCTGTCGCTGGTTGGTTGTGAGGTTGATTTGAATTCCCAGGTTTCATAGGCTGGTTATAGGTCAATGTGTATTGATGGAATTGTTTCTGGACTGCCAGGCTTTGGTAAAGTTGCATGCGTGGCGGGTGGCAGTGTGGACTATGATTGTTGTATTGCTCCAATCAAATTGGTGCTGTTCAGTGTCAGTGTGGGTAGCAATTAGGGATTTGGGATCATGGAGATTGACTGCCAGCTGCCATCTTTTATATCAAAGACTATTCTGAAGAGGATCAATTACTTAGAACAACTAGAGTTAGACTGAGAACAACAACATAGCATCCCATGGTCATGTGCTCGCATTTTGCAATAACATTTGCAATTATCCAGCAAAAAACACGCATTGGATAACATGGATTTGGATATATGATCATGTGACTTGCTAAAGATCATGTGAATCATATAATGAGCATGGTGACTTGTTTAATAACTCATAAAAATGATCGTAGAATTGAGTCTGGACACATGGTGACTCAACTCACAATCGCAACAACCAAAATTCCGGGATCGATTATGGCCTATCTACCGTGTTTCCCTGAAAATAAGACCCTGTCTTATACTTTTTTTGAACCCTGAAATAAGTGCTTGGCCTTATTGCCATGTGCTCAGAAGCCCAATTGGGCTTATTATCAGGGGATGTCTTATTTTGGGGGAAACAGCGTATATGGACTACCTATATTTCACCTTTGCCTAACTAGAGATCTTATTGGAAGGACTAAACATACCAGTGCATAAATACTTAAGAGGATAGCATTTTACCAGTAGCATTTTACCAGCATGCCAAAGTGGGCTCAGATTTGGAGTCAGAGGAGGGGACCAACTATGAGCAGCAAGCTCCAGAAATTCCAACAGGTGACAAACAGCCAGCTCCAGCACCATCTGGGCAGTGAGAGGTGGTGGCTGGCGGGACATACCAGCAACCAGCAAATACAGCTACTATCTGTAAATGAGGGTGAAGAGTTACAATCCCCTCCGAGCGTAAAAACTTAATGGTCTACAAGAGAGTAAAGCAAAAGGGTGTTCATGCAGAAGGAGTCTCACCTTGCTAAATGAGTTACACCAGGACCATTTCTGTTAAATCAGAGCAGCAAGCAGAAGGTCTTTATTGACAATAATCACCCGTGAACGCCCATTCTGGATGTCTTGACTCATGAACCTCGCAACCCTGACTTCGAACATGGATGCTCAGACTCCACCTAAAAACTCTCCTATGTGCCACTTTGATTTGGAACTTTTGTAAGCCAAACTTGCTAAACTTTGGGGAAACTTGTCTCTATACTACAAGCATGTATGTTTGCAAGCCTCTCTTAGTAAAGAGAACGCACCCACCTCTTCATATATTTCTGAGTGCATGGCCTGGGACAGGATACTGCACAGACCTGTACTTAAGGGGGGAAAGGCAAGAAGTATTGTGGTACAACCGATTGTACTGGGATGATTTAATGATATATCACTACATGTATATTAATTAAACAATGCCATCAATTACCGAGTGCATAACAATGGCTTTTTGTATCTTTCATCAACCTATATTACAATTACACAGTAGTGGGTGGAGCGGAGAAGCACATGAGTAAAAAGAAGGGATAACTGCAGCAAGCTATACATTGTATACTTTGCACAAAACATAAACAGGTTTTAAAGTTGTAGAGAATTCCTGTAGCATTTCTTCTTTTTCAGAAGCAATGTTGTGTTATTGGAAACTGCACAACTGGACAATTGTTCAAATTGGGAAAATTTTGAAAATTATACCACTTTTTATATATACATAATTTATCCAGCATGTCTCTGTGTCAAGAAAATGGGTGCAAAGCATTCCACTGGAATAGAATGCCAAATGATTAAACAAATTGATATTGATGTCTTCAGAATTTTAGATGATGCTATTTCTTGACATAAAAATACTTAGTATTTGTTCTATACAGAGTGTTTCATCTAATCTTGAAAATTACCATATTCCACAAAATCAAATTTGTGATGAATTGAGAAATGTTTATACAATGTTTCATAACAGAAGATGATAAAGACTCTCTGGAACAATATTTCCATTTATTAAGATTATATTTTTGTTTAAACTGTCAACATTTCTACTAGCTGTTTAATAGAATTATTTCTTCTAATGGTAGATTCAGGCTTCTGTCAAAAGGGTACAAAGCTGCTGATAACTTTTGCCTAGAGTTGTGTCTGTTTCAGTGGAGCTAATAATTTAGTGGCAATTTTGTTCAGTTCTGGTTTTTTTTCAAACTTTTTCATTCACATTTGAGCATATTTACTTGTTTAAAATCTCCAGAAAGAAAATTCAGTAATTCCATATGCATTTCTCCTGTACATTTAATCTGGGCTTTTTCTAACATGCGCAGTTTCCCAAACAATGTGATGTCCATCCTTCTTTATAAAATAGTTTTATGCACAGTTTCACTAAGTATATTGGAGGGGGAAGCTGTGTTCTGCATGAGAGAATTTTGAAAAATGAAGATTGACATATAATTTTGTTCTGAGTCACATGTAATTTTGTTCAGAGGCATTAAAATGCAATTAAATGAACTTTTTACCAATTTGGGAATAATGGAAGAGGTTATTCTGATCCAGTGGTGGGTTGCCCCCGGTTCGGACCGGTTTGCAAAAACCGGTAGTAAAACCGGTGGGAGGCTCTGCCCACCGCCCTGGATGTCATCATAGGCGATCTGCACATGCGCGATTCCGTTGGGAACTGGTAGTAAAAGTAAGTAAAACCCACCCCTGTTCTGATCCCCAATGCCCCCCTTTCATTGTGATAACTTTTGAAGAGATTATAATAAAGTACCACATATTTGTGAGAACAAATGATCCTATATATATATATTGTTACCATTTTGGAGGACTATTATTATTTAAAAGCTATCTACAATTTTACCTATAAAATGTTACATAATTTAACGACTCCAAATCATTTAGGGCAATTTGGATTCACTGAAATTTATGGAAGATTTTGGTTGCCGTGGCACACTGGCACCATAGCAGATATATTCCCTTCTGATCCCTCCAAACTTTTAGTTATTATAGCCAATTAGAGCTGGGGTAAATCTGCCCTTTTAAATTGCAGTAGATATTTGGAAAGGTCCTGTTTACAAAAGTATAAACAGGAAAGGTGGAAAAAACACCTTTTAAAGAAGTTATTACTCCCACGCCGTCACAACAAAAGGAAGAAAAAAAGCAGGAAATTCCATGTCTCTCACACATAATGCAACCACTTCTCCTCCCACAGAATATTTTGCTTAAGTATAAGCAAGGTTCATTACAAATATGTGTGTGATTCTATATCTTCCTGTCAACTTGCATCATTTTTCTGAAATCTCAAGTATACATCATTGCCTTAAGGTCTTGATAGGAGAGTGGGAAGATTGGAAACAGGAACAAAGGAGGCAATTCTATGGGAGTATTATTTTTAAAAAATACATACGCTTTTTAACATTTTTCCCCCCTACAATGAAGGACTAATATAATTTACATTTCAAATCCCTCCCTGCTCTATGCACAATATTTAATTATTTCTTTGGTTATAATTTATATTTTGAAAGCAAAAGAGCAGTGATACTGATAGTAAAATGTAATGTGAAGGAGATGAAAAATGCCTTCATAATGCCAAAGGAAATATGACACTGAATTTAGGACCTCAACAGAGAGGTTTGAGAGGGGACCCAGAAAACATGACTTATAGATTGTAAGTCAATGGGTTTTTATTTCTCAAATAATAGAGTGCAATAATGCATTGCAAGTATGATGTTCTCTGAAGAAATGGAGGCGGGACTTCATATAGTTAGAGGAAGTAAAATATGGCACCGAGGTATACCTTAGTTGAATGAGATTGAGAATAGCCTAAGACCTGCCAATTTGATGGATTTGCTAGAATCTCAGTGAAAATATTGATTTCTTCCCTACTCAATATTCTGTAACATGAGGGACCTACTTTCTTCTGGATCATTATCTTGAATGAAAAGGATATGTTAGAATAATGAAGAGCAAAGTGAAGAATGGAAAACAAGGGAAATGTTGTTGTTAATTGCAAAGTTGTGTCTGATCTATCATGACCCCATGGACAATGTTCCCCCAGGCCTTTCTGTCCTCTACATTTTCTAGAGTCCATTTAAGCTCACGTCTACTGCTTCAGTGACTCCATCCAGCCACCTCATTCTCTGTCGTCACTTCTTCTTTTGCCCTCAATCTTTCCCAGCATTAGGGAAATAGCTCTCTTCAAAGAGAACTGTGAGGAAGGACAATAGGATTTGTCATGGAAGGTGGAAAAATAAAGTCTGTATTAGTGGTCTTTCTTTTCTTTCAGAAGCTAATGGAAACCCAAAACTGAAGAGTTTGGAAAATGAAACTTTCCATGGAGGAACATGAGATTTAGAGTGGTAATGGTGAACCCGTGACATGTGTGACACGCCATGTTATTTTTTTATGACCATACCAGCGTCCAGACCCTCTGGAAGTTGTGCAAGAATAGGCCGTGTTTTCCCACTCTTTTTGTCAGGTGCAAGGCCATGCAGGAGCATTCTCCAAAGTTTATACATCTTGCGTGAAAAATATTTACAAAGAATGGGGTCTTCTTGTCTCTGTACCCTCCAAAAATCGCATACGAGTAGGGCATGTTTTAGCATGGTTTTCAGAAGCTGCAGAAAAGTATTTTCCATAGCGGCTTCAAGAAGGAAGGCCTTGAACTTTATGATTCCTGATGAACGTATCTTTTCTTTTATGTACACTGAGAGCATATGCACCAAGACAAATTCCTTGTGTGTCCAATCACACTTGGCCAATAAAGAATTCTATTCTATTCTATTCTATTCTATTCTATTCTATTCTATTCTATTCTATTCTATTCTATTCTATTCTATTCTATGACGCAGAGCAACCTCAACTGGGCCTCAGGGGCCTGTCAATAGAAAGAGAAGCCCACCTGAAGATAAACATTTCACAGCAGACCCTGGGCCACAGGGGCAATTGCACCATTTCTGTAGGCTAGTATGCCTTGGGTAATGGCACAAGGCGGCCTTTTTTGAGTGGCAGCACTGGCTCTAGTGGTGAAGTCAAGGCCTGGGCCTCTATTTCAGCTTCAGCCTTGGCACTGCTGCTGAATGCTGTGCTTCAAGGTGGCCTAGATGGATGTGGAGGTGGGGGGGGGGGAGATAAACAATTGTCTTTTGTTTGGGGGAAGTGATATGCCAGCAGTTACATTAGGCATTTTCTGAATTTTTGACATGCCGAGCCCAAAAGTTCCCCATCACTGATTTAGAGTAAAGAAAGAAGTAATCCAGAGACTAAGGATTACTCATTCAAAAATCTAATTTCGAAGACTGATAATTCAGAAATAATAGTAGTAGTTTAAACTGTTCACTCATGTCCGATTCTTGGCAACTTTATAGGCAAGTGTTCTCCATGCTACACTGTCAAGCACAGCTTCTTTCAGTTGTTGGATTTTCATCCTTGTAATAATTAATAAATTACTGATAATTCAGAAGACTAATTGTTAACTTTCTGCCAGGTCAAGGAAAAAGGAATATGCAGCAGCCATTTCACACAGACCCAGCTGATTTTGCTGCCGACTCCAGTGGTATTTATGCTCTTAAATATATATTTCAGTTTTATTTTTCTTACACTTTTTTCTTTAATTGTAAGAAATAGTTATTCAAATTAAGGGATATCTACACTGGACTCTTGACTCTTTGCTAGGCCTGCTGCAATTTCACAGAAACTAGTAATAGACAAGAGATGTTGTATATTATGCTTGACTCCATTAGCCTCATACATCTTTTAACTTATCTAAATTCCCCCAGGGAAACCAGCCTAAAACAACATTTTAGAATCATTTTCTCAGTAAATAATCCTCTCAGTGCTCTATCTTTTGCCAGCTATAATTCTTTTTGTAAACCTTTCTTGGAGAACATCCCATTCTCTTTATTTCAGTTGACATCAAACCAGTAAAATTCTATAGATTAAACCAGCAAGAAGCAGAAGCTGAACCATTGTTCCTTCACCGAGGACCAGTTATCCTTAGTGTAACCAGTTGAAGGTGTCATTATGAGACCAGAGATCTGACCAGAACAATCTAGTCTAGTGGCTTTGATCTTTACATGACTCTCTGCAATGCTTCATGGTGACAAGCCACAGAACAGCAGATTTGAGCTGATGTCTAACCATGACTAGTGTACAAAAGTCAAACTTAATCCACATCTTTATATCAATTACCATTTATTAATTATAATCAGATCAGCTTTGGGCCATGCATTTTTTAAGAGGGAGGCAATCCCTTTCCCTGATTTGGCACGTTCAGACTGGTAAGACAGAAAATATGATCAACATTTTGTTTTGACTGAGTAGAAAAACAAGCAGTGGTGAAGAACTTGCTAATTTTGTAAGTTGAATTGCCAAGATCCACCCCAGAGCTTCAGGTATCTGGTAAGGACAGGAAGCATTCAGGAAAGCTTGAAGTAAGGCCCACGGTATCTCATTGCTTAGTTTTGGGTGGGAAGTCCAGATCACCTTTCCAGAAATAAAAAGAATGTAAATAAATATCCAATTAAGATTCCAGCAGAAGTTCTTCTTCCTGTATCAGTTAATACAGAATAACAGTCCATAGCATAGTACTTTCCAAACCTAGGTAAATTACCCAAATTTAGGTAAAAGTAGTTTTTGTTTGTACAAAAAAGTAGTTTTGCAATACATAAACCCACAACAGGAACATTTAAATTGTTTTAAAAGTGTTTTACCTACATTTGGGAGAAACGACTTTCTGTTAAAAAAAATTAGGTAATGAAGTAAAAAGTTTGAGAAGCACTGCCATAACATCTAGATTTCAGAAACAAGAAATTATTTGCCACAACTGGCAAAACAATTCATAGAAGATATGAAGCCTTTCTTACCAATATAAGGCACCAGGTTTCAAATGTGCATTACTATTACTATCAAGAGTACCATGTATTTATTATAACAGCAGCTGGGGCCAATTAATTTTTTTCAAAAGCTCACAAATGTCATCCGGTGTCAGTTTTAAACCAGTCTTTTTAATGTCTACTAATCCAAAAAAAAAAAAAAAAGTTTCATTTCACTACCCTCAACTAAGTATTTAATAGTTGTTTTCCCCTTAAATTCTTTTAGCCACTTCTTAAGGGTTGGCAGATATTGTCCCCTATATATCATAGTAATTAAGTAAAGCTAAATAGAGAGTTACATATTATGTAAATGCAAAGGACCAGATAGAAATCAGGTTAATTTCTCACATAAACTATAACTAATTTTGCCTACTATCCATATAATCAACTACCCCTTCAAGAACCTTCAAGAAATTTTCATTTTATGGAGGCCAATGTTTAATGTTTCTTCTCCATTTTGGATGGAGAATAAATACTTTGAAATTCAAGTCTATGAAGATTCTCATTCATCCAGAATTTAAAGAAGCTCCTTAGATGAAAAGGAAAATGTTTTCAAGAGGAAAAAAACCCCAAGAAAGTCAGTTGCCTTTTGGAAAAGTACCTTTGGGTCTTTGAGGTACAGTTCATCTTCAGAGGTCAGATTTTTAGAAGGTAATGAAATCCCAACTATGGAAAATGCAAAAAGGAGTGTGGCAGAGACAGGCTAGATTAGATTTGGGATCCCAGATGCAGTCATATCAATCCAGAATAGGTTAACTCAGAAATTGGTCTAAATTTTCTCACATTAAGTGCGATGGAGAGACAATTTAAATAAAAAACACAGGAAGAGCACCCTTACATTTACCTTTCCTGCTCTCCTGAGCCACTTCTAGTCAGACTTTAGGATTTATTGGCATGCTGACTTTGGAACACCTTAATTCGAATTTAGGATTGCTCAGTTTAGATGCTTCCAGATAAACACTTCTACCGTGTTTCCCCGAAAATAAGACCCTGTCTTATATTTTTTTTAACCCTGAAATAAGCGCTTGGCCTTATTACCATGCACTCAAATGCCCAATTAGACTTATCAGGGGATGTCTTATTTTGGGAGAAACATTTTCTATGCTGATAGAAAAAAAAGATGGAAAAATGGCAGAGAACTGTATGATGATTACAAATGTAAGGCAACGTCTGGAAATTCCGTGAAGGAGCATAGATTTTGTGTATTAAAAACCTAATCTTTAAATAGGGTCAACATTCAATTAAAATTAAAACATTTAAATCAGATTCATCTCAGTGGGGTGTTATGCATGCATAGAGGTGCATCAAGTTCATATTTCGATTTAAACATCTTTCTAGGAAATATGAATGCGGCACAATGATGTCATTGGCCATACAAGGACAAGATGGAAATGATATAATTTTCCACCAACAAAAGTAGTATAGTATTGTGTAATCCCTAATATTCTTTTGAGGTACTACTTTTTTGAGCAACTGAGACCAAGTCTAAAATAGAAGACTAAAAAACACATCACAGGAATTTATTTCAATACTTGCACTTCATCTGAAATGTCTGTAGTTTATTTAACTAGCAATATGCAACACCCAATGAAATACAAAGAGAACAAATACCATTGTCTAAGAGTGACACAAAACTGTTCTTTGTATGACAAATTTAGGAATGAGTCTCATTTTTGATCTATGTTTCCTTAATAATATGCTTACTTGTTCTATCATGCTTCCTCTTTTGTTTACTTTTTAAACCTTCTCCACCCACAAATATGTAATCTTTCTAATGAAGTCAGACTGCCTTAAAATATACTCCACTTGTAAATCTGAGGGATGGCTTAAGCTGAACAACTCTCTGGCAAATATGAATGTTTTCAGTTCTTATTAGGAATTGTGAACACTGAATTATTCAAGCTTCTTTAACTGCAGCCTAATTTAATCCAAATGATTAAATACATTAGTATCCCCACACTTCCTATAAGCATAGATAGAAATAATTTTGTATATTATTGTATGTATATACATTTTGTATATTATTATATGTATAATTTTGCAGCTTAATCAAGCAGCTTTGATTAGACAAACCAGACAGAAAAGTGCTTGGAATCTGTCTCAGTATTCAAACTGCCTGAAACTAAATGACCTGAGCATGCAAAATCTTTAATTGGCATTTTACAATAGAAACGAGCAGTACAGTCACTGGAGAAGAAGCAGGGCCTGAATGTTTTGACATGTTCAACTCTCAAAGGCTTCCTGCTCTTGAGGTTCAGCCAAGGTAGTGTCTTTGTTCAAACCTGTTGTTTGCTATTAAGGCTGAGGAAACCTCCTCTTAACTTCCTCTCCTCGGGAAGCAAGTAGATGGAAGCAAGGGAATAATTTTGGTTTGGGCTTTTTTTCTTTCTTCCTCCCTCTTTTCCTACAAGTATCTCCGCATATGTGCTCACCTCATAAACAAAACTACAAAAGGCAGGAGAGGAAAGAGGGAGAGACAAAGCCAACAGGTTGATCTGGATTACATCAACAGTCACACCCTCCTGACTTTATGAACATAGGAGAACAGGTGTTTGCAATTCATTAGTAAACTGAGCTCAGCAGAGGCAGGAATTAATCTACGCTGCTGTTCCCCAACCTGCTACTTCTCTCTCTTGGTAGCTGACCTAGTGCTTCTTTGCTTTCCCTCATCGTAAGGATGACAAGTCATTCTGGGAACTTCAGTACCAGCTCCTTTACTTCTCCCAAAGCCTCTTATAGCTGGAAAACAGACTGTTCTCCTTCGCATTCTCCTCATTCTCTAAGGGATGGGGCCTGCAGCAGTCCTACCATGGGAGAAGCCAGCAAGAAAAGCTTCAGTTCCTCCAGCCTCACAGGACATGGCTACTATCATACATTCCCAAGAGTGTCTTTCAACGAAGATCTCTTGACGCCACTCCACCTGGATGTTGACCCAGCTCTCCAGGAGATAAAGACCAAGGAGAAAGATGATATCAAGATGCTCAATAATCAATTTGCTGCCTTAATTGGGAAGGTAAGATGAAGTTCCTCCTTATCTTGAGCAGAGGATAGCCTTGAAATGATGTGCCATGAAGAAATGGGAGGCTAACTCAACTGACAGATTTAGAGCATCATAAGTGGATGATGGTAGGGATGATGCTGAGGATGAGGATGATATTCAGAGTTGTATTTCTATAAATAAGTTGCTGTTTAATTTCCTATTTGAGGAGCCAAATTGTCAGTAAGCAGATTTAATTTAGCCCAAAAAGTATCAACATTGTTTTCCAGATAATAGAAGAACATGGGCTGCTTCTTAGCAACAGTCATATTTCTTCAGATATACCACCCCTGGATAATTGACAGGAAACCTCTGTGGATGATGGGAAAGGGAGGTTAGACTTTCATCCATTGAAATTTAAGAAAAAAAATGTGGTTGCCAGCTCAGAGAACTGAAAGCATACACAGTAGTCTGAAAATATCAAACGATGTTTGTGAAAATAAGCATTATCTTGCAAGTGTCTGTAATTTTTAAAATTTATGCACATGTTCCTCTACCTGAACAGTATAGAAGAGAGGTACAATGAAACTGCACGTTCACAATCAAATTTGAACAGATATATTTAAAATGCAGACAGGAAGAAAAATTATTGTCATTGGCTTTGATTTTTCACTACTGCCACTTTTATATTGTTTATACTATTATGTTTTCACACACCACTCATAATAGCAATGGTTGGCTCATTTTCTCAAGCATCCCTCTGGGTAGTAGTAACAACATTGAGGGCATCCATTTACTGAGCAACTACTGTCTGAGTACAATGTCAATTTAAGATGTTTTATTTTACCAGCTAAACTGTCATGACTTCTCCAATGAATTCTGGGAAATGTAGTTTGTTGAAAATGCTAATACAGTACTACAGCATCACAGTTCTGATACTATCTCATAAGGATGCAGCTTTTATGCATTTAGCTAAATACCACTGTGAAAGTGTTAAGGCCGATAGCTGTCATGTTACTGGGAATAAACTGGTTTCCTTTCATATTCCTAATTATTTGTACTACAGCTGGCCTTGTTTTGGCCTAAGGCTTATGAAAACTTTGCTGGATCTAACTTTGTACCATTTGAAAATAGCAGGGGTGCAACTTATATTTAAATCCTGGTGTAGCATCATTCCATTGAACATCACTATATGAAAGTTAAATGGATTTCCTTATTATAAACTGCTGATGAGGAAGATGCAGAACATGCAGAATAACATTATAGCCAATTGTGGAAGGACTCCAAATAAATAAGGTGATTTACAGTAATAATAGCACTCTAAAATATGCCACACCAGATTGGGGTGAGCTGTCATGTTCCCAAACCTATCCCTAATGGAAAAGTTCTCATATCTAATACATCACATAGTTTTAGCAAAGTTCGTTAGTAGATGCTCTAGTTTTCTACAAGGAGGGAATTATTTTTGAAGGAGACCATTAAAAAAATATGCCTACCTGCCCAAAATTGATGCCTATAGTCCAACATTCTCTACTGTTATTTTTCTGAAGTGTATATTCTGCAATTTTGCAAAATCAATGAAAATGAAAAATACAATCATAAAAATAAACAACAGATTACAGAATAAATAAAGGCAATAGTAAAATAATTCTGTTAAAAAGGGGATCTCTACTCATAAAAGCAAACTGATGGTATCTAAGGCAAGGAGAACAGAATGCTTTAATATGATGACAAAAGGAAGTAGTGGAAGCCCCTACAAACAGTTCTACAGTGTAACAGCCACCTC
This sequence comes from Masticophis lateralis, assembly GCA_030761175.1. Taxonomy (NCBI): domain Eukaryota; kingdom Metazoa; phylum Chordata; class Lepidosauria; order Squamata; family Colubridae; genus Masticophis; species Masticophis lateralis. The sequence continues at coordinate 144,432,880 of JAUDYJ010000002.1, forward strand.
TGGGAAAGCCCTATTGTCCATGTCAAAAGGTGGCACGAACTGGAGAGATCCCTCTTAATCAATCTTAACGGGCATGTTTAGGTAAGAGAAAGAAGCCTTTCAAATATCAAAAGTGTGGGCTGAGTAGGGCTTTAGAGGCCTTTAAATAAAAACTTGGCAGGACTTGAGCTTTTCAAAATACTATTGCCTTAGTCTTTCATATAATTTCATATAGGACTGGCATACAAAATGTAGTTTGTCAACATCTTTTTCGAAGACCCCCTAAAGTGTACCTACCGGTAGGCAAGGCTAAGATTTTCAACTTTTTGAGCAACCATACGTGCATGTTTTTATTTTTTGGTATTGGGATGTTAAGGGTCAAAATATTTGCCTTCTGTCTTGCGCAAGCTTAAGGACCTACTTTAAAATCTCCCAAACTGCTTACCCTGTCTCAGGTTTTGGCCCACCCACTGTATACATCTTAGGCTAGTTCTTGAGATGTAATAAGTGCAATGGCTCTAAAGCTTGGTCATTGGTGGGAATGAGGTTACTTCTCAGGAAGGAAATGTGTCTTCATAAAGCAGCAAGGTTATATCTCTGCTTTATTTAAAAAGGAAAAAAATAATGACTTATTGGTAGCTTTTAAGGACAGAGATGTAATGTTATGAGCTCAGAGGATTCATGCCAGGTTTTACCTTGTTTCTTACAGATTCCAGTGTCTAAAATAAAACTGATAAAATAACAGAAGCGTATCAGTAAGAATATAACAGGGCCTCATCTGGCTTGCAAAAACTTATTTGGAAAAAACACCTATTTTGTTCACAGATAAGTGAGCCTATCATCCAAAAGCCCATTCAAGTTTTACAGAATTAGGAGCCTTTAGAAATTGAAGGAAAAAAAGGAAACTGCAATGAGCTTAGGTTTTTTTCTCTCTTCTCTCTCTTACTGGAAAGTTGTTTATGTACTAAATCCATAGTGAACGTAGATGATTGTTTTTAAAGAAAAATAGTTTTAGCTCTTCATGGCAGGTTACTGCAAAGCCCTCATGCTCTGCACACAGATGTTAATCTAAAGTATTGCTTCACTAACATAGGCTAGGAATGCCAGTCTTCAAAACTCACACATACAGTATGTACATTCACACACATCTCAGAATGAACTATGTTCTTTAATGTTAAGAAACTATTTATTTCTCAGTTACATGAATGCCATTCTTGTGTTTAAAACATACATATAGACGAATAAGCAGGCATGACCTCCAGACAGTGCCTTAAAATGAGATCTGACGTTGAGCTTTGGAGCTTTGGAAATGCTAAGATGCATTTAAGAAACTGACCTGTAGATATTTTAAGTACATTCTTTGCCTGAATGAAAAACACATTAGGAGCCAATGTGTTATTGAAGCACAATCTGGAATTCTTTTAATACTTTCTATGGAAAATTAATGTTTTCTCAGTGGTGACACATAATGATGAATGATTTCCTTTTAAAAAAAACAATTTAACCACTGCTATAAATATTGTCTGGAATTTACAAAGGAATGTATCGGGGGGGGGGGGTTCTACTTACCTTTACTACCGTTTCACAATGGGAATGTGCACATGGTTGTTTTGCTTGCACACGTGTGCACGCTTCTGCTCACACACAGATCACCCATGATGACATTGGGGTGGGTGGGCGGAGCCTCCTGCTGGTTTTACTACCGGTTCTATAGAACCGGACTGAATCGGGAGCAACCCACCACTGGAATGTATGGTTTAAAGTATTTCCCCCATTTGTTTAAGGACAGAAGGAACAGCAGGCCTGGCCATCAGTCTCTGCAACCTTCCCCAAATCCTCTGAAACATATGTGTTTATTTAACAGGTATACAGTACCAATATTCCTCAATAGAAATATCTGCATGGAAAGTAGTCACTATGAGTAGCAAAAACATTCATCAAATAGTTAATAGAGGACTGGTCTAAAACCTAGAAGTCAGATGATGCAATATGAAGCCAAGGACTGGGATGATGGCTAATTTAAATCCTGTATCTTTCCAGCAGCCATAAGAATGGGTGATGTTATGTAATTGCGCTTATCATTTCTCTAGTCACTGTAGCTTTCTGTTTAGAAGTCAATACATATAATTTCTTGTGCAATGTGTATTGAATGGAAATAAAAAATGAACAGGGCACTGAAAGAGTAGATAGCCATTTCTATCATTGCAGAAGTATTTTTATTTTACATGTAATCAGATAGACCAGTAATCATACCAGTCTGTCTTTGCTATGGCTTCTATGTGTAGTAAATGAATGTCCAAGCCAAGTATCAAAGAGTGAGGTTTGGAAATGGCAATGATCATATGGCAGTGACAAGGGTAATCTTGCCCAACTTCAGTTCTCTATTTAATATTTAAACCATATTAAAGGTTACCTTTAATATGGTGGTAACAAGGAGTGATATAATCATAAATCATTTTGCAAATTTAAAAATGCCATAGAATCTATTCGCAACATTTCCAAAGAATGCCACAATGTTATGGATTGTTTTGGATTTTGAGCACTGTTTGCCATCAAAATCTGTCTCTGCTATAATCAATATCATTCTGAGCTTCGCAGTTAAACCAACTCTACATGTATTGAAAAGCTTTCCTCTTCTCTGATTGGATACCAGTAGACAACTTTAACATCCCATTAATTGTTTTAAGGAGTTTTCCTGCTTTATATGTAAACGTAGGATGCAATCCTACGTTTCTCAAGTCACAGAATGAAGTCTGACATTACGCTGAATCTTGATTTGTCAACATTAATTGGAACCCAAATGGAAGTTCTAGAAAACATTATTCTCCAAAACACTGGAGTATATGGGTAGTAGCATATAGCTTAGTGATTTAGCATTGGCCAGAAAACAGCATAATGTTCTATTTGCTGATCAGTGGCTTCTTTATAACCTAACTTCAACATTTTAAATAAACACCGGTAATGTTTTCATGGCTGGATATTTACTATTATACCCAAGCCATAAGGCTAACCATTAACTGTATTGCAAGTCTGGGCAAGAATTACTTTAACATTGCTTTCAGATAAGGTTCTTAATTTGCCACCACACCAGGGGTGGGTTCTACTTATCTTTACTACTGGTTCACAAAGGGACCACATGCACAGAAACATTCTGATGACTTCGGGGTCAGTGGGCGGAGCCTTCTGCTGGTTTTACTACCAGTTCTATAGAACTGGTGCGAACCAGGGGCAACCCACCACTGCACCACACCACCTCAGTGCATAGAATTTTATAGACTACAATTTGTAACTCTCCTTGTTTTCTGAGTACTACTTCTTTTTTTCCATAAAACAAAAGAGAGAAGACCCTGCCCGCATCCTTTGAGGAGAGAAGAGTTACACATAACCTTCTAACTAGAAGGATAAATCAATATCTGGAAGCATTCTGCTCAGACATTAAATTCAATTGGAGCTATAGGTTTTTAAGATGTCTGCTTCTCTTTTTCTTTACTCAAATACATGTAGTTCTTGGACGTGTCTCAAACTCTTCCAGATTATGGTCCTTCAAATGTATGGTTTAGGGCATTGCCAATCAAAATGCAGTGCATAAGCATACTTTTTTTTTTGTTTTGCAGATTTTATTCCAAAAATAAAATGATGGTCTCTTAAGCATCTATAAATTTTGTCAATGAGCCAGTGCAGTTTTACAATAGATGCCTCATCTGGAAGCCTCCTGTTTGGGAAATGTTACTGAGCAGTGCTTTTTCCTATAATTGCCCAACAGGATAATATTTTTGTTCTCCAGGTTGTATATAATAAAGCAGGGGTCTCCAACCTTGGCAACTTTAAGACTTGTGGACTTCAACTCCCAGAATTCTGGTAGTTGAAGTTCACAAGTCGTAAAAGTTGCCAAGGTTGGAGACCCCTGTAATAAAGGATGCAGGAAGGAATTTATCAAAAAATAACTTCAAACATCCAAACAAGGTCCAAACAAACATAAAGTGTGAATTAATAGTGCTAATTATGCTTAGGAAGAGGAGACCAAAAGAGGGGGCTGACTCCTTTGTCACAGATAAAGGGAAGCAGATGCTCTTTAAAGAGATAATACCCTAAACATGGGTTAGCAAGCAAGCTCATTATCATGGCAGTTTGAACTAAAGCCATTAATCTAAGTGTATAAGCTATATCTGAGGAATATGAAGTATAATGGGTTTCCATTAAAATTTACAGAAGACACCATACAATATCATTTCCAGATTCCCAATTTCACAAAGATCAACTAAATCAAAAGTTTCCACTGGAAAAATATAGAAAAGGTAATACTAGACTCTTTCTGATTTTTTTGCCACTATAGAGTAACATGGATCTTCTACATACACCAGTATAAGAGATGCTTAGGAAGGGACTGCATTTCATAAAGATGGGAATAAATGTGCTTAGAAGAATGGAGTGATAGTAGATGTCAATTACCCAAATATTTGCTGGAAAAATACCAAAGAATGGGGCCCCTTAATCTTCTAATTTCTTTCTGAGAATTGTAATTTTCAGGTGATGAAACAAAGAGATTGGATATCTTGGATCTGATCTTAATCCACAGGCAGGAACTGGCTAATGAAAGAAAATGTCAGGCACTTCAGGAAAAGTGACCACATCGTGTTGAAGATAACTAGACAAGGGAAAGTTGAAAGATGTATTGTTTGAACTACAAATTATGAGGATTATACCACTATTTGAAATCCTAAAGAGTAGAGAAAAAGATGGAAGGAAGACTTTGAAAAATGAAATATTGAATATATTGTCACAACTCGTCTCTGTGAGGGAAAAAAATGGGAAAAAAAGCTTTAAGAGGACTATAGAGATGAATACCAATAATACTGACAAACTGGGAAGAGAAAAGTAGATACTTTGGAAATGGAGGCACACTGATAATTAAAGAGGAATGAATATAAACTGATAGCTCAACCCTGTAAAAATAGAGTCGTAATAGTCCCATTGTCCTCGACTTTGGCACAGCTGCATCTGGAATATCTTGTCCAGCCCAAAAGGCATCACTTTTGTAAAGGGACAAAACCAACAGAATTTAGAACAGGTTCAGAGAAAAGTTATAGAGTAAAACAGGTCTGGAAATGAAGCCCTACAAAGTATAATTAAAAGATCTAGCTGTGTTCAGTCTGCAAATGAGAAATAGCAGACACTAGAGACGTCTACAAACAGCAGCTGTTAAAGGGGCAGACCTGTCCTCTGTTGAAAGTAAGTAATGACCAATGAGTTGAAATTAAAAGAAAGGAAATTTATGCTAGAGATTAAGATGCATTTCTTATGGGTAGGTGCAGTTAACAGGGGAACAGTCTGCTTGGAACAGGTCTGATATATGCTTTCCTTTCTGGAGGGTTTCAGACAAGTGCCTGATGGCCACCAATCAGAGATGGTCTAGAACAGGGGTCTCCAACCTTGGCAACTTTAAGACTTGTGGACTTCAACTCCCAGAACTTGTGGAAGTTGAAGTCCACAAGTCTTAAAGTTGCCAAGGTTGGAGACCCCTGGTCTAGAAGACTTCTGCACTGAACAGGGAAGTGGAGTAGAAAGTTATAAAGCCTTCCAACTCATACATTCCTTAGTTCCATGATTCTTTACTCAAAGGTTCTACTTAATCTGAATCTACAGTAATACATGCTTATAAAGTTTTAACGAAAACAGGCTATAACATGATAGTGGCAGAAGATCTCTTCAAGAGGTCTATAAATATAACACTGACTATCTCTATTTCTGTTTGCTCTGGCTGTCAATTCTTCTGCACTTATCCCCTCATTGCAAGTGACTTCTGTGAGAGCTGAGGTTTCTTTCATTTGCACAAAGGTTGGAAATCACACACACACACACACACACACACACACACAAACTGGTCTCTCTAGCTGTTTCTTCATTTTATCAAACAAGTGTGAGTCAGAGAAAATTTTACCTCTCCCAAACCCTCCAGCAGTTGTGAAAAGCTTGGAAGGAGACAGGTCTTTCTGCCTTTTCATGAAATCTTTGACAACATAATCGACTGTGAGAGTAATTCTTGTTGTTTTTTATTTGGGGCATGTGACTACAATCTTCATATCTCTATTGTGACATTTGTAGAAGAGAGTCTCTTTTTTTAAAAAAGCAAACGCAAAAAGCTAATCCAAACTTTGGCACAAAACCTAAGTAAGTAAGGTGTAGGATGGTTTAAATGGAAAACCCAAAAGATGCTGGGCAGCTATTTTACCTTTTCTTCCTTACTAGATTATCTGTGATAAGATGAAAGAATAACAGCAGGGTAACGAAATATAATGTCATCTGTGAGCAAAAAATATCTGTGAGAATCAGTTGGGGTGTGTCATTATACGATTGTAGATGCTTGTCCTTTATTCTATGATGTGAGGAAATTTATATTGACTTATACCTTTTTCCTGTTCAATAATTATACAGTTTATATTTTGGAGTCTGTTAGCTATGATCCTGTAGCTCATTAGTATGAAATATTTATTTACAAGCCATTCTCTTCTCTAAAAAGTTGAGATTCATGAAATGAAAAGTGTTTTCTTTTTCTTTTCTTTACACTTTGAACTGAAAAGCAGTTTGCTCCTCGATATCATGTGGATCAAGGCAGCAGTGTATTACCTACTTATAAATTCAGTATATTTAGCAACTATTCATAAGTATGATTATCAAACACTAATTTTATGACCAAATCTCACATTTCTTCACAAACCTGTAAAACAAAGGAAACTTGAAGTAAGAGCATAAGTACAGTTGTGGTTTAACCTAGTGATCACTTCACTTAATGACTGAGTTGCCAGTCCCAATTTTTAAAAATTTTTTTGATTTATATGCCGCCCTTCTCTGGAGACTCAGGGTGTCTTACAATGCGTTAAGCAATAGCCTTCATACTTTTGTGTATTTATACAAAGTCAGCTTATTGCCCCCACAAACTGGGTCTTCAATTTATCCACCTTAGAAAGGATGGAAGGCTGAGTTGACCTTGAGCCTGGCTAGGATTGAACTCACAGTAATTGCAGGCAGCTGGATGTTAACTATTGCCTTAGTAGGAGGCATTGTGGTACCTAAACAAGGATTACATTTTATATTTTAACCTTATTCAGCTGTAACATCCAGCTGCATTGGGATGTGAGGCATAGTTTACTTATGACCACAATTATCAGATATTTCTGATAAAAGGATACAATAATGCTCATGTCACTATGTGGCTGTTACCAGAATGACTGGCTTTTACCAGAAAATGTTTTCACCTTTAGTGTCTATTTTTGTTTTTCTGTATGTTTTTCAGTCTATGATTCTCTAAGTAGGAATAGTTAAGAAAAACAAAGAATTTTTTAAAAAGTAATAAGAGATTGATTCTTTATCATATTTCTGATACCTCTCACCTCCCTACTGCATGATATTTCCACATTTATATATCAAGTCTGAAAGCTGTCAAAAACTTCTGACAGAGATCTCTATGGAGATTCTCAGTCATCCAGGTCATGGTTGTCCCAAAGATGCTTTTTCAAGAGGCAACTGGGCTTTCTGTTTTTTCTTCGAAGATATTTCAGATGGCGTTAATGATTCACTAAAACAATGCAAATGACCAGCTGTCTGCAAGGAGTAAATCCTTCCATTCCCCACCATCCAGTCACAGCTAAAGAAGCTTCTTGGATGAGAAGCGAAACGACTTCAAAGAAAAACCAGAAAGTCCAGTTGCCTCTTGAAAAAGCACCTTTGGGATTCCAGCAGAGATGTTTCAAGGGGTATGTGCAGGGGTGGGTTCTAGTTACCTTTACTACTGGTTCGCATCGTGCCTGCGCATGTGGTTTTCTGCGAATGCGCAGATTGCTTCTGATGACGTCCGGGTCAGTCGGCGGAGCCTCCTGTCAGTTTTACTATCAGTTTTATAGAACTGGTCCAAACCGGGGGCAACCCACCACTGGTATGGTGAAGCTCCTTACCAAGAGAATGATACTTGAGGCTTCTATGTAGGCTTTTGAGTCAATAACTCCCACAAAGATGGAAATCTTTTGTCAGCTGTGCCAAAGAATCAATCCCCTGTTAGAAAAATATTCCCTCATTCACTAAAGTCATTAGCTCAAAAATCAACTTTCAGTATTACTTTCTTGACTAAGATGCTCCTCGCATCTATTGAAACCATCGCATTTGTAGAGTTGGCACAACTTCCCATCATGGGATTTGCATGGAGACGTATGCTCTGTCTACAGTTATTGAAGAAAGATGCTCAAATCCATTATTAGTAGACAAATAGAAGAATATGTTAACAAATGAATATTACCTCAACTTAGTGCCCTCCAGATAGTTCATCTCCTATAACCCTCCAATTAACATGGTTGGAACCTCTACTATCATAGTTGTGTCCTAATCAAAGGATCATGAAAACTGAAATTCAATAAATGTGACTGAAATTTTGGTTAGGAAAGACTTTGTGAAAGGATCTGTCCTTCACTTTTAGAATTGACAGTTTGAGTCCAGCTTCATGAAAATCAGTAAGAAAAGTGAGGGACCAAATCTTTATGATCCTGAGACTGAAAATGATGGAGAATATAAGGGCCATGTCTATTAATCCCGTCTTCATTCTACTCATCCCCAACAAAATACCATAGTGAGAAACCAGAAAGCTACTTATTTATTGAATTAAATATTTCAAACAGTAATATAGAAAGACACCATTTTCTGCAAGTAAGGTGTGTTTTAGCATAGCTTTTTCACAGGCTTTGTGAAATTCCCATTAATATTTATCTTAAAGGAATTATTCTGGCAATACCTGTCTATTTGGATGCCTCCGCACTGTTTTAAAAGTTTGGAACTGTTTTTTTTTAATTTAAAGCTTTAATGAAATTGCAAAACACCTAATTAGAATCAGAAAGTTATCATCTCTGTTTCGCCTCTCCCATTGTTATCTGCCTTAATTTCAACAATGAATCCTTCAAAGGAATAGGAATGATAGCATACTGTTTATTTTCTTAGCATAGCTGGAGTTGATTTGCTTCAGTTTATTTATCTACTTTTTCTCTTAGCTCCTTTTCAAGTATATCAAATCTGTCATCTGATCTCTGGATTATTACAATGATCATCAGTTGTTAAGGAATGCATTATCTCTGGGGGACGTCTGTGAAAATATGAAAATTCTGTGTAAACTGTGGGAAACCGGGAGGTCTGAAGGCCCAAAAACAAAAGATGGCTTCCAGGCCTGACAGCACCATAGCTTTCCTTTTTTTTAAAGCCGTGTTTTCCAGTGCTCCACAGGGGTGAAATGCTCCCGGTTTGGACTGGATTGGCCGATCCGGTAGTGATGGCAGCAGGCGGTTCGGAGAACCGGTAGCAAAAATCCCTGCCCGCCCCCACCCATGCCTCCCCAATCGCCTGGTTGTCTGCTTGCCACGTCTTTTAAAAAATGCTTTTAAAAGGTTAAAAAAATGCCCTGACGATCCCAGCTGAGCTGTGCGATTGTCAGAGCCTTTTTTAAAATTTATTTTTAAAAGCATTTTTTTACAACCTATTTAGCCAAATAGGTTGAAAAAAAATGCTTTTAAAAGTTTAAAAAAAAATCACGGGCCACCGCTGATACCCCCCCCCTCTCCGCGCGCTGTTCTACTTATCCCATGCCTCCTTTTGGCATGCATGGTGCGCACTGCATGTGTGCACCCACAGCATGCATGCGCAGCCAGCAAACTAGTTGTAAACCAGTTCAGATTTCACCACGGCTGCTGCAAATAGTAATTTATAATAGCAGATAATAGCAGATGACTATAATATGACATATTTTCACTTATTTAAATGGCAGTATCAGATACAAGAGGCATAATCCTAGTATATCAGTGCCAAGACAAGTTTCTTCCCCATGGAATTTACCATTGACCAGCAGAAGAGATATGGGTGCAGAGTGATAAAACAATACAGACAGGGAAACAAAGGAAGTCAGAACGACTAATAGATATTAAGCTTTTTTTTAAAAAAAAGGCAGTGAAGGAGTAAATTTAAGTATGAACTAATTTTATCCACATATTAATTATTGAATCAACATCTTCATAATGATCACCTGATTTTTGCACTTTCTTTAGATCTGCCATCAGGTTTCAGATTACCAAGCCTTCAATTTCTTAAGTTTCTACAGTGTATTTCTATACAAAGCAAGGACATTTTCAAGCTGTATTTCATGTTTTCTGAACTATGCTGATAATCAGAGTGAGTGATACTTAAGAGCAAGTGTGGTGCTAGCATTTACAAAGAATGGAGATGCCTCAAGAGTTGTTCACGCTAGCCAGTAGGATTTAATAAAATATGTCATCTTCCTCCACAAAAGTAGAATGTAATAATGTGCTACCCAGCTTTTCATCCATATCATTTGTCTGATGCTCTGTTCAAAAAAGAGAGAGAGAGGTGGGTAAGACGATGTGTTGAGAGGCAGCTAAATGGAGGGGTAGAGTTAAGTTGAGGAAATTATGGATGTACTGTAGATATAAATAAATGCTCTTGGGATGTAAACATCAGCTGCGTAATTGTGATATAGCAGTAGCCTACAAGCAGGAACTCTTCAGGGGAATGTAATCAACATTCAGGATTCCCTCTTAAAATCTTTATGTGGTGACATAGTGTTTACTCTGCAAACAAATCAGAAGCCTAAAAAAGATTACCAGTACACACACACACACACACACACACACATGCATACAAACACCAAAACTAAAATAGATGATGGCTGTTTCATGAAGAATAGATTAAACCTCTGGGGAAGGGTGGAGAAAAAAAGATGCTTGATTACACCAGTTGTATCAGTTCTGATCTACAAGTAAGCGTGGATTGGATTGCCCTGTACACCTGCAACCTAGACAGACTTTTTGTGTGTGTGCATATGTTTTCTCTTTCCCTGTCTTTTTCTGATTCCTTTCTTAAAAGTATGCTGAGCAAGTAGGATGTATTAAGGAAATATGCCGTATTGATGCTCATGCCCTCATAAGGAGACAATTCAGTGGACTCCTTAAGTGAGGAATGTTGTCCTATAATTTCACAATTGCTTGCAAGTCTAAACTGATGTACTAGTAAAGGGAAAGATGCTCGGGAATCAAGGAAGAATAACCAGAAAATAGTTATTATCACAGCCAAAAAAAATCCTGTATAACCATCCAACAAATGATGGTTGCCAAAAGCTGAAACTAGAAGGATCTGCAAGGGAATTGGTAATGGGAAGATGATGAAATTAATGTCTTGTTGTGGTACACAGCTCTGCCCTTTTTGTACATGCACACCTATGAAAGGAGCAGAACTTTTATCATATTGTATAATGCTGCTGCTTTTCATTTTGATTAATGTATCTGATACTGCAGATGCCTCTGGCCGAAACTAACCCTGAAGATTCCACCCCACACACACACATCTTGTCTAATATATGTTTACATGTGACTCACGTGTTTTTGTGTGGGTGTGTGAATAAATGGCTATATAGACCTAGCAGAAGCCATGCACACCAGAAAGGGCTGGGCCAGGCCAGAAATATAAATGCATATTAATTTAATTAATAACTGTCAATTAAAAATATTTGCTTATAAAATGAAGAACCCTACTTTCCAAATTAACTGATCCTCATCTGCACATACCAACCACTCTCTTTCATAAATTTAAAAAAATAAATAATCCTTCCTTCTGGCAGGAATAGCAAAAAAGAAGGAAAAGAATTGTCTAGACATTGTGCAAAGGGTTAAATTCTAGACAAACACAACCGCTCTCAAGCACTAGGCATGTGGGCTTTTTAGCTGATTGCAATCAGGTTGCTCCCCCCCGCCCCCGCCACCTGTCCATCTCCCACCCCACATCATTCCTACTTATTCACAGATAATTTTGGGGAGAGGGCAAACTATCCTTTTATCCCTTCAATATGGCAATGTTTATGTTGTGGCAGCAGCTGAATGAAGAAGATCCTTATAGCCTTCTCCACCTGTTAATAATCCACAGGTCCAAAGTCTGGAACAGCACAACCAAGTTCTGATCACAAGATGGAACTTTTTGAAAGAACAAGACAATTCCCTTTCTGATTTGGACATCAAACTTCTCTATGACCGGTACATGAACAAACTGAATCTCGAAATGCGATCTATTGATGCGGAAAAAGAACAGCTGGACTCAGAAATTGATGAAGTGCTAGCTTCCATGGATTCCTTCCGAAACAAGTGAGTCTCTTCTCTCTTTTTCTTTTTTGTCCTTCACAGGTTTGGTGAACACACCTATTAAACTTCTCGATTTTTCTATGCATTTTAATAATTGCATTCCTACATACTTCATAAATGAGATTATGCCAAAAGGCCTCTGTAGTGAAGCTTTTGCTACCGTGTAATGCAAAGTTCCTAGGGATCTTGAATTAGGAAAGGCAATCAGTATCTTCTCTGGTGCTTATTCTTTTTCCTGATGGACTTTTTATGGCCATACCGACCATATAACTGTCTCCAATTCGGTCTTTTCTTCACTCTTGAAAACATTAGTTCAGTGATGATGAATCTTTTCGGCACCAAGTGTGCACGCATGTGCATGCACAAGCACCAAAAACCTGAAGACCAGCGCCACCGACCAGCTTGTCTTCGGGTTTCCAGTGGCGTGTGTGAAGACAAGCTAGTGGAAACCAGAAGACCAGCTGGTGACAGCACTGTGCCCACAGAGAGGGCTCTACATGCCACCTCTGGCACGCATGCCATAGGTTCTCCATCACAGCTGTAGTTGGTTGTTCAGCCAAAGGGCTTAGAAGAAGCCCTGCTTCTAATTCAGCATTGTGAGTGCTATGAGTATCAGAATGAGCTTTCCCCTAATACAGGGATGAAATGCTCCCGATTCAGCCCGGTTCAGCTGAACCGGTAGCGATGATGGCCGGTGGTTCGGAGAACTGGTAGCGATGGCAGCTTGAGGCTTTGCCCACCTGCCCGGTAATCAAAACCAGGAAGTAACCTGTTTTTTTACCCTCTGCGTATGCACAGAAGGGTTTGCGAATGTGCAGAGGGTTGGCGTACGCACATGATGCGTGTGTTGCATGCACTTCCGAACCAGTAGGGAAGGTAAGTAGATTTCACCCCTGCCCTAATGCCAAAATGGACTTTCTTGATTCCTCATTCATTAGACATGTGAATCGATTCTAAGGAAAGAATAGATTACACATAGCCACATTCTTGAGATTACTGGGCCTGTATGAAAGGTTATTCCTTTTTGAGACAAAGACCAACCCTATAATTGTCGAGTGCAGTTGATGAATAATGTTTTTAACCTCAAAGGGTTTTGATGGATAAGTGGATATTGTACTGTACTGTACTGGTTGAGAAGCCGGTGCATGAAGTTCAATCAAAGAGAAAAGAAATGTGAGAAGCAAGGAGATAAACATGTAATTATGTATAAATATAATATGCCCTTCTCCAGTATCTCAATTCTCAACCTTTCTTTTCTTTCTGTGTCCTACATTCTTCTAATGACAACCTCCTACTTGAGTTCAGGATTAAAACATGGTCCCCACCCCCTCCATCCTTCTTTTCTTCCTCTCTACCTGAAAGCATGTTTTATGTTTCTTTTAGTCTTATTCCATGGACTCTTAAAATGGCATTGCACACTTCAATATTGGATGCAACTAGTTGGCCATATTAAAGGGCTGCTCTCCAATGTGTCAACCAGTGGAAAAATATGATGGTATAAATTGCATTGCCCTTACTGATGGTTCCTTTGCAGCCTTGGTCATAAGGCTGAGGAGTGGAGCTATCCTTCCTGCTTAATGTGGGACAAGTAAAGGAAAGTGATAGCTATCTACCAATATTTCCCCTTCCACAAAGTGTCACCTACTAGTGGGACAAACAAGCAACAACTGTTCTTTATGTGGGAGGAGATGGGGATGGGCAAGAGTAACGGTAAAGGTTCCCCTTGCACATATGTGCTAGTCGTTCTCAACTCTAGGGGGCAGTGCTCATCTCCGGTTCAAAGCTGAAGAGCCAGCGCTGTCCGAAGATGTCTCCGTGGTCATGTGGCCAGCGTGACTGAATGCCAAAGACGCACAGAACGCTGTTACCTTCCCACCAAAGGTGGTGCCTATTTTTCTACTTGCATTTTTTACGTGCTTTCGAACTGCTAGGTTGGTAGAAGCTGGGACAAGTAATGCCGCCCGTTACGCGGCAATAGGGATTCGAACTGCTGAACTGCCAACTTTTCGATCGACAAGCTCAGCATCTTAGCCACTGAGCCACCGCATCCCCGAGTCGGGCAAGAGTAGGTAGATATTTATAGTGGTTGGTTTAGCAATCTGTCAAGTTGGCCATCAAACAAGTCGCAGGCATGGAAAATGTTCATAATATGGACTAGCGCTTTTCTGCGTCCAAAAGTAGTCATTGCTGGGGAGGGAGGGTGAAAGAAGGAGACTGCCACTGCAAGGGAGGAAGCAAACTCTGCAAGGGAATGGCCCTGGAGGGCAACACTGGAAAGGAGCCCGGGGTATAGGCAAAATGACAGAGCAAACCAAATTGCTTCCTTCCAAATTATAGAAATGGTAAAATATAGGCCATACACAATCCTTTGTCAGCAAAAGCCATGGAAAAGCTATAATGTGCTCCCTACTACCAGAGCTGACAGAATCCTTCTCTCTTCTGTCCTCATTTAAATCAGCCTTCTGTGCAGAAAAGTGCTAAAGCCGCACATGTGAAAAGCCTGTGTAAAACCTGATATGCGCATCATAAAGCATCTCCTTGATGTAATTTTATATGTTTCTGCTTGTAAACCTTTTGTTCTCCAGTTTCCATTTTTAAGACAAAGGAAAGGAAGGGTGGAGGGGAGTGGAAGGCAGAGGAGAGGAGATTTTACAATATTTTGTGCAAATCATTTCTCTGAAAAGAAAAATACTTAAAACCTACACATACCTTTATTTTCTAACAAAAGTGCCATCTGGAAAATTCCCATAATTTTGACACAATGTTCCTTTATTATGAGGAACCTGCCTAAGAGCATTGTGCCAAGTTACATTTGAGATCTCTGGAAAGATATAACTTCTTATGTTTTTAGCCACCAGACAAGTAATAGCTTTCATATTATACTCTGTTGACTTTTCCAAACGGGATGGGGACCAACTGCAGGCAAAAAGCAAGCAGGGACAACATGTTTATTTGTGAAACTTCTTTCTTTCATTATGTCGCTGTTGTTGTTTTAAAAAATTCAATAAGATAGTTAAATGTTTCCTTGCTAATGCTAGACAGTTTGCAGCTGGTTCTTGGGCATGCTTTGATTTGATTCGAATAACAGAATTTTCCAATAGGATAAGAAGTACCAAGTTAGGACTAACCATTTATCTATATATAAAAGACTTCTTAAATCTTTTCTTTCTTCGCTCCCTATGTTAGGGTTACCTACTAATGATCACAGCTCAAGTATCCTGAATAATTTTGCTTTTGCATTTATCATATCCACTAGATTTGATTATTTTGAAGCACATTAAAGGTTGCTCTTTCTTTTTTATATAAAAGACACAGAGCCAACCTTGAAGAAAAATTAGTGTACATGGGATGCAAGTCTGTGCATCTCATGTTGTCACCTAGCACAGTGCCATAGTCCCCTCCCCAATTTCCTATCCTTCTGCTATAGACATTGGGAGTTGGGAAGTGATGGGTTTCAAAAATTTTCGCTAAAATTTTCAGTGGGTGTGGCTAGGTGGGGGGCATGTGACTGAGTGGGCGTGGCCAACTTGATGTCATTCATGCCCACTCAGTCACATGACCCCCCCAACCTGCCGTCGCTGCCATGTCCTTAGCACATGCACATCCCATTGGATGCATGTGCGCAAAGAACATGGCGGTGACGAACATGGTGGCCGGGGCAAGCCAGCAGCGATTGGAGGACCAGTTCGGGAGCATGACCAGCCGCCCATCGCTACTGGTTTGGGGACTGGAGCCCAATTTTCACTACTGGTTCACACGAACTGGTGCGAACCAGCTGAATACCACCTCTGGAAGGAACCTTCTATTTCCATTGAGTCTTTGATACCAGACTCCCCTGCAACCAGTTTCTGGTTAGAAACCTGTGGCAGGTTGGCACACTTTGTTTGGAGAACTCAGGTATCTTGAAAGTCCTCTCTCTGGGTGGACTGGGTCAGTAGGAAGTACCGGTATTGGTTCATTTGCAGAGAAGAGGGAAAGAGGAATCTGGCGGGCTATATTGATGAGGCAGGCTGTAATTAAACTGAACAGCCTGGCTACAAATCAAACATTCCAGCCAAAGGGCAGAAAAACCAGAAGAACCAACCTTTCTGCCATTATCCTTCTAATGGGGCTTATGAAATAGGTAGCTCCCAGGGTGGGGAGAAGGTTCTGTCACCACCTGTTTTGTCTTTAGAAGAGCGGCCTGTTCCTGAAGCCTCCGGGCGTTTCTGTTACTGATTCTTTTTCATTTATAGCTGCTGCAAACATATCATCTTTGCTGCTGGATCAGGGTCTTCAAGGTTGGGCTTGGGAATCCAACTTCTGAGGCTGGGACTTGGCACACTGAGTACCTGCCTTTCTGCACATTCGGACCTCAATAGTTCTTCCCTAGCTTAGAAGGACCTACAACAGAAGTGGTATTCAGCAGGTTCTGACCAGTTCTGGAGAACCGGTAGCGGAAATTTTGAGTAGTTTGGAGAACCGGTAAATACCACCTCTGACTGGCCCCGTCCCCATCTATTCTCTGCCTCCCGAGTCCCAGCTGATCAGAAGGAAATGGGGATTTTGCAGTAACCTTCCCCTCAAGGTTGGGTTCTACTTACCTTTACTACCAGTTTGCAATGGGGCCACGTGCACGTGCTCTTCTGTGCATGCACAGAAGCGTTCTGATGATATCAGGGTCAGTGGGGCGGAGCCTCCTCCTGGTTTTACTACCGCTTCTATAGAACCGATCTGAACGGGGAGGCAATCCACCACTGCTTCCCCTGGAATGGGGAGAGAATGGAGATTTTACAGTATCCTTCCCCTACCATGCCACCAAGCCACGCCCACAGAATCAGTAGGGGAAAAAGAATTGAATCCCACCATTAACCTACAATGTTGTTTGCAATAATTGACAGCATTAAGTTTCTGAATGGGCTACACCTGGTACAAATAATGGGAAGGGGCCCTCATTTTGACTAAACAACTAGCTAGTATTGTGTGTTTTTTATGCACATACCTAGGAGTCCTGGTAGCAAAGTGGTTAGAATGCAATATTTCAGGCTAACACTGCCCAAAGCCTGGAGTTCAATCCTGATGGGGCTCAAGGTTGACTCATCCTTCCATCCTTCCAAGGTTGGTAAAATGGGGACCCAGATTGTTGGGGCCAATATGCTGATACTGTAAAGCATTTAGAGAGGACTGTAAAGCACTGTGAAGAGGTTTATAAGTCTAAATGCTATTGCTATTGCTAGTATTTTACACTCATTGCATTTCTAGATCTGTCCATCCTTAGTTCAATTTCTTATTTCAGATCTGAAACCTGATAAGGCTGTGGCTCCAGCCTTGTTTAGACATTACCCTTCATAGTGAATAAGTAATAGTGCAGAGATGTGTAGATGTAGATCAGGGGTGTACATCATATCGTCGCCACTACCAGCTCGGGAGATATGTACATCATATCGTCACCTCGGGAGATATGTACATCATATCGTCACCACTACCGGCTCAGGAGAACCGGGCAGAACCGGGAGGAACCACCACTGATGTAGATGCTTGGCAGCACGGCTGTCCACTCTAAAAAAATCAATGCATGCATTTCTAAAAAGGCCACATTTTAAAAGATCATAATGTAATAAAAATAATCTGTCTCATATAGTAAAGGTGGGTTTTCCAGCTAATAGGGAATGGAAGAAAAATTGTCTTAAGTATCCATAAAAAATGAATGAATAGAGCATGACCACTATATATTAAATGTATATTCTGCCCAATTCCTAGTAACACTAGGTGGACTATAACCAGTGTGTAAGCATTAGAAGGTTCACGATAGATAAACACATGCTTTGAAAGTAGAGCTTCCAGATTCAGTCCCAGGCAACTCCAGGTAAAACTGGAAGAGATGTTTTATTACAATTAAAACTCGGACCACACATTTTCTGAATAGTTTTTATCCCAGAGCTATAATTGCACTCAACAATGAACTAAAGGGCCACCATCAGTGAACTGTTGGACAGTATTACTTGGTTTGTTGTGTGGATGTTTGGGTGGTTTAGGGGTGGGGAATTGTGGTGGGTGGGAGTGTGTTTGGGGATTATGTGTGTGGGACCTGATCTTTGGGTGTCAAGTAAATTTTGTTGTATGTGTATACTGTGTATACACATACAATGACAATAAAGTTTATTTATTTATATGAAATAATAGGCATGGAAATTGAGGCTGTCATAGGCAACTGATACAGAATAACAGAGTTGGAAGGGACCGTGGAGGTCTTCTAGTCCAACCCCCTGCTCAAGCAGAAAACCCTATAACATTTCAGACAATTGGTTGTCCAATCTCTCCTTAAAAGCCTCCAATGATGGAGCACCCATAAGTTCTGGATGCAAGTCGTTCCACTAACTGTTATCACTGTCAGGAAATTTCTTCTTAGTCCTAGGTTTTCTTGTCCTGCCTTCAGATGCTTTAGAGAATAGGTTGACTCCCTCTTCTTTTTGTCAGCCCCTTAGATTTTGGAACACTGCTATCATGTCATTCCTAGTTCTTTTAATTAAACTAGGTATACTCAGTTCCTGCAACCATTCATATGTTTTAGCCTCCAGACCCCTAATTGTCTTGTTGCTCTTCTCTGCACTCTTTCCAGAGTCTCACCATCTTTTTTATATGTTGGTGATCAAAACTGGATGTAATATTCCAGGTGTGATTTTACCAAGGCATTATAAAGTGGTATTAACACTTCACATGAAAGTAGGAATGATTATAGGTAATCGCCTGTTTGCCAGGAAAAGGCTTCTCTTGTGTCATTACTAGATTCTAGAATGGATTTCCTTCACAATTATATTATACCCCACCAGCATTTCTCTGACATCTAATTAACTTGACTTCTCTGGGATAATACCTTACCTTTGAAACATCATTCCCCAGAAGTTAAGGGTGGCCCCCACCTTGTTGCTTTTCAGCAAGACATGGTTTTGTTGGCGAGCTTGCAGCTTCATTCAAAGCAAATCAAGTGACTTGTCTGATTCTGTTATTGCCACCATTGAGGGAGGAGGGGCATGGAGTAAATTTTTAACTGTGAATCTATAATGCTGTACACTGCCTAGATTTGCTCCATATGAGTTGGGCAGCTATATAGATTTGTTTAATAAATAGAAAAACAAATCACAAGTGAAGATGTTGCACTCTCATCCCATCTTAAACACCTAAGCAAACACACACACACACACACCCCTTTAAACATATGTATTGACAATTCCTTTTTGGGGAACAAGAGGATACCACCTTGTATATACTTCCATCATTCCTGGAACTGCTCACATTGTTTGCTAGACTTGGCTTACCTTTTGGAGAATGTTTACAGGTTGAATTACCGATACCCTGTTTCCCCCAAAATAAGACATCCCCCGATAACAAGCCCAATCGGGCTTTTGAGTGTATGGCAATAAGGCCAAGCACTTATTTCAGGGTTCAAAAAAATATAAGACAGGATCTTATTTTCAGGGAGACACGGTAGATGGAATAGGAAATAAAGCTCAGCTCTCTTTATTTGCTGTAAAATGCTCTGCTACACCTCTTATAAAGAATGTAAAACAAAATGAAGTACAGCAGATTACTGTTTTCATATACACGAGCAATTAATATATATGTGGCATATAGGATACAGCTGGAACAACCGGAACAACCAAAGAATGTAATTTCAGAAACCTACCCACTCTTGTTGTTAGGGAGGAGCGACTTAAATAGCAGAAAATCAAATCAAGTTAGTTTACGACCATTTGGAAAACTATCCTTCTTCTCCCTGAAGAATTACTGTGATGTGAAGAATCTTATTGGAGGAATGTTAGAAAGAGTGCCTAAGGGTTACGATTTTTTTTTAAAGAGGCACTTGCTTTGCAGTGATAAATTCTTCATTCACATTCTTCTGTTTGGTTGGGTGTTTCAGAAACTAAACAGGCCAGCATCCTCCAGGAATCCTACAGTCATCAGCCTTTCCCTTACCACGTTGAACATATCAATCCACAAGGAAGTCGTAGTCTGTCTGCATGTGGCAGTTTCAAACTCCAACCAGACTCAGGGAAAATGAGTCAGTCGGGAGAAAACAAGTTCCTATTGCAGGATGTATGATTCAGAGCTATTTTGGCACCCATCAGTCTCTCCAGGGATATATGGTCATCTATTAAGCCACTGAATGTGTCATCTCTATGATCTTTAAAGCTCCTGTTAAAAAAGGAAGCAAGACTTCAGTGAAATTGAAGAAATTTGCCAGATAATGTAATCTGGAGATGGTATTCAGCAGGTTCTGACCAGTTCTGGAGAACCGGTAGTGGAAATTTTGAGTAGTTTGGAGAACTGGTAAATACCACCTCTGATTGGTCCTCACCCCCATCTATTCTCTGCCTCCCAAGTCCCAGCTGATCGGAAGGAAATGAGGATTTTACAGTATCCTTCCCCTGGAGGGAGGTGGGAATGGAGATTTTACAGTATCCTTCCCCTGCCACACCCACCAAGCCATGCCCACAGAACCAGTAGTAAAAATTTTTGAATCCCACCACTGGTGTAATACCAAGAGCGGGGCAACATTGATTCTATAATGCTATAAATGGGGGCTATATTAGAGCTTTTCCAGTATTAGAACTTTGAGAAGCAAGTGATCAAGTTTGCTGTTGTGACAAATGAGAACATTTTGAGGGTTTTCAGGGCATTTATTTATTTATATATAAATCATGAGAGGGGGTAAATGTTAATCTTCTATTTGGTTTAGTGTTAGTGGGAAGAAAGATGTGGGATTTTTTATGCACAGACCAAAGGAAACCATGGAGAGTAGAACAAGGTGCTCCATTATTAGCCAAATTTGAAGTCTCAGTAAGCCTAGAACTTCAGCATATTTAGGTCAGCTATGGTAGGAGACCACCAGTTTAGACCTCCTCCTTCCATATTACCAAGCAAGCAGGTAGATAAAGTTTATGTGGGGCTTCCTGCTACATTAGTCTCAGGTAAGTGACCACATTCAAATTTAGGAGTATAGATCGTGCAGTCATCCAAGTTTTTAGGTTTTGCTTTTACAGCTCCTCCAAAGATTGTTTTCAAGTAGGTAATTTTTTTAATGGGATAGAAAGGGGAAATTATTGACTACACAGAAAGCAATATATTAATTGTACTTAATTTAATTGGGATTTAATTGGGCTTTAATTAGATGGAATTTGTCCCATCCTCTGCAGAATTTTCAGCATGCCATTCAAAGAGCAAGTGTGGTCTTCATCCTGAACAAGACTGAACACGACCACATTTAAAATCCTGATCCTGCTTCATGGGATCCTAATTGATGACTGTATTTTTATTCTTCCGAATTTGTGGAATTTGCTGCAATTTATCCAGGGTTAATATAGTGATAAAAGTATGTCGAAACCCACTCATTAAAATATGATTTGAGATATATATTTCAAGAACACATTTTTTCCAAATATATATTTATAGTAAATATTGTTTAAATCAATGGTCCTTAAATTGGGGGTAATTTGGGTATGGGGGGTAATAAAACCATTTATATTTGAGTTGAGGATCTAGTTTGGTACTCCTGTTGCTAAGACACTTGTATTAAACAACACCATCAGTGGTTGATAATGGCAATTACATTATGTGAGATCAGGAAAAGCAGCAATTTGGTCTGGATGGAAATTATCAAATATAGAGCGATTCATCCAGTGGTGGGTTCCTCCTGGTTCAGCCTGGTTCTCCAGAGCCGGTAGCGGTGATGATATGATGTCACCGAACCAGTTCTGCCCCCCCCCGGTGCCCCCCCTGCCCCCCTACCCACCCCTGCATTATTCTTACCTTTTATTTGGCCCCACCCCCAATCTATTGCTGCTTCCTGAGTCCCAGCTGATGGCTAGAGAGAAAAAACCTGTTTAAACTCTTTCCCCAAAGCATCGCCCTACAGCTGATCAGTGTTAAAAGAAAACAAATGAGTAGACCAGTGCCTGCAAAAATACATGAGTAGATCTGTGCCTGCAAAATGAATGGGTAGATTAGTACAGCTCTGCAAGCAGTTAAAAGCCTGATAGACTAGTACCTCTGCTAAATCCTAAATAATTGTCACATGACCATCAAGCCAGGCCCACAAAATAAGCCACGCCCACAGAACCAGTAGTAAAAAATTTTAGAACCCACCCCTGGATTCATCTATTCTGCCCTATAGATATTTGGGTGTCCAAAACAGTTGTACCCACAGTTGTTTCTCTGCTCTGCTTGAATTATTCTTAATATTGTTATTATTTCTAAGCCTTTGGGCAGGGATTACATCATAAGAAGAAAGCTGGCCAACATGGGTTATGACAAATAGCATCCCTTAATGTTTAAAAATGAAAAGAACTCATAAGCATTTTTTGAAAAAGTGCTGAGTAAGCGCCTCCCAGAGCTTTACTTGAAGTGTATTTCCCCCTAGGGTATAAAGACATTTTAGGGATTAGTACAGCAGGGAGCAAATTGATGAATGATATTTGTGACTGGCTACCTAATATGACAGCCATTTTATGAATGTGCCCATGACATGATTTCAAAAGTCCGATGTATGCTTTGTTATTTGCTCAAATCCAATGAAAAACCCTTTGTGATCTCCTCAAGTGTAATTTGTGTATCCATGACAACATCAGTGGCCCTTGTAAAGTCAAACACTGGCATAAGAGCCGGCAATATATTCTGGCTAAACATGCTTCACTTCCCCCATCACTCTGATAGCAATGCTGAGAATGTTAAGATTTTATGAAACTTATTTAGATTGTATGAGCAATTCCTGTGTCCCTTCTGCTAGCAATCCTTGCAGGTTGCTATGCAAAACCTGAGCATCTGGTATTCATTGATTTCAGGGATTGTGTCATATGGAATTATGATACAGGTAGTCCTCAAGTTATGACCACAAGTGAGCCCAAAATTTATGTTGCTAAGTGAAACACTTGTTAAGCGAGTTTGCCCATATTTTATGGCTTTTCTTGCCACAGTTAAGTGAATCATTGCATTTGTTAAGTTAGTAACACGGTTGTTAAGTGAATCTGACTTCCCCATGGACTTCGCTTGTCAGAAGGTCACAAAAGCAGATCACATAATGCCAGGACACTGCAACTGTCATAAATATGAACCAGTTGCCAACCAACTGAATTTTGATCCCTTGACCATAGGGAAGCTTCAACAGTTGTAAGTGTGAAAAACGGTTGTAAGGCATTTTTATCAGAGCTGTTGTAACTTTGAACAGTCCCTAAATGAACTGTTGTAAGTTGAGGACCACCTCTACTGAAATGGCTAGTAAGAAACTGTGGCTGTCAAACCACAAATGTTTTGCACCAGGGAAGGAAATGGGACAAATTATTGGAAAGAAATGTCTTTTGTTTCCTTGAGGCAGTCAAGTGATGAAGTCCCACTAATTGTCGTTTGTTCTAAACTTAGTTATACAGCCATTGCCTTTTTCTGCTATTATTTCCAAAATTATTATTTTGTATATTATTTTCCCAGACATTGCATAGCTGCTTTGATATCTCTTCAGGGTAGTGTTAGTCTCTCATGAGTGTACTCCTACACAGCAACTAGTATAATAGATCCATAATATGTTGGTGTTTCTAAGAGTTATAATAATTTACAATTACATGAACAGATGGCCAGGTGTAGGGTTTTTGTGGGATGTTTGTGTGTCTGCATTGGGATCACTGGCTTTATTTCCTAAATATAAAGGGAGGTACTGTAGAAAACATAAATTATACAGTCTCTTTTAATAATATCGTTTGACATTTCATTCATACCAACCAACCCTCTTTCATTTAGATACGAAGAAGAAATAAACAAACGCACTGGGATGGAATTCACATTCACAACACTCAAAAAGGTAGGCAGATAAACATTCCTCAGATCCAAGCAGAGAAAAGCAGATCAGGTGGATAAATCATCTGTAGGTTTGATTGAGCTTTTATACAGAATTGAGCATTTAAAAAAAAAAAAAGTAGTTTTGTTTGAATTGGATTCACATTATCTGCTAATTCAGTTTTTACATTTTTTTTTAAGTTCAGCTTTGATTTTCACCTTTTTAAAACTTTCATCATTACCACAACTTTTCCACTGCCACTTAGAAAGCAAGCATAATCCAGGATGTAATAATACTAGATGGTTTTCATATTGTTCCTGGAATGAACAGGTAAAAATTATAGACGTACTGGTTTGGGACAGTAGTCATGAATTCTTAAAAGAGTTTTGCATGATTATAACTTTTCCTCTGAAAAGCCATTTAAAAGAAAGGAACTCAGGTCCTGTTCGGGATCATCCAGTGTTCACTTATGATTTTTTTAGTTAAGCGTCTAATTACATTCAATCTATTTAAAATATAATGAAGAATTTTCCAGCATTTCCAATTCTAAACTTTCTAAAGATCCATATCCCAGTACAAAATTCCCTTAGGCCCAGTACAAAATTCACTTAGGCTCTAAAGGAATGATTTGTCAATGTTAGTTGGGGTGATTTATGTGGTGCTTAGGCATCAAACATTCTTATGAGGGCAGGCTGCTATTATTAACTGTAAATTCCTTTTAATTGTGTTCATCCTGTATTAAACATAGTTGCCTTGTTTATTCCCCTGATGTCTTTTATTTATGATTAAGTGATGACTAGTGAGGCAACCCAGATTCCTTTTTTAATTTCCAGCATTATTAAAATGTTGTGGAAATCATACATATGGCAGAAAATGAGATCTACAGAGGAAGTAAATAACATGAATTCCCTAAATCTAGAACCCAAAATTTGAAACTTAGAAAGGCAAGGCAGACAAAGCTCACCCTCCACCCTGACTGTATTAGTGGTGGGAATCTGGGTGGGATCATTCCACTTTTTGAACAAGGCATCCCCTGAATGACACACTAGGACAGGGGTCAGCAACCTGAGGCTCCAGAGCCACATGCGACTCTTTGGGCCCTATGCTGTGGCTCCCTGACAGGTGATCCCACCACTGCTCGCCCCACCCCTGGCTCTCCCCTCTCAGTTACTCCTCACCTGGCCTGAGAAGGTAAGGGTGATGGCATGGCATGGAGAAGCGGCCGGGGCAGAGACAGAGAGATACAGAGAGAGGGGGAGAGAGGAGGGGAGGGTGGGGAGAGAGAGAGAGATGTCAAAAGGGTTTTGTGGTTTCCAGTGTTTTTTTAACAACTGGTTCTCTGCCCTAATGACTGGCTGGGTAGGCGTGGCTATAGGGTGGCCATGTGACTGGTGGAAGTGAGTAACATCGAGTTGGCCTCACCCACCCAGATTTTGTGGCTCTCAGTGTTTTCTATGGGAAATGGGTCCAAATGGCTCTTTAAGTGCTTAAGGTTGGAGACCCCTGCACTAGGAACAAGATCATCCTGAACAGTATCTGTGTCCCCCTCTGCTTTATTGGAACATCAACAGGTGCTGTTTATTCCTTGTTAAAGTTATTATATTTGTCAATTATTACTTATTTTTACACATTAAGGTACTGTATTTATAAATTGCTGTATGAATGCCATAAATTAGAATCTCTCTAGCAGATATGCCCCAAGAAGATATTCAGAATTTTAAAAAATCCAGTCCACAATCTCTCAGACATCGGTATAAGTGGTGACATATGACAGTTGCTTCATGATGGTTTGAAGTTCCAATGGACCCCAAAAAAAGCATTCACGTTTGAAGTTCCAACAGGTTCCCCCCCCCCCCCGATTGTCATGTGATTCCATTTTGGGTGAACAGCAAATGGCCCACATATATGGCTGTTTGCAGTGTCCCATGGTAACATGATTGCAATTTATGGCACTTAACTTGACATTTCTAGCAAAAGATGCTGATTTGTTTAACAACTGCAAATCTGTTTAACAACTGCGGCAAAAATGTGTAAAATCAGGTTGGTCATGTGACAGCCCCTCTTATAATTTACGACCAGAATTCCATGCTCAATTATGATCCTAAGTCACCTGAATTTCAAAATGGCAATTATAGAAAGAGAAGACTCAAGTCATTTTTGTTTGTTTGTTTCTAAATTGTATAATTGCTGGATTCATGTTACCAATGGGGAAAACAAACATTTTGGGAAGATCTCTCAGAGAAATTCCGTTGGCAGAGATTTTTCTCAATTAAAATCAAACATTCTGACCAAATGCTATTTTCAAATGGCAATGGCAGAATACTAATCCTGGGGGGAAAAACAAAACCAGTATCTCTTTCCTTTGCTTGAGACTGAAATTTATGTCAAAAGTTCCAATTAAAGTGAAAAGTTGCAAACTCTTTTTCTCTGGTCTTCATTAATCCACAGGACCTGGACAATGGCTTTCTCCACAAGACAGAATTGGAAACAAAACTAAGTGGACTTCATGCTTGGGTGGAGTTAATGAGTACCATCCATGAGCAGGTGAGAAAGAGAGAGAGACAGAAGGAATGTCCTGGAGTGGTGTGAGTTTGTAGTAAATATCCAACATCAGTATAAGACACACCTTTTTCCCGCAAAAAAGAGGTTGAAAATCTGGGTGTGTTTTATACTCCGAATGTAGCTACGCCCAGCTATGCAAATGGAGATTTCAGAGGCTGAAAGAAGCTTCAGAAAAAAAGCCTCAGAAACCAAGCTTCAGAAAAAAAGCCTCTGAAAGGCTTTTATGTAAAATAATATGGCAAGCAACAAAAGAAAAATCAGTAAATGTTCTAACCAAACTATGCTAACAAATCTGGAGAATGACACAATAACCAACAGATTGGAAGAGGTTAATCTATATCCCAATACCAAAGAAAGGAGATTGAACAGAGTACAGATAATCCTTCAGAATAAAAGCCTCTGAAAGAAGCTTCAGGGAAAAAAAGCTTCTGAAAGAAACATTCCCCCCCCCCCCCAAAAAAAGCCTCCAAACAGAGCTTCAGTAGAAAAGCTTTTTTTCTGAAGCTGTTTCAGAAGTTTCAGAGGCAGAACAAAAAGCAAGGCTTAGAGTTTACAACCAACGAACCTGTTGCTAAAATTCACCTCTGGGAACAGCTGTTAGGGGGTATTCCGGGAGGCTGATCCACTCACCAATCAGCTTTTTTCTTATTTTCCTCCCCAAAAACTAAGGTGCATCTTATACTCTGGTGCATCTTATACTCTGAAAAATACGGGTATGTTTATTGACTGATAGTATGATCATCATTTAAAGACTACTGCTTATTTGAATTTTGGACATGCCCCAAAGAAAAGGACACTTACTTCATGAAGGCCAAAGATACGTTTGCACACAGATGCTGCTTGTGTTACTAGATGCAAGGAACATCAGCCTTAAAAATAGGTGGAACTGACCTATATTGGGAAATTAAACAAGAGATGTACTTTCCTTCTGATTTTATCCCCTCCCTTTCTTGTACTGACACAAGCACCTTACAATAAATATTTGAACCAAATTTTGAAGCTTGGAAAGATTGCTGAAATAATAAGGAAACAAACCACATAGTGACAATTATACAGATTTTCAGAGATGGAGTGGAAAACTTTCATACCTGCATAATGCTCCTCAGGCTTGGTGCCTCGGAGCATGTGCAAAGTGAATCAACTCCCACTCTTTTATTATTTTTACATTGGATTGCTGTCCTCCTTTCTGTTAATCATTAGCTTCATCACATGCCAGATCAATTGTAACCTGCAATATCTTGTACACATATCTTAACTTAATTCTAAGTTACATGAAGTAGTTATGGTGACACCTAAGAAACAGAACCAGTAATCTGTCAATCACGGGCATTCCTGAGTGCACCTAGTGTGCAATTACATCTGTTAAACATCCTAATTATTTTCACCTGGTTCAGTAGGAAACCCCCTGGTACTCGCTCAGCCTCTCTCACCTTCGCTGATCTAGATACTCTACATATACATAATCAGACTGGAATTCTTCTTTCTCATAGCCTTGAGGATATGCTTCTTAAAACAAGCCGTTATGAAATTCCCCATCTTTACAGCCGTCTTATCTCTGTCAAGAATGGCTCACCTGCCCTGCCTTGGCCTCTGAGCTCATCTCCAATCATTTAAGCTTTATTGTATTAAATACAATAAAGGGAAAGAGCTGGAGGCGGTATGGTTGATTGCTTGTCTAAGAAGTACATGTGGGCTGCCTTCTATGCTTGTTTCTAACCCTTCTTTTTTTCCATTTTATGTTGCATAAGGGTTTCCTTATTCTTTTCCAATTCAATTGCTAGAATTAAAAGCAGTACTGGCAGAGGTAATTTGCTGTCCTTTCTCATTGTATCCAGTTCTCTATCCCAAAGGTACTTTTTCAAGAGGCAACTTGGCTTTCTGTTTTTGTTTTGAAGATGTTTCTCTTCTCTTCCAAGAAGCTTCTTCAAATTTCTTAATTTTGCAAATCATGTACTAATCCTGTAAACTTTACCAATCTCTGCCTCAACATCACTTTCCTCCCAGTCCAGGAAATTAAACGAAGACTTATCAATATTTTCTCTGATATCCTCTCAATGTTCTTTTGGATTCACTCAAAATTATTTTTTCTCTTAGTTCCAGTAATGCTAAATTGTCCAAATCATTCTCCATCTCTCTATTCATAACTTATGTTTTACTTTCCAAATCTTCCACTTTGTCATTAATTTATTTTAGATCTTGAGTTAATTGCCATAGAGATTCTTCAATCTTCTTAATTTCCTCTTTCATGTCCATTTTAATTCCTGCAAATCCTTCTCCCATTTCCTTTTTAAAAGCATCCAAACAATTGGCATCCGTCCATTGAAGTTATCTTCTTGCCAAATCCTCAAACATGTTCTGTAATAAATCTGCTAAAATGCCCTTATCTGTAGGGCTGTAGTGAACCCCTCCTTCCTTCTCCTAATTTTGCTTCTTTTCTTCTACTTGCTATATGAGAAAGTGAAAGTATGTGAATTACTAGGGTGAAGGTAAAAGATAAGCTTTTCCTTTTTTCTGTTTGGCTTTTCTCTATTTAATCATTTAGTCCCAATTAGCTCTCTGTAGTTACATTATTCAGTCTGGCTCATACTATCCTGTTTATAAAATCCAACAATCTACTTTCTTTAATAATAAACAATCAGCATTCCCACTAAGGTCCTTTTAATTGATGTTTTCAAAGTCATTTTCATCAGAAAAAAAATTCTCCTGTTTTCTAAAATTACTATCCATTTTATCCGTTTAAAAGTTTCTTGAATTAAAATCTCACTAAGCTTTTTGCTTTTAAGTTAAATCCTTTAAGATAATATTGTTTTCTTTTCTTAATTCCAAACAGAATGCAACTCACTTGAGTGTCTTGGTTCTTTTCTGCCATTTGAAATGTTTCTTTTAGGTTGTAAATTAATTATATCCAAAGACTTTAAGAAAGTGAGGTTTGTTGCCAGTTATACATCTATAAAGGCTGCACAGTGGTTCTGGGCAGATTGATATTCTCTTAACTCCCAAGCTGCTCAACTGATGGATGAGCACAAGAAACTTAATTCTTGTAATCTCCCTGTGAGGAGCTATCCAGAGTCAAAATGGGCAACCCCCTGATCATTCTTTTCTTCTGGAGATTTTCATAATCCAGAACCCACTTCCTGGCTGCAGTGGTACTTGTGGTACTGATCTTGGTGGGGGCTGGGGTGGGGGGGAACCCAATCTACCATAGGTCGTCGCCTAGAGGTGAATCAAGTTCCATTGCCGGCATGTAATTCTGTTGCATGCATCTAAAATGTATGCAGCTGGACTGATGAATTGCAACAGGTTGCAGTTGATGGATAAAATGCAACAGGTAATATGACCTTAGTAAAGCAATAATGTATTATGGGCACATATGACTTACTGCTTTGTGCTTAATTAATAAAAAAAAGCAGATTTCAATCTATCAGGAAAAGGAAAGAAATTTTAGGGTAGACATCTTAGATTTTTAGTTGTTTTTAGTTGTAGGAATGAAGTACTTGAGTACCTGAGTACAGGTAGTCCTCACTTAGCGATCACACCCTGGACCTTAAGCAGTGGTGAAATCCAATTTTTTTTTCCTACCGGTTCTGTGTGCATGATGTGGTGGGCATGGTGTGGCTTGGTGGGCGTGGCAGGGGAATGATATTGCAAAATCTCCGTTCCCACCCCACTTTGGGGCCAGCCAGAGGTGGCATTTGCTGGTTCTCTGAATTCCTCAAAATTTCCAGTACTGGTTCTCCAGAACCTGCTGGATTTCACCCCTGACCTTAAGTGAAGTTGTCATTAAGTAAAACTGTGATTATGCTTATGAACTTTAAACATTTTCTCCTCTCCTTTAACATATGAGATTATTGAGACACGTAACCAGTAGCTCTCGCAGCAGCAAGTCACCCAGCAAACATTTTGCTGATTCATTTTAGTAAACAACATGAGGCAATCAATACCATAGTTGCTGATGAGCCACTTTTCCAGCTCTGCTCATCATAAACCAGGTTCTACCACACTTCGTCATGAACCTACCTTGCCTCTGCCTTGACATTGTCCCTTGGCTACTTCCCAAAGTTGACAACCTGAATGGCTTCAAAGGCAATTAACCCTGTGGCCAGAGTACTATATTCTCAAATCATAAACCGTGCCTTCCATTCCTGCTTTTGGCCATTCCATGTAGGCCGAGAATCACTACAAAAAAGTTCTAACGCTGCTGCTTTTTTTTTTCACCCTGATATCAGTAGTGTAAAGCTTGTGGACTTTTGCTATCATAAATCAATTTTGACTGGAGACAAGTAAAAACTCAAGAAAGTAGGACATTAGGACTAGCCAAACATTCAAAGGGTTCTGATTTCAGAGCCTTCATGTAAGGTCTTGCCTGCCTGTTCATGACACAAGGATGTGTCTGTGTGGTTTAATCACTGTGACATTTCCTGTGAAAGTTTCTAGCCAGACTTGGGCCATAAATAATTTCTGAATGATATTCTATTTGTTCTGAGATAGTTGATAAGATAACTCGGGGGATGATTGCAGTTTCCAAGCATTGCTATTATATATGCTTCAGTTTTGTAGTATTATAATTCATGTCACAGGAATAGGGTGGCTTCAAAGTTACAGAACCTGCTTCAAATTGTTCTCCACCTTTTCTTCCAATTTAGGACTGAAAACTCCTTACCACAATGGCCAATTCCATGTCTCTTTTCAATTCCCATTCCTTTCTTGCAGGAAAGTTGTTTTCAGGGCTCACTCTGCCTTCTTCCCTCTGGAGAAGTTTCTCGTTTTCAAAAAATAATAATAATAATCTAGCAGTAATCTTTTAAAATTGTGTTAAATCTGGTCTTTATTCACCTGCTTGCTTTTCTTATGCTGCTGTAAGAATATGAGTTGGAAATTACTCTTCCTGAGCTTTCATCCTTAGCCAGAAAATAACTTTTTTTAGATTTATTTTTGATTTATATGTCGCCCTTCTCTGGAGACTCAGGGCAGCTTACAAGGCGTTAAGCAATAGCCTTCATACTTTTGTATATTTTGTACAACTTCTTTGTAGATCTCCATTATAGAATTTCAGATTTGCATTTTGCATCTTCAGATTTGCAACCTACCATATCTACCATCATATATTACTAATGATAATGTATGAGACATACTAAACACACACACACAAAATATGGATGCGTAATATTAATTAACAGTATACCCATTTGTAGCTGAGCTTCCAGTGCTGAGTTGCAGATCTAACCACTGTAAACTTAATGTATGATTTGCGTATTAATTTCAACCCACGTCCTTTTGATCTAGGAGCTTGAGGAAGTGATGTCCCAGGTTAAAGATGTTTCAGTCGTGCTGGGGATTGACAACAACAGATACATCCCTGACCCCCAACAGATTGTGGAGGATGTGAGAGCTCAGTATGAAGATTTGGCTATGAAAAGCTGGGAAGAGTTGGAGGCACTCACCAGGCTCAAGGTATCCATTCATGTACCATTAAAAATTGCCCAAAATGTAATGAATACCATTGCCAAAGGAGAATAATTTACAGATGCTTGGTTTTGCCACGGCCCTCCATGTCTAACTGAATTTAAAACCATGGCACAAAGAAATAGAAAATGGAGGCCGACAGAAAATATGACAATAAGCTTCAACTAAGTTAAAAAAAAATAAAATCTGGTATAAAAAAAGAAATCTCTGGATCAAATACAATAATGAGGCAAAGAATGAGAACAGAAGAAAATAAGAGAATTCACATGAATGCTGAAAAGAAAGCAGAAAATAAATCAATATTCAAATATAAAGAATTTCACTATACTGTTTTAGTCACAAATCTAATGTTACTGTATATAGTCTGGGCACGTTGAGTCTAGAGCTCCAGATGCTTGAGGCAGAGAGTTTTATTTTAGTGAATATGACTCTTGTAGATCACAAAGTAATGGTTTGGGGAAGTTTTTGGTTTTATATTCCATGCTGTGGGTGTTGCAAGAGGAGGGGAGGCCCAGGAAGCATTACCGTGTGTAATATTCTTTTAATTCTCGCCTTCAGCTGAACGAAAGGGAAGTGTTATGTGCTAAGTATGGGGACCATCTCCTTAATGACCGGAGGGTGATTGCTGAGTTAAATATACAGATTCAAAAATTGAGATCTTGCATTGTCTCTCTGAAAAGCCAGGTAAGAATGTGACTGGTAGAATATTGCAAAATCATAACCCTCCTCAAATACATAGAAATATGCAAAGGAAACCTATGCGCTTGGCAATAGTCTAGGTATTTTAAAAAAAAGACTTAAAAATAAAACAAAACATGACCAAAATCCTATAATGTTACACGTTACATGAGGTTCTGGTTATTTCATCTCATTTTAAACGTTTTCGTGCAAGAACATGAAAGTGTTTTGTGATCACATGAGAATATATTTGTTATTGTCGTTTTACTTCCTTCAAATCAATGTTGACTCCTGGTAACTTCCTGGATTAGTCCCTGTAATATTCTGAGCAAGATTTTGGAAGTGACTTGCCCATGTTTTCTTCCTAGGGCTGAGAGTGAGTGGCTAGCCCAAGATCACCCAGCTGGCTTTGTGCCTAAGGCAGGACTGAAACTAAGAGTCTCCTGACTTCTAGTCTGATTCCTTAACCACTAGACCAAACTGGCTCTCAGAAGAGTGTCTGTGTGTGCAATCACATGTGTATAACTATCTGAGAGAGATGGGTGGTTCAGAAATATGAAATATAAATAAAGAGGTATAGGAACAGGTATAGGTATGTTTAATTTGGGTTTGTATCAGGGGTGAAATGCTCCGGTTCAGACCAGAACGCATGATTCGGTAGTGATCGTCGCAGTTGGTTTGGCGATCCGGTAGCAGTGGCAGAGCAAAGCTCCTCCCACCTGCCCGGGTGTCGTTACTTCCTGGTTTTAACCAGGAAGTAATGTGTTTTTTACCTTCTGCACGTGTGCAGAAGGTTTGCACATGTGTAGGTCTGCATGTGCATGTGATGCGCACACACAAGTGAAGCAGCCACACTTGCACGATGTGTGCACTTCCGAACCGGTAAGGAAGGTAAGTAGATTTCACCCCTGGTTTGTATGGATCTCATTATGCATGTTGAGGCAGGGGTGAAATCTATTTACCTTCTGGTTAAAACCAGGAAGTAATGACATCCGGGCAGGTGGGCAGAGCCTTGCGCTGCCACTGCTACCAGTTCTCTGAACCACGCGCCACCACTACTACCGGTTCAGCCAAACTGGTCTGAACCAGTAGGATTTCACCTGTGTTGAGGGTGCCGTGATACAACTAAGTACCATGTTGTTGTCTTAGTAAATTTACTTCTACGTCAGTAAGCCGCCACATATGATAACTATCAGTTTCCATCATCCTCAGCCAGATGTGCTGGAACTGAAGAGAAATGTAGCCCAAAACATTTGGCAGAAACCAGGCTGGGGGAGATGGTCCACAGGAATGTCTGCACATATGACAGAAGTTTTGAATATCAATATCTCAAAGAACAAAGGAGAGAAAAATTACTACTGGAGAATTTAAGTCCAGGAAGCTATCTGGCCATATTTGCCCACTCAGCTTTGTTTATTTACTTGGTGTGGTTGATGTAGTATCTGAAATATAATTATGTATGTTTTTCCTTTTCCTGTGTGGCTTAGAGGTATTCAAATTTGATGGTTATCCAAGCTAATAGCAACAGCCAAACTATTCTTGTATATTAAAGTTTATGGGGTAATAAAGGAAAATTGCACATGGTGGTAATGAGCTGGTGAAGATACATGATCAGGCATTTCTCTATGATTGTCTATGTGCTTGGAGACTTGCCACAATTTACATCTACTACTGAAAAGTACTGACATGCAGGAGTAAAGACATTTTTGTGTCCTTCCCAGTTCAATTTTGTATTTACCGTATTTTCCGGCGTTTAAGACGACTTTCTAACACACAAAAATCTTCTCAAAAGTCGGGGGTCATCTTATACGCCGGGTGTCAGTCTCCTGTAACCAGGCAGACCAGTCCGAAAGGCTTTGACGAGCCTTAAATGGCTCTAAGGAGCCAAGCTGAATTGCCTGCTGAGTTGCCGCTAATCAGCAGAGTTACACGCAAACTCCCTGTAAAAGGGAAAAACTTTCCTTTTACACAAGGCTGGCCATCCCAGCTGAGTTGCCTGATCGCCAGAGCTTGGATGGCCAAGCCCCGTTTAAAAGGGAAAAACTTTCCTTTTATACAACGCTGGCCACCCCAGCTGCTAATTTTTGCCTGCTAATTGATACGTAGCAAACCCACCCCCACCCCCGCTTGCTTACCTTAGCTGCTAGCCGCAATGCTTGCCTTGCCTTGCCTGCAATCCATTGCATCAGCAAGCAACTAAATCTCCCTGCCTGCAATCAAGCAGGCAGGGAGTTGTGGACTTCAACTCCCAGAATTACTCAGCCAGCAAAGCAAAGCTGGCTGAGGAATTCTGGGAGTTGAAGTCTACAAGTCTTAAAGTTGCCAAGGTTGGAGACCCTTATTCTATTGGGTAAGTTTTTTTTCCCCTTTGGGAGCTTTAAAAAAAATAGTTAATTGGGGTTTTTTTTAGTTGTTCTTTTTTAGACCTAGCCATTTAAAGGCTAGGTCTAAGTTTTAGGCTAGGAAGTTTTAAATTTAACTTTCATATAAAAATAAAAATAAAAATAAAAATAAAAATAAAAATAAAAATAAAAATAAAAATAAAAATAAAAATAAAAATAAAAATAAAAATAAAAATAAAAATAAAAATAAAAATAAAAATAAAAATATAATAAAATTTGTGCAGCTTTCTGAGATTTAGTGTGTTTCTGTAGAGTTTCACTCTAACTACACAAACGCACAAAATCTCACAAAGCTATATGTGGAATTTTGTGTGTGTAAAGTGTGAAAGTTGTTTTTTTGGGCTTTTTGTGGCTGTGTGAGGTTCCTGCTTGTTGCAGGGGCCATTTTGGGTCTAGCACAGCTGCTTTTACATTGTGGGTGAGCCAGTTGATGTTTTTTAATTTTTATTTGGTGTGCGTTGGAAGAGGGGTCGTCTTATACAGCAAGTATAGCCCAAACCCTATATTTTTACAGGAAAAGTCAGGGGTCGTCTTATACGCCCAGTCGTCTTATACGCCGGAAAATACAGTATTTCAAATGGGAGATGGAGGTGAAATAGGGGGCTTGAGAGATCACCAACCTGTTTCCCTTACTTGTGATGTTCTGTGTACTCAGTGTCTACATTTAGAGGATAACATCAAAGATGTTGGACTACAAGGAGAAACAGCCCTCAACGATGCCAAAGCAAAACTGGCAAAATTGGAAGATGCCCTTTATAATGCCAGACAAGACTTGGCTCAGTTGGTTAAGGAGTATCAAGAGCTGATGAATACCAAACTGGCTTTGGACATTGAGATTCTCACTTACAGGAAATTAGTAGAAGGAGAAGAAATAAGGTAAATTTGTTTATTTGAAGCTTCTGAATATATAAATTGAAAACAAAGTAGAGCTTTGCCTCCAAAATATCTGTTCAAGAGAGAGTTTGAACTTCCTTCAGAAATTATTTCATATTCAAGCATCTGATGCCATGAGGTGGTCTCCCATGAGAAATAAGACACGCAAGCAGGTATCTCGGGATGGGAGCCAGGAACAAACTCCGCGGCCCCTTTTTATTGGGAACACTCTTAATTCATTATACAGCATCATAATAAAGTGGGGTTGGGGGTGGTTACATGATCGGGTTGCATAGAGGTGAGGGTAGTCACGTAGGCAACTCCTGTGCCATTGTGAGAGTAATCACGTAGGCATTTCCTGAACTTTGGGACTTTCAGATGGCATGTTGTACTTTGACATCCTAATTCCTTATACATGCTAAGATAAGACCTACTGACAATTCTGTTATTAGGTGACTTATTATTCCCACAATGTCATACCGGAAATTTTTTTTCAACATCAAAATTAAATTAAAAAATCAGGAAATGTGGTTCATGAATGTCAAAAATCTAAATAAAAAAATATTCAGAATGCAACTTTGCCTTTCAAACATCAGATTCAGATTTTGAATAGGAAAATTGAAACATTTGGCAGGTTTATATTACTTTTTGTTCTGCGAAAACTACAGTTTCTTTGATACAGACACTACGATGTAGAGTTAGTAACTTCTGCCTGAAGAACTAACATTCTAAATCAGGGGCGTCAAACTTGCAGCCCGCAAACTGGATGTGTCACGCACTGGCTACACCCACCCCTGTTTTAGTGAAGGGGGGGAAAGTTGTGATACGTCACATGATGACATGTCGCATGTTTGATACCCCTGTTCTAGATCCTGTATGTTCTAGCATTAGATACTGACATTAGCTACAGTTAATGTTCTGAATCCTAAAATCCTTGGTCACTAAATCAGAAGTTTGGTAGCACTTTGTCCAAATAACATTTTTTTTTTATTAAAAGGCATAATAACTTCTGCAGCTGCAGCTGAAATGATCAGATTTAATAAAATGTGTTAATCGGAAAAGCTTTGACCATACTGTTTTTTATTTTATTTTTATCAGAGACTAACATGGCTTTCTTATTGGCCAATTGAACTCACAATTCTGGAAGTTTGTTGTGAAACAACTGGCACTAAAGCCAGAGATTAGTTCAAAACTGAATTTCAAAATACAGATTTTTTTTTCTCTAGCTGTCTTGCATGCTTTCATGATATCCAGACACTTATTGTTGTATGTCTTTTACTGCTGCAGTCTCCAACCTTTTAGGCTTGGTAGACTGGTGGAAGCAACTGTGGTGGCAGTGGGGGAGGGGGGACAGTGGATGGTTTCATGTGCATGCATGCACTGATTTCAAAAATGCAGCATTCTACGTGGAAGCGCACATGCATCCTCACCCACCATTTCTGCAGCTCATTTCCAAATGGGCTAAGGCCCAGCACCAGGCTGTGGACCAGCAGTTGGGGACCCCTGTTCTTCAGCATTGCTTCCACTCATAGTGTGGGCATCTACGTAATGAAGCTGATTACCACCATTTCAGGTCACATGGCAATCTAATCTAATCCAGGTTCCTTCTAAATCAAAGGATGAATGTTAGAGTTTGTGTGGTTTTAGTGTGAAGAGAGGTCTTTGAATTTGCACAGGTTTGGTAATTAATACATTTAACAGATACCCTGTTTCTCTGAAAATAAGACATCCCCGATAATAAGTCCAATCAGGCTTTTAAGTGTATGCACTAAAATAAGCCTCCCCCCCCCAAAAAAAATAAGCCCTCCCCAAAAATATTTAAACACACAGTGGAAATCAAGTAAGAGCCTGGTGGCGCAGGGGACTAAATGCTGTTAAAGTAGCACTTAGTTGCCAGCTGCCTGCAATTACTGCAAGTTCAAATCTCACCAGGCTCAAGGTTGACTCAGCCTTCCATCCTTTCAAGGTAGGTAAAATGAGGACCCGGATTGTGGGGGCAATAAGCTGACTTTGTATAAAAAAGAACATGGTTTGGCGGGGGGCGAAAGCCCTACTAAGCCGGTATATACAAAAGTATGGAGGCTATTGCTTAATGCATTGTAAGCTGCCCTGAGTCTCCGGAGAAAGGCAGTATACAAGTGAAACTAATAAATGAATAATAATAAATAAGACAGCAAGAGGAGCCTCATCTTGCTACACGCACCCCATGCACCCCAAAATAATAAGACCTCCCTGAAAATAAGGTCAAGTGCTTATTTTGGGGTTCAAAAAAATATAAGACAGGGTCTTATTTTGGGGAAAACACGGCATTAACAAAATATGTCATAGAGTCTTCTGGATGCTTAGAATTCCAGAGATGCCTGTTCATTGGAATTCTAAAGATTCAAGAGTTCCAAAGAGCTTTGTATTTATTATCATCTATTTTATTAAGTGCTAAAAAGAAAAAGGAGGAGGCACCAGTGACAAATATTCTTTACATATTTCTGCAATTCTTAAGGATATATCAGTGTACGAAATGGGGTTTTTTTATCCTGGTAGCAAGCATCCGTTGTTCTAGAAACTGATTAGTTTTCTAGGATGGGAACCCTCAAATAAGTTACTTATTTTTAAGTTTTGCTTATATTGCTATATGCTTCTTCTGAAAACTGATATTTTATAGTAACACTGAGCTAATTTGTTGTTTTAATCACAGCATGGAGTCTCCATCACCTGCATTCATTAGCAAAATCTACTCCAGACCAAAGTCCTGTAAGTTTGTTCTTTAATATTTTTTTGAAATGATCATTAAAAAAAACATTTGCTCAAATCTCATTTGCTTACCCAAATGTTGAAGAACTGAATTAGTTGGGATTATGCAAAGCTAGTGGGATACAACATCAAAAACTTGTGGAATGCTCTTCAAAATTATGTTAATTCAGGTGTATAAGTACTGAAAGCAAAAATAAAATAGAAAATAGTGTTAAAAAGAAAAAAAAACTGTATTTTGTATTTTGCCTTTGCAGTTTTACCCGACTCTGGCATCACAAATGTCCCAAATGTGGCAACAGGAGGAAAAGATTTGACAAATAAAATGATCCATAGTGAAAGCAGTTTGGCAACTGGACTTTCTAGAAGTCACAATGAAGATGGAGCCCTGACTGAGACTCTGTTTGCCAGAGCCCACAGTGAGACACATGACAATATCCAAGAGGGCTCTGATTTTGGAAGTCCAAATCATAGAAGTGCAGAATTTTTGTCCTCCAAATTTTCCAGAACTCAAAGTGGGGAAAGCAGTAATTCCTCTGGACGTAGATACCATAGCAGAAAAGAAAGCGTACCAGTTGGTTACCAGTCTCAAAGCCAAGGCAGCAGAGAGTTTACAGAGAATGCTTTTCCTAGAAGTCACAGTGGTGGTATCTCAGAAGACAGCCTTTTGAGAAGTTATAGCGGGACTAGCGAGTCCTATATAGAAGGCTGGCTTTCTAGAAGCCAGAGTAATGAAAATGAATGCAGAAATGTTCATGAAAATGAAGGATATGATGAACCTGTTTCCACAACCACAAATGCTGAAGATGATGGGGTCCTTGAAGGTGGCGTTTCTGGAACTCACGATGAGATAAACAGGGACATTTCACAGGCCAGCCTATCCAGAAGTCAGAATGATGAACCTGAATCTACAGGCAGCCATGAAGAATTTGCTGAGCCTATACTTTCTAGAACAAGGACCACTGAAGATGGTGGAGTCCCTGTAGGTGGCATTTCTGAAAGCAACAGCAAGGCCAGCAGAAATACTTCATTGGATGACTTTTCTAAAATACAAAGAGACCAAAGTCAAGACTCTACAGATACTATCTTTAGTCAAGGCCACACTGAAGGTATACAAGAGAGCAACCTTCATAATTACCCCAGTAATACTGGTAGTAACACAGCCTACGTAGAGGGTAGTGTTTCTGGGTGCCTTAGTGGTGAGAAAAAATCTGTCTCAAAGGATGGTGGCTTTAGAACCCCAAGTATAAGAAGTACCACTTTAAGTGACAGTGTGTTTATCAGAAGTCCTACTAGTGGAGATGAAAGTCTGTGTGAGGAGACAGATTTAAAAATGCATAATAGTGCAAGAGAAAGTGCTTTGGAAAGTAATATTTCAGGAGATCCTAGTCCCAGAAGTGAAGAACTTTCACTGCCTGAACTTTCTAGACTCCACACAATAGAGAATAGAGGCATCCCAGTTACCAATCCTGGCCTTTTTGTATATGGGAGAAAAAGCAAATCAGAGAGTGGTTTTTCTAAAGGAGGCTTAACTCAAAGTGTTTTTGCCAGACCTCACAGTGTTCCAAATAAAGCTGACTACTTCAGCAGTGTGACTGATGGAAGTCAAGGTTTTGTCAAAGCTGTGGTTTCTAGACTCAACAGAGGCATTGTGGAAGGTGGTTCCTCCAGAGGCCAAAGCAGAAGAGGAGGATTTGTAGATTTCGATCTTATGAAAGACCAGAGTAAAGAAATCAAAGAAAGTCATGGGGAGAAAAGATATCCAAATTATGATGTCAGAAGTCCAAATGAGACAAAAGGTGTCTTACCATCTGATCATTCCAGAACTGAATATGAACAAGCAGACAGATCCTCTAGAAATCTCAAAGATAGTATAAGTCCTGTAGAGACCTCCACTCCTATTCAAGTTCACAAAAAGAAGGAAGACGCTGCTGAACACAGCTTTTCTAGAAGTCACAGTGGAGAAAGTGGGAGCTTTAAAGCAGCTGATTTATTATCAAGAAGCTCCAATGAAGAAAGTAGAGATATCCAAGAGGCCAATATTTCTACTCATTGTGACAAAGAAAATGAAAAATGTACAGAGGGCATGATTTCCAGAAACTACAGTTATAAATGTGCAGTTACAGCACATCCTGAATCCATAAGCGACAAGGCTGAAGATGTTCTAGAAAGCGGCCTAAATGAAAGCCACAGTTCTGAAAGTGGAAAACTTTCCCCATCTGGAACTTATATAGGCCAAAGTGGTGAAAGAGAAAATCAGTCTGATGTTTCTAGAAGCTACAGCAACACAGATGAAGTTTGCAATGAATAATCCGTGAATAAGCCATGACAACAGAAATGAGTGAAAGGCCAGCATCCTCAGATCCCATTACCTTGGCCTATGAGGTTTGCTCTGATGTGTATCACTACTTTTCTTCTGGTGAAATGTTATTATATTACAACCATTCACAAAGTAAGTGTCTCACAAACACATGAATAGGACTCAGATACCACATTCTAGAAGCTCAAGTTCATCTAAAGACTGATGGATTGTGGATGGGAATCCATTAAAAAGGTTTCTGTTATCAACGTAACAGTAAGACATAGAATTCTGCAGGCTTGAAGATGCTGACCCAATCTTCTTTGGCTATTAGAATTTGTGAGTCATGTTCAGAACATTTTTTAATGCTATACTTTATGGTGAGGGGGGACTAATATTGCAGTTATTCTACAAACATTAACTGCTACAAAACATATAAGCCAACAGTATATAGTTTTTAACCAGTATTATTTACTTTTTCTGTTATTTACATATATTATGCCAAAGTTTAAATATGCATTAAAGCAAATAGCATGAGGCTTTGCAAGAAAGCTTATTCGATGGAAGCTAGTTAGTCTACTTCACTGCTGATCTTTGGGCTGATTTCAAGAATCTTCTTTTGAGTTGATCCATTGAATTCTTAAAGGCAAAAATCATGTTTTTCATTTGCTTAGAAGGCTTTTGCAAACCTTAACGGACACCAGCATGCTTAGTGAAAACTCACCAGCCAGTTCTCGAAGGCGCTGTTTTTTAGCTGAGTCTGTTATTAATCTGTTTTGTCTTGTATGCCTCAGCGTTCCCTTAGATGGTTTCATTTCTATTATTTGCACACCTATACAGATGGATAAACACAATCCAGAGACTTCGTACATTGCCTGACCATTGTAGAATCCAATGCATCCTTTCATCTTTGATTGTAACCTCTGAGCACAGTCTCAAGTTTAAATCTTCACTCAGCCTTTGAACTGCTGATAGCAGTTTAGCTGCAGATCATTGAAAAGAAATCTCACGCTTGCTTTTCAGTGACGGTAAACGTGTGGCTAGGAATGGGTAGGAATATTAATAACAATCATTTAACTCTTATAGCTTTGTATAGCAATCTGCATGCAGAATAGGGACAAGAGGGAAAATGTGGAAAGTATAGTTGAGAACAAGCTAATGACGTTTTGCCCAAATTCAGCTCATATTGTCTATCAAAACATAACCACATTATGTTTATGCTAGCACATTGCAATTCTCGGGACATGGCAACAGGTGGGTGAATTTTTTTTTTTTTATATTTATATAAACCTAGATAGTGACATATGCCTTTTCCTGTATTTTCAAACTCCAACCGGAATTATAAAACTGAAATTGGGTACTGACAATCAAGGATTAGGAATCTGATGATCAGAGCTAAAAAAAAAAAAAAAAATTACAAGTACAGCTTTAGGGCCTGAGTCTCAGGTTTGTTCTAGGATTGAATTCGATAAGTATGAAAATGCACTACTTCCAAAACAGAGTTATTTATATTTAATTACAAAACCCAGTTATTTATATTTAATTCCAGATGTTGTATTAATGTTATCTGTCTCCCTGTTCTCCATCAATTAATCATCCATTCATTATTTCTGACATGAACAGGAATTCTCAAGGTTTGTTCTGTTATCAACTGAATCTAAGAAGGATTAGTAAAGCAAAATCACACTTTGATCAAAGAAAAAGCGTGATTTCTGGGATATATTCCTTCACCAGGTAGGGGTAAATTTCTTGGAAATTTATCAAAAGGCAATAATTATATTTCTGAATTTTGACATAACACATGTTGTATCATGTATAATCATTCCTTCATCAAAGGGTCTACATTCAGTTTGATGATTATGCAGATGAAATTGTATCATCTTTTGGCTAATTTTATTAAAATAAAATGTTAAATAGGTCTTCATCCACATAACAATCAAGGGCACCTCTAAACAATGAGCTTTTCTGTTAACAAACCCTTCCAATTGTGGTTTAAAGAACATGTGATTCTGGGCCATTCTCACCATTGCAAAAATATGATTATTATGACGATGGGCATGATTCTGTTCAGGGCTCCATTTGCTGAGTTTCATCAGTCTTCCACATATTTCTCCTCTCCCCATTTTCATCAAAAATACAGGTAATCCTCCACTTACAACAGTTCATTTAATGACCAAAGTTACAACAGCAGTGAGTTTTTTTCACACCTACAACTGTTGCAGCATCCCCATGGCCATATGACCAAAATTCAGATACTTGCAACTAACTCACATTTATGACGGTTGCAATGTCCCGAGGTTAGGTGATCACCTTTTGTGACCTTCTGATAAGCAAAGACAATGAGGAAGCTAGATTCACTTAACCACCGTGTTACTAACTTAACAATTACAGTGATTGATTTAAGAACATAGCAAGAAAGGTCATAAAATGGGACAAAACTCATTTAACAACTATCTCGCTTAGCAACAGAAATTTGGGGGTCAATTGTGTTTGTACGTTGAGGACTACTTTTTGGCCTTCAGCATGGGGTTCTTTTACAAGCTAGTGTATTATACAGGGAGGTGAACAAGCTGGACTCTACCACTGAGAGTACGGAGGCCTCTCCCCTTGGTAGGAAGTACCTCAAGTATTAAGATTATAATTTTCACTGCCTTTGTGTTGCTGTTCCTAAGTGACAAAAGAAACAAGCACTGAGTCATTTGTAAGACGTTATCTGCATTGTTACTTACATTATCATCAGAT
The DNA here is from genome assembly GCA_030761175.1 of Masticophis lateralis. Taxonomy (NCBI): domain Eukaryota; kingdom Metazoa; phylum Chordata; class Lepidosauria; order Squamata; family Colubridae; genus Masticophis; species Masticophis lateralis. Next base: position 144,476,596 of record JAUDYJ010000002.1, read on the forward strand.
CTATGGGGGTGGCTCCTCTGCAATTATCAGATGGGAACTCAAAAGTCTTCATAATAACCGGATACTGAATTTGAGTAAGACCAAGCTCTCTGTTTCTGTACCTGTAGTGTTCATTTTGCTCACTTTCTGTGGTTCAAATATCCATTCAGTGAGAATCAACTCATTTGATGGCATTGAATAATGCAATATCCTTGTTGTGTATGTGTATGTGTATCGTATTAAAATGCAGCTGTGCTAAATAAAGTCCTAAGCTATTTAAAAAGGAAATGGTGAAAAAATAACCAAAACCTTTTGTCATTTATTCCTCTCAGCATTCAGGTTGGAATAATGTGTCCCAATTTTCTCTCCCCAACTACTCATCTGAGCTTGCACACTTCATTTGAGGCTGATAACCCCAACAAACAGAGTGCAAGATGGAACTGCATAGATAAGGAGTAGTGTCATGAATCTTTATGGAATCCCTCCCAATGTAAACCCATCCTCTATGTATACCAAACCACCCCAAAGAATAGTGGACATTTTACTAATTTATTGTCTCGTACAGTCCAACACAAATTAAAATATCAATTTCTTTGCAGCCACAGCACTTTGTGACGAACTAGTGACATAGCTTTTGTCTGTCTTTAAGAAACAAGAGATGCAGTGGCTCAGTGACTAAGACACTAAACTTGTCAATCGAAATGTCAGCAATTCAGCGGTTCAAATCCCTAGTGCCGTGTAACAGGGTGAGCTCCCGTTACTTGTCCCAGCTTCTGCCAACCTAGCAGTTTGAAAGCATGTAAAAAATGCAAGTAGAAAAATAAGAACCACTTTGGTGGGAAGGTAACAACGTTCCGTGTGCCTTTGGCGTTTAGTCATGCTGGCCACGGAGACTTCTTTGGACAGTGCTGGCTGTTCGGCTTTGAAACGGAGATGAGCACTGCCTCCTAGAGACGGGAACGACTAGCAGATATGTGTGAGGGGAACCTTTCCCTTAAGAAACAAGAGGTAATCATCAATGGGTATGGCTTTAGTTAATAAAATATGGATCGAAGGAACCAAAATTCAGCACCATACAAATCTTTTATAGGGAGGAGAATCATATGAGAACCGGCTTTCCTTCACTCTGGACTACCTAATTTATGCTCCTTGAGAAAGGGACAGTTTGTAGGTAGGAAGGGGGGAGAGAGCACGGAGTGCCCAGAGTTTACATAGAAGGTCTCTGGGATTTAGCCCAAGGATTTCTCAATTTAGGCAAAAATCATCATCCATAATCATCCATAATCAAACTAGTTGCATGCTGCTCTTCCATAGAAGAGGCAATTGCTAATATATTGGGTGCAGCAGAGTGTTACAGGAGGAGTGTTTCCAATTGGAAAAAAATATTTCAGATATGTGTGATAAAAGAAGGTACAAGAAGCTCTTCAAGTGATTCACCAGAAAACTGCTTATCTGCTTGTTATGTTGCTTTCTCAAGTTGGCTTTACTATTTATGTGATTGCAAACACCAGCCAAACAACACAAGTGTTGCTCTGACAACACTCTGCTGCTCCTTCGATATTTCAGCCACTGTTGAGAAAGGTTTCGAGTCAATGAACAACTTAAACCTGGATGGGCTGCATTCCATTCAGGAAAGGTAAGCATACCTTCCAGACAAAATAGTTGGATAACACTCTTGAAACTTCTGTTGAAAAACATTGTCATGCAGTACAATTTTAAATCAGGCACAGAAGAAATTAGGGAAAACCAGAAATTAATCATAGTGGAGAACAGTTTGCTTCCCAATAGTTTAAGTAATGCTAACAGTGTTACTCACTCACCAGTTGCCCCAAATTACATTATTAAAATGAAAAATAATGGATTAATGAGTGCATTTTCATGAACTGGACTATCAACTCCATTCAGTTCTACTATGCAAAATACATTCCTAGGCTCTGAATTCTTGAGTGTTATATGGGTGTCCCTGGTATTGATGAGTGGATCTCAGAGATTTTTTAAAAAGTAAATGAATAAGCCCAAGTCTAATCACCATTTAAATATTCCTGATGTTGTGAAATCAAAACCAGCAACAATAGGTGTTCCATTAAACTACACTGGCAATATGCATATACCGTAATTAATGTGTTCCCCTCCCATCCTAGAGCTGGCAATAAATAATCTCTTGACTGCCATCTAGTGAATGATTAGATTTATGCGTCATCTGGGTAAGTAGGCTGTTGAAGAGCTGGAGTTTGCGAAGGATTTAACAGTGGAGATCAGTGTGGGAGCTGCACACAGTGCTCAACACAATAGGCAAGAAGAAGAAATGAAGAGGCAGGGGTCCTGGAAGCTACTGGAAAGGAAATACAAGATAGGAAGTCTTTTCAATTAGACATCCAATTAAGCCAAGTGAGTCAATTACAGAGTTTTACACTCTCTAGATTAGTAGTTCCCAACGTTTTGGGCATCAGGGACTGGTTCCATGGACAGAGATTTTTCCACAGACCAGAGGGGATATGGTTTTGCGTGCTACCTGCATCCCACGGATGGGGCTTCATTTGTTTGTGGCCCAGTTTCTGGCATGCCATAACCCAGTGCTGGTCCACAGACCAGGGATTGGGAACCCCTGCTCTAGAGAGATGGCGGACAAATCCCTCCCCCCCCCCTTTTAACAATCCACAGGATACTAGTAGAACAGGATACTAGTAGACACTTGGAGCCATGGGATTACCAATACAAAACACACTATTTCAGATTGTTATCCTCTGCATCAATAGCCTGCATTTTACCTGCCTGCAGCATGACAATCTATTCTCTGTCTGCTTTAGCTGCAGATGGACAATGAGATACAGACGGGTGGCATGGCAATAAAGCCCCTTGGAAATTATTAGTGATCTGTCTTCAGACCAGTGCTGAGCGGATTTGTGAATAATTCTCTCTCTCTCTCTCTCTCTCTCACACACACACACACACACACACACACACAAAACACACACATCACTTCTCACAGCACTTAACAACTAATTACTGTTGTGGATTTAAGGGCTTTGCAGAAAGATTTATTGGAAGTCTTTTTTTAAAAAAAAAAGAATTTTCACATCTCAGGAAATATCAAGGTTTACTAAAATCAGAGCTGAAGCACACAAAAAGAAGCAAAATGAGAAATAATACCAGATAGTATTTTGTGTCTAGAAAGATTCCCTTGATTCACATAAATACTTAATATTTATCATGTCCTACAAAAATCAGAAGCTTCCACTAAATTAATACAGAAAAAAATGTAGGAAATAGAATGGCTACTAGTTATTTCTGTGAAGTCAAAATAAGCAGTAAACTTGGAACTAGTGGAGGGAATGTTGAAAGAAATGTCCATCTGGGTTTAGTTCCAAGTGGGGAGAAAGACACTGGAAACATGGCTGTTTGGAAAGATGGTTTAATGGTAGACAGGACCACATGATTTGAGGTCCCGGGCAATCGAGCACATATGTGTGTGTGTGAGAGAGATTTATACTCTCTCTTGGGCCCCACCTTGGAACTTCCTGTTCCTGTGTACGCAATGTATTCTGATTGGTTGTCAGACTCCCATGGGGCCATGCAGGGGTAACTTTGTAGATTGTCTTGAGTCCCAGGCTTGGTTGAATCTTGCTGGGTGATGTAATGAAGGGGCTTTAGACAATTTCTATTATGGCTTAATGGCTTTGTCCTGGTTTGGATCTTGAATGAGGGCTAATCCTATCACCCTGAAGCTGAAGATCTTTTGTAGATAAGATGACCCAGTCTTTTGTCTTGTAGATAGGTTGGCACCAGTCTTTCTGGGGTTATTAACAAAGGTGGGGGCTGCTTTCCAAAAGTATGTTTCTCCTTTTCTCATCCAGGGAGGTATAATATTCTGCCTTTTTAATATTTCCTAGAATATTTCATTCTTCTAGGAGAGGGGTGGGTGCTAACTTCCTACGCGAAGTAAAATAAGTTCCCTTCCCCAATTGCCCTGAGCATTTATGCCAAATAATCATCAACACAACCCAAACAACCCAAAACATTAGAGCATGCAGTATGCAGCTGTCATAAAGAAGACAAGAAACATCCGTAGAACAATCAGGGGAAATTTCTTTAGGGGCATTTCTAGATGACATATTTCCCCTGATGACATATTCCCTTCTCCTTTTTCAGTAATCGAGCTTGAAGAAAAATCAAGAAACGGCGCCAAACCAAAATTGAGAGATTCCTCTATTGCTTGCTAACAGCCACATCCAGGAAGGATTACAAGGGGAAAACAAAGGAGCATTCAATAATCTTTGAAGTAACTATTTTCTCTCTTGGCCTCTTCTCCAAGCGAGAGAAGGAGTGGCAGACAAAACCTTCCCCAAGCCCATGTTTACATGTGTATACAGTGCCCTCTAGGGTTCAGGTGGGAGATCTCCTCCTGTCCACAAAGAACAATGCCAGACTTGTACTGCTGAACTGCATTCCAAAATGAAAGTGCCTGTGAAAAATCCAAAAGGATTAGCAACTAAGCTTTGAATAACATCCCTTGTAGACTGAAGGGTGGGGAGAGAGAGAGAGATTCTGCTTCAGCAGCAGATCAAACAAAGACTGAATCTTTTGGGGTTGTGGGATGGGTGGGACAGCTCCAAACAATCACGCTAACCTTTTTTTTTTTTAATGCTTTACTGCAGAATTCAGAGCACTTGGAATGAAAAATATAGCTTCTCCAAATGCAGGACTGGATGATAAATAACAGCTTAAAAGGGCTTCCAAACATACTCTCCTCACTCTAGCTATTGCACTGCATTGGAAGAGACAGGATTTTGCAGGAAAGAAAGAAATGTATATTGGAGAAACAACTGTGGAATAGGATTCCCCAAACTTGCAATGAGTTAAAATTAGATGGAGTCATGTGGAAAGATAAATTTAGCAACAAGAGGAAAGTTTGATTCTTCCGTATGATCAGGGCAAATCCCAAGACATTATTTCACTGGAAGTAAAGAAAAGATGGTGTGGTTTTACACAGAAACTGACCAAACAGTCAGTTGAGTGTTTTTTCAAGAATATAATAAGACTTCAGTGTTATTCCAGGGGATCATGAAGGCAACTTAATAAAATAGTAAAGATTGTAAGGCATCTCATGCATCCCTCTGACTTCAACAGGAACTGTTGAAAAGTCAATGTGGCAGACTCAAGAGAATGATCAATGTCCTACCTCTCAGATCAAATTAAATTTTCTATCCAGCCAGGGGTGGGCTGCTGGGGGTTTGCGGGGGTTCAGGAGAACCTTTAGCTAAGATTCTGTGCAGTGCAGAGAACCCTCAAATCCCGCTGCTGGCTGGCCCTGTCCACCCTACCCTGCCCCTCCCAGGAGTCCCGTCAGTGATCGGTTCACACCGGTTTGCAAGAACCGGTAGTAAAAAAATTTAGTAGTTCAAAGAACAGGTAATAACATTGGCTGGCCATGTCCCTGAACTGGTCCATGGCCCGGTCGCCACTCGCTTACCCCACCCACCTCATCAGAGACTTTTTAAAAATTATTTTTAAAAGCATTTTTACAACCTCTTCAGCTAAAAAAAACGCTTTTAAAAGTTTTTTAAAAATCTTCTGATGATCACGTGGCTCAGCTGGGATCTTCAGAAGCTTCTAAAAGCATTTTTTTCTGCAACCTCTTAAGGTTGTAGAAATAATGCTTTTAAAGGTTTTTAAAAAAAGGTTGGCCACGCCCACCCATTCACATTACCCCCAAGCCATGCCCACAAAATAAGCCACACCCACAGAACCGGTAGTAAAAAAAAATTAGAACTCACCCCTGCCCCACGTGGCCCATTTTGGATGCAGGAAAATGCAGGGTGCGCACAGAGGCTTGGGGAGGGCAAAAAATGGGCCTACTGGAAGTTCAGAAAGAAGCCCAGAGGGCCTCTGGAACTTGGGAAGGCCATTTTTGCCCTCCCGAAGGCTCAAGGAACAACCTCCAGAGCCTAGGGAGGACAAAAATGCCCCCCCCAGGATGATGCAGGAGGCAGACTAGGCCACGCCCACCATGGCTATGCCCAGCCAGCAACCAGGCAGAGAACCCCTTGCTAAAATTTTTGAACCCCACCCCTGTACCCAGCTACTATCCACTCTGATAGATTTTCTCTGGAGTTTCTGCCATGGTTTATAACCTAGCTTTCTTTGAACTGAAAACACCAGCTGAAGACTGTTCAAACGTAGAAAGCAGATGTTCTTACAGAATTTTAGAGCCTCACTGCCATCAACTGAGTAGCAAAAAACAATATCAGTATGAAATTAACTCTAATCTAATAAACAAGCTTTGGGTTAATTCCCTCTTTGAGAAGCTGATTTTTCTAAAGACGATGAGATTTTCCTGTTTCTGTTACCTAAATCAACAATACCTTCCTTTCCCATCAATACACACTTAAACTGAAGTCCATTGGAATCTCTTTGCCATTTTAATTCCCTTCTTTATGTAAACTGGCCCTTAAAATTTGAGAAGTCAAATTTTAAGGGCCAGTTTACATAAAGAAGGGAATTAAAATGGCAAACAGAAGTCACAGTTACCAAATGTTTAGATTCTATTGCCAGATTTGATCTATACATCAATTATCTTTTCCTCTTAAAAAGGAATTTGGGGATGGGGCTTGGTAAACAGAGATGGGATGAACACTCTTGTAGTTTCATGAAAGCACACATTTGTGGGGACTGGAAACAACAACCTGAGCTGTTTGGACCTGAATGATGAATTACAAAGAAATCTTTTCTTTTTTAAAGGCTCTTGCTTTTGTCCTCCTACTGAAAGACATTCCTGTACTTCGTTAAGTGGGAGGTTATTTTGAGCTGGGAAAACAGCTACAGCTGTGCATTCACAGGAAGATACAAGGAAAGCATTTCACCTTAGTTTCCAATCCGCAAAATTTGGAAAGTAATAGTATCCTGTTTTATGTGCAATGATGGACGAACGGCTGGACAAAAGGACTGCAAAGTGTTTGGAACACCCAAATGCTCTTTATCTTTTATTGTAAAATATAACTTTAAATATGTTCAGCCTGCTAAACAACTGCGTAGAGGCAGCTTTTCCTTGAAAGGGGATATAAAGCTGTAAAAAGCATAATGCTGGTCAACAATCAAGGCCGTCATCGCTATGAAAAAAAAATCATTTTTTAAAAAAAGTTTATTAAAGTTTAATAAAGTTTTAGTAAAGTTTAGCAGCATTTCCACATTTACAGATTACATTGCAGCAGATTCAATTCCCAAGTATCTACAGTATTTGGATAGCAGGACAGAAATCACTATACAGGTAGACCTCGGCTTACAACAGTTCATTTACTGACCATTCAAAGTTACAACGGCACCAAAAAAGAGACTTGTGACCATTTTTCACACTTATGACTGTTCCCATGGTCACGTGATTTACATTTAGATTCTTGACAGCTGGTTCATATTTATGACCGTTGTGGTGTCCTGGGGTCATGTGATCACCTTTTGTAACCTTCTGGGGAAGCCAGATTCACTTAACAACCATGTTACTAATTTAACAACTTTTTAATTTTTTTTTTAATTTGATTTATATGCCGCCCTTCTCTGGAGACTCAGGGCAGCTTACAATAGTTAAGCAATAGCCTTCATACTTTTGTATATTTTATACAAAGTCAGTTTATTGCCCCCACAATCCGGGTTCTCAATTTACATACCTTAGAAAGGATGGAAGGCTGAGTCAACCTTGAGCCTGGGGAGATTCGAATTTACAGTAATTGCAGACAGCTGAAGTTAATTACAATGCATTAGTCTGCTGAGCTATCCAGGCTCCAACTTCAGTGATTTACTTAACAACTGTGGCAAGAAAAGTCATAAAATGGGGTAAAACTCAACAAATTTCTCACTTAACAACATACATTTTGGGCTCAATTATAGGCGTAGGTTGAGGACTACCTGTATTGGTCATTCTTGCATGAAAGTTTAAATAATGTAAGCCTACGTGCAGTTGGTTGTTCAAGTAGAAGCCCAACACATAGAGACATATATGATAATACATAGTATCGTAGCAATCCTTGACTTATGATCATAATAGGGACCAGAATATCCATTGCTAAGCAAGGTGGTTTTTAAGAGAGACACACCCAATTTCATGACCCTTTTTGCCATGGTTAAGTGAACCACTGCAGCTGTTAAGTGAATCATGCAGTTGTTAAGTGAATTCAGCTTCCTTCATTGACTTTTCTTGTCAGAAGCCAACTGGGAAGGCCACAAATGGAGATCGTGTGACCCTGAGGACACTGCAAATGTCATAATGTTGGTGACCACCTTTAAAGCGCTCCATGGCTTAGGACCATGGTACTTACGGGACCGCCTTCTGCCGCCAATAGCCTCCCACCGGCCGGTGCGTTCCCACAGAGAGGGTCTCCTCAGGGTGCCGTCAGCCAGACAATGCCGGCTGGCGACCCCCAGGGGGAGGGCCTTCTCTGTGGCAGCCCCTACCCTCTGGAACGATCTTCCTCCAAAACTGAGAACAATTGCTGACCTCCGGACTTTTCGTCGGGCCCTGAAAACTCATCTCTTTCAGCTTGCTGGTCTAGCCTGACCCCGCTGAATTTTTAAGATCTGTATTATAGGGTTGGGTATTTTAAATATTTAATGGTTAATGGTTTTAATTTTTAGCCAAAGTTATATGCTTTTTAAAGAAATTGTTTAACTTTTGTGTACTATTTTTATTTGGCTGTTCACCGCCCTGAGTCCGCAAGGAGAAGGGCGGTATACAAATCTAAACAAATAAATAAATAAATAAGTATATGCCAATTGCCAAGCACTCTTTTTTTTTTCATAAACACATTTACATGTACAGTCATTTCCATCATTTTTCATTCATATTTTCTTTTAACTTTCATTTTTAATTTTTACTTTTTCAGGGATGCTTTTTTACCCTTTACCTTAACTCCAACCTTTCTTCTTCTCTTCCCCTTCTCCTCCCGTTTCTCCTCTACTTCCTTCGTTCTTCCTCTCCTTCTCTTTCCTACTTCCCCTTCTCTTCCCCCATTCCTCTCTTCTTCCCCCCTTCTAACCTTCTCCTCTACTCCTCTTTCCCCTCCCCCTTCTTCCTCTCCTTTTCCCTTTTTTCTTTCTCCTCTCCTTTCCTCTCCTCTCTTTTTCCTTCCTCTCTCTCTACTCCTTCCCCTCTCTCCTGTTGTTTCCCTTTTCAGTTCAATCTAAAGTGGTATTGGAGCAGCCCCGATTTCCTAATTATCTTTATTCCAAGCACTCTAATTCTGATCACATGATCATGGGGAATGCTGCGATGGTCATTAAGTACGAGGATCAGTCATAAATCACATTTTTTCACTGCCAGTGTAACTTTGAATGGTCACTAAACAAATGGTTATGAATCACGAACTACCCTTTATGTGCATGTGTTTCTTCACATATTTGCTACAAGAAACTCGAGTGTAATTGATAAATTTTGTATTTACACTGCAACAGTGAAAGCAAGAAAAATGGCATATACAGTATAAGAAGTATACTGGAATAACCATAACTGGCTGGGTTTGCATAGCACCCTATGCTGAAATATGGTCAGTTAGTTTAGAACTGAGTGGGTCCTATAAATAGGGGGGTACATTGAGTTGCATTCCTCTCATTTGTTGACCCATTTTCTTACAAGGGAGGGAGGGAGGCAGGGAGGCAGGGAGGGAGGGAGGGAGGCAGGGAGGGAGGGAGGGAGGGAGGGAGGGAGGGAGGGAGGGAGGGAGGGAGGAAGGAAGGAAGGAAGGAAGGAAGGAAGGAAGGAAGGAAGGAAGGAAGGAAGGAAGGAAGGAAGGAAGGAAGGCACTCCATCCACCTGAAGTTCAATGTAGAGTATCTTTCCCGACAAGTTCAGTCTCTTAGGAAGGTGTGGCAAGTAAAGCAAGCATTCTCATTTACCATATAAGGTTATCTCTTGGTCTCCTCAGGATTGACTGGCCTATCAGGAAAGGAATGCAAGCATTCCAGCCCTTAAACTAAGAACTCGGAATATCTGCCAGGAGTTCTTCTGTTGTTGTTTTTTTCTTTCAATAAATTGCTTTCAGCTCACCAGGTGTATTGGCAGCAGTGCCCAAGCTTAACAGTGGTGGAGTGCTAGTCAGAGCCACTCCTGACTTGCCTTTCAACTAAGGTTGGAACTGGTCATCACAGGAGTTCTCTTCACCCTGAAACCCAACAAAACCAACAATGCCTGGATTAATTGGACCAATTAAAAATCTATTGGCTGCATTTATATAACATGCAAAACTTTATCCAGATTTAAGTTTAAGTAATATGTATGTTTCTTTGGGGACTTAGAATCCCTTCAAAAGAACTTGTGGGGTCTGCCTGTGGTTCACTGCACTGAGAGAACACAAAAAAATGGGGTTAATTCAGAAACTGTATTGCTTATTGCTCAAACATTCCTTGAGTGAAGATTTTCCCAGGTGTGTGAGGTTTTTCACAGCAGTATAGAAACTGAGTATCTTCCCTACTGGCAGGGAAACCAATAATACCCTGAATATTGGTGGCATTTGTCAACACTGCAGTCACAACTGCTTGAATTCATTCCATAATCCAAAACAACATAATTGTAAGTAATTAGGTGGCTATTTATTTATTTATTTATTTATTTGTATTTTTATACTGCCCTTCTCCCGAAGGACTCAGGGCGGTGTAAGGCCATAGTAAAAACAATGAAAACACAAAAGTTAAAAAACAATTAAAATAATTCCATAATTAGGTCATAATTTAAAACCCCAAAACTAAAATACCCATTAAAAATCCATTAAAAACTCATCGTTCCACCAGACCGGCTTGCTGAAATAGCAGGGTCTTAAGGGCACAGTGGAAGGCATGGAGGTTGGAGATCCTTCGTATCTCCGGGGGCAATTAGTTCCATAGGGCAGGGGCCCCCACAGAGAAGGGTCTCCCCCTGGGGGTTCTATTTCCTATAGAACCTAAGTGATCTTGGCTGTTAAGCAGGGTTAGCCTTGGTTGAGATTTTTGGAGCAGGCTTGTTGGTTAATGTGAGAAATGTATTTATTTTCACCAAGAAAGTGATTCCAGGAGACAGCTATGGCAGCTTCTGCATGCCCAGGAAACAGCATGGATTCAGTCACTGGGAGTCAAGCGAAACTCTAGGCTGTTTTTTGTTTGTTTATTCAAAATGCAACAAACTTTTCATGAATCTCTGCTCGTCCCAATGGCAATCACTGTTTCAAATTCTATGCACTGGAAGAGGAGAAAATCTTAGGAGCCATGTGATAAATGATTGAATAGAAACAATAGTCACATTCAACACTTTTTGTGTGAGAACCCCAGCATACATGGAGACATGTAAATGAAATAACATGTAAACATTTGGATCAGTTTTTAAAATTGTAGCTGTACAGTGCTGTTAAAAGGTAAAGGTAAAGTTTCCCCTGTACATGCATGCTAGTCGTTTCCGGTTCTAGGGGGAGGTGCTCAACTCCGTTTCAAAGCTGAAGAGCCAGTTCTGTCCAAAGACATCTCCATAGTCATGTGGCCGGCATGATTAAAGGCTCATGGAACACTGTTACCTTCCCAGCAAAGGTGGTCCCTATTTTTCTACTTGCATTTTTTACATGCTTTCGAACTGCTAGGTTGGCAGAAGCTGAGACAAGTAACGGGAGCTCACTCCGTTTTGCGGCACTAGGGATTTGAACCACTGAATTGCCGACCTTCCGATGAACAAGCTCAGCATCTTAGCCACTGAGTCACTGCATTCCTACAGTGCTGTTAGCTGTTGTATTATTCCAAGAAAAGATATGGCTGCTTTTAAAAAATGCAGTCAGATGCCATGTTTGCATCCCTTGCATACTTGAAAACATCTTTTATATCCTTTCACCATTTCCTGCTTTGGATATTTTGGGCTCATCTCCCAAATTTTCATGCAACAAAGGATTTGTCCACAGGAGAGGAGGGAGGGAGGGAGGGAGGAAGAGACAGAGAGAGGTGGGGAGATAAAATTTGGAAACCACTCATCTCACAGACTTATATGAGAGGGTTATGCCAACACTTTGTCTGAAACATACATTTTATGAGAGATCTAACCATCATCATCTGTATTTGTAGGAGGATTTTGTTCAGAGATCTGGATTTTGAAGGGTGAAATGAACATTTTGGAGCAGTTGCATCCAATCTCTGGGCTTGCAACTCTAACTCTGTAGTGTGCACCAGACATGCTCTGAATCACACTGTTCTTCAAATCCAGATTTCTGCAGAACCCTAGTTAGAAAGATGGTTTTTACCTTTTTTGCTTACAAGATGTTTACTAAGGAGAAATAGTTTTTTTAAAAAAGCATAATGACTTTGATTGGTATTTTGCAATTGGGAAGATTGCCAGGAGACTCGGCGTCTGACCATAGATCCTAAATAAAAATTTATCCAGCCAAATTTTCTGGTGGTTAGTTTCACTTCTTATCCAACAATGATTCTGAAATGAATAGTTTTGAAATGTGTTTTTCCTATTTCCAACTAAGAAATGTGTGAGTTGCCTCAATCCTTGATTAAATTTGTGACAGGAAGACAAAATCCAAGCCTGTAGGACCAATTTTATCCACTGACTCTCATGAAGACTAATTTGAAATCTTTTCGTCTATATCTTTTCGTCTGTTTAGTATCTTTAGAACATGGCTGAGTTAGATACATGCACGTATACATACACAAACACACACACACATATGCATACATACAAACATAATGTAAGTTGAAAGATATATTTGCCCAACAGGCAAATTTAACTGTGCTTGGCATGATTCTGAGTGAATATAAGTAGGAATTTAAGAACAGCCAGTAATTTCTCATTCTGGTGCCAAGATTGATCCTTATCAACTGAAGACTTCAATTAGATCATGAATTTTAGGGTGTCAACATCTGGAAAGAGAGAGAGGCAGAGACAGAGAGATTAAGGAATGGAGGAAGGAGGGAAGGAATGGAGAAATTAGGATTAGAGGGAAAATAAGGGGGGGGGGCTTTTTGTCATTAAATAAGTAGTGTTTTGACTGCATTTGCAGGCACATATTACCCATGAGATGAGATATCACTTATATAAACATGTCCTCCAGAGGTTTCAAATACCAGTTTCCCTCAGCTCCAGCTACCATCATCACTAACACTAGCACTTAAACTTACATACTGCTTCACAGTGCTTTACAGCCCTGTCTAAGCGGCTTACAGAATCAGCATCTTGCCCTCAACAATCTGGGTCCTCGTTTTACTGACCCCGGAAAGATTGAGCCAGTGAGAATTGAACTGCCTGCTGCCTACTGCCTGCAGTTGTAATGCATATTGTAACCCTAAACGTCTGAGTAACACAGACATTGCCTATTTTGGTGTTTTGTTTTATCTCTTCCTTGAGATAGGAGAATTTCACACAAAAGATGCACATGAAGTGCCATAGAGCCCAAAGGAATCTGTATGTCATTTAAAAGAGTGACCTGTTCATCTTGAAAGCCCAAACGAACAAAAAAAGAGGAGACAAGCTTTCTGCCTAGATAGGCAAGCATTACCAATGAGGTAATGAGGACATTTTAACCTCTTTAAATTTCTTTTCTTGGGTATTTTTAAAGTTCCAGGCTATCTGCAACTTTGTTTTTATAGTACAGGTAGTTCTAAGCTTACAACCATTTGTTAGTGTTTCAACTGGTCCTCATATTTATGACCATCACAGCATTTTGACAGTCACATGATCAAAATTCAGCACTTGGTAATCAACATGAATGGTTTCAGTCTCCTAGGGTCATCTGATTGCCGTTTGCAGTCTTCCCAGCTCGCTTCTGACAAGCAAAGTCAATGGGAAAGCTGGTTTTCCTGTGTGATTCATTTGACAACCATAGCAAAAAAAAGGTTGTAAAAGCAGGCACGACTCATTTAATAACTGCCTTGCTTAGCAGCAGATATTGTGGTCCCGATTGCGGTCGTAGATGGAGGACTACCTACATCGAGTAGTAATTAGTTATCAGTACTAAATTTCTAGGTTTAGTACTGATAACTAACTATTCCTAATCAATCTGTGCATGCTGGGTTGTGGGTGACAAAGTTTCGTTTCTCTTGGTACATTAATAAAGCAGATGGCACAGCAGGTTCTCACACAAAGGTGTTTTAATCAAATACTCCTTTACCACAGTTAGGATGCATTAGGACAATAGCACCACCATGTGGTCAATGGATGTTTAAAGTCATTGATCAAGGGAATACAGAACCTAATTTAAAGCAGAGATATGCTGGTACCAATACCTCCTCTCCTTTTCTGCTTCTCTCATCTACCTAATAAAAAGAACTTTATATAGTTACATGAATGTGCAAATATATCGACAATCACAAAGAGCCTTGGTGGCGCAGCAGACTAAAGTGCTGTTAAAGTAGCACTTAGCTGCCAACTGCCTGCAATTACTGCGAGTTCAAATCTCACCAGGCTCAAGGTTGACTTAGCCTTCCATCCTTCTGAGGTAGGTAAAATGAGGACCCGGATTGTGGGGGCAATAAGCTGACTTTGTATAAAAAAGAACACCGCTTAGTGGGGGCCGAAAGCCCTACTAAGCAAGTATATACAAAAGTATGAAGGTTATTGCTTAACGCATTGTAAGCTGCCCTGAGTCTCTGGAGAAGGGCGGCATATAAATTGAAACAATAAATAAATAATAAATAAATTTGAAGAAAATGAGTGCAGAAATTTATGTTCAGATTGTGGGACAATCTGGGCTAATTGTTTATTTATTAGGATATAGTCTGTTTTTCTTCCATGAGTTTCGAGGCAGCATACACATTGCCTGACTTTTCTAGTTTCCCCCCATAACCACCAACCATAAAATAAGTTGAACTGAGAATGAGCGAAGGACACCAAATTACTCAGTAGTTTTCTGTGGCTCAGTCTTCTTTCTCAATCCAATACTCCTTTTTCCTGAGAACATGATATTGCAACTTTCTTTTTGAAGTTCCACCTAGGTCGTAAGTTAAAATAACCAATTTGTCCAAGCAAACAGTTAAAAATGTAAATCTAAAAAAGGGCAAGAATTGAATTTCAAAATCAGTTTACATATTGTATGTCTTTCTGATTTGTGTTACTCTGTATCAGTGATTTTCAAACATTTTTGAAAATCTCAGACTGCTTTATATGCTTAAAATTGATCAAGGACACCAACAGCATGGTTTTGGTTATATCTGTTAAAACCGAGGAACTTTAAAATATTTATTTGACTTTGCGGACCTTTCTGAAAGGGTCCCAGGTAACCCCAAATTCCTTGGACCATACATAAGCCTTAAATCGCTTAACACAGAACCAACACATCAAGTTTGTTTTCTCTTTCTTTTTCACCTCCCTTCAAATATAAGAGAAAGGACCCCAGACAGATGTTGCACTCCATAAGTCAA
The DNA here is from genome assembly GCA_030761175.1 of Masticophis lateralis. Taxonomy (NCBI): domain Eukaryota; kingdom Metazoa; phylum Chordata; class Lepidosauria; order Squamata; family Colubridae; genus Masticophis; species Masticophis lateralis. The sequence goes on from JAUDYJ010000002.1 coordinate 144,491,929, forward strand.
GAAGAAGGGCGGACTGAAGGCAAAATACAATGAGTCCAATTACTTGGTTAGCCTACCGAAATCTGGAATATAAAAATCAGATGAGCTCAGATTTGCTATCAAGCATAGTAGCCCTGTATAAGAGGAAAGAGAAACCAGATCCCCAATTCAGTTTCCATTGCTGGCTATGAAAATAAGGCTAAGACTGATTAATTGAAACCATGGAATGGATGCAAATGACTGGAACAAACTGTGGTGCTTCAAGTTAGCTATGTTGTCTGACATGGGCTAGTGGCATGAGGCCAGGATAGGGCTACTTCTGTAGGGCAGCAATGGAAAAGCATCTCCTCACTTCTTGCTGAGGCCTGTGAGCATTTGTGAACCTAGTAATCACACCCTCTGATTCAGGGTTTTGGGAAGGGGCGGGGAATGTAATGCAAAAGGAATAATCTCAGAACTGAAGAATCCTTGGGCAGGGAGCTGCCTGCAAAAGCTGAGGAAACAGACCAGGGAGGAGATTTGGATCCTGCCAATTCTAGGGCAAATAAATCATTTCCCCTCTGCTGCCTCCCGGTAAACACTGTATCAAAAATACCAAAGGATTTCCAAAATAAATAGAAAAGATCTACAATCCTAGTAACGGAACACACAGCTTCAAAGCTTATGATTCATCTCCATTGAAAGCCTTCTGATCTGGATTTTGCAGGCATAAAGACCCAGGTGTTACCTTGAGGCCTGTTTGATTCACCACTATGAATTGAAATGGAGATGGAGATAGTTCTAGCTGGGTCTTCAAGAAAACTGAACAATTGGTGATAATTTCCTTGCTGGGAAAAGTTCTAAATATATTGGTGGCAAAACCAAGTTAATTTTCCAGACAGAATTGTCTATATTAATGTAACAAACGTGCATTATTAAGTTTGGGTATTATATGATTTTGGGAAATATACATTCAAGTAATATTCTTCCGCTATGTGATATGTGATAATGGTGATCATGGGAGCTACATCTGGTCAAGAGCTGAGCAAGTAGGCAGAAAGGTTTCAGAGGATCCAAAAAAAAATTGTGTCCTTGACTTCCAGTTTGGCGTCCCAGCAAGACAGTCAGGGAAATAGCGGGCTCTGATGAGCCCTGCGAAACCCCCGGCTGCTGACCCGCCACCGATGGGTCTTCAGACCAGAACAGTCCTGTAGGGATGGGGAAAAAGGAGGGGCACCTCAGACGACCAAGAGGAACAGGCAAGTTCCTCGGAGGTCAGAAGAAACCCTCTGGGAGTTGGCGGCGGTGGGCAGCAGCCATGGAGGCTGCCACGAAACTGGGACAACTGGGCAAGAAATGTGCTGGATGAAAGTGGATAGAAATGGAGCTCTTTGAAGCCAGGTAACAACCAACCCAGGCTAGAACAATAACTAGTGCAAAATTAACATCTATAAGACCCCTAACTATAAAATAGCAGCTGAATAACAAAGGGGCTGAAAGTTTAAAATGCTACCTTAAAGAAACAAAGACCTGATAAACAACTAAGCTTTGAATAGAACTAAAGGAATTAAATATTGAGATATAGGACAAAGACTGGATATTTTAAATTTGAATTGGATTTTTTTTTTAAAAAAAGAAGAAGATTGGATACTTTTAAAATTAAAAGAAGAAGAAATAAATTGGATTGTTATATAATAGCATAAAATGGATACTCACATGACTAATGGAAAATGTGGATTGTAGAGGGACACCACCTGGTTCAAAAAGGAACTTTGTAACTCCTTTCTGCTATGGGAAATTTTGAGTTCTACAGATAAAAGTCATGGGATCTTGTGGAGGAGGTGTCTTTTTCTATCTGCAGGCAGCTTGACTTTTGTGAAAAGAAAAGGAAATTATAATGGAACTCCTATAGTTGAAACAATAATAACTTTAAAAGTTGGCACAGGAATAAAAGAAGGGATAAGTGCAGGCCCAAGAGAAGATTTGATACATTATATCCGGAATAAAAATAACAAAAAGATATAATATGACATATGGAGGACAAAATTGAAAATTTTGAAAATGGAAGGAAATATATGTTTGCAGGTGAGGAGATGAAGAAATAAGATTAAACACAACTGGAAAAGGAAAAAAGAAGGTTGAAACAATGTGATTAAAAATAAAACAATGTACAGGTAGATTGTAGTAATAAAAAGGAGGTTTTTACAGAAATTAAAAATGTTAAAATGAATTTATAAACATATTTAAAGGTATGTTTGAAGCAAGAATTATATATTAATTTGTGACCCGATCAAAAACTTCATTTTGAAAAAATGTGTTTTATGTTTATGTTTTAAAAAAAATATTTTAAAAAATTGTGTCCTCAAAGAAGTGGCTCAAAAAAGAAAAGAAGGAGACATTACTGCTCCTTTCCCCAAATACTTCTTTTTGTTGGTTTTTTTTCCTTCATGTGCTCAAGGAGAGTGTTTTTCAAATTCCATACAATCTAGGGCTCAACAAATTTAAATTTTGGAGATGTTAACTTGAATGCAATTCAGTTGATTTATCCTTTTGATAGACCTTCGGAGTCTTCAATTCTGCTGAATTGCTCTAATTTGCCAAATCTCTTCAGAGTTGCCTTTAATACAATTTTAAGATTATATGAGCTTTTATACAGGTGAACAGCACCTTCATGAAATTAAAATCTCCCAAAGGAATTGGATTTGATACACTATTCAAATTGAGTTGAGCATTCAAATTCTGTTCCAATTTGATTGACTAGCTCTGGAATAAGGCTCATTAAAATAAGTGAGATTTACTTCTGAGTAGGCATGCATGCTCCAAACCTTGAGTTGAAATAAATTTTTCAGAACTGAACTCCAAAATTGACTTCACTTCACCTATTGAAGTGAATCAGGTGCTTTGAAATATATTCAAAATTTTGGTGGGTTTTACTCATGCAAAATGCAAAACTGAATATTTGATTCCATTCAAATAAGCAAGTTACACTCAACTGACTCATTTCAGCTTGACTCAACCCTTGGAATCAGTGCATATTTGAATAAAATCCTGGTTGATTCATGTAATCTTGTCCCTTGAGGATTAAGCTCAATGAAATTTAATGGGGTTTACTTCTACATAGACATGCAAAGGATTGTGCTATCAGCCTTTTGCAACAGAGCTTCAGAAGGAAGGAAGTTTGGACCACCTACTTGAAGTTCTTTAAATTAGGAATTTTTAAAAATGTCTTTTCCCTTCCCCCCTCACAATCGTTATTTTCTTCATCAACTAGAAATTGTGTTCTTTAATCTGGCTATTAGCTCTGTGGCCAGCCAAATTTTGAAAGGCGTTCAGCCAGGTATGTTTTCATACTTGAATGGAAATACTTATGGAAAGTTTCATAAGTACATAGTTCCTATGTATGTTCACAATATTTAATAGCATTAATCACTGAAAAGGCATGTCTGAACCTGGGGAGAGAATTTCATGATATTTTTAATATCACCACATAAAGGTGCTCCTCAACCACACGCCCAGTTATACAGTACTGCCTGTTAAATAGGACACCAGCATTTCATTTGCATCCATATAGCTTGCATTGGTTTTAGAGGATCAAAGTCTCTAAAGACTCTTTTTCTAGCCTACAACAAAAGTTTAAAAGAATAAAATCCTCTTTTCCTCCGGCAAGTTCTAAATAAACGTTTCCTTATTTTATTTGCATTGTATGTCTTGTTTACTATGTATTGCTAAATGCTTCTGTTAATAAAAGGCAGAAGATTACAGAGTACCTCATCCTGAATATTCCAACTACTACTGGTCAAACACTGCCAGTTAATACCATGTGGGAGAAGCCTTTATTTCAATACCAAACTATATCTAACACTTTAATCCCTCTCCCCAATAGAGCTAGTTGACAATTATCTACTAATAGGGGAGAAAGTAAAAGGATGTATTTCCTTTGATGATAACTAATGAGTCCAAATATAATTTTCCTCTGGGGACCTCAGTTACTTAGAATCAAGCCTTTTCTTAACCACAACCTCCTGTTATTTCATCTACACTATCTTCTATTTTCTGGGTAAAAGTAGAATGTGACACAATACTGTGTCTTTGAGAAAGTGGCCTTTATGCATTTAGGTACCTTAAAACTGTGTTTCTTAAAGAATATCAGTTGGGATTCCAGACTTCTCCGAATACCTTGTAGGTGAACCACAAAGCTTAAGGGAGCCTTGATGGTGCAGCAGACTAAAGTGCTGTTAAGTAGCACCAGCTGCCTGCAATTACTGCGAGTTCAAATCTCACCAGGCTCAAGATTGACTCAGCCTTCCATCCTTCTGAAGTAGGTAAAATGAGGACCCAGATTATGGGGGCAATAAGCTGACTTTGTATAAAAAAGAATACTGCTTACGGGGGCCCGAAAGCCCTACTAAGTAGGTATATACAAAAGTATGAAGGCTATTGCTTAACACATTGTAAGCCACCCTGAGTCTCCGGAGAAGGGCAGCATATAAATTGAACCAATAAATAAATGAATGAATGAATGAATGAATGAATGAATGAATGAATGAATAAATAAATAAATAAATAAATAAATAAATAAATAAATAAATAAATAAATAAATAAATAAATAAATAAATAAATAAATAAATAAATAAATAAATAAATACCTCAGCCCTGTATGCCTGCCTGGTCCTGCTCTGCTGTCAAATCACAGTTGCACATGTAAATATCTTTAGCAAACCGATTTGATGCATCACCTCAACCACAGCTTTGTGGTACCTGAAGTATGGAATCACAGTGCCTCATTGACACGGCACACAAAGAACAAACACAAAGCAACTCAAACTGGTATGTCTGTGTCACCGTGAGGGAGACATTCTTTGTGCCTGCACAGAACACCCTTCCTAAGGGCCTGCAAAGGGTGAGAAGATGTTGAAGGAAAGCTGCTGAGCTGCCTCAACCATTTTCACAGCTATATTATTATACCCACAGCTCCATCTGGTCAACAAGATGGAAGCCACCAAAGAATGCTGACAAATCCATTAGGACAAGCATAGCCAAGTCTACAACTTGGGCTTTGCTTATGGAATAACCCACCCACTACCCCCACCCTCCCAGCATACTATATTTAGATGTATCTAGATGAACTCATCCCAAGTGAACATCCTAAAATTGTGCCCTTTATGGCCAACACTCAGCTTTCTCCTATATGTTTCCCATATCTTCACCTTGGCCAATCTAAGTCAGTCATGCTTCTTGGCAGAAGTAGCCCAGGCACTGTGTCTTGTCTTCTTGACTGGTGGTTGCCCATGGAGAACCACCCTGTGTTCAATCTGCTGGACTGCACTGCTGCTGCTTTTGTGTTTTTCCACCTTTGGGGAAAGCAAAGCATTAGGTTTTCCACAACCTTAAAAAGGTAAAGAAAAGTTCTTACCATGTAGGCAAATTAAAATTATTTTAAAAAAGAAGAAAAGGTTTAAAAAGTCTTCAAAGAGAAATGAACGTTCCTAAAATTCAGCAGAGCCCGTTAGTGATAAATCTGAATCCCATTTCCTCCTAGCTAATTTACCACCGTATGGTGAAAACAGATTTGCTCTGGGGAAACATGTGCAAAGTGGTTGTTCATTTATATGGGAATGTGCTGGGTAAAATTTGCAGACGGAAAGGGAAAAGGGAAGGGAAGGGAAGGGAAGGGAAGGGAAGGGAAGGGAAGGGAAGGGAAGGGAAAAGATGTGGCAAACTCTACAGAAATTTCAAATTATTAAATATCTTATGCACAATGCTATTAAATAGAGGTAGGCTGCTGTATATTCAATCATGAGTCATTGACCACTTAGTTCCTGGGCATGCTTACTGAGAATTAACTGTGCCTAGGTTTAATGGTGTGTGTTCCTAAAATGTGCACAAGGGCTTGGAATGTGTTGGACTTTTGAGAGAAGAGTAAGTGAATAAAAGAAAAGTGTGTGTCAATACAGGAAATAGAATATTGGATTTCATGTGGCTCTTTCACCCCCCTGCTGTGGCTCCCTGACACTCAAAATATGCATCACAACCAGCTATGTGCAACACCCACCAGCATGCAATTTATTGAGCTTTTCAACCCCCGGTAGGCCAATCATGGATATCCAAGAAAAGAAAAATTGCCAAGAAAAGAAAAATTTCAGAAGAAAACAGAACGTTTAATTCAATTACATATGCAAGTTTTGTGGCTACTCAAGAAATAGTCAGGCACGGGAAGGGTTTTGTGGCTCCTGGTATGTTCTTTTCTGTGGGAAATGGGTCCAAATGGCTCTTTGAATGTTTAAGATTGCAGACCTCTGCCCTATACCATTTCAGACAAGTGGCTATCCACAGCCTCTTCTTAAAAGCCTCCAGTGTTGAAGCACCCACAACTTCTGAAGGCAAGCCATTCCACTGATTAATGGTTCTATCTCTCAGGAAATTTCTCCTTATTTCTAGGTTGGATCTCTCCTTGATTAATTTCCACCCATTGCTCCTTGTTCTGCCTTCAGAACAAGAATAGCTTGACCCCCTTTTCTTTGGAGTATAGGTTTTGGAAAATAGGTTGATCCTCCCTCCCTTCTTCTTCTCCATCCCTTCTTCTTCTCCCTCCCTTAGATATTGGAACACTATTAAAATGTCTCCCCTAGTCCTTCTTTTCATTAAACTAAATACTCATGCATAACCTATGCTGAGCCTCCCATTTCTTCTTGTGGCACCCTGCACTACTTGCCTCTGTGCCCTTTGCTTGGATTTTGGTTCCCTCTCATCTCTGGGGACTGGGTGAAAGAGCTGCCTCCTGAAGGACATCATTTCTCCTGACCTTCGGCAGGGTTCAGGAATGGAGTTCCGATTTTCCCCCGTCAGCAGAAGAGAAGAAAGCAAGTCAGTGTAGTCTGTGCCATTAAACAGCCAAATAATAGGTTGCAAGTACAATATTGGAGATTTTGAAAGAGGGAAATAAGTGATGAGTTTCTACCAATAAATCAAGATAAGAAAGAACTTGTTTCTTTTCATCTCTGAGGCAAACCTCCAACTATTTGCCTGGTCTTTTGATGTGTCACTGGCAGGTTGTTCCCTCAGGCAGAGCAAATCTGTCACATCTTGATAGATCTTTTTCTACACAGAGCTTTCCCACAAGAATTTTTTCGATAGCTGTGTTACTATCCCCCACCCTAATTTTCAGAACAGTCATCACTTTGCCATTTAAGGATAAAAGGAGAATAGGAAGGAATAAAGTTGCTAAAAATATCAGCCCTTTCACCGTGTAGTTCAGGATTTCCCAACCATGGCAACTTTTAAGACCTGTGAACTTCAACTCCCAGAATTCCCCAGCCAACATGCCTGGCTGGAGAATTCTGGGAATTGAAGTCCACATGTCTTAAACTTGCCAAGATTGGGAAACCCTGGTGTAGTTTTTAGTAAAGTGTGCTCTATCCAAGTAGCACAATGAGGGGTTAGAAATCCTGAGCAGGCCAGAAAGAGGGGGATGCCCATTCTTTAGTAGCTTTGATAGATTTTGAAAGTGCAAAGAATCTGGCTCCATGAATCTGCTGATTCATATATATTCTTTCCTTTCCTTCATCTTTATCATATATATTTAAAATAACAAACCTGGTAAAAATGAGGCAACACCATTTGAGTCTAAAACTTGGCTGCCCACCTCATTCTGATGCATATGTTACAAGTCAGTTGTATGTCTCTCCAGGGGTGAAATCGAGCAGGTTCTGACAGGTTCTGGAGAACTGGTAGCGGAAATTTTGAATAGTTTGGAGAATCGGCAAATACCACCTCTGGCTGGTCCCAGAGTGGGATGGGAATGGGGATTTTGCAGTATCCTTCCCCTGCCACACCCAGCAAGCCATGCCCACCAAGCCACACCACACCCACCAAGCCACACCCACAGAACCGGTAATAAAAAAAATTGGATTTCACCACTGCATCACTCAGTGTCCTATCCTGCTATTACTCCAGCTTTCACCAAATGCTATTAAGAAGCTTCATCCTTTCTGGTCAGTAGAACAAATGTCCTTGCCCCAGCTTGACCTCTAGATTTCTGTGTAGCATTGTCAGGAACTTTCTTGCTCAGCTTGTTGTGCTTTTTCACCACTCAGCACTTCTATTTTGGCTGCCATAGTGCACGTGCGAGCAAGCAAGCAAGCAAGCAACTGAGCAAGATTTTGCATATTTTGATTATTATGTGCAATAGCAAATGTAGAAATAACTATGATAATTATCTCACCAATGTGGAGAAAACTGCAACCATGTCCCGCCCAGCCTTTTCAAACTGCCATCTGAGAGTTCAAAGGTCAATTTCTTTCATAGCTATAGCATTTAGACTTATATACTGCCCCGTAGTGTTTACAGCACTGTCTGGGTGGTTTACAATGTCAGCATATTGCCCCTAACAATCTGGATCCTTATTTGACTGACCTCAGAAGGATGCAAGACTGAATCAACCTTGAGCTCCCTTAGGATCGAACTCCTGGCAGTGGGCAGAGTTCTCCTGCAATGCTTATTCTAACCACTGCCCCATGGCTTAATCATGGCTTAAGTCCAGTTTGAAATGGCAACCCCTAGAGTAGACTGTGACTTCAAACAGGGCACGGTCCATCATCAAGCCACCCTGCAAGTCTCCCTAGACCAATTATTTTACCATACCAGTCATATTAAGTTGCAAAGTAATGGTCTTGAATAGGAGATAACACACTCCTTGGCCTAAAGTCCAGTTTTACTTGTTTTAACTTATTTTTGCTTTGCTGCAAAGAACAGGCTCTGCTAAGCTTCTGAGACAGATTGCTTTACGTCTGTAACATTTCATTAAGGTGTGAAAAACATGCAGCTCACTGTCCCTTCAACAGAAGAGGCCACTTGCTTTAATCACTTAAGTACAAGAGAACAATTTCATATTTCGGGGTTCACATGCATTGTAAGAAAAGGAATCTGGTCCCATACATCTTACCAGGTTGTTTTTCCTAGATTTGGGATTTATAGATAATTTCCTGGAGTCCTGTCAGTATAATAACTATTATACATATTAGAAATCCCTTTTTATTCTGTGGGTTTCTGAAATTTGTGCAAAACAGGGTGCCAGTCAGTGGTGGGTTTCAAATTTTTTTACTACTGGTTCTGTGGATGTGGCTTGATGGGTGTGGCATGGCTTGGAGGGTGTGGCTTGGTGTACTGTACTGTAAAATCTCCATTCCCTCCCCACTCCAGGGAAAGGTTACTGCAAAATCCCCATTTCCTCCCGATCAGCTGGGACTCAGGAGGCAGAGAATAGATGGGGGTGGGGCCAGTCAGAATTTTTACTGCCGGTTCTGCAAACTACTCAAAACCGGTTCTCCAGAACTGGTCAGAACCTACTGAAACCCACCTCTGGTGCCGTTGTACTTTATTGGATCTTTTTGTCTCTTTAATTAATTCTTGTCTTTTTGATCCAAACCATACTTGCACATTAGCCAAAAAAGAGAGAGAGAGTTGGAAGGTAAATAAAATTGGAAGGGGGCAGAAATGGCTGCCTTAAGAATGGGGGTACAAAAGAGTCTAGGGCTAAACTCAGCAGCTCAGAGACGTGAAAGGAGCCCGGCCTTGCAGTTTATCGCAAGCATATTACTTTCCCTGCCCTCTCTTGCTCGGAATATCTGAGCAATGTTGTCACTGGGAAAGGCTACACATTTCCATGCCAAGGCTACAGGTCTTGGCTGGTAGCTGCTGCTTTTGTATAAGTGTGTGTGTGTGTGTGTGTGTGTGTGTGTGTGTGTGTGTGTTTTCTCCGCTCCAGATGTAAAGACTTGCTTTGACTGGTTCAGAAGAAATGCTGACTGCAGCTGTCCCAGGAATATAGATGGGGGAAATACAAGGAAGTTCTGTAAGAAGTAGGAGGGGAAAAGATTATGAGATGAAATTGTTCCAAAGACTTCTTGTATACTTTTTTTTTAAGGGACAGGTTTCTTTTTTTTTTAAGCCAAAGAGCAAAGAAAGAAGCTAAGGTTTTTTGTTTTGACCAATCGGTTTAAAATCTTTTAAGTTTGGTATTTGTGTTTAGTCAACATCTGCAGAAGAGAGGAGAGTAAAGTTTTCCTTAAGTCAGCCTTGACTCTGGTGATTAGCTGAACATTAGTTTCCTTGACATGAAGACAGACGTTGGTGTGCCATTGTCTTTGTCCACAATGTTTTCTTTCAACTTCCCACTTCTAGTCTACAGCCCTGGCATTTTTTTATCATCTCCCATTGAGGAATTAAACATGTCCAATGTTATCTATCTTCCAGGCCCACGTGAGCTACCTCCTGAGGCTAGTCTACTGAATCAACCCTCCCTCCCTCCCTCCCTCCCTCCTTCCTTCCTTCCTTCCTTCCTTTGAAGGATCATGCAGTCCTAGTGAACAGCCACTTAAATGTGTTGCAGCCACCAAAAAAGCCAGTGCAGTCCTAGACTGCATCAACAGGAGGATAGAATCAAGATCATGAGAAGTGTTACAACCACTTTATAAAGCCTTGGTATAAGCCATACTTGGAATACTGCATCCAGTTTAGGTCACCACGATTAAAACATAAAGAATGGTTGCTGGAATTGGGTATGTCTAGTTTAATGAAAAGAAGGACTAGGGATGACATGACAGCAGTGTTCCAATATCTAAGGGTTTGCCACAAAGAAGAGGGAGTCAAGCTATTCTCCAAAGCACCTGAGGGTAGGACAAGAAGCAGTGGGTGGAAACTAATCAAAGAGAGAAGCAACGTAGAACTAAGGAGAAATTTCCTGACAGTTAGAACAATTAACCAGTGGAACAACTTGCCTCCAGAAGTTGTAAATGCTCCAACACTGGAAGTTTTTAAGAAGAGATTGGGTAGCCATTTGTCTGAAATGGTATAGGGCTGTGATGGTGAACCTAAGGTGTGCATGCCCAAAGTGGCACATGAAGCCATGTCACCCAGCACGCGCAGCCTTGCCTGTTGGTCTTCCGGGTTTCTAGCATGCATGTGTGCATGACCAGCTGTCCTTTGCATGTGCGGCAGTGCTGAAAACCAGTGTACACATGTGTGCCATCTGGCTGATCATCGGGTGTGCATGCGCACTAGAACCCAGAAGTTTGGCTTTTTCAGACCCTGGCCCGTACCAGCACACAGCTGCACACGCAACATTTCCACAGAACCTTTTCGGCACTTGGTGCCAAAAAGGTTCAGCATCACTGGTATAGGGTTTCCTGCCTAAGCAGGGGATTGGGCTAGAAGACCTCCAAGGTCCCTTCTGTTAAGGATATTGTTGTTGTGTAACAACTAGCAGAGTAAAGTGCACAGAGAAACGTTGCTGAGAGCAATGAGATAGGAGATACATACAAACTGATGTTATCAAAAGTTTTCTTTATAGTGGAAAATAAACAATCTCGTAGTCTTCTAAACAGTCCAAGTCTTTACCGGTTAACTCCAAACAAACTCTTACCAAACAAACAGTAGTTGGTTCACTCTGGTTCACAAACCCCGGATGGTAGCAGATCCACCCACACACGCACGCACGCGATGGCAGCTTATCATCCACTGAATACCTTACAGTACCTTTCTTAAATACATTGTTAAATTACAATTAATTATAGCATGACTCAGCATTATAGCATGATGCAGCATTAAAACTTAAAGTCACAGAACACATATATTGCCTAACACCTTCCAACTCTGTTATTCTATTCTATTCTATTCTATTCTATTCTATTCTATTCTATTCTATTCTATTCTATTCTATTCTATTCTATTCTATTCCATTCCATTCCATTCCATTCCATTCCATTCCATTCCACTCCATTCCACTCCACTCCACTCCACTCCACTCCACTCCACTCCACTCCACTCTACTCTACTCTACTCTATATAAAAAGATGTTGAGACTCTGGAAAGAGTGCAGAGAAGAGCATCAAAGATGATCAAGGGGCTGGAGGCTAAAATGTATGAAGAACATTTGCAAGAATTGGGTATGTAAGTCTAGTGAAGAGAAGGACTAGAGGTGACATGATAGCACCTCTACAAAGAAGAGGAGGTCAACCTATTCTCCAAAGCACCAGAAGTCAAGACAAGAAGCAATGGATGGAAACTAATCAAGGAGAGAAGCAACCAAGAACTAAGGAGAAATTGCCAGATGGTAAGAACAATCAACCAGTGGAATGGCTTGTCTTCAGAAATTGTGGATGCACTGGGCAGCATTTATCTAAAATGGTATAGGGTACCGTGCTTGAGCAGGGGGTTGGACTAGAAGACCTCCAATTCTGCTATTCTGTATTTTGTATTCCTTTTTCAGCAGAAACCCAGTAAAATCTCACTAAACTTCGAGATCCACTGTGATGGAGTGAATGAGGTGTGGCAAAAGAGTGGGGGAGCACAGTTTGTAGTCCACTATCAGCCAAGAAAATGCAGTGGATGATTGTGGGCACTCATCTACTCTTAGCCCCACCAACCTCACAGGGTTATATATGGGAGAAAACAGGAAGACAGAGTGCTGCGTATGCTGTGTTGAGCTCTGGAAGGATAAAAATATACTTATTTCGAAATAAGTATATATTCAAGGCAGGAGTGCATCTAGAAAGCCACAGGAAGCCATTTCTGCCAGATAAGGGTTAGGAATAAAGAGAAAGAGATTCCACTTGCAGGCAGGTTGCTCAAAGAAATATAGTCTAAATGATGGAGCCAGAACTTCACACAAACTTCTCAGGGATTGGTTGGAAGGACAGCTTGATTAGCATGGACCACTTTATCACTGACATGATTGTTCACAGCACATTGCTGGGTGTAGTTTCAATTAGTGTGGTGCTCTGGCAGAGCTTAATGGATCCATGCCAATATCCAAAACATTCTAGAAAGTGCTCAACACATTTTTTCCCCCTTTACATACAAATTACGTAGCATAAAATTATGCTTTCGCTGTATATATGCTAAGAATTATAACACTGTGATTGCTTCTCAAAAAAAACAAAAACCCATGTTTTCCCCAATGTACTGCAGGCTGGGCTTTTAATCATATCACCAGACAAAGATTGTTAAAAACTGATGGCTTACTGCAAGGTCTCTCACACAGAAGTTGAAAAATAGCACGGATGTGAAATGAAGCAGCTTGCTCATCAACTCTCTTCTGACCAAGATAAATATAAAGGGAGCGGCTGCATGGACTATTGCTATGACAAAGTCTCCTTCATATCTACATTTTATTTATTTTTACCCTGCCTTCATTATAACTCCATGTGGTAAACATACCTAATGCAGGTGGACCTCAACCTACAATGGAACTTCCATCACTAAATAATGCAGTCATTAGGTGAGTTGCATCTGATTTTATGACCATTTATGCCATGATCTTTAAGCATTCCCAACTGACTTTGTCAAAAGCTTCCTTATCACGTCACCCCGAAATGCTACAATTGTCAAATGCATTACCAGGCACACAAATTGCAATCAAGTGCCTGTGGGACACTGCAACAGTTGTAAGTGCAAGTACCCATCAAAAGTCACTTTTTTCAGGCCCATTGTAACTAAGAACGGTCATTAAACAAATGGTCATAAGTCAAGAACTACCTATATTCCTCCTACTTTTCCCTCGACAACCACCCTGTGAGATGGATTGGGCTGAGGAAGAATAACTGCCCCAATGTCACCCAGCTGGCTTTCATGGCTAAGGCAACTATCCCCAATCTTTGCGGCTTGGCAGCCTGGCTGAAAGGGCGGAGAGGGGAACCAGGCTGCCCAAGCAGCAGGCCAGCACACATACCCGTGTGCAGCTCGACTTGTGCACACCAGCCTGCCGCTCACGTGGCCTGGTTCCAAATAGGCTCCAGCCGAGTAGTGGGCCACCGCTCAGAGGTTGGGGACCCCTGGCCTAAGGCATGAAGCCCTAAATAAATCTTTTCCCATTTACTTAACCTTGAGAAAATATCCTTCCTACATCTGATTATAGACAACCAGGAGGCAAGAAAAAGCAACTGTCTCAGCAGGCAGGCTAGAGTTCCATCAGTAGTAAAAAAAATGGGGGGTGGGGGGAACCCCACTACAAAGCCAAAGAGATCCTCCTATGTGAATTCAGAGAAAATACTGGATCTGGATGCATTGAAAAGGGGCTAAGAGAACTAGGTCCTATGTGACTAAGTGGAACGAGTAAGCTTGTTGTACCAAAGTTCCAATAATAAGTCAACTAAGGCTGACCAGGCATCATGCGTTCTTTGAGTGATGGTAGTCTTTGTATGTAAGAGCGTGGTGTCAGCATTCATGGCTCATTTAAACCCAGAAAACCTATAAGTGCCAAGTGTGATGGGTTTTGTGAATATGGCTGACATAAACTGTTGTGAATAGCAATAGCAATAGCACTTAGACTTATATACTGCTTTACAGTGCTTCATAGCCCTCTCTAAGTGGTTTACAGAGTCAGAATATTTCCCCCAACAACGTGGGTCCTCATTTTACCCACCTCGGAAGGATGGAAGACTGAGTCAACCTTGAGCCGGTGAGATTCGATCTGCTGAACTGCAGCTAGCAGTCAGCTGAAATAGCCTGCAGTACTGCACTCTAACCACTGCGCCACCTCGACTCTATCAAGGTTGTGAAGATCAGTTGAGCAAGAGTCCAGCTATTGCTGTGTTGTGATAGTCCCACAAAACTGGCATACATAACACCCAACTCGGAATCTGCCCTTACATTACTATTGTCTGTCGACAATAAATTAACGCTGTGGTACAACTAAGACCTTGATGACCATCCCTCCATCATAGCATGCAGTATATTCAGGGATATTCTGATACCAAGAAGGAAGCCATTTCAACTCCAGGGTATGCTTCCGGATTTTATACTCAGTTTAGCAAGATGCACATATAATTTCACACAAGGCCTCGTTACTGTTCATGGCTCAGAAATAGGGGAGAAGCCTTTAGAAACCCTGCAATGTCCAATTGTTCTGAAGAAGCTGGTTGCTTCTTGCACTTTTCCACTCTTAAAACAACAACTGGAGATAAGTAGTTACCACACAATGGGGTGGTGTGAAGCTTAACTGCTTTAAAGGAATGGTAAGAGCAAACAATATTTAGTCCAAATAACCACTAAGGTTGACAGCCGAGTTCTTAATGGAGATCCCATTACTTTTATTTGAGAATCTTTAGGTCAGGCCACATAACTGAGCTGCTTGTGGGATAAGTGAGCTGAGTCACAACTTTGCCTTTACTTATGGTAAGAGGTACTTAGTGGATTGCCTTTGCTTAACCAGGCTGCTTTTGCAAAATAGAATTATTGAGCGGGACTACGCCTTTCCCTGGAATGGAACTAGGCCCTAACAATGTCGCAGAACCAGGCGGTTTTCCATTATGCTCTGTTCAAAAGAAATGTGAAAAAGCTAAGACTTTATGACAATACATGCCGGGCCTTCTTAAGAGATGAAGATTGAGGTAATAGTCTATCAACGTTTTATCTCTTGCCAAACCGGCCTTTCATGAAAAACAGCTTGTTGAGTAGGCAGCAACAGTTGTGCACTCAAGAGAAGAGCTGTGGTGAGCAATCAGAAAATTCGCTGTTTCTCATGTCTATAATTAATACTCACTTACTTCTTAATTTGACTCCATAAAACCACATGCAGGATTTCTTCCAAACTACTGAAACAGGGGTTCTACCTACCTTACCACCAGTTCGCAATGGGGCTGCACAAGAGCACACTTTGCTCGCTTCTGCACATGCACAGAACTCCCTGATGATGTCAGGATCAGTGGGCGGAGCTTCCCACCAGTTTTACTACCGGTTCTTGAGAACCGGTCCAAGCTGGGGGCAACCCGCCGCTGTACTGAACTGCAAAGTTTCTCAGGATATTTTCTGTCAGAAACATAAATGGATTCAGTCAAAACTGAGTCTTCAATTACCCTGAAGATGTGAGGACAAGTCTGATTACTTATTAGTACTCACTATTACTTTTATAGCCTCATCTTTCCTCCAAGAAACTCTAAATTGCCTTTTTGGTTTATCTAACCCTATTATCTCTCACACTCATGGAGAGATGCACACACTTTTGATCATCACAACAACTCTGTGTTATTTAGAAATAAATAGCAAGTAACCATGGTTGCTTACTAAATGCCATGATAGGAGAGGGTTTTCACTCAGTCTCTCTGAATCTCCAATACAGGTGAGAGTTGAAGTCCAAGTATCTTGAAATTGCTAAGGTTGAGAAAGACTGTAATAATCATCACACCACACTGTTGCTCTCAATTATTACAAGTTCTGCTTCTTTCACACATCTTTCACCTCCTATTTGGGAGTTGGGATTCAATGGGACAATAACTGCGGCAAGGCTGAAATGACCAGGGAGATGGCTTCCTCTTTTCCTTTAAGAGAGTCCTTCAGTGGTACTCTACCACCACCAGCTGGGCAATTTAAGTAGGAAAGTGAGGCATACACAACAATATGACTTGCCTTGCAACTTTATTACCTCAGCTGCAAGGATGGATATAAATATCTTATGTACATTCTGGAAAGTTAAATAATTCTGCATATTTATATGCTACAAGACAGGCTTTGGAGATATTTAAAGTGCATCAACACCAGCAAAGTTTTGGTCCTGCTTCTATTCTTCTATTCTTTTTTACCTTCCCCAATTTGATTAATGCCTTTACCTTGTACAGCAATTTAAGGGGCAAGGAAGTAAATGATGAAAAAACACAAAGGCTAAAACATATGACGAACGGTTGCAGGAACTAGGATGTCTAGTTTAATGAAAAGAAGGACTAGGGGTGACATGATAGCAGTGTTCCAATATCTCAGGGGCTGCCACAAAGAAAAGGGAGTCAAGCTATTCTCCAAAGCACCTGAGGGTAGGACAAGAAGCAATGGGTGGAAACTAATCAAGGAAAGAGGCAATCTAGAACTAAGGAGAAATTTCCTGACAGTTAGAACAATTAATCAGTGGAACAACTTGCCTCCAGAAGTTGTGAATGCTCCAACACTGGAAGTTTTTAAGAAGATATTGGATAACCATTTGTCTGAAGTGGTGTAGGGTTTCCTACCTAAGCAGGGGGTTGGAGTAGAAGACCTCCAAGGTCCCTTCCAACTCTGTTATTCTATTCTATTCTATTCTATTCTATTCTATTCTATTCTATTCTATTCTATTCTATTCTTAGTCACTACATACATAAATCAGTAGGATGCCATCTCTTCAACTGAATTATTCCAATAGGGCATTGCATGGCATACCTATTCACTTCATTCTGTTCATGAAATATTATCCTACTGATGGAGAACAAATAGCAATATGTGTAGTCCTCAATTTATGGCCACAGTTGGGACCAGAATTGCCATTGCTAAGCAAGAGGGTTGCTAAGTGAGCCACATGCGATTTTACAACGTTTTTGCCGGTGGTTGTTGTGAATTACTGAAGTTGTTATGTAAATCATGTGGTCATTAATTTGCTTATAAGAAACTGGCTAAGAAGATTGCAAATGACAATCACATAACTCTGGGACAGTGAAACTATCATAAATACCTGCCAGTTGCCAACAGCCTGAATGATTCTATGACCGTGAGGTTGCCGCAACAGTTGTGAGGGTGAGGATCGGTCATAAATCACATTTTTCAGTGGCATTGTAACTTTGAACAGTCACTAAGCAAATAGCTGCAAAGTCAAAGACCATCTGTATGATATGAAGGGGGAATGGCTATGAAATATAAAACACTTTCCTTTCAGCCAAAACACTTTCTGCAAACAAAAATTCAGCTTCTCTCTAGTCTGTACAACTAGGGTTAAGCTTTAGCAATGCAACTGCAAATTGCACTGGAAAACAGTGAAAAACAGCACTGTGATAACACTGAAGATCTATGTGGTAGCTCTTATAACCATTTTGCACTAAAGCTCAAATAATCACAAAATACAAAAGGTATTTGCCTTCACTCACAAAGGGTATTGTTTGTTACCATTAAAGGGGCAGCTTAATTATTTTCAGGGGGGGAAATGCAATTGGCTATTGTAGCAGTAGAAATAATTGGCTGCAATAGCAGTGAGCTCTGCTATCTTAATTCCAACTGTTGGCAAGAATGGGAACTATTTTCTGAATTCAAATGCAAACAAATCAATGCTGAACCCTCACACAATGTACTATTGTTGTGAAGTTAAAGTGCAATTGTTGTGGACTGTGCATCCTGAATATTCTCAACCCTTGTAGATTTTTTTTTTAATGGAACATACCAACTACTAGAAACACAACAATCTACTCTAATTTGCTTGCTTAGAAAATGTCTTCTCCAAATTATCAAAACATTCCTTAATTTTACCAGAACTGATTAGTGTGATTTCTAGGACTGTAATAGTGGTAAGATTCTTAGGGTATGAAGTCTAAAAGATGGTCTCTCAGAGGATAAGCAGGAATACTGGAGGACAGAACACAGATGAAGAACTTGGAAGTAGAACTTCCAGCATCCTTCACCATCACTCATGAAGGTGTTGGGAGCTAAAGGCTTACAACATCTGGAGGGCACTTGTTTTTCCACCCTTGAGAGCAGCAGGCTGTTGGATAACTGGTCTGAAATGAGAAAAAGAGTCAGATCTCAGTGATAGCAGCAGCTAAATCTGTTGTTGAGACCATGGTATAGGACACGGGTGTCAAACTTGATTGTGTCACATGATGTATCACATTTTTTGCCTCTGTGGAGCTGCGGTGGGTGTGGCTTGCATGTGATGCATCCGGCTCATGGGCTGCCAGTTTGACACCCCTGGATAGGAGAAGTCTGCTTAGATGCTGAAATTCAGAAGAAACTTATAGAGATATTTGCCTTTATCCTTTCACTGGATACTTTTAAATGAATCAGTGACTTTTGGCTTTCTAAAGAGGTTTTAGGGACTCATTTGGGGCCCAGACACGTTTTGAGAAATAAAGATGGTCCTTGAGGCCTGGTTTGACTGGCAGCAAAACAGATTTCTTTGTGTCAATGTATGTAGGCATGTGTTAACATAAAAAATGAAGTGGAGAAGACCTTGATGGGTATCAAGGGAGACATTTGAACAGAATATTCAGTATTGGAATATGCTGCAGAGTTGTCTGCCATATCCATGGATTACAAAACCAATAGACAAATTAATGCAGGATTGGAGAAAATTAAGGTATTATACTTTTGGTAGAATTGCAAATTTTTGAAGGTGTTATAACGGAGTCCCCTAGTGGGGAACCAAATGCACTGCAACCTCCATAATGAAATCTTCAATACTGTATAGCAGGGATGGCGAACCTTTTTTTCCTTGGGCGCTGTCACGTGCGTGTGCCGACACCCATAATGCATGCCCTCCTCCCGCAGGTCCCTCCCCCAGCACATGCGCATGCAACCTCCCCCCCCCGTGCTCCCACCCCCGCTAGCAGGCCTCCCTGAACCTCCTGGAACCAAAAAGGGGGGTGGCGCACCATGCCCCAACACGCCGTTTTTGTGCTAGCAGGCCTCCCTGATGCCTCCTGGAACCAAAAACGGGGTGCAGGGAGATGCTGCACCCCCCACCCCCATGCATGTGCTCATGACCCCACCCCCGCTCATGCACACACCTCCCAGTAGAGACCCCAAAATCAGCTGGCCGGCGAGAGGCGCAGAGGCATGCGTAGTGGAGCTGACCTGGGCGTCCGCTCGTGTGCCCACAGAGATGGCTCCATGTGCCACCTGTGGCACGCGTGCCATAGGTTCACCATCACGGCTGTATAGGATACATTGATAATCTCTGAGCATCAGTGCTGATAACGTTACCTAGTTTGGATAATGAAACGTCTACAAGAAAACAAGCAAGCTCAGAGAGCACCAAGGACCTCTCATTTCAACCCTGAGCTACAAATATCCTCCTTTATTGATATAGAATATAGTTCTGTTGCTCAATAAACATAAAAATTCATAACACAATTGGTAATAAATTCAAGATTTAGCAGAACAGTGATTGATATTGCTCTGAATGAATGTACAAGGTTGTTGCCACCTGAGAGGTGTGGTAATTTAAAGCCTCCGTTGATTCAAGCAAATTGGAAAAGGCGCTATCAGACTTCTGGGCCTTTTTAGAAGAATTTGGGTAACTTGTAGCCATTTGATTACCCTTGTGTCACTAACTGCAGAGTGCCTGTGGATTTCTTGGCATGGCCATCACTCACAAATACCTCTCTGGTTGGTGAACAGAGGATTAAAAATGAATCAAGCTAACCAACAAACACAAACCACAACCGCACAGCATAAACCAAGGCTCAGAATAGAGTACAGTAGGTTCAGAATTCTTCAATACATGCAATATAGGCAGTTCTTGTTTTAACAACCACAATCTGGACTGACAATTCCATTGATAAGCAACATGGTTATTAAGTGAAACATCACATGAATACAATGCATTTACAATCTGTTGTAGGTCATTTGTGAAATTCTTTTTCAGCATTGTCATAACTTCAAATGGTCTCCAAACAGGGCAGTTGTTGTATAGCCATTTCATGGGCTCCGTATTTCCATGGGATCCTCACGCTCACCGTCAGGCTTTCCACACAGCTAAGATTTGAAACAGTCAGATGGGCTAAACCTGCTTTAACATGAGGCTTCGTTAACAGAATCTTGCAAGCCTAAAAGTGCAACTTTCCTTCCATCTCTTTTATGGCCTGATAAGCCCCTCATATCAAACCTGATGGGACAGGTAAATATAACCAGGGAGAAGTAATCTTTCCAATAATCCAGCCTCATGCTATCTAGGACTTTAAAAGTTAAAACCAACACATTGAATCTGGAAGTAAACTGGCAACCAATGCAGTTCACAGAACAGAGGTTTAACACGTGCAATTTTTAGGAGCATATATAACTGCCCACTCCAGATTTTGCACCAGTTGAGGTTTTGGGATACTCTTCAAGGGGAGCACTATGTAGAATGTATAGTCCATTTGGGAGGTGACCAGAGCATGAATAACTGAGAGCACAGCGTCCTGATTCAGAAATGGGTACAACTGATAATACAGTACAAAGTTGCGCTAAGACCCTCCTAGCCACAACAGCCACCTATTTTCAAGCAAGAGTAATGAATCCAGGAGACACACACACATAAAATTGCAAACACATAAAACACAGCAATGAGGATTGCAGCAGTATAATCATTTCGCTGGTTTTATTCCCCTAGCATATCTATGGAGATTCTCAAATCATTGTGGTTGTTCAGTACTGAAACTAAAGAAGCTTCTTGGATGAGAAGCGAAACATTTTTCAAGGAAAACAACCAACAAAGTCCAGTTGTCTTTTGACAAGCACCTTTGGTATTCCCCTAGCTATTCACAGTGGTGCAAGAATACTCAGCTATGCATAATCTTTCATTGTACGTATTTTGAATTTGCTTACTGCATTTCAGAATCACCCAAAGGAGGAGATGTTTGTGTGGAAGGCTGAACAGGAGAATAAGTGAATATCTTTATCTTCTTTTCCTGCTCAAGAGTATTTCCCTCTATAGAATTATTCCGAAGGATTAAGCAGGCTCTTCCTGTGGTTGTTGCCACTTCACATTTCTGTGTTACTTTGAAAAGAAAGCAAATGAAAGCAGAGTCTGGGATACCAACAAAGAATTGTATGAATCTGGTTTGCCACACTGAAATTCATTCATTCTATCATGTGCCTTCGAACCCAAGGAGGAAGGGAAGTTTTATCAATGTAGTTGAGTAGCATTCAGCCCCCTTCTCAGTTCTGAAGGGCTTGAGCATGCTTTAACTGTTCTCCCTAGAAAGCATTGCCATTTATATTGTCAAAATATAAATTTTATTAAGGAATACAGAGCCAGTACAGAGCCAAAAGTAAAAGCCAAAAATGATATGAGGCTTTATTTCAGGTAACAGAAATCAAATTTCTGTGATGAGAAAAGTATCATTAAAATTGTGAGATACTGAAACCAAGCATATCTTACTTTCCTGTTGCTGGAGGAACAAAAACATTAAACTTTGTTTCCATCTAGTGGGAATTCTCTGTGCAGGATCTATCTCCAAAATTTTGAGACTACACCTGGGTGAAATGCTCCCAGTTTGGACCAGATCGCCCGATCTGGTAGCAATGGCGGTGGGTGGTTCGGAGAACCAGAAGCAAAAGTTCCTGCCAACCTCTTTGGCCGAAAAAATGCTTTTAAAAGTAAAAAAAAAAGCCTCTGATAATCGCGTGGCTCAACTGGGATCATCAGAGGCTTTTAAAAGCATTTTTTCTACAAACTCTTAACGTTGTAGAAAAAATGCTTTCAAAACTTAAAAAAAAAAATTGGTCATGCCCACCCAGTCACATTACCACCACCCCCACCAAGCCACGCCCACAGAACCGGTAGTAACAAATTTTACATTTCACCACTGGACTACACCAAGAGTCAAGGTGTATCGGTAAATTTGGAAAATAATTTCTAATATTAAAATGTACGATTTTCAAGACCCCATGTTATCCATACAGTTCAATCACATGGCAAAAGAGTTGGTTCTCTCAATAACCTGACATTTTCCCTTTGATTAAATGCCAGAATATAGGTTAAAGGTTTTCCTTTCCAGTTGTGTCCAAATCTAGGGGGCTGTGCTCATCTCTATTTCTTGGCTGAGGGACCCAGAGTTGTCCAAAGACATTTTCCATGATCATATGACCAGTATGGCTATATGCCAAAGTACACGGAAAGCTGTTACCATCACACCACCTCAACAAGCCATCTCACCATCAATGTCATCATCATCATTGAGCCATCGCGACCCTTCAACAAGAATATACAAATCCTGAATTATCTCAAATGTTTTTTCTCTTTTGATTTAAACAGCAAGAGGCTCCTGTCCCAGCTAGTGCTTCCAAAGCAACACACAAACTCCATGGCACAGTCTCTCATCAAGATCTGAGTTATCTTCTCAGCCATGTTCCCTTTGATGGTGAGCGAATGGAAATGATCAAAGTCATTCCGGCCCAATTTCCTCAGGCGCCGAGCAGCTGCACGGTAGCATTTCCATGGCTGGGGTTCAAGAAGTAAATATGTACATTTAGTCACAAGGAAAGATAAGAATTTCACCAGACCACTGTCCCCATGATTCAGATGGATCCACATAGTTATAGACATGCAGAAGCAAATGTCAAACCAACAGCGACCAAATTTGTTCAAGTAGGAGGTCAGCAGAGTCTCTCTTGCACTGGGGTCCATGATATCGAGAGTGGTGTAGGAAATGGAACCAGGGAAAGGGCTGTGATGTTTGGCTCTCTCAATCAGGTTTGCATCAATGTCACAGCAGAGGAGGCGGAAGTCCTTTCCATTCACAGAATGCTCCGGGTTAGTATGGTTAAAGCCAAGGAGGTGCTTATAGAGGGCGACACTGAGTTCCTGAAGAGAGGAAAGAGAGAAATCTCTCAACTTTTGCTCTAACCTTTTCCTAGGTACTCACCCCCTAGATCAGGGGTCAGCAACCTGAGGCTCTGGAGCTGCATGCGGCTTTTTGGGCCCTCTGCTGTGGCTCCCTGTCAGGTGATCCCACGACTGGCTGGCCCCGCCCCTCACCCTCCCCTCCCAGTCACTCCTTGCCTGGCCTGAGAAAGTAAGGGTGATGGCAGGGGATGTAGAAGAGGCCAGGGCAGAGGCAGAGGCAGAGACAGAGACATAGAGAGAGAGGGAGGGAGGGGAGAGAGAGATATGTCAAAAGGATTTTGTGCTTCCCGATGTTTTTTAATAACTGGTTCTCTGCCCTAATGACTGGCTGGGTAGGCATGGCTGGGGGGGGGGGTCATGTGACTGGTGGAAGTGAGTTTCATTGAGTTGGCCACGTCCACCCAGGTTTTGTGACTTCCGGTGTTTTCTTTTCTGTGGGAAATGGGTCCAAATGGCTTAAAGTTGCAGACCGCTGCCCTAGACTAACTGTAATTGCACCTCTATGATCTTAAACAAAATTCAGACAAATCATAGTTCATGAATCCAGAAACTCAGATTCAACAGGACACCGGCTGAGTCCATCCTGGCTAACCCCATAAAGGAAATCCAGCTGTCTATGTAAGTCTAAATCAAACTGTCTATATAAACATCCTATTTCTTAGGGGTTTCTTGAAGTGAGGCACCTATGGACTTAAAAATGCAGTGGGTTGCTTCCACTTCGCACCAGTTCGCAAGAACCAGTAGTAAAAAAAACGGTAATAAGATTGGCTGGCCACACCCCCGAACCGGTTCCCGGTTGCTTACCCCACCCATTCGGAATCTATTGCTGCCTCCTGAGTCTCAGCTGATGGCTAGAGGGAAAAAAAACTGTTTAAACTCTTGCTGCGGGGCTTCAAAGGGCCGCCCTATAGCTGATCAGTGTTAAAAGAAAACAAATGAGTAGACCGGTGCCTGCAAAAATAGAAAAAACAGCCCCTTTCAGCTTCAGCATAGGTTAGCACAAGTTGATTAGATTGGCCTCCCAACTCTCAGCTGATTTGCTCTCAAGCTGTTTTGCACAGGGGTCTGTTTTGCTGGAGCAGATTTTTTCCCCCTAGCTGAAAAAGTGAAACTGAAAGTAAAGCAGGGTCTTTGCTGCAACATGACAAAATAAGGCAGAGAGATTTGTTTTTCTTTTTCCTCACCAAAAAAGGTTGGTGCAAAACTGCAAACAATGGGAAATTTAGGGGCAAAAGAGGAGAGTTCAAGATTTTAAAACACAAAAGAAAAAAAGCTCTATTTAACTAGGGAATTGTAATAATTGAGATACTTTTAATTGTATATTGTTCTGAAAGCAGAAATGGTCAAGTTGTGTTTGGAGGAATATATGGAAGAAATTATTTGGTTTAATATTATTGGTAAATATAATTAATTGATTTGTAAGAAATTGGATTGCATGGAAATAATTGGAATATTCATGTTCATATTGATTAATATACAAAAAAGATAGTTATATAACTAATTGATTTATATTAAAATGTTGAATTTGTATTAAACAACTGTAATATTACATAATTAACCAATGTGAGGAAGGATATAAAAATGGATGACAATGGGAAGGGATATAATATAGAATAGAAGGGGAAAATTGAATTTGATTAAGATTAGAGATGAGGATGAAGGGTAATATTGGTTTTTTAAAAAAATAGATGAGGAATAAATATGGCAAACAGGAAATATAGAAATTGTAAATGTAATTGAAATGACTAAACACTGTTTAAATTTGTGAACCGGCCAAATACTCTGCTCAAAGAAAATACATTGTATGTTTGTATGTGTGTTTCTAATTATTGCTATTTATTCATATTTGTTCTCTTTTATTATTTCAAGTTTAACAATTCATTCTTTATCTTAATATCTTTATATTTGCTTGGGATTGGCTTTCTTCCCTTTCATCTTTTTTATTGTACAGCAATCTTTCTCCTCAAACCTACCACCTCTCTCTTTTCTTTCCTTCTTACTTTCTCTTCCCCCCCTCTTCTTCTCCCTACTTCCTCTTCCTTTCTCCTTCTCCTCCTCTCTTCCTCCCACTCTTACCCTCACTTCTACTCTAATTTCCCTTCCCTTCCTTCGTCCCTCTCTATTGCTGTATCCTTTTATACATATGAACTACTCAGAGGGCTGAAAAAGTTATTTTTGACTGGTCCTCGCACTTTAGATCAGTCCTCAAACTTATGACTGTCCTCACATTTTATGTTTTTGCCCTATCTTATCACCATGGGGAAGAGAAGCAGTTGTGAAATGAGTGACATGGTTGTTAAGAGTAATGCACCGGCATAAATGTGAGGATGGTCGTAAGTATGAGGACCTGTCAGAAATGACTTTTTTCAGCCCTGAATAGTTCCTATACACATAGCCACTGCCACCCGGTCACATGACCTCCAAACCACGCCCACAGAACCGGTAATAAAAAATTTTAGAACCCACCCCTGGGCTGAACTATAATGTCAAATCATCCCTCGTCTTTGCCAATTACCGCTGGGGAACTGATGAGCCGATCCAACGCATTTGGAACATACCAGGATGGGAAAACCTGACCTTCAAAAAAATGCTTTGCAATTTCTTCGAATATAGATAGCCTGCATTTGCCAGCTACGCTTTGCAGCTGGGTTCTCTGGACTTCTGAGAGATTGATGCCGAGATCAATAACGTCCAGAGTAATATGAAAATAATGGATTGCGTTTGCAAGAGCTGAATGGCCATTTGCAAGCAAGAAACCAACGGGGAAGCAGCTGCAATACATGCAGATACTGAAACACTCCCCCCCACTTCTCTTTCTTACCCCCGAATTGCATCCAACATCCAGGCCCAACAGGGGACCCGCACGCGGGTTTGGGAACAGCTCGCTCAGAAGAGTCGCAGGCACGAGGGAGACGCGTCCTTCGGGCGGATGGAAGCAAGAGTAGTTGGGGAAATTTCCGTACGGCGCCGCCCCGCCTGGCAGAACCGGGGGCTCGGTGTCAGCAAGAACCTTGCAATGAGCGCTCACGGGCGCCGCCATGTTAGGGGCCGGTAGGCTTTCGTTCCGACTAGGAACTGAGCATCAGCAGCAGAAGTTCCTAGGGGTGGGTGGGAAGGCACGTGTTAATATAGCAAAGCTTTTAAACAGGATAAGAAAGGAAGCGATCGAAGCCCATAGCTTTTGTGAGGTTTCAACAGACGCAGGGTTTTGTTTTTGGTGGGTTTTTTTGGCAGCCTGAGCTGCAAAAAAAAATAAAAAATAAAAAATCCGCACGACTACGTTGTGGCTGCAAAAGGAGTGGGCAAAAAAGAGGAAGGGTGAACGGCAGAAGCACTGAACGTGTGGAGGGAGGGTTTGCTTCTGAGTAAATTAGCATAGGATCAGGCTGTCTCCGAGGGGTCTTTTTTGTAAACTGCCTAGAGTGACTGAAAGTGAGTGGGTGGTCATATAAATCCTCTAAAAAGTAAATAAAAACAGATTTGCACCATGAATCTGGAGCAATCTGATCTGTGGATCTTCTGACACCTCCATCAGAGTTTGCATCATCCCAGTTTGCAGGGATTGAACTACAAGTTGTGGTGCCGGAAGATGGATCTGAGGCATGTTGGAAGGAAAAAGAAGCCTTTCCCTTTTTGAATTCAAAACTCCTGGCTGGGTTAGAAATGATTGGAGGTCAGCTGCTCGAGAGCAGAATCAGTTTATTGTTTATAAGAAGGTAGGCAAGAAACAAATACAAGCACAGCGGCTAGCCTGTTTGAACTGTAAGAGTAACCCCTTTTAATATCCTAAAACTTTTGATTTTCTATGCGACCCTTTCAAGTCTTTTGAAATTCTTTTGAGTTGGCGTGTGAATTCTTTGATTTGTGTGTGTGATTGTTTTATGGTGTTTAAATCCTGTTTTTGTTTGTGATTGGTGTTATATAAGGGTGTGATAGAACTCAATCCTTCCCTTTTCTTTAACGTTGTTTTACATTATTAGAAAGGAAACGGTCAATAGAGCTCAAACTATAGACAGTGATTACAGGTAGTCCTGATTTATGACCATTCACTGTGACCATTTGAAATTCTGGTAGTGCTGAACAAAGAGACTGATAAATGCTCCTTGAAGATATGACTGTTGCAGCAACCCCGTGATCAAAATGCGGTTATATAACAGTAACAGAGTTGGAAAGGGCCTTGGAGGTCATCTAGTCCAAACACCTGCTCACACAGGAGACCTATACTAGGGATGTTTGGTCTGTCACACAGCTGTAGGAAGTTAGCACCCACCCCTCTCCTGGAAGAGTGAAATATTTTTGGGAAATATTAAAAAGGCAGAATATTGTATTTTCCTGGATGAGAAATGGATAAGCATGCTTTGAAGCAGCTCCCATCTTTCTGCCCCCACCCTTTATCAGTGGGCCATGAAGGCCTGGGCCAGTCTATTCTACATAACAAAGATCTATCTCCTTCAGGCACAGCCAAGTAGGAATTGCCAAATATCCAGCAAGATAGGATTAGCCCTCTACACAATAGCAGCAGAAACTCACTGCATGTGACCAGGGAAGCACATGTGACCATCAGCCAGCAAGGCTAGCTAAGACCCCCACCCCCTGGAAGTCTGAGAACCAATCAGAATACTCTTTCTGGGCCCCAGGAAGTTCAAAGCCAGAGATAGCATAAAACCCGAAAAACTCGCTGTATCCTGCCTTTTCTGTTCAGGAACTCAAGCCATGTGATCCTGTCCACCATTAAACCATCTTTCCAAGCAGTCTCCATATCTCCAGTGTCTTTGTCCCCACTTGGAGCAGAACCTACAAGGATGTTTCTTACAACAATTGGCGAGCCAGTGGGACTCCAAGCTAACCTAACCAATGGACCAGGCCCAGGTAAGCATCCCTTGCTAGCAGCAGACCCATTGAGTCTGTGGGCATGTTTTCTTGGACCTTGGCCATGTGGAACTAGGTTTTAAAGGGGTTTTGAGTTTGAGCTCAAAGGCTGCTTGGAAAGAAGGTGAGTACCTCTAAATTTTAATTTTAAAGCATGGAAAAGAATGGGAAATTTGTGTATGCTTGCATGTATGTGTGTTAGGGCCCTTCTCCCAATCACAGCTGGATCTTGCTTTCTCTGTGCATTTCCTAACCGCAGAAAGACTAACAGTCTGGAGAGCATGGGGGTTTTGCTAGAGCACAGGACCTTCTGTTAGGGAAGGAGGAAGGGTGTGTGTGGGATTCCATCTGGAAAACAGTCTGATTTCACCTCTTTGAGTGACCTCTAGCCGCACCTCTGCCTACTGCTAGCTCCACCGAGCCATGACCAGTAGGATAGAGAACGCAAGGGGGGGAAGCCAAACGTGGAACTTTGTGTTTAAAAAGAATGGAAGCCGAGCGAAAGCCAAGCGTGTGAAGGGGGGGTAATAAAAATGTAGAATTGAATCCCGGTGTGTCCAGCCCAGACACGGAGAGAGAGTAAGGAGGGGCCAGTACTCACTGCTGGGGTCAGCAGGTCCTCCCGGATCCCTTTTTTGGATCTGAAAACTGTGGCGATTCCCTAAAGGAAGGGGCCCGTACTTCGTAAGGGAATCGAAGTCCTTCCCAGAGCTTTTTTTCTGAAACTTGTGGCGGGCCACCCGGCTAAATCGAAGTGATCCTTCCAGTAAAAAAGGACAGGGTCATGGGTAGTGGTAGTTCGCGGGTGGCAGGAACCCCGATTGGCGAGTTGCTCGAGGCCTGGGACGCCAGGCGGATGCCCATTCTAAATGGGATGAAACGGAAGCGAGCGGAAAAATTGTGTCAACAATGGGCTTTGCTAAGAGATAAGTTTAAGTTTATTAGATAACACCGGGAGACAAATTTGGCTAAATAAAGGTACTTAAAAGAAAAGGAATGTTGGGGTTTTTTGTTTTGTTTGTTTGTTTGTTTGTCTCTCTGTCTTCTATGCAACCACGTGGTATGTATCTTTAAGATTTGTGCCTTCCCTAATTTAACTGAGATTTATGGCGGGAATGATCAGTGTGTGTGTAAATCTCAGAGTTCTGTTTTCTTCTCTTTGTCTTCCTTGTTTTATGTGTGTGTGTCTAAGTCTTTGTGCACCCTCGAGGTAATTGTAACTGTAAAATGTATCTGATCTCTAGAGACAAGAATTTTAAATTGTTAGAAAAAAAAAAGGTTGAAGCAATGAAAAATGGGAGAGAGAGAGAGAAAAAGAAAGAAGGAGCCTTTGCCCTGTGTTTGTCTGGCCAACAAATACAGATTAAAGAGTACTTTTCATTTTATTTCTGTTTTTTTCTCCCTCTCCTTCCCTCTCTGTATCTTAAAGTAACAACTCAAGTTTATGAGGAAACATTTAAGTTCATTTACAAGAAAAAAGAAAAAAATCAGTCTTGCATTTACTGTATGTGTTTAAATGCTTCTACCTGTTCATCTCTTTCCTGAAGCATGTGAATCCAGTATTTTTCTTATCTGTTGTGTCTCCATTTTGTTGAAACTTTTTTGTTGTTGTTGTTGAAACTGCATTATCTGTTTAGTAACTGCAATAATGTTGTGTTGGTTCTTCTCAAACTCTGCCTGCAAGCTATCTACCCCCCACCCATCTCTAATCCTGTTACAATGCCTTTCCTGAAAAGATTACCCACAAAAGGGGGGAGAGGACCCTGTTCTAATGTCTTTCAGCCCTGCACAAATAACTCTGCAACCTGTGGAAGCAGAGCACATGGATTCAGATGCTGCCTCCAGAGAAGATCTTCCATCTGTTTGAACCAGGAATTGAGTTTGAATCCAGTCTTCACTGAAAGTCAGCACAGCAACCAGAGTGGAGCAGACCTTCCCAAGCCTGAGTGATCAGCCTTACCACCAAGCATGCTACCTAGCAGATGTGAAAGAAAAGACTGTGAGATGGACAAGTAAAGACTAAAAGACTCTTTTCAATCCCCAGAAAACAGCTGGAAAGACTATGGGGAGGGTGAAAATTCATTGTTAGGTTTTCTTTCTTGTCTCATTTAGATTGTAATCAGTTTATTGTAAGAATTGTATTTGGGAGTGGTTGCCACAGCAAGTTATGTACACCTTAGATCTGTCTGGCGGGGAGGAGAAATATGTCCAAAATGTTTGTATTGCTTGTATTGTAAAAGTAGCTGCATACACATGCACACGTAGAGAGACACACCATTCAGAATTAGACTGAAACTATTCCCTTCACTTACCTCCACACAAAGCTTCTCCTAGGTTGATTTTTTGCTCTGTGGCACTAAAAGCCCAAGTAGTCATATCTCCCTGCTAATTCCATGGGGGAGGGGATAATCCCCCTCAGGCAATCCCCTCACTTGAAGAGATAGCAGAAAAGTGATATCCAAAACCCAAGCCCTGACTGTGACTCACAAACGATGCTGCCCAGTTGCCCAGTAAAGAAAGATATATTGCACTGGTGGTCTCATGAGTAGAAGTTCCAGGGCTCATTGTGTGTAACACCAAAAAAGAAAAAAAAAGAAAAGAAAAAGAAAAAGAAAAAAAGAGAAAGAAAAAAGCTTGGATAACCTCAATTTGAACTCACAAATCCTGGATGCACTAAAGTAAGAGCTAGGGCAGGTTCAGTAACCAACCCATGAAATGGGCAGCCTGTAATTTAAAGGAAAACCATGGCTGTGAGAAAAAAAAAAAAAAATTGGGACATATGTTTGCTTGAAACCTGACTGAAAGCTCACAGAAAGTGATATCTGAAATCTGAAATTAATTGGCATGGAAAATTGGATACTGTAAAATTTTTACCAGAACTTTTCCCCTGGCTGCTAGACCTTCACGGTTGAAAGCTTTTGGAAGTCACTGAAGGAATCCTTTTCTGTTGCCTCTATCAATGCTTTCCCCTTTGCATTAGAACAATTAAAAGCACCTACCAAGTCTCCCTGATCTGATCAATTTTAATTTTAGTTTGCCAAGAACTTGTTCGAAAACTCACGTTTTGAAAAAAAAAGAAAAAAGAAAAAAAAAGAGTAGGGATTGTAGGAAGTTAGCACCCACCCCTCTCCTGGAAGAGTGAAATATTTTTGGGAAATATTAAAAAGGCAGAATATTGTATTTTCCTGGATGAGAAATGGATAAGCATGCTTTGAAGCAGCTCCCATCTTTCTGCCCCCACCCTTTATCAGTGGGCCATGAAGGCCTGGGCCAGTCTATTCTACATAACAAAGATCTATCTCCTTCAGGCACAGCCAAGTAGGAATTGCCAAATATCCAGCAAGATAGGATTAGCCCTCTACACAATAGCAGCAGAAACTCACTGCATGTGACCAGGGAAGCACATGTGACCATCAGCCAGCAAGGCTAGCTAAGACCCCCACCCCCTGGAAGTCTGAGAACCAATCAGAATACTCTTTCTGGGCCCCAGGAAGTTCAAAGCCAGAGATAGCATAAAACCCGAAAAACTCGCTGTATCCTGCCTTTTCTGTTCAGGAACTCAAGCCATGTGATCCTGTCCACCATTAAACCATCTTTCCAAGCAGTCTCCATATCTCCAGTGTCTTTGTCCCCACTTGGAGCAGAACCTACAAGGATGTTTCTTACAACACAGCATCAGACATGCAAGGTCTACTATACTAGGTGTAGAATAAATAAATTATGAAGCTCAGTGCAAAAGATAACTTAATTATTCTGCCAGCAGATAAGGGAAAAACTAAAGTTATTATGAAGACATAAGAGTATTTGAAGAAGATCCAGAACCTCTTAGATCTTACAACATGTAAGTGATGTGATGCAACAACCAAAGTATTACAAAAAACTAATCACCTCATCATCAACACTTTGTCAATCTTACCTGAAGTGCACAACTGCCTTTGCTGGACAGAAACCTTGCCACCATGCTTGTTAAGGTTACCAAAAATTCAAAAAGAGCTTGTGCCACTGCATCCAATTGTGAGCGCCATTGGTGGTTCTACATATAATATTGCCAAATACCTAGCTGAACATTTATAGCATTACATTGGACTATGCCAACAACAGCTCAATTTTGGGCAGCAGAAAGCAAGCCCAACAAAGGAACAATGCAGATGAGGATGGAAGGCGGGTTGCCTGGCTCCCCTATTTTGGGATACACATACACACACATGCCCCTGTGGCCAGATGCCTTCTTCAATGAGTCATTGACACTATGGGAGGATCAAAGGCAGCCTTGGAGATAGTAACATAGCAGTGAAAAACTGGAATTTGAGTACAATCAGTAAGTGACTAAGTTGTTTGATTACATCAGTGAATTTACACTTTAGTATGACTAATTGTGAATCCAATTTAGACCTTAATTTTATACTTCCTATCTACAAATAAGTTGAAATGAAATTTCAGCATATATATGCATCATCTTGAGTTTTATTTATGTTAACCATGGAAGGAACTCTGATCTCAGACAGTAGCTTAGCTGACAGTGCATTAATTTCGTAAACAGGAAGCAACTCAGTGTTATGCTACGTACATAATGGTGTTTTGAATACATTTTAATTTCTTCACTAATTAATTACAGACATCAAAGATGCAGTGAGGGTGCAGGTCACAACTTGTAAATGTGCCAGCAGATGGGATGGACCGGAAATATAAATATCTAATTTCTATCTGTATAGAATTATTATATTACTCAAATAAAGAAGAAAGAAGAG
Organism: Masticophis lateralis; assembly: GCA_030761175.1. NCBI lineage: Eukaryota > Metazoa > Chordata > Lepidosauria > Squamata > Colubridae > Masticophis > Masticophis lateralis. The sequence continues at coordinate 144,524,837 of JAUDYJ010000002.1, forward strand.
GAGGAGGAAAGCAGAAAACACTCTTTGTACTCTCCCAGTACTGGATTATCTGGTAAAATGAATGGGAAAGAGGCAGATTGTATCATTCTTAATTTTAATAAATCCAGTTTACATATCAGTATTACTATTGATAATGAATAAGCTGAGAATAGCAATCTAGACTTATTAGTCCTGATTTAAAGGCAGCCACCTTAATTACCCTCTGAAAAGACTGCTTCTTAAAAAGCTTATCCAATCCCAAGAGGGGGGACTTGTAATCGCCCTTGAAAGATAAGCAGCAATGGCGCCCAACAAATCTTACATGTGATGAGGCTGTCTGAGGATGCAAAGGCTAAGAGCAAGACAACTCCAATCATCTTAGGCTAGCTGATCTGAGAAGAAGCTATTCTGATATTCTTTGAAGCTCTACAGTATTAGCCAGAATGGCAATTATCTATGGCAAGAGAGAGAGAGAGAGAGAGAGAGATGATCTGGGCCTTCCGCAGGGACTGGTACCAATTCATATCAATAACTCCTGTGAGCACATTCACGCTTGGCATCAAACAGCGCTTTTACATACCAGCAGATGGCGGTGTCTTAAGACCTCATTTTCTGTCAAGATGCTTTGGAAAGGGTCTCTTTTAATTATGCAGTTATTATCTGCCCCAGACCAAAGGCTCTAGGTTAAAAGAGTCACTGACAAATGACAAATGTCTCACAATTATACCAACCTGCTTTGGACAGTATTTAATCCTGTGAGTTTTCATATCCTAATGGCAAAATTAAAGCTACCGTATTTTCCGGCGTTTAAGACGACTTTCTAACACACAAAAATCTTCTCAAAAGTCGGGGGTCGTCTTATACGCCGGGTGTCAGTCTCCTGTAACCAGGCAGACCAGTCCGAAAGGCTTTGACGAGCCTTAAATGGCTCTAAGGAGCCAAGCTGAATTGCCTGCTGAGTTGCCGCTTATCAGCTGAGTTACACGCAAGCCCCCTGTAAAAGGGAAAAACTTTCCTTTTACACAAGGCTGGCCATCCCAGCTGAGTTGCCTGATCGCCAGAGCTTGGATGGTCAAGCCCGTTTAAAAGGGAAAAACTTTCCTTTTATACAACGCTGGCCACCCCAGCTGCTAATTTTTGCCTGCTAATTGATACGTAGCAAACCCACCCCCACCCCCCACCCCCCACCCCCGCTTGCTTACCTTAGCTGCTAGCCGCAACGCTTGCCTTGCCTTGCCTGCAATCCATTGCATCAGTAAGCAACTAAATCTCCCTGCCTGCAATCAAGCAGGCAGGGAGTTGTGGACTTCAACTCCCAGAATTACTCAGCCAGCAAAGCAAAGCTGGCTGAGGAATTCTGGGAGTTGAAGTCTACAAGTCTTAAAGTTGCCAAGGTTGGAGACCCTTATTCTATTGGGTAAGTTTTTTTTCCCCTTTGGGAGCTTTAAAAAAAATAGTTAATTGGGGTTTTTTTTAGTTGTTCTTTTTTAGACCTAGCCATTTAAAGACTAGGTCTAAGTTTTAGGCTAGGAAGTTTTAAATTTAACTTTCATATAAAAATAATAAAAATAAAAATAATAAAATAAAATAATAAAATTTGTGCAGCTTTCTGAGATTTAGTGTGTTTCTGTAGAGTTTCATTCTAACTACACAAACGCACAAAATCTCACAAAGCTATATGTGGAATTTTGTGTGTGTAAAGTGTGAAAGTTGTTTTTTTGGGCTTTTTGTGGCTGTGTGAGGTTCCTGCTTGTTGCAGGGGCCATTTTGGGTCTAGCACAGCTGCTTTTACATTGTGGGTGAGCCAGTTGATGTTTTTTAATTTTTATTTGGTGTGCGTTGGAAGAGGGGTTGTCTTATACAGCAAGTATAGCCCAAACCCTATATTTTTACAGGAAAAGTCAGGGGTCGTCTTATACGCCCAGTCGTCTTATACGCCGGAAAATACGGTAGTTTGATATTGATAAATACTCGGAATCGTGACCGGCAAGGACTGAGGCGAGAGCAACATGCAACGGTAACTTTATTCAGCACTGTGAACTACATGACAACAACGTTCCTGTGTTGACAGCTCCTTTTATACGAACTGTCAATGCCAGCAACCAATCAGAACGGTTTAGAACTTTTCCTGCCCTCCACTAGGGGGAAACGGCCAGCGGCTTGGCTTAATATGCAACAAGTATAGTAGTTTAGGTGTTTGACTAAGAGTGGGGAAACCTGAGTTCTAGTCAAAACTTAGGTATAAAAGCCAGCTGGGTGACTTTAAGCCTGTCACTTTGTCTCAGACCTAGAAAGAAGGCAAGAGCAAGCCACTTCCAAAGTCTTTCCAAGAAAACTGCAGGAACTTATCTTGCCAGGAGCCATGACCGACTCAAAAAGATTCCACCGTGGCAAAGTTCATTTCACCTTTTCCTGGCATGGCACAATGATTATTTTTCTCAGTGGATGGCTCAAGGAAGAAGAAGAAAGAGACCAGAGAAGAAGTTGGTTGGGATTACCTAAACTGCCTACATCTTTGAAAGAGCTTCCTAAGTCAAGTCTCTTTGTAGGAGTCATCCTGAAGGCCACTTTGACGGATTCAAGGAAAGAAACCAGCTTTTCCAGCCGTGCTAGAAAATTGTATCAAAGAAATGGGCTTGTTGCTCATATTTATGGCTGTTTTAGCCAGCAGGTGAATGAAAGCTACTGAAGATCCAGATTTCTTCAAAATATCCAGAAGGTGGTGGCTATCTTAGATTTAATTATCATGAATTAAATGTAAAGTGCCTCTTGAACCCATCTCAGATTTCAAACCTCTCCTATTTTCTCCTCCCTTAATCTTAAAATATTAACTGATTTCAAGACTTGTAAGAATAAACCAATTATGGTACCTTGGAGGTCAAACAATAATAGTATTAGTTAATGGCTTCTGGGTTCATAGTGGCAAAGATTTGATATAGCACAAGGATTGGTTCCCGCCCCCTTCCTGCCTGCACCCAAGATAAAAAAAAAGCAGTGAGTACATGATGTTGTCATCTCCCAAGCCCTACAATTCTGTACTTATCATGATGTCTGATGCAAATAATGTTACATAATGATGTCATCACCTGTGCCATCTTTTGCTCCTTTGTTCTCCTTGGTTGTGTGCTGCTATTTCTCGAGTACACGGTTGTCTGTGTTTTACTGTTTATTCATTCTATATACGAATAAAGGGAACACAAGCAGAAGGCACCCGAGATCTGAATGAATGAAATAGCCTTATTAAATACTTTGTCCGTTACATACAGTAGTTTTGTGTTCCCTTTAGTTGTTTGAGCAGTGTATAAATAAGGCTATTTCATTCATTCAGATCTCAGATGTCTTCTGCTTGTGTTCCCTTTATTTATTTTTTTGAGCAGTATATTTGTTTCAAATTGTTCAACATACCTGTCAGTCTTTGCTTTATTATTAATCTTTAAGGTCATTTCTGTAATAATAGTATTCCAAGGTATTTTTAAAAAGCTAACAGGCGTTTTTTCAGCAATGATCTTGTATAGGTCAATTCCTCCTCCCCCCCAACCCCCCGAAAAGTCTTTTGAAGCCATATTTTATTTGGGGGAAAAAATTCAAGATGTTTTTGTTCATTGTACTAAGATTCACTTTTAGGGAAACAATGCATTTTGAAGTAAGGATGTTCATATAAAATTTTATTTTAAAAATGCAAGTTACTTTGTGAAGACTCTGTCTCAAAATCTGTTTTAGACATCTGTAAATGTCAGTTAGGTCAGCAGCTATTTTCTTAAAGGTTTTAATTAAATATACTTAAGGATGAGGCCATGTTAAGAATATTCTGCTTTAGCATTCCTGATGGGTTATGTTGAAGGAAGGACAGCTCTTTTGGAAAGATTTTTTTTTATTTTGTTTGCTTTTTTGACATGGAAACCATAAAAATCTTGTAGATCTGGAAGAAATGATGTGGTCATGAACTCTCCTTGTGCATTTGCCCTGCCCATTTTTTTCTTAATTCTGGCAAGGTGGTTTTATAGTCTTCTCTGGAAGCTTTAGGGCTGAGTCTTTATACTAGATTTCCTTCAATTTTCTTTTAATGCTTATCTTACATTCTTTAAAAAGAAGTAACTCTATTTTTAGATCTACTCAACAGTTCCTCTGTGTTTCCCAAATCAGAATAGTGAGACCACCAGTTTCTGGCAATTGTAGAAGCAAAGAGTTGCCAGAGCCACACAAATGTTTGGTGGAAAGTTTAAATGTAAGACCTGAATGGAGAAAGGCTATGGAAAGCTACAGATTCAGAGCAGGGGTGAAATCCTACCGGTTTGGACCAGTTTGGGTGAACCGCTAGGGATTATGGGCATCAGTTCACTGAACTGGTAGTAATTACCCCTCCTTGGCCCCACCCACCCACACCCAGCCGGCTGCCGCTCACCTCTTCCAGCCGCTCAATATTCCAGAATTCAATGTTAAATGCAGCAGAGAGAATGCTAACTTTTCTCCCTCCGTTCAGAACAGAGCTGCTGCAGCCTGTCCCTTTTAAGGTGGTCCCCAGGAGGGTGGGGGATGGGGGGGACCAGGTGGAATGGAGCTATTTTCGTGAAAGGCAGGAAAATGAGGAAGGGGATTTTCCTGCCTGTCATCCATTCCTCAATCTCAGGACAGGCTGAGGGAAGGATGGTAGGCAGGAATATTCCCCTCCCCATTTTCCTACCATTCGTGACAAGGAGTGGCTGGGAGGGGAGGGGCTGGTGAGGAGCCCCTTGATTTTAGTGGTCGAGTTGGCCACGCTCACCCAGTCACATTACCTGCCCCCCCAACAAGCCACGCCCGCAGAACCAGTAGGGGACTTTTTTTTAATTTCACCACTGATTCAGAGGCAACAAGATACTTGAGAGTGCCTAGGGACATTCACATTGCCTAAGTCTGAAATTCCTTAAACCAAACAATGTGGATTGCAGTGCAGTTGTGGAGCAGCCTCAGGGAAAAACAAAGTAGCTGCTTGAAGAAGTTGCAGGTGGGGTGAGAGCATATGGAATGCACATGAAACACCCTTTTGTCTTTGAATTCAAGACACTATACACCCCAAAGTAGAAATATCACCAACTCTCTTTTAACTATGGCACTTTTTCAACTTTTATTTGCAGTCACAGACCAAAATACAAATATGATTGCAAAAGAACATGGGGAAAGTAACATCATAAGCAGTTGGTATGGCACTTGCAGCTCTCACAGTTGTCCTCTCTGCTTTACTTTCATTATCACAATTCCCCTGCTTAAATTTCTGCTTGGCTGTATAAACATACAGGTCATTCTTGATGACCTATAATTTTCATTAATCTGTCTGTTATTGGCCATGATACAAAAAAGTGGCAAGCAGTCTTAATGTGTTAGAAGCCCTCCTGACTCCCATTGTCTTCTTTTGATATTCTTGTAAGTCATTAGCTTGAAAGAAAATGTGCTGAAAGGCAATGCTGTTCTCCAGAATAAAACAAACCATCACTTTTACTTAACTGGCAGAAAGCATTGCTGTATTTTCTACCTTGTTAGCCTGTTTCTCAGCAGGTTGCATCTGTCCTTTTTGGAGAACTCTGAGGTCAGCTGTTCTTCTAGTTACTCTTCTCTAAACCATGAATCTCCCTGGGTGATCCTGAGCCACCCACTGTTTCTGAGCTACCCTACTACAGTAGGTTGCTTGCAAAAATAAAATAAAGATGCGAAGATAAAAAGGAATGCAAAATAATATAAATGCTAACCTGAGTTTGTTGTTGTTTTGTTTTTTGGAGAAAAATGCTTTCTCAACCAATTCTGACAGGCTAATACAGCCCTTTGGGAAGGCTAAGAAATAGCATTGGGAGGTAAAAGGACAGAGAAGATCTTCATAAAGATGGCATCTTCCTTTCCTGAATAGAAAAATTCTCAAAGCATTTGATATTTGTCAGAAAGATCAAATTTCAACAGATAAAACACACCTGATCCTGGACATAATGAGGGATAGTTGAAATCAAATAACCTTTTAGAGTATATGAAAAGAGGAAAGGAACACTTATATGTTCTTCTAATTGGGGAGCAAAGGAATAGCAATAGAACTTAGATTTACTGCATATACCGCTTCATAGTGCTTTACAGCCTTCTCTAAGCAGTTTACAGAGTCAGCATATTGGCCCCCAAGAATCTGGGTCCTCATTTTACCGACCTTGAAAGAATAGAAGGCTGAGTCAACTTTGAGCTGGTGAGACTCGAACTGCTGCCAGTTGGCAGAATTAGCCTGCCATACTGCATTCTAACCACTGCTCCACATCATTCATTAGCAAAAGGCTGTCCTTTCTGTTTATAATTCCTGGCTAGATTTTGGATTGCTGTCCTACCGTGTTCCACTTCTAATGCCAGGATGATCTTATCACAATTACTGAATCCAAAACCATACTTTGGTTGCGCACATAATCGTGTGCAAGTAAGAATCCCTTGACAACAGAGGTAACCAGTTGAGGCATCTGAAAGAGGCCAGAATACTATAATGTTTGATGTGACAAAAAAGAGCCATAGATGTGGAAAAAATCATACGGACAAATCACATGTTTGCTTATTCCTATCCATACAGGAAAATGGTGAGTTTTGTACTAGTCTTCTTTAGCTTGGAGCGGCATATTTCGGGGAGATAGTCCCTCAGATTCATAGCTTGAAGAGCTTTCCAATCAGTGGTGGAAGAAGAAATTACTTGGGTTGGAAGCAGAAGGGGGAGAAGATAAGTTAAAATCGTCTTCACAATTTTAGAATGTTAGAGACAAAGCTTTTTAAATAATTGTATTGGTTTTCAAAAAAGATACCAAGTTAAAAGGTTCTGCTGTTCTGCAGTGAATTAGTAATGTGCCTTGTTTTCCACAAGACCCAACCAAAGCCAGAAAGGTGATGGTTCATTTTTGTTTATTGTTAATGAAAACTAAAATGCTCAGGGCTGTTTTATTAGTTTCATTAGTTTCTAGCATTAATTGTGGGTACTCTATAACTGAAGGTTTTAAAGAAGAGATTGGACAGCCATTTGTCCAGAAATAGTGTAGGATTTCCTGCTTGAGCAGGGGGTTGGACTAGAAGACCTCCAAGGTCCCTTCCAACTCTTATTATTCTATATTCTATTTATTACAGTCCCTGTCCTTCATGCCTGCATTGAAGTTTAGTTCTGGACTGCATACCAGATTCCCTGCGTCATTTATTCTCTGCAATGGTATGAATCTGCCCTATTAAGGTGGATATGAAAATTTAGTAAAACTGGTTTTCACCTTTTTAGAGGAACTTGACCAGTGGAGACAAGATTCCTCTGGAAGGTTGCCCAGGAATGGATGAAGATATATTTAAGATGAGAATTCAATTGGTGAGTACATGGAAATACTCAGGCTGTTCTCTTGGCAAGAGTATAGAAATAACTTGCTTTTGCCGTACTTCTCTTATGATGTTATTTCCTCTTGTCATCTGATTTCCCAGTCCTGCAGATGGCAGCATTTGGCTGATGTTCTCAAACTCAGAGGTAGCCTGTTCAGAATCTGGATAGATTTCAAACTGTAGATCATTAGATGTCCATTAATACACCAGGCTTTAAGCTTGACTAATACCGATCTTTGGAGAGGAGGAATCCCAGGGAATTCCTTAGAAAAATACAATTGCACTGCTTGGAAAGAGTTTGTTTGTTTATTTATTTAAGAAAACAATACTAGTTTTTCAGCAAATAATTTGCTTTTAAAATGTCTTTGATTTGCTGAGATGGAGTAATGGAGTAATGGAGGCAGGCAACTTTCTTTTGTCTAACCATCTCTTTGAAGAGAAAGGAATCTATTTCAGGAATTTTCAAGAAACCCAGTCATACAGATTGGGGAAAAATTGCTTTACCTTTTAATAAGAATGTATCTGACTCAAATTTCTCAGATCTTTACAATAAACCAAAATGAGGCTATTCTTCAGTTTTGTTACCTTTCCAAGTAATATTTTTAAGCCCTCCTCTCAAAATATACAATAATAATATTGCAGAAATACATGCAGAAGAAATATACAAATATACATTATAATAGGGAAAATTGGAGATGTGATGACTCAGTAGCTTAATGATGCTGGATTTGGTCTCTGCTCTAGCAGTTCGAGTCCTAGCACTGTGATGGGGTGAGCTCCTGCCACTTGCCTCAGGTTCTGCCCACTTAATACCGGTAGTTTGAAAGTATGATCTATGCGAGTAGATAAATAGGTACCACTTTGGTGAAGAGACAAGCCCTATGCAGGCAGGCAGGCAGATTCCTGCCAGCTTTGAACCTTCTCATTTGTGATGCCTGTTTGCAAAGCAGCTCTGGTGTAGGGAGCGGTGGCTTGGATGGTGCAGCAGGAAGAGCCTCTGGTCATTCTTTCTGCTGTGACGCTAGCTTGCCTTCCTGTGGTATACCTTGGGAAGTGCACCAGCAAGTGTGTACCACAACAGAGCTAGTAAATCGGCAGCCAAACATCTACTCTGCATAAGCATTGTAGTCTCGTGGCTAATGTAACAATGCCATATAATAGTAATAATAGTAATAACAACAGCAATAAGGAAAATTTATTTCAAAATATATAAGAGAGGTTTTACAAACACCTACAAGCTTTTTGTCACAAAAATTGGGGCTGTCTATGTATGGTCAATAAAAATACCATGCATGCAACATCAAAAAACATAACTTTTGAAAAATGACCACTGTCCAAGATTCTGCCATAAAAAAATATAAGCATTTTAAATATGTGGACCTTTCTTGAAAGAAACAGTATCTTCCTAAACAACAGTAATATACTTCATTATACAAAAGGCAAGGATGTATGGTGAGTCTCGCCCAGCTCCAGTTGTTAAGGCAGCTACTTTATGGAGCTACCTGTGGTAGAACAATAATTTCATCCAAGCTCTGAAAATTATACAAAACCATTTCCTTAAAGGCATAATGATGCTTCTGCCAGGAACCCTGTCCACTCTTCTCCAGACAATCACTCAGCTTCCTTTAGGAATTGCTCAGGTTCAGAAAGCCTGAATTAATTCAAATACACCTGGCTGAAGGATAATAAATCCCTAGTTAGCTTGTCCTTCAAAGTGCTGAAGCATCAGAAGGCACGGAAATCATTACCGCAATTATTGTTTTCCTCATCTACGGTATAAATATGCCTTGTTCTAGAAATTATTGTTCTACCACAGGTAGCTCCATAAAGTAGCAGCCTTAACACCTGGAATTGGGTGAGACTCACCATACAGCCTTGGCTTTTGTATAATAAAGTCATGATGAAAAGCTAAGAGACTGAATCTATTTGCATGGCTTAGTAAGCTGAAAACAGATCACCAGAAAGCTGGCTACCTCATTATTATAATGTCCTTGACAGGGTTATAATCCTACAATATTTCATTCTACACTAAGAGCAGTGAACCATGGACAGTACCACAGAATCCACGGTCCCAGATTGAAGATTTGATTCGTTGCTTGTCTGTCTATCTGTGGAAAGATCCTTAAGGGTTGGATATTGAACATTTAGATATGGATGATAATGTGTGTTTGTTTCTAAGACTATTTTGCCTGGCTCTCCTAATACATGACTTTGTTCACCTTGGCAGGCAAGTGATTGTAAATGAGGCATCATCTCAACATGACGATCAAAGTAGAAATTTGAAATTGCATGATATCTCTAGATATCATCTGTGAACCAGAGGCGGTATTCAGCTGGTTCGGACCCGTTTGGGTGAACCAGTAGCGAAAATCTCCTGTAGGCCCGCCTACCCACCCCAGTTCTATGCTGTCCTATTTGGGGATGTTTTTGAGCCTGGGCGAATGCGCGGAACCTGCACGCATGAGCGAAGCGCATGCACAGAAGGCAGAGGTGGGTTTCAGCAGGTTCTGACCAGTTCTAGAGAACTGGTAGCGGAAATTTTGAGTAGTTCGGAGAACCAGTAGTAAAAAATCTGACTGGCCCCGCCCCCATCTAGTCTCTGCCTCCCAAGTCCCAGCTGATCAGGAGGAAATGGGGATTTTGCAGTATCCTTCTCCTGCCACGCCCACCAAGCCATGCCATGCCCACCAAGCCACGGTAATAGACCAGTAGTAAAAAAAATTGAAACCCACCACTGACGGAAGACTGTGCACATGCATGGAAGTGAGCACGCACACTCACATTTGCGAACCTGTAGGGAAAGTGAATACCATCCCTGCTATGAACCATGCATAAAGATGGATCAGATTTTATGTCAAATGAGAAGAAATTAACTTAAGTTGGGAGGGGAGAGATTGACAGATTCACCCATTCTTATTTGGGCCTTGTGGCTAATCGCTACACAGTGGGCATCCCAATAACATATTAGCAAATACAAAGCAGCCTCCACAGACTTCTTAGTCAAGACTGCCCCTAATTAATAAACCCTGCTGAAGCTAATATGATTTCCTGAAAGCAGGTAATATTTTGTTATAGCAAAAATATCAACATCTGCTTTGATAACCATAGAGTAGAATTAAAATGATTGTATATCACAAAATACCTCAGAGTAAGACACCTTTTCAGAGCATCATAGGTGAGTCAACAGCCAGGTCAGTACAAGTCCACAAATGTTACCCACAGATATTTAGCATACTTTAGATACTTGCAATTATTCTTTTAGAGTTAACAAATCTGAGTCATTACTCCCTGTTGCTCAAGCAGTTGATGTTGAAATCCATTGATTAATACTATTAATATCTTGTCTTTCATAATGGTTAAGAAAGAGTCCGATTTAGTCTGGGAAAAGGAGCATGCTGTGGGCCCAGTTTGTTAAGGAGTTCTAGCCGAGTCTAGGACAGAGTCTCCAAAGACTTGTGGATTTCAATTCCCTAGCCAGCCATGGGATTCTGAGAATTCTGGGTAAGACTTTAAGTCCACAAGTCTTAAAGTTGGCAAGTTTGGTCTAGGTCCTAGATCTAGGGGTGTCAAACTCACGTCGTCACGGCGGCGTCATGTGACGTATTGGGACTTTTTCCCCCTTTGCTAAACTGGGAGTGAGTGTGGCCAGCCCGTGACACATCTGGCCCGCTGGCTGGGAGTTTGACAGCCCTGCTCTAGGAGAAGAGCCTTTTCTACCATGTTCCCCTCACTTTGAAATATCTTGCCACTGGAGGTGAGATCTGCCCCCACCCTTTTGGCTTTCTGGATAGGCATTAAAACCGGGCACTTTCAGTTGGCTTAGGGCCCTGATGAGAGCACTAAATGCCAAACTCATGGGATCAGGTTGTCATCACAGGGGTGGGCGTGGTCAGTACATGTCGCATCCAGCCTGCGGGACACAAGTTTGACACCCGTGTTCTAGATGACTAGTGAATTAATAGGAAAGACTCTGCCACCATACTGCTCTTGCTCTTAGTTTTCTAGCTTTTTATCTAATTCCTGTTAATGTTCTATGTTTATGATTTTATTGTAAGCAGCTCAGAGTTGCTCTGGGTAGTGAGACGGGCAGCATATAAATGCAATACATACATACATGCATTTTGCAAGCTAGTGTGATTTTTCTAGAACTTTCCTGGGCAAAAGATAGGATGCCATCGTGGATGATTAAGGCTAATAGCAGCAATCTGATATGACTTAAGGGGATGCAAGGATCAAACCTTGATGGAACGTCAAGTAAAGGGAGCTTTCAGTAACTAAGTAAAGTTTCCAATGATCTGCTGGTACTCAGAAAACTTAAATTATACAGTATATGAATCAGTGCAAAAGAATTATGCTTCGTTGTTATAATTATAGAGCCTGGTTTTATTGTTCTAGTAGTCCAACCTCTATTTGAACAGCCACATGTATTACATGATAACCCAAACAGAACGAATTAAGTGGAACAAATTAAAATAGCAAACGATTGATTTTTAATTTGAAATTTAATTTGAAATTTAATTTTTAATCAATTTGATTTTTAAGAAGCATGGGAAAATAACAATCTTTTGATCCAACATCAACATTTCATCAGGGAAAAAATCTTCCTTGGGGGCCAGCAGAGACATTATTACCACAGTTGCCCTGTCCTAAGACTGTACTTCCTGCATTATGTGCATGCATGAAGTAGAGAGAGGAAAGGAAGGAAGGAGAACTGCCAAAGGTAGTAAACATCACCATTTATTCTCTATTGGGATCAATCTCAGATTATCTCCTACTGTATTGTCTGTCATACACGTAAACAGTGAACTTTGGCAATTAGCAAGTGCTCCTTGGTTTTTCCTGGTCCCCAAATGAAGAACCCTTTAACCAGGGGTGAAATCCAGCAGGTTCTGACAGGTTCTGGAGAACCGGTAGCGGAAATTTTGAGCAGTTCGGTGAACCGGCAAATACCACCTCTGGATGGCTCCAGAGTGGGGTGGGAATGGAGATTTTGCAGTATCCTTCCCCTGCCACGCCCACCAAGCCACACCATGCCCACCAAGCCACGCCTTCAGAACCAGTAGTAAAAAATATTTGGATTTCACTACTGCCTTTAACTCAGTTGCTGTTTTGTAACACTTGATTAGCCACACCAATGAAGAAAGTGCAATATTTTCATAATGAAAACAAGATCAGAGTTGGGTTAACTACGTTCCATTCCTAAAACAAAAGTAAACAAAGGTAGTTGGATGTGCAAGAAGAATCCACACATATGTCCTCAATCCTTCATCTCCTCATTAGATGAGATTCTGATGAGAAGCCATTCCCAAGCATTGTTTGGGTGATTGCCATCGTTGCGTCTCACTCCAGTGAGAGCTGGATGACCAGATCCTTCGCTGTTCACTTCACTTGAAATTGCAGCAATTGGTTTAGCTACTGAATAGAGAATTCGTTGTCCACAGAAGATGGCAACAACCAAACCACATGCATAAAAGGAAACTGTTCTGGTAAATTTGGGGAAAAAAGACACAAGGGGGCAGTGACTGTATACTTTCCTAACTTTCATTTCAAGTTTGCTTTATTTCACACACACACACACACGTACATACTTATGTGCGTACGTACATATAGGCAGCTGTAAACTGTAACCAGAAACTCACTGTGCAAGAATAAGCTGAACACGGTGCTTCAGAACAATACTGAAATGCGATCCTCGCTGCTATGGCGCTTTAGCTAGTTTAAAAGAAGTTAATGGGAAAAGATTGCCTGGGTGAAGTTGCACACCAATCAGCATCATGTTTTAGATTCCGTTTTAAAATACTGTTAAGTATGTAGTACAGAACTAGGAAAAGAGTGGGGGAATCACTTTCTGGCAACTTATAGAGTCACTGAACAGAATTTCCTGCCAATTTGAGATAGGAAACTCTCCATAGCTGTAAGTGTAAACCATAATGTGGTTTAACATGGCTGAGAAGAAAATCCCAAATTTTCTTCTCAGCCATGTTATTTCCAGAGATTTCCAGAGATCTCCAGAAATCCTATTCCCTGCCATTTTAGCTTTCTTGCTTCATTTACTACATTCCCGGCGAAGGGAGGGAGGGAGGGAGGGAAGGAAGGAAGGAGGAAGGAAGGAAGGAAGGAAGGAAGGAAGGAGGAAGGAAGGAAGGAAGGAAATGTGATCTCAGACCATCAAAAAGTTGCTGCCTTTAATCATCCACCACCTAGAGATAGGCTATATTGATGGACTATGTTAGTAGTCCATCAATATAGCCTATCTCTAGGTGGTGGATGATTAATATGCCATAGTATATTAATGCAGTATAATGCAGTGACAAAGGTGCTGAATTGAGACCAAAGCCTCAGGCTCAGCCATGTAACTACTTTTTCTCTGCTCAACCTGCTCTGCTCTGCTCAATGACTCTCCACAGTGTCATTGTGTATATAAAATGAAAGTTGACCCCCATGGCTGCTACTTAGAGATTTCTGGGGGGGAAAACAACATACACATATAAGAAATGTTAAAATGGAGCTTCACAGCAAGATGCATATTTACTTTTGTGTAGTGTCTGTAAAAAAAACAAAAAACAAATGTGCAAATAGGAAAATGGGAGGAACAACTCACTAAAAAATTATGTTGTATATGACAGTACAACCCACCAACTTCAGTGGAGTTCTTACCAGTGATGGGTTACAAATTTTTTTTTACTACCAGTTCTGTGGGTGTGGCTTGCTGGGCTTGGCTTAGTAGGCATGGCAGGGGAAGGATACTGTAAAATCTCTATTCCCACCCCACTCCAGGGGAAGGTTACTGCAAAATCTCCATTTCCTCCCAATCAGCTTGGACTCCGGAGGCAGAGAATAGATGTAGGTGGAGCCAGTCAGAGGTGGTATTTACCGGTTCTCCGAACTACTCAAAATTTCCGCTACTGGTTCTCCAGAACTGGTCAGAACCTGCTGAAACCCATCTCTGGTTTTTACATATACCTAAAGCTACTTTTAAAATATGCAACCCGCAACCCTCTTCTCCACAGAAAATGTCAAAAGGCCTTCCTTTTCTTAATTCTTTGTTTCCTGTCAGTGAGCTTAATTGGATGCCCTCAGATGCTGGGTTTATGAGGAAAGGTTAGCCTTCTCAGGCACCAAAACCAAACCTTCCCCTCTAAGGAACCCTAGATCTTTGTGTCCTAAGCATCAAGTCAGACATTCACTGCAAAACATCTGAGTTTTTGCAAGTTCTTTTCTTGGGAGTTTTGTAAAAGCTGCAGAATATACCTCCCATCTTAAAACAAAATTAAGCCTTAAGCCCCTTTTCGTGTGAATGAAACGTAAGTTCAGTACTGGAAGTGTCTCTGGGAGTAATAATAATTTTAAAAAGACAAAATACAGTGTCTTGGCTGAATGGCTATGTTTAAAATTGCTCCTGAGAGAAGTAGATGATTCCTTGAGGCTGCTACTGTTATGTGCCATTATTTTGCTAAATTCTTAGCAACTATATAGGCAGATTTTCTGCAGAATAAAGCCATTGTTTTAATGCACATTTTTATTCTAAAGGGCTCTACTGATTGAGTCGTTTTAGATCTCCAGTTGTTTAGACATGCCCAGTTTTTGAGTACTACCAAAAATCTAGTAAATCCTAAAGTACAGGTTCAGTGGCCACTTTCCCCAGCAAAAGTAGATAGGTGTGAGGATAATATGTGTTTGGAGGGGTGTTTGATGTACTAAATCTATAAATTGTTACCTTTCAAAGATCCTTTCAAATGCAAGGCATATCATTTTGGACCTCATTCCCTGCTTTCAAGAAAAGAGTTACACATGATTCCTGTTCTGCTGTTGTCTTCTATGGAACTCAATAGTTTTCTGATAGATTTAGAAGGTAAGTATCCAAAATCGTTAGCAGGTTCATAATGTATATTTTGCAGTATGGCTGACTCAGAAATTCTGGGAGTTGAAGTCCACAAGTCATAAAGGGGCCATAATTCCCCACCTCTGTTCTAGGGGCTTGGAGGCAAAATTTGGTTGGAAGGTATGAGATAAATCCTTTGGAGCAACAGATGTGCCTCTCCTCCTTTAGTAGTAATCAGTTATCACCTTTGCTGAGTCTTAATTCATTTAATAATAAATCATATGATTAATTGTGGCCAAACATTTGAGAATCACATCATAAAGGCAAATAGACTTGGCTATGAGCTGTGGTGGTGCAGTGGTTAGAATGCAGTATTGCAGGCTGACTATGCCAACTGCCAGGAGTTCAATCCTGACTGGCTCAAGGTTCACTCAGCCTTTCATCCTTCCAAGGTTGGTAAACTCAGGTCCCAGATTGTTGGGGGCGACAGGCTGACTCTGTAAACTGCTTAGAGAGGGCTATAAAGCCCTGTAAAGCGGTATGTAAGTCTAAGTGCTATTGCTATATACAGAATTCTTCACACCTGAACAGCCTCTCTTACATTTCCTACGAATGAATTTATATCCATGGCAGAACATCAGGATGGACCATTTCTTCCATCCCTGGCTGTGCTTGTTTGCTTTTGCAAAGTCACACTGCTTCATCTGTTTATTATGCAGATGCTTTTGATCTTCAACCTTCCGGCCTGGCTTTGAAACATAAAATTACACAAATTGTGTAGAAAAGTAAAAAAGGGGGGAGGGAGCGCAAAACGAGCCTTTGTTGGTAGGCACATGGCAATTTTCTCTTTCTGTTCTGCCATGGCATTAACTGGCCAATTGCTTCACGTACAAGGACGGCAGAGGCAGGAGTGTTTGAAGAGCAGCTGCAACTGGACGGTATTCGGGACAAGAGATTTGGGCCCTTGCTGGTGAAATCCTCTTTTCTTCATTGCCACAGACCGCCCGATGACGCATTCCCTTCTCTGTTCTCAGAGAGATCTCAGATAAACCACCCCTATCAGCTGGAAGCATCGCCTTTTAAATAATAGTTTCAGGCTGCTGGTCTTAGCCTTCAGCCCACAGTAAGAAAATAACTGGTTGATTTCCAAATGAGGAACATTAAGAGCCCAATGGAGATGGAAAGATACTCTGGGTACTCTCTTGAGTTCATTTGGACTGTAGCCTGGAGACATGCAGAGGTGGGAGGTGGCACGTAAAACAAGACATCGCCCTGCCTTTCCAAACTGAGATTGCCCTCTGGTTAGCAATAAAAATCCTCTTAACTCATCCCCTGCTTCCCTCCCCCCCTCCCCACAGATCCCTCTGCTCTAAAGACTCCTAGTCACAATTACCCTCCCCCTCTTTTTTTTTCCTAAAGGCTCTTTGAAGACAAGACCCTTGGTCTCTTCAATCCAACAGACACCACACAGCCATCATTTATCATTTTTTTTAGCTTCTGAAATTTGGGAGGGGATGGCTAATTGCTGACTTCAGCTCTGGTATCTCTCCACCCACCCACCCACCCACCCCACGTGTAGTTTCCTGAGTCATGCCATCTAGATACCAGGGAATAATTTTTCTAGAGCAGGGAACATTGGCACGCTTCCCTACTTGGCATGGAGAGCTCTGATGGAGACTTCAAACACAAGCTCATTCCAGTACTGAAATCAGCCTTGTGCAGGGAGGGGGTTAGCTGAAGCAACTTAATGTGTCTGCACCAGGACCTGATGCACTCAAGCAATACACCCAAAGGCATACATTAACCTGGGACAGAATGTCCTGCTCGAATAACTCTGAGCAACCTGAGAACACAATATGCTATGAACATTTGGAACACTAAGCAGGTATTCTGACTGAACACGGCTTGGATGACAGGCTGCTGGTGAGCTCTCCCTCGTGTGCAGAGATTCTGGATGCTAAGGAGGACGTTCTAAAATGAAAAGCGCAACCCAGTGAGCAAATCATGAAATAGGCACTGCATCGTCCCATACAGTGCATCTGTCTGCAGATCCAGGTGGTAAAGGAGACCTGAATTCAGCTTTCTCAACCATGTGGTTCTCGTGTTGTTATCTCAGCCCACTGAGGAACACCCAGTATCATTGTTGTAAAATCATTCAAAATAATATTATTGCACCTGGTGCTCTCCAGATTCATGGGACACCAATGCCCATCTATCGTGCTGGGGAGGATAGGAGTCTAGATAAACACAACTCAAAGCAGGGATGGGTTCTACTTATCTTTACCACCAGTTCGCAATGGGGCCGTGTGCACGCGCTTGCTTCGCTCGTATGTGCATGCTTCCTGATGACATTGGGGTCGGTGGGCGGAGCCTCCTGCCTGTTTTACTAGCGGTTCTATAGAACCGGTCCGAACAGGGGACAACCCACCACTGACTCAAAGGCTCCAAATTGGGGAAGACTGCTACCTAGAACATCCACCCAAACCAAAGCCAAGTATCAGCTTTGTCGTTTAACCAGAAAATATTTGAGAGAGGAGTGGGGTAACCCATGGCAGGCTGCAGAGGGACTCCATTCCCCGCCCTCCCCCCCCCCCCAGGCCATTTGCTTTCAATTTTAGTAGTTTTCTTAACAACCAGCGATGAGCCATCCGAACTATAGTGCTAAAATATGTCAGTAAAGCACGGTTTGGGTCTTTTTTTAAAAAAAAACACAAAAATTCTAAACCATCTCTCACTATTTTACATTTTTTAGAAAGCAGTCCCAAGAAGAAGAACGGTGTTTTTGGCAAATGATGCCATTGCACTGGGAATATATTTTTTACAGTCCTAAATTCTAGAAAAGGCTGTTTGCTGCTGCCACAGTCATTCATCATCTCTAAGTAAATATAGTAGGATCACTTCAAGTGACAATGTGCAAGTTACATTTTTAGGCCTGGATGATTACACAAAAGTAGCTCTGGACCATTGCACAGGACAAGTAGCAAGATACTTTTTAATGGGTAAAAGTGATCAGGGTTACAAAAATGTCTTAAAGGAGAAGTAAGGTTGCCATCTATGTCCCTTCGTCTTCTATCTAAAGGATTATTATAGGGAGAGTGCAAAGTTATCGAAGACTCTTGCAGGGAATGAATAAATCCTTTTCAGAAATCCTCTTTAGATTTCATTATGTACAATATGTATGAAACAGCCATAAGGTGCGCTCCTTCTTCTACAAAGCCCACTCAATACCCACCTCCAAAATAATGGGCTAAGAAGAATGTGCTCAAATTAATGATGGTTCTCTTATTTGCTGATTGCCTTGTCATCTTCTGGGCTCTGATAAGCTCCTGAAAAGATCTCCTCTGCACTACCACCAATGTCCCAAGAAACGTACGTTTGGGTGGGGATAGAGCAAGGACAAGTGGAAGACATGATATAGCAGAAGCACATGTGCAAGGAAAGCAAACTGGTTCTACCAGGGATTGGGACCAGAGCATAACCAGCTCCAACATTGCCCTTAATCAAGACCACAAAGATCATTTTTATGAGGTTCAAAAATATGCAAAATAACTGATTTTTTTTTTTTTAAAAAAAAGATCCTCAATAGAAATTGGCAAATTAAATGGGTAGGCCAGATAAAATGATTTCAGCAGGAGTGCCTCAACGGTCTAGCCAAAATGAAGGCCCCTAAAGAATACCAAGAAATTTCAGCAGATAAAATCTTGTTATTCGGTTGGCTGAAAAAATATCCCAGAACTATATACTGTATATATAATCTACTACTAATCTTTGTGGGGGCAGATATAAGTAGAAACAACAATATGCAGACTAGGATTGTGCCAGAACTCTGAAATTTAGAACAATTCACATCATACAAAATGAACTTCACATAAATTTTCGGGGTTTTTTAACAACCTGCTCACTTTGGATATAGCAAACTTAAGTTTCTGACTATTTCATTTGTTCATTTGTTTGGTTTTAAGTTAAAATCAATAGTATTTTTTTTTCTCCTCAGTGTTCTTTCCGCTATTGCTACGCTAATTTCAGTATACATATTGAAAGCAGATGAAAGCAAGGGAAAGACTAGCATACTAGTCTACCCTAACAGCATGTGTATATAAATACACACACACGTGCTCGCTCACTCGCACACACACACACACACACACATACACACATGGCTGCATCTGGAGCTCAAGTAGACCAGTGGATGAGCAAATGCTCACTTGACGCAATAAAGCTCGCTAAAGGACTGAGAGGTAACTTCTCTTTCCTCTCTCCTTTCTTGCTTGTTGTATTATTATAAATCTCTTTCTCTTTCTAAACATATTTCTGTTTTATCAGACACAGGGCCTAGAGGCTCAGCCTCGACTGCTCAGTCTCGACTGCTTCCAAAGATCTGCAGGAGAAAAGAAAATATGTAGATGATGTCCAGGTATATGTTGAGGGCTCCAAAGATGTATTCTTCTGGACTCATGGCATAGCGACGGTTCCCCATCAGGAGCTGGGTATCAAAGGCCAGAAACTAAGGAGAAAAAAGCAAACACAGACAGTGATTAAAATGCAATTTTTTGGTGTCCAAGGCATTGGATGGAGAAAATTGAAAGGTTGTTGGTTCCCCAATCCCTACTCCCAAATCCCATAATTTAAGTAAGAAGAAAAAAAATTGGCAGAGATGTATGAAAAAAAATGTGTGCAAAACCTATAGTCCTGTGCATGGATGTTCCCAGATACTTCTCTTGGAAGTGCAGCTAGATTCACATCCAGTAGTGGGATTCAGTGGTGGGCCAGACAGAATTTTAACAACCGGTTTCCCCAAACCAGCCCAAATCGGCTGAATCCCACCACTCTTCACATCTGTGAATATTCAGCTTCTCCTGACCAACTCTGCTCTTCACTATAGAGGTTCCCTTGGCTTGGATTATAAATTGAGGATCTTCTCCAGCCATAGGCCAACCGGAGCTCCAATATTTTCAATGACGGAGCAAGAAAATGGAAAAGGAATCATACAATCCAGTAGAAGTATCCTGATTTCCCTAGCTTGATTGAACTAGGCTTAGCTTTATTGTGGTTTGTCAAAACAAGCCAGTGGCTAGGTGCAAACAATATGCTAAATAAAATCAAACCACTCACTATGACTGATGCATATTTATTGGCAGGTCAGAATTTAAATATTAAAATAAAAAAAAATGGGTAGGCTATTCACTAGATTTACATCCTAACTTTTCTTTGGGATCCCAGCCGGGGACTTCTACCCTTTTTCCCCCAAAATGAGACATCCACTGATAATAAGCCCAAAAGGGTTTTTGAGTGCATGGCAATAAGGCCAAGCACTTATTTCAGGGTTCAAAAAAAGATAAAACAGGATCTTATTTTCAGGGAAACACGATACCGTTCTACTTTTCCTTGTAATAAACTAATGGGGTAGAAGATATGAAAGTCTCCTTTTCTTTTCCAATAGTTTTCAGAAGTGGCATAAAGTTGGCTCCTGAGGATTCATCTGGACTAGATTAAAATTGAAGCTAGAAATGAATCTGTGGGTTATATTCTTCGCATTATTGTCACATCCATACAAGCTTCATGAAGTGGCACTGCTAGTTCCACAGCGACAAATGAAGTGGTATTAATCATGTCAAACTTAGATGATTTAAATTTCAGACACCTGCTTTTCCCACTGAACGCTCCTTTTTTTTTTTTTTTTTTTGGTCCCTTTAAGTCAGCTTTGACTCCTAGCAACTGCCAGGCTGCACCTCTGAGTTTTCTTGGCAAGATTTTGGGAGTGGTTTGCCTTTACCTGCCTGCTAGAGCTTAGACAGAGGAACTGGCCCAAGGTCACTTTTGTGCCTAAGGTAGGAATAGAAGGTAGGACTAGAATTCACAGTCTCCCAGTTTCCAACCTGGTGCCTTAACCACAATACCAAACTGCTGCAAAAACATGCCCTGGCAATCATTTATATTGTATACCTTGCTGCTGCTTCATCCCAGATGATATATGAGGCAGCTTTAAGTCCAAATTGTATTTTAGCATCATTCAAACACCATCCCAGGCGAGGCTCAAGCTAATTTTCTATTATTATTATCTCTTTTACTCATTAAACATGAAACTCATTTAAACATGGACATTTAAATTGTGTCACAAATATCATTGACTGATGCTAATGGCTGATATGGATTGCTGCCAGCATCCTAGGTATCAACCAAGTATCATCTTAAAATATACAATGTTCTGAGTAGCGCAGTTTTTTGCAGTTCCGCTGGTGTTATTGCAGGAAGCTGCAATTTCTTGATGTGTTGTTGTTGTTGTTGTTGTTATTTTCCATTCTCTTTGCTTCATGATTGTTTCCTAAAATCCTCATTAAAGAAGGATTTTGGCAGAACTCGCCATTCATATTTGTGGTTTTGTGCCATGAGCAATCCTAGGTTATCAAAGGTGCAAAACGACATGATCAGAAAGCAAGGAGAATCGCTTTTCTTTGTTTGGAATTGGAAGTAGTAAGCTGGTTTATTCCAGTGTTGTTAACAGGATTACAGGAATAGGCCCGATAACCTTGTTGGCTCAAGGCACTGGCCCATTTAGCTGATATGTGTATATCTCTCCTATCGCTGAGTATTTGCGTAAGAACCACATTCAAAGGTCCAGAATCAGGAGCAGAGTAGATAAATGGAAACTGAGGGAGGGCTGGGGCCAAAAAAAAAAAAAAAATGAGAAGAAAACCAGATTTTTCAGGAACCCTGACAAAAAGAGAAAAATGTTCTAACACACAGAAGGCATGTATCTCAAATAAGGAGGTTCATTGCTATCAGATGGCTTACTGAACAAAGAAATAGGGCTGCCAACTGTTGAGCTAAAAACACTGCTAGCCCAGTGGACTGAATCTGCCCTTATAATATAATAGTGGATAGGGAAATGGTACATGGAAGAGGATCTGATGTGGGACCAGCTTACAACATTTTCACTGCCTCACTGCCTTTTTCTTTGGTCTTTGACTATGTCGCATTCTCTCAGCATGGCAGAGCCCAGAATAAGGAAGGAGCAAAGTCTATACAGCCAGTCTTCTCCCATGAATGTACTTGTTATCCATCCCTTCAATACATGTATGTGGCCTATAAGCTTCTAGCATGTGCCTTAAAAAAAAAGTTGATGGCTTTATTGAGACCATTCATTCATTCATCCACCTGACAATAGTTCACACTTCTGGTTGTTTTGCATTGGTGTAGAAATCCAAGCAATAAAACATGACTAGAAGAGGAGATTGGCTTTTTATGGGGATAAAAATCAGGCTGAGCATACTTTCCACCCACAGATTCGTATTTTGGGAACAGCTTGTTTGAAATGGATCACTGACACTATACTTTCCACAATCCCCTTATGTCTATGGCACATTGTAGCCTATTTTGTTTTAGCTTTCCTCGGCCTGCATGTTTCGGGGTGCTTTACTCTGTTTCAGATTCTTAAACTGAAGAACGACATTGTCCAAGGACTTCATCTTCCATTTGAAGGCAGTTGAGGAATGATGAAAATATTTTACCTAATTTCTATAAGATTATTGTAATATCATAAAAGGGACATGCAGATCTCACTACTTTTAATCCAAATATGGACAGACCTCAGCCTTAAGTCCCAAAGGTGCTTTTTCAAATTGGACTTTTCTTTCTTTAAGTTGCTGACTTAAAGGACTGAAGAACTGAAGAAGCTTCTTGGATGAGAAGTGAAACGTCTTCAAGGAAAAAACAAAGTCCAGTTGCCTTTTGAAAAAGCACCTTTGGGACAATCATGACCTGGATGACTGAGAATCTCCATAAATCTTCAGCCCTAGGGATATAGAATGTCCCTAAGCCGCATACTTTAAGCTGCCAGAGTCTTTCTGACAGCATCACCAGATTAATTTCCCATCACTTTGAAGGGGTAACATGTACATTAAAATAGGCTTCACGATGTTTTAAAAAAATCTACTTACAAGTCATGCAAAACAGAACCTCCTCATCCATGTCCATGATGTAACTCCAACCACTTTGCATCATCACCAAGCCCACTTTCACCCTTTGCTGCCCCTCCCTCTGCAAAATGATGACCCATATCCATTGACAGGACTAAGCAATACAAGCAATGCTGACTTACCATTGTAAATACAATTGCACCCAGAACAGCATAAATGGCCTGCAGCCATGGCACCTACAGAGAAAGAGACAGAGTTTTAGGGTCAAACCCAATAAGACAGAATTTAATATAACCTATGTGAGGACAGAAACATCCAAATGGCTGCTGAAAGAAGGAAGCTTTGGTTGATTCCCAAATAATGAAAAAGAAGAACTCTTTATTGGCCAAGTGTGATTGGACACACACAAGGAATTTGTGTCCGGTGCATTATCCAAAATAGAAATGTTTCTGGAAGAAGGAAAAGAACCAAGTGAGCATAATGATAGGTAGCCTTCTGGGTGAAAAATATAGGGAAGCAGATTCTAACTACTCCTAAATATTATAGGAAGCAGATTCTAACTACCTCTAAGGATATTTCAAAGGTAGAAGTCATTCATTTGTGGCACTGGAGTTTTCTTCTTGAAATGGTTGCAAAGTTCTCCTTCACCAGCACAGCAAACACGGTTAGGGATGCTGTATTTAACTGGGTTAAGGTCTTGATGAGGCTATTATCTTTCTAATCATTCAATTATTCTGCTTTGTAGGAATCTGGGACCTCTTTATGGACTCGTGTGCCTGCAGCATTCTACTGGTGGCCTTCTCATCCATGCTAATGGGACAAATTAAGGCTACATCTTTCAGTATCTAGTCTCTACTATTTCTATCACTGTGTATCTTTCTGTAAGCATATATGTGTAATTAAGGAGCTTCAGTGCTTTCATATGGTGAGGCTAATTAAAAAGCACCATTAAATTTACTTTGGACCTGAATAATTCAGACATGCAAGCAATATTATTTTTTCTCATTTTTGCTTCTGTTAATATTTAAGATGAATGTATGACTGGAATGTTATACATTTTTATATAGCTGATAACATCTCATTTGTACATTATCGGGCCTTGTGTAGATGACGGAAGCTTACATTCCCCTCAATCTGATTTTGAATAGTTATCGGTTTTTAGAACTATCATGTTCAAATAAGCGGGGTGGGGGTGGGGGTTGTTGTTGGTTTGTGTGTGTGTATTGTGGAAACCTTTTGCTGTTTTCTATAGGGATAGTAAAAAGGATCTGCACAGATCACACGGTAAAGCTTTTATTAGCTTGTTGCACTGTTAGGCAGCAATTATAAATGGGGGATCACATGAGTGAAGCTCCTTTATATAAAGAATATTTCTAGCAAGATTTATTTAAGGTCAAAGACCAAATAAAAATGGGACTTGCTACTTTTTCTTCAAGTAGAAATCACATTAAGGAAGAGGACAACTTCCTCTGGGTCAGGCTAGTTCACTGTATACTGTCTGTTTCTCAACCTCCATTCTTTGAATGCATTCAAGCATACCATTCATCGTCTTGTGATCGATTGGAACTAACTTCACATCATGATCTGTTCTAATCTGCAGACTTGCCCAAAGTTACAGTTGTGATCAGGAAAAAAACAACGAGAGAACGTGCTGAAAGCCATTTGGAGAAGATAGAATATTGAAATGAAACTCTTTACATACACAATTTTTTAAAAAAAACAATCATTTTCACCATCTTCAATGTTCCAGGAAAAGAAAACAATGCATTTTTACCTAGCTAATTTTTGTTTTCTTAGCAGCCTTACCAATCAGAGTTTTAGACTTTGGGCAAATTAAGACGTATAGAGGTCCAAGATGAGAGGGATCAGATACTCTGAGGACTGGGCTAAAAACTAATGCTAACCCCCAACTTGTCTGCTTTACTACGGTTCTGTGGGCATGGTATGGCATGGCTTGATGGGCGTGGCAGGGGAAGGATACTGTAAAATCTCTATTCCCTCCCCAATCCAGGGGAAGGTTATGGCAAAATCCCCATTTCCTCCCGATCAGCTGGGGCTCAGGAGGCAGAGAATAGATGGGGGTGGGGCCAGTCAGAAGTGGTATTTACCTCAAAATTTCTATTACCGGTTCTCCAGAACTGGTCAGAGCCTGCTGAAACCCACCTCTGGCTTAGATATGGTGAAAGGAGTTGGTAAATGCTATTTCCAATCCATCCATATTTTTTTTAATAGACCTCTATAAGGAGAAGAAGAAATTCTTTCTCCCAGAACTTGAAAATCCTACAATAAAATAGTGTAACTCTTTTCTCCCACACCCTGTCAGAAGCCTGTGGGTGGATTTTTTTTTCAAAGGTAATAGCAAAAGCACTTAGACTTATATACCGCTTCATAGTGCTTTACAGCCCTCTCTAAGCAGTTTACAGAATCAGCCTATTGCCCCCAACAATCTGGGTCCTCATTTTACCGACCTCAGAAGGATGGAAGGCTGAGTCAACCTTGAGCCTGGCGAAATTTGAACTGCTGAACTGATAATAGTGGATATTAGAAAATACTCCCACTGCAAATGACGTCTTCTTCTACTGCTATATGATAGCAACAGAAGAATGTGAATGGAAGTTCAAAATGGTTTCCAGTGGGAAACAATTAGCGATGACAAATGATCTCAGTCAACAAAGCTAATGGGAAGGCCAGCCCAGCCTAAAAACAAGCAAACAAAATACGCCTATCAAAGGGACCTCACCACGTAAGCCAGAACAAGATAATCTTAAACCCCCTCCCCTTTTTTTTCCTCCCATCAATATTTCTCAATATCTAGAAGGCTCCTGTGATAACAAATGGTAGAATGAAAAGTCTGTTGTTGGAGGGATACTAACCTGCCTCCATTCTACCCATTTCTTTCCCTCTCACAATAAATATTTGCCTCATGAGCAACTCAAAACTAAATGCAACCCAGTGACAAAACCTGCTGCCGCCAAAGTGATAACCAGGCCTGAAACACAGGTAATTGTTATGGCAAAACAAACTGAGATAAGGCTTGGGAGGAAATTACAGTTAGAACATTTAATCAGTGGAACAGCCTGCCTCCTGAAGCTGCGGGTACTCCAACACTGGAGACTGGACAACTATTTGTCTGAAATATTTATTTATTTATTTATTTATTTTATTTTATTTTATTTTATTTTATTTTATTTTATTTTATTTTATTTTATTTTATTTTATTATTTTATTTTATTTTATTTTTTTATTTTTTTATTTTATTTTATTTTATTTTATTTTATTTTATTTTATTTTATTTTATTTTATTTTATTTTATTTTATTTTATTTTATTATTTTATTTTATTTTATTTTATTTGGTTTATATGCCGCCCTACCTTCCAATGGACTCAGGGCGGCTCACAATAATAAAATGCACAAGCCACAATACAAAGTTAAAATCTAAAACCTAGTAAAATTTAAAATTTAACCCTTAAAACCTCATCAGTCCAGGGTTATAGGGTTTCCTGTTTCCTTGAGCAGGGGGTTGGACTAGAAGGCCTCCAAGGTCCCTTCCAACTCTTGTTATTCTATTATTCTGTTACTGAGCGAGAATATATAGAATGAGGGTGAGAACATGCCAATTAAATACCAGGCAATTAGCAGACCCCAGAACAGATTCTACAAACAGTAGAACAAAAGATCAGCAGAAGATGCCCGATAGGGGTTTTGAGTTTTTTTTAACTCATCTGTACTTTCCTCTCTTAAACAAGATATTCCAAAATTGTTTACCACCTCCATATGATAACTGACACTTCTCCTTTTGGCTGACAATCTGTCCCAAGCCTTCTGCCTTACACTAGCTATGCCAGCAGCAATTGTGATAAAAGCAAACATTTAAAAAAACAGAGGACAAAAATAAATCAAACCTAAAGAGTTTACTGACAAAGGAGAAGGGAAATGATTTCCCTTCCAAATATCTAGTGAGGTTCACATTATTGAACCATGTTTCCTTTCTGTAGTTTGATTAGTGAAGGTAATGCAGATATGGAAAATTAATGTACAGAAAAAAATTAAGATACAGATAGTCCTTAATTTACGACCATAACTGAGGCCAAAATTTATGTTGTTAAGTGAGAAATTTGTTGTGAGTTTGGCCCCATTTTATTACTTAGCACATTTGTTAAATGGATCACTGCGGTTGTTAACATTAGTAACACTGTCGTTAAGTGAATCTGGCTTCCCATTCAATTTACTTGTCAGAAGGTCGCAAACGGTGATCACATGCCCCCAGGACACTGCAACCGTCATAAATGTAAGTCAATTGCCAAGCATCTGAGTTTTATTCAGGGGACCATGGGGCAGGGGTGGCTTCTAATTTTTTTTACTACCGGTTCTGTGGGTGTGGCTTATTTTGTGGGCATGGTTTGATGGTCATGTGACAATTCTTTAGGATATAGCTGAGGTACTGGTCTACCCATTTGTTCTTGGAGCATTCCAATCTACCCATTTGTTTTTGGAGGCACCGGTCTACTCATTTATTTTTTGAGGCACCGGTCTACCCATTTTTTGAGCACTCTGGTCTACCACCACACTGTAGGGCACCACACTGATCAGCTGTAGGGCGGCCCGTTGAAGCGCTGCGGCAAGAATTTAAACAGTTTTTTTCCTTCTAGCGGATCAGCTGGGACTCGGGAGGCAGCGAATAGATTGGTGGCAGGGCCAAATAAAAGGTAAGAATAACGTGGGGAGGAGAGGGGCAGGAGGATCCAGCTCCCGAACAAAGAGAACCGGTTTGATGACGTCATATCGTCACCGCTACCGGCTCGGCCGAACCAGGCCGAACCGGGAGGAATCCACCACTGGACCATGGGGATGCTGCAATGGTCATAAGTGTGAAAAATGATAAGAAATCCCTTTTTTCAGGGCCATTGTAACTTCGAATGGTCACTAAGCAAACTGTTGTAAATCAAGGATTCCCTGTAGTGGGGGGGGGGGGTTGTGCTTCTAACTAAATTGCATCACTGAGCATAGAAAGATAGTTCTGCATCTCCTCTGCAACTAGACGTGGCTAAGTAACACTTGGTAGGATGCATATATGGATTTGGTTGGCAAAAATAGGAAACTTACATAATGGAAAGGAAGCGTAAAAGCCAGTATGATCCCACTAAACAGCAGCACCATCAGCATCACAAAGAGCACCCCCTGGCAAGAAGTAAAGTCATACTGTGGGAGAAAACAAGAGGACGTTAGTATAAAATGCATGGATTAACCTGAAAGTTTAGCTTTCTGGATAGCCTAAGTCAGTGGCCCCCAACCAGTGGTGAAATCCAAATTTTTTAACTACCGGTTCTGGGGGCGTGGCTTGGTGGGCATGGTGTGGCTTGGTGGGTGTGGCAGGGGAAGGATCTCCATTCCCACCCCACTCCAGGGGAAGGATACTGCAAAATTCCCATTTCCTCCTCACTCCTGGGGGAAGGATATTGCAAAATCTCCATTCTCAACCCAATCTGGGGCCAGCCAGAGGTGTTATTTGCTGGTTCTCTGAACTGCTCAAAATTTCCACTACCGGTTCTCCAGAACCTGTCAGAACCTGCTGGATTTCACCCCACCCCCAACCTTTTGGGCACCAGGGACTGGTTCCATGGAGAGAGGTTTTTCCACAGACCGGAGGAGATGTAGTTTCATGTGCTGCCTGCATCCCAGAGATGTGGCTTCGCTTGTTTGCACGATCTGGTTTCTGGCATGTCATGGACATTGAGAGTTGGGGATCCTGGGCCTAAGTAATGCATACATCTGCCTTTCCCAAATCAATATTAACCAGATGCATTGAATCTGCCACCTTAGAGCAGCAATGAAGTTGATATCCAATGAATCTTCAAGTCATAAGATTGAGGGGGCTCCCATAAATGAATAATAAAAATTCCCAAATATTTGCTACTTCATTTAGCACCCATATGGAACATGCCACCACTTTTTATAGCTTTTTCTACATGCTCTCTGAACATAATGTATATTATATATTGTATATTCCCTTTTATCTATAAACTCCAACATAGCCCTCAATACCAATCAGATCAAGAGTAGCTGTCAACACAGCATGAACAATAGAAAATGTTTGACTTGCAATGTGGAAAGGGCAAAATACTCTTTCAAATTATTCTACTTTATTTTTATTTTCTTGCTGTTCCTGCCTGATAAAGTCATTCTGAATGAGTGATGATATAGAATGTTGTTGTTTTTTTTAAACTCGTCCTACTATTTGAAGACGTCTTAAATGGCATTGTTTTCCCTCCATCTAAAAAGTTGCCAATTAACTTCATTCCCAATTGGGAGAAAATTCATTTTAACTTTTTGGTTGGCAATTTTTGAGCCAATTCTCAAATTTGGATAGGGAGAGGGTAGAGGGGCAAGTCTAATTCTGTGGAAAAGTTGCTTTTCGAGGCCACCATTACCTGCATGAGACGAGAAGCAGTGTAAGTTTGCTCAATGATGTAAATTCTAAAGCAGGGTTCTAAACCTCAGCAACTTTAAGATGGGTGGACTTCATCTCCCAGAATCTTCAACACATGTTAAAAGCTGTTGAGGTTGAGAAACACAGCTCTAGAGTAATCACAAAACGTTTGCCTGCTAACTTTAACAAAGAAAAAACTTCTCTGCTTACATAGAAGAAGGTAAAATCAGAGAACTATGGTATAAATGCATTTATGCACCTTGGTCTGGAAGCTAAATATGGTGACGGAAAGGCAAACCAAAGCTGTAATGCCCAAGCAGAGGAGGACAGACGTGGTGTTGTAGTAGCTGCAAAAGGAGTAATGACATGACATCGTTGAGAAGAGTCAAGCAGTCAACATCAGACATACCATAAGAAAGTCTGCTTAAAATTTATAAATTTGTCTATGGATCCATCAAATGGCCAATTTGTTGTTAATCAAATGGCCAATGTCCATCTTCAGGGTCATAGAAAACCATCTATGGGACTTTTTTTCTAATTGACCTCCAATTAATCCCAGCAATAAAAGTTCTGGTTTCAGTTGAACATTCAGTTGAACATGTAGGAACATTCCTTGTATATTAAGTGTATTTTTTAGAAGTCCACCAAGCACGATAAAATTATCATGTTGTGCACATAATAAATTCAAAGTATCTTTATGCAGTAGGGTCCTTGATGCTCTCTGAGCTTGATGGTTTTCTTGTGGAGATTTCATTACCAAACTAATTAACATCATGATGAAGTTACCTATTGCTAATGAAACATCAGCAAGAAAACCACCAAACTCAGAGAGCACCAAAGACTCTACGTTGAACCTACAAATGTTGTATTTTATCGCACTTTTAAACATTCTAAGACCATTTTTCTGCAGTCATATACCAATAGTGTATCATTTTGTAACAAATCTATTTTAAGTTTTAACAATGTAAATCCCAATTTTAACGTATTTAAATTTTAAATTAAAACATATTTTTCCTACTGTTCCATCAGTATATTACATCGAAAGTTCTTAGCCCTAGACTTTAATAGAACTTGCTCCTAGAAAAATACGCTCAGTATTTTGAGTCTCCCAATTTACGTTAGCTTTTGTATTCTTTTGCAAAAGCTTGCTGAATAGATAGGGGAAGCATAGTGGTTATTGCCCTGTTCAGTTATCCAGGATGCTTGAGTAACAGTATTGTTTTTCTGCTCTTCACATTTGCTCTCCCCGTGCCATTGGTTGGCCTTTAATAAATATAGAACAATAGAAATCCATCATGTTACTCTACATGGGATTGTTACAGCAGAAACAAAGAGAGGATTATACAAAACCCAAACCAGAGACAGACTGAAAAAGAAGATTCTTTCTTCCACCTCTCTCCAATTTATTCATTTTTGGGCAGAATTAGAACTACTGTACAGTAGTTGCATGCTATCAGCCTGATCTTGGTTGCCCGAAACGATGACATTGCAGAGGAGTAAAACTTTGGAACAGTCCTTCTGCTAACACTTCTTCTCCACTCATTAAAACCTTTCCCGACGTGCATTGTGAAGCTATAAACATTGTACTGTAGTGCAGAATAGACACAGAAGTGTGTCTATAGACACAGCAATGTAGATGTTTTCTTCATTGGCTATTTTATCTTGCCCATCTGCACAGGTACATTATCAAACAGATAAGACAGAGGTCCCAGAAAAATATGGTTTTCATTATTATTATTATAGAAAAAAGGATAGAAAATAAATTTGTAAGTTAACAATCAACCCCATTTTGAGGACTCGGTGGGGTGATCTTAAGCAATGCATAAGTAGTCCATTCCGTTAAAAAACACTGAACACTGATTTAGGTGTTTAAGATCTTACCTTAAAATGAACATATTCCATCAAAATAGTATGAGGTTTGGTAATCTTGTAAGATTTCAATCATTATTCATTGCCAGTTATATAGCAATAGCAATAGCCCTTATATACCACTTGACAGTGCTTTACAGCCCTCTCTAAGTGGTTTACAGAGTCAGCATATTGCCCCCAACAATCTGGGACCTAATTAAATAACATTAAATTAATTACAAGTTATAAAACAATTTTGTGTGATTTGAAATACTAAGAAAAATCAAGAGAACAAAAATAGAAATAACCACTGTAGCATTTTCCCTTTCTTAATCTTAAAGCTTTGGCTAACCAGTATCAAACCTTGAGTTTTATCAAGAATTTAATAAATAAGTATAGAATTAGTATTTGGGATTTTATTTTTTTTTAAATTAGATTTATATGCTGCCCTTCTCTGGAGGCTTACAATGCATTAAGCAATAGCCTTCACACTTTTGTATATTTTTTATACAAAGTCAGCTTATTGCCCCCACAAACTAGGTCCTTATTATTATTCCTATCTTGCTACTCTGTTTCCCGAAAATAAGACCTCACTGGATAATAAGCCCAATCGGGCTTTTGAGCGCATGTGCTAAAATAAGTCTCCCCCAAAAATAAGCCCTCCCCGAAAATATTTAAATGCATGTGCAGCCGGTCCCCCGCCATCTCCTCTGGTTAGGATTAGGGAGACAGAGCTGGAAATCAGGTAAGATGAGAAGAGGAGCCCTGTCTTGCTCCATACGCCCCAAAATAATAAGACCTGCCTGAAAATAAGACCAATCATTTATTAAAGGGTTCTAAAAATATAAGACAGGGTCTTATTTTGGGGAAAACATGGTAGCTTCTGTGCAAACCAGAAAAAGAGTCCATGTTAGTAGAAAACTGAGCTTGATTATCCCATTGACTTATTTTAATAGATTGTTTACCTGCCAAACAACTGCAGTTCATTGGATGCTGAGTCTAACTTAGGAAAAGGCATTGGGATAAATAGAAGAAGAGGATGGGCTTAGTTCTGAAAACAGAATATTGTGTCATAATGTCGGGTATCAATAGTACTACATGCCAATTAGGTTAAGTAAATATCATCACTTTCCCTAATATTGGAGATGCAATGTAAACGATGCTGAACCCTGTTGGGAAAAGTTGGCTAATTATAGGCAATTGTTTATTGGCTACAGAATTGGGCTACAATTTGGAAATTGAAGAATAATGGCCTTAGAAAGTCTAGAAATGAAAATCAAATTATATATTTGATATAGGCCTTGATTTTCAGAAGTAATGACTGCAGAAAAATGCAGAATGCCAGGGAAAAATATAATCACACACACACACATATAAATACCCAGCATGTTATTCAGGTGCCTAGTAGGAAATTTACCTGGAGATCATTCCTGTCAGGTAAGCCATGGACAGAGTCTATAAAAATAAAAATCTTTAGTTACTGCAGAAGCAAAAGCTGGAGGCTAAGAAGGAAAAGGGATGTAAAACTGTTTATGGATATCATTCTTTGAGCCTATTCAAAACACCTGAGCTGAAAGACCACATCCTAGAGTCTTATCATATTCCATAACCATCCAACCATTTTATGGTTTATCTCGGGTAGAAAAATTAGGAAGAGAATAAGTAAGGTTTTAGGCAAACAAGAGGTCCTTTTAAGAAGCAATCATGCTGAACCTGGACATGTGAGGCATGAGTTGTGGTTAACTAGATAATTGTGCAAGTTAATGAAGGTACTGCACAGACAACTCAGGCTGAACAGCTATATGCAGGCCAGGTTCATAGACTGAAACTCCTACTATTCTTGTTAATTGATTGATGTGCTTGGTTTATTTACTGCACCAATAAGGAGCTGGAATCTTCAGGAGTTGACAATCTATTCCTTATTGATCTACTGGATGGATGCCACCTGTAGTGCATGCCATAATTAGTTGTGCTTGGAAATAGATGGGGGATAAACCTTAATTTACAGATTAAGGTGGGAAGTGAGCTGTAAAAGTCCCCTAGGGCTGAGCAACTGTCCCAGCACTGATTATTAGGCTACTTACAAAGATGCTGAGGAGGATCAGGTTCCATGGGAAATACCTCCTGTGAATTAAATGAAAGGGAGCCAAGTGAATCAGGTTATCCAAAGTGCATCATCGGGAAAAGAAAGTTGTACATCATTAACTTGCATAATAAGATCATTAAAGAACAACAGAGCAATTAAAGCAATCAGGCCACAGCATGTACAATTTTGCAAGAACCCTGGTTACACAAAAGGGCCTGATATCAAGGCACCACCTTCATTTGAATGATGGCTAAGCCTAAAAGCACAGGAGTTACTGAGTGAAACATTTTTATGGCATGAAAATTAACTCTCACCTCCTAATAGCTGTGGATGAAGCTGGGCAGCTATTAAAGAGGCAGCTAGAACTGATTGAATAGCTAGCCAGCCTAATTTGGATCAAACATTAGCCAAGATATTACAGCATTGAGATACATCAGTCCTTTCAAGCAAAGTAATCAGATGAATGAGAACTTTTCCTTTCCTTTCTAAGCCGATGTATAACATATAATAAAGTAGATATATATAGTAGAGAACTTCCCCCAACCATAAAATGCCAAGACATAGCATGGAAATATAGGAAATGTCTTTTGATGCAACTGAAAGATAGAATCAGAACTAATCACATTCATTATGTGAAGCTGTTTTACTTTCTTCTTTCTTTCTTTCTTTCTTTCTTTCTTTCTTTCTTTCTTTCTTTCTTTCTTTCTTTCTTTCTTTCTTTCTTTCTTTCTTCCTTCCTTCCTTCCTTCCTTCCTTTCCTTTCCTTTCCTTTCCTTTCCTTTCCTTTCCTTTCCTTTTTTTCTTTCTTTCTTTCCAGAATTTTTCCTTTTTAATCCCCTTTTCCCTCTCACAGAATATTTCTATGTATTGAGAACTGAGAATTTTATCCTAGACTTGCAGATGAAAAAGGTAATGACTTACCATAGTTAAAAATTTGGTGGCCATATTTGGTTCTTTAGACAGGCCAACAAGACTAGCTCAAGTGATGTTAGAATATCCACACTTCCACTGTCGCATGATCTCTTCCCCAAACAGAATTAACCCCCCACAAACAGTCCAAACCCCTTGTGTAATTTTACCTTGGTCCAGAGCAGCAGGCAAGGATCAAATAGGTGATAAAGAAAACGGCACTAGGAGGAGAAAAGAGAGAGAGAGAGGAAAAAAGAGAATGAACCAAGGGGAGGAGAGGGAATCCTGCCTGCTGTTGCTCTGAATCTTTTCTTTTTTCTACCTTAGATGATCATTGGTTAACAAATTCTGAGTAAAAAAGCACTATATAAATACTAGACATAATAATTCCTTCTATGACTGGGGCCTTGACGAGGCGAAGGGGCTTGTGTGGGTACATGAAATTGTGGACTATGTCGTTGGACATGTGTATGTACAGAAGGATCTCCCAAGGCAAACAGGCCATGAGGAATATCCCAGACTAACAGCAATCATATCTGCCAACCTCTATTGGACCAGCATGGAAAATTATGGTCTATGTCTTCCACAGGCTAATACAATCTCAAAAACTGCCCTCTCTCAGGACTGTATTGGTTGGAAACATGTGGAAGACAATGGCTAAGATGATGAATGATGAAAGATTTCTTCAACACAAAAAGGCAAGAATGAATAAATTATGACATTTTTACCAGAACCTACTGTAATTCCAAGTTGAAACTATGTAGATGCGAAAAAGGGAGAAGGCCCATAAATAGGGTAGTGTCACCTAGATCAAGAAGTTAGCTTCCCTAACAGTGTCCTTAAATACTTCTCTGTGCTTTCTCTCATAAAATTAAGGAAACAGATGCTTTCAGCCTCTTATCCAACAAGGGCCTTCTACCAAATCAGATGTTTTGTTCACCTAGCCCAGTTGTAGTCCCGATACCAAATTTGAGGAAGGAGGAAGGAAGCAGTATCTTTCTGTGTCTCAAATTATACAAGCCCTTCCCAACATCCATGTGTTGCCTTTTATTACAATGCTGTCCTCTACTGCTGTGAACATTATGGTACTTTTTCTGTAGTAATTAAGATAGATATTTGAAAAACAGGTCTGAAAAATGTATCCCGTGCAAAGTCTGATCCTTGTATGATAGTAGAGGAGAAAATAACAATGCTCCTTCTCGTCCAGTTTATGCACTCCAAGCCAGTTCTGCAGTTTTGATCAGCATTGTTCCACAATACGTGGATATTAAGGCAGCACAATTATTTGGAAAGAGATACTTTTGAACCTGCCAAAGCAGAATTTTTCAAATGTAGGTGTTGGAACAATTTAGCAACTTGAAAAGCCGTGCTTTGGGAAACTGTTCCCGGTATCTCCCACACATGTGACCACACAGCCGCGAGAAAGTGCTGTGCGGCTCTACATTCAACAAAACACAAACAGCCAGGATCGGCTTCCAGAGCAGCTGCACAAGGCAGACAAAAGACATGGCTACTTTCATGAGTTGAAAAAAAAAAGAGCTTTGTACTATATGTGTGCCTGGGTATTCCAAAATACCCCTTTCAAATGATTTGTTCAGCTCTAGAGGATACTGTACTTTTATATAAGCTTCCTGTACTCAGCTGTCCTCCAGAAGTGTTAGATTACAAGTATTATCTCTCTCTCTCTCTCTCTCTCTCTCTCTCTCTCTCTCTCTCTCATCATCATCATCATCATCATCTACAGTATGTATCTTTATTTCTCTATGTACAATATATTGCCCAAAAGATATCATTGATCTAAAGAAAATTAGCCTTCAACTGGATGGCTAATTTGACATATATTTTCCAAGTCCTTTAAGTTTTGTGTTGAAATTCAGACCCCATCTCAGGGTGGAAAATAGATATTTCTGATCCTCAATTCAATTCTAACAGGTCATCCATGTACTGTAGCCAACTATCAGAATGCAAAGGAAATTTATTAAGGACCCAAGGCTTCTGATTCAAAAGAGAATGGGAGGTTAAGGTTAACCCTTCCTCCCTAAGCATTCCACCAGTACTTTTCCACGAGATAAAATTTAATAGAATGTAACCTTAAACTGCTCCCCAGAGAGTCAACATCTGCCTGGTAAAGAAGAAATTGGCTTGTTAATGGGAAGGCAGGTTTCCAGTTACATTTGCAATAGTCAGGTGATATGCCATTAGTCTGAAGAAGCAATACAATTGTGAAAAGTTGGCACTCATTGAAGAGGACAAAAGTACTGCACCTTAAATAGTTATGCAGAACACGAAAAGTCAGCAAGCCTCTTGTCACGCAAGCTAGCCTTGCTGTAATTTTTCTTTTGCATCCAGCAACCTAAATTTTTAGTGCTCTGCCCCATCGGGGGTGGGGTGCTGGGGGGCTCGCAGGGATTCAAGAGAACCTCTAGCTAAGATTTTGTGCAGTTTGGAGAACCCCCAAATCTCACATCTGGCTGGCCCTGTCCACCCCACCCCTCCCCTCCCAGGAATTCCCATGCAGGCCGTTTTGGATGCAGGTAAGTGCATGGCAATCACGGAGGCTTGGGGAAGGCAAAAAACTGGCCTACTGGGCCCATTTCTGTCCTCCAGAGGGCTTCCAGAGTCTGGGGAGGCCATTTTTGCTCCGGAGGCGCTGAAAAGCCTCCGGAGCCCAGGGAGGGCAAAAATGGCCCCCCGCTGTGGTACAGGAGTCTGACTAGGCCATGCCCACGATGGCCACACCCACCCAGCCACCTGGCAGAGAACCCCTTGCTAAAATTTTTGAAGCCCACTCCTGGTCGCATCCCATCCTATCTTCTCTTGAGTGTTTAACTGACTCCTTCACCATAACCCCAAAACTTATCCAGAGAAAAATGAAATATTATTGGGTCTTGAGAAATGGAGAGAAAACCTCAGTTGGGTACAGTGGTGAAGATCCTAGAAATCAGGAGACTTTGAATTCTAATCCTGCCTTAGGCATGAAAGCTGACTCGGTGACTTTTAGCCTGCCTCTCTCTCTCTCTCTGCCTATCCCGCTTCACAGGATTTCAATCAGAGAATAGAGTTAGAAGGGACCTTGGAGGTCTTCTAGTCCAATCTCCTGCTTAGGCAGGAGACTCTCTACAACTTGAGACACATGTCTGTCCAGACAAGTGACTGTCCAAGGGTTGTTGTTGTGGAGAAAATAGTAGGAGGGATGAGTATTAGGTATGTTTACCATCTTGTAATGAAGTAATAAAGGCAGGATTTTTTTTAAAAAACCAAATAAATAAGTTTTTTTGTGTCTATATAAAGATGCTTACCTGCCTAAATTCTCTCTTCAAGGCCACTATTCATGGTAAAAGAAATTCTCCATCTTCTATTGCTATTATTGGACCTTGATAATGGATTCATGCTTGCATAGCTTTTTCCTGCTGGAATGGACTTTCTCTATCATTTTACATGCCTGTCACTCATACTGATCATTTCACTTCCCTAACTTTGATTTCCCCTTGATGACTGGCAATTGAATATGCCAAATGACTTTGTGGCTGTGGCTGAACTGTAGCCATTCTAGATACCTGCCAAAGTTTCAAAGCTGGCAAAGAGCCCACCACCCCAAAATTATTGGCATTCTAAGTTTGCACATAGAGCCTAGTTTCGATCAGGGTCCATGTGAAATGCCATGCCCATGAGATTCTGGAATTCCTGGGTCATCACAGGGACTGATTCCACTGAAAGCCAAAATATCTGAACTGACATTAAATGGTGGAGACTTGTAGCAAAACAAAACATGTCATCTTCCAGAATAAGCCATTCAATTCTTCTCTCCCACTTTTCTTTTCCCAATATGCTCATTTATGACTGAGCATAAGATCTTTCCTTTTAAGATTCTTTCATACTGCAAAGCTGATACCTTCCTATAATCTCTCTGAGTTTGCATTTCTCTTACATAGCTATCATCCATTTACATCTAAATTTGCAATTAGAATGGAGAAACACTCTTGTCTGTGGAGATGGATCTGCAAGACCAGTTTATGCAGACCAATATGAAGGTTTTGACCTCCAAACTAGGAAGAAAAGCTTTTCAAGAACTGGTTCTTCCATATGAGCTGCTCTGATGAAAGTTGTACTTCAGAGGTGGGTTTCAGCAGGTTCTGACCAGTTCTGGAGAACCGGTAACAGAAATTTTGAGTAGTTCAGAGAACCAGTAGCAAAAATTCTGACTGGCCCTGCCCCCATCTATTCTCTGCCTCCCAAGTCCCAGCTGATCAGGAGAAAATGGGAATTTTGCAGTAACCTTCCCCTGCCACGCCCACCAAGCCATGCCACGCCCACCAAGCCACACCCACAGAACCAGTAGTAAAAAAATTTGAAACCCACCACTGCTGTACTTGCTATCTGTACATGTTCTTTTTCATGTTGCTGAACTACAATTCCCAGCATCCCTCTTTCACACAGATTGGAATAGTTGCACTTCTGAGGGCCAAGATTTCCCAACTTGCATGAATATTTGAAAGGTTTAATAATAGCACTAAAGAGTGCAGGTACCCACTTTGTTTAAATACATTATCCTTTCTTAACATGCTCTTGTTATGGCTTAAATTGGGCCCATGAATTTGGGCCAAAATTATGCCCCATGGTTCATTTTTAATTATTGATTTGCTCAGCCTCTTCTCAGCTTCTGAAAACAGCCCTGCAAATTGGACAGGTGCAGCGCTGAGATTTCCTAGGCCCCTAATAACAGAAGGCAGGTATGCAGATGGGGCAGGATCCTCTTCCTTTCCCTAGAGCAGAGGTGTCAAACTCAAGGCCCAGGGGCTGGATTTAGCCCATGGGCTGCTTAGATCTGGCCTGTGGGGCTGCCCTGGAAACAGCAAACGACTGGACTGTGGTGAGTCTGCCTGTGAAAATGGAGCTCTGGAGGTCCACATGGAGCCTTCCCGAGCTCCTTTTTCACTGGCAGAGAGTTGCAGGAGACTGTTGCAGCCGAAAACGGAGCTGAGGAGTGCTCAGGCCACCACAGATGCCCCCGACATGAATGACGTCGAGCTGGCCATGTCCACCCTGGCCACACCCATTCCGGCCTCCCAAAGTCAAACCCTAATGTGTCTCTCAATGAAATTGAGTTTGACACCTCTGGACCAGTGGGTAAAATCCAAATTTTTTTACTATCAGTTCTGTGGGCATGGCTTGATGGGCATGGCAGGGAAGGAAACTGCAAAATCTCCATTCCCACCCCACGCTAGGACCAGCCAGAGGTGGTATTTGCCAATTCTCCGAAGTATTCAAAATTTCCACTACCGGTTCTCTGAACTGCTCAAAATTTCCACTACCGGTTCTCTAGAACCTGTCA
This sequence comes from Masticophis lateralis, assembly GCA_030761175.1. Taxonomy (NCBI): domain Eukaryota; kingdom Metazoa; phylum Chordata; class Lepidosauria; order Squamata; family Colubridae; genus Masticophis; species Masticophis lateralis. The sequence goes on from JAUDYJ010000002.1 coordinate 144,564,501, forward strand.
GAACCTGCTGGATTTTACCCCTGCCCTGGACTAGAGAATCCTAGAAAGAGTGGCGAAAGTATGCACAGAAGACAGATGTGTGGGGGCATATTGAACAATGCAAGGTTTATCCCCTGAAATTATGATTTTTAGTCCTTTTGTCCTTTCACCTTGTTGTGTTAAAAAAGAATCAGCAGCAAAACAAGGAATAGCAAAAGCTATGTCCTTTTCTCCTTCTCCCTCCTGTATTTTAAGCACTGAGTATGGATGACTGCGGGTAAAATAAAAAATTACTGATAGTTCTCCACTTACAACAGTTTGCTTAATGATCAAAGTTACAACAGCAATGAAAAAAGTGATCTATGACCGTTTTTCACAGTTACGACCTTTGCATCATCCCCATGGTCACGTGATCAAAATTCAGACACTTGGCAACTGGTTCAGATTTATGACCGTTGCTGTGTCCCAAGGTTATGGGATCCCCTTTTGCGACCTTCTGTCAAGCAAAGTCAATGGGGAAGCCAGATTCATTTAACAACCGGGCCACTAACTGCAGTGATTCACTTAACAACTGAGGCAAGAAAAGTCGTAAAATGGGGCAAAACTCACTTAACAAACTTCTCACTTAGTAACATAAACTTTGCGCTCAGTTGTGGTTGTATGTTGAGGACTACCTGTATAGATATGGTGACCAGACTGAACTCCCTCAAACAAACTAAACAATAAATAAATATAATTGGCTACCACCTTTTTTACACTGGTTGGCTAAACCGTTCCACGTTACCTTGTCCTTGGGGAGGAAAAATGAAATGAAGCTACAGGGTAATTTTGCAAATAATGTTTGTTTTCTTATCGTATAAGGTGTTATGTTAACTTTGATGGCTGACATACGAATAATCTCTGAGATCAAATCTGTACTTACTAGGAAGCCCAGTACCAGGCTGGATTTGCTTGGACATATCCTTGAACTGGTTTACTGCAATGAAAAACACAAGAGATTAGAAGAATGAGAGCAAAATATGGAGCACTAAAACCCTTGATTAAGGAATTTTAACACTGACCTAATCATCCTTCTAAGAATGCTTTTATAAATGATAAAGTACCACCCTGATTGCCTGTCTGCCTGCCTGCCTGCCTGCTTGCCTGCCTGCCTGCCTTTCTGCTGTACTAGAAACAACAGATATTGATTGATGCTGGTTATGGCTAACATGGAAAACAAAATAGAACGCTCACTATGTTTGATTTATAAAAGGAGCAAGACAAACTTGGATTTTAGTGCTTGATTAAAAATAACTCCCTTAAGAGATGCTATGATCTGAATATTTCTTTTTTATTATTATTATAAATTTTTATTAAACATTTTCAACATTAAGAAACAAAACACAAATTTTCACTCATCCATAATATTCATATTTACATAGGTTCTATTTCTATGGTTCACTGTCCTATATTATACAGTCGTTTGAACTGTAATAATATTTACATGCAAATATGATATGATCATATTATCATCAATATTATATAATTCTTATACAATAATTTAACTCCTATTTTCTAGCCATGTATACCATCTACTCCAAACTTGATAGTACTCCAATTCTTCTCTCTCTTTCAGTTCCATAGTCAATCTATCCATCTCTGCACACTCAAGTACCTTTCTTATTATCATTGCCTCTGAAGGAATATTAGTCTGTTTCCAATTTTGAGCAAATTTTGATCTGAATGTTTCTAAGTGGCCTTCCTTAATGCTTCAAATATGCACTAAACTAAAACATGATTGAGTCATGCAGTATAGATGTATGATTGGGGGCATAACATCAGAAAATTCTGCACGTTTAATTCCTCATTTGTAAAATGAGAAGCATGAGAATATGGGAGGAGTAACATTAACAGGGAGAAAAAAAGAAAAGCAGCGGCAAAAGGTTTGTTGCTAGGCAGGGTTGCTAGGAGACAGACTTACCAGAAAGTGAAGATGGCCACAATGCTGACGGTAACAAGGAGCTGAAGTAAAAGGATGCTATAAACCTAATATCAAAGAAACAGAATAAATATCAGCCTGATTAATGCTCAGCAATTATTCTGAGGATCTGATAATTAGCAAGCCAGACCCTATCAACCTAGTTCTACCACCCATTATTTTTTGGGGAAGTTCACACATTATACTGTAATCTCCTTACGTGATCTTGTTCTGACCATCTATATAAGGGCCATATATATATTTTTTATATATATTTCTTCCATACTGGAAGAAAGGAGTTGTTCATGTGGACAGGTGTCCATATGAAGGAACTGTTTTATGTGTTGATGAGAACAAGATCCATGGATAATGGTACTACCTCCTATGAAGGAGTCCTCAGTAGAGAATATACTGTCAAGCTATAATGGAATGTAATCCAGATTCACAGGAGGGAAGGGCTCTTTCCCAGAGACAATGGAGCTTTGAATGTCTGATAGGCAGGATGAGGGCAAAGATGGACCCCCCAACTAACGGTTCGCAGAGTAACATCTATAGTTATAATTGGTTTAGTCTGTCAAGATTTATGTCTGTAGGTAACAACAATAAATAAACTACTCAGAAATAACTCCTTGTGTTGTTCCTGGGTTCTTGGGGCCTGACAGAAATTCCCAGACAGCCACTGAGCCTACAAAGTCTTGAATCTAAGCCTAACATTCCTGAGTCTAACTCAAGACACAATTCCAGGCTCAAAGCTTTCTGTGGCTAGGAGTTTGCCAAAATTAGTTGGAATACCTTCAAGTCCCAGAAATTGAGGAAACTGTTGATCCAGATCTAAAACTGAGAGGCAGGAATTTCAGATGGCCTGAGGGCTATAATTTCAGTGTAATTTTAACAATTGTGATTTCATTTAATAGACAATTGACCTTGGCATTGATTATTATTTTTGAAGCTCCTCTTCATGACTGGACTCTTTCTGGATTCTGCTTTAGCCTCTGGTTCTATCTGATTACCTGCTCTTGATCTTGTGCTTCGTTCTGATCTACATAAAATGAATTAAGCCCTTGCAACCTACCATTCTTCCTTGCTAGTAATTAAGCATTGAGTTTAGTTTGGTCTTAATTGCTTTGACATTACCTTCCTGATGAATACCCTGCGCACATTCTGGTCATCCCAGCTGAAAGTTGTGAGGGTCTCAGTTTCCCCTGAGTATCCACTTCCATAGTTAGGACTGGAATCTGAAACAGGTGGAAAATAAACGATTTGTCTAAGCAAAGGGGCATGTCATATAAGATCAGGCTGTGCTCTTCCCTACCGAAATTTATGGTTTGAATATTTCTTTTACACAAAGTTTCAGGTTTAATTTTAATTAAATTGAATTAACCTATTATCTGATTTTTTTTCCTGAGCTAATCAAATAAAATATTGAAGGCAAAGTATACCTCCATAGGGACCATGAAAGTATAGAAGTCTATGTTATCTACTGATTAGCTCTTCTGGCTGGTTTCATTCTGGGATGTCTATCCACTACATACAGAATACAGAATAACAGAGTTGGAAGGGACCTTGGAGATCTTCTAGCCCAACCTCCTGCTTAGGCAGGAAACCCTACATCACTTCAGACAAATGGTTGTCCAATCTCTTCTTTAAAATTTCCAGTGTTTTGAGAATTCACAACTTCTGGAGGCAAGTTGTTCCACTGATTAATTGTTCTAACTGTCAGGAAATGTCTCCTTAGTTCTAAGTTGCCTCTCTCCTTGATTAGTTTCCACCCACTGCTTCTTGTCCTGCCCTCAGGTGCTTTGGAGAATAGTTTGACTCCCTCTTCTTTGTGGCAGCCCCTGAGATATTGGAACACTGCTATCATGTCACCCCTAGTCCTTCTTTTCATAAGAAACATAATATTAACACTTCACGTGATCTTGATTCTATTTCTCTGTTTATGCAGCCTAGAACTGTGTTGGGTTTTTTGGCAGCTGCCGCACACTGCTGGCTCATATTTAAATGGTAGTCCAGTAGGACTCCAAGATCTCTCTCACAGTTACTACTATTGAGTGAGGTACCACATATACTGTACCTGTGCATTTTGGGTTTTTTGCCTAAATGTAGAACCTTACTTTTTTCACCATTGAATTTCATTTTGTTAGATAATGCCCAATGTTCAAGTCTGTCAAGATCTTTCTGTATCTTAAGCCCATCTTCCAGAGTGGTGGCTATTCTTGCTAGCTTGGTGTTGTCTGCAAATTTGATGAGTTCCCCATCTATCCCATCATCCAAATCATTGATGAAGATGTTGAAGAGTACTGGGCCTAAAACAGAGCCTTGGCGTACCCTACTGCATACTTCCCTCCATACAGATGCAGTTCCATTGAGGTCTACACATTGAGTGCTGTTGGTCAGCTAGTTATGAATCCATCTGGTGGTGATGCTGTCTAGCCCACATTTTTCTATTTTATCTAGTAGTAAGTTATGGTCTACTTTATCAAATGCCTTACTTGTACTTCAGACATAACACATTTTTGATGAAAACTTCCCTCCTTCCATCCACACCCCATTCATCTTTCTTCTGGAATCACTTGCAGGTAATGGCAGTCAATCTTCTATGGGGAGATATTTCCTCCCCCCTATGGAGCTCAAATCATGTTGGAGGAAAGTCATGCTAATTCACGGTACCAAAAAGCAAAAGGAGTCTGGCCATACTTTTTCTCATTAACACATTTTATTCAAAGTCATACACTTTTGTGAGTTACATCGTACTTCATTCCCTGCTCCAAGTTAGGTATTGTTTTCCTATGCCAGTAATGGCCAGCTTTGACAGAAATGGCCTTCAGAGGTAGGCCATTACTCTAAAGCAGTGTTTTTCAACCTTGGCAACTTGAAGATTGTCGGCCTTGCCAGCTGTGGAATTCTAGAAGTCCATACATCTTCAAGTTGTCTAGGTTGAGAAACACTGCTCTAGAATACTCGTACCTGTTTCTTCTCCCAGGGCAGTTGGGCTCAGAAAATGATGAAAGTCCTCCCAGCCATTCATTGAATTAGCAAGCTGTGATGGTGCTTCCCTTCCATACCTCATAGGACTGTTGGACTCCATCAGGAAGAACAAAAAACAAAACCTCCAACCCAGCTGATTAAAGTAGTTGTGACAAGAAATGGTGATTCCCTCTGCCTGCTTCTAACTTATTATCAACAGTATAGTACAATATTCCCACGGTATTCAAAAATCACTGCGATCCACTGAGCCTTTAGCCCTAATTGATCAATAGTGGTATCCATGTGTTTAATTTTTATTTTTTTTAATCTCACCTACCATGAGTCTTTTGACTGGGGAGCCTTATAAAAGCTGCAAATAAACAAAGAAAACTGAACCTATCTTGATACCCTTTATTTTAAAACGATGTTTTGTTCCTATAAATTGGAATCACACAATACTGTACTAACAACTAATAAATGTAATAAACAGGGAAGGGGAGAAAAATATATCAATTTTAATATGATCTGGGTGAATCTGCTATTCTTATATACAGGTGGGAGTGCAAATGAAATTAGACTTGGGTTTTTGAACATCTCCAGTTGTGGCAACACAAATCTCCAACTCCCACAAATTTATATAAAATGCCTACTTAAAAGAAAACTGTATATCATGAGTGGACTAGTGAAATGGTGTAGGAGTCTGCATATGTGCAGGAATTTTCCTATCTTGGATGGCAAACCTCAGATAAGGAAGGTTACTTGCACATAGGCGCCAGGAAATGGCATTAGAAAATAAAACCCTAACTCTATAAAAAAGAGGAGAGGAAGTGGGATGTGTGTTACACTTTTACTATAGCTAAACATTATAAGTGCTTAAGCAAGCAGTGGTTAACCAAAGATTCTAGTTACCTGGAAGATTCTGTGAGCCAATGATATGCTGCCAAATACGCTATAACTTGAAAGTAACAAACTATATAATGTCACTATGTAAGACAATAAAAAACCACATATATCCTCATCCTTGCTGTGTGTGGTCATTCAACAAAATGGCACAGAAAATGTGAGGAGAAAGTGCAGAGAGATATATTTTGTACCTGGAAATATGCATGCACATGTACATATATGATTGTTTGAATCTTTTACGAACAGCTGATTTCCAACTGAGGCAGAAACAGAACAGAACCAACATGCCTTGAAAATAATGCAAGGAAAAAGAATCACCACTGGCCATCTCTCTATACATATAAGAGTATTTTACAATTCTAAAGAGATAAACACACATTTTAAAAATTAAAGTCTAAGTAGGATATGTAGGGTTTTTTTTTTTAATTGCCATTCTATTCAGTTTATTTTAGATTTTAAAAAAAGAGATTCCCTGTTTTATACCTTGCTTCTGGACTATGTGGGTTCTGTGCATTTGAACCCTGGACATATGAAGGAATAGGGAGAGAGACAAAGAGACAGAACAAAACTTGAATTTACTTTTGAGGCTGAAGTGCATGGAAAGTTCCCATCTCCTAGATGGGCAATTTTAAAAAATGTCACAGGCGACAATATCAGAGGTCAAAGATCTAATGAAAAAGAAAAATGTCAAAGATGAACCTGGAATGACTTTGAAAACTGCATGTTCCAGTTCTGCTGAAAGATCTGACCCACAAGCTGCAAAGCGGGATCAAAAGGCCACAAGACAAAGGGAGTCTGGGCAGACGTTGTCCTCTTGGGATCATGTGAAGATCTCAAGAAAGCAACAGCTTCATGATTTGTTTAGGCTCCAGTGACGTGTGAAACTGCAAGAACTGCATGCCAAGGTCATATGATTGGTATCACAGAAATCACGTTTCTGTTTCAACTATTCCATTAACATTCTATCTATTGAAACACTAAACAGCTAGTCCTTGACTTACGACTGTGATTGAGGCTGGAATTATGGTTGTTAAGTCATGCCTGATTTTATCCCCTTTTTTGTGGCAGTCATTAAGCAAACTCCGCAATCATTAAACAAACATGAAGCAAACCCATTGTGCAAAATCGAATTTGAGTCAGTCACCAGGACCACAGATTTATTCTTCCAAGCTTTCAGTCCCATGCTGGAGCCCATCTTCAGGGAATTTCTCTACTGGAATACATGCTTTGGGCTGTTCTGTGATTCGTGTTTACGTGATGTTTTTCTATTGATTGATTGGTGTGTTGATGGCTAGCGATTGGCTGTTGTTTCCTTGTGCTGCTAAGCCAGCGGTGAAATCTAACCGAATCTATCCAGCTCACACGAATTGATGGCACTAGCGATGGGAGGCTCCGGCTACCCGCCGGGACATCATTACGACCCATTTTTGACCCTCTGCACATACGCAGAAGGCTCTATGTATGCACAGAAGAGGAGCATGCGTGCTCCCATTCCCAAACCGGTAGCGAAAGTAAGTGGATTTCACCATTGTGCCAAGCCCTCAGCTCCTATATATATATATATATATAATCACTTCCCTGGCTGTTTTTGTGCCTGCTCATCCAACAATCTTGATTAGCTACAAAATTGAATGTGTGTCCTTGTTCATTGCAATGGGCAATGTACCCAATGGGTGTTTTTTTGCTAGAAACGCTGGTTTCAAGCAAAAGACATTATAAATTACAATCATATGACTGCAGGATGCTGCAAAAGACTGTAAATGCAGGTCAGCTGCCAATTGCCCAAAATGTGATCACATGAACACAAGGAGGTGGGCAGGCAGTAGAACTTCAAAATTAGCTTGTAAGTAGCTCTGTGGTGGTCTGTCATAACTTCAGATAGCTGCTAAGTGACCAGTTTTAACCTGAGGACTACCTGTAATGCTATTGGGGTGGATGAGAGGGTTGGTTTTCTATGTATTAAATGTCATGAAAAGAACCCATGCCTTGTGGAGGGGGGTCTACAATAACACTAGCACTTAGACTTATATACTGCTTTACAGTGCCTTACAGCCCTCTCTAAGCGGTTTACAGAGTTAACCTATTGCCCTCAACAACAATCTGGGCTCTCATTTTACCCACCTCAGAAGGATGGAAGGCTGAGTCAACCTTGAGCCTGGTGAGATTTGAACTGCCAAATTGCAGTCACCCAGCAGTCAGCAAAAGTAGCCTGCAATAATGCACTCTAACCACTGTGCCATCATGGCACAAATAAATTTAGAAGCAATAACCTTCTTTTATCACTATCCTTAATCACTGGCATTTGGCAGAGATTCCATCTCACTATATTGTGTGAAGGGAGCTGTAGCTCATTAAAGCCTATGTCTTTTAATGCAGTTTGTTAATCGGAAAAGGTTCTACCATAACTTTTTCCACAATTCTGCCTCAAGAAAGAAGAGGTATTCCGGGAAATTAGGCATAGAAAACACAGCAGGGGGTTGGCAAAACCACTGATTAACTTCCCATATTGGGGCTCAATATTAGGAATCCACATTCAGGAATCACATCTCAATATAATTGTAAGGATGGTTGTGTTGCCAGTCCAGGATGATTTACAGGAAGCCAAAAGCAGTGCGTTGGAGATTAACATCACCATCATCACTACCACCACCAAGAATTTCCAATATTTTTAAGACAAACATTTATCGTAATACAATCTATCATGGATCATAGCCTCTGCCATAAAGAAACTATTATTTTGTAAGGTGAAATATAACTCTCCACTGTTTTTTGCTGCCACAGGCCAACAGTTACCACTGTAGAAAATGCACTGCAAATAACACTGTACTATTACAATACTTTCTTTTATTTTCACTCCTTTTCCTAATACCTTCAAGCAAAGGTTTAGTCTGTTTGATTGCCCCTTCATGCTTGGTTGATAATTTTATTGAGCTGTTTGCTATCTGATCATCAGGGACAGTGGTGGGTTTCAAAATTTTTTACTACCGGTTCTCTGGGTGTGGCTTGGTGAGTGTGGAATGGCTTGGTGGGCGTGGCTTGGTGGGTGAGACAGGGGAAGGTTACTGCAAAATCCCCATGGAACTTGAGAAGCAGAGAATAGATGGAGCGGGACCAGTCGGAATTTTTACTACTGGTTCTCCAAACTACTCAAAATTTCCGCTACCAGTTCTCCAGAACTGGTCAGAACCTGCTGAAACCCATCTCTGATCAGGGATCTTTATTGTTTTAAGTCTCTCCTTTCAAATGTATCTCAGAAGTGACTTTTCAGTGATTACAATTGGAAATCCTTTCTCCATCAAGAGGAGCCCTATGGAAGTCTGATAAGCAAGCAAGCATATGATATGATGTGCATAAGGTACAGAAATAAATTGTAAGACAGGTAGTCCTTGACTTATGACCATTTCTTTAACAACCATTCAAAGTTACAACGGCCTCGGAAAAAGTTACTTACAACCCAGTGGTAGGTTCCTCCTGATTTGGCCTGGTTCTCCCGAGCCGTTAGCGGTGACGATATGACATCACCAAACTGGTTCTGCCCCCCGCTCCCTCCCCCCGCACCTCCCCCCTGCACCCCACCACACTCTGTGTTATTCTTACCTTTCATTTGGACCCACCCCCAATCTATTGCTGCCTCCTGAGTCCCAGCTGATGGCTAGAGGGAAAAAAACTGTTTAAACTCTTGCCCCAGAGGGCTGCCCTACAACTGATCAGTGTTAAAAGAAAACAAATGAGTAGACCGATGCCTGCAAAAATACATGAGTAGATCAAATAAATGGGTAGACCAGTGCCTGCAAAAATACATGAGTAGATCAGTGCCTGCAAAAATACATGAGTAGATCAAATAAATGGGTAGACCAATGCCTGCAAAAATACATGAGTAGATCAGTGCCTGCAAAAATACATGAGTAGATCAGTGCCTGCAAAAATACATGGGTAGACCAGTGCCTGCAAAAAAATAAATGGGTAGATCAGTACAGCTCTGCAAGCAGTTAAAAGCCTGGTAGACCAGCACCTCTGCTAAATCCTAAATAATTGTCACATGACCATCAAACCACGCCCACAAAATAAGCCATGCCCACAGAATTGGTAGTAAAAATTTTTAGAACCCACCCTTGTTACAACCTATCCTCAAGTTACAACCATCTCCCTATCTGTCTGTCTGTCTGTCTGTCTGTCTCTCTCTCTCTCTCTCTCTGTCTCTGTCTGTTTGTCTGTCTCTCTCTCTCTCTCTCTCTCTCACACACACACACACACACCTATAGTCATATGATCACAATTTAGGTGCCTTGCAACCAGCTCTTATTTTCTACACTTGCAGCGTCTTACAGTTACGTGAATGGGATTTGTTCTCAGCTAGTTCCAACAAGTCTATTCAATTGGGGAAGCTAAATTTGCTTAATGACCACATGGTTCATACGTGATTTGTTTGGTAAGAAATAGTAATAAAGTCAAGTCTGATCACATGACGATGATTCATTTTATAATCACATCGACTAATGACAGAAATTCTAATCCCAATTGTGGTTGTAAGTCCCTACCTCCAGAAAACTGGGGGGGGGGGGGGGGAGGGAACCATCTTCCAAACCAAATAGGCAGCATTTTGCTAGCAATAGGATAAAATGAAATAGTGAAAACTATATTTTTTGTATAGATTGGACTTTATTTTTCAGCTGTGGATCAAAGGCTTTCCTTTGACCCACAGGCTTGAATATTAAGCAAGCTGAGCTCGTGAATATAATTAATCCTTGTGCAGATGGATTCCCTTGGCCTTATCTAATTGTCTGAGATTAACCACCTTGACATAACTTATGATGAAAACTCTGTCCCTCCAGAGACAGATGTGTTTCCGCTGCACCAGCCTGATTTTTTTATTTTTTGAACAGTTGGTATCTTGCTTAAGCTAACAACCAAGAAAAACATTATCCAAGCTTCTGAATTAAAATAACAGTTGCATTCTTTGATAAACAGTCAGAGTGCTACTACATATACCATATCCAATTAAGAAGAAAGCTAGGCATTTCTCTGTTTAAAATACGTTTATCCAAATTTAGGTGTGTGTGTGTGTGTGTGTGTGTGTATTTGTTTTCTGAGGTTTTCGCGGGTGTTTATATGTAAGTCTTTGGTTATTCGGGTCTATACGCGGGAGAAGACCCGAATAACCAAAGACCTACATATAGATAGATAGAGAGAGAGAGAGAGAGAGAGAGAGAGAGAGAGAGAGAGAGAGAGAGAGAGAGAGAGAGAGAGAGAGAGAGACTGATCTTGAAATAATAATACTAATCTAAACCAAATTACACCTCCAAAACATCAGCTCTATTAAGGTGCTGGATATTGATGGACAATGACAAGATCCTTCCTTTTCTCTCTACTTAGTGTGAAACTGGTCTCAGTTGAAGAGCCCAAACAGAGGAAACCTTTAAATTGAGGGCCATCCTGTAGGATGCATAGACACCCAATTTAAAATGATGACAGATTCAATTAATAATCAAAGTTTACAAACATTCTATAATACAGTACGGCATGATGACTCCTGTAGAGTTTAGACAGATACAGTTTTAAAACACTTTATCCCACTAGTTCAAAGTGGTTATCAACAACCCCAGTAAGGCAAAATAAAATGAATAAAATAAAGTAACCAGTTCAAGCACAGCAGTAATAATCGAAACACGACTCAAAAGGAATCGCTACAAAATCGAACAATGATACACTTCATTTATATTTGCAGTCGCTCCCCAGTATTAGCATCAATGCCTCAGCTCCACCTCAAATCATCAGGCATTAGGTTCTCATAGGAGAGTAAACCCTACTGTAAACTGGGATCTATGTTGTGAGCTTCTCCTCTAGTCCCCCAGTCTGTGGAAAAATTGTCTTCCACAAAACCGGTCCCTGGTACCCAAAAGATTAGGGACCGATACTCCAACAATACTCATCATTAAAATTAATCTTTAGCCCGTAAGATGTCATTCTCTTTCTCGTCTGGTATCAGGATTAGTTACCATAAGGAAGACATTGGGAATCACATTTCCTGGTAGAGGGTCTTTAAACAGATGCAAAAGTTCTCTCAGATTATTTCATTTATTGCTATATATGCTATGGTAATGACCAAATTGCTAATAACCAAGTGCTATGGGCGCTTATACTTATTCTCTAAACATTACTGATATTAATAATAATACGAAGGATATATCTCAGGGTAGGAATTTCAGACACATATTTAGGGCTACCCATTTTTATCAAATCTCCAGATTGAATATTCCCGCCATCTACTTGATATGGTACATTTCACATAACCATTATTAGTCAGGGAAGCAACAGGGTATGGGGGGGGGGGGGATAATTCTGATTTATCCGTGTTATTGCTTAAAATGTAATGATAACTCTAGTGTTTGCCAGTAAATTGTAATAAAATCTTGTGCTACTATAAGATTTCAAGATCAAGATCCTATAAAAGCAGTTATTGATTAAATTAAATTGCTCTCATAAAGACCTAAGAGAATTAACCCTCACAACTTGCCATTGTGGTAATGGTCAATAATTTTGGCCTTTGGGGAACAGTTCCATTTTGGCATTACCTTAAATCCACTTTCCAAATGCCCATTTGTATAGTAATAGCTAAGATAAGAATTAATTGATCAGTTGCATTTACTGTATTTCTGTAGGGATTCCAGCTTTGTGTTGGTTTTACGCAGAAAAAACTTCTCCAAAGGCATTGAAAGGCTCTAGCGATTAAAATAAAAAATAAAAACAATGAAGAGCAATGGGAGAAAGGTTTTGGCGCAAAGTTGTCCTGTCCTCCAAGTCAGTGCATTGTGATGACACAGGATTAGAATCTTCAGGGGACTGATGATATCTCCCATTCACTGTTGTCATGATTTTCTGGGATTCAATTTCTCATCTCTAGTCAGTTATGACTCAAAGGTGTTATCTAAAAAAGGCAAAGCATGCTTTGGATGTACCCTACCCCAATCTTTCTGTTATCTTGCAGCCCACACCTCTTTTTCCCAGTGTCTACTTCACCATCCACCGACATCTTTTTGGTATATTCTCACTACCCCCATTCACCTCCTGATCTTCGATTCCTGATGAATCACCTTCCATTTTCAAAAAAACCCCAGAACTATAAGCTAAATAACAGCCACTGACATGGCAATATTCATAGCTAAGATGCTTTTTTTTAAACAACCACAAAGGCTGGATTCATACATAATGTTAGGCCATATATTGTGATGGGCTGTATGCTAAAATAAAGCCAGATCATAACACACACTTGAAAGTAAATCAGGAAGCCTGTAAATGGGGAGTGTGTCTAGCAACAACAAAGAATGCTTATCTACAGGAAATATGCATGTGTAAATCTTGTAACAATTCTGGGTATTTAGAAAGCTGATAAAAGTAACAAGAGTTAGACAAGTTGCAGGCCTCATCTAAAAATTAGGAATAGTGAAGGCCTGCAGCCAATAAAATGTGTATTAGATAACTCCTGGGCATTCGTTAGCCAAGGCTTAGGAATAGGGACAGCTAGAGACCAATAGAACAAATTGTAGAATTATTACTAAAATATTTATTAGATGATATTTCTCGCCTTGTCCCACCTTCTCTTTTAGTGAAAATGTATAATAAAACTTACTTAACCCTTTGTTTTTGGTTCTTGGCATTTTGGCCACGAGCCCTTTTCCTTGGAGCACTCCAATAAAAAGCAAACAGAAAACCTGCATCTCATGTCTGGCGTCCATCATTGGCTTCGGCACCAGGCTCAAACCCAAATTGGGGACAACAATCGTGTTCAGCCAAAAGTAAACTAACCATACTGGGTATTATCTAGGACAGAGGTGTCAAGCTCAATTTCATTGAGGACCACCTCAGGGTTGTGTTTGACCTTGGGGATCAGTGTGGGCATGGCCAGGGTGGGCGTAGTCAGTTTGATGTCACTCGTGTCAGAGGCCTCTGTGGTAGCCCGAGAGCTCTGCCAGCGAAAATGGGCTCACAGACTCCGTTTCCAGCTGCAATGGCCTCCTGCCACCCTCTGCCAGCAAAAGCAGAGTTCGGGGGGCACACACTGGGGCCCCCAGCCCCGTTTTTGGTCACAATGGCCTCCCGCAGCCCTCTGCCAGTGAAAGCGGAGTTCGGGGGGGGGCGCATGCTCCATTTTCACTGGCAGAGGTGCCGCAGGCAGGTCCTTCACAGAAAAACTTTCTGACCTGAATTTCAGATCTACTACAAATTCAACAGACTGACATGGGACAAGAGGTCACCAAATTTCAAAACCAAGTAAGTTTATTTTGTTTGAATCAAGACAACTCACGGGGATCCACATATGCCCAAGTGGGATGGAGAGGGACATTCAGCGGGGGAGAAAAGGCCCCTGCTTTCATCCCTTCGGCTGAAGTTGCCTCTTCATAGGTTGGTGGTACTGCTGGGGCACTGGGTTGCTTTCGTTCAGCATTTCCCTGCTGCCCTTCAGAATTTGCAGGCTTGTTGTTCACAGAGAGCTGCAAAAGGGAAAGAAAAAAAAATAGATTTAAAAAAAAAGGATGACAACTTTTCTTGTAAATTTTACATGGGGAGAGATGGAGAAGAGAATCAAAAGTAGATGAGGTCCAGGGTTTGAGGTACAGGTAGTCCTTGACTTACGACCACAATTGAGCCCAGAATTTATGTTGCTAAGTGAAAAAATTGTTAAGTCAGTTTTTCAACTTTCCTTGCCACATTTGCTAAGTGAATCCCTGCAGTTGTTAAATTAGTAACATGGTTGTTGAGCGAATCTGGCTTCCCCATCAACTTTGTTTGTCAGAACATCACAAAAGTTGATCAAACAAATCTGAGCCAGTTGTCAAGTGTCCGAAAGTAAATCCCATGACTATGGGGGATGTTGCAACGGTCATAAGTGTGAAAAACGGTCATAAGTCAGTTTTTTCAGTACCGTTGTAACTTTGAATGGTTACTAAATGAACTGTTGTAAGTCAAGGACTACCCGTATATGTGTGGATGAATTCTCTCCAAACCTCCTAGCTGGGAATAAATGCAGAGGAGGGATGCATGATCAGAAGCCTTACCCCCTGTTTTTCTGATCTGCTCTGGTTTTCCCTGCCCATTGAGAATGGTCAGTTGATTGATTAATCATACATCTTACATGGAGGTTTACAATAATGTGCATGCGTCTTGTCTTGGGAATGGGGCAGCCTTAACGCCCAGAGCGAATTCTGCAAGAATGTCCAGTGCAATATTGTATTAATTTATCTATTTTGCACTGGATATTCTTGCAGAATTCACTCCGGGCGTTAAGGCTGCCCCATTCCCAAGACAAGACGCATGCACATTATTTGGTGTTCAGTGATGCTCTTGCTTTCCTGCCTTAGAGCTATTCAGGCTTATTACTTCTGGAGCTGGAACACTTGGAAAACATCTCCTGCATGGTAAATTCTAGGTTCTCTCTCCCCTCAATCTCCATTTCTGTTTTGTTTTGCTTAGTTACTGATAATTTTGAAGACAATCCTCTGGTGTATTGAAAATACCTCAAGTCAACTGGGATAGTAACACACAAAATGGTTCACAATATACAGCTACCATATGTCTGGACCTCAAGCAAGTGACCTTCCAAGTCTGAACTGGACTTGTAATTTTAGCTTCAGACAGGAAACAAGCCTGAATTCATGATACCTCCAAAGGAGAAGATTAAATTGAAATAATAACCCTGTTTCCATTGTTCAGATAATCTAGAATGATTGTCCCATTTTAACGATAATTTATTTATAAAAAAACTTGACTTCCTTTCAAATAAATACCATATTTTTCAGACTATAAGATGCTCCGAACTATAAGATGCACCTAGGTTTTGGGGAGGAAAAAAAAAATCTGCCTCTGCCTCCCAGCAATTTTCCTCCTTGCAGCAAACAGCAAACATCCTGGTCAGCTTCAGCACAGCCTGGTTTAGCACAAGCAGCTGATTGGCAGTCGGATCGGCCTCCCAGAATACAGCCAATCCACTGTTCCAGGCTGCAGGAATTGCTGCCTCCCATCGCTGTCATCACTGCCCATTGCCACTGCCACCGCACATCCCATTTTCGGCCTCCGCCCATCTTGTTTTCAGCCTGCAACGGGCCAAAAATGGGATGTGCAGAGGCCAAAAAAAGGGTGTGCAAAGGCCAAAAACAGAGCATGCAGAGGCTGAAAACAGGATGCGTGGAGAATGACAACGGGACACAGAGAGGCCAAAAATGGGACACGTGGAGGCAGCGATAGGTGGCAGCAATCCCCACAGCCTTGAACAACTGATTGGCATTATTTTGGGAAGGTGTGGGCCCGCAGGTGAGCAGGGCTTCAGCAACATTTGCTCTATAAAATGTACAGACATTTCCACCACTTTTTGGGGGGAGAGAAGTATGTTTTATACACTAAAAAAATGCATTATTTCACCTACTGCTGATGACATATCACCATGAACAGCTACTGACTGAAACCAGACATAGATATTTAGCTTCCTTCTCACTGCTACACTGTACTTCATGGAAACAAAATTTTTCATAAGGTTGTTTGTCAATTATTTTAAGAGCCTTTCCGTTAGCCAATAGCAGCTGAATGAAGGCACATGAATCATGAAACTTCCAATTTATTTATTTTATCCGTTAGATATAATTAATGTCTTTCTTTAGGGAGCTCCTGAAGCTTTTATTAATGGAAGGCAGAATCTGGTAGATGTCAGTCTTCTAATAATGCCCCAAGTATCAAGTATCCATGAGTACTTCTTTTAATCTAAAATTATATTGAAATATACCACATATATTCATGGATAAGCCCGTCTCTAGATAAGACATCTCTGAATTTTTTAACCAAAATACTATTTGAAACACACCAGTCATAGATATGTAAACTGACTCTCAAAAAATTTATATTTTAATTTTCACAATTGGCTTATTTTTCAGGGACGATGAATCTGCCGTGCTTCAAAGAAAATTGTCAGCCTCCAAGATCATCTTTATTTCTGGCCCCCTCCAACCCACCCACCCCAAACCTACCTCTCAATCATAGACACTATTTTAGGAAACAAAATGATGGGAAACACCAGTCCAGGGCTTTCTTTGGATAAAAAATGTCTTCCAGCCAAGAAAATAACAAAAGTAGTAGTGTGGAAAATTATGCAAAGGTAGTTGGGATAAGGCAGAGGTCTGCAACCTTAAATACTCAAAGAGCCATTTGGCCCCTTTTCCCAAAGAAAAGAAAACACCAGAAGCCACAAAACCTGGGTGGGCATGGCCAACTCAATGTCACTCACTTTCACCAGTCACATGACCCCTCCTAGCCATGCCTACCCAGCTGGTCATTAGGGCAGAGAACCACTTGTTAAAAAACACCGGGAACCACAAAATCTTTTTGACATAGCTCTCTCTCCCCTCCCTCCCTCCTTCCCTCCCCCCTCTCTCCCCCTCTCTCTGTATCTCTCTGTCTCTGCCCTGGCTGCTTCTCCAACCCCCGCCATCGCCCTTACCTTCTCAGGCTAGGCAAGGAATGACTGGGAGGGGAGGGCAAGGTGTGGGGCCAGCCAGTGGTGGGATCACCTGACAGGGAGCCACAACAGAGGGCCCAAAAAGCCGCATGCGGCTCCGGAGCCACAGGTTGCTGACCCCTGGGATAGGGGGTTACAGCGGGTATCTGATATTCTAGAAAATGGCAGCTTTGCAAGTGTATATATCTCCAAAGGCAGCTATTTTGTGACTAAATAAGCTTCCTAAGCATCTAATCTACTATTAACGTCAGAATAATATTGCTCTTGACATTTTTCATTTAATTTGTGAAAGCGCTCATATTTAAATTTCCTAGATTGCTCTTAGTATTCTATGAGAGACTTAAAAATGCTGAACAGATTGGATAACATCCAATTTTCTGTTGCCATAGTCATAAGAGTATTTTCCTCTATTCCTCCTTTCAGAAAGCCAACAGAAACTAAGAGAATGTCAGAATGTGTCTTATAGTTTGGCCCCAGAAGGGGAAACAATGGCTCTCTGCATGTAATTAAACAATTCCCAGTTTAGCTAAGGATGTTGGGAGTTACAGCTGAACAAAACCTAGTGGGAAGCACACAAATTACCCAATTCTGCAAAAAAAAGATGCTTGGATAGAAAAGCCACATTCCCATATATTTCTCAAAATATTTCTCAAAATATAGACAGTACTCCTTGACATCTTCACTTTAAATGAGCCTGGATAGCTCAGCAGACTAAAAGCATTGTGATTAACACCAGCTGTCTGCAATTACTGTAAGTTCGAATCTCACCAGGCTCAAGGTTGACTCAGCCTTCCATCCTTTCTAAGGTAGGTAAATTGAGGACACAGTTTGTGGGGGCAATAAGCTGACTTTGTATAAATATACAAAAGTATGAAGGCTATTGCTTAACGTATTGCTTAACGCATTGTAAGCCGCTCTGAGTCTCCGGAGAAGGGCGGCATATAAATCAAATTAAAAAATAATAATAATAACTGGTTCAAATTAGAAATCCTGTTAACCTCAATAAGACTTCAACCCTAATTAGTCTGCCTAAAGTTGTAAGCTTGTCATTCAGTTTGGGTTAAGTCATTACTATCCATCACCTACCAGCCACATAAAGACAGATAAAATAAAACGAAAACTCTTTCAATTGAATAAAGTCTCCCTGTAGCCACTTACAGCTGTGAAATGACAATACAGATTATGATAATTGAACACATTTTAACTGCGCAAGCTGAGGCAATCGGTAAATATTTAGAATCAGAAACACAGCAAGAGGATAGCCCAGAACTGCGTCACTGAGGTGCTGCTGAAACAGGGATGACCTAATCCAAAGGAACAAGCTCTTGGACACACACACACATATGCACATATACCCTGGTGCTCACCAGGATTACAATAATCAGCAGACCTTTCCTGGATTATAGTTCCATAACATCTGGAGGGTATCAGATGGCTAAAAGGAGACTTCGAAGATGGGAATTGGGAATTGGGGAGAATAGTAAATAGAGATTGTTGCCAAAAAAAAACAAAAAACCCAAAACCCTCTCCAGCCAAAATGACCTACTGTTCTTTGGTGAACAGATTCTATCATTTCATATTTTGTCCTAAATGCCACTGGGTAGCCAGAGGAATGCAATTTGAATTCAAAATTTCAACATCCTCCAGCTACATTCTGGTGCCCAAGCCAAAGTTACATAATTTCTCATCTGCTAAGTAATTTTACTGAATTGTTGATTTCATAATGCTCTGGGCCAAGGTAAAATTACACAAGGGGTTTGGACTGTTTGTGGTGGGTTAATTCTGTTTGGGGAAGAGACCATGTGACAGTGGAAGTGTGGATATTCTAACATCACCTGAGCTAGTCTTGTTGGCCTGGCTAAAGAACCAAATATGGCCATGAAATTTTTAACTATGGTAAGTCATTACCTTTTTCATCTGCAAGTCTAGGATAAAATTCTCAGTTCTCAATACACAGAAATATTCTGTGAGAGGGAAAAGGGGATTAAAAAGGAAAAATTCTGGAAAGAAGGAAAGGAAGGAAGGAAGGAAGGAAGGAAGGAAGGAAGGAAGGAAGGAAGGAAGGAAGGAAGGAAGAAAGAATAAAAGACACAGAATTCAGCATATCAGTCCAAACATAGATGTTTGCTGCTGAATCCATGATTTGCAGCTCTCTGAATGAAGATATATGTCTCTTCCTGAATTACAGGTTCTAAATTTAGGACCTGATGCCTGGTCCTGTGACATTCCAAGTGACAAAAGTTGAGAATTCAGGTAAAGGAGCATATATAACTTGTAACCAACAGGATTTAGAGCATTATAAAATATACCATTCACACTATAATTTGCCATCCAGGAGTCCTGAAACCTATTAAGGGGTGAAACTCAACATTCAATTAGATGCTCTTGCTAAGTTGCCACGGCAACAGATTTCTTGGTACTGGGGGAGAACCAAAGCAAGCATGGAGAAATTGCATCTCTTATGGATTCAGAAGGCCCTCCCCCCACCCTCCTTTCCCTGCTTGGGGAAATAAAAATGCTTTATAAAGTTTGTGAGTCGTCTAGATTAAGGTAATTTTTCTAGGGCTGTTAAGAAACTTAATCTTGGTGGGAGTGTAAAGAGGCAGGGCGATCAGCCCTATATTAATTGAATAATAAAAATCTCCTTTCCATCTGTATACACTGAGCATCCAGAGAAAGCAGATAGTTTACAAGCCCTTGAGATAAAAAGGGTGATGAGAAATCAATAAATCGAATATGGAGGTCATTCAGCCACATGAATGAAGGTGTAGGGTCCTGCTCCAGCTTGAACCTACCTTCCCCTGCGTCATCTTTTCCTCTTAAGTGACGCTCCTCACTCAGATAATTCCCCTTCAGAGAGGAAGGATGGAGGCGAGCAGATTCAATCTCCTCTTTTAGCAGCCAGCTGGGCTAGGATTACCTCTCTCGGGTGGGCACCGCTTCTGCCTCTGCCGCAGCCTGCAATAATGCTCCTACGTTCCAGCAACATCTAGAGCATATCTCTCCGCTGATGGAGCTGGGGCGATACCATTGCCCAGCTTTTGAACGGGGGGTGGGGGTGATGCTGAGGAGAGCAGGCTCAGTCAAGGAAGAAATAGAGAGGAAAGAAAGTGGCTATTATTATTATTATTATTATTTTAAAGGCTTTTTCTGGGCCTGATTTTGCAGAATCGCAGTGCGAAGATAGAACCCGGTGGATGCCAGGATGCAGGAGAAAATCGAGGTCCAACATTTTGCAGTGGGAACAGGAGGGGAGGAGGCAGTGATGCAGGGAGAGAGATGAAATGAGATGCGCTTAGAGGCACCCGCTTTCCTGTGTTACTAACAGCAGCCTAGGGAGCAATTGGCAACACAGCCCCAGGGGCTATTAGATTTCTCTGGCACATGAAAAGCTTTGCTCATCAGAGACAGGGAGAAATCCCTGTTGCTCTGCTTAGTTCAGTAAATATCTCTCCTTTTCTCTTTTTCTCTCACAGACCAACTGATTCCTTTGGAGTCCTTTTTGAAATGTTACAGCCATATTCATCTCCTTGTATTTGTAAAATCATAGGCCAACCACTTTGTGGCCTAGATGCATCAGCGACTCCTTTCAGGCAACCCTCACTGTGACTTGTTGCCAATAAAGCACGTTGCTTTATAGGAAGTTAGCACCCACCCCTCTCCAAAAAAATTGAAATATTTTAGGAAATATTAAAAGGGCAGAATATTTCCCCTAAAAGGAAGGCAGAAACTCAACCTCCCCCCCCCCACCACCACCACCTTTGTCAATGGGCCATTAAGGCCTGGACCAGTCTATTCCATATATCAAAGATCTACCTCTTTCAAGCAGAGCCATAATAGGACAATTTGCACAATCTATTTTTTAAAAAAATTACACCTTCTGCAGGTTTTTCCTCATTTTTCCAGTGGTGTGCAAATACAATTCTTGCTGCTGTCAATACATGTAATATTAGATATATATTCTCTTCGTCATATTTTTCTGGTACTATGCCCAACAAAAAATATTTCTGAGGTAGAAAGGTAGCACCCATTCCTCCTAGAAGAATGAAATATTTTAGGAAATATTAAAAAGGCAGAATAGTATATTTCCCTAGATGAGAAATTGAGAAACATGGTCTTGGAGACAGAAATGCAGAACCTCAGCCCCCTGCCCACCCCCCCAAAACAGATACTGAGCTGTGGCAGCTTTAGAAAGCAATGCCTGGCTTCGAACAATGGCAGGGCAAAGCCATTCAACCACAATAGGAATTGCCCTTCATTGCATTACCCAGCAAGCTTCAACCAAACCTGGGACTCAGACAGCCTACAAAGTTAGCTGTGATCCCTACAGCAACCAATAGAATACATGTATTTGCCACAGGAACAGGAAGCTCAAGGGCAAGGCCCAAGAGAGGGTATAAATAACCCTCACTCTCCACTCCATGTGGTCAGCTGCCCAGGACCTCAAACCCATGGTGATCCTTTCACCAATAAATCATCTTTCCAATCAGCCTCCATGTTACCAGTGTCTTTTTTCCCCACTTGGAACTGAACCAGATAGATATTTCCTCTAACACTGCCTTATAATCTAGGTGTTGCTTTAACATTTTTTTTTAACCATGTATGTATTTTTGTCCAATATTTCTTTGCCTTTGCACAAATCCACCACATATGTTAATAGGTACCCGGTGGTTACATTTTCAACATCTGATGGACAGACTTTTAAACATCTTTGCTAGTCTCTCCAGTGGTAAGTGCCACCTATAAAACATTTTATATAGATTTTCCTTATAAGCTGTTGCCATTGTCAACTTAGGGTTTCTTTCCCGTTTTTGCCATTTGTTATTTATACAATTTTAATGGCCAGCCATCTCAGGTGATTCTGGTGGTGTGCAAGGGTTAGAAACACAAAACCACAACAAATAACCTGGTCTCCATGGATAAGCAATAACCCCACTCACTAAAAAAAATAAAAAATCCAAAGCAAAAAAACACACCATACTTCCTTAACAACAGCAGAGCTCATCTAGCCTACTGACCCAAACTTCTATGGAGACAGCCAAGTCTTTAATGCCTCTGAATCTCCAGGAAGATGCTGTTCCATAGAACAGATACTGTACTGCGACTGAGAAGGTGCAACTCCAAGGTGCAAAAAGATGACACTATGTGTTAGAAGGGATCCAGAGCATGTCCTGTCTGCTAGATCTGGTGGAGCAAGCTAAAACGACAAGAGAAAGGCAGTATTGCATAATAGCTTAGCCATCACTGTGTAGGTTTTGTTATGTTCGTTCTTTCACTGTGAGCCATCACCATCCAGTGATCCACTATCCAACAAGAAAAAGATCAGCATGCCTCTCCCCTTTCAAGGTCTGGCCTTATTCTTGAGTGTTTGTTAACCAAATCATTGGGATTATTTGAATTCTATACAGGTAGTCCTCAGCCTACGACCACAATTGAGCCCCAAATGTATGTTGTTAAGCAAGAAATTTGTTAAATGGGTTTTGCCCTGGTTTACGAATTTTCTTGCCACAGCTGTTAAGTGAATCACTGCGGTTGTTAAATTAGTAACACGGTTGTTAAGTAAATCTGTTTTCCCCAATGACTTTGCTTGTTAGAAGGTCGCAAAAGGGAATCAAATGTCCCCGGGACACTGCAATCATCATAAATATGAGCCAGCTGCCAAACATCTGAATTTTATTCACATGATCATGGAGATTCTACAACGGTCATAAGTATGAGAACTGGTCATAAGTCACTTTTTTCAATGCTGTTGTAACTTTGCATGGTCACTAAATGAGCTGTTGTATACTAGTCTCTTCCAACAGGATACCCATCAGATCTGATGTGTTTCAGTTCTCATAAACGTTGGCAAGCTTTGCTGTTCTATCTCAGGCAACACACTGTTAGACAATTTCTCCTTCTCCAGGTTTATGTAACAAAGTACTTTGTTATAGTAGTGGGTTCCGCTTATCTTCGCTGCCAGTTTGGAACTGTGAGCGTGCAGGCGCATTGAATTTTAATGTCACTCAAACAACGGCAGCACAAACAATATAATATTTATTTAATTAATTAATTAATTAAACTTATATACCGCCCTTCTCCCCAAGGGGACTCAGGGCGGTGGACAGCCAGAAATTAAAACACATATAGTGCAAAAGTTAAGAAAAAACTAAAATAAATTAAATCATCGGCATTACCAATTTAAAATCCCAAATCTACAAAATCAAAAAATTCCCAATTTAAAACCCAAAATCAATAAAATTAAAAGATTAAAAAATCCCCATTAAAACCATTTAAGCTAGGCCGGCTTGTTGGAATAAATAAGTCTTCAGGGCCTTGCGGAAAGTGCGGAGGTCAGGGATCAGTCGTATTCCAGGAGGTAACTCATTCCACAGGGCGGGTGCCCCCACAGAGAAGGCTCTCCCCTTGGGGGCCACCAGCCGACATTGCTTGGCCGATGGCACACTGAGGAGGTCCTCTCTGTGTGAGCGTATTGGCGGTGGGAGGTTATCAGTAGCAGCAGGCGGTCTCACAAGTATCCTGGCCCTATGCCATGAAGCGCTTTAAAGGTGAGAACCAACACCTTGAAGCGCATCCGGAAGACCACTGGGAGCCAGTGCAGCTCGCGCAGCAGAGGTGTTATGTGGGAGCGCCCTGTTGCTCCCATAATCACCCGCGCGGCTGCATTCTGGACCAGTTGGAGCCTCCAGGCGCACCTCAAAGGGAGCCCCATGTAGAGAGCGTTACAGTAGTCCAGGCGAGACGTGACGAGGGCATGGGTGACTGTGCATAAGGAGTCCCAATCTGTTAGAACTGTTGGAAGAAATATCCATTTGGGTTCAGTTCCAAGTGGGGAGAAAGACACTGGAAACATGGAAACTGCTTGAAAATATGGTTTAATGGTGCACAGGACCACATGGTTTTGAGGTCCTGGGCAAAAAAGGACATGGGGGAGAGAAAGAGAGAGAGAGATTTATACCCTCTGTAGGGCTTTGAATTTGAGCTTGTATTCTGATTGGGTGTCAGACTCCCATGCGGCCATGCAGGGGTAACTTTGTAAGTTGTCTTTTGAGTTCCAGGCTTGGTTGAGCCTTGCTGGGTGATGCAATCTCCCCAGGTGCCATGTGGTGAGTTCTGTTGCTAGATGAGTAGAGGGTTAATCCTATCTTTGTTGAATCTTGGGCAAGGGCATTTGCTTATGAATAGACCTAGCTATCTCTTTATCTCTTAAGTGCTGACATCTGCTGTGGGCTATTGAGAGTGTGGGGGCTATTAAGAGTGAGTCTGCTTCGTGCCTAAAAAACATGTTTCTCCATTTCTCATCCAGGGAGGTATAATATTCTGCCTTTTTAATATTTTCTAGAATATTTCATTTTTCTAGGAGAGGGGTGGGTGCTAATTTCCTACAGAATAACATGAACACTAAAGACATAAGAAGAGAATCTAAGGGGTGACATAAAACACTTCAGAAGCATTCAAATTTTTCACATTCATCAGATAACAAAGCAAACAAATTAATGAGGCAGAGATATAAACCACCGAGGCCAAAGACAATGGAATTTTAGTCTTAAAATGGAATGCAGAAGAAAGTGCCAGATGGTCGCATTATCTTTTTTTGGGGGGTAGTGTGATGATTAACCAGTGCGTAAGTCTTGGGGGATCCACAAACAAACAATGGATATTTGTCATTTTTTTAAATTTTAACATCAGGCTGTTATTCAGATCTGCCTCTAACTGGAGGCACTGCAAGATTGTCACCAATATTGCAATTAAATTAATTGTGTCCTGGCTGATATCAAGCTGATATCTGTAATCAACTACATAAAGTGGTATCTTCATCCACACAAGGCTATTCTCTTGCAATGGGTTCTATTTGAGGAAGGGCTGGGCTTCAAAAATTTTAGCAAGGGGATCTCTGCCGGGTTGCTGGGTGGGCATGGCCTAGTCAGCCTCCTGCACCATTGGGGGGGGGCATTTTTGCCCTCCCCATACTCCGGAGGCTTTCCTTGAGCCTCTGGGAGGGCAAAAACAGCCTCTCCAACTTCCAGAGGCCCTCTGGAAGCCGAAAATGGGGCCGTTTCCAGCCTTCCCAAACTTCCAGTAAGCCCGTTTTTCACCCTTCCCAAGCCTCCGCGTGCACCCTGCACTTATCTGCATCCAAAATGGGCCGCATGGGGATTCCTGAGAGGGGTGGGCGGGGCCAGCCAAGAGTGGGATTTGAGGATTCTCCGAACTGCACAGAATCTTAGCTACAAGTTCTTCTGAACTGTAGGAAGTTAGCACCCGCCCCTTTCCTGGAAGAATGAAATATTTTGGGAAATATTAAAAAAGCAGAATATTATGTTTCCTTGGATGAGAAGTGGAGAAGCATGTTTTAAAGACAAAGCAGCTCTCACCTTCCTGTCCCCCACCCTTTTTTAATGGGCCAGAGGCAGAAACCCAATCCTTTGTCAAAGGACATCTGCAACACAATAGCAACAGAAACTAACACATCTAGACAGACACATGGCACCTGGGAAGATTACATTAGCTAGCAAGGCTAGCTAAGACCCCCACCCTGTGGGAGCCTGACAACCAATCAGGATACTCTTTCTGGACCCCAGAAAATTCAAAGCCAGAGAAAGCATAAAACCTGGAGACTCGCTGTATCTGCCCTCTTTTCTGTTCAGGAACTCAAGCCATGTGATCCTGTCCACCATTAAACCATCTTTCCAAGCAGTCTCCATGTCTCCAGTGTCTTTTTCCCCACTTGGAGCAGAACCCAGAAGGATATTTCTTCCTACAGAATCCCTGTGAACCCCCGGCAGCCCACCCCTGTATCCAGGGCTTCCTTTGAAAAATACTCATAAACAGCAATTGCTACAGTTCTACCCTCACCCACTCATATTGTTAGATAATAGCCATTGCAGCTATATGACACCTAAAGCATTGGATTCCCTTAGATTTCTGGGTGTCATGCAAAGTGCTCTGTGAATGGAGCATTCAAATGCTCCAACACTGGAAGTTTTTAAGAAGAGATTGGATAACCATTTGTCTGAAGTGGTGTAGGGTTACCTGCCTAAGCAGGGGGTTGGACTAGAAGACCTCCAAGGTCCCTTCCAACTCTGTTATTCTATTCTATTCTGTTGATCTTTAAAGCTCTACGTAACTTAATGTTGTGGCTACGTTGCCTGAGCCTGCGTCATCAGCAGGGGAGGACTCTGAGAGTGAGGGAGAGGAGTTGGCAAGGCCTCCTTCTCCAGGACTCTCCTCTCTGGCAATGCCTCCGGAGGACACCGAAGGGCAGGAGATAGGCCCAGAGCCAAGCTCGTCCCCGCAGCCACAGGAGGACATTGACGAGGGGAGTGAGTTTTGGTTGGATCCTCGCCAGCGTCGGAGAGACAGGAGAGCCCAGCAGAGGAAAAGGTGTGGTTGTGATTAGCTGGTGGACCACGCCTCCCAGACTATATAAGAGAGGGATTGCAGCCGTATCTTTGTGACGAACAAAACAAAGATTCATGGATCCCGGTTTTGAATCGGCCCTGCGTCTCAGCTTTGGTGGTGTGTATGTGACGGACCTATTAATAAAGACGTTGGCAAGCAGCTGCGGATTGCTGCCGACCTTTGTTATCAGCTTACTTGGTTGCCTGCCAGTTCATTAGACTCTGATTGTCTGAGGGGAGGTTATTTCTGGGCACGGGGCCAGAACATCTAATCCCAGGGAATTTGCTGGCATGTTCCTCCAGTCAGAACACCCATTCAGTATTCCCATTCACCGTAGAAGAATGACAGTTCTTCAGGAGATTTGGATTTGAAAGTGGGGTTCTTTTGCGATGGTTTCCCCTTTCTGGAATGGGTGTTCCCTCTGGAGGTTATATCAACCTTGCCATCCTTATGGAAAGCTGTCAAAGTAAAGAAGAAAGGGGATCAAACAGAAGGTTACGCTGTCTTTTCAAACTCTAACTTTCTCATCAAAAACATGCATATTGCTATTGCCTTTGACCATCAGTGATGGCTATTTCTTTTTCTTTTGGTCTTATCTCTTCCTTCCAAGAAAGCTTTCCTGTGTTGTAAGACCCATGTAAAATTAAATAGGCTATACTGAAAAGCCGGTCTGTGTTCCACTAGTGTTTCTTTTAAAACAGTGATTTAATACAGGGCTGAGAATGACTGGCCCAAAGTCACCCAACTGGCTTTTGTGCCTAAGGAAGGACTAGAACGTGTAATCTCCCAGCTTCTAGACCAACAGTTTTACCAAACTGGTTTTGGGGATTACAAATACAAAAGTCCATTTGTGTATCCTTGTTCTTCTGAAGTTCTTTTCAAGCAATTGGCCCGGGGGAGTTGGGGGGCAACCTCACCTGCTACTCCATTTTCATTCCAAAACTTGTGTTGCAAATTAAGCTACTGGAGCCTTAGTGGTACAGTGGTTAGACTGCAGTACTGCAGGCTAACTCACTGCCCACAACCTAGAGTTCAATCCTGACCGACTCAAGGTTGACTCAGCCTTCCATCCTTCCAAGGTTAGTAAAATGAGGACCCAGATTGTTGGAGGCAATATGTTGACTTTGTAAACTGGTTAGAGACCGCTGTAAAACATATGAAGCAGTATATAAGTACTATTGCTGTTACTTCAGAGACAGCAAATCCACAATTTACATTACATGTAAATTATTAATGTATTAATGTATGTATTACATATTAATGTAATACATTACATTACAACTTCTACCAAATATACCCCTGTTGTTTTTGAAGCCTAATTACAATCCCTGATACCATCCAACAGCAGGATCAGGCTCCTGCCACAGCCACTAAACAACTGCTTGTCTGGACTGATTCTTAAATGGAGGAAGCATTTCATTTCACAGCCCAGAGCAAACATAGCATTAGCATGAGAATGGGGAAGGTGAGAAGAGTGACATTTTTTAAAAATCCTCGCATAATTAGATAGGAGGAAGAATGTGTATGTTAGTGTGATGAGTGGATGGATGCACCAATTCTGCAGGAAGGAGACAAGGGGAAATCACTTCTAAAATCTTGACAAGAAAATTGCAGAAAACTTGTCCAGTCACCAAGAGTCAAAAACTGACTCCAAGGCACACACACATACACAAACAGAAGCTTAGCCAGTGGCTGCCTCCCCTTCCAAGAGGAAATACCTCTGAGTAAAAAGAAAATATCCAGTGCATAACCACAAACCCCAGAAATCCAAACTAAAAGTTGAAACCTTGGGCAAGGAAACCTTGGGCAAGGACCCATTAAGGACAAAATCCAACCCAACACATGTCCAAGCCAACATTGCTAACTACTTATAACAGTAATTCATTAGACACACCAATTGTCCCACGAGAGAGTACCTTGTCCTTCACTGCAGTTCAGGATGATTTTGTTTAGCTATGCAGGCAAAGTAAGGGTTGCCTCTCCAAGGATGGCTTGTATAGATCTGGATCAGTGGTTTGTGGACCCCTTGGGACCCCTGTGGTCCATGGACCCCTTGGAAGCCACGATGTCATCGGAGGAAGTCTACAAAGGCTTGAAGAAATGTTATTTAAATATTGAGTTGAGTCGTAGTGGTCTATGGCCAAGGTCCCTGGCCATAAGAGAGGGTCTGTGTGGTGAAGAAAAAGTTGAGAACCACTGATCTAGATCAGGGGTCTCCAATCTTTTGGACCTCAAGGACCACCATACTTATAATTTTAAATCCCGTGGACCACTGGGGTGGGGCGGGGGAGGTTCAGCCACCTTTCGGGCCTACCTGCCTGCTTCTGCAAGGCCTTCAGGTGGGAGGCCTGAGAGAAAGTACCTGGTCCAGGAACACAGCCTGGAAATCTCTTTTGCGTTCCTTCTCTCAAAGCTTTGTCAATCTGAGTGAAGGAAAACGAAGACAGGCAGACTGACAGTGGCTTGCTGACATTGGTGGGAAAGTCAGTCCCATATTCCAGAGCTGTGGAAGTCACAGGACTGGCCCTTTGGTCATCCCAGAGCAGCTCCTCCACCCAGGTGCACCGGCCTGCAGGGGAGCTGCCTGCTCCCTGGCAGGCCAGTGCACCAGGGTGGAGAAGCTGCTCCGGAATGACCAAAGGGCCAGTCCTGTGACTACCACAGCTCTGGAAAATGGAACCAAGCCATGGTGGGGCTGGAAATCTCTACCACAGGGGGTGGCATGTGCAATGTGCAACTTTGCAGGTGGTGCAACATGCGAAAAGGAGCACAGCCCTTGCTGATCTGAATGAGATAATGATGCTGTTACAGAGGGGGGACGGTGTGTGGTCCAAGCGGGCTGAAGTGGCAGTGGTGATGGCTGGAAGATGCAGGAGTGAAGTGCTACTTGCATTTGCATGGCATCAGCATTTCGCCTTCACCATGGTATATTTGTGCCAGCTGGTGGCACCAAGGCAGCCCTTGCCTCCTGCCGTTTGGGGCTCAGAGTGGTAAACTGCATCCAGGAAGCACTACAGCTTTTTTTCCATTTTATCATTTCTTCTCTACATTACAGTACACTGTTCATAACTGTCCTATTTTAAATTTAATCAGAATCAACTTAGAATCTTAACCGGTGCACTATTATTATTTTTTGCACAACATAACCAAGGCAATGCAGCAAAGCTAACAAATCTCAGTTCCCCCATTTAATGCTAAAATTTTTTAAAGAATTTCTACTCATTCCCATTTTAAAAGTATAGGCATATTTATGCCTGGGATTTATCCACGAATCCAATACAAAGCCCGGTGTTTCTAAATCTTTGTTTTTAAATCGCACAGGCAAAAAAAAAAGAAAGAAAGAAAAGCAGGTTGGAAGCAAATGAAGAACTTGGGAAAGTAATGGTTGTGGGTGGGGTGAGAATCAATAAAAAAAACAGAGATGTCTGGAAAGGAACGGCTGATGTAAATAATAATAATTTTAAAAAATCACAATCAAAAGGGATTTGGGCAGCTAGCACTGGAAAAGCCAGTTTTGGAAAGCGCCAGCTGGGTACAAAAAGAGGAAGGGGTCTCTTTTTTTTCCCCCAGAAAGAGCCACAGGGAAAGAGCCAGTCGGCTTTGTGCGGAAAAGTCGGGCAAAGATACCTTTAAGATATCTCCAGGAGGAGGAACCTCCTGGAACCGCTACTGCTCTTCCTTTTCTTCCCGGCCGTAGCCACCCAACCTCTGAAGATCCAAAATTTCCACCTCATGCAAAAGGCTGGCTGGGGACAAAAGGATGGAAGAGGTGGTGAGGGCTTTGTGGGATCCCCCTAATTGAGGATGGCTTGAAGTAGACGAAGGGCTCGGCTTGGCAGACAAGAGCCGGTGCTGGGCTCGACCTGCCGGCTGGAGGGGAGCTGCTGCGGGGCACTGATGAGGGGGCGCTTGGGGCTCGGAGTGCTTGGGGCTCGGAGCAGTAAACCACATCCAGGAAGCACTTACAGCAGAGAGAAGCAGCCGGACTCAAGCCTGGCTTTGCTGCCCATTGCAGACGCTAGATTCGCCCCCTGAAAACTCTCGGCTCTCGAGGAGCCCAGCCAAGGTTTCCCGTGGCGCTTCAGCCAGCGCTCCTTGAGAGACGAGAGTTTGCAGGGAGCGGATCTAGCGTCTGCAATGGACAGCAAAGCCAGGGTTGACTCCGGCTGCTTCTCTCTGCTAACAGGCGGCCAAGCTAACTGCCCGAAGGACCCTCATCCTGTCTCTGGGAGTCTGAAGCGCGAGTGGCGCAGGAAACCTTGGTTGGGCTCCCTGAGAAAAATGTAACGATTTCTCTGTGGACCACCGGTTCATTTAGGAAATTCTTTAATAAATAAATAGAGAGGAGAAGAAAGGATATAAAGAAGACTTCTGCTTTGTCCTCAATCTGAATTTTGTTGTGTAATCCGCGAATACAATTTAGCCATTAGTGGTAGAAAGGAGATTGGTACATACTATTAATTAGATCACTTCCATATTGCTGGACACAATCTTATACCAGAAATGACAAATAATAAATCACCAACATGAATACTGCACAAATCAGCCACATGGAGTATTGAGAATAATTTATGAAACCACAAGAATACAAAAATTCATCCCAAGATAATAATTGAATGATTTGGATGAGGGCCAGGTTTTTCACAAGAGAAAGAGGAGAAGATTATAAATCAGCAAGGCAAAGAGGGCAAGGAAGCAAAAGACGAGATAAGATAAATGAGGGGAAAAAAGGATGAAAGAGAGATATAGCCAAATAATAGGTCATAGGTGCAAAGCACCTCTATATCTGCAACCTTTCACCTCCTCCAGCCCCATCTTCAGGTAAGAGAGAATGTGATGTTTTCCCCTTTGGCAAAAGAAATTCAGTGGGAGAGGGAATGAAGCCCATGGATACCCTAATCGCTTTTTTTAAACTTGTCCTGAATTAAATCTGTAAAAACAGCAGCAGTTGTTGGCCTCATCCCAAGATTAAGTAGCGTTCAGCAAGCAAAGCAAAACAATTTAAACTAACACAGATTTCTGCCAAATCAAGGACTAGAAAATTTCACAATACTTTAATATAGCTGTGGGGAACAGGCTTTTCTTTCTGTAAGTCATAATAGATCTATTAATCTTTAATTAGTCTTGGTTGTTTTTACTGCAATAGATTCTAATAATTACATTTCTAAAATCTGGATTAACATTTCCTGATCTCCACCCTACCCCAGTCCTTTGCAATGTTATTAGTGTATTTAATTTCTTTTCCAATCTACATTACTCTTCTGTTCAATCAAGAAACTTTAGCTATAGAGATTTCATTTTACAGAAACTATTTGGTGACATTTTAAATTCTTGAATATTAATTCCCCTCCAATACACCAAGTCGAAACTAGACATAAATGTAAATATATTCTTAACATTTGACAGATTGGGGGTGTGGTAGTAAATGAGGTGAGAGTATCGTATGGTATAATCTCATTCATAAAACAAGGCACTCCTCAGAATTAATTCTTCTGCCACTTTTTCCTAACCAACTTTCTGTAATTAAGGCTTGACATTAGATAAAATTAAATGAAAAAAGTCCTCCACTCCTCTGCTCACAACAGAATACCTTATGCCACCAGGCTTGAAAGTTTGGGCTTAGACAATTTAGAACTATGCCGCCTTCAGTCTGACCTAAACATAGTACATAAAATTATCTGCTACAATGTCCTACCTATCAATGACTACTTCACCTTCAACCACAACAATACATGAGCACACAATAGATACAAACAAAGTAAACCATTCCAAACTTGATTGCAGAAAATATGACTTCAGCAACAGAGTAGTCAATGCCTGGAATGCACTACCTGACTCTGTGGTTTCTTCCCCAATAACTTTAACCTTAGACTGTCTACTGTTGACCTCACCCCATTCCTAAGAGGTCTGTAAGGGGCATGCATAAGCGCATCAACGTGCTTACTATCCCTGTCCTAATGTCCCCATTTATTCGTATCCTTATACAGTATTCAGAATCAGGTTTATACTTATATCTGTAATCTTATATATATGCTTGACAAAATAAATAAATATTTCCTACACTTTGAAGTGATCAAGTAAGATTTTATTTAAATATCCCCACCCTTGAATGTAAAGGTGAAGATGAGCCTTAGTTGTTGCATCACCCCTGAAGAATGCCCTGCAAGATGTGCCTCCTTGTTTATTTATTCTTACTAGGCTTATGGGTATGGGCTCTTTGAATCTCCCTCCCTCTCTCTCTCTCTCTCTCTCTCTCTCTCTTTCTCTCTCTCCTCTGTCTCTCCCTCTCCCTTCCTCCTTTTCACTCTCTCTGTGTATGCACTGTCCTATTTCAATGTATCATTTTGTTGAGTGTTAGATAGGTGGATTGAAGAGACTGGAGACAGGCTTCAGACAACAGCTCTTTATTCAGCAACTATTTACAATCCAGCAGCCAGCCTCTCAAAACAGACAGCCCTTTCATAGGGAGCTGTCAGGGAAACCAGCCAATCATGTTCAAGCATTCTTCCCGCTCAAATAGTGGACCAGAGGGAAAACTATCCTATCAATATCTAGCATTGTGAATCACTTTGAGCATAACAGGTTGGAAGATTGCATGCTAAAGGTCAGAACAAAGAAATGAATGATTGTGTGTGATGTGCAGAAAATAAATGAGAATCGTAATCACTTTATTGTTCAGTGAAGATAGATTCCTGCATATCAGTCTACTGTCAAATCTACACAGCATAGTCAAGCTTTGTTCTTCTCATTTGGGAAACCCTCACCATATCACATACGCACTTATCTAGACTTGTGTACACATGCCCAGCCAATCTGAAAGTGAAAGAGAAAAAATCTTACATACAGGAAGGAGAACTCAGATTGGATAACTAGTGTGTAAAATAGGTCTCCATCTGCAGAAGGAAGGAGGGCATGGAAAACTCTTCAGAAGGGACCCTAGTTTTCCCCAGAGTAAAGGGAAAGGAGGTGAGAGGTATTTTCAGTCTTGCTAGATTATATTAGTATAACCTTACAATAAAGAAAGAGTTAATGCTCCTGACTGTATAGGTCCATGATGGTGAACCTATGGCATGCGTGCCACAGGTGGCATGTGGAGCCATATCTGTGGGCACACGAGGTTACCCTAGCTCAGGTCTAGCACGCTTGCGTGCGCCGGCCACCTGATTTTTGGCC
The DNA here is from genome assembly GCA_030761175.1 of Masticophis lateralis. Taxonomy (NCBI): domain Eukaryota; kingdom Metazoa; phylum Chordata; class Lepidosauria; order Squamata; family Colubridae; genus Masticophis; species Masticophis lateralis. The sequence continues at coordinate 144,598,382 of JAUDYJ010000002.1, forward strand.
CTTCCGGGCCCACCAGAAGTCAGGAAATTGGCTGCTTCTGGCCTCCAGGGGTGGGAGAAGCAGTTTGTGCCCTCTAGAAAGCCTCTAGAGCCTGGGGAGAGTGAAAAATGGGCCCACCGGGCCCACCATGCCAACACGTCACAAAAGCAGGGGAGTGCGGGGGTGGGTTAAGCACGCTTGTGTGGGGGCAGGGGGGCATTGAATTAAGGGTGTGGGCACACACGCGCAAACCCCCTGCGCTCCCCCCACTTTTGGCATACAACGGCAAAAAGGTTAGCCACCACTGGTATAGGTAGTCCTCAACTTAATTGAGCCCAAAGTTTCCGTTGCTAAGTGAGACAGTTGTTAAGTGAGTTTTGCCCCATTTTACAGCCTTTCTCACCATCCTTGAATCATTGCAGTTGTTAGTAACATGATTATTTAACTGAATCAGGCTTCCCCATTGATTTCCCCAATGGTTTCCCCATTGATGTGAATCACATGACCGTGGGACACTGCAACCGTCATAAATATGAGTCAGTTGCCAAGCATCTGAATTTTGATCACGTGGGATGCTGTGTAGAAAACAATCATAAGTCACTGTAACTTCAAACAAACTGTTGTAAGTCAAGGACTACCTGTACTTCTTGTCCGGACTACCTCACTAGACTAACAATTCTCTTGACGTGACTACTATCTTTTTCTCAGATGTTGCTTTGTTTGGGAAGCAAATTAGTTGATTGCAATGCTGGGAAGGACTGAGATATATATTCCAAGTCCTGTATTTAAGATGGAGGAGTTTGCAAAGAATTCATAACTAGAATTTGCCTATACTTACTGGGAATAGGTGGATCCATTCCAAGGAGGATGCTTTTGTTAGGGTTGGGATCTTGTACTACAGAAGGGGTCTGCAACCTTTAAACACTCAACGAGCCATTTGGACCTATTTCCTACAGAAAAGAAAACACCAGGAGCCACAAAACCTGGTGACATTGAGTGGCCATGGCCAACTCAACGTCACTAACTTCCACACCAGTCACATGACCCCCGGATGTCAGGTTGCTGACATCCGTACTACTGAAATTATAGCTAAGAAGCATTCCATTCTATCCTGTTTATTACAATCCTCTTTTCTTCCTCTAGTGGTGCCTGAACATGGGAACTGTTGCCCCTCCCCGTCCTTCCTTTTCACAGTGAGAACAGGAAGGAGCAAAGGGAGGATGAATCAAAATCACAGATTCCAACAAGAACTTCCAACCTAATTAAGTTAACCCAATTAAAATCCTGAGTATAGAGTTATAGAAATTTTTAACCATTTCAGGTATGCAACTATAATATTTAACCTCAGATAAGGGAGGAAGACTCTGTGTAAGCAAATTATGATTATGCCTTTGGGTAAAATTCACCGTAGCACATGGCTGGCTGCTATCTGGGAATTTCTGAGCTAGTCAAACTCTGAGAGTTAACAGATCCTTCTTTCTACCTTTTCTCCATTATGGGAAACCCCCTGCTTCAGGACATAGGCTCATGGTTAGAATTTGGCCTTTCCACCCCACGCAATTGCGGCAGGTGGAAAGGTACTATTAAGTGAAAACACACTTTCTAGCAGGATCCCATATCAGTTTTCCTCCTCCCATTAATTATACAGTCACTGTGCTCTTATCAGTTAACATTTATCACATGATGATATGGTAGGAACAGTAGAAACTTTACCAGCTTCATCCTTGCTTTGCTTTTGGGAAGGCTTTAGTGTTCATTTTTTAATTGCCCCATGGAATTTATTAATAGAATTCATTAGCTGTGTTTGCACAAGTTTCCCCATGGTTAACCTAATCATAGTTTGTATTCAATTAATCCAGTATTATTGGGGGGGGACACAATTGTGGGAAGCCACCCCTCCCCCTTGAAGAATGAAATTTTGGGGGGAATATTAAAAAAATGCAGAATATTTTATTTCCCAAAGGGAGAAATGAAGAAATATGTCTTTTTAGAGGCAGAAAGCAACCCACACTTTCCTTAATAGCCCACAGCAGATTTCAGCATTCTAACCATTGTGCTGCCACAGCTCCACAGTTCCAAATCTCCCCCTTAGGCTCCTAACAGCATGTCTCATATTGCTAGTGTATATATGATATGACTAATGGTATACACCAGGGGGTGTCAAATTCACAAGCCGCGGGCCAGATACATCACACACTGGCCACGCCCATGCCTGGTTCAGCGAAGGGGTGGGAGTCGCGATATGTCACGTGACGCTTTCATGACGACAAAAGTTTGACACTCCTGCCATACACTAAATAAATAATGTTTAGCATCAGTGTAAGATCACAGTCTGTGGGCCAAAAAAGCCCACATTCGACCATCAAGCTCCTGATCTATCTGCTCAACTTACCTCAGTGTAGGCCCTGCCTTGGTTTCCCAGAGGAAAGATGTATACAAATATTATCAGGATGAAAGACAGAGGAGTTGGCTCTGATTATAGAAATGACTCGGTATGCCAACTTTTTGATAAGCATGAGTTACTGTCCTCAAATTGAATATCTCCAAAAAGCTATTTCCTAATGGAAATTGTAAGGAAAGGAAAGGAAAGGAAAAAAACTGAAGAAAGCTGCTTGGATGAGAAGTGAAACATTTTCAAAGAAAAAAAAAGGTTCAGTTGCCTTTTGAAAAAAGCATCTTTGTGACAATCATGACTTGGATGATTGAAAAATCTCCCCAGACCCACAATTTGAATTTAAAAATCTTTCCAGTAGGACAGCTAGTTTTGCCTTTTTCCTTTTCTTTCTTTTTTTTAAAAAAAACTTAGCTTCCGGTGATATTTCTCATGTTAATCATAAATTTAGCAGCACAGAACTGCCATTAGCACACACGAGGCAGCTCTCAATATGGGGATTTCCCGTCTTGTTTCTGACAGGGCCCAGTTGCAATGGCAGATTCTGTCTCTAAACTAATCTCTTTCATTATTTAGAGGGAACTAAAATGGAGAATGATTTATCAGAACCAGTTGTTAGATAAAACAACAGCAAATGATATTATTTTGTAACATATTTGGGGAAAGGGGTGGAAAAATATGACATTTCAGTTGGACAACAGAATGTTTGATACAGCACTACAATACACAATGGGATCTCATCAGCATACTAATGATACTTGGCCCTGTGCTGACCTAGCGGTTTCATGCAGATGTTAGGAGAAATGGGGAGAGCAGAGAGTCTTGAACATTTCACAGAGTAGAGGTGTCCACGCAGACCTCTCATCTCCACTACCACTGACTGGAACTGCCCACTTAGGAAAGAGGAAAGAAAGAGAATAACATAAATACCAATTCCTCAGAATCAAAGCTGAGTTCAGGTCCTGGTGAATTATTCTTCTGAAAGTTATATATAAAATATAGATATAAATATGATTCCCACAAGGTCTCTTTTGAGTCTAAGTTTTCAGTAAGCCGAGTATTGTCTGGAAGCCCTGAGGCAAAGACTCCTACAGCTGAAAAGGGAGAATTGCCTGTGATTCAGACATGATGAATGCTCAAAACCTGACCCAGAACTTTCAGAACTTTTCAATACTCAATAGAGGATATGCACAAATAACAGCCTCATAGGTGAGAATACAGCTTATTTACCCGTATTTTTCAGTGTATAAGACTCACTTCCCACCCCACCCCCCCAAAAATGGGTGGAAATGTCTGTGCATCTTATACAGTGAATGTTGCTGAAGCCACGGCCACCCCCCACCCTTTGGCCTCTGCCTCCCAGCAATTTGCTCCTTGCAGCAAACAGCAAACAGCCTGGTCAGCTTCAACACAGCCTCATTTAGCATGAGCAGCTCATTGGCGGTTGGATCAGCCTCCCATCAGCTGTTCCAGGCTGCAGGGATCGCCATTGCCTGTCACCACCATCACTGCCCATCACTGCTGCCGCCTATCGCTGCCTCTGCCCACCCCATTTTCAGACTCCACACGTCCTGTTTTTGGTCCATTCCAGGTGGCGGGGATAGGTAGTGGTGACAGTGATTCCCACCGCCTGGAACAAGCCAGAAACAGGATGTACGGAAACCAAAAACGGGGTTCAGGGAGGCTGAAAATGGGGTATGTGGAGGTGGCGATAGGTGGCAGCGATGGCGGTGATGGGCGGTAACAATCCCTGCAGTCTGGAACAGTTGATAGTGGTATTCTAGGAGGCCCATCCAACCGCCAATCAGCTGCTTGTGCTAAATGAGGCTGTGGTGAAGTTGACCAGGCTTTTTGTTGTTTGCTGCAAGGAGATAAATTGTTGGGAGGCAGAGACAGATTTCTTTTTTCTTATTTTCCTCCCCAAAAGCTAGGTGTGTCTTATAGTCAGAAAAATATGGTATCTTCCAGTCCACCAGACTCAATTCTCCAAAATTAATAACAGTAGTAATTGGATATTACATGTAAAATTTGTAGTCTTCAAGAAAGCTAGTAAAAATATTGGTTATATTTTCTTAATTTGGTATCTCCTGAAGACAGGATAAAAATAACTCCCAGAATTCCCAGCCAACATCATTTGTTTGATTTATATAGCTGCCCATCTCAAAATACAAAGTGTAAAGAACAAATAGAAATAAAAACACATAGCAACCAGGCATAATCTAACCTATCACCCATACATAGTCAATGGAGGTGGATTTGGGAAATTATAGTCCATACTGATTCAGAATAAAGGAAGCCGCATTTATTATATAGCATGTGGTCCTCTTTTTTGTTTTTTACTCAAAAGTAAAAACCCTCTCTCTCTCTCTCTCTCTCTCACACACACACACACACACACACTCACTCTCTCACTCACTCTCTCCCTCTCTCCCCCCCTCTCTTTTGAGGGGAGAAATTTTCCATTAGAAAGATTCCCATTAGGAATGTCTACAACTGTAGAGTGTAGCCACACCAGGCAGTTTTACTTATACAGATCCACAATCATTCACCCAGGTACATCCAAAATCTGCATTATTATATAAACATTTATCTTAATAACCTTAGAGATAAATCTAGGCTAATAACATTGATACTTTCTAAATGAATGCAAAATATTCCTTATTTGCTGATGGGCCTTGAATATATAGTCAATTATCATAAAGTTGGCTACACAAAAGAAACTTCAAAAACCCGTTCAAACACTGGGTGTGCTGTTTGAAGTCAGCTACAATGAAGGCAGTCATTTAAAAAGCATATTTTGGGGAAACATGCCAGATATTATTTAAGGGGGGAAAAGGGCTGCTGAGAGTTTTGGCATGGATCAAAAATTGGCATGTGGTGATGGGAACCAATTACCTGGCTCAACTTTATGTTTTTGGACCCAGAATAATTTCTCACAAAGAAGGCTGAATCCTCCCCGCGCAAAAGGAACCAATTAGGGCAGATAATATTGTTACCTGTTGGAACTTGCAGCAATCATGTATAAATATATACCACAATTTACCTTATAATTCAGGTGCACTTACTGGATAGTTACTATATGCTGCAACATCCAAGGAGGTTCCATTTCCTTTCCAAGAACATTGGTGCTGTCAAACTGACCTCCAGAATCCCATAGCCAGGGAGATGAAGCATACACAGAAAAAGACTCAGACCTTCAGATGTCCTAGGGGAGAAAGGAGAAACCCTGAATACAAATATGGCACATGGGTAGCTAACGTCATGGCTGGAAGCTACATCTTTGGGCTTTTCCCATTCATTTCTGGATTGGCACATCCTAGATAAAATTCATTGCACTCCACTGTACTGCATCTGAGGGGGAAAAAAATAAAAAATATGGGTACATATTCCCTTGTTCAAGGGAACAAGGACTTAAAAGAATGAGAAGCCATCAAGAATATATCTGTGGTGGGCGTGTCCCAAAGCAAAAAAAAAATACTGGAAGAAAATACAAATATAACTGGAAACTATGACAAAACAACAGAAAGATTTGAAACCTGAGACGTTCCTGTTGGGCATGCTGTCAGAAAACTATAATAAGGGTAACACGTATTTAATTTTACATATTCTAACAGCAGCCAGCATTGTATACGCACAATACTGGAAAAATGTATAAACCTCTATAGATGATAATATAATCAATCATTCAAAAAAAAATTTTTTGGAATGTGCAGAAATGGATAGGTTAACTCTAACAATCAAAGGAAAAGAAGACTCGGAATATTTTATAACATGGGAACTATTCTACAAATGGTTAATTGACAGCTACAGAAGTTAGATAAGTGGATTTATGTGAAATATGGACTACATGAGAAAGAAAAACTGATGAGTAAAAATATTGATGGTTATATAATCAATCATAATTTGAGAAGGGACGCAGTGGCTTAGTGAGTAAGACGCTGAGCTTGTCGATCGAAAGGTTGGCAGTTCAGCTGTTCGAATCCCGAGTGCCGCATAACGGGGTGAGCTTCCGTGATTTGTCCCAGCTTCTGCCAACCTAGCAGTTTGAAAGCATGTAAAAAATGCAAATAGAAAAATAGGAACCACCTTTGGTGGAAAGGTAACAGCATTCCGTGCGCCTTTGGCGTTTAGTCATGCTGGCCACATGACCATGGAGACATCTTTGGACAGTGCTGGCTGTTCGGCTTAGAAACAGAGATGAGCACTGCCCTCTAGAGTCGGGAACAACTAGCACATATGTGCGAGGGGAACTTGTACCTTTATAATCAATATTATAATGGAAGATAATATACTTTTCAATAATGATTGATATTATCACATATATGTTTATATGTATATGATTATAATGATTATGATATTTAAATGTTAACACTTTGGACACCTAGAAAACACACTGTTCAACATAGAAATGGAACTTGTGATATAAAACAATAAAAAATATTTATACAAAAAAAAAGAATATACCTGTTGTAGGTAATTATATTACTGTTGCACACTCTTGCACATCATTGCTAATCAGTAAGAAATGTCAGGGGCATCTGACTTATCCAATTTTAGATTTCCTTTGAAGGAATTGATTGGGAACGGAAGACAATTTCCATGATATCTAATGAATATGCATTCATTTATAATAACCAGCGAGCTTGTTCTAACCCATTGGGCTTCCTCTGAGCCTTACAGCAGAATGCTGATGCCTCAAATCAAGGCATAGATAGGGTTTGACTCAGTGGTGAAATGTAAAATTTGTTACTACCGGTTCTGTGGGCATGGCTGGGGGGGGTAATGTGACTGGGTGGGCATGGCCAGCGTTTTTAAAACTATTTTTTCTACAACCTCTTCGGCCGAAGAGGTTGTAAAAAAATGCTTTTAAAAGCCTCTGAAGATCCCAGCTGAGCTGCCTGATCATCAGAAGCTTTTTTTCTTTTAAAAGCCCCTGATGATCCCAGCTGAGTTGCCTGATCGTCAGAGGCTTTTAAAAGCATTTTTTTTACAACCTCTAGAGGTTGTAGAAAAAATGTTTTTAAAAGAAAAAAAAAGCCTCTGACGATCAGGCAACTCAGCTGGGATCGTCAGAGGCTTTCTTTCTTTTAAAAACCAGCTATGCTGGCTGGAGAATTCTGGGAGTTGAAGTCCACAAGTCTTAAAGCTGCCAAGTTTGAAGACCTCTGATTTAGAGGAAAGAATCATTTGCATCTGTTACCTTTTTGTCTTAGGCCATGCCATTCCTTTTGCATCCTTTTCTCAAATCATAAGGCTTATTGAATTTAAAAGGCCCGATTGCCTCAGGTCACCCACTTTAAGAGCTCTAATCGCAGGAATCTTACATCTCAACAAGTACAGAGTTTAAAGGGAATCTTATCTATCTCAGCCTGACTTTCAAACACCACTATCACCACAATCAACATAACTTCATCTGGGTGTGTCTGAGCTGCTTTAGAAAGAACTAGCATGACAGGTCTCTAACTCTGTGGATCCACACTGGCTTCCGAATAGGTGAAAACAGATCCCCAAATTCAAAGACCAAATTCAAATGGCAGCGACTTTATAATAATACAGGTAGTCCTCTATTTACAACAGTTTGTACAGTGACCGTTCAAAGTTACAACAGCACTGAAGAATGTGACTTATGACCATTTTTCACAGTTATGACTTTTGTGGCATCATGTGTTCAAAATTCAGAAGCTTAGCAACCAGTTCATATTTATGACCGTTGCTGTGTCCCAAGGTCATGTGATCACCTTTTGTGACCCTTCTGACGAGCAAAGTCAATGGGGAAGCCAGATTCACTTAACAACCATGTTATTAACTTATCAACTGTGGCAAGAAAGGTTGTAAAATGGGGCAAAACTCACTTAACAAATGTTTCATTTAACAACAACAATAATAACAAAAATAATAATTTTATTTCTATACTATATAATTTTATTTTATTTTTATTTCTATATTATTTTATTTTTATATTTAACAACATAAATTTCCGGCTCAATTGTACCTGTATTAATATGGTTCTCCAGGCAGTGGATGTTTATGCTTTCTTTTGAGCTGAAGCAGCCTGGATATCTCCCTGATCTGATTCTGATCAGTGAGTATTGTGTAACCGCCATCAAAAGCCCATTAGAGATTGGCTCACTTCCTTCATTTTCTGTGGTAAGGGGGAAGAAAAAACCCTGCCTCCTTCCTAAACAGAGGAGAGAAGCTGAAACTTTTGAAGCAGCTTTTCATATTGTCCTCTAGCACTGATCATATTGTCATACCCAAGGCGGTCAAGAGCTTGATGACTCACCAATTGAATAGTCAAATGGCCTGCATAGAGTTTTTTACCTGATGTAATTCAAGGCACTGACTTCCAGATTGAAAAACATCCAACTTTCCTTTCAAGCGTTAATGTAAGGACTGAAACTGCCACCCAGAGCCTTGTCAATGGACCTCACTTCAGATCCCAGAAGACAAATGATGGAAATCTACAGAAGGTCTACATTTCCAGTGGACGATATTTTATTTATCAAGTGACCACTGTAAATGTAGGCCTTCTGCAAATTTCTACAGAAGCACTGATGGTATTACCTCGTTTGAGTAATGAAACATCTGCAAGAAAACAATCAAGGTCAGAGAGCACCAAGGACCCCTCAGGTCAGCCCTGAGCTATAAATATTCTCCTTATAAATAAAATATCATAAGCAAAGGGGGGGAAATGATATATGCTTTTGATGATTAGACAGGATAGTTTATAAAAAGAAGGGCAATGTGGTGTATCCTAAAGAGAGGTTAAAATATCATTGTACTTATAACTGCTAGGAAGAAAATCAGAAGCAACTTCTTTGTATCTTTTTCACTTGTAGCTTTTCTTTAATTTCTCTTCCTTCTGTTTCATTCTATTTCCATTTGGTAATTAGTTCTTACTATTGTGAAAACTGTCAGTAAAATGTGTATATACACACACACACACACACACAATATAAATCACTGATTCTGTCTTTATATTCAGAATATAGCAGGCTGAATAATTAAGTGATGGACATACAAGTCCCCATAGATTCGACACAGCAGCTCATGAATAGTTCTGCCTGCAACGTTGAACCAATTTTTTAATTGATTCTGCTAGAGAATCTCTGCTTCACCTCAAGCAAAACTCGCTTCCCATACAATCCATTGTGGGGTTAGCGCCATTTGTTTTGCTCCGCCGCATCTACTTCTGTTCAAGGCCTTTGAGTTTGCCCATTGCTCAATTTGTCCTGTGATTTTAACACGCAGCGAGACATAGAGAGAGAAAGAGTCAGAGAAAGAGAGAATGAGATGGAGACAGAGAATGAGAGAGAGAAGAGCAGAAAACGTCTTGGGAATGATCCAGCTCTTTCCACTGTTTTACAAAACATACAGTACAATGGTGTTCCAAGACCAGAGCTAGAGATTACAGAGCATTGGAGGTTGTTTCATTTCTTAGCACCTCTGAGCCCATTTAGACTACCAGGACAAATGGAGAGAGAGAGAGAAGTGAGAGAAGGGCCTCCGCAGGTTGTCCCTGAGTTTGTCTCTGTCAGTCTTATAAAGTACTCCAGTCAATTAGCACACCCAATTCTAACTTTATCGTAAGGTTACATTAACAGAATTTTGCAAGCCTCAAAGTATCTCCTCCCCCCTCACCATTTACAGCCCAAGAAACTAGGGAGGGTCCCTTCTAGATATTTGCCATGCCCACATTCCTTCTACAGACTTGGCTGCCTTTTATCTGACCACAGTCTAGTTTATGACTCATCTACCTGTCACCCAAGGTCAATTCCCATACCATTACAGTCTCTCACCTGGCTTATGGTTGATCAAATGAATCTTATGCGTTTAAGAGACAAAGGAAATTTCCTTCCTTCCCTCCCTCCCTCCCTCCCTCCCAGATGTAGAAATGTAGAAACGAAGCCTTCTTATTCTACGCATTTCTTAATAAATCTAATTACTACAAATAATAATGTCTGAAAGTTTGATTAAGGTCATACCCTCCACCCAAGATGGCAATACTATGAACATTTTTTTTCTTTTTAATGGATGAAATCTCTTACTACTTAATTACTTGTTATTCTTTTAGCACTCTATTCATATGCACTGGTTCATACTCTCTAACAAGGCTTCCTACTACATTCAAATTTCTACCAAAAAACCCCTGTGCAATTAAAAATATCCCTGCTCCTGTTCCACCAGTCAGAGCCTTCCAGGGGCAGGGTCCATGGAGGGGGAGTACAAGAAGTCAAATAAAAGTCAGGATGGCAGGTTTCGTGTCCAATTGAAGCCCCCCCCCTTTATTATTTATATATGTATCAAAAATAGGTCGGGTTTCAATCAATCAGGCATGTGTTCCATCTCAACTTTTTTAATCCTTCTGCATACATTCCTTGCTACAATTCAGGATGAGGTCCTATTCAAGAGTCACCTCACTTTGCCTCAAAAAGGCACTTCACTTTATGGAGGCTATAACGTGTGCCTCACTTGAGGGAAAGCAGTGACAGAAATTATCTTGCCAATAAGTTTTGTGATGCTCCAGATATCTCTATTAAGGAGCCTCTGGTTTCTCTTCAGACCATAAAAATATTTCACCTCAGAAATAGCTATAGCAGATTGATATACCACTTCACAGTGCTTTACAGCCCTCTCTAAGTGGTTTACAGAGTCAGCCTATTGCCCCCAACAATCTCAGTCCTCATTTTACCCACCTCAGAAGGATGGAAGGCTTAGTCAACTTTGAGTCTGGTGAGATTCGATTTGCCAAACTGCAGGCAACCAGCAATCAGCAGAAGTAGCCTGCAGTACTGCATTCTAACCACTGTGCCACTGCGACTCTAATAACCTAGAATTGCTATGCAAAGCCATTCTGAAGTGATGCTTTATTTAAAGCATCCCTTCCCTTCATACATCTTAGTCTAATACTTCCCAGGGAATAAACACAATTGAAGGAATACTTCTGAATGGAAATTGCTCCGAAAACATTTAATAATGCAAAAATAATTCAACTTTCTCATATACTTCCTTCATTGGCTGCAACTTGCAGGATGTCACAATTTGGAATCCCAATAATGTAATGATGTTACTTCCTGTGAACTAAGTAGCTAAACATTACTACTTCAAAGGAAAATGAAGATATCTATTTCTACCAGCATCTTCTTCTGTTTTTATATTCTGATTAAGAGCTGTAATGGCACAATGGTTAGAGTTCAGTACTGCAGATCATTTCTGCTGACTGCTGGCTGTCTGCAACTTGGCAGATCAAATCTCACCAGGCTCAAGTTTGACTCAGCTTTCCATCCTTCTGAGGTCGGTAAAATGAGGACCCAGATCGTTGGGGGCAATATGCTGACTCTGTAAACCGCTTAGAGAGGTAAAGTAAAAGCACTGTGAAGTCTATATAAGTCTAAGTGCTATTGCTATTAGAAATTATTCCCTTCTAATTTACTATTTAAATTCTAGGGGTATGAATTATCTGTTCTTGTGTGCAAAGCAGCACAGGCTCAGATTTCTTTTACATCTCATTTTTGGAGTCCATGGAATAATAACAAAAAGCCAAAAATGAATATTCACCCAGTTCAAATGGTTTTATCTGTGGGGACTAATCCTAATCAAGGCACTTTGAGAATTAATACTTTAGTAAGTATTAGTAAGTGTCTGTCTGTCTGTCTGTCTGTCTGTCTATATATCCATCCATCCATTCATTTACTCAGTGTTGAATAGTCACTAGGGATATTAGATAAAATAATGTCAAAAACAAGACAAAACTTAAAGAAACAAAGAACTCTAATACTGAAATTCAACAACAGTCAATGTAGGAGACAAAAGAACACATACAGGTCTCCTCCTTAAACGTCCACCTATTCAGTGACCAAAGTTACAATGGTGCTGAATGACAGAGACTTATGATCGGTCCTTGTCACCACATTCCCTGACACCTGATAGCAATTTGGATGCTTGACAATCAACTTGCACTTATGAAGAATGCAACAATCTGCAGCCACATGATTATCATTTCCGTCCTTCACTGTCAATTTCCAACAAGCATAGGCAATAGGGAAGCTGGCAGGAGGTCATAAATGACAATCCAGGGTGCTGCAAACGTAAGGGATTCACTTAAAGAAGTCAGCTGGGACTACCACAATTGCCATCTTAAATTGTCGGTGCTCATGTGATGTTGGACATTTTGATTGTGTTATCAAGTAATGGAGTTGCAGATCCCAACTAACATTGTTAAGTGAGGAAAATCAATAGCCATGGGAGCAAGGAGAGGCTCTTGGATAAGCGATTTCATAAGCAGGGTGTGAGAAGGCCTTCTCTTTTGATCTCAGCTGATCACTTTTTCTACACCTAGCTAGCATGAACACACAGCCTTTATCTTTTTAGAATTCAGTCTCACTGTATTGGCTTTTTTCCAACCAATTGCCTACTATTTCCAAGGAATGGTTCAGCCTCACCAGAGTTAGTTGGCAAAAATCAGAGCTGGAGGTTTCCCATTCATTTCTTTCCTTCTGTTTAAAGAGACAATTACATCAACAAGCTGGGCTGGCTTAATAAGGAGTTGTAATGGGTGTTTTAGTCTTCAAGTTTTAATTTGGGGCCAAATTGTTTAATACGTTTTTAAAGTGTTTGTAAATTGTGTATTATATGTTGTTTTATTACGGCTGTACACCGCCCTGAGTCCTTCAGGAGAAGGGCGGTATAACATTTTTAATAATAATAATAATAATAATAATAATAATAATAATAATAATAATAATTATTATTATTATTATTATTATTATTATTATTATTATTCAGGAGTAGTGAAGGATCAACTTGCTGATCATTCATCTCTAAGCCCTGATGTTAACCCTGATTAAACTAATTAGTCACAGAATGTTTGTTTTACAGGGTGATTGTAACAGAGTGTCCTTAAATGACTGTGGCTTTTTATTTTCTGTTTAAGATTGCAGGAAGCAGATTTATGTAGAGTCAAACTGTCTAACCCAGTATTGTCAACTAGCACACTTCAGATTTTAATCTCCAAAAGTACTTTGGTGGGCAGTGGCTGCAACCAAACTGCAGCACTTTTTGCCAAGATTAAGCAACCAGACCTTGATGTCCAAGCAACAGCAGCAAATCTTTCCTCACCTTCTCAATGAATCCATGATGCTAATTTATTAAAATCCAAGCTCTCCAATAGAGAGAAAGTTGCCATTTTAATTATCCAATTTGTAATTAGAAACAGGACTTCAGACCCCATATTATGGTCAGCGTTGAGGACATCCAAGTTGAGAATCTAGGCAAGGGCTTTTATTATCTGACTTCACCCAAATGTAGTTAAATCTAGCATCCCCTAATAATTATGGTAAGTCAACTAAGAGCAGTAATTGCAAAAGGCTACTCATACATGAAGATACACCCTCATTTTCTTCCCAATCAAAACAAGATGATCTCATAATTCCTGCCATAAATTGTGTGTGCAAAAGGCCGGTGCAAATGAAGCTTACATTCTCCAATAAATAAACTGCTACCTTCTCAAGAGAAAGAATTAAAAGCAAGTTTGCTAGCCTCATGGTCCACAGCAGGATGCAGCTATTTAGGGGTGGGTATTTATAAGAATTTATTCTGCCATTGCCCTTTATTTGAATATGTACTGGAATGCTAAGTAGTTTTGAGAAATCACCAGGAAATTGTTGTGACTCTGATGAGAAGAACCATTTTGTTGTGATGAATAGGGAGAAAAAATACAATAGATTTGTTCTATAGTATGAGAGGATGTGGTGGCTCAAAAGCTAAGCCACTGAGCTTGTCGATCGAAACGTCGGCAGTTCAGCAGTTCAAATTCCTAGTGCCATGTAATGGGGTGAGCTCCCGTTACTTGTCCCAGCTTCTGCCAACCTAGCAGTTCAAAAGCACGTAAAAAATGCAAGTAGAAAAATAGGGACCACCTTTAGTGGGAGGGTAACAGTGTTCCATGCCACATGACCATGGAGATGTTTTCGGACAGCGCTGGCTCTTTGGCTTTGAAACAGAGATGAGCACCGCCCCCAAGAGTCGGGAACAATAGCACATATGTGCGAGGGAACCTTTACCTTTACTTTTTATGAGAGGACAGTTATAGTGGATAAAGGTCCATTGGAAGACAAGCCAATTTTGTTGGTAAGACTCTTAATAATATGATAATAATTGGACATCCAAGAAGAATTTGTAATTTATTGAATGAGATGCTGGAAAAGAAATAGTCCAAAACTGAAAGCTACATGCCTGTCCATGGAATAGATCCTCAATATAACTTCATACACTTTTCATCCCCTTTTCAAATCTTCCTATAGTTTATCTTCTATTGGCATGAAATACAATCCATATGGGAGTATTGTTGTGGAAATGCAACTACTGGCAGAACAAAATTTGTTCATAGCTAAGGTAGATTCATGGCAGATGAAGATAAAGGTACCAATGTGGTGGGGTCACAAAATCACTCAAGGATGTCAAATTGCTATGAATAGGCCTGAGTTGCTGTAGTAGTTGTTTGAGGCCATAGGCACCAAGCAGTCATGTTTCTCCTATTCAAAGAATACCGTTGCAGATACAGAAGTTTAGCAAGAGCTTGCGATAGGACTCCAGAAAGAACCGGTTTTGTTACAAAATTCCAAAGATGGACAGTGACCTTGAAAGAGGACATTCCAGTCCTTATTTATTTATTTATTTATTTATTGGTTCAATTTATATGCCACTCATCTCCGGAGACTCAAAGCGGCTTACAATGTGTTAAGCAATAGCCTTCATACTTTTGTATATACCTGCTTAGTAGGGCTTTTGGCGCCCACTAAGCGGTTCTTTTTTATACAAAGTCAGCTTATTTCCCCCACAATCCGGGTCCTCATTTTATCTACCTTGGAAGGATGGAAGGCTGAGTCAACTTTGAGCCTGGTGACATTTGAACTCGCAGTAATTGCAGGCAGCTGGCAGCTAAGTGCTACTTTAACAGCACTTTAGTCCACTGCACCATCAAGGCATCTGTATATGCAATACTTCCAGGCACATCAGACTGGAGAGATTATGGTTCCCCAGAATTCACCAGTGCTCCAGTATGGCCAATGATGAGAGATGAGAGATACCGGGGATCTAAATAGTTGAGAGTACAGGATACAAGAGAAGAGCAACAGTTGGACATTGCTTAGAAATTCAAAGCCGAGACAAAAGTAAAAAATAAAAAAAATACCCCAATAGATTACTTGAAATACATTCAGATAAAAACTGTGAGCTTTAAAAAAAAAAAAAGCAGAGGTCAAAAAGACAATGGGAAAAAAAACCCAGCAACCCTGCCAAATGTTTGAAAGTATGAAATAAAAGGTTAAGATCTAGTGGGAAGGAAAGACCAGCAAATGTTAATTTTTCAGTTTATCAGAGAAGGCAGAGTTTAAACTGGAACAACTCAGCTGGAACAGGAATGAAAAAGCATTAGATTTCCAAACCCCACCTCCATTTAAATAACTTTTACCTCCTCTGCAGGTAAAGATACATACGCACACATATATATACATGCACACACACACATATATATACCCCTCTCTCTCTTTCTCTATGGGTACGTCTACATCCACAGATACATACGGATTTTTATCCCATCATCTTTTCAGGATATAATACCATCATTGAAAAGGAAAATTGTAACTATAGGTTTCAACCCAGTCTGATCTGCACAATTTGTCATCCATGATGTGGGAACTCCGCTCTGCGGCCTTCACTCGAGCTATCCTTGCTGAATTCCTAGCCACACTCCTCTTTGTCTTCTTCGGCCTGGGCTCAGCTCTGAACTGGCCTGCTTCCCCACCAAACGTCCTCCAGATCTCCTTCGCATTTGGCTTGGCCATTGGTACCTTGGTTCAAGCAGTGGGTCATGTCAGCGGAGCCCATATTAACCCTGCAGTGACAGTGGCCTGCTTGGTGGGCTCTCAAGTCTCCTTCCTCAGGGCCATCTTCTATGTAGTGGCACAGATCCTAGGAGCTGTGACAGGGGCTGCTCTCCTGCATCAAATCACTCCGCCTCATATTCGGGGCAGCTTGGCTATCAACAGGGTAAGGATTTTACTGTCTTTAGCAATGGAAGGGCTGAAGGACTTCAGCTTTCTGGGTCATCACAATGGCCCGTAGGAAGTGTATTAATATTGGTCATGCTAATTCAGTAATGTTTATGTTGAAAGATAGTGGGTCTCTCGAATTTTTCCCAACCTAACAGTTTCTACATACAAAGTAGATACACTTCTACTGGATTGCCATCTTTCCTTTTGAAAAACTTGGGTAAAGGAAAGCAATGCTATTTTAAAAGAGGTCAGCAATCGTGCTTTCCCTGACTGCTAATTTTTATTGTACCTTTCTTCCAAACTTCATGCATAAGAGTTACCCAGGACTGCAAAAAATCTGGACTATCACTAAATGGTTGGAAAGAGTTGGCGCTTTTGATATTACCCAGATTTTTACAATGATTGGCCCATAGAAGAAGTGGATGGGATTTGGATTTTATCTTGACTCATCAAAGTCCAATGCTGTGCAGGACTCAATATATAGGGCTTAAGGTTCACAATTCATGCTGAACCATAGGCAGTTTGCTTAAGAATTACCATAGTGTGTAATCCCAAACCAGGGTGGTTGGTAAATAATAATTTTTGATCTAGCGGGGTATGGGTACTCAATTATTGGACTAGCTCACCCTTCTCCCTACCCTACTGGATCTCCCCATACCCACTTCTTCCAACTGACAGTGTTTTAACTTAAAGATGCCAGCAATGAAACATGTGCATTCCTGTCATGTGGAAATTCCATTAAATTGATGGTAGAAATTTCAGACTTGCAAGACTTTGTATTTTAATCAGAATTGTACTTTCCACTCTCTGGAATCTGATGCAGAATACGAGTGCACCACTGGAAGATCAGAAATACTACGTTAGGATCAAAACCTAAGAAGACTATGCTGTGATTAATAGCCAAAAGAGGATGTTTAAGAGGAAGATTATATACTGGGATAAACTTTAAGAAATAAAGATGACTATGCTGGAATTGATATTAATACTGAATTGACTACTTTGTGATTAAAAGGGTTAAGCTGAGATAAAAATAATAAAATGAAGATGATAAATGCTAACAGTTAAAATACTGCGTAAATATTTTGTTGATTTATGTCTTTAAGATATATCCATCCATGTTAAAAGGAAAAAAAATGAAATGATATTGAATTAAGGATTTTAAAATTAGTGTAATGGGTTTTAAGAAATTTTTCTTTTTTCAAATAGAATTTAGGGCAATAATGTTAGAGAAAATTAAGTTATGTTATTTGAAAATTAAGATTTGTAGTGAAATAATAGAAGATAATTGATTTGTGTAAAATGATATGTTAGGGGGGGGGATTTCTTACCCCCCCCCTTTTTTTATGGTAAATTAGCAGGGATTTGGGAAAAGCTTTTGTTAACGAGAAATTAGTAATTGTACCTACTTATGACTGGATCAATGGCTAGTTCTGAAAAGATTTTTGTATGTTTGTGTGTTTTTAATTTTTTTAAAAAAATTGTTAAAAAAAAAAAGAAATACTACGTTAGGATCATGCCATCACAGAGAAAAATCTATGTGATTGCTAAGAGTCAACACCAACTTGATGGACATAACTGATCAGATTTTTAGCAACCTAATTTAGAAGAGGAAACAAAAGTCTTTTGTTTTTCTAATTGCTATATCACCTTGCTGACCTATTTTTAATCATCCAAAAACCTACCAATAGATCTTCCTGACCACTATCTAGATGCTAAAGATACATAGATTCCATCACAAAAAAAGATGTAAGCTTTTACTACAAGCTAGTTATTGTAAATATCACATATATATCAACATGGATTCCAAATCTAGCAATGATCTTTGCATGTTTCTAGCATTGTAAGCTTAATCCTTGCTTAAGCTTTCTGGTTTCTATTCTCCCACAAGGGCCATATGCTATTTAAGGGATTAGCAGTTTGTTTCCCTGTCATATTCCAGTTCCTCTGTGAAAGCAGTACTAAGCCCAGGTTGCTATGCCTTGATGCTGGCATGAAAAATTGCTACCCAATTGCCAAGATATTTATTTATTTATTCAGAAAAAAATCAAGTACTTCCTGATGCCGTGTATTATTGCAAAGAATGGCACCTTACCAGCTTAAATAACACGGGTCCTCCCTTCTCATTGTAAATACCCATTTGCCCATTTCATAAGCTCCAGGGTCAGGTATCTTTTAACATGGTGTGGCAAATACTAGAAGATCTACGTGGTTGATATAATCATTATTTAAAGACATTCTTTATGATGTGCTTTCCGAATTTACCAACACTGAAAGGTCTTCTCATACTCTGAGAAAGGAAACAAAAAATGAGTTGCCGTCGTATCTTTTTTATTTTCTTCAAACGCCTCCTCAAAGGCACTTTTCCTTTATATATATATTTAATATATAAAATTGAAATAGTTTTAAACCAGTGGTGAAATCCAAATTTTTTTACTACCAGTTCTGTGGGTGTGGCTTGGTGGGCATGGTGTGGCTTGGTGACCATGGCTTGGTGGGTGTGGCAGGGGAAGGATACTGCAAAATCCCCATTCTCTCCCCACTCTTGGGGGAAAGATATTTCAAAATCCCCATTCCCACCCCACTCTGGGGCCAGCCAGAGGTGGTATTTGCCGGTTCTCTGAACTACTCAAAATTTCCGCTACCGGTTCTTCAGAACCTGTCAGAACCTGTCAGAACCTGCTGGATTTCACCTCTGTTTTAAACATTAAACCAGCAAGGTCACTAGCGTGACAGGTGGGCACCCTAATGCCAAAGGGCATTGTGTTATCCATTTCTGAAATTGCCAATCATTAATAGAAAACTGAGATCATAATAAAATAGATAACATAATTATAATGGTAATATTATAAGACTGTTACTTTTATTGTATTGGCCAGCAGTCAGCCAGCTGCCTTTATTAGAATGTTGTGATCCTAACTAGCAGCTGGCAGCTGTGCCATTTGGCACAGCATATTGCCGCTAAAGTCTTCAGTCTTCATGAGGGATAGGATCATAATAATATTAGGACAATATCTTGCAATGTCTTCCTTTTGGCCTGTGGACTCCAATGAAGTGGCTAGGGTAAGTCTCCTCTCCCTTCTGGGCTTGATTGATGTCCTCCTAGCTGGGTGATCACTGAATAGAATAGAATAGAATTCTTGATTGGCCAAGTGTGATCGGACACCCAAGAAATTTCTCTTGGTGCTTACGCTCTCGGAGTACATAAAAGAAAAGATACATTCATCACGAATCATAAGGTACAACACTTAATGATAATCATAGGGAACAAATAAGCAATCAAATCATATTAGGAAACAGTCAATATAAATCTTAAGGATACCAGCAACAAGGATTCAGGAGATAGCCAATATTTTGTAGCAGAAGGGGTGGGGTGTTCCTGCTGTCTTGAAGCTGTAGTGCACCTGCATCTTAGGAAGCCCTCCCTGGGTCCAGATGTGTTAGACAGCTATTGACCTGTTTTCAACCTTCCCTTTTTAGGGAAATTTGTGAGGCAATTGTAGGAAAATAATTGTATAAAACCCTAAATAAATGGATTATCTGGCCATGGTTCAGTCATGGATATGGCACAAAAACCACATTAGTGGTATTTTTTTTAAAAAATTTGATTTATATGCCACCCTTCTCCGAAGACTCAGGGCGGCTTACAATGCGTTAAGCAATAGCCTTCATATTTCTGTATATTTATACAAAGTCAGCTTATTGCCCCCACAAACTGGGTCCTCAATTTACCTACCTTAGAAAGGATGGAAGGCTGAGTCAACCTTGAGCCTGGGGAGATTCGAACTGGTGTAATTGCAGACAGCTGGATATTAATTACGGTGCTTTAGTCTGCAGAGCTAAACCAGGCTCCTTAGTATTAGTGGTTTACCTTGTTAGACTAGAATTTTGCAGAGATATGTGTGCGTGTGCTTTCTGGCTCTTTTAGATATTCTAGTGGATTTCAATACCATCAAACACAGAATATTTTTGGACTACTTGCAAGGGTTGAGGATTAGGACATCGTGCTTTAGAGGAAGAAATTTCAGTTCAGTGGCCTTTGATGTATGGCACGCAGCAGACTTTGATCCTCTCCTGTTAACTTTTCAATATCTGCATAAAGCTAATGGGAGACTTTGGATTGGTATCATCAATATGTTCATGATGCCCAATTATACACTGCTACCCTGGCCAACACTCGAAATGCAATCAAGATTTTGTCCAAGTGTTTAGA
The DNA here is from genome assembly GCA_030761175.1 of Masticophis lateralis. Taxonomy (NCBI): domain Eukaryota; kingdom Metazoa; phylum Chordata; class Lepidosauria; order Squamata; family Colubridae; genus Masticophis; species Masticophis lateralis. The sequence continues at coordinate 144,619,017 of JAUDYJ010000002.1, forward strand.
GGCTGTTAGGACATGGATAGGATCAAGCAGATGGAGTTAAATTCATGCAAGGCAGAGTTGCTGGTTGTACATTGAAGATCTTTATGGACTCCAGGGATGTCTCTTGAAGGGATGGCATGGGGTCTTTGATTTGGGGGCTCCTCCTAAATTCATGGCTACTGCTGAGTGGGCAGATATATGTTGTGATCAGGAGGGTGTTTGCCCAACTCCAGTTTGTGTACCAGTTATAACCTGGAGCAGGAGCTAGCACCTGCAATTCATGCTGTCATCACCACCTGATTGATGCATTGCAATGCACTTTGTGGAGACCACCAAGAAACTGTAATTGCAGTATCCCTTGTGCTAACTGGCACAGGATAACATAAAACACTTGGGCTACAAGCCCTGCGTTGGCTGCAGGTACTTCTCTGGGTGCAATTTAAAGGGCTTACTTATGAAGCCCTGTATCGCTTGGTACTGAAGATCACATCCACCAATCAGATTTGTCCCATCCAACATGAGAAACATGAGAAAAATGCTGGTACAGTAATTCCCTACTACCTGGAGATGAGGATTGCTGAAGCTGGGACAAAATGCTTTTCTGTAAGTGTTTCCATATTGTATACTAACTAACTACAAGGAACCAGGTTTGCCCTGATCCTGTTGGTTAGAGGCAAGTTAAGCCGCCATTATTCTGGAGACCCTTTTTAGTTAGTTAAATCAGCTCCACCTTAAAGATGATTTTAAATATTTATGTCATCCACATTGAAGATAATTGAAAATATTGTAATGGTTGTATTTATTATCATGATGATACTGTATTGTGGATGTTCTTGTTTATAAACAAAGATTGTTTCCTTTCCATTTGCCTATCCATAAACTAATCTAGTTAATTAAGCTTCCTTCTGTTTTTAAGAACTAGTGATATCCAACAATATCTAATTTATTAAAAAGAACCATGATGGCGCACTGGTTAGAACTCAGTATTGCAGGTTAATTTTGCTGACTGCCAGCAGTTTAATTCTCACTAGGCTCAAGATTGACTTAGCCTTCCATCCTTCCAAGGTTGGTAAAATGAAGACCCAAACTGTTGAGGGCAATATGCTGACTCTGTAAACTGCTTAGAGAGGGCTGTAAAAGCATGGTGAAGTAGTATATTAGTCTAAGTGCTATTGCAACTGCTACTGCTAGTGTTTGAAGATGTGATTGAAAAAGGTTGCATTAATCACCATGAAAATCACTTGTACTGCTAGCTTTTTTTAAAAAATTTGATTTATATGCCGCCCTTCTCTGGAGACTCAAGGTGGCTTACAATGTGTTAAGCAATAGCCTTCATACTTTTGTATATTTATATAAAGTCAGCTTATTGACCCCACAAACTGGGTCCTCATTTTACCTACCTTAGAAAGGATGGAAGGCTGAGTCAACTATGAGCCTGGTGAGATTAATCACAATGCTTTAGTCTGCTGAGCCACCAGGCCCAGTCAAGTTAAGCTTGACTTCTTAACTTTGTTGATTAGGAATTCTGGGATCCCTTCAATTTATGTGGAATTTATCAATTTGGGAAAGGTCAATAAGGCAATTTACTCTAATAAGATTAATTTATTGGAGCTGTTTTCCTGAGCTATATGACTCCATAGTCATAGGAATAATTTACAAGCCCCTGGAGTCATGTGTTGACTATCAAAGCATCCTCCAAGAACTATTAAATTAAAGTACCTATTGGGAATTAAATTAATCCATAATTATTGGTGATTTTACAACACACAAACAGGAGAAGAACAGGAATGTTTGCATACTTCTAATTGTATACAAGTGTAATCTACAGGCACATTCAGTTAGGTAATCTGACAGGCATTCTTCGAAGATGAGACAATCCCCTCTGCCATTTTTAGCACTGTCAGCTGCATTTTTATTTGCCAAAATCTTGTGTAAGCTATACCAGAATAGATCTCTGCCACAGGGCAGGAGACTGATTTGTAAATGCCAGTAACATGGCAACAATAATCAGATTTTTATCTGCACTAAAATGCAGATAAACATACTTAAATGGCTGAACATAATAAAAAACCCTACTTGGATACCAGCTCTTTTGTTTTAATCTGGCTGGTCAGATGTATGATATTTACTTTCATATTTTGTCTCTTATTTTATTTTATTTTATAACCCAATAAAAATGTTAAACATGAGATGTACGATAGACCTAGGCTTGATTTGCAAAAAGGTATGAGAGTAATTCAAATTTAACTATCATGATCCCTTAATATTGCAGCTCAATAACTAGGTATTTCATCTAAATCTGAGTAGTGAGAATATTCTTCATTTGGTATAGTCTCAATCAAGCAGCAAAGATATACAACTTCTAGAGTGAATAGGTAAAGTTAGTTGATTCTGTTGTAACTTTTTGTGACTCTATAGAAATGTATTTTAATATACTGGCATTAACAAAATGAAAATGTCATGATGCCACTATGGTGTGAAACTATGAAAATAAATATATTTAGCTGTTATATTTGGTTCATTCCTTAAGATTATGCTACCCTTTATGGACCTTTGGGGGGGAAAAAGAATGAGAAAGAACATCAGTGGTTAGAAAACTACTAATACATGGTTCTAGATTAATAGTACAACTACAATTAACTCACTAGCCATGAAATGATCTAATAAGTCAGCTCCATCCTCCAACTTACCTTCCTTGCAAAAGTGTGGGTAGATACACAAGAGTGGGTGGAAGCTAAGAGTACCATATGCCTCTTTTAGGTCTGGGAAGAAAAGTGGCTATACAATGAATAAGTACACAGAGGAGAACATTTAATGGATATAGAAAATAAAAAAAACAAGATGGATATATACCAGGTGTATCCAACCTTGGCAACTTTAAGATTTGTAGATTTCAACATCCAGAATTCCACAAGTCTTAAAGTTACCAAGATTGACACCTTTGATATATACCGCCCCCACACACACAGACACACACACACTATAATCTCCAGAGACAAAAAAGGGAAAATGATTTTATACGAAGAGGCTGAAAAAAAGGACCATAAAAAGAGATTCTACAACCCATACAGAGAGAAGTTGAAAGCCTTTGCATCGGAGCTGGGTTTCAGTAGGTTCTGACCAGTTCTAGAGAACCGGTAATGGAAATTTTGAGTAGTTTTGAGAACCGGTAAATACCACCTCTGACTGGCCCCGCCCTCATCTATTCTCTGACTCCTGAGTCCCAGCTGATCAGGAGGAAATGGGGATTTTGCAGTAACCTTCCCCTGGAGTGGGGTGGGAATGGAGATTTTACAGTATCCTTCCCCTGCCACGCCCACCATGCCACACCTACAGAACTGGTAGTTAAAAAATTTGAATCCCACCACTGCTTTGCATGTCAATGAATATATCCCCCAGACAGAAAATTATTTTAGCACAGGTTTCCATTAGATCAAGAGAAAGACCAATTATGATAAAATGGATGTACAACTACCAGATCTTCCTCAACTTAACACCCTCATGGAATTGCTTTACTTTGGGATCCTTCACATAGAGCCTGTGGGCATCAGCGTGCCCACCACTAACATTTCCTGGTGCCTTTTTTCCTTTTCTGAAAAAAAGTGGGACGGGGATTGCATGATACAGTGCAAAATAATAACTTCCAGGTTCAATACAAACTCCCTAATAAAGGAGAATATCTCACTGTGTTGCTCCTTAGATAGATTTAGAGACATTTGTAGAAAATATAACTGGTAGGGAATTCATGCAAAAGGCAAAGGTATTATAAATAGAACTAATAAGTGGGTATCTGGGAGGCCTTCCTCCATTTGCCTCTTCATAAGTAAATACCAGGGTGAAATCCAGCAGGTTCTGACAGGTTCTGGAGAACCAGTAGCAGAAATTTTGAGTAGTTCGAAGAACCGGCAAATACTACCTCTGGCTGGTCCCATCGGGGAATGGGAATGGAGATTTTGCAATATCCTTCCCCAGGAGTGGGGAGGGAATGGGGATTTTGCAGTATCCTTCCCCTGTCACGCCCACCAAGCCACACCCACCAAGCCATGCCCATAGAACCACTAGTAAAAAAAATTGAATTTTCACCACTGGTAAGTACACTATGCTATAATTAATCACACCCACCATGTCAGCTTTTTGATGAAAGATGTCATAGCAGCACCCTTTCAAGATTCATGTGCTCCTTAGTCAAACGAGGCCAAAAAAAAAGAAAAAAAAAAGCATGCAACTTTGAAAAGCCTTCCGATGCGAAATGCCTATCAAGATAAATTACCATGTTGAGAAAAAATACATGCTGATGTGCTGCTCTGTGTTACCTTTTTTTCCCCCATAGGCTCTGTTTATTTGCCTAATGAGATTCTGACCCAACCACCGGAATTGCACCTGAAGGAAGGAGAGAAATGCTCCTTGAAAGCATGAATTATGCATACTTCTTATGCAAGGCGAACTGTATCTGAGCAACTGGTTTTTTGTTATGGAGCCCTGGATCAGGGCAACCACAGGGAGGATTTAAAAAGTTAAGATGATAGGCATGACTATGCAATCAAAGCCCTACCTCTTTTAATGTGAATGCAAGGGTAGGGCTTTAATTGCAGTCACACTCACCATCTTCAAACCCTCACAGCTTCAACCATAAACTGTCTATGATGGACCTCACCCCATTCCTAAGAGGTCCATAAAGGAAGCGTGCATAAGCGCACCAGCGTGCCTAGCGTCCCTATCCTATTGTCCCCATTAATTTGTATTCATTTCTTTCGTTCATGTCCATATTCATAGTTACACCTGCTATCTTGTACATGTTTGACAAACAAACAAACAAACAAACAAACAAATCTATCTATCTATCTTAGCTTTTTACCCTCCTGTGGACACCCCTGCACCAGATGCTGGATTTTAAAACTGTACTGTTTTCTGTAGATAACAAAGTTACGGCATAGAGATAACACTTAATAGAACGTCACAAGCAGGCTTGGTAGGCATGATGTGGCTTGGTGGGCATGGCAGGGGAAAGATACTGCAAAATTCCCATTCCCTCCCCACTCCTGAGGGAAGGATATTGCAAAATCTCCAGTCCCACCCCACTCTGGGACCAGCCAGAGGTGATATTTGCCAGTTCTCTGAACTGCTCAAGATTTCCGCTATTGATTTTCCAGAACCTGTCAGAACCTGCTGGATTTCACCCCTGGTCACAAGCCACTTGGAGAGGCAAAGTTGAAGCACGTGTGATTTTCTCATGGCCCTCAGCTTAACTTTTAATGCAGGAGATCAATTTTTGCTGTCGTAGTTATTTGTCTCTTCCAGTGGTGAGTTTCAAAAAATTTTACTACTGGTTCTGTGGGTGTGGCTTGGTGGACATGGCTTGATGGGCATGGCAGGGGAAGGATACTGTAAAATCTCCATTTCCTCCCCAATCCAGGAGAAGGTTACTGCAAAATTCCCATTTCCTCCCAATCAGCTGGGACTCAGGAGGAGAGAATAGATGGGGGCAGGGCCAGTCAGAATTTTTTCTACCGGTTCTCCGAACTACTCAAAATTTCCGCTATCGGTTCTCCAGAACTGTTCAGAACCTGCTGAAACCCACCTCTGGTCTCTTCCTCATAGCCTGCTCTGAGGAAGTTATTAGTTATTTGTCTGGAAAGAAAGCTGCTCTGCTCTAGGGAGAAAAGGTATCAAAAAGAGGAAAATGATGACATCCAAGAAAGAATTGGTGTCCCTCGCACCAAGTCTTTAGCTCTTGACAAACTTACTGATAACTTTTCGGCCAATGTACCACACAGCCTCCAAGAGATTATTCTAAGGGAATGTAGCCCTTGAGAGAAATACAGATTTTTTCCCCCTACAAACTCTCTAATAAAGGAGATTTGTTTATTGCTTCTGTGAGGCCATTTCCTTCAACGATCAAGCAGATGGAAGTTGCAACAAAGCCCAAACACAGGCCACAACCCAGCAAATCAAATATGATCAGACACAAACTCTGGACCACCAAAGATAAAATGACACTGGCTTCTTTGCTGTGTGCTGGGCAGGGCACTAGAAATCGGGACCTTGAAGCATATATTACACCACCGAGAGTAGATTAGTGAGCTGCATTCAGATTGATGGATCATAGATTTTATGGACTTGTATTATGAAGACAGATCTATGGAGACTCTCAATCATCCAGGTTATGGTTGTCCCAAGGGTGTTGGTCAAAAGGCAACTAGACTTTCTTGGGGTTTTTGCCTTGAAAACTCTCAAACCAAGAAGCCTTTTGAACAACATCTGGTACAAAGATGCTGTTCTTAGAACTAAGGAGAAATTTCCCGACAGTTAGAACAAATAATCAGTGGAACAACTTGCCTCCAGAAGTTGTGAATGCTCCAACACTGGAAGTTTTAAGAAGAGGTTGGATAACCATTTGTCTGAAGTGGCGTAGGGTTTCCTGCCTAAGCAGGGGGTTGGACTAGAAGACCTCCAAGGTCCCTTCCAACTCTGTTATTCTATTCTACATTATGGAGTCACCATTTCCATGAGGGCCAACTGTGAAACATCAAAGTGTTCCAGGATCACAATGTATATATTCAGTTGCTTAGGGGTGTCACAGATCAAAATCTCTGCTATTACTGGAATGCTACTTCCCCAACGGCATAGATTCATTCAAACATAATCAAACTGCAATTGGAATAGCAAAAGAAACCAATAATAGAGATCTTATCTGTTCAGTTCATTCCATTATTTCTCCTCAGGGAAGTCATATAGTATTGAAACAATGACAGTGAGATACTGTACTATTATAATGGAAATAGAAAACCAGGCAAATACATGGCAGCCCATTTTCCTGAGGAGTGTGTAATGGGAATCAATTCCCTATTAACATTTTAGGAAGGCGAAAATTAAAAATTAACAATCATTGATATGTCAGCATATCCACCTTTGTTGACACTGATACATAGCTCAAAGGTAGTGGTCATGTGTCCTCTGCCATCTTCATCTTTACTAGAAAAACATTATCCATATCACTGATCCAAGAATGTAGAAAATGGCAGCCACCAAAGTGGTGCTTGGCAGAAAATAGCAGACAAAAAAAAAGATGGCAGTGGATTGAATTTTTAGAATAGTATGGTAATTCTAACAATCTAGTTTGTTTGTTTGTTTATTTATTTATTTATTTATTTATTATTTCAATTTATATACCGCCCTTCTCCCCGGGAGGGGGACTCAGGGCGGTGAACAACCAGATTTAAAACACATATAATACAAACATTAAAAGAATAATAAAATTAAATTAAATTCATTGGCGTTCCAAATAAAATTCTAACCCCATTAAAATACCCAATTTAAAACCCCAGGAATCAATAAGAAAAATTTTGTTAAAACCCCGTTAAAACAATCAAGCGAGGCCGGCTTGTTGAAATAAATAGGTCTTAAGGGCCTTTCAGAAAGTGCGGAGGTCCGGGATCAAACGAACTTCTGGAGGCAGCTCGTTCCATAGGGTGGGTGCCCCCACAGAGAAGGCTCTCCCCCTGGGGGCCACCAGCCGACATTGCTTGGCTGATGGCACCCTGAGAAGGCCCTCTCTGTGTGAGCGTACTGGCCGGTGGGAGGTTATCGGTAGCAGCAGGCGGTCCCGCAGGTACCCCGGTCCCATGCCATGGAGCGCTTTAAAGGTCAAAACTAACACCTTGAAGCGCACCCGGAAGACCACCGGAAGCCAGTGCAGCTCGCGCAGGAGAGGTGTCACATGGGAGCGCCCTGTCGCTCCCATAATCACCCGCGCGGCCGCATTCTGGACCAGTTGGAGCCTCCGGGTGCACCCCAAGGGGAGCCCCATGTAGAGAGCATTACAGTAGTCCAGGCGAGACGTGACGAGTGCATGAGTGACCGTGCACATGGAGTCCCGATCCAGAAAGGGGCGCAACTGGCGCACCAGGCGAACCTGATAAAAGGCCCCCCTGGCCACGGCCGCCACATGCCCTTCCAAGGACAGCCGTGAATCCAGGAGGACACCCAAGTTGCGCGCCCCCTCTGTGGGGGCCAATGACTCACCCCCAATAGCCAGCGATGGTACTAGCTGGCTATATCGGGACGCCGGCATCCACAGCCACTCGGTCTTGGAAGGGTTGAGACGAAGCCTGTTCCTCCCCATCCAGACCCGCACGGCCTCAAGGCACTGGGACATCACTTCGAGGGCATCATTGGGGTGGTCAGGGGTGGAGACGTACAGCTGAGTGTCATCAGCGTACAGTTGGCAACTCACCCCAAAACCACGGATGATCTCACCCAGCGGCTTCACATAAATGTTGAACAGGAGCGGCGAGAGGACCGACCCTTGTGGCACCCCGCAAACGAGGCGCCTCGAGGTCGACCTCTGCCCCCCTGCCAACACAGACTGCGATCGGTTGGAGAGATAGGAGGAGAACCACCGTAACACGGTGCCTCCCACCCCCAGACCCCCCAACCGACGCAGCATGATACCATGGTCGATGGTATCAAAAGCCGCTGAGAGATCTAATAGGACCAGGACAGAGGAGCATCCCCTGTCCCGAGCCCTCCAGAGATCATCCACCAACGCGACCAATGCCGTCTCCGTGCTGTACCCAGGTCTGAAACCGGACTGGCACGGATCTAGATAGACAGTTTCCTCCAGGTACTGTGGGAGCTGGCGCGCAACCACACTCTCAACAACCTTCGCAACAAAGCGAAGGTTGGAGACAGGACGAAAATTTGCCAAAACAGCCGGGTCCAGAGAAGGCTTCTTGAGGAGGGGCCTCACCACCGCCTCTTTCAAGGCGGCAGGCAAGAAACCCTCACTCAAAGAAGCATTTATAATCCCCTGGAGCCAGCCTCGTGTAACTTCCCGAGTGGCCAGTACCAGCCAGGAAGGACACGGGTCCAATAAACATGTGGTTGCGTTTAGACTCCTCAAAGTCCTGTCCACGTCCTCGGGAGTTACAGGATCGAACTCATCCCAGATAACGTTCTCAAGACCAGCCTCAGTCACCTCGCTGGAATCTACCCAGTCAGAGTCCAAGCCTTCCCGAATCTGAGCGATTTTATCGTGCAGATACTGTGCAAAATCCTCAGCCCGCCCTTGCAAGAGGTCCTCCCGCGCTCCCTGATGTAGGAGGGAGCGGGTCACTCTAAACAAGGCGGCTGGGCGGTTATCTGCCGATGCAATAAGAGCGGAAAAGTAATTACGCTTTGCCGCTTTTATCGCCACCAAATAGGTCCTAAGATGGGACCTAGCTAGTGTTCGGTCGGATTCAGATCGACTCAGCCTCCAACCACTCTCTAGGCGTCTTTTCCGGCGCTTCATCTCCCTCAACTCCTCAGAGAACCAAGGAGCCGGGCAGATTCGGTGCCGGGTCAGAGGCCGCAAAGGCACGACTCGGTCCAGGGCACTGGCGGCCGCCCTATCCCAGGCGGCCACCAGGTCCTCGACCGAGTCATGAGCCAGAGTTTCGGGCATTGGCCCAAGCTCCCTCTGAAACCCATCAGGGTCCATCAGGCGCCTGGGGCGGAACCACCTAATCGGTTCCGCCTCCCTGCGGTGGGGTTCGGCGGTCAGAAAGTCTAGCCTCAGGAGAGAATGGTCCGACCATGACAGGGGTTCAATAACTATATCCCCTACATCTAGGCCATTCAACCACTGACCAGAGACAAAAACCAAGTCCAGAGTGTGTCCTCCTGTGTGAGTGGGGCCAAGAATTAATTGTGTCAGGTCCATGGCTGTCATGGAAGCCATAAACTCCCGAGCCAACCCAGACGCCTCACCGACAGACGGCAGGTTGAAATCCCCCATGACCAGAAGCCTGGGGGTATCAACCGCCACCTCGGCAATAACGTTGAGAAGCTCGGGCAGGGCCGCTGTCACGTGGCAGGGAGCCAGGTACGCGATCAGCAAGCCCACCCGCACACCATGGCCCCACTTCACCAGGAGCGACTCACATCCGGCTATCTGAGGTACAGTGGTCTCCCTTGGATCCAGACTTTCCCTTATAATGACCGCCACCCCCCCACCCCTGCCCTGGGCCCTTGGTCGATGAAATGCTCAGAAACCTGGCGGGCACAGCTCTACGAGGGGGACCCCCCCCTCTTGGCCCAACCAGGTCTCCGTAATACCTGCCAGGTCCGCACCCCCCTCCTGAATAAGATCACAGATGAGGGGGGCCTTATTAACCACGGACCTGGCATTACACAGCATCAACCTCAGGCCCGGACGCCGTAACTCTGAACAACTCGGGGAGCGAGAAGAGTCTTGAGGGCCGAGGCACGCCACCGCTTGGAGACAGCGGCTACGTGCCCCCAATACATGATACGGCCCCCTGCTCCCGCCATATCTGCCCCTCCCAACCATGGCTCTGATGGAGTTACACTCTTTACCTTCTACAGCGAGCTCCTCCTCACCCCGTTCCCCGCCTCCCGTTTCAGGCCCCTGTGACAAGCCCGGCCTATAGCCCTCCCTCCCCTCCCCCCTCCCCCATCCCCCTAAAAGATTAGACAAAGACAGTTTTAAAAAACCCCGCAACCCCCTCTTTGCGGCATGCCACCTCTCGGGGCTCCAAAACCCGTCATCGAGGTAGGCCCTCGATAGAGTGGAGGGCCAAGCCTGCGAGAGGGGGGAATCTCGCAGACCAAGAAGCTCCGCTGCTGAGTACATCTTGATTTCAGCGGGTTAACACGACCATAGTCTGAGGGTCCATAAAGGTCCAAGGGAGAGAAGAAATAAGAAGACATGGTGGGGTCCCAAAGACCTGTTCACGGGGCCAAGTCCACTGTCCTCTCACCACAGGGGACAAAGTCCAAATTCCAAGACGACCACAATCCGGGGGAGCAAGAAAAATAAAATCCAACTACCCTCTCACGGTAGTTGGTTAGCTGATCAACCCCTTCTTGGGGTGAATGGCAGCAATGAACCGGTGCCAACCGTAGCGTCCAGGGGTCAAGGTCCAAAAAGCCGCCCTCTCACAGCGGCTGGTCCACGCCCTTCCGTTGACAAGGTACAACATGAAGTCATCTCGGTTCGGCCTCCAGGGGCCTCGACACCAGGCCACCCTCTCACGGTGATTAACTGATGTCCAGCCCCCTCGGCCGATGGGATGAAGCCATATCCCGGCCTCCAGTTTTCAGATGGAAATAGTTCTCTCCACAGTCAGGGGAATGCAGATGACAAATACATGGCGATACGTGAGTCTCACAGGCTAATTTCTGGTCAGGTGGGCATAGGTCTCAAAAAAAAGGGAAGCGCTGGGGAGGAGGGGAGCGGAAAGGGGCAGTTATCTCCAGCACCCTCAGACCCCATAGGGCTCAGATTAAAAACCCCCCAAGGCCCAGGCCAAGATATCATACCAGGGGCCAGCCAAGTTCCAGCGACAGTTTGAATTCTATTTGCCCCCCCCCCAACTTCCACTCAGAAAGCGGAGGGGGGGGTCGCCAGCGTCTTCCAGCTGCCTAGCAGCTGCCATCCAATTACCCCCCAATTCCAACCCCCCGAAGGGGGAGGAATATTGCCGGGGGGGGATGGGGGTGCCCCCAGGGTCCTCAGGGGGGGGTGCCCAACACCTTCTGCAACCCTTTGGGCACCCCCTGGGTTTCAATCTTCACCCACCATGGGCTGTCCTCCGGCGCAGCGCTGCCTCGCTGCTCCGCTGTCCTGGGAGTCTCCGTCATGAGGAAAAAGCCGCTACCACCCGCCGCCACCGCCGCTGCCGCCGAAGGCCCCACCGCCGACCAGCTGAGCAGCCCGACTGCTCTCAGCGCCGCCGTTTCGCCCCCTGCTCAGTCAAGGAGGGGAGAAAACCCTCTCCTTGCTGGCAGGGTGTTCCCCCAACTGGTCCTGGGGTCATGGCATTAAAAAACTGACCCCCAAGGACCCAAAAGATAGGTCGGCGCCCCCCGCCTAGATCGTCGTCTCAGCGGGCGCCGCCATCTTGGACATGCGCAGAAGGGGACATGCGCAGGGTTTATGAGAGAACGGAGTAGGTTTTCCGTTCTTCTTCAAGTATTCATTTTTAGTACCTATGTTGTACATCAAATTCCATTCATTTTGAGTAAATCACTTACCTTTCTTAATATAGAGTATCCAATTCATCAATGAAAAATGTAAGTTATTTTTACACCTCTAATGAGGCTGGGTGACTAGGAGATTTTTATCTGTGACACACCTAAGCAACTGAATATATCCATTGTGATCCTGGAACACTTTGATGTTTCACAGTATCACACTTGGCCCTCATGGAAATGGTGATTCTATAATGTACCAAATATGCTGTTCAAAAGGCTTCTTGGTTTGAGAAGTCTTTTGAACAGCATATTTGGTATATTATAGAGTCACCAGCCTCCTTAGAGGGTAGGAGAGATGTGGTGGCTCAGTGGCTAAGACGCTGAAATTGTCGATCGAAAGGTCAGCAGTTCAGCGGTTTGAATCCCTAGTGCTGTGTAACAGGATGAGCTCCCGTTACTTGTCCCAGCTTCTGCCAATCTAGCAATTCGAAAGCACGTAAAAACAATGCAAGTAGAAATATATGGGCCACCTTTGGTGGGAAGGTAACAGCGTTCCATATGCCCTCGGCATTTAGTCATGCTGGCCACATGACCACAGAGACATCTTCGGACAGCGCTAGCTCTTTGGCTTTGAAACGGAGATGAGCACCGCTCCCTAGAGTCAGGAACGACTAGCACATATGTGCGAGGGGAACCTTTACCTTTACCTTTAAAGAGGCTAGGGAGCTGAAAGAAAATGAAACTGTAGGCCTTTCCATTGTATTCCATTTTATACATCTACAATATATAAATACAATGCTCAAATTATTTGTGAACAAGTGCCCAGGAGTAGTTTGTTTTTAAAAAATCTTAGCATTTCAGCAAAATTTAACAATGAGATGCAACTACTATTGATTCTGCCAGTCAAAGGATGTCATCTTGTCAGACCTTGGAAAGAGGGCTTTTCTGTTGCAGAGCCTGATTTTTGGAACTCAATTCTCTCTAAGTTAGATTGCTGACTTTTCAGAAGGCTCTAAAAGATTGGATGCGATCCTAGGCATGTGGGTTAGAATGCTAGCGAGAGCTCATTATGTTTTTATGATTTGGTTGTTCTTCACCTCCTTTTTTAGGTTTTACATTAAAGTTTTCTGTGGATTTTTTTTTTAATATTGTAAGCCATCCAGAACCACAATTGTGAGATAGGTTTTTATATATGTTGAAGAAATAAACAAATCGTAAATGAATAAACAAATTCAATTTTAAAGACCACAGTACTGTATTCAACATACTAAATTCTGAAGAGGGTTTTAAAAAGTGTTTCAGCTATCATAAAAGCAACTGATTTCAGAAAAAGAGCTTTAATTTTCTTCTGCTTTCCTCTAGGTGCAAAATAACACAACATCAGGACAAGCTGTCGCCATGGAGATTTTCCTCACTTTTCAATTGGTCCTGTGCATTTTTGCCTCCACTGATGATCATCGGACCAACAATCTGGGATCCCCAGCTTTGTCCATTGGTTTCTCTGTCGTCCTGGGTCACCTCATTGGAGTGCGTAACCAATTTTGCTGTGCAAAATTAAGCAATTATGTTTGTTTGTTTATTTATTTATTTATTAATCATATTTATATACCGCCCTACTCCCAGGGGGACTCAGGGCGGTGCACAGCCAGGATAAAAAACAGATAGTACAAACATTAAAACCCATTAAAATTATTAAAAATTTTGGCTGAAACAATTTAAAACACCCAATTACAAAACAGATTAACAATTTAAAAAATTTAAAAGGGGGAGCTAGGCCAGGCCAGCCTGCTGAAATAAAAATGTTTTGAGAGCACGTTGAAATATGCGCAGGTCCGGGATCCTATGTATCTCCGGGGGGAGATCATTCCAGATGGTAGGTGCCCCCACAGAGAAGGCTCTCCCACTGGGGGCCACCAGCCGACACTGTTTGGCCGACGGCACCCTGAGAAGCCCCTCTCTATGAGAGTGTACTGGTCGGTGAGAGGCTGTTGGTAGCAGAAGGCGGTCTCGTAAATACCCCGGTCCGATGCCATGGAGCGCTCTAAAGGTGGTAACCAAACCTTGAATGCACCCGGAAGACCACCGGGAGCCAGTGCAGCTCACACAGGAGGGGAACCACATGGGAGCACCACACCGTTCCCATAACCACCTGCACAGCTGCATTTTGGACCAGCTGGAGCCTCCGGTTGCTCCTCAAGGGGAGCCCCATGTAGAGAGCATTGCAGTAGTCCAGGCAGGAAGTAATGAGGGCATGAGTGACCATATTTAACGAGTTCCGGTCCAGATAGGGATGCAACTGGCGAATCAGGTGGACCTGATAGAAAGTCCCCCTGGCCACAGCCATCAAGTGCTCTTCTAAAGACAGCCGTGAGTCCAGGAGGACATCCAAGTTGCGAGCCCTATCCATGGGGGCCAATGACTCGCCCCCAATAGTCAGTGATAATTATGTTAAATTGAAATGTAATAAAGTTTGGGGAGGGATGGACGATAATATTGACAATAAAACCCAAATTTTGGAGTTGAAGGAGTGGCCCTTTCCAGGTGAGGTTTCTCGTGGGTGAAAATCAGCAATTTATTATGGATTCACCCCATATAGAATTCTTTATTGGCCAAGTGTGTTATTGGACACACAAGTAGTCTACTCACTGAATCCTGATTCAATGGGTTTGGGCTGCACATAGATGCATTCGGTAGTGGGACTCAGCTGGTTCGGGCTTGTTTCTGGTGAACCGGTAGTTAAATTGCTGGCTGGCTCCGCCCCACCCCGCCCCTTCCAGGAGTCCCCACGTGTCCCATTTTGCCTCCCAGGTAAGTGCAGGAAGGCCACCTAGGCCCAAAACAGGGCATGAGGGGGGTGGCACGTTCCCCTCCACGTGGCATGTTTTTGCTCCCAGGGAGGTGCAGGAGGCCGAGTGCTGCCTGTCACACACCCTGGCCATGCCCACCGTGGCCACGCCCACCCAGTCAGTCATTAGGGCAAAGAACCGGTTGTTAAATTATTTGAATCCCACCGCTGGATCCATTCCTATCTGGCTGCTTCTCCCTCCTTTTCTAGTTAGCAACCAATCTGAGTTCATGTTATTACGAGGATGTTATCATCAACTAGGATTTGATCATCCTTAGCTACTTGCTGAGATCAGTGAGTACAAGTGATCACATTTAATAGCTCAGTGCATCAATCTGTTCAGTGGTACCCATAATGGCTGCCCTCACTGATATGTTGTTATAAGCCAATCTCAGTGATAAGATGTGGCTTTTTTTTGCTTTCACGAGAGGGCTCCCTTCCTCCTTTCCCAATTCTGTCCAATTACAGGCAGTCCTCAATTTATGGCCACAATTGAGCCCAAAATTTCTAAGCAAGGCAGCTATTAAGTGAATTTTGCCTCATTTCATAACCTTTCTTGCCACAGTTGCTAAGTGAATCACTGCAGTTGTTAGGAACACCGGTTGCTAAATGAATCTGGCTTCCCCATTGGCTTTGCTTGTCAGAAGATTGAAAAAGTTGATCACATGACCCCCGGGACATTGCAACTGTCATAATTATGAACCAGTTGCCAAGCATCTGAATTCTTTTCATATATCCATGGGGATGCTGCAATCGTCATGTGAAAAATGAAAAAGTTACTTTTTTCAGTGCTGTTATAACTTTGAACAGTCGCTATATCAATGGGTAAGTCAAGGATGACCTGTACTTTCAAAAAATTCCCCATGAAGATTATTCCAGTCCTCTGCAATAGATTGTGTAGGCTTAGAAGTGGCTACACGGAAGAATATTGTCCTCTCCTTATTTTACCAATAAGTGTCCCATTGTATATTCTATTGCTATACTGGCTTTATTGCCACCATGGACCATGCTGGCGCAGTGGTTAGAATACAGTATTGCAGGCTAACTTTGTATTCCCACTGCCAGGAGTTTGATATTATTTAATATGATTTGCATTCTCTTCCTAACAGCAGGAGGGAGCCCTGATTGGCCCTAACATTCTGTGCATGTTCTCAGCTTTGTGAGGTTGGCAGAGTAGATAATGGTTAGAAGTCACTTTCAAAACCGCCTTGGAAAAATTAGGAAAATGAGAACAAAGTGATATCAAAATGCCCCAAAACTCTGGAGAGCCACTTTCAGTCAATGCAAAATAACTCTAGAAGAAGCAATGGTGTGGCTCTTGGAGTCGCAGTGGCACAGTGGTTAGAATGCAGTACTGCAGGCTATTTCTGCTGACTGCCTGCAATTTGGCAGATCGAATCTCACCAGGCTCAAAGTTGACTCAGCCTTCCATCCTTCTGAGTTAGGTAAAATGAGGACCCAGATTGTTGGGGGCAATATGCTGACTCTGTAAACCACTTAGAGAGGGCTGTAAAGCACTGTGAAGCGGTATATAAGTCTAAGTGCTATTATAGCAAGATAAGCCACAGAAGAATGACAAGTCTAATAGAACATGATTTTCAGTTGAAACAATAGTACCTTAAATGTTAGTTTTAATAGAAGCATGCAAGCTTTTTTTAAGACACCATATTGAGATTCAGAGATATTCATATAATTACCCAGCATAAAATCCTGTTCATAGATAGGCCAATTATTCAAGTATATGTTAATTTTTTCTTTCAATCCTATATTCCTCCTGAGTGATTTGACTTTATTTTTTTCTGATTATTTTGGCTCTTTTTGAAATCTAAAACTTTCTTAATCCTCTCCAAAGTTTTACTCACCCTTGCTTTTCATTCTTCCTCATTTTCTGCTGATTGCTCAGTCTCAGTGATGCTTTGGACACATATTTATATGGTGTTCCTTACCGTTAGCCAGTTTTAATCAAAGCCATTATGCTGAATTAAATTGTATTCAAGGTCTTCAGATCATTTGCTTAATCAAAATATATCACTGCTATTTTCTTCTCAGGAAAAACAAATAAAGAAAAAGAAAACTGTCAAAAGATCTAACTGCATACATTAATTTACCTAATGCTTTAGATATGGATTTTCTCTCTCTCATTTTTATCCTCATTAGAAATCCTGTTACATAAAACTGTGCAGTAAATCAACAGTCCAAGATATTTCCATCAGTTTCAAGTTGAATTGAAATTTTAACCTAGATTTTTCCCATAAAGAATCAAAGTATATAACAGTTGAAAAGGATTTTGGAGATTATCTAATCCAGGAGTCCCTCTATCCCCTGTCTGTGGACCAGCACCAGACCATGGCATGCCAGCAACCGGGCCACACAAGTAAGCAAAGCCCCATCTGTGGGATGCTGGCAGCACGCAAAATCACATCCCCTCTGAGCCGCGGAAAAACCTCTCTCCACAGAACCGGTCCCTGGTGCCCAAAACGTTGGGGGCCACCAGTCTAATCCAATCCCTTTCTATTACTAACTACACATGCACACACACGGCAGTGTGGTATAGTAGTTAAGGTGCGGACCATAAGCACGAAAACTCTGAGTGAGGTGGGCAGTAGAAAAATGTGAAAAATAAATAAATAACTAAATCTTAGACTGTAGTCCACTCAGGCACGGAAGCTGGCTGGATGACATTGGGCCAATAACTCTCTCAGCCCTAGATTGGGCAGACAAAAAACACGCCACCTCCCATCGACTCATAGCGGACCAGCAGATGAGATTATGTTCTGTATCCTTCAGTGACAGCCTTCATCCAGCCTCCATCCATCATCATTTGAGTCATATACTGCATATCACTAATTTCATCCTATTTTTCTATCTAGATCTACTACACTGGCTGTTCTATGAATCCTGCTAGATCTTTTGCTCCTGCTGTGATTCTTGGTGAATTTGATAACCATTGGGTAAGATGCCCAACCAGCCTTTCTCCACTGGGTTCTATGGAAGGGGTTCTGCTGGAGATCCTGATTTTAAAAACAACACCCACAACCCATTTTTTTAACTTCACACAGTGTGCAATGCTAGCACTTGCAATAATGGTAATGTTTACTCACCGCAACCCAGATGCTAGTCTGTTATTTTGTTATGGTGGTGGTGGTAATTGTTGAAAACATAGATGGTGTATGTTAGAAATGAAATGCATTGTGAAGTTATCCCATTTTGCGGGGGGAGGGAGGTGATTTTTAATGCAAGAGTTCCAACAAACCCAAACATTTTTTCAAAGTTTTCTCCAGGTAAGAAGGTTGAGAAAACCTGCTCCGGATAATCTACAGTTGCAACAGACCGCTAAAAAGGGATAGCAATGGGGGGTTTGGGGGGTTTGTGAATCTTAGGGGTCTTAACCATTGGGGACATGCCATAATCCATATAAGTAAGCATATTCATTAACTTGATCGTTGGCAGATTCACATAGTTGCATATTCCCTTTTGTCTCTCATATGTACATAGACAGATATTCTCTGACTTTTTGTGAAACAAGCCAAGTGTGTATTCTTTCCTCCCTCAGTATTTTTTAAAAGGGGAATTGCATTTTCTCTGTTCCTATTAATGATGGGGAGAGGGGGATGGTTTTTGCTAAAATTAGTTAGATGGAAGGTGAGGTGGCAAGATTTCCTACCTCAACATATCCTTACTAGGATTTCTGAGTCTCAGAGAAACTATGAAAGAAGAGGCAAGCCTTAGAGACCAAAGCTGAAGACTCCACACAATCCATGTCCTTGCCCTAGCCAAGCGTCACCAAGAATTTGATGAATAAATATCTTTTCTGCCCTTCTTTTCACACCAGGGAACATGGATGTGATTCCTCAGAATACAGTCTCCCTCTTCTCCGACTCACATCCATGTGCCAATACAAGTGAGGAGCAGGATGGGAAGATAAGGATGGGATAGATTCAAGGGTGGGATTCAGCCAGTTTGGAGCGGTTCAGGCAAACCAGATGCTAATTTTACATCTGGTTCACCAAATGTAGTTGCAAGGACTGGCTGGCCCCAACTACCCCACCCCGTCCCTCCCAGAATCTCCATGCAGCCCGTTTTGGATGCCAGGTAAGTGCAGTGCCCAAGTGGAGGCTCTGGGAGGGTGAAAAATTGGCCTGCCAGAAGTTCCAAAAGTCTGGAAAAAGGCCTGTTTCCGGCCTCTAGAGGCCCTCTTTTCGCTCTCCCGGAGTCTCAAGGAAAGCCTCCGGAGCTTGGGGAGGGCGAAAATGTCCCATCGTCCATCCCCCTGCCCCCCCCACTCCCGCCGTGGTGCAGGAGGGCATGGCCTACTCCAACACAGCAACCAGGCAGAGAAGCGGTTGCTAAAAAAATCCCACCTCTGGATAGATTATTTACTGTAAGGGATACCACAATATTAGGAGGCTATCAAGGTCCCCAGATTCACTTAGACTTGGAGTTTGACCTGGTTTTTTTTTTTATTAGAAAAGTTTTACAAATACAAATTTTTCATTTTTCTCTCCCCCCAATTACCCCCCCCCAAATCCTATATCCCCCCCATCCCCCCCTTGGCTTCCCTTACAAAAAATATTATTTTATACAGTCTACATATATTAAACAAAAAGAATACGGTGGAATCTGAATAAGATAACATATCAAGTCCAACTGTTAATAATAGTATTTTTCTAAAAATAACATCCAAGTAATAATAATAATTGCCTTCATTTATACTCCAAGTAAAACATATCAAACATTTCTCTCATATAATAGTATTATAATAGTTAAATCAAAATAAAGATATCAAACATTTGTCTAATTTAATAATAATTATTATTATTATTTACCTATGTCAATCCCCCATCATATATAATAATAAAAAGTGATATAAAATATAATAGAATCACATATATCAAGCAAAATTCTATATCAATATGTCAATCTCTATTCTAATTTTAATTACCTCCACTTACTCTTTCCATTGCATGCTGTACACCCTCTAAGCTACCTGACCTTCTTCAACCAAATACTAACTGATACTTCGTTTGGTATTTATTCTGCACATAATCTATCCATTTCTTCCATTCCCTAGCAAAAATTTCTTGAGACCTATCTTTCAAATAGGCCGAGATCTTTGCCATTTCTGCAAAACTAGCCATTTTCAAAGTCCATTCTTCAATAGTAGGTAAAATGTCTTTTTTCCAATATTGCCCTATAAGTAACCTGGCTGCAGTGATCATATATAATATCAATCTTGTTTCGTTCATTGGGAAATCCTTAACTATACCCAATAAAAACAATTGCGGAGAAAATTGAAGCTTCTTCTTCAAAACATTCTGCATAACCCACCAGAGTTTAATCCAAAAAGCTTTCACTTTTCTGCAAGTCCACCATATATGATATGTGGCATCTAAACAGTCACATCTCCAACATCTTGGTTGAACGTTAGGGTACATGCATGACAATTTCTTAGGATCTAAATGCCACCTATAAAACATTTTATAAAAATTTTCCCTCAAATTCTGAGCCTTAGTAAATTTAACATTCTGAACCCATATCTTTTCCCATGTTTCCAACATAACTGGTTCTGCAAAATGTTGTGCCCATTTAATCATACAATCTTTAACGAATTCACTCTCTGAATCTCTTTCTAACAATCTATTATAAACCCTTTTAATATGCATCGGCCCTTTCTGTTTTATCTGCGTCACCAAATCTTCTTCATGCAACATCAGACCAGTTTTGTAATCTTCTCTCCATCTTGATTGAAGTTGACTATACTGTAACCAACTTAAATCAACCCCTTCTTCCAACAGAGTTTTTGATGACTTCAAGTTCCAGCTGCCCCTACCAGTAAAAAGTATCTCTTAATATAAAATCCGCCCGAGTGACTTTATATTTGTAATATGCCCAAGATCCAACCACAAAGGTATTTTGTAATCCAAGTTAGACTGGTGCTTCTTCCAAACTCTCAACAAGGAATTTCTGAGTATATGACTTCTGAAAACAGTATCCACTTTGTTGTCATAAAATAGGTATGCATGCCAACCAAATTCCAAATCGTAGCCTTCTATATTCAAAATTTCAGTCTTTGTTATTCCAAACCAATCACTCACATGTGTCAGTGCTGCTGCCTCATAGTATAACCGTAAATTGGGAACTTTAAGGCCACCTCTTTCCCGCACATCTTGTATGATTTTCAGTTTTACTCTTGGTTTTCTCTCATTCCAAATAAATTTGTTCAACCCTGATTGCCACTCAGTCAAGTTTTTATCACTTTTGAGCACCGGAATCATTTGAAACAAAAACAGAAATCTAGGTAGAACGTTCATCTTAACTACTGCTATTCTGCCAAGTAAAGATAGTTGCAATTTTTTCCAATTTTCCAAATCTCTTTGCACCTTTGAGTTTGATCTGGTTTATTCATTCCTGTGCACAAGAATTATTGTGTACAGATGGATGAATGCCATATACACAAGGCAAAAGGCAAGGTGCATGAAACAAGATGAACTCATCCACTCTGGCCATATGACCCTGTCCATTTTTTCTAGCAGCACAAGGTGTCTCTCTGCAAACCTCTGATTAAAGCATAACCTTACAAGAAGGAAACAACTATCACTTAGGACAGTTGCAACAGGACTGATGGACCAGGAGCAACTCTTGTCTCCATAAGAGGGCTGTTTTTTGTTTGTTTCTGTATGGAAGTATATTTTTAATTTTTTTTAGAAAATTTATATCACCGCCTACTCACTCATGGAGACTCTAGGCCAGGGGTCTCCAAACGTCACAATTTTAAGACTTGTGGACCTCAGTTCCCAGAGTTCCCCAGCCAGTTATGCTATAGAGCCTTAAAGTGTGAACACAGCCATGCTGGCTGGGGAATTCTGGGAATTGAGGTCCACAAGTTTTAAAGTTGCCAAGTTTGGAGTCACCTGCTCTAGGCGGCTTACAGACAAAAACACAATGTGGAAGAAATAAAAATAATAAAATCTCACACACACGCACCCTTGGTGACAACACACATTCAAATCAGCCATTTAATGGGTTCCTCCATCCCACTCTGGGTTCCCGAGGCCCGCTGGCAAAACACATCTTTAGGACATTACAATATTGCTGCCTATCTCACTGTTGTGATCTCAGCAACTCACAAAACAAAACATGAAAAAGAAGAAATAATAAAATAACAGTGCCAGAACCATACATGTTCCTTCGCCTGAAAGAAAAGTCAAGTCTTCAGGACTTTGCAGATGTCTAACATTCTCGGGGCCATCCAGATCTTGGAGGTGGGCAAGCACTACAACTGAAAGGTACTTTTGTCTAGATTCCATTAGATGGCGCTGTTTCGGAGAAAGGATCCAGAGTATGCCTACTCTATTGGATCCAGTAGGATGAGCAGAAATAACTGAGAATAGGCAGTGCCATGAATAATCTGGCTCATGTAGGACTTTACAGGTGATCTTTAACAATTTCAGCTGCATACAAAAGCATATTGGAAATCAGTGCAGTTTATGAAGCATAGATGCTACTAGGTGCATCCTAAACGGGGCAATACTGTTACGTGTAGACCAACTGCAGCTTCCAGATGTTCTTCAAGGACAACCCCATTTAGATTACATTACAATAGTTAAAGGTATGAATGACTGAGGGCAGAGCCTCCCATTTCAAGAAGGGCTGCAATTGGCACACAAATGTTTAATGAGAAGAAGTTTCAATGGTTTGGCAATGGTTTAGCATCCCATTCCAGCTCTATGTGAACATTTCAGGCTCTTGTTTCAACCAGTTTCAGGCCAGTTTGCTACTGGATGTGACTTTGGTTTCTTGTTTTGTGTTTTTGGAGACTTTTAACATTCATATTCAATGAAGTGAAAGAATGAAGGAAGCAAAATCCTTTGGCAGTTGTCCATGAACTCCCCACCAAAGGAACTGTACAGTACTGTTAGCATCTTAGTTATGTTACCTTAATTGGAAGGTATGAAATAACTCAGCACTGACGTCTGAATAATAGGAAATAATACCTTGTTTGCTTTTCCAGTAATATATTGGATGCACTCTATAGTCCACATTCCCCAAAGTGGTGCTTTCCAAATGTAGGGCTTAACTATAAATTCCATTGCCCGTTGCTTGAATATACTTTGCAGAGAAGCTTTCATAATCTGTTTTCCTTGACGAGCAATGTCTGACAATTATATGAAGCTTCTTGGATTGGAAATAGATTGAAAATCACTGTGATGAGGAGTTGTATACCGATTCTAGAATTACCATATATTAAGGATTAACTAGTAATAATTTGTTTAGCTGCCCCATTGTCACCAAGAGCTGAATTATGAGCAGAAGGATCTCTGGGTGTTATTGATCAAGTTACTCACAACTCAGGACAAGCAGGAAGGTTTGGAAGTCACAGAAGAAGGAATTCCAGATGCAATCAAAAGTTATCAGGAGTTTCCAAAAAAAAAAAATATGGCTTTGTAAATGCTGGAGAAACCTAGGAAAACAAGTGATTTGGAGAAATGGATAGAAGGGAAGGAGGAGGCCTTCAAAAGTGGTGAGATGGGCAGCAAACATATTTAATAAAATAAAATAACTAAAAGGAGAAGAAAAAGAGGAGTGTAGAATCACTGAATTCATTAACTGACTCTCCAGGCCAGAATCCACGTATATAGGGAGGGATGGTAGGGAAGGAAGCAGCCTGCCATTTTTCTCCTGCCTTCTCCAATAAATTATTTTAAATTTATTTTAATGAAATTCTTCCTATCTATAGAATAAAATATAGATGAAATGATGTGATGTTTAACTCAAATAAATCTACCAGTTGTCTTTGGTAGTGGCATGGTGGCACAGTGCTT
The DNA here is from genome assembly GCA_030761175.1 of Masticophis lateralis. NCBI lineage: Eukaryota > Metazoa > Chordata > Lepidosauria > Squamata > Colubridae > Masticophis > Masticophis lateralis. The sequence continues at coordinate 144,642,642 of JAUDYJ010000002.1, forward strand.
AGAATACAGTATTACATTCTGTCTCTGCCCATAGCCATGAGTTCAATCCTGACTGATTCAGCTTTCCATCCTTCCGAGGTCGGTAAAATGACGACCCAGATTATTGGGGACAATGTGCTGACATTGTAAACTGCTGAGGGAGTACTGTAAAGCACTATGGGGTGGTATATAAGTGCTATGGCTATTGCTATTTTGGTTCTTTGTGTTATCCGAGAGTAATCATCGTGACTGCCAGCTTCTGAATCTCTCTCATGTTGTCATTTCCATGCACAGGTTTTCTGGCTGGGTCCCATGGTTGGAGCAGTGGTGGCTTCCTTGCTGTACAATTATGCTTTCTTCCCTCATAGAAAGACTCTGTCAGAGAGGCTAGCAATCTTCAAAGGCTATGAGCCAGAAGAGGACTGGGAAGAGCGTGAAGTTCGCAGGAGGCAGTCAATGGAGCTGCATTCTCCCCAAACTTTGCCTCGGGGAGTGATGGAAAAAGTCTAAAGAGCCTGAGAGCCAGTAAAAAAAGCAGGTCATAGCTAACCATGTTCTTCTGAGCCAAATATGCATCCATATATGCTACAGATACAGAGTGTGTATTAAGAACTTCCTGGGTCAGAGTGGCTGTTCATCTGTAATGGACATCCAAGTGTGTATCCGTTTTCTCCTCAAATTATAAAAGATGTACCTTTCGATCTCCAGGATGTTGCTCTAGATCAAAAGGAGCACGTAGCAGTCTGTTTGTATACACTGATGAAAGAATTCACTGATTGTTTTCATCTTCTCTGGTTCAAGCTAGCTAAATTTCACATGAGTTTTCTAGAACCTTGCATGAAGAATTCTAGAAATTCTTTGTCTCCCTCCCTCCATCCCTCCATCATCTCTCTATCTAGTTTGGGTATCTTGTCTCCTCCCCAGGCACTACAACAGCAGGTTCTGGAAGTAATAATGGTATCCAGAATTATGGCTGAGAAAATTTAGGAAACAGAAACAATACTCTCTTAGGTCTTGTAAACAGATTGCACTGTCATTATTTACTTCAAAGTGTGCAAGCTTACGTAGTAGCTTTAGGTTGCAATCCTAAATATACTCCCTAAAGAGCGAAGACCATGAAATAGAATAGGAATTGAGTAAGCACGCATAGAATTATTCTGCCCATCACATAAACAGCCACCGTATCATTTTACTTCTCATCCAGTTTCTCACGGTGTACACAATGGTTTCCTTGTCTATGGTTTTATATATTTTAATAAAATACAATGTAATGCTTATGCTGAATTTTAGATCAAACAATCTAAAGGAGATCTTAAGAGCAGAACTATTTGTTGCAGCCACATTCATTTTTTTTAAAAAAAAAATCAAAGGTGTTTGTAACGAACCTGCTATATATCATTGCATTTTTTTTTTCTCCAGGCTTTCTTAAATTGCAACTTCACTAATACTTTCAGATGGTGGAAGGCCAGTATCTACCAGTATCTGCAAAATCAAAGGGAAGAAACAAACCTAAATTTGACTAAATTAGGCCTTGGCCACCTTTCCCAACTATATTGTTCTCTAGAAAGAAACTTGTGAATTCACCTTAATTGGTTTAATTATTAGGCAAGATTTGTTTTCCATTGCTGTACATGTGGTATTCATTTTGCAAAGCTTGAAGTATGTTGCCTTGGATTATTTTTCCATGCAATTGGGAGCAGGGTGGGTATGTTTTAATCAAAGCAGCATTTGCGTATCTGTGTGTGCGTGAATTGTTCCAAATGTATTGCTCAATATCACTTCCTTGTTTTCAGATAGCATTCTTTAAGGAAATGAGATCTTTTAAAAAATTGAAGCACTTTTCACACGATTGCCTTTTTTAAAAAAAAAATGTATCATGTGTTTGGTATAAGATGCCTTTGATGCTGTGCGTTGATATGCACTAAACCAGGGGTTGGCAATCTTAAACCCTCAAAGAGCCACAAAGGTCCTAACCGGAAGCCCCCTGTTCAATTCTGGAGCCAACCAAAAGTCCGGGTCCCACCATAGAATCTCCTCCTAGTGCGGGGTCCTTTTTCCTCTATCTGTCCTAACCAAAAGCCCTATCAATTGTGTCTGACCGGAAAACCTGCTCCTTGCCATTGAGTCTCCTCCTGGCACGCCATGCTTTCCCCCTTAACCGGAAGCTCCTCTCAAAATTGTGGCGCTGACCAGCAACAGGGAGCCGCAGCAGAGGGATGAAAGAGCCACATGCGGCTCCAGAGCTGCAGGTTGCTGACCCCTGCACTAAACCATACTGAACTACCTAATATAGGTAGCTTAAACCTAATGCCTGGCAGATAAGATGCAACTATTGGAAGGATGAATCAGAAGCTGTGCAATAAAATTGATACTGTAAAAAGTATCACACTTAAAAAAGAGTGGGTGATTAATTTCAGGTGCTTCTTTCTATACAAGCCATTTTCTGTAACAAGTTTGTAATATTCTGTAATAGTTTTGTTTTTTCCTAATTAATTCCTATGAATTCAGATGAAGACGATCTTGCTGCATTTTTTCTGTTTTCGCTGTATTTAATCCTCACCACCATCACCCTAATATTAGAACTTGAACAGAGTTGGTTGAAAGATGGACTGCTATATAAATGTTTTACAAATAAATAAATTACATAAATGTTAACAAGAACTACCAGTACAATAGATGACTATATAAATATTTTACAAACAAAATAGATTAAATAAATAAATAAATAAAAAGAACAATAACTACTCTAACAAAAGTAAGGTTCTACATTTAGGCAAGAAAAACAAAATGCACAGGTACAGTATATGTGATATCTTGCTCAATAGTAGTAACTGTGAGAGGCATCTTGGAGTCCTAGTGGACAACCATTTAAATATGAGCCAGAGGTATGCAGCAACTGTGAAAAAAGCCAACACAGTTCTAGGCTGCATAAACAGAGGGATAGAATCAAGGTCACGTGGAGTGTTAATACTACTTTATAATGCCTTGGTAAAGCCACACTTGGAATATTGCATTCAGTTTTGGCCGCCACAATGTAAAAAAGAAGTGGAGACTCTAGAAAGAGCACAGAGAAGAGCAACAAAGATGATTAGGGGACTGGAGGCTAAAACATATGAAGAACGGTTGCAGGAACTGGGTATGTCTAGTTTAATGAAAAGAAGGACCAGGGGTGACATGATAGCAGCGTTCCAATATCTCAGGGACTGCCACAAAGAAGAGGGAGTTAAGCTATTCTCCAAAGCACCTGAGGGTAGAATGCAATGGGTGGAAACTAATCAAGGAGAGAAGCAACTTAGAACTAAGGAGAAATTTCCTGACACTTAGAACAATTAATCCGTGGAACAACTTGTCTCCAGAAGATGTGAATGCTCCAACATTGGAAGTTTTTAAGAAGATGTTGGATAACCATTTGTTTGAAGTGGTGTAGGGTTTTCTGCCTAAGCAGGGGGTTGGACTAGAAGACCTCCAAAGTCCCTTCCAACTCTGTTATTATATATTATATATTATAATTCCAAAACAAATGAGAGCGTGGGAAACATCTTGCTCAGAGCAATGGCTCTCCACTCCAATATTTTGTGTGGCCCACAATCAGATGCATTTGCGAAGCTTTCTGATCTGGAAGAATCATTTCTGGCACAGATGATGAAATATAAACCTGTCTATTTCTTATTTGCATCACCTTCAAAACTGCCTTGAGGGTCTGTTAAGGTAGTCTTAGCACTGCAGTGATTCTAAGTGGGTGGGTGGGTGGTATTGGGAAGGCTACTTGTTTCTACAATCAGCAGGTCAAAAAAGGGGGGGGGGAAGGATTATATATAAAAGCAGGGGGACATTAACGCTACTGATACATTGCAATTAAGGGGAAGAAAAAGCTATTTCAGGATTGATATACATGAGGGTTCTTTAGGGTGGCAAGGGTGGCGAGAGTGAGGTGTCTGAAACCGGGGGGTGGGGGAGCTAGGGAACTGTAGATCTATGGATGGTCATAATATAACCCATTTCTCATCTCTTTCATTGTGGGAAGACAATTTATGCAGGTCAGTGGTGAAATCCAAATTTTTTTGCTACTGGTTCTGTGGGCATGGCTTGGTGGGTGTGGTGTGGCTTGGTGAGCGTGGCTTGGTAGGCGTGGCAGGGGAAGGATATTGCAAAATCTCCATTCCCACCCCACTCTGGGGCCAGCCAGAGGTGGCATTTGCCAGTTCTCTGAACTACTCAAAATTTCCGCTACCAGTTCGCCAAGAACCTGTCAGAACCTGCTGGATTTCACCCCCAATGCAGGTTTATTACAAGGTCTCCAACAGCTTGCCTTCGGTGCCATGGATGGATTTCCCTCCCTGCTGAAACAGCAATATAAAGTAGCTGGCAACAAAAAGAATTTGAAAAGCTGAATAGCAGTACCGTAAAAAGATCATAAACGAAAATGTTCAAATATCCCTCAGCATCACAAGGTAGAGTTGAAATCTGAAACACAGTATCAAAGTCTGAATAATTTTGCCAGCTTTTGAAAATTTAGTTCTTCATGGGGGATTTCCTATTTCATATGTTTGATTAATCACAGAATGAATAACTAATATAAATATTTGAATCTGAAATAAGGTCATAATCTAATTTTAGATTTAGGGAGATGGCAGAAGCGCTGCAAAAAATAATTCCCACCAAACATTGTAGTCCTGAAATCCATATCTACCATCTATTTTACCATCATTATCATTTCAGTTTGTCTACGTCAGGTTCATGACCGTGGACAACTAACAATAAATAAAAGAGTATAAAAATGTAAATAGCAATGCATATAACATTTATAACTATGGTAAAAACAAATTCACTAATAACAACCTGTTGTTTAATTCAGCAAGGCCCCCTCAAGGCTGACTGAGGTCAACCACTGAGCCAGTATGACATAAAATGTTAAGTTCAAATCTATGCCTTTTCCCCATATGTTAGGTAAGATCAGGAAAAATAGGAAGCTATTGCCGAAGACTAACTGAAGCCAGGATTTGAGGCATCAGAACCACATGAAACCTCTATAGCAGTGATGGCTAAAGTTTTCTGCCCAAAGCGCACCCGAACTCCCAAAATGCAATGCAATGCAGCTCCTGCACAGGTGCCTCACCTCACATGCACCCCCACATGTGTGCATGCACATGTGTGCACCACACCAGACACGGCCCCATGCATGCGCCACGGCTCCCAAGCATGCGCGAGCACCCCATGCATGCATGGCAGAGACCCGAAGACCATCTGGCCGGTAGAAGGCATGCACGCATGCGCAACAGACCTGAACTGGGATGACGGCTTGCGTGCCCACAGAAAGGGCACTATGTGCCACCTCTGGCATCCATCACAACTCTAGAGAACAGCGTAGTTGTCAGATGTCATCAAGAGATGAGAATAGACCTGGGTATTCAAAGTAAAATTCTTAAAAATGCCGATTGGACTTTTTTTTTCCTTCTTTTTTTGAAGGTTTGGATTCCACTGATTGCAAACCCATGTCCTATCTAACAGAAAACTAATAACTTTCGCTCTGAAAAGTATTATTGTTCAGGACACATAATTGCTACCCTTAGAGTTGATGTAATGCAAAATAACATTAGAAAATCTGTGGACCTGTACAAGAGTAGCCGATGGTTGTTTTTTTCCAGGCTCCTGGGAGTTGAAAGGAAAAGCCCGGGGATTTAAATAACTTCATTTGTTCAATAAAAAGCCGATTTGTTTTCTGAGAGTGACGGAGATGACAGACTCTTTTTGAGAAACAGCTGTTTTTGTCCTACCATAATTGATAATTTTTTTTCTCTGTACAATAGGAGGCAGAGCTTCACAGATACCCATCTCCATGGCAATTAATACCAATTGTTTCAGGTTCCTAAATCTGTTTTTGATCCCCAAAAGGCGGGTGAAGATGTTACTGTGAAAGTGAAAATCACTGAAAGTAATTATTTAGAGGAGAGAGAGAGAGAGAAGAGAGAGAAATAGAAAGGGAGAGAGAGTGGGTGGGAGAGGGAAAGAGGGAGAGAGAGAGGGGGGGGGGGAGAAGTTCAAGAACGAACACTGAAAGTACAAGGCAGAGTTAATTAAAAATTAAAATCCCAGAGTAATATGTTCATGAAGTCATCCATGCTTAGAACAGACATGGTTAATTTTTATCCATTAAATATGAAGTTGATAGTGGTATATATAGTTATTCTATATACTATATATATAGGTGTATATATAGTGATATATATAAGTGAGCATCCTGATGCCTTCTTGATATTTTAGACTATAAGGGTTACTATTTAGGGGAAAGGTTGTTGGGCGTTGAAGTGGAAACCTTCTAATTAATTTCTGGTTACCTATCCCTCGTGTGATACAAACTGCATTCTGTCAGTCAAGCAAATGCCCATCTCAGCCCATAATCCTCCATTTTGGCTGGCTGGTTTGGGCTCTCTTCTTGGATCTGGCAAGGCAAGGAACTGGATTTAGTCTTGTTAAAGGAAATCCTGGCTCCCTTTTTTTCTTGCTTTATGTGGTTTCCTGTTCCATCCTGAAGTTCAAGTCCTGCTTTTCTAAAACATTCTAAGACTTCAAGGTCTGCTGTGGCTGTAGAGGGAGCCAGTTTGGTATAATGATTAGTGCCCTAGGCTAAAAACTAGGAGATCGTGAATTCTAGTCGTGCCTTAAACTGGGGAGACCTTGGAGCACACCCTCTCTCTCAGCCATGGGAAGGAGGCAATGGCAAACCATTTCTGGGGGGAAAAACTGTGTTAAGAAAACTACAAGTCCCAGTGGTCACAGGGAGTCAAAAAAATGTCTCGAAGTCACACAGTCATGGCTGCAGAGAAGGAAGCTGGCATGCATGCAGGCAATGAGAATTGGAGGCAATCAATCCATTGTTGTTACTGGAGACTAGGAGCTCTCCACTCAGGCCTGAACATGCTGGACTACTGACTTCCTTAGATAAAGAGGGAGATTTAACTGCCAGTTCACAAACATGAGATGGAATCAAGTAGATAAAATCCATGCTGCCACTGGATACCAAAGAGCAACTGAACCTTGGGCTTTCTGCAAACAAAGCAACAGAAAAGATGCTAGAAGAAAAAAGAAAGGGAGGGAGGGAGGGAGGAAGGAAGGAAGGAAGGAAGGAAGGAAGGAAGGAAGGCTTTTGTAGATAATGTAAGATTTGAAAATACATCCAAGCCACAGCTTTATCACTGTACCATCGTGTCAGAATGAATATTCCTGTACCTTTTCTCATATCACTAAAACAAAAATGGCATTTCCTAGCTGATCTTACTGTAAAGTAAAAATAGCAATGTTCTTCCATTGTTTATTGCATTATGAACATGTGCATTTCTATTTCAGTACATGAACAGCATTATTACCATTGACAGAGTTGGCTAAATGCATTATTTGATCTAAAGTCAAGGTCAAACTAAACATGACCTGAGAATTCTCACACTTTTCTTAAATACCCCAATGCTTCAAACAAGCATGGTTCTAGTTAAAACCATCAAACCAAGAGTTTGATTAGGGACGGAGGCATTTAAAAATATGCATGGTCCCTTTTTTTTTTTAAATCATAGCCAAGCTCGTCCTGTGCATGGAAAAGAATATGACACCCCTTAGTTTTAAAAATAGCTTTAAAATGAGCTCCTTTGAGTATTTCTTCCTAAATTATTTTTCCACTTGCAATCTCCTCAGAAATCTCTATAGCATTGCTTTCATTTCCCCTCCCCTCAGTTAAATGAAATGAGATCTTTGATATTTAAAAGCTGTAGAGCCAGAAAGAATATAAAGGACATAGCAACTATCTCTGTGTTGCTGTAGTAAAACCAAGATCCTATCACCACCACCACAACCCCATTATTATTTTTTTTTCTATTCTGCAACCAGCAGGCCCATTAGTAGGCAAGTTGAAACCAGATCCCATCACCCCATCAATGTTGAAAATTCAGCTTTTTATTCAATAGCAAAGATTTATGCAACATCAGCCAGGCCATATGTCCTTGACTTATAACCAAAATTGACCCACAGTTTCTGTTGTTAAGTGAGACATTTCTTAAGCGAGTTTTGTCCCATTTTACAACCTTTCTTGACAGTTGTTAAGTGAATCATCACAGTTGATAAGTTAGTAGCAGGGTTGTTAAGTGAATCTGGCTTTCCCATTGACTTTGCTTGCCAAAGGTGGCAAAAGGTGATCAAATGACCTTGGGACACAACAATGGTCATAAGTATGAGTTACTTGCCAAGCATCTGAATATTGATCACATGATCACAGGGGTGCTACAAAGGTCGTAAGTGTGAAAAGTGGTCATGTCACCTTTTCAGGTCACTAAATGAACTGTTGTAAGTCAAGAACTACCAGTGCTAAACATGGTGATAAAGAAGTAAGTGGCATGTACATTCTTATACTATGAACTGCCTGCTCAGAATGGAAATTGGACTGAAGCACTTGAGCATCTAGATATCACCTTGGCAAATTCTAATTTACCAACCACAGCTTAAACAAATGTGTGGCTAGATAACTGAAAGCATTTCCTTGCATTAATGTTCTTTCCATCCCTTTTTGGAGAAAATTGTAGGTGTTGGTATTTTTTTAAAAAAAATCACCTGAGTCGAATTCCTCTGCTGAGGCAATTTTCCGAAAGAATTTGGGGATGACCAATATAGCCTGTCTACTGTGTAACTGTAAAAGATGGCAGGGGAGAAGTAGAACCAGATGTCAACTTTAATTGAGCATCACAAATATATTTAAAGATTGTGGGTGGGTGTGGGACAGAAAGATGAATAGGGGTTTGTGTGTGTGTGTTTGTGGAGGCAGTGTGTGTGTTTAAAAGCTTAAGTATGCAAATCCACTTATATAGACTGTTAAATCTGCCAGTTTTACTTTCTCCCAACTGACAAATCTGTCACTTATTGATTTTAATCATTTCATTTTTTAAAAAAATCTGGACTTCTGCTTTCAATTAAAGGACACCAGTGATTATTGGATACCTGAACTATTATTCTGATATTTTTAATAGAATGGGGTAGAAAGAATATACTTGCATATTTTGTGAGCTGTTTTTGAAGCTTCTTTTTTTTTCAGATGAGATAAAATGTGATTTCCAACCAAGTTGTCACTGGGAGAATTGGTCTTCGCTTTTCAACTTGTCCTCTCTATCATAGTATCTCCTGAGAACAGCAGAATCTACAGCTAACAGCAATGGCATGTCGCTTTTTAACAAATTGGAATACATTGTTCAGAAATTTGGAAAGAAAGTAAGGGTCTAGAAACTTATGTAAGACAAGGCCCTAGGAAGAACAAATACTTCATACTAAACTGTGGTGTTCAATGTAGCTAACAATAATAAAATCAAAACACAAACACATGGGACATTAAGAAAGCAAACAGCACTAATCCTGTAGCTCAATATGAGCCCACACAACAAAGACATATCAGAAAAGTAGCATTTTTGCCAAGTGTGGTAAAGATAAGCCTCTGCTCATCTATCAGGAAAACCAGGCATCCCCTGGTAGGGAATTCCAGAGTCTAAGAGCAGCCATGGGAAGACCAATCTCATATTTGGTTCCCTTGATGGCAGAACAAAGAGAAAATCACTCTAGTGGATCCCTTCCCCTCTCCCCCAGTCAAACTCTTCTCACTGGCTGTTCTGTTAATCTGGTTTGATCTCGGAGTACAGCATTGATAGTAGAAACCTTTCCCTACCAGAGACAGGAAGTTGACTTTAGAGTTTGATCATAGATTATTCTATATGTCTGGATGAATAACCAGAGCAATACACATGTTTGGATGAATAACCAAAGCAATACCAGAGAAATTAGAGAGCTATCTGTTACCTCATGTTAATTTATGCAGATGCTAAGTTTCTCCCATAGATGCTATAGTTTCAGTTTGGATTGCAGCTGCTATCTTTAACAGGAAGGATAGAGAGGACCTCCATAATACTCTCCAATTTTGTGATGCTTTGAGTTACATTTCAGAAGGCAAAAGACGGCCCATTGTCAGTTCTTTCAACTGACATTGAAAGAACCATTTACCAGTATCCTAGACACTGAAGTCATTGTATCTTTGCTCAATCTGTGAGACTAATGATATTTGATCACCCATCAGTTATGTTCTATAATATTAAATAAACCAAAATAAAAGGTTGTGACTTTAAAACCAGTGGAATTACCTTCTGTGCCAAATCCACTTTGAAAATTTCACTCTGAAACTGACAAATGACAAAGAACAGGTGACTCTACTAATTGGAGATTGTCAGGAGGTCCAAAGATGAGGACTGTCACAAGAAGCAAACAAGGTGAAGGGAAATTGCTCAGAAGTGAATAAGCTTGATGGTCCTTGAAATACAAGCATAGCAAGAAAACGTCACAGCTGGTTATTCATTTGAATACCTTCCCTTCATCTCAAAGCCTTTTTGAAGAAACAGAATCCCCAGATATACAGACGGAGTTTTGAGGTATCTGCACTAGAAATTCCAGAAGAAGGCTTTGATACCATCGACCATGGTATCATGTTGCGCCGGTTGGAGGGTTTGGGTGTGGGGGGCACCGTTCTACAGTGGTTCTCCTCCTATCTCTCTGACTGGTCGCAATCTGTGTTGACAGGGGGGCAGCGGTCAACTCCGAGGCGCCTTGTTTGTGGGGTGCCACAGGGGTCGGTCCTCTCGCCCCTTCTGTTCAACATTTATGTAAAGCCGCTGGGTGAGATCATCCATGGCTTTGGGGTGGAGTTCCATCAGTACGCTGACGACACCCAGCTGTACATCTCCATGCCAGGCCACCCCAACGATGCCGTTGAAGTGATGTCCCGGTGCCTGGAAGCTGTGCGGGTCTGGATGGGGAGAAACAGGCTCCGACTAAACCCCTCCAAGACCGAGTGGCTGTGGTGCCAGCGTCCCGATATAGCCAGCTGACGCCATCGCTGACTATTGGGGGTGAGACATTGGCCCCCACGGAGAGGGCTCGCAACTTGGGCGTCCTCCTGGACGCATGGCTGTCTTTAGAGGAACACATGATGACGTGGCCAGGGGGGCTTTTTATCAGGTTCGCCTGATACGCCAATTGCAGCCCTTTCTAGATCAGGACTCCCTACGCACGGTCACGCTCTCGTGACTTCCCGCCTGGACTACTGCAATGCTCTCTACATGGGGCTCCCCTTGAGGTGCACCCGGAGGCTCCAACTGGTCCAGAATGCGGCCGCGTGGGGAATTATGGGAGCGACGTGGCGCTCCCATGTGACACCTCTCCTGCGCGAGCTGCACTGGCTCCCGGTGGTCTTCCGGGTGCGCTTCAATGTGTTGGTGACCACCTTTAAAGCGCTCCATGGCTTAGGACCTGGGTACTTGCGGGACCGCCTTCTGCAGCCAATAGCCTCCCACCAGCCAGTATGCTCACACAGAGAGTGCCTCCTCCGGGTGCCGTTGGCCAGACAGTGTCGGCTGGTGACCCCCAGGGGGAGAGCCTTCTCTGTGACGGCGCCCGCCCTCTGGAATGACCTACCCCCGGAGATACACAGGATACCAGACCTCCGGACCTTTCGTCGGGTCCTAAAAACCCATCTGTTCCAGCTAGCTGGGCTGGCTTAATCCCATCCTCTGTTTTAAATTGAAATTGATTTTAAATTGGATTGTTTTAATTATCGGCCGAAAATATTTAATATTTTTAATTTGCTTTTAATTTTTGTATACCATGTTTTATTCTGGCTGTTCACCGCCCTGAGTCCGCAAGGGGAAGGACGGTTTATAAATTTAAATAAATAAATAAATAAATAAATAAATAAATAAATAAATAAATAAATAAATTAATTAATTTAAAAAAATATATGCAGATTCTTGAAACGGGTTTTGGTGTGTGGGGGGGTGCAGCCTTTCCAATATGTTAATGAGTTCCTTTAGAGAACAAGATATGGTAACATTCAACAGGAATATCAGAAGCAAGAGCTTTCAAGTTACCAGAGAATTGAACCACAACCGAAAAGGGCTGAAGGCAGAGGGTGGAGAGTTTCAGTGGTATTAAGGCCAAGACTTGATTGAGTGAGTGAGTGACTGACTGGTTGAATGTATGATTGCATCACCAAGAATCTGGACTATCACTTAGTGTAGGGTTTTTTAATTATAACAAAAACAGCTATGGATAAGAGAAGTTAAAATGCCTAACAGGTTTTCCCCCCTCCTTTTTATTTAAAACTGAAATATATTTTTCTAAAGATAATGTCTATAAATGGATAGAATTACTACAATTAATTGTACAATTGGTGCTCAGCTACAATAGTAATAAAAGATACCAGGCAAAATATACTGAACTGTTTTCATAATATTAAAAAGACAAGAAATATAAATTTTTACGTTTAATACCGGTAACAGTCTCTCCTATACTAGTATTGTTTATAAATAATAAATTGTTAACAGTTTTGACAAGTGTTTAATAGTTTTGATAAGTGTATCAACCATTTGGTTAGTATAAGAACCAGGCCAGAACCACATATCATTATCAAAAGATTAGTGTGATCAAATCCTATAGCCTAGGATTTCTCTGGAATTGCAATTGCAGTATTGTTTGCCATGGAATAAATAGGAAAGGGGCAAGATAAAAGGAAAAGAGATGGGTGAGAAGACAATGGAAGCTATTAAGGAAAGTTGCTGATAGAGTAAAAGCCAATTATCTTTCCTTTTAAATTCCAGAATTGGGAGAAGTGTAGCACAAGGATCTCTCTCTCCAGCATTCTTCATCTCCCTCCTACAGCATATTATGCTGCTTTTTATACAATTCTGGTCTACAGTTAAACTTTAAATCAACAGAATAATGCAAACAAAGGAGATGAAATCATAGAAACAATGATGGAGGGAACGTCCTGATAAGATTTAGTAGTCAAGTTATTCACCATGATTAAGAATGGTAAGCACAACAATGGACAATAAGTATTGAGATATGTTTTGTATAAGTATATATTCATGCTTAAATGACCATCAATCATAGTTGAGCTCATTTAAGAGACTTAATCTCTTCAGTGTTGAGGAAAAGATTCTGTAATACTAAGAACACATTGGAATAATAATGAGAAAAAGGGAGGAAAATTCAAAGATAAAGTGATATCCCTAACAAGCTGTGATGCCATTGAAATGCAGGGCATGTTAGTTGTGAAGTCTTGTCCTACCCATCAGGACCCCATGGACAAAGTTCCTCCAGGCCTTCCTGTCCTCTACCATCCTCTGGAGTCCATTTAAACTCACACAGACTGCTTCAGTGACTCCATCCAGCCACCTCATTCTCTGCCATCCCTTTCTTCTTTTGCCCTCAATCATTCCCAGCATTCAGCTCTTCTCAAGTGAGTCCTTCCTTCTCATTAGGTGGCCAAAGTATTTGAGTTTCATCTTCAGGATCTGGTCTTCTAAAGAGTAGTCAGGGTTGATCTCCTCCAGGACTGACTGGTTTGATCGTCTTGCAGTCCAAGGGACTCACAGGAGAGTCTTCTCCAGCATCATAGTTCAAAGGCGTCAATTCTTTGGTGTTCAGCCTTCCTTATGGTCCAACTTTCATAGCCATACATTGCAACTGGGAAAACCATAGCCTTGACTTTTGTTGGCAGGGTGATGTCTCTGCTTTTTAGTAAGCTATCTAGATTTGCCATAGCTTTCCACCCCAGAAGCAAACATCTTTTCATTTCTTCGCTGCAGTCCCCATCTGCGGTGATCTTGGAGCCCAGGAAAATAAAATCTGCCACTACCTCCATTTCTTCCCCCTCTATTTTCCAGGAATTGAGAGGGCCAGATGCCATGATCTTAGTTTTCTTAATGTTGAATTTCAAGCCAACTTTTGCACTCTCCTTCTTCACTCGCATCAAGAGGCTCCTTAGTTCCTCTTCACTTTCTGCCATTAGAGTGGTATCATCTGCATATCTGAGGTTGTTGATATTTTGCCATTGAATGGAATGATGCCATTCAATGCTCCAGTAATGCCATAGAAATATAGGGCATTTTTCCTAAACCACATAAAAAGCAATTTTATCCTGATTTCCAATGGAAGTACACCTTACTTTATTTGAATAATGATGCCAGCTCCTATGTTGTAGTCTTCATCTCTCCCCTTGCAGATGATTGATATTGGTGAGATACTGTATGTATTTGTTTCTTGTGGCATCTGTGTAAAACAAAAAGCAGGGCTATATATCTGAGGCAGAAATCACATTGTCCTGAGTTTTATAGCAGGCCATTGAGTGCTTTCACTCAGCTCAAGCCCTGCTAGTACAAACTGCAGTTTTATGTGTTAAATTTATGAAGACTGGCTGAAAGCCACTTGGTGAATAGAAAGCCACATCAATCAACTAATCAAATCAACACATAACGAAAATAAAAAAAATCATTATTTATTTAAAATGAAAGTGCCTTTTTCATCAAAGCATATATTATTTAGACTTCGCTATTTCTTATTTATCAGTTCACTTTGATAGACTGAACAGCCCAGATTTCTGCTTCTCAGAGCCCTCAAAGCAGCTCAGCGCAAGGAAAGGAGCAACGCTGAACTTCAGGAAGGAAAGAGGATGCCAAGGCCTTTAAAGTCTTTTTCAGTTTCACTGTGCTGCAAAGGGAGTGGGGAAGAGTTACCAAGAAGAGGTGCAAGAGATATTTTTCATGGGTGACAACAAATTTCTGACAGGGTCTAACAGCAAGGCTACTCAGAGAAGCAGCTGAGGGTAACACAGGTTATTCTAGAACAGCGGTGAAATTCAGCAGGTTCTGACAGGTTGTGGAGAACCAGTAGCGGAAATTTTGAGTAGTTTGGAGAACCGGCAAATACCACCTCTGGCTGGCCCCAGAGTGGAGTGGGAATGGAGATTTTGCAGTATCCTTCCCCTGGAGTGGGGTGGGAATGGAGATTTTGCAGTATCCTTGCCCTGAAGTTGGGTGGGAATAGGGATTTTGCAATATCCTTCCCCTGCCATGCCTGCCAAGCCACGCCCACAGAACCGATAGTAAAAAAATTTGAATTCTACCACTGCTCTAGAAGCCAAGTGACCTTGGCTTGATCAATGCCTGACTCCATCATTTGTATGTGTATGTATGACAGAGTCTATATATACATACTATGTACACATGCACTATATTTCTATAGGAGATGACCAGGCGGACCCCAAGGGAGGGGTCAAACATGTCATCAGTCACAGGTCTCTGTGTGGTGTGCACCCATAAAAAAACCTAACTCCAACCTACCTTGAATTCCTTTCTTAACTCCCACTCATTTCCCTTGACCACTGGTAGTTCAGATTCTTGTAGAGAATTTAAGCTTGCAATAAAACTGTATACTCATTTGAACTGCCTTAATCTCCTAATTTCCCTGGCGCTTGACAATTTCCCTTGACAATCCTACCCTCGCCCCAAAATTCATCCTGAAAATAAGCACCGTCTCAGATTTGCAAAGACCTGAGATTTAAACCCCCGCCTCCCCAATATTCACTTTTTCTTGATTCTAGGGCTCTCTGCATGCCACAGATGCATCCCCATATGCCCATACACAACATCTCTATCATGTACCCACAAGTTCAAGAAAGCTGTATGAAGGGCTCTGTTACTTTAATGAAAGAGGTGAACCTCTCCTTCCTTTTCTCCCTCCCTTCTTCCTTCTTTCCCTCCCAGTGTATTTTATACAAGATGACACATAAAAGCAAGCGCTCAAACTTAAAAATCAAAGGATTAACGTCTCAAAGGGCAGAAGTGCCGAACAATAACCCTTGTCAAGCTACAATGAATGCATGGTTTTGATTTCTGTCTTTGGCTTGGTTTCTTTTGGAAACAACTCAGATCACAACTAATCCAGAGGTAGGCAAGAGAAACAGGTTTGGCTTCTGCACATGCCAGGACCAACAGAGCACTTTTTCTTAATATCTTTAAAAGGGTTACATCTGAATACTCACATGTTTACAGCCATATACTCAGGGGTGGGCTGCTGGGGGATTTGCAGGAGTTCGGGAGAACCACTAGCTAAGATTCTGTGC
The DNA here is from genome assembly GCA_030761175.1 of Masticophis lateralis. NCBI lineage: Eukaryota > Metazoa > Chordata > Lepidosauria > Squamata > Colubridae > Masticophis > Masticophis lateralis. Next base: position 144,658,597 of record JAUDYJ010000002.1, read on the forward strand.
AGTTCAGAGAACCCCAAATCCCACTCCTGGCTGCCCTACCCACCCCTCCCCTCCCAGGAATCCCCACATAGCCTGTTTTCGATGCAGGTAAGTGCAGGGCGCACATGGAGGCTTGGGGAGAGTGAAAAACGGACCTACTGGAAGTTCAGGAAGGCCTCCAGGGGGCCTCAGGAGCCTGGGGAGGCCATTTTCACTCTCCTGGAGGCTCTAGGAAAGCCTCAGGAGCCCAGGGTAGGCAAACCCCCCCCCCCCCACATGGTGCAGGAGGCTGACTAGGCCACGCCCAGCATAGCCACTCCCACCGTGGCCTCACCCACCCAGCAACCAGGCAAAGAACCCCTTCCTAAATTTTTTGAAGCCCACCCCTGCATATACTGTCCCCCAACCTATTTCTTCAGGGTTCTTGGAGCTGCCTGAGCCTGGTTGTTGTTGTTGTTGTTGTTGTTTGTAAATTTAATTTATATGCCGCCCTTCTCCGGAGACTCAGGGCGGCTTACAATGCGTTAAGCATTCCTGCAGATATTTCATAGCACAGCACCAATGTTGTTACCTCGTTGTGGTGATGAAGCATCTGCAAGAAAACAACCAAGTTCAGGCAGCACCAAAGACCCTGCAGTTCAACCTGAGCTACAAATATTCTCTTCCATTGGGATGGAGCAGGGGTGGGTCCAATTTACCTTTACTACCGGTTCGCAACAGGAGTACGCGCATGCACAGAAGCTTCTGCGCATGCGCAGATCAGCCATGATGACATCGTGGCGGGTAGGCAGAGCCTCCCGATGGTTTTACTATTGGTTCTATAGAACTGGACCGGACCGGGAGCAACCCACCACTGGTATGGAGCTTCTCTGGCCCTATCTGCTGCAAAGTAGGTTTCCACCAGTTTAAAGTGGAAAACACACCCTTACTATACGCTCTTTACTAAATCAAGAATAACATGGCACAGAAAAAGAAGAAGAATGATCTTAACATTTCCCTTTCCAAAACACTGAAAGAGTCTGTCCTGACCAGGCATGTAATACAGACATATCCCCTGTGCAGGATCACTCTGCCTGTTACTGCCTTTGTTGTCTGCATCAAAATAGTAAGATGCATTACTGGCTAGAGATCCTAGCGATTCAACAATAAAATTCTTTGTTTAAATCAGGTCTTTTGTCTTTAATTCCTTTAGATATTTCTCGAATTCCTCAGAAACTTAGGCATAAACAAAGTATGGGATTGCTGTGGATTCTGTGAGACAGGGCAAGGGTAAAGAGAAACGTTAGCTGCATGCTTCCTGTCCGACCTTAAAGGGACATCCCTTTTTCTTGTCCTTTGCAGAAATAAAAGTATTAAATACAGGATCTAAAACTAGCAGGATGTACGATTGCTTGCTTGCTTGCTTGTTTCTTTGTTACATTTATTGGCCGCCCATCTTATGACAGGCTAACTCTGTGCAGCTTATTGTGTTCAAAGGACTCTTCGAAGGAAAACACTAGACAAAAGAAACACTTAGAACAGGGGTCTCCAATCTTGGCAACTTTAAGACTCGTGGACTGCAACTCCCAGAATTCCTCAGCCAGCAAAGCTTAAAGTTGCCAATGTTGGAGAATCCTGATTTAGAAGATGCTTATTTGTTTAACGAGTCTTCCCTTGCCTATATCCCACAAGCAGACCAGATTTGTAACTGTGAGAGGGATCTTGGAGTCCTAGTGGATAATCACTTAAATATGAGCCAGCAGTGTGCTGCAGCTGCCAAAAAAGCCAACACAGTTCTAGGCAGCATAAACTTTATAATGCCTTGGTAAGGCCATACTTGGTATACTGCATTCACTTTTGGTCACCATGATGTTAAAAAAGATGTTGAGACTAGAAAGAGTGCAGAGAAGAGCAACAAAGATGAATAGAGGACTGGCGGCTAAAACGTATAATGGTTGCTGGAATTGGGTGTGTCTAGTTTAATGAAGAGAAGGACTAGGAGAGACATGATAGCAGTGTTCCAATATCTCAGGGGTTGCCACAAAGAAGAGGGAGTCAAGCTATTCTCCAAAGCATCTGAGGGCAGGACAAGAAGCAATGAGTGGAAATTAATCAAGGAGATAGGTAACTTAGAACTAAGGAGAAATTTCCTGACAGTTAGAACAATTCATCAATGGAACAATTTGCCTCCAGAAGTTGTGAATGTTCCACCATTGGAAGTTTTAAAGAAGAGATTGAACAACCATATGTCTGAAATGGTATAGTTTCCTGCCTGAGGTTGGATTAGAAGACCTGCAAGGTCCCGTTCCAACTCTGTTATTTATTATTCTGTTTCTCCAATCAAATATACATTTGTCAAACCTTGAGCCATTCTGAAATCCTGGCCCAGAACAAGGAGTGAATTTCCTGCAATTATTACATTGCCAGGACCTCTTTCTCTTTTTATCATTATTTAATTTGCATAATGACCCAAAGGGATGTCAGATAAGAGGCATTGTGGGAGCTATAAATGATGCTTCTTTGTTTAATTGATATGCCTGGAAGGAGGGAGTGAAGGTGGATTCCCATAGGCAATTACTTGTCCTGTACACTGTTGTATCTTATATATTCCCTTCCTATGATAAGAATAAATATTCACATTTACTCAAATTTAAATAACAAAGTGGAGAAAAAAGTAAAATTGACTGTTCTGTCCAACATGTTTTTATAACTAATGGAAAACCAGTGTCTTCTCAACTCAGTAGGAATTGGGGGAGCTGATTTTGTTCTTTACAATAATAAAAAATCATAATATCTATTTCCATTGTTAAATGACCAAACACTTATTAACCTGAGCATCTATAGAAATGAATAAATACCGGTATTCTAGAAGAGGAATCACCCTAGGCAGACCACACCACTTCCTGCAGCTGGCACCACCATGCCAGCTGCAGGAAGCCACCAATAGATAGAGTTTCAGTTTGTAGTTGAATTGATCTTAACTTTAGATCTATAGAAATATGATGTGCAAGTGGCAATGTATCATTCTTGTGGAATTAATCTCTCCCCAAATATAAGGTCTGCCCTCTCCCTGTTAAGTTGTTTGAGAAATAATTTTGGAGAAGAGATTGCTACTATCCCCAGGTTTTGGCTTCAGGATTTAAAGTGTTTGCAGCTGTATATTTCTGGCGTGTGCTGTTCAAGTCCATTTTAAAAAATGCTTGTGGAATTAGTGCTGCTAAAGAACAGTAGGCTTGAGTTCAACAGAATGTGGAAAGGGTGATTTGCTTTTCCACAATGTATGGAATAAACTATCATTTGTTGGACTTGTGTAACATTTAAGACCTCAGCGATTAACCTTTAACATAAATGTGTTCAGCCATGAATCACAGCTGGACTCGTACAACATCCTAGTCAAACTCGCAACAAAATATTACATTAGATCTCAGCAGACTGTATGGATTTGGTCTCAGGGTCCAAATTTCCATTGTAAAGCACTGGTACTGAAGTTGTATTTAAAGAGGTTTTGTTTTTTTTAACCTTCTCATATTCCCCCAAGCCTCTTGAAAAAGAAGCTTAAGAGTAATTGTTCTCTATTAAAAAGAAGAATGTTGTAACATTACACTGTTTAGTTAAACTCTTTTTAGCCAAGCCATTAGCATACAAATTACCAGACACCATTTTTGTAATACACTGTCAAATTCCCTTGGGACATGTCTGATGGAGTCTTACAAATACACTAATTTTATCTTTAGATCATTCTCTAGGACAAAAGGTTTTCCTCTTCTCTTCTTCTAACATAAACACTTTTCAAAATCTAATACATCACAGCCAAATCTGTACCAAAAGATTAGTTCAACAGCTTAATATATAGCATAACATTCACATTTGTTAAAATTTATTATTTATTAAACAATACATACTAGTAATACATTTCTGTTCCACAGAACTACTATTTCTGTGCCTGTCAAATAATTGCTTATTTGAATCAAACATGCAAAAGAGGAGTTGTTTTTGGGAGAGCTAAAATAGTTCCTGAGTAATTCCCTTTTTAAATATTTCCCATCTATTCATTTAATGATTCATGTCTCATGTTTATCGGTTAGTCATGGGCAGATGAGAGAAGATGATTTCATTCCCCAAATCATAAGGTATCAACAGTCAAATATTTTCATACAAAATGTGTTTAATTTTGTGATAGAACTGTGTTGGTAAAATTATGTTCAAACTTCCAAAAATATATCATGATCTATCTGTTATTATTTTTACACTAATTTCTCCTTATGATTTTTCAAAAATCTGAGCTATACTCTACCTAATTACCGGTAGTAGTAGCCCAAATTCCCCTAGTCTTTGTTTTTTGCTTTACTTTTTTACAGTTGTGTCTCTTTGTCTTCCCATTATTACACTAATGTTTTATAGTATTTAAAATAATTATAAATAAATAAATAGAATTACAGAGTTGGAAAGGACCTTGGAGGCTTTCTAGTCCAACTCCCTGCCCAGGCAGGAAGCCCTACACCACTTCAGACAATTGACTATTCAACATCTTCTTAAAAATTTCCAGTGTTGGAGCATTTACAACTTCTGGAGGCAAGTTGTCCCACTGATTAATTGTTCTAAGTGTCAGGAAATTTCTCCTTTGTTCTAAATTGCTTCCCTCCTTGATTAGTTTCCACCCATTGCTTCTTGTTCTACCCTCAGGTGCTTTGAAGAATAGTTTGACTCCCTCTTCTTTGTGGCAACCCCTGAGATATTGGAACATTGCTATCATGTCACCTTAGTCCTTCTTTTCATTAAATTAGACATACCCAGTTCCTGCAACTGTTCTTCATATGTTTTAGCCTCCAGTTTCCTAATCATCTTTGTTGCTCTTCTCTGCACTCTTTCTAGAGTCTCAACATCTTTTTTATATTGTAGTGACCAAAACTGGATGCAATATTCCAAGTGTGGCCTTACCAAGGCATTATAAAGTGGTATTAACACTTCACGTGATCTTGATTCTATCCCTCTGTTTATGCAGCCCAGAACTGTGTTGGCTTTTTTGGCAGCTGCTGCACACTGCTGGCTCATATCTAAATGGTTGTCCACTAGGACTCCAAGATCCCTCTCACAGTTACTACTATTGAGCAAGGTACCACATATATGGTACCTGTGCATTTTGTTTTTCTTCCCTAAATGTAGAACCTTGATTTTTTCCACTGTTGAATTTCATTTTGTTAGATAGCGTCCAATGTTCAAGTCTATCAAGATCCTCCTGAATCTTGAGCCTATCTTCTGGAGTGTTGGCTATTCCTGCCAGCTTGGTGTCATCTGCAAATTTGATGAGTTCCCCATCTATCCCCTTGTCCAAGTCATTGATGAAGATGTTGAAGAGCACTGGGTCTAAAACAGAGCCCTGGGGTACTCCACTGCATACTTCCCTCCATGTAGACTCAGTTCCATTGAGGACTACATGTTGAGTGTGGTACGAATCCATCTGGTGGTAATCCTGATAACTTACATTTTTCTACTTTATCTAGAAGTAGGTTATGGTCTACTTTATCAAATGCTTTATGAAGCCCAAGTAAATTTTATCAACAGCATTCCTCTGGTCTACTAATTTTGTCACTTTGTCAAAGAATGCAATAAGATTAGTCTGACATGATCTATTTTTGACAAACCCATGTTGGCTTTTGGTTATTACTTGGTTTGCTTCTAGGTGTTCAGTGATTGGTTGTTTGATTATCTTCTTTCAGAATCTTCCCTGGTATTGAAGGCAGGCTGATAGGTCTGTAGTTTCCTGGATCTATTTTTTTCCTTTTTGAAGATGGGAACTACATCAGCTCTTTTCCAATCCTCTGCCAGTTCTCCTGTGCTCCAGGATCTTTGAAAGATATAGTTCAGTGGTTCTGAGATCTCATCTGCCAGTTCCTTCAGAACCTTGGGGTGTAATCCATCTGGTCCTGGTGATCTGAACTCATCTAGGGTAGACAAGTGTTCACTTACCATTTTCTTCCCTATTTTAACTTGTGTTCCTAATCTGTTTTTGATAGGTTGGACTGTTTTTTTTTCCTTTTGTGTAAAGACAGATGCAAAAAATGAGTTCAGTAGTACTGCTTTCTCCCTGTTGCTTGTCAATCTTCTTGCCACTTTCTCCCAGCAATGGGCCAATTGTTTCCTTGACTTTTTTCTTGTTTTTAATATGTTGGAAGAAGCTTTTTTTGTTATTTATTACTTTAGTCGCAAGCCTTTGTTCATTGTGAGCCTTAGCTTTCCTCACTTCATCTTTACAGGCTCGGGCTATTTGCTGATATTCTGCCTTAGTTATTTGCCCCTTTTTCCATTTTTTATACTTGTCCTTTTTGTCTTTCAATTTATTAGAGAGTTCTTTATGCAGCCATGCTGGTTTCTTTTGAGATCTATTATTTTTCTTCTTCATTGGTATTGTGCTACACTGGGCTTTTATAATTTCACTTTTCAAAATTTCCCAAGCTTCTTGAGTTGTTTTCCCTTTGAGGATTCTCATCCACAGAATCCTTCTCAAGCTCTCTCTAAGTTTATTGAAATTAGCTCTTTTAAAGTCCAAGACTCTAGTTTGACTTTGTTCTACTTCTTGTGTTTGCATAATGTTGAATTTCAATATTGTGTGATCACTTGCCTGCAAGGTTCTTGTAGCTTCAAAACCTTCTATCATTTCATCTCTGTTAGTGAGAATTAAGTTCAGTATGGCTGGTCCCCTTGTTCTCTTCTCTACTTTTTGGGAAACAAAGTTGTCTGCTAGGTTTGTTAGGAACCTGTTGGATCTTCCACTTTGTGCAGAGTTTGTCTCCCAGTTGATGTCAGGGTAGTTAAAATCCCCCATTACTATTGTGATGTGATTCCTACATACCTTAGTTAGCTGACTAGCAAAAAGTTCATCTACTTCCTCTGTTTGGTTGGTTGGCCTATAGTATAGACCTATGGAAATTTTATTTTTTCCCCCCTTTAATATTGACCCAAATACATTCAAGATAATTTTCAACATTGTTGTGCTCTGTTTCTGTAGAGATGTAGTTATTTCTTATATATAGTGCAACTCCACCTCCTCTTTTATTTGGTCACAATTAAAAACATTACAACAAATTATTGGGAAATTGTTCCCAATAATTTCTGAATCTGGATCCTTTACCCTTCCTATGTATTCCATGGTGAAAGAAGCACAACTTTTCCTGAAAGATATTTGCTCATCTTTTGGGCCCAGATCTTGCAATGAACCACCTCAAATTGGGCTGGTATGTTTCAAGAGGATTTATGCACAAGTCTTATGAGACAGGTTGAGGGTTCAAAGATCTGGCCATCAATACTCCAAATAAAATAAGCCAGATACATTCCCCCTCTGACAAATGCTGTACAAATGCTCAGCTCCTAGGTGTAGAAAATTGTTTGGGAGAAGAAACACCGCTCTACACTGTAATTTCATGTTCAGCTGAAATGACACAGGGTAAAACTTGACTGATAGAGTTTCTTTCCCTCAAGAGTCACAAATGAAACCCACCCCTGATTGCAAGATATAAACTGTTCTAAGTAAAGCTGCCTTTTGCAATTGATCGATGACAATTTTGTCAATGCCAATTGGTGTTCAAGTGGTGCTCCAGTTGTTTTGGGAGTCATGTATTATATAATATAATAATATAATATAATATATAAGTACTATCAATGTTAAATTTATTATATAACTAAAGTTTTTTATTATTAATTTATACATATTGCGGTTTTAATTATATGGGGATTATAGTTTTTTGCGCTTTCAGCCAGATGTTTAAACTACATCTGACACTTTTATTTACCTATCGAGTCCCTCCCAAGGGCCTGCAATAAGCAGATATTGTTGATATAAGATGTAAGCTGTTCCAAGTAAAACATAGTCCAAATTCTCATTTAATACTCCAATCTTTCTTCCGTGTTTGCTCCCCCATCATTTCCTAGGACTCACTGAGCTGCTGAATGTCTTTAGAGAGAAGGCAGAACCCATCACTGAGACTAACACACACACACAGATACATAAGCTGCCTCTGTCCCTCCTGCAAAGATTCACCCCCCCCCTTTTTTTTTTGTGCTCACATCACAGAGCCAGGCTGACATATGCATTCATGCACAGAGAAAGAGCACTGTTTATTTGACTTTGTAGGTATAAATCATGAAAGATTATAGTGGCAAACCAAGCCTGCGCGGATATGTAGCAGGCTGCCAGCTTCCTCTCCAGTTGAGTTAAAGCAACCTTGCGTTACTTTATCAGTCCAGTTCCCAGCAACAATTCTCTCATTATTAAGATTCTCTTACTAATGGAAAACAGGTCCTGTGCGCTTGTGTGTTTGCTATGGAAAAAGATAGTATGGAGGCTGGTTACATGTCTCCCACTGGGACAGGGACAGAGGTGGGTTTCAACAGGTTCTGACCAGTTCTGGAGAACCGGTAGCGGAAATTTTGAGTAGTTCGGAGAACCAGTAAATACCACCTCTCGCTGGCCCCGCCCCCATCTATTCTCTGCCTCTGGAGTCAGAGCTGATCAAGAGGGAGTGGAGATTTTACAGTATCCTTCCCCTGCCACGCCCACCAAGCCACACCCACAGAACTGGTAGTAAAAAAATTTGAAACCCACCATCGGACAGGGAGCATTGCCTAGATTTAAATATGGATATGGGCCAATGCTAATCATTTGCAGACCCCACTGACCTGTGGCATTTTCAGTCTGTTTTATTTTGCATTCATTTCTGTGCATACCCAGCAGTGGCGGGACTGAGGACAAACCCTCAATCCAGACAGTTGCCTCTTTTTTTTTGAAAAAAGTTTTTCATTTTTATTTCTTATACACATAATATAAATGTACATTCTCTTATATATAATTGGTCATATTTTTCTTAAAGAAAGTATACAAATAAGGCATTTTAATTACATTCGGGGTTCGTCTTCTACACTTTCTTTTCCCTCGTTTCACAACAAACCTTCTTCTTCTTTCCCTTCCCTCCCTCCTCTCCTCTCCTCTCCTTCCTCCTCCTATATCCCTTTCCTTTCCCCCACTCCTCTCTTCTTTTCCCCCTTTCTCACCTTCTCTCCTACTCCTGTCCCCTGCCTTTTCTTCCTCTCCTTTCCCCTTTCTTCCATTCCTCTCTATCCCTCTCCTATTCTTAACCTCTGCTCCTCTCTCCTTTCTTTCTCCTTTGTTATGGAATATTTTCCTTGTTTGGTATCTGAGAAATTCCAGTACTCCAATAATATATACTTTCTTTTTGCTTTCTTTTCAGTTTTATTCAATCTATCACTATTATCTTCATAATTGTACATTTATCCTTATAGTCTTCTTTCTTTTCCCATCCCCCTTTTCCATTTACTCTGGGTTTCTATTTCTTTTTTCTCCTCTCCCTCATTTAACTTTCTATTATCTAAATCATTTATCTATCATCTTTTATTCATATTTCCTTTTTAACCATACATAAAATCTTCCCCATTCTTGAAAAACACCAATTCCTCTTTGTCTTTTATTCTTAAAGTTAATCTATTCATTTCCGCACAGTCTAAAATCTTTTTTATTACTTCACCTTCTGACGGGATTTTTTCTGTCTTCCAATTTTGCACAAATATAATTCTTGCTGCTGTTATTGTATGTATAATTAAATACACATCTACTTTACTATATCTTTCTGGGAGAATACCCAATAAAAAGCCTCTGGTTTTAATTCTATAGATTTGTGTAACATTTCCTCCAACCATGTCTGTTTTCTAGACCAATAATTTTTTGCTTCTACACATGACCACCACATATGGTAATATGATCCCGGCAAACATGAACATTTCCAACACTTGGCTGATTTATCCTTAAACATTTTTGCTGTTCTTTCTGGTGGCATATGCCATCTGTAAAACATTTTGCATAGATTTTCTTTATATGCAGTTGCCATTGTCAGTTTATAATTCCTTTCCCATAGTTGTTGCCATTTCTCTAATTCTATTGCGAAACCAAAGTTTTTCACCCATGTTATCATTGTCTCTTTTACTTCTTCATCTTCCAAACTAATTTGCAACAAATAATTGTACAATCTTTTAATCATTTTTTCATCCTTCCCAGTCATTATCTGATCCAGCTCTGATTCCCCCACATTAAAATCACATTGTTTCAAATTTTTATCATATCTTGTATCTGCAGCCGGGTATACCAACCAGTCTCAATCCCTTGTTTTTCTAAATCTTGTTTCTGTTTTAGTTCTCCCTTCTATGTTAAAATGTCCTTGTATCATGCAATCTCATCCATGTTAATCATATTTGGATGTGTCAACACTTCTATTGTTGAAAGCCACATTGGTATTTCCATATAGTGTTTTTCTTTACTCTCTCCCATACTGCTAACAAACCATTCCTTACACAATGTCTCTGGAAGTATCAATGTATCCTATTTTTTCCATACCATAAAAAAGCATGCCAACCTAGTTGTAAATCATGTCCTTCCAAAGTCAATAGTCTTGTTTTCCTCAATAAAATCCATTTGTTAACATCGCTACTTGGTGATACAATTCCCAATTTGGTAGACCAAATGTTCCTCTAGTTCTAGAATCTTGAAGCAATTTAAGATTAATTCTAGCTTTTTTCCCTTGCCATATATATTTCCACATCATTTTATTCAGACATTCAAAATATTTTTTCTCCAAATTTAGCGGAATTGTTTGAAAAAACAACAACAGTCTTGGCAATATATTCATTTTGATTAACACTATTCTTCCCATTAAAGATAGTTGTAAATTTTTCCATTTTTCCAAATCTGTTTCAATTTGATTTCTCAATTTATAATAATTATCTTCCTTCACTGTAATACATCTTGGAGTTAATTGGTTGCCCAAATATTTCTCTTTCTTCACTATTTGAACATCTAACTTCTCTGTTAGTTGCTTCTTTTGTTTTTCTCTCATATTTTTAACTATAATTTTTGTCTTATCTTTATTTTTTTTCAATCCCGCTGCTTCTCCATATTCCTCTATTTGCTCAATTAGCTTTGGGCCCATTTCTGTTGGTTCTTCCATAATGAATACTAAATCATCTGCAAATGCTTGTAGCTTATATTCTTCTTTTTTAATTCTCATCTGTTCTGCCCCAGCTTCGGATTCCCAGAGAATGTGACACACACCAAGCTTTTGCAAACACTGTTTAATTCCAAACAAACCCCATTCAAGAATGCAGGCTTCCCGTGCAAAGGGTCCTTGTTCCTAGGGTTATTAGGAACAAAGTCCGACAAAGGTTGGCAATCAGCCCAGAAAACCAGATATGAGAAGTCGCTCGCTCTCCAAGATGCTCTGTAGTAATGAGAAAGCACTAGCTGTGTGTGACTTAAATAGGCTAAGGGAATGGCCAATTATCCTCAAACCCTTCTCTCGAGTAGATCTCTTCCTCCTGAGTAGCCACTCCTGCCTTTTGGCAGCCCTGCGTGCCCGAGCATTGAGGAGAGGCTCCTCCACTTCACTCTCTCCACTGGAAGGAGCCTCTGGACATTCTAAAGGCCCTGGCTGAGTCTCTGCCTCTGGCATCACATCCTCTTCAGCCTCCTCACTGTCCGATGTGAGAGCTGGCTGCCCAGGCTGCTGGTATGACACCACACCAGCCTACTCGTCATCGGGAACAGCCATGATCCGTGCAGGCCACTGACAGGCCACAACACTCATCCCTTTTATTTCTTTATCTTGTGTTATTTTTCTGTTTAAAATTTCTAGGGTCAAAATAAATAATAGTGGAGATAGTGGACATCCTTGTCTGGTTCCTTTTCTTATATCTATTTTCTCTAATCTCTATTTATTATTACCTTTGCCGATTTGTCTTTATATATGGTCTTAACCATATTAATGAACCTATCCCCAAAATCCATTTTTCATAAATTGCCAATTCACATTATCAAATGCTTTCTGCGCATCTAAAAATAACAATGCCATTTGTTTCTCTGAATGTGCCTCATAATATTCCAATGTATCTTATATTGTCTCTAATTTGTCTTTTAGGCAAAAACCATTTTGATCTAAATGTATAAATTCATTTAGCAACCTCTCCTGTCCAAGGATTAAGGAAGTAGACTAAAGGTGCCACAATCCAAATGCTGTTTTAAAAAAATCCTTTTTTAAAAAAAGCCTAAGGTTACAAATCAAAGATGCTTAGAAAAGGAAAAAGGCCAGGGAGTGAGAAGGGGCAGAGTAAACAGACTAGGTGCTAATCTGTATGTCATTATGCAATGCTGTGGCTATCCCATGACAGCAAGGCCATTCAACTGGGCTCCATTGTGTGGAGATAAAAATAAGGAAATTAGCATCTAAATTGGAGCTTGCAAAAAGGGAAAGCTTAGACCTTGGCTTGAAGATGGAAAGTTTCCAAACTCCAGTAGACCAGGTAGAAGAGGGGACTGGCCACCTTCTTGGCACCACCCAGACTTGGGCACAATCCCTTCTGGCTACACCTACAGAGAGGAAGATATATATATATATATATATTTATATATAATATATCTGCATGGACCCAACTTTTGGACAATCCTTTTACATCTTTGGCCTTATCATTGCCAGTCCACCTGCTCCAGCCCAGCCATGAGGAGAGAAGTTTGCACCATTGTTTTTCTCCGAGCCGTCTTCATCGAGTTCTTGGCAACTATGATTTTTGTGTGCATTGGTTTGGGCTCAGCCTTGAAGTGGCCATCAGCCTTGCCAAGTGTTCTTCAGATTTCCCTGGCAATTGGCTTGGCAATTGGCACAATGGTACAAACCTTTGGTCATATCAGTGGTGGCCATATCAACCCAGCAGTGACCATCGCCTTCTTCGTTGGCAATCAGATCTCTTTCCTCCGGATGTTGTTTTACATTGTGGCTCAGCTGCTGGGGGCCATTGCTGGTGCAGGTATCCTTTACGGAGTGACCCCCACCAATGCCCGTGGTAATCTGGCAGCCAATGGGGTAAGTACATCCTCTTACAAGGCGGTGGGGTCTAATTATCTGTAGGAGGAATTCTCAGGCGGGTTCAAGAAAAATTTGCATCTCAGGGGAAAAGAAATAGCAGCTGTTCTGTTCCTAGATACTGGTGCAAGAGTGTCTTTTCCATTCCCAAAGAGCAGGAGGTACAACAGATGGAACATAAGAGGGAAATGTTCTCTTATCCATGGCCGTGGAAGTTTGCTAGCATGCATGGAGCTATTTACAAGGAAGAGCTCTGTGCAAACAATTAATAAGTGGAACAACTTGCCTCCAGAAGTTGTTCCAACAGTGGAAATTTTTGAGAAAATGTTGGATAACCATTTGTCTGAAGTGGTGTAGAGTTTCCTGCCTGGGCAGGGGGTTGGACTAGAAGACCTCCAAGATCCCTTCTGTTATTCTATTCTATTCAATTCTATTCAAATGTCCCCATGTCCTAAGGGGATGAGTGAATCGGTTTAAAAAGGAAAGCAAGAACTGCATTAACTCAATCACTGCCATAGATCAAAGGATCAGCAGGAACAGTATAAGGAATCTACCTAGAGTTTTTGGTGGCTTATTAAAGATTCATTGTTTTCCTTTACCCAGTAATTTCAGACCTGATGCAAATTTGTGAGTGTTGGCTTGTGTGTTCTTGGAAAGGCATCAAAAGAATAGTGCCTAGGATTTACATGCACGCACACAAGCATGTACATACATATCATTTACTATATCGTTTCTTCCAAGCCTCCTGAAAAATAGCTTTTGATAATGAGGGTAATCATTTCTGGCTCAGTGAAAGGAAAGAGGGCTTTGAAAAGAAAAGGATGGACAGCTACAAACATTTACAACAGGCCTATCTAAAGATCCCTGGAAACGATCACAGGGCAGCCTTAAATTCATTGAATCCAAGGTTTCATCATAATAAATTAGACAAACAATCTGGGAAGCTTGTGAGAACCGTTATTAGAGCTGGACAAAACAAGATACAGATACTTCATCAGTGCTCACTATCCCAATGATTCAGATATTGTATCAATTGTCTAATTATGGTTATTAGAAGAAAAACCTAAGGGGAGACAACTCAAAGCCTCTTGCTCCATCGAAGCTTTCTATTTGCATTATGACCCCAACTAAAGTAAGCATTGCCTTAGGTGGTAAAAAAATATATGTAAATCCCCAGTGGAATTTAAAATGAGGTATATATTAATACCAGTCTCTTCTAAGTCATATTTAACAGATTCTTGCATTAAGTATGATACCAGGACCCATTTAAAGGTCAGGGTACCTTCAATTGAGGCTTCCTAAAAGGAAATTTAAATCTATTCCAAATTAGAGAGCAATCTCTTATCTTTCCTTCTGTTATCTGCAACCAACCCCCATGGTTTTAAAGGCCATTTGACATACTGGTAGATACAACACTATCCAAAGGAAAATATTCCAGATGGGATGAAGGAGACGGGGCTTAATTTCTGTGACCAAGACACAATATGAAAGAGGTTTTACAAAATCAGGGTTGAACTTCTTAACGCCCAAAGAACCATGCTCTATTTTTTGCAGAACTTTCAAAAGCCTCTTAGCTTGTTCTTTTGGGAAGGTGCCTCTAATCTCATACCTCTTCTGAAACTTGGTAAATGGAATTGTTTATTTGAGATTAAGGAACACACCACCAAATGACACAAGAAAAAACACTGTGCAGAGTTAATTGCAGATCACATCTCAAAAGATTTAAATCAAAAGGCAATCACAAAGCCCTGTTCCACAGTTCGGCATTCACAATTCTTCTTGATTTTCAGTAGAGGTGATTTCCTGACAAGAACATATGAGACTAAAGACTAAACCTGTGTCCTTTTTCTTCTAAAAGCTTAGCAACAACACAACAGCAGGCCAGGCTGTGGTTGTGGAGATTATCTTGACTTTCCAGCTTGTCTTGTGCATTTTTGCTTCAACTGACAACCGCCGAAATGGCAACATGGGATCCCCATCTCTGTCCATTGGAATGTCAGTCACTCTGGGCCATCTGGTGGGGGTAAGTGTTGTTTGTGCTCATTGTGCAAAAGCCGAAGAAAGGAGCAAATGGAGGGAGTGTACAACTTCCCAATTCTGAGGCACAAGATTTCAAAACAAACTTAGGATCTACTGTAGGCCTTGTAGACTAGGCATTTCCAACCCACAAACAACCACACAGGCCACATACAACCCTGGGCAACTAGTAATGTGGCCCCACAATAAAAATATTTTAAAAAATAAAGTTTGTTATCAATACATATTAATTATGTTATATAATATATATGCTGCCCAAGACAATTCCTCTTCACTCAATGCAGCCAGGCAAGGTGTTTTTGGTTTTTTTAAAATTTGATTTATATGCCGCCCTCTCCAGAGACTCAGGGCGGCTTACAATGCATTAAGCAATAGCCTTCATACTTTTGTATATTTTATACAAAGTCAGCTTATTGCTCCCACAAACTGGGTCCTCAATTTACCTACCTTAGAAAGGATGGAAGGCTGAGTCAACCTTGAGCCTGGTGAGATTCGAACTTACAGAAATTGCAGACAGCTGGTGTTAATCACAATGCTTTTAGTCTGCTGAGCTATCCAGGTTGCAAGCCATGTTGTAGGCAGAAGCTTTTGTGAGTGGTGTAATTAACAGAATTCATAACACTCAGTCCTTACAATCCATGTGGTGCCTGTGTTGAACTTCATGCTGGCTGTCTTTTCTCCAAATATCAGCACAGATGGCAAAGCCTCTGTAGCATCAAGCCACAGATGGAAGTGCCAAAATTCCCCTTAAACAATAACTTTTCCTTGGTGTGTATTGCCTGACTTTTCATGTTCTCCATAACTGGTGCTGGGAACAGGATCCATAGGAGGCCCTTTAATATTTGGCTGCTGTGATACAGAAAACCAGGTTTCCCATAGTATATGGCAAGAGAAATGCTATCTGAAGGACAATTGACAGGTGATCTTCCAGAGGAAGGAGCAGACAGATTGTTAGAAAAGTCCGCCTTGAAGTGGCAAGTGAAGTTTATATACCTAACCTATTTTGTTGTTCTCCTCTACAGATCTATTTCACTGGCTGCTCTATGAATCCTGCCAGGTCTTTTGGACCTGCGGTTGTCATGAAAAGATTTACCTCTTCTCATTGGGTATGAAGTGGATTTATCATAGCAGCATAGCTCCTAGTAATAAAAATAAAATTGATCAAACCTTATTCTTAATGGCAATTTTCTAGAAGAAGGAATGCTTATTCAGTTAGCAGATGACATAAAATCGGGAAGGATAATTAATATTGAAGGAAATAGAACATCCAAGTTATTATAATAAATTAGGAATGTGGGATGAAAAGAACAGAATGGAATTTAATCAGATAAATGCAAAGTTCTTCATTAGAAATAACTAAATCTACAGGTATATTATGGGCAATGCCTACCTTAATAACATTACGTATGAAAAGGACTTTGACATTGTAGTTTATCAAAGTGAGGGTTGGTCAACAGAAATATAGTTTCCAAATCACAAGAAATGGATCCTTGCGCTAAGTAGAAATGGGGTTGGATTATGGTCAACTCCATAAATGTCAATATATAACCCAGAAATATTTCAAAAAGCATTATCCTCTTCTGCTTTGCAACCATGTTCGTAACAGAACAGGATTTCTCTGTCTCTAGTCTCACATGTTCATATCTCAGCTGAAACTATGGTTCTTAAAATGTGAGCTGAAAAAACTGTGAAATGCAGAAGCCCATAATATTGAAATGCAGAATCACCACAAATATCACTGAAACATTATTTCCTTCCTTGGAAATGGTATTTTTATTTGTTTGTCTTTGTGTTTTGATTTTTTTTAATATACATCACTGATGTATAGTAATGTATATATACATCACTACCTGGATACAGTTCATACTAGCTTCTGAAAAGTCATAGAGATTTTGCACAAGCAGAAACAATTCAATATTTCTGAAATTCAGAGGCATTATGAACTAAGCTGTATCATATAATACGCTATATCAAATCAAATGTTATTATGTCTTAATAGGATATTCTGATTCATACAACTTGTTAAAATAATAGATAGCTTTTCAGAACCTACCAAACCTACTTTGGCCCTATTTAACCAATACCTGTATGTTGTGTAAACCCACCAATAACTGTATTAAATGCACTTAGTTGAGGACATTGGAAAGCCTTTAACCAATTCCTTGTATTGGTTTTTTAGGTGTTCTGGGTTGGACCCATTTCTGGAGCCATTCTAGCTTCTCTGTTGTACAACTACCTTCTGCTTCCTCACTCAATGACTAGGTCTGAAAGAGTAGCCATCATTAAAGGTACTTACGAGTCAGAGGAAGAGTGGGAAGTCAAAGAGAAAAGCATGGAAATGTCTTCTCCATAAACAAAAGCAATCAGAAGGAGAGGGAGAGAAGGAACCGGATGGCTTGCATGTCGATAAACACTCACTGTATCCCTTGTAAGCCCAAGAAATTTCCCCCAGTGCCCAGGACCTGAAGAGGGAATGGAAACAACTTACTTGCCAAAATAACTGCCTTGAAACCACAGCTGTATGTATGTGAGGGCATGAGAAAACATGGCTCATTCAAACAGAAAAATCAGACAAGGACAGTACCTTCACCTCCTGGGGCTGCAAAAACCTGGATGTGCTCCAGGATTGTTCTATCCACATTTATTTTTTATTTTTTTTTACAACAGGTCCAGAGGTGGGTTTCAGCAGGTTCTGACCAGTTCTGGAGAACCAGTACCGGAAATTTTGAGTAGTTCAGAGAACTAGTAATACCACCTCTGATTGCCCTGCCCCCATCTATTCTCTGCCTCCTGAGTCCCAGCTGATCTGGAGGAAATGGGGATTTTGCAGTAATCTTCCCTTGGAGTGGGGTGGGAATGGAGATTTTATAGTATACTTCTCCTGCCACGCCCACCAAGCCACACCCACAGAACGGGCAGTAAAAAAATTTGAAACCCATCACTGAACAGGGCACAGTCATTTGTTTAGATATTGTCATTTGACTTCATGGCAGGAGTCCAGAATTTGTCACTACAGGTTTATTGATATGCTCCAGGCTTTTTGGAGGGGAGGGGGCACTGTGGCTTGAGCTCATCTCATCTATACACTGATATTTGTCACTTGTTTTGAAATGAGTAGGATGTTTTTAATTTTAATATTTAAGGCAGCCGAAATATGAAGCCAAACCCTGAGCTGAAGGCTGTTATGGTTGGCTTGTGAAAAAGAGAAAAACTGAGAGCAACTTTGCACTGGAACCTGGGAGGATTTGTAGGAGGTCCCACGAAGGCAAATCTTCTTAAAAGAAGATAGTACTTTAAGATCTATAAATAGTCTTCTTCTTGTCATAGAATGCAGAGGGGAGCAAATGTCCTCAGGAACTGCCTGCAGCCATTCCCTTCCCGAAGTGATTTCAGAGTTCAAACGGAATACAGTACATCAAAGTTTTTTCCTTTGGCTTAATTTCCATCTTCCAAGAAGTAGCAGACAGAAATTCTTTGAGGGGCTATTCAATAGACCTCAGTCTGTGTCCCATAGTCATTTAGATCATCCTGACTTAGTTCTTGCATATTTCTGATGCAGAGAGAGAAGGAGCTGAGAAGGAAGGAGAATTGCCATCATTTGTGTTGCTAAGATCAAGTCAACAGGGGAGATCAGGGGAGGAGAACTGCAATTAACTTGTAGAAATGAGACCAGGAGTAGAACCAATAACAGGAGACAAAAGTTGGCTTTGATAGCTGACAACAGCGTTCAACGTATGCTTGGATTCCAGATACAGAGAGAGAAGCAGCACAGGAAGGTGCAACAACGCTTGAGCTATACAGACATGCAATTTTAGACATAATTATCCCCTATCTTGAGAAAGATGCAATATTTCTTAGAACTCTGAGGAAAGATCAGGACCAGATAACATCCATGTGGACAAAATTATATTGGCTCCAAAAGGGTTCTCCGGTGGGCCTTAGGAAAGCCTGATTGCTATATACGGCAGGGGGAAGACTCATTCTCCACTTAGAAGTCCTGAATAAACTAATCTGTGCTCACTGTGTGCCTAAAGGGGGAAAAATCTACTTGCAGAGAAAGACCACCTTATCTGTCAGGCCTACAAACCAAGAGAAAGTTTCCCGAATGACAACAGCTGTGGTTCAAGAGAATGTGATGGCAAAAGTTGAATTTTAAGAAAGCCTACCTTTCATGAGGGGGAAAAACCTTCATTCTCCACCTAAAAGTCCAGAACAAATGTTACACACTTGTCTGCTTTATAACTTAATTTTGGAAGGAACAGGCCATGTCCAACTATTTTCTTTTTTATCCAAAAGAAGAATGTGTTTTGCATGGGGGCTTTGTAATTATTTGTTATGTATTGAATTATTTATTATCAATAAAAAGAAAGATGGTGTATAATAACCTTTGGCTGAAAGTGTGTGAGATTTAAGGAACAGCATGGGGGATAAGAGGCAAGGAAGTGAAAATGACAGCACACCTACACAGTGGAAGCGCCACCTTCTTTGTAAACGTATGTCGATGTCTGTACCAGGGGTGGGTTCTAAAATTTTTTACTACCAGTTCTGTGGGCGTGGCTTATTTTGTGGGCGTGGCTTGATGGCCATGTGACAATTCTTTAGGATTTAGCAGAGGTACTGGTCTACCAGGCTTTTAACTGCTTGCAGAGATGTACTGGTCTACTCATTTATTTTTACAGGCATCAGTCTACTCATTTGTTTTTGGAGGCACCGGTCTATCACCAAACTGCCTTTTACCACTGATCACTTGTAGGGCAGCCCTTTGAAGCCCCGCAGCAAGAGTTTAAACAGTTTTTTTCCCCTCTAGATTGGGGGTGGGGGCAAATAAAATATAACAATAACATGGGGGGTGGAGGGGGCGGGGGGCAGAACTGGTTCAGTGATATCATATCGTCACCGCTACCGGCTTGGTAAAACCGGCCTGAACCGGGAGGAACCCACCACTGGTGTGTACAGAAAGGACAGGGTTAACACTTAATGCAGCCACCATCTTGTTTCTCCCCTCCCTTCCTCATCAAGGATATCTCTGATGAGCCATCTACAGGGAGTCCTCGACTTATGACCACAATTGAGCTCCAGATTTCTTTTGCTAAGTGAGACTGTTGTTAAGTGAGTTTGCCCCATTTTATGACCTCTCTTGCCACATTTGTTAAGTGAATCACTGCAGTTATTCAGCTAGTAACATGGTTGTTAAGTGAATCTTAATAACCATGTTGATCTCACTGTTGCAATCTTGTGAGATCCGGCCATGAATGGTGTGAATGGGTTTTAATGTTTTAATTTTTAAAGGTTTTTATAATGATTTTATAAAGGCATTGTAAGCCACCCTGAGTCTTCGGAGAAAGGCGGCATATAAATTGAACTACTACTAATAATAATAATAATCTGCCTTCCCCGTTGATTTTGCTTGTTAGAAGTTCACAAAAAGGAATCACATGACCCAGGGACATTGCAGTCGTCATGAATGTGAGTCAGTTGTCAAGCAGCTGAATGTAAATCACATGACCATGGGGATGCTGCAATGGTCCTAAGTGGGAAAAATGAGCATAACTCACTCTTTTAGTGATGTTGTAACTTTGAATGGTCATTAAGTGAACTCTTGTAAGTCGAGGACTACCTGTACTTCAATTGCAAGATGCAGTAGGTTAAATAATTTATATAAGAAAACTGGTTACTCCATGGAGGCAAATGGAGGCCCCAAACCAACTGAAATGTTTAGTTTTCTTTCAACTGATTTCAACAGAATACAAGGCCACTAGGATAATTTTCAAGTGATATGTTGACTGCCTTGAGTGTTTTATTTGTATTCTGTTCTTATTTTTACAAGCAAAAATTGGTGCAACATGACAGGTGTGACTTGTTTATCAGTCTTTAAGCTCCTGTCGTGTTTTATTCTTACTATTCTTATGAAGACAATGAAAGCAGGCATAAGAGTGCTGTTAATGTTATTATTATTATTTATTATTATTATTTATTTAATTTCTATAACGCCCTTTTCCCGAAGGACTCAGGGCGGTGTACAGCCAACAATAAAACAAACCCAATATAAAATTTAAAAGCAATTTTAAAAACATATTAAACAATTTGGCCCTAATCGTTAAAAAATAAAACCCAATTAAAAATCATTTTTAGGCCAGCCCAGGTTGTTGGAACAATAGCGTCTTGAGGGCATGGTGAAAGGTGTGTAGGTCAGGGATCATCCGTATCTCCTGGGACAATTCGTTCCAGAGGGCAGGTGCCCTCACAGAAAAGGCTCTCCCCCTGGGGGTTGCCAGTTGATACTGTTTGACCGACGGCACCCTGAGGAGTCCCTCTCTGTGGGAGTGTATTGGCCGGTAGGAGGCTATCGGCAGCAGAAGGCGGTCTCGTAAGCACTGCCTTCTGCTAAATGAGAAAATTGACATACACAGCAAAACCAACTGGATCTGCTGCCCGGTCACTTGCTGTCTGAAGCTACTTCAGTCAAATTCTCTTCCTTGTAGCAAGTTTGTGATTAGCAGCAGCAACTCAGGGGAAGGATATATGGAGCGATATAAAATCTCACAGAGAGCTTAGAGGGCAGAGTAAGCAATTTGGCATTCTGATGTGGCTAAACTATAAATCTCGGCCTGGTTTACAATTGCTCATGCTTTGTAGATATGTTCAGAGTTGTAATTTAGCATACCATTGGAGGGCTACTGCTTTTATCTGTCTTCAGGCAGGTAATACTGCAGGTTTAGCTGAGATTATTTCTCTTTTGCAGGAGAACCCTATTTTGATACAGCTGCTGCCAAAATTAATTTGAAAGGAGGTGCATCAGTTTGGGAATAAGCAACTGAGACCAAGAACTGTGTCAACACATGTTGGTATAAGCTTTGGCTAAGCCACCCTCTCTTTTGGGAACCATATGTCTGAAATGGTATAGTTTCCTGCCTGAGGTTGGATTAGAAGAACTAATCTTGCGAACCGGTCCAAACCGGGGGCAACCCACCACACACACACACACACACACACACAGACAGAGACAGAGACAGAGACAGAGACAGAGACAGAGAAAGGGGGGGCGGTGAAGAGAGAGAGAGGGAGAGAGGGAGAAAGAGAGAAACCCACAAACATTTTGGGCCTCTCCACTCTTTATAATGTTACTGTATTGTGACCCCATCGGTATCTTTCGCTGCTGAAAGTCTGTAATTGGACTTGAAAAACTTTGGAATTAGAACTGGAAAACATTCCCAAAACATTTTTTTTTTGAATCACCTTCTCTTGAACTAGGGAAACTGAAATCCTTATGTGAAGGTATTGCATGTCTCAGAAAGAGCCACTCACAGTGGGACAGCAAACAAATGAAGATGGCCATCATATCTTCATTATCAAAACCCCACCTGTTTTCTAATCAATTGCACTAATGATGCATATTAAAAGGGCGGGGAAAATGTCAAACATAGAGTCCTGATCACCCTTTTTGACTTTTATCACCTCCACTGCAGATGCCCCTAGTTTTGGAGTTAGATACTCAAGATCTGCGTTGGTTGCCACCTCAGGGCCTACACCCAATGCCCAACTCCTTGTAAGCTTGAATTCATACGAAACCAGGGCCTACACCCAATGCCCAAGTCCTTGTAAGCTTGAATTCATATGAAACCAGGGCCTACACCCAATGCCCAACTCCTTGTAAACTTGAATTCATACGAAACCACACCTTCCATAAATCCACCTTCCTCCCTCCTTCCAAGGGAAGGGGAAACAATGAGGCTAATTCTGCATGTCTTCATCAGTCTCGTTCACAGATTGGGAGATTCCATCCTTCTTGATCTGATCATTTGTTGTCCCTCTATTTCTAAAGTCTGTTAACCTGGCACTATCAATGGAGAACCTGGATTTTCTAGAGTGCTGTACAGGTAGTCCTCGATTTTGTGACCGTTCGAAGTTGCAACAGCACTGAAAAAAAATGACTTATGACCATTTTTCACACTTACGGCCGTTGCAGCAATCCCATGGTCCTGGGATCAAAATTCAGATGCTTGGCAACGGATTCATATTTATGACAATTGCAGTGTCCTGGGGTCATGTGATCCCCTTTTGTGACCTTCTGAAGAAGCAAAGTGGATGAGGAAGCCAGATTCACTTAACAGCTCTGATAATAACGTAACCACTGCAATGATTCGCTTATCAGCTTGGCAAGGAAGGTCATAAAACGGGGCAACATTCACCTAACAAATGTCTCATTTAGCAACATAATTTCTTTTTTGCTACCTTGCGGTCCTAAGTCGAGGACTACCTGTATTAGGAATCAAGAAGAATCCCTTCCCCACAGGCTGTTTGGGCCATTGATTATGGGGATTTTATTTTCCTCTGCTCTGCTGTGGGACCTGATTTGCCCCCATCAGTCACCATCCTCTAGGCTATCTGCCATGTGCAGTGCCTGTTCTGTAGATTGCACGCTAGGATGAGTAATGGCAAAGATCAATGTAGAACCTTCTAGAACTCCTTCTTGGTGTGAAGAGAATAAGCAGGGCACAACTATGGCCTTTCCTTCCCAGCCAGTTTGCACTACATGAGTATTTTTTTCGTTTTAACACTACAGATGGCTTCTGTCCTTCCATCTACTACAGGTAGTCCTTGACTTACGACCACAACTGAGCCCAAAATTTCTGTTGCTAAGTGAGACATCTGTTAAGTGAGCTTTGCCCCTTTTATGACCTTTCTTACCACAGTCGTTAACCGAATCACTACAGATGTCAAGTCAGTAACACGGTTGTTAAGTGAATCTGGCCTCCCCATTGACTTTGCTTGTCAGAAGGTCGCAAAAGGTGATCACATGATCCCTGGACACTGCAACCATCATAAATATGAATTAGTTGCCGAGCATCTGAATTTTGATCATGTGACCATGGGGATGCTGTAATGGTCGCAAGTGTGAAAAATGGTTGTAAGTCACTTTTTTCAGTGCCATTGTAACTTTGAACGATCACTAAAAGAACTGTTGTAAGTTGAGGACTAATTGTATTCTTACAATTAATCACCACATGTACCACAACCTCAGGCCACCTATTGCTGTTTATGGGCACCTGGGCTGGGGACCTATATTCTGATCCTTTACTTGATATTTGCTGCCAACAAGGAAACGAATAATTAATTTTCGGCTTACTAAACCATTTTTCTGACAACCTCCAACCCCTTCCCACCCCAGTTGTTGCTCAGTACCCATATGGGAAACAAGGCATTTGGAGTTATAGTTGTGGCTTGGTTGCCCTTCATAATAACAAGCAAACTGGTTTTGAAACCCGCCCCTGATTACAAGATATAAACTGTTCTAAGTAAAGCTGCCTTTTGCAATTGACTGATGATGACTTTGTCAATGGCAATTGGTGTTCAAGTGGTGCTCCAGTTGTTTTGGGGGTCATGTATTATATAACATAATATAATATATAATTACTATCAATGTTATATTGATTATTTAATTAAAGATCTTATTACGTTATTAATTTATACATATTGCGGTTTTAATTATATGGGGATTATATTTTTTTGTGCAGTCAGCCAGATGTTTAGACTACATCTGACAATTTTATTTACCTATCGAGTCCCTCCCAAGGGCCTGCGATAGGCAGATATTGTTGATATAAGCTGTAAACTGTTCCAAGTAAAACATAGTGCAAGTTCTCATTTAATACTCCAATCTTTCTTCCGTGTTTGCTCCCCCATCATTTCCTAGGACTCACTGAGCTTCTGAATCTCTTTAGAGAGAAGGCAGAACCCATCACTGAGACTAACACACACAGAGAGATAATAAGGCTGCCTCTGTCCCTCCTGCAAAGATTCACACACACACACTCCTTTTTGTGTGTGTGTGCTCACATCACAGAGCCAGGCTGACATATGCATTCATGCACAGAGAAAGAGCACTGTTTATTTGCCTTTGTAGGTACAAATCATGAAAGATTATAGTGGCAAACCAAGCACCACTTGTGCAGATATGTATTTGCCAGTAGGCTTCCAGCTTCCTCTCCAGTTGAGTTAAAGCAACCTTGCCAGGAAAGTGTTATCAGTCCAGCTCCCAGCAACAATTCTCTCATTATTAAGATTCTCTTACTAATGGAAAACAGGTCCTGTGCGGTTGTGTGTTTGCTATGGAAAAAGATAGTATGGAGGCTGGTTACATGTCTCCCACTGGGACAGGGACAGAGGTGGGTTTCAACAGGTTCTGACCAGTTCTGGAGAACCGGTAGCGGAAATTTTGAGTAGTTCGGAGAACCAGTAAATACCACCTCTCGCTGGCCCCGCCCCCATCTATTCTCTGCCTCCGGAGTCAGAGCTGATCAAGAGGGAGTGGAGATTTTACAGTATCCTTCCCCTGCCACGCCCACCAAGCCACACCCACCAAGCCACACCCACAGAACTGGTAGTAAAAAAATTTGAAACCCACCACCAGACAGGGAGCATTGCCTAGATTTAAACATGGATATGGGCCAATGCTAATCATTTGCAGACCCCCATTGACCTGTGGCATTTTCAGTCTGTTTTATTTTGCATTCATTTCTGTGCACACCCAGCAGTGGCGGGACTGAGGACAAACCCTCAATCCAGACAGTTTCCTTGAGCACAAACCCTTGCCCAGACAGCTGAGTAAAGGTTTTGCTGCCTTTCTGTCTCTCAGACTGTTTTTTTTTTTACTTGCAAAATGGAAAGTCCATCAACCTATCTCAGAAGACAGATGAGACAGATAATAATTGTTGAAAGCAAATAACAACTGTGAAATGAAACAACATTCGGCAAGGAGCAACGGCAGTTAATCCAAATCCAGTCTGCATGTGTCCACCACAGCTTTTGGAGGAAGGAGTGCAGTTTCTTGAATTCCTGAAGGGAAGGCAGGATAACCATCTAATAAACAAATGGATCTACCAAGGGCTTGAAGAAACTCCATTGAAAGATGTTTGCTAAGAATCAACTAGGGCCAATTAAACTGTAAGGCACCACTGCTCCTGATGTAGCATTCCCTTGATTGTAAATCATGAAGAATCTTGTCCAATCAAATAGATTTCAGGTTTTCTGCAGCAAAGAACTCTTTTTATAGTTATACCTGATTCACCAGCTTCCTTAAGAACTCTAGCCTTGGGACAAATCAGCACATGAGGGCATGGCCTGGCTTTCAGGTTCTCCAGTTTCTTTCCTCTGGAAAAAAAAATTCATTGGGGAAAAAATATTCATTTCCCAAAGAATCCAGTTTGACAAAGCTGCCCACTTATAATTCTCCAAGGATTAAAGAAGAAGTAGACCAAAGGTGCCACAATCCAAATGCTGTTTTTTAAAAAATCCTTTTTTTAAAAAAAAAGCCCAAGGTTACAAATCAAAGATGCTTAGAAAAAGAAAAAGGCCAGGGAGTGGGAAGGGGCAGAGTAAACAGACTAAGTGCTAATCTGTATGTCATTATGCAATGCTGTGGCTATCTCATGACAGCAAGGCCATTCAACAGGGCTCCATTGTGTGGAGATAAAAATAAGGAAATTAGCATCCAAATTGGAGCTTGGAAAAGGGGAAAGCTCTTAGACCTTGCTTGAAGATGGAAAGTTTCCAAACACCACAAGAGTAGGTAGAAAAGGGGACTGACCAACTTCTTGGCTCTACCCACACTTGGGCTCCACCCACACTTGGGCAGAATCCCTTCTTGCTACACCTACAGAAAGGAAGCTATATATATATATATCTATCTGCATGGCCCCAACTTTTGGACAATCTTTTTACATCTTTGACTTTATCATCGCCAGTCCACCAGCTCCAGCCCAGCCATGAGGAAAGAAGTTTGCACCATTGTTTTTCTCCGTGCTGTCTTCACCGAGTTCTTGGCAACCATGATTTTTGTGTTCTTTGGTTTGGGCTCAGCCTTGAAGTGGCCATCAGCCTTGCCAACTGTCCTTCAGATTTCCCTGGCATTTGGCTTGGCAATTGGCACAATGGTACAAACCTTTGGTCATATCAGTGGTGGCCATATCAACCCAGCAGTGACCATCGCCTTCTTCGTTGGCAATCAGATCTCTTTCCTCCGGATGTTGTTTTACATCGTGGCTCAGCTGCTGGGGGGCATTGCTGGTGCAGGTATCCTTTACGGAGTGACCCCCACCAATACCCGTGGTAATCTGGCAGCCAATGGGGTAAGTACATCCTCTCACAAGGCGGTGGGGTCTAATTATCTGTAGGAGGAATTCTCACGCAGGTCCAAGGAAAATTTGCATCTCAGGGGAAAAGAAGTAGCAGCTGTTCTGTTCCTAGATACTGGTGCAAGAGTGTCTTTTCCATTCCCAGAGAGCAGGTGGTACAACAGATGGAACGTAAGAGGAAAATGTTCTCTTATCCATGGCCCTAGAAGTTTGCTAGCATGCATGGAGCTATTTACAAGGAAGAACTTTGTGCAAATGTCCCCATGTCTTAAGGAGATGAGTGAGTCGGTTTAAAAAGGAAAGCAAGAACTGCATGAACTCAATCACTGCCATAGATCAAAGGATCAGCAGGAACAGCATAAGGAATCTACCTAGAGTTATTGGTTGCTTATTAAAGATTCATTGTTTTCCTTTACCCAGTAATTTCAGACCTGATGCAAATTTGTGAGTGTTGGCTTGTGTGTTCTTGGAAAGGCATCAAAAGAATGGTGCCTAGGGTTTACATGCGCGTGCACAAGCATACACATACATATCATTTACTATATTGTTTCCTCCAAGCCTCCTGAAAAATAGCTTTTGACAATCAGGGTAATCATTTCTGGCTCAGTGCAAAGAAAGAGAGCTTTGAACAGAAAAGGACGGACAGCTACAAATATTTAGAACAGGCCTATCTCAAGATCTCTGGAAAAGATCATAGGGCTGACTTAAATTCATTGAACCCAAGGTTTCATCATAGTAAATTAGACAAACAATCTGGGAGCTTGTGAGAACCATTATTAGAGCTGGACAAAAAGAAAGATACAGAAAACAGCATGGGGATAATATTTGAAGGACCATATAAAAGCAAATCTCAAGATTTGTATGGCCCTTGCCGACTGCAGAGACACATGTATGTTTTCTTTGCAGCAAAATGGAAATCATATCCATAAACCACCTTTATTAAATGCAAGTGGGAGTTTCAGGTCTCATCTCTAAGAATTACAAGTAGAATTTGAGACTACTTCTATTCAGAATTATGCCATGATTTCAGGTTATGGACGAACTCCCCTCATTCCACGCGTTTCCCAAGGACCCCCTTTGTTTTAGATTTTTGACCCTGCCTTTATTATTTTTGTAAATAATTCAAGGTGGCAAACATACCTAATAGACCTTTCTTCTCCTATTTTCCCCACAACAACAGCCCTGTGAAGTGGGCTTGGCTGAGAGAGAGTGACTAGTCCAAAGTCCCCCAGCCAGTCGTCGTGTTAAGGCAAAACTAGGACTCATCAAGTCTTCTTCTCTAGACTGGTGTCTTAACCATTAGGTCAAACCAGCTTTTATTTCTCCCTTTATTTTTCCATCACTTCTTACTTCATCAGTACTCACCATCCCAGCGATGTAGATATTGCAACAATTGTCTAATTATGGTTATTAGAAGAAAAACCTAAGGGGAGGCAACCCAGAGCCTCTTGCTCCATCAAAGCTTTCTATTTGGATTATGACCCCAAAGAACCATGCTCTATTTTTTGCAGAGCTTTCAAAAGCCTCTTAGCTTGTTCTTTTGGGAAGGTGCCTCTAATCTCATACCTCTTCTGAAACTTGGTAAGTGGAATTGTTTATTTGAGATTAAGGAACACACCCCCAAATGACACAAGAAAAAACACTGTGCAGAGTTAATTGCAGATCACATCTCAAAAGATTTAAATCAAAAGGCAATCACAAAGCCCTGTTCCACAGTTCGGCATTCACAATTCTTCTTGATTTTCAGCAGAAGTGACTTCCTGACAAGAACATACGAGACTAAAGACTAAACCTGTGTCTTTTTTCTTCTAACAGCTTAGCAACAACACAACAGCAGGCCAGGCTGTGGTTGTGGAGATTATCTTGACTTTCCAGCTTGTCTTGTGCATTTTTGCCTCAACTGACAACCGCCGAAATGACAACGTCGGATCCCCATCTCTGTCCATTGGATTGTCAGTCGCCCTGGGCCATCTGGTGGGGGTAAGTGTTGTTTGTGCTCATTGTGCAAAAGCCAAAGAAAGGACTGTACTTGTTCGACTCATCACTGCCACTTTGGCTGGTAACCACCCTCAGATCATAAGGTGCTATAACTATGACAGTCTGCTTGTCCTCCTGTGCAAGCAGCTTGTGTGTGAACTCCAGGGAAACAAGGCATCTGTAGCTACAATCTTTTCTGCACAGTTGGCCACTAGGAATATGGGGATTTTCTGAGAATAGGATAACTTCCTAGACAATGACTTCTAATTACCTGACCTTTCATGTTCTCCATGATGTGCTGGGCACAGGATCCATAGGAGGTCCTTTAATATTTGGCTGTTGTGATACAGAAAACCAGGTTTCCCATAGTATATGGCAAGAGAAATGCTACCTGAAGGACAATTGACAGGTGATCTTCCAGGGAAAGGAGCAGACAGATTGTTAGAAAAGTCCGCCCTGAAGTGGCAAGTGAAGTTTATATGCCTAACCTATTTTATTGTTCTCCTCTACAGATCTATTTCACTGGCTGCTCTATGAATCCTGCCAGGTCTTTTGGACCTGCGGTTGTCATGAAAAGATTTACCTCTGCTCATTGGGTAAGAAGTGGATTTATCATAGCAGCACAGCTGCTAGTAATCAAAATAAAATTGATCAAATCATATTCTTAATGGAGCTTTCTAGAAGAAGGAATGCTTATTCAGTTAGCAGATGACATAAAACTGGGAAGGATAATTAACACTGAAGAAGATAGAACTTCCAAGCTATTATAATAAATTAGAAAAGAGGATGAAAAGAACAGAATGGAATTTAATCAGATAAATACAAAGTTCTTCATTAGAAACAACTAAATCCACAGGTATAGCATGGGCAATACCTACCTTAATAACATTACGTATGAAAAGGACCTTGACATTGTAGTTTATCAAAGTGAGGGTTGGTCAACAGAAATATAGTTTCCAAATCATAAGAAATGGATCCTTGCACAAAATTGAAATGGGGTTGGATTAGGGTCTAGACCAGATCAGTAGCATTATGATCTAATATATAACTCAATATATAAACCAGGAATATTTCAAAAAAACTATAGCATTATTCTCTTCTGCTTTGCAACCATGGTGAGCCAAACATTCTGTAACAGAACAGGATTTCTCTGTCTCTAGTCTCACATGTTCATATCTCAGCTGAAACTATTGTTCTTAAAATCTGAGCTGAAAAAACTCACAGAAGCCCATAATAATCACCACAAGTATCACTGAAACATTATTTCCTTCCTTGGAATTTTTGTTTGTCTTTGTGTTTTGATTTTTTTTAAAAAAATAAGAACCTTCACATTGAAGTAATTTCATAAGAATCTGAAGACAATCAAGGAATTGATAAATATACATCACTGCCCAGATACAGTTCATACTAGCTTCTGAAAAATCAGAGAGATTTTGCACAAGCAGAAACAATTCAATGTTTCTGAAATTCAGAGGCATTATGAACTAGGCTGTATCATATAATACGCTATATCAAATCAAATGTTATTATGTCTTAATAGGATATTCTGATTCATACAACTTGTTAAAATAATAGATAGCTTTTCAGAACCTACCAAACTACTTTGGCCCTATTTAACCAATACCTGTATGTTGTGTAAACCCACAAGTAACTGTATTAACTGCGCTAGCTAGCTTAGTTGGGGAAATTGGAAAGTCTTTAACTAATTCCTTGTATTGGTTTTTTAGGTGTTCTGGGTTGGACCCATTTCTGGAGCCATTCTAGCTTCTCTGTTGTACAACTACTTTCTGCTTCCTCACTCAATGACCAGGTCTGAAAGAGTAGCCATCATCAAAGGTACTTACGAGTCAGAGGAAGAGTGGGAAGTCAAAGAGAAAAGCATGGAAATGTCTTCTCCATAAACAAAAGCGATCAGAAGGAGAGGGAGAGAAGGAACCGGATGGCTTGCATGTCGATAAACACTCACTGTATCCCTTGTAAGCCCAAGAAATTTCCCCCAGTGCCCAGGACCTGAAGAGAGAATGGAAACAACTTACTTGCCTAAATAACTGCCTTGAAACCACAGCTGTATGTATGTGAGGGCATGAGAAAACATGGCTCATTCAAACAGAAAAATCAGTCAAGGACGGTACCTTCACCTCCTGGGACTGCAGAAACCTGGATGTGCTCCAGGATTGTTCTATCCACATTTATTTTCTTTCTTTCTTTTTTTTTTACAACAGGGCACAGTCATTTGTTTAGATATTGACATTTGACTTCATGGCAGGAGTCCAGAATTTGTCACTACAGGTTTATTGATATGCTCCAGGCTTTTTGGAGGGGAGGGGGCACAGTGGCTTGAGCTCATCTCATCTATACACTGATATTTGTCACTTGTTTTGAAATGAGTAGGATGTTTTTAATTTTAATATTTAAGGCAGCCGAAATATGAAGCGAAACCCTGAGCTGAAGGCTGTTATGGTTGGCTTGTGAAAAAGAGAAAAACTGAGAGCAACTTTGCACTGGAACCTGGGAGGATTTGTAGGAGGTCCCACAAAGGCAAATCTTCTTAAAAGAAGATAGTACTTTAAGATCTATAAATAGTCTTCTTCTTGTCATAGAATGCAGAGGGGAGCAAATGTCCTCAGGAACTGCCTGCAGCCATTCCCTTCCCGAAGTGATTTCAGAGTTCAAACGGAATACAGTACATCAAAGTTTTTTCCTTTGGCTTAATTTCCATCTTCCAAGAAGCAGCAGACAGAAATTCTTTGAGAGCTATTCAATAGACCTCAGTCTGTGTCCCATAGTCATTTAGATCATCCCGACTTAGTTCTTGCATATTTCTGATGCAGAGAGAGAAGGAGCTGAGAAGGAAGGAGAATTGCCATCATTTGTGTTGCTTAGAACAAGTCAACAGGGGAGCTCAGGGGAGGAGAACTGCAATTAATTGGTAGAAATGAGACAAGAACCAGTAACAGGAGATAAAAGTTGGCTCTGATAGCTGACAACAGCGTTCAACGTATGCTCGGATTCCAGATACAGAAAGAGAAGCAGCACAGGAAGGTGCAACAACGCGTGAGCTATACAGACATGCAATTTTAGACATAATTAACCCCTTGTCTTGAGAAAGATGCAATATTTCTTAGCACTCTGGGGAAAGATCAGGACCAGATAACATCCATGTGGACAAAATTATATTGGCTCCAAAAGGATTCTCCGGTGGGCCTTAGGAAAGCCTGATTGATATATAGGGCAGGGGGAAGACTCATTCTCCACTTAGAAGTCCTAAATAAACTAATCTGAGCTCACTGTGTGCCTGAAGGGGGAAAAATCTACTTGCAGAGAAAGACCACCTTATCTGTCAGGCCTACAAGCCAAGAGAAAGTTTCCCGAATGACAACAGCTGTGGTTCAAGAGAATGTGATGGCAAAAGTTGAATTTTAAGAAAGCCTACCTTTCATGAGGGGGGAAAGCCCTCATTCTCCAGCTAAAAGTCCGGGACAAATGTTACACACTTGTCTGCTTTATAACTTAATTTTGGAGGGAACAGGCCATGTCCAACTATTTTGTAGAACTATTTTCTACAAAAGAAGAATGTGTTTTGCTTGGGGGCTTTGTGATTATTTGTTATGTATTGAATTATTTATTATCAATAAAAAGAAAGATGGTGTATAATAACCTTTGGCTGAAAGTGTGTGAGATTTAAGAAACAGCATGGGGGATAAGAGGCAAGGAAGTGAAGATGACAGCACACCTACACAGTGGAAGCGCCACCTTCTTTGTAAATGTATGTCGATGTCTGTTCAGAAAGGACAGGGTTAACACTTAATTCAGCCACCATCTTGTTTCTCCCCCACCCTTCCTCATCAAGGATATCTCTGATAAGCTATCTACAGGGAGTCCTCGACGTATGACCACAATTGAGCCCCAGATTTCTTTTGCTAAGTGAGACTGTTGTTAAGTGAGTTTGCCCCATTTTATGACCTCTCTTGCCACATTTGTTAAGTGAATCACTGCAGTTGTTCAGCTAGTAACATGGTTGTTAAGTGAATCTGCCTTTCCCATTGACTTTGCTTGTTAGAAGGTCACAAAAGGGAATCACATGATCCAGGGACATTGCAATCATCATAAATGTGAGTCAGTTGTCAAGCATCCGAATGTAAATCACATGACCATGGGGATGCTGCAATGGTCCTAAGTGAAAAATGGTCATAATTCACTTTTTTAGTGATGTTGTAACTTTGAATGGTCACTAAGTGAACTCTTGTAAATTGAGAACTACCTGTACTTCAATTGTGTGATGCAGTAGGTTAAATGATTTATATTAGAAAGCTGGTTACCCACGGAGCCAAATGGAGGCCCCAAACCAACTGAAATGTTTAGTTTTCTTTCGACTGATTTGAATTCATTTAACTTAAATTCACCATCTCCAAACAGGACCAACCACTTGGAGACAAGAGTAGTTTGATCTTTTATATTTGCATGGTCTAGCCCAGTGGTGGGTTGCTGGTTCACACTGGTTCAGACGAACCGGTAGTAAAACCAATGGGAGGCTCCACCCACCGACCCCAATGTTATCATGATGCTTCTGCGCGTGCACAGCCCCATTGCGAACCAGTAGTAAAGGTAAGTAGAACCCACCCATGGTCTGGCCCCACCCTCAAATTATGCCTTGGCCACATCAACTCATCAATCAGTATTGGGGAGGAGGGCTGACCTTACATTGTGATGGAGGACCTCCTAAGCAGGTGCTACCTGGGAAACCAGGATGTAAGATGCAATAGTAGCTTATCTCAGCATGCCCTGACTTTTCTTTACATTTATGAAGTAGGAGGGAAAAGTGCTGCTTTGTTTCTTTCCATCTTTGCTGCTCCCAGATAAGATGGCAGAGCAAAAGAAAACATTGACTGCTGGAAGATTGGTAGGAGGAGGGGTCCCCAGGCTATGGCAGAGTCAGGCACTGTCACTTTTGCCAAGGTAGCCAGGTCTACTGGTGCCACTGGGCTTCCCAGCGATAGCCAACGTACGTGTGTACAAGGCCACTAGGATAATTTTCTAGTGATATGTTGACTGCCTTGAATGGTTTATTTGTATCCTGTTCTTGTTTTTACAAGCAAAAATTGGGGCAACATGACAGACATGACTTGTATATCAGTCGTTAAGTTCCTGTCATGTTTTATTCTTACTATTCTTATGAGGACAATGAAAGCAGGCATAAGGGTGCTGTTAATATAAATGAGAAAACTGACATACATAGCAAAATCGGCTGAGGTAATACTGATCACCCATCGGATCTGCTCCCTGGTTACTTGCTGTCTGAAGTTACTTCGGTCAAATTCTCTTCCTTGTAGCAAGTTTGTGATTAGCAGCAGCAGCAGCTCAGGGGAAGGATATAGGGAGCGATTTATAAAGTCTCACAGAGCGCTTAGGGGGCAGAGTAAGCAATCTGGCATTCTGATTAGGCTAAACCAGTGGTCGGCAACTTTAAACACTCAAAGAGCCACAAAGGTCCTAACCGTAAGCCCCATTCAATTCTGGAGCCGATCGGAAGTCTAGTTCCCCCACCATAGAGTCTCCTCCTAGTGTGGTGTCCTTTTTCCTCTACCTGTCCTAACCGAAAGCCCTATCAATTGTGGAGCCAACTGGTGACAGGGGACTGCAGCAGAGGGATGAAAGAGCCACATCCGGCTCCAGAGCTGCGGGTTGCTGACCCCTGGGCTAAACTATAACTCTCGGACTGGTTTACAATTGCTCATGCTTTGTAGATATGTTCAAAGTTGTAATTCAGCATACCATTGGTGGGCTACTGCTTTTATCTGTCTTCAGGCAGGTAATACCGCAGGTTTAGCTGAGATTATTTCTCTTTTGCAGGAGAACCCTATTTTGATGCAGCTGCTGCCAAAAAATACAAGCAGGGAGCTGATCCCATCTGTTAATTTGAGGGGAGGTGCATCAGCTTGGGAATAAGCAACTGAGATCAAGAATAGATGGATATTTTAAGAACTGTGTCAACACATGTTGGTACAAGCTTTGGCTAAGCCACCCTCTCTTTTGGGGTTTAGAAACAGGCCTTTCAGAAAGGTGAGGAAATTAACACCTCTTCCTTTAGAAACTAATCACCAAGAATGTGTTGGTTTTTAGAAAAAAAAATCTGTTCAAAAATTGTTGTTTAACATGAGGCTGGACTCATTAATTATCTCTGTTCGGGGCAATCTCTGAAATGTATATAAGGCAGTATTCAGAGGAGGCCTAGAAAGGAAAATTTGGCACTAATTTCATATGGATTATGCAATAAGAGCAAGCAGTAATGGGCACTTCCAGACAAGAGTGTTCCTAACCTTTTGAAAGGAGTTTGAAGCCCATCTGCAGGGATCCTCGCTGCTTGAATTTCACTGTTTTGCACTTCATCTCCACAAGCACTAAAAACATGATAAGTCAATCAAAGCTCATGCCCAATAGAAGTTTGGAAAAAATGTTACCCTACCTATTTTCTGCTCCCCAAGGGGGGTGGGGGGCAGAGAGAGAGAGAGAGAGAGAGAGAGAGAGAGAGAGAGAGAGAGAGAGAGAGAGAGAGAGAGAGAGATGGGACTCGGGAGGCAGAGAATAGATCGGGGCAGGACCAGTCAGAGGTCATATTTATCGGTTGTCCAAACTACTCAAAATTTCCGCTACCGGTTCTCCAGAATTGGTCAGAACCTGCTGAATAACACCTCTGCCCCCAGCCCATATCTGCTTTAGAAACAAGTAGAGCTCCTGCCATTCATTTCTTAATCCCTGAAGTAAAAGCTTTGCCTCTTTAATGCTTGTTTATTGTTTTAAAGTTGAGGCAATATGACAGTTTAAGAGAAAAATAACTTTAACTGCAAACAGTTCCGTTCTTCTGTCTTATTAGTAATGCTGTTTCCAACAGGGCCTCTTAACTGTGTTTACACCCTGGAAAAAGCCATCCTGCAATGATTATTTAATCCCAATCCTGAACAACCAGCCCTGCTGGCTTGTTACTCTGATCTGGCTGATAAAACTCTTCCGAGCTATCGATTAGCTTTTTACAGATAAATATCTAACAACTCTTGGTCACGTTTGTGGTTCTGCAATGCAAGTCTGGCTTTTAAAGAAGGTACTGTGCAGGTTGTGTTTTTTTTAAAAAACTGGATCAGAAATGAGAGACAGTGCAATCTGATGCCCTGGGACCTCCCACAAATGCTTGGAATTTTTTAACACGGATTAATAGGAATTAAACATAAAGGGAGAAAAAAAATTGTTTAATTATATCAATGCAGTTTTCATTCAGAAGGAATGAAATCAAATATCTTGTCTTGGTCTGTTCATCTCTTTGTCCTGGCCCAGTTCCTTTTTTTCTTTTTTTTTCTTTTTTCTTTTTTCTTTTTTCTTTTCTTTTCTTTTTGTTTTTTTTTTGAGGATGGTGCAGAATGCCAGCCAAAGACCAAGGATGGCTCCTAGCCCTAAAATCAGCCAAGGGCCCCAAACAGAAAAATTCTACCTAGCTGCAAGGTTCCTACATTAGGAGCATATCATGATGATAGATCGTTAGGCCTGAAGGCAGGCCAGTATCTTTGGTAACAATCAGGCAAGTGGACATGCAGGCTTTGCTGGCTGACATGTAGTACAGCAAAAAGAGCTGAGCTCCCTGGTATAACACAATTTTAGTCAGAGAGGAAGACATCTGATTTGAGGATCCACTCTGCATGGACAGTGTGTTCCTATAGTTTGATCACTAGGTGGCGCTCAGGGGCGCTGGCAGAGCTTGTGTCAAAGAGACAAAAACTGTGTCTACTGTATGCATGTAAGAATGGGTGGAACTTCTATCAAATCACCAAAATGGGGACTTCCGGTTGGTGATCTCCTCGTCGCTGGGCGGCTCGCTCGTTCGGCCGCCGCCCCCGCCGCCCGTAGAGCCGCTTCTTTGACTAAAAAGCGGCTCGGAACGCTCCCCCTTTGAAATAAGGGGGAGCCAGAGTGGGCAGTTCCAGGTTGAGCCCCAGAAGTGTAGCCAGGGAGGTTTTCTGCGCCCTGGCAAGTGCTTCGTGTTTGGGCTCCCTCTCCAAGCTGCTGGATCTCCGAGCGGCGTGGGACTTCTGCAAGCCAGAACAAGATGGGGAGGTAACTCCAACGGACGAAGCCTATCTTCAAATGCTTAACAACTAGTTTGGTGAGACTTGGAATTCTTTCTGACAAGTGTAATGTTCCTAAATGGATTTTTTTTAACTTTGAAAAAGTAAACTGTCTCAGCGTAAAAGTGTTTGAAAATGGCGGCTGATTAAAGCTGAGTCAGTGAAAGTGGAAGAAGAAAGCGAGCAAGAAAGGGAAAGTGAGCCTGCCTGTAATTGTACTGAGTTTACTTACTCCTTTTCTGTAAAACTGGGGAGGACAGGAAAAGGAGGAAGATTTTTTTCTTTTTTCCAAAGATTTAAATCCTGCTCAGGCATGGCTTCAAAGAAAACGGGGGGGGGGGATTCCCCCCCACACCAGACAAAGGAAAAGTCAGTGTCAGCCTCAAAACATCCAAAACAGTCACAGGACAGCGAGACAGAGGACTTGAAAGCCTTTATATTAAATATACACAAATCTTTGGGAGAGCTTTCTGGCCAAATGAATAAAATGGATGAAAGGATGGGCAAAAATCAAAAGGAAATGAAAATGATGGTGGGGGAAGTGAAGGAGTTGGTGGAGGAAAAAACTGAAGGATTACATCAGAGTGTAACTAAAGTAGCTACAGCTCTCACTGATGCCCTACTGGCTGTTGAGAAAAAAGTGGAGGATTTAAATTCTGAAGTGGAAGCTAACAAAAAAGAAGTAAAGGAACAGATGTTTAAGGTGGTGGTGCAGAACCAGAGGCTTTGAAGACGAGATTACGATGTTACAATTTTGGAATATGGAGTATGCCATAAGATTAAGAGGTTTAAGGGAGAATAATAGAGAAAATCTGAGGGCAACTTGTGTGGAGGTGTTGGCGAAGATTTTGAAAGCTGAACCAGATGTGATTGATAATAGAATTGATAAGCTGTACAGAGCTAACTCACGCATAGCGAGACAGAGGAACTTGCCAAGAGATGTGGTGATTTATTTTACTGAGAGGAAATTGAGAAATGACATTTTGCAGAGTTCTTTTCATACTACGGTGCAACATGATGGCAACCAAATTGGTGTTTATAAAGAGTTACCACCAAAGATGTTAAGGGACCGGAAAGATTTTGGTTTTCTTGTAAATGAGTTGAAAAAGCGTCAGATCCCATTTAGGTGGGATGTTCCTGTTGGTATCATTTTACGACATGAGGATGTAAGATATCGTATTAATTCTGTGGAGAAGGCAGAACAGTTTTATAATAATGTTTTGAAAAAAATTTTAATATCACCTCGCTCTTCTACACTTTTACTTATTGAAGATATTTCAGTTGAGAAGGCTCCTGAAGAGGGGATGCAAGGAGTAATTTTGTCAAAAGAAGGACAGGCTAATCAAGATGTTCCAAGGGAGGAAGTTTTAGGTGCCGTAGGAGGTTTTTCAGAGGACTCGTTAATAGAATTTCTTGAGGTTAAACCAAAGCAATCTAGAGCTACAAGAGAGGTAGAGCCTGATTTGGATTTACTGATGCAAGAACCTAAGGATCAACGTATAACTCGAGCCGCAGGAAAGCAAAGATTGGAGATACAGCAGGGGAAGATACCACAGGAAGAGAATGGAACAAAGGGCAAAAAATTATACTCCGAAGCTGTGGGAGGGGCAAGACCGAAGACATCGGCGGTTGGTGAGAGTCTTCGTCAAATGCTCAAAGGGCTTCATCCACTTTCAGAATGACACTTAGATTTCTATCATGGAACGTGAATGGTCTGAACTCACCACAGAAAAGAAGAAAAATATTTCACTACTTGAAGCAATATAATAATGATGTTGTTTGCTTTCAGGAAACCCATATTAGAACCCAGGACCAGAAATTCTTAATCTCAAAAATTGGATCACATTTTATATCTTCTAGTTCGGTTAAAAGGAATGGACTTGTTTTCTATATTTCCAAAAAAATACCAGCTAAACTTATAGAAGCGGATGATGAGGGGAGATATATTGCAGTTGAAATAAATGTACAGAATGTTTCGATACTTTTAATTGGCATTTACGCCCCGAACCAGCAGCAGGAAAGTTTTTATAAAATGTTGAACGATAAAATATTGCAGTGGAATTATAAGTCTTTTTTGATTATGGATGACTGGAACGGGGTGATTGATGCAACGCTTGATAAAAAGACGTTTGCCAAGAAAGGGAATAAGTTACCATCGACTTTTTTTTCACTGAAAGAAGAATTGGAGTTGAAGGATGTTTGGAGAATTCATCATCCCAAGGAATTGGACTTTACTTTTTTCTCTGATAGACATAAATCTTTTTCGAGAATTGATTTCATGCTGGCTACTACTGATTTACTTACTATAGCGACTAAGACAAAAATATTTCCCAGAACTTTAACGGACCATAGTCCAGTGTGGATGGAGATAAATTTGGGTAAGAGAGAAAGGAGATCTTGGCGTATGAATGAAAATTTATTTAGACATGAAAAGCATATTATGGACCTTAAGAAACATGTTAAAGAATTTTTTAATATCAACTTGAATAAAGGTACACCCATTGAGATAGTATGGGATGCATGCAAGGCTTATATGAGGGGTGTACTGATTCATATGAATTCTAGATATAGATCAATACGTCAGAAGTCAAGAATAGATCTGGAGATAGAGATAAAGGAGAAAGAGCAATTGCTTATTAAGAATCCGACTGACGAAAAGGTACAATTAATGTTAAAACTCCTGAAAGATCAATTTCAAATACTGATGGCGGACCAAACAGCAACTAATCTGCAATATGCTAAACATAACATCTTTTGAAAAGGTAACAAGCCTGGCAGATGGTTGGCTTATACTCTGAGAAAAAAACAAAGTTCTCGTATAATAAATACTATTGAGTACAAAGGGAAACAAGTGCATCAGCAAAATTTAGTACATCAAGCTTTTTTAGCTTATTATTCTAAATTATACCAAGCTGACAAAATTAAAGAGGATTTTATCGATGAATATCTGCAGAAGAAGAGAGTTACAAAAATTTCAAGTATACAAAGTGATAGACTAAATCAACCCATAACATCAGAAGAGATTTTATATGCAATAAAACAATTGAAATCATCTAAAGCTCCTGGGACAGATGGCTTGACGGCAGTATATTATAAGACTTTACAAGAGGAATTGGTTGAGCATCTTAAGGACTTGTTTTGTAATATTCAGCAGGGGGGTAAAATTCCCCCCTCGTGGAAGACGGCCTTTATTTCACTGATACCTAAAGAAGAAGAATCTGATAAACCTGAAAATTTTAGACCAATATCTCTCCTAAACACGGATTATAAAATTTATGCTAAAGTATTAGCCAACAGATTGATGCCAGTTATTCAAGATGTGATTCATGAAGACCAAGCAGGTTTTATAGAAGGTAGATATATGAAAGACAACGTCAGGCAACTCATAGATTTGTTGGAATATCTTGAGGAAAAGAAACAGATCTCTGCGGTGCTGGTGTTTTTGGATGCGGAGAAAGCCTTTGATCGAGTCAACTGGGACTTTCTAAAAAAGATTTTGCACAAAATGGATTTTGGGATACAGTTTATACAAGCAATTTCGGCAATTTATCAAGAACAGACGGCACAAATTATTATTAATGGCAGTTTGACTACCAATTTTAACATACAGAAAGGAACAAGACAAGGCTGTCCATTATCTCCATTACTGTTTATCTTGACTTTGGAAGTGCTGTTGAATGCTCTACGGGACTCGGACAAATTGAAGGGAATAGTTGTAAGGCAAATAGATTACAGAACAAAGGCATTCGCAGATGATCTGGTTGTTACCCTAACACGACCTTTGGAATCAATCATCCAGATGAAAAACATTATAGAGGAATATGGTCTGGTTTCAGGTTTTAGCCTGAACCAGAAAAAGACTAAGATGATAGTTAAAAATATGTTGGAACCACAAAGGAATGAACTTGAAAGGGTGGCAGGCTTTGAAATAGTTACAAAGGTGAAATATCTAGGGGTTCAAGTTGCAGCATCCAATATAAAACTCTTTCAAAA
This sequence comes from Masticophis lateralis, assembly GCA_030761175.1. Taxonomy (NCBI): domain Eukaryota; kingdom Metazoa; phylum Chordata; class Lepidosauria; order Squamata; family Colubridae; genus Masticophis; species Masticophis lateralis. The sequence goes on from JAUDYJ010000002.1 coordinate 144,699,721, forward strand.
CAATTATGAAGAACTTTGGCACAAGATTCAAAAGGATCTTGATACATGGAAGAAGCTGCAACTATCCTTGCTGGGTAGAATAGCAGCTGTTAAGATGAATGTTCTACCTAGATTTCTGTTTCTGTTTCAAATGATTCCGGTGCTTAAAAATGACAAGTTTTTGATGGAATGGCAAGCAGGTTTAAATAAATTTATTTGGAATGGGAAAAAACCTAGAGTTAAACTTAAGATCATGCAAGATGCTCGTGAAAGAGGTGGCCTTAAAGTTCCAAATCTACGTTTATATTATGAAGCTGCAGTGTTGATACAAGTTGGAGATTGGATTAGAACAACTAAAAGAGAAATTTTGAATATTGAAGGCCATGATTTGCAATTTGGATGGCATGCATATTTACTTTATGAAGATAAGAGAGACAGTGCATTTAATAGGCATATTTTAAGACATGCTTTGCTGAGAGTTTGGAAGAAGCATCAGCTTCAATTGGATTACAAAATACCTTTGTGGTTGGATCTTGGGCATATTATGCCAAATATAAAGTCACTCGGGGGGTTGTTGTATAAAGAGATACTTTTTAATGATGGGGGCAGATGGTGTTTGAAATCTTTGGATATCCTGTTGGAAGAAGGAGTGAACTTAACTTGGATGCAGTATTTTCAACTTCAAGCAAGATGGAGAGAAGATCAGAAAATTGGATTAATGCTACATGAAGAAGATTTTGTGACCCAGATAAAACGTAAAGGGCCGATGCATATTAAACGATTGTATAATTTATTGTTAGAAAGAGATTCAGAAGGTGAATTAGTTAAAGATTGCATGATAAAGTGGGCACAGAATTTTGCAGAACCAGTAATGTTGGAAACATGGGAAAAGATTTGGGTCCAGAATGTTAAATTTACACAAGCACAAAACTTGAGGGAAAATTTTTATAAGATGTTTTACAGATGGCATCTAGATCCCAAAAAGTTATCATGTATGTATCCAAATGTTCAACCTAAATGTTGGAGGTGTGATTGTTTGGATGCAACATACTTTCATATTTGGTGGACGTGTAGAAAATTGAAAGCATTTTGGATCAAACTATGGTGGGTAATGCAGAACATTTTGAAGAAGTTGGAGTTTTCTCCTCAGTTTTTTTTGTTGGGAATAGTTAAGGGTTGTTCAGTAACTGATACTAGACTAATTTTATATATGCTTACCGCAGCTAGATTATTGATAGGTCAATATTGGAAGAAAGATAGTGTACCTACCATAGAGGAATGGATATTGAAGATGTCTAGTTTGGTAGAGATGGCTAAAATTTCTGCATACCTAAAAGAAAGGACCCATGAAGTTTTTGCTAGGGAGTGGAAGAAATGGGTAGAATACATGAAGAATAAATATCAAAGTAAGAAGTTTCAATTAGCACTTAACTGAATTTATATCTTTCATATTTAGAATCAACTTAAAAAAGAAATGTATGGAATTTGATAATTTTTAATTTTTATTATATTTTATGTAACTGAATTTATATTTTTAATATTTAGATTTAATTTTAATGAGAAATGTATTATGAAATGTATTGAACTTGATGATTTTGGATTTTTAATATTTAGACTAAATGTTAAAGAGAAATGTACTATGTATTGTTTGATTTTGATTTTGATATAGGGAAATTATAGTTAATAGTTAATGTTATACATTTATATTATTTGCATGATAATTCAATTTAAAGTTTATGATGCTCAAAATTATTTTACTAGATTTTTTTAAATAGATTGTTAAGAGTTTATATTTGATGGTTGTCACATATTGGTTTAAAAGAAAAAAAAAATTTTTTTATTAATTAAGGTTAAAATTGGTTTTAAAATAAGGTTACAGTTTTTTTAGAGGGATCTCACCTTTAAAAATTGTTGAATATGTTAATGTTGATGTTTGTTTAATAGCGGAAGTCAAGGGGGGGATTGGGGAGGGATAGGGGGGGTAGGGTGGGGTTGGTAGGGGGTTGGGATGGGGAAGGGGTTTTTTAAAAAAAAATGAAATGTAATGTAAAACTTTTTCAATAAAAAAAAAATCACCAAAATGGTACTTTCACACCCACATATACAGATAGTCCTCAAGTTACGATCACAATTTACGTTGCTAAGTGAAACATTTGTGAAGTGAGTTTTGCCCCATTTTATGACTTTTCTTTCCCATTTACTAACTTAAATTCACTGCATTTAAGATAGTTACATGGTTAAGTGAATCTGGCTTCCCCATTGACTCTGCTCCTCAGAAGGTGACGTAAGCTGATCACATGACCCCAGGGCACTGCAACTGTCATAAATATGAGGCAGTTGCCTCTGAATCAGGGGTGTGAAACTGGCAGCCTGCGGGCCGGATGTGTCATGCACAAGCCACGCCCAACCCAGCTCCATGAAGGGAAAAAACGTCGCAATACGGCAAAGTGACACCGCAAGTTTGACGCTCGTGCTCTGAATTTTGATCATGTGACACTGCAACGGCCACAAGTGTGAAAAACAGTCATAAATCCCTTTTTTCAGTGCCGTTGTAATTTTGAATGGTCACTAAATGAGCTGTTGCAAGTCGAGGACTACCTGTATATGCCTTTGTTAAGGATTGGATATAACTCTATTTGGAAGATGCTGCTTGTTTAAAAAAAAAGATGCTTCCCAATTGATACTGGGTCCTATCAGTCACTGGAATACAGCTGCCACAATTACTAACTGGTGCCGAACGGAGGTCAGGGATGATGGGCCTTTTAATCCAGCATCTGGGAATCCAAGCCCAAGCCTGGCATTCCCAGATGAATTGGTTGTTTGGACAGCAACCAGCTGCTGGAGGAGAGGGGACACACAGATGCTACAACCAACCAGAGACAGGGCTTCCACTAGCATGAAACAATGTGCTAGAAACCACCTACTCCGAAGGGCTTAAAATAGCTCAGGCCAGAAAACGGCCATTTTGAACTGAAGCTGGAAAATGCAGGCATGGGGTGCGTTTGCAGTGGGGGGAGGAGGAGGGAGCCATTCAAAAGAGCTGTGGTGGCACAGTGGTTAGAATGCAGTATTGCAGGCTAATTCTGCCAACTGTCAGCAATTTCATTCTCACCAGCTCATGGTTGACTCAGCCTTCCATCCTTCCAAGGTCAGTAAAATGAGGGCCCAGATTGTTGGGGGACAATATGCTGACTTTGTAAACCGCTGAGCGAGGGATTTAAAGCACTGTGAAGTAGTATATAAGTCTAAGTACTATTGCTATTCCTGCACTGAGGAAGTGAGGAGTGGCCTGTACTGGTGATGGGCCAAGCAGAAACCCAATTTATTGTAACCGTCAACTTTGTATAATTTCAGTAATTGGGCTGAAATACTGGAGGAAGAGAAGGAAAAGGAGGAGGAAGAAATTTGCTTTGATCTCTTGGGGTGGAATAAAATGATTTGCAAATCAAAATAGCACTTCATTTGAATTAAATTAAAACAAATTGTAGCTTTAGGAGAGAATTTGGATCTAATTAAGGTGACAGGACTCCTCAATCAGAAACAGAGATCCTGGGAACTTTGCCTTTGGTGTTCTGTTGTTATCTTCATAATAGTCCTCATAAACCACTCTGGAATCAAAGGGGAATGTGCACACAAATAAAGTTTTTCACCTTCCAAATTATTGTGGCTGTGTTAAAGTGCTAGCTGCCCAAAGGTCACAATGCTGCTTTCAAGATTTAAGCCCTTCACACCAACAAAAAAGGTAAACAGTAGTTTAGACAAATTTAGAGGAGAAAGTTAGATACCAAGTATACTATAGTATTCTCCGATGATGATGTGTTTATCCGGATTGGATTGGACTTTGTTTTATTTATTTTTTTGACAGTAGACAAAAAGAGCATTTTTAGCATAGAAACAATTTCTATAGTATTAAAAAAAAAAAGACAGAAAAAGGAAGGAAGGAAGGAAAGGAAGGAAGGAAACAATATTAAAATGAAAGAAAAAACACTACTGTGTGACACAGTACAACAAGCGTTTCTCTAGTTATTTACAGTAGCAAAATAAAAAAAATCTTATTATTCATGTTTGTGCAAATTATTAGAGCACAGGATCTGATGCTTTTGTCAAAATAATTAAATAAATTAAATAAATTAAAGCAGCATCACTCGCTGTGCCTCAAGCTCTGTTCCTTTCATATGTATATGTGACATCATGGCATACTTACAAAAGGGATGGAGTTTGCAATAGGATGGTACAGAGCTGATTTCATTATTTCACTTCCATGACCTCCTTCCCCAAACATATACCTGCATGGCAGAGCCCATTTTTGTTCCCTTTCCATGATGGGAAATCTTGCTGGAGTTACTGCTGTCTTAACCCTTTGCTAAGTTGTTTTGTGAGCCTTCTGTAAATCAATAATTCTCTTAAGCCTCACGTACTGCTGTTAGCCCAAGGCAAAACAGTTAAAGGGGGTGCCTTGAACAAGACTGTCTGAAACATGGATTTATTTGCCACTAAGCTGAGAAGTTTAGTTATGAAGGTTCATCATGCTGATCTTCATATGAACCCTCAGGAAAAAATATCAGGAGGCCTTAGCCTGAATTTGAGACGTTTTTCCCCTCTCTTTCCAGGTTCATATAAACATTCTTTGTGGGATATTCGAGGATCGCTTAGCAAATACCTAGATAATACGATTCTAAATATTCATTTAAGCTATATAGATTATTTTCCTAATAGTAACTGTAGGTAGTCCCTCATTTACAAACATTTATTTAGTGACCGTTTGATGCAGGGGTGGGTTCTACTTATCTTTACTACCGGTTTGCCACAGGGCTGCGCACGCACCCACTCTTCTGCACATGCACAGAAGCATTTTGATGATATCAGGGTCGGTGGGCGGAGTCTCCCACCAGTTTTACTACCAGTTCTATAGAACCAGGAGCAACCCACCACCTGGTCTGATGTTACAACAGCACTGAAAAAAGTGACTTATGACTGATTTTCACACTTAGGACCGTTGCAGCATTCTCATGGCTTTATGATCAAAATCTGGGAACTTAGCAACTGGCATGTCTTTAGGACAGTGCTGTCCCTAAATCATGTGATCACCATTTGTCACCTTCCCATCTGGCTTCCGACAAGCAAAATCAATGAGGGAAGCCAGGTTTGCTTAACAACCGCATGATTCACCTAACAATTGTGGCAAAAAATGTCATAAAATGGGACAAAAGTCATCTAACAACTTCCTTATTTATGTAGCAACATAACTTTTGGACTCAATTGTGGTAGTAAATTGTGGATTATCTATAACCACAGGTATTTTACAGAATCTGAGTAAATAAATCCTATCAATCTGCCTGCATTACAAATGCTTAGAGGGACATTTTCACCAATTGTTATAATATTGTGCATATTGCAATTAATTGTTTATCCAGAGGTTTTACCATGTTGCTGCACTATTTCTATAAACATAATAAAGATCTTTGACAAACATTATACAGTAGTAGCCAAAATTGTGGAAACCTTTTGAGAAAAGTGTATTTTCTGAAACTAGCTAATAACACCACTTTTTTTTGAGTAGTATCATAAAATTATATATCAATGGAAAGATAATTTAATCAAGAATGTAATGCAATAACTTTTATGAAGGATTTGCTATTAGAATAACAGTTACAGTATAAAGAAAAAAAGTGAAACACGTAGAAAAAACGAGATATACAAAAATTATCACCATAGAAAAAACGAGATATACAAAAATTATCACATCAGTTAATACTTAGTTGGGTAACCTTTAGCATGAATGACAGCCTTACGACGTCTTCCCATGGAGTGAACCAAGTCTTTTAGTTCTGCACCTGTTATAATGTGAAACCAAGATTGAAGGATTGCTTTTATTAACTGGGTTTTATTGCTGAATCACTTCTGACTAACAAATTTCTTTAGTCGGCTCCATAGATTTTCAATTGGGTTAAGGTCTGGGCTATTCCCAGGCCATTCCAGCAGTGGAATATGATTATCCTGAAAATCCCCCCCAAAAAAGTGGTGTTATTAGTCATCAAACCTCAAAAATACACTTTTCCCAAAAGGTTTCCACAATTTTGGCCACTACTGTAAACAAGATCAAAATGTCATCTGCATATAATAATAATTTATGTTCAATTTTGCTCGCATGCATTCCCTGAATTTGTTGTTTTAAACATACCAAAGATTCCAAGACCAAATTAAATATCAAGGACATGGTTCACATCACTTCTTGATTACTCTGGAGATAATTCCATTGATTATTATTCATGAAGAATAAATTGGAATAACAATAACTATAATTTTCACCAATATAAAAAACTAAGTCATCCAAAAAAATCTAATATACTGTCATAAAGCAGGATTTGCCCGATGAATTATTGATGGTAATACCTTTTATAATCTGTATTTCAAAATGTGTGTAAAATTATGACCAGTGTAACACATAATTGGACAATCCTTTCTTCTGCTCTTGAGTTTATACAAGATTTGCTGAAGTAAATTACTGATGTGTTTGATTGCAATTAGTTTTATTTTGTTTTTTCAACAGAATAACAAGGAAGAAGCTTTGTTGTGGAATAGTACTCTTTTGCATACATACACTTTTTCATTTCTTAAGTTCATTTCTCAAAAGTTTAGCACTTTTGGCCAGAGCATTTTTGTTGTTGTTCTTAATTGCGAAGTTGTGTCCGACCCATCACAACCCCATGGACTACGTTCCTTCAGGCCTTCCTGTCCTCTACCATCCTCTGGAGTCCATTTAAGCTCACACCTACTGCTTCAGTAACTCCATCCAGCCACCTCATTCTCTGTCGTCCCATTCTTCTTTTGCCCTCAATCTTTCCCAGTATTAGGCTCTTCTCCAGTGAGTCCTTCTTTTTCATTAGGTGGCCAAAATATTTGAGTTTCATCTTCAAAAAAAAAAAAAAGATGAATCAAAAGTTGGAATTAAGATTGCCAGGAGAAATATTAACAACCTCAGATATGCAGATGATATCACTCTAATAGCAGAAAGTGAAGAGGAACTAAAGAACCTCTTGATGCGGGTGAAAAAGGACAGTTGGCTTGAAACTCAACATTAAGAAAACTAAGATCATGGCATCCAACCCTCTCAATTCCTGGCAAATAGATGGATAAGAAATGGATGTAGTGACAGATTCCTGGGCTCCAAGATCATTGCAGATGGGGACTGCAGCCAAGAAATTAAAAGACACTTGCTCCTGGAGAGGAAAGCTATGGCAAATCTAGACAGCACTCTAAAAAGCAGAGACATCACCCTGCCAACAAAAGTGCATATAGTCAAGGCTATGGTTTTCCCAGTTGCAATGTATGGTTGTGAAAGTTGGACCATAAGAAAGGCTGAGTGCCAAAGAATTGAGGCCTTTGAACTATGGTGCTGGAGAAGACTTCTGCAAGTCCCTTGGACTGCAAGGTGATCAAACCGGTCAGTCCTAGAGGAGATCATCCCTGACTGCTCTTTAGAAGGCCAGAGTATACAGTATGTTTCAACAAATCCACAAGTGATTCAGCCAGGACTTTTTTAAAAAAAATGTGGAGAAAATAGCATACCCAAGCAATGAATCCAAGGAGTCTTAACTGGCCTGCTATTTTACAATGTTCTTATTCTGGACCTGTCAACATATCAGTAATAGGCATTAGAGGTTTTATCCATTTCTGTTGGCTTTAGAATTCATCAAAGCATACAATCTGAATTAAATTTTTACATCCAAATGTATCCATTGATTTGCTTGAATAATTATTGAAAGCCTCCTTTGGTCTAATCTAGTAGAACATTTCTTCATATGCACACCAGCTTTACTCAGTCATTGTAGTAACAGGTGGATCATTAACAGGAAGAGCCATGGTGGTGCAGTGGTTAGATTGCAATACTGCAAGCTAACTCACTGCCCACTGTCTGGAGTTTGATCCAGACCGACTCAGCCTTCCATCCTTCCAAGTTAGGTACAATGAGGACCCAGATTGTTGGGGACAATATGCTGACTCTGTAAACTGCTTAGAGGGTGTTGTAAAGCACTGTGAAGTGGTATATAAGTCTAAATGCTATTGCTATCATTAAGCAAACTCGCTAAGTGGTTGACAGTGCTAGTGATGTGTAAACAGGATGGGATGAGAAGATGCAAATCCATATTGACAGAAAATTAGATTTGATGATGTCCATTGATGAAATAACAAAAGACAATGGTTCCAGCAAAAATAAATTCTGTCTCATTAACATATGGGAAAAAAATAATGAAAAGATTGAAAACAAAATCAAAATCACCCAAGGGAGCTGGTGGAGGAAGATGATTCAACAATCAAAATTATATTGACAATTCAAATTGAACTGGGATTAGTTTTCCCCTCCCTACTTTTTCCTCACGCTACCTAGATGACCTATTTCTGAGGGCCTGTTTTCTAGGCATCTGCATAAAAGATTCAATATGTATAAGTCCTTAAAGAATACTCTGTTGCATATTCATCATTGTTTTCCAGACAACGCCACAGTGATGCAATGGGAAGGGCCATTCCTACCATTGTTGGAGGAAAATGGCAGGAGTGAAGGGATATCCTGGAATGTCTCTTCTGCCCAGGATGGGAGGATCAAATAAACACAGAGAGAATCAACTGCAACTTAGGAAGCAAATGTTTTGCATCTGGGACAGCAGCAGAAAAAGCAATAAAAATCCAGAAGTGAGGTTCCCAGTCTTGTACATTAGGGATTTGTCATCCGTATCTTATTAATCTCTAAATATGTTCTTAGTGTGGCTAAGGCTGTCACTCAATGTCATATGTGAGTCAACATAATAATATCAATGCTTGAAGCAGAAATTGCTGTCAATGTTTTATCCTAATTCAGCCCGGTGAGACAGACCAAATTTGAAAACCAAAGATACATAAGCTGAATGATAATGATCATTCAAAGATAAGGTTAGAGTAACACAATCTTGTAAGTATGAATATGCTCCACCCCTCTCCCTCACTTTATCTTCATGAAAACTAGGGATAGCCATGTCTGAGATGCTTCCTCAAATTACATTTCTGCCCTGAACTCAGATTTCTTTTATCTGACCTTTGACTTGACTGCAGCTCTTCCTCCTGTTCCTCAAAGGTTATTTATTCTACCCCGTGCATTGTATGACAAAGGCTTCTCCTTACACCAATGCAAGCTTCTGTCTGGAAATAGGGGAAATGTTCAACAGGTGATTTGTGGGCATTCTAACATTTCATCTAACCATATAATATAGCATCAACAGAACATAAAATGCCAATAATTTCCTTTCTGTCTAAATATAGCTCAATATATCTGTCATGATTATTTGTGATCTAGTTCTGTTGCTTAACCACAGATTTCATTTTGGGGGTTTTTTAGTTTTGTTTTTGCCTGGATGCTTTTAATGGATTAATCTGATTTGTTTGAGTGTGACTAGAGACACACTAGGTGGAGTAAAAGTTTTCTAAATAAAATAAAATAATAAAATAATACAAATGGCTAAGAATGGGATCAGTTTTATGCTCTTGGCCATGGGTTTTGACACTTGTTCAGGCCCCAGACTTGTTAGTTGAAAAAAAAAATCCATGGAACCCCTGATCAAGGAACAAAGCTCTAGTGATTTTTAAAAAATGGCCATATTCGCACAACTTTCCTCCCCACCCGCCCCCACCTTACACCTTACAGAGCCTCATCAAATTCTTGCAGATCATTAGGCTTCTACGGGACACAGTTTGAAAAAACCTGAACTAGGCAAATCTGTGTTCATTTGGATGATAGATGCATTTTGGGTTGATACTCACGGGCAACTTGATCAATGCTAAGTCTGATCTAGCTGAACTACACACCCTGAACTGATATACCAGATCACTGCTCTCTGTTTTTCCCTCCACATTGCTTGAATGATCAGATGAAGATTTCAGCTCAGAAAGGTATGAAAATAAAAAAAGTTACAGTGGTACCTCGATATTCATCGTTAATTGATTCCGGGAGGCACGACAAGTACCAAAAACAATGAGTACCAAATAAATGTTTCCTATAAGGAATATGATAAGCAACTAACATCAACAAGTTCTAGCTTATGGTCGAGTACCAAACAAATGACAAGTACCGGGACATTTTTCACAGCAAAATGCATCAACTACCAAACTTGACAAGTTTCAAAGCAGTCGGGCATCAAGGTACCATTGTAATTGGATTGAGATAGGCAGCTCTAGAAATTGATTGAATGAATGAATGAATGAATGAATGAATAAAATGTTTAGAAATGTAAAGATGGGGGCAAAGGGATGGGGGAAGAGAGATATTGCATTCATTTATTCATTCCTTCCATTGATCAACCATTTAGTCACAAATTTCTGAGCAATGTACATAAAAAAAAAGAAAAACCAGTAATAACAAGTACAAGTAATCCTCGATTTACGACCATAATTGACTTCAAAATTTATGTTATTAAGTGAGAATTTGTTAAGTGAGTTTTGCCCCATTTTATGGGATTTTTGTCACAGTTGTTAAATGAATCACTGCGGTTGATATGTTAGTAACCTGGTTAAGTGAATCTGGCTTCCTGATTGACTTTGCTTGTCAGAAGGTTGCAAAAAGTTATCACGTGACTCTGGGACGCTGCAACGGTCATAAGTATGAACCAGTGGCCAAGTGTCTGAATTTTGATCATGTGACAGTGGGGATGCTGCAAAGATCGTAAGTGTGAAAAACAGTCCTAAGTCACTTTTTTCAGTGCCATTGTCACTTTGAATGGTCACTAAATGAACTTGTAAGTCGAGGACTATCTGTATTGAAATTGGTTTTTTTTTTAATGCACATTTAAAAAATAGAAAGGAAAAGAGATATAGGTTCTGAAATTATATAGACCAGCAAACCACTTTTATAATCTTGCCATGAAAACTTCAGGAACTTGTCAAAGCCAGAAGTTATTATTTGATTCAGAGGCACCAACAAACTGTAAGTCCACTGGTAATAGCAGATGTGACAGTTGAGCTATCTTAGCATAGGATACAGCAGTGAAATCTACTTACCTTCGCTACCGGTTCGGGTGCGCTCCCGTGCGGGAGCACCTCTTCAGATGGTTAAAAAACAGGACGTAATGATGTCCCTGTCAGAGCGGCAATCAGCCCCATTACCTTGCATGGGGTAATTGCCCTCAATTTGAGTTGAATCGTGACTTTCTCCTTGTCTATACTCTTGAAAATAAAACCGGAATACATCTTCTAATTAAACTCATATTTATTGTAAAGAAAATAAAACAACTCACTATCTAAAGTAATTACATTTTGGCAAAGATCCCAGCCTGGGACCTTCCCTGGCTGGAGAACAAAGGAAAGTTTTTTTCAGAAGAACAGAAAGAATGTGGACATGCGCAGTGGATCAGAGATAAGGACTTGGCAAGCTACGGTAAGTCTGACAGTCCAGAAATAAAAAGCTCTGCTGGTAAATACAAAAACGCAGTGACAGTTCCGGCAGGCGGGTCGAGCCTCCTGCCACCGGTGCTACTGGTTCGGTGAACCAGATAGAACCAGGGGGATTTCACCACTGATAGGAAACCTCTTCTTCTGGCTTGTTTTTAAGCCCTCAGTGAGATCTGAGGCAGCAGCTGATCCTAGGTAGCAATATTTTTAAGCATCATTTCTGAGAACAATCTGGCTGAATAATTCTTTTCAGTGGAGCTTAGATAGGAAAATGTTCTTTGTGAGTGGGTTGCATTTGGATTAGTGGACATTCTATAAATTTCTTTTCCAAAGTAGGTTGTGAAATAGTTTTTGTTTCTATTTCAGGATTCATTTTCATGTTCCTCTTTATTCTTTTCCCCCCTGAAATCCTCTTGTATGCATTTAGTTTATTAAAGATTCATAAAAGCCAGTAAATTAAAATTTAATGAGTGAATGATAACACAAGCATGGTTCTTAGTACCCACTCGAAGTCCTGGCGGGCAGCACATCAAATTTCATCCACACCTGATGCTAAAAAGAACATTCACACTAATGCAATTCTGTTTCATGCCTGTCGTTCCTTTGAGCATTTGTCTTAGTTCGAATGAAATCTGAAAAAAGCGGATTCACTTGATTCAATTCTCCATTCATCCTACAGTATTTTAGTGAGATAGTTTTCCTGAAAGTGAGGACAATTAATTAGTGGAACAACTTGCCTCCAGAAGTTGTGGGTGCTCCAACACTGGAAGTTTTTAAGAAGACATTGAACCAGGGGTAAAACGGAAAATTTGTTACTACCGCTTCTGTGGATGTAGCTTGGTTGGGGTGGAAGTAATGTAACTGGGTGCGCATGGACAACTTTAAAAAAAAAAAACTTTTCAAAGCATTTTTTCTAATGCTTTGAAAAGCCTCTGCTGATCAGGCAACTCAGCTGGGATCGTCAGAGACTTTTCAAAGCATTTTTTTTACCACCTCTTTGGCCAAGAGGTTGCAGAAAAAAATGCTTTGAAAAGCCTCTGATTATCCCAGCTGAGCCGTGCGATCATCAGAGGCTTTTTTTTTTTAACTTTTAAAAGCATTTTTTCATTGGAAGAGGTTGTAGGGGGAAAAAAGCCTCTGATGATCCTGCAGCTCAGCTGGGCATGGGGGGGGGGGCACAGGGATTTTTGCTACCAGTTCTCCAAACCACCTGCCGCCATCGCTAACGGATCGGGCAATCCGGTCTGAACCGGGAGCATTTCACCCCTGCAGTGAACAATCATTTGTCTGAAATGGTCTAGATCAGGGCTGTCAAACTCCCAGCCCTGCAGGATGCGTCACATGCTGGCCATGCCCAAGCCTGGTTTAGTGAAGGGGGGGGGAAGTCACATGATGCCACCATGACAACGTGAGTTTAACACCCCTGGTCTAGATCCTCCCGCTTGAGCAGAGGGCTGGATTTGAAGATCTCCAAGACTCTTCCAATACCACTCTAATACCACTCTATAAAACCTTAGTAAGACCACACCTAGAATACTGCAACCAGTTTTGGTCACCACACTATAAAAAAGATGTTGAGACTCTAGAAAAAGTGCAGAGAAGGGTAACCAAGATGATTAGAGAATTGGAGGCTAAAACATATGATGAACAGTTGCAGGAACTGGGCATGACTAGTCTAGTGAAGAGAAGGACCAGGGGAGCATGATAGCAGTGTTCCAGTATTTGAGGAGTTGCCACAGAGAGGAGGGGGTCAAGCTATTTTCCAAAGTACCTGAAGGCCAAATAACAAATGGGTGGAAATTGAAGAAGGAGAGATTCAACCTGGAAATAAGGAGAAATTTTCTGGCAGTGAAAGCAATCAATCAATGGAACAGCTTGCCTTCAGAAGTTGTGGGAGCTTCATCACTGGAAGCTTTCAAGAAGAGACTGGACTGCTATCTGTCAGAAATGGTATAGGTTCTGTTTGGGCAGGAGGTTGGACTAAATGACCTACAAGGTCCCTTCCACCTCTGTTAATCTGTATCTTCCACTTCTGATATTCTATTATTTTGTTCTGTTATTCTGAAATGTTCATGAAACTTACCAACATTTTGAATGTCTTTTAGAAATATTTCAAACATTCTAAAATCTTTGACCCAAAATGAAAAATTATGGCTGAATATTGGGAAATCTAAGAACAACCTAACAATAAGAAAGAATTTTGGAGAAAATTGGTCACAATCTTGCTGAAATGTCTATGGCCAGCCTTAGAAAAATTTCACCTGAGAAGGAATTTTAGCGTTTGCTCTGCAAGCTGCTTCAAGAAAAGATTTGGCTCTAATTCCAGTTTTTATTTTTTTAAAAAAAAAAAAAACCTCTAAGACATGGACTTTAAACATTTTCTGTAACTGCAGGAATTAGATGCCAAAAATTCTCCAATACACATTTTAGTCCTCATACTTTTTGTGAAATCAGGTATCAAAAATTATCATATTTGTTATTGTAATTGACATTGGTTCAGTGCCATATTGTTTCATTTCATCATGCATTTTTCCATTATTCAGGTTCCCCGTTTCAAATGGCCACAAAACAAAATGAATTTTTCACATTATGTGCAACTTGGTAGCAAATGTACTAAAGGGTCCTTTTGATCTATTCAGTGCCTCAAGTCTGTGAACAAAAATGTTTAAATAGGATCTTATGAAATGTTGTTTATACAAGTAGGTTTCACAAACATTTCTGCCCAACACCTGCATTATCCATCCTGTTTGGATAATAAAGACTATGAAAATGAATTCATTCTTAGAAACCAGTAAAGAATCTGGCCACAATCTGAATAGGTTTTGTGACATCATCACATAGGGAAATATGATTGCTATTAGCATAATATTTGGTATTACTCTGACTGGCAAATGGGACTCTAGAACGCAACATAGCCCAAAGCAGTGGAAGAAGGCAAGATAACTTCAGATCAGCAGGAAAGAGCGGAAACATATGCTGAGTAGAAAAATAATAGTCCCTGCCCACAAACCCGTCTTCTTTTCATCCTCAAATTTCTGCTGGTGAATGAGCAGCACAAGTTATACATTGTGTACAATATCTTATTTGTTTAAAATATGCCTGGACTGCTCCCTTCCTTAATGGCTTAGTGCACCTTTCAGAAAGTGAATAAAAACTACTGAAATATACCATGTAAACAAACAATCAACGCAATTACATGATGCATTTTAAAGCATATAATTAAGGGGCTAAAACAGCTACACTTATGAAAATGATGGATTCAATTAGAAGGTTCGAGTAAACAAGGATGTTTTGAACCCTCTCCTCAACTCTAATCATGAGGGTCCTCAGCTTCGTACTCAAGTGGCTTTCTCTTTTACAGCCTGAGCTATGCCAGGAAGAAACCAAAATAAATTGGGGATGTCATATGGACCCCATGGACCCGTGGTACTACGTCCCTCCTAGATCGCCCCATTGATAAGGACATATGAGAAGTTGGTCCTATAGCACAGAGGCCCCCAACCTTTTGGATACCAGGGACCGGTTCCATGGAGAGAGATTTTTCTGCATGGTTTCACATGCTCCCTGCATCCCTCAGAAGGGGCTTTGCTTGTTTGCATGGCTCAGTTTCTGGCATGCCATGCTGGTCCACGGACTTTGTCTGCTACAGCAGACAAAGCTTTACACACTCCATCTAAATGCATACAGTTGCATTTACTTGCATGTTACAAAATAAAATATGAGAACTCCCACTTTTCAGAGAACGAGAATGAAAAGAAAGACAATGAACCATCTTATTTGCTTCAAGACTGCCAAGGTCTCTTCCAGTCCTATAATTCTATGATGTTATAAATGCTCTGAAATAATTCTAAAAGACTTTTCAAAAACCAGTTTGAGAAGAATGCCCCTTTCCCTCAATCTTTAGGGCTTTCTCATTAGCTACAGGAATTGTTTGGGATATTTTAACCTCGAAATACAATAGTCCTGATTCCAAAATTACCTTCAGGATGACTGACAGGTTTCTCTTTGGCCCCACCTACACCGGGTTAAACCCATCCCTTTCTCTCTATAAATGCATGCAGCATGGCCCAGCAAATTTACTCCTTGCTCGTGGTGCCTACAAATTCCATGTTAACAACCACTCGGTGTCTACTGCACCAGCCATGGCTACTACTTCTGAAAGACGAGCAGAGATTCTGAGCTCCAAATTTGCCTGGGCTGTTCTAAGTGAATTTGTAGGAACTGCAATCTTTCTCTGCATTGCCTTGGGCGCCTCCTTCAAGTGGCCTTTGGAACAGCCTAACGTTCTCCAGATCTCTTTGGCTTTCGGACTAACCGTCGCAACCATAGTTCATATCTTTGGTCATGTCAGCGGCGCACATATCAACCCAGCTGTCACCCTTGCCTACTTTGTGGGGAACCAGATCTCCATCGTTCGCTTTGTATTTTATATGATCCTACAGGTGCTGGGAGGTCTTGCTGGTGCAGGAATCATCTATTGTGTGACACCCGGAGAGATCCGCTCAACGCTATTTGCCAATCACGTAAGTCTTTCTTTGCCAATTAATCTGAAAGAAGCTTGTGTGCATGACTCTCAAATTATTGCTTTGGGTCAGTGAATGAACATAAGCCAAACAGGCAATTCTTTAAGAGCCCCTCTAACTTTGCCAAAAGACCCTATGATATAATTATCTGGGTGGTCTCTTAAGGAATTAACCAAAGGGTAATAGGGTATGATTCTAGCCGGATCCAATTTTCCATAAATTCCTTTCTGAAGCAACTTTCCACAACAGAAGCATCAATCTGGTCTTGTTGAGAGCATTTAGAGTTGACGTGTATTTAGGCCGTGAGATGTGTTCCTTTAAAAAGAAGAAAGGTAATAACAAATTGTTATGCATAATTGTTATGTAGCATACGGTACTTGTATTAGAAGTTGTCTTTGAGATCTCCTTGTGGGACAACAGGAGGGAAGACAGGCATTGTGAGGTTTAATTAAAGAAGACTCAAAAGCAAGGGAGTTGACTACCTTTGAAAGTCTCTAGACAGGGATGGCCCTGCAGTGACAAGGAAGAGGGGGATACCACTGCTGAGATGCCCTCATGGGTAGCCCTCCATGGTCCTGCTATGATTGAATTAGCAGCCGGCCACTCACACTTGGGGAAATTCTTTCATCTGAAAAAATGTGCTACTTCTACAACAATTATTGAAGACTTCTGCATATATAACAATACCTGCAGCCAAAGTGGAGGTGGGGGAGATTGACATGTCCTCCTCCAATGCAATGGGGTTTACTTCCTAGTACAGGGGTCAGCAACCTGTGGCTCTGGAGCTGCATGCGGCTCTTTCATACCTCTGCTGTGGCTCCCTGTTGCTCAAAATATGCATCACAACCGCCAAAGTGTGACACCTGCCGGCACACGATTTATTGAGCTTTTCGACTCCCGGTAGGCCAAACATGGATAAATCCAAGAAAAGAAAAGTTTCCGAAGAAAACTGAACGTTTAATTCAACTACATATGCTAGTTTTGTGGCCGCTCAGGAAATAGTCAGGCATGGGAAGAGTTTTGTGGCTCCCGGTGTTTTCTTTTCTTTGGGAAACAGGTCCAAATGCCTCTTTGAGTGTTTAAATTTGCCGACCAGGGGTGGGTTCTACTTACCTTTACTACCGGTTCGCAACAGGACCACATGTGTACTAGCTTCACTTGCATGCATGCACACATGCTTCTGAGCATGCACAGAAGCTTCTGTGCATGCGCAGATCACCCATGATGATGTCGTTGCGGGTCGGCAGAGCCTCCCACTGGTTTTACTACCGGTTCTATAGAATCGGACCGAACCAGGAGCAACCCACCACTGTTGCCGACCCCTGTCCTAGTAACATATCTTTGGGAAGACAACACTTCCCAAAGATATGTTGGTGGGAAATTTACAAGGACACTGTAACAAGTTGTTTGTGTTGTGCCTGTGCTTTTTTATTTCCTTAACTCTCCTTTCTGACACTTCGGCAGGTCCCCAAAGAAGTATCTGCAGGTGAAGCCTTTGTGATTGAAATCATACTAACTTTTACTGTGGTTATGTGCATCTTCTCTGTAACTGATAAGCGCAGGAGAGAGGGCAGAAGTTCTGCAGCATTGTCTATCGGCCTGGCTGTCACTATGGCTCACCTTATTGGGGTGAGTCCCTTCATTTTATTCCTTACAAGTTGTTAAGCAGAAGGGTTCCCTTGTAGGAAGCACAGCGGAAGACATCTCCCTATTAAAGAAAGATGAAGGAAAGAGGGCAGGAAGAGTTAGGTAAGATTTTATGAGAATAAGGGGGAGGGGTCACTCTTTGTGTTGTCTTGTTTGTTTTTGTTTTTATAAACTGACAAACAAGTTGATTTGTTGATTTGTTTTTTAAGCAATGTTTACTTGAGGAGGCTGAGTGAAATGCTTTTGAAAGACTCTAGATCAGTTCAGATTCAAACTTGATGAAACAAAAAAATTGTAAAAACTAAACACCAAGGAAATTTGAGAAGCCACAGATGTTTTGACACAGCTGATAAAATTCCTCAGTATCAAAACAATTCAGTTCCCCCATGCAGAATAGATCTGCCTTAATATCGTTACTAAAGTGCAGAGATGAAACTCTGCCAACAGTAGTTAATTGTAGTTAATTGTATTTGGATTTATTTGCAGGACAGTCTTTTCCACCCATTTCCTAAGAGTTGGAATGTGTATCTAACCAAATAAACACATATGCTGGAGTGATAATTTTGTTTCCATCTTTCGTATTATATTTACAAATGTGTGACATTGTAATGCGTGCAATATTAAGGAAAGCATTAACAAGCAGGCCAAGTGAGGGCAGGATCTAATTTATATGTATGCATGCAAATTTAGAAATACTTTTGACATTTTCAATAGAATTTCAAAAGCACTCACATAATGTAGGTGATTGTGACCAGATGCCTCATGGATCTGCCCAGTCTGCTGTCTAGATGCTCCTATAAATAAATAACTTCGACTTCATAATGTATTGCCTTTAAACTGGATTTGGCATATATGGTAATCCTCTGCTCCCTTATATGAGATCCCTTCATACAGAGAGCTGTTTCCTATATAGGTGCATATGTGGCAACTTTGCATGTTTCTGATAGGGATCAACACAGCTTCCACTCTTGTACTGAAAGGAAGTAATGCTGGATGCCAAATATCAAGATCACCCCAAATTTATATCTACAGGGGAAAACTCAAGGAAGGGTCTGTAGATAACGTATATACAAATGTTGTTGCAATGGGCAACTAGAAATGGCAAATATCCCAACAGTGATATTTACCTAAATGAGGCAAAGAATCTCCACAAAGGAGGCAATAATAAATTATGCAGGATGGGGGATAAAGAAGGAGAAAAGGCCCCCATGAATAGAATACTTGAAGTCAAATCTTTTTTCAAGCTGAGCAACTTTGAGATATGTGGACTTCAGCTTCCAGAATTCTTAGCAAAGGAAGCAAGCTGAGGAATTCTGGGAGTTGAAGTACAGGTATTGGGAAACATTACTTTAATTTCCTGACAGAAGACTATCATCAATCTAAACTAATGCCTTTTCTTCCTTTAACAGATTTATTATACTGGCTGCTCCATAAATCCAGCAAGATCCTTTGCCCCTGCTGTCATACTGGGAAAATTCAGTCCTTTTCACTGGGTAAGATTCTCCTTGTGGACTCTGTCAGCCCAGATCATCAATTGTTAGCCTAGATTACATAAACCTCCTTCACACCAAACTTCCTTCACTGATAAACCTTCATCCAAGCTCAGAGAGCACCAAGGACTTCATAAATATATTCTGCTTAGTAAACAGCCAAGTATTAGCTAAGCATGCAATCTGTTCTATAAGTAGAATATGAAAATCAGAGGAAGAACTGCAGCAATTGTCTTCAGAACATACTTTGCCATGAAGCATGTGGAGAGGAGATGAAACCATGGCACCTTGGTAGAAATCACTGGTTCTTCTCAGGTGCCAAAATATTTGGGTCAGATTTGCTTCTTGGTGGTTTGTCTAGCAACAGAACATCTAACCCAAGGTATACAAAGGATTCTAGCCTGAGGAAGCAATGTTTTTGTATTCTTCAAAGCTGCTTTTCATTTGCTTTTTTCTACAGATCTTCTGGATGGGACCTTTCGTAGGGGCTATCTTGGCTTCTGTAATTTACAACTACGTCCTATGTCCCCAGAGACTGAGCAGGGAGGAGAGGCTGGCTATTTTTAAAGGTTTCTGTGACTCTGAAGATAACCTGCAGCAGTCACCAGGAAATAGGGCTGACTCACGCTGGAACAGTGAGTGTGCATGAGTGATTATATCAAATTCTGTGTGAATGGCTTCACCACCCACCACCCATTCTTATTATGCAGAACACAGAGAAACAATGTCTTACCATTGCAAGAAAAAGAATAAATCAAGGTGTTCCTTAATTAAAGTCTAATCTAATGCCATGCCTACTTAGTCCACCACAAGCAGATATGGGATTTAACTCCAGGCCAAGGGTTTAAACCATGCTTGCAAGCTAGATTAATAAAAGGATGTGCCATGATTGCCTAATGCTCATAAATGTTATCTGTTTTATACAGATAGAGACCAGAGTTGATGCTTATGTGTATATGTATGAACATTGGCATTGCTTCTAGTTAAAATGGTTTATAGCTACTGCATCAGGGGGGGTTAGACTTTTTGGTTTCCTTGGCCTGCCAGCCAAGATATATTTATAGGCTGTGTAAACAGAGGGATAGAATCATGAAGTGTTGATACCACTTTATAATGCCTTGATAAGGCCACATTTGGAATACTGCATCCAGTTTTGATTGCCACGATATAAAAAAGATGTGGAGACCCTAGAAAAAGTGCAGAGAAGAGCAACAAAGATGATTAGGGGACTGGAGGCTAAAACATGAAGAACGGTTGCAGGAACTGGGTATGTCTAGTTTAATGAAAAGAACAACTAGAGGAGACATGATAGCAGTGTTCCAATATCTCAGGGGCTGCCATAAAGAAGAGGGAGTCAAGCTATTCTCCAAAGCACCTGAGGATAGGACAAGAAGCAATGGGTGGAAACTAATCAAGGAGAAAAGCAACAGAAAAGTAAGGAGAAATTTCCTGACACTTAGAACAATTAATCAGTGGCACAACTTGCCTCCAGAAGTTGTGAATGCTCCAAAACTGGAAGTTTTAAAGAAGATATTGGATAACCACTTGTCTGAAGTGGTGTAGGTTTCCTGCCTAGCCCGGGGGTGAACTAGAAGACCTTCAGGGTCCCTTCCAAATCTGTTATTCTTTTTTTGTTCAGAGTCAATCATTTCCCTGCATCCATGAAGTAGTCCTACTTGTTAATATAACTGATCAATAACATCTGCATCTACCTACCTTCTTATCTAAAATTTGCCAGCTGCTTAGGCTAACCTAACCAGCCCAATGAGTTCATGGCTGTCCATTTAGGTGGACACTAGCTGCCCCAATGGAACGAACCAACATATAGGCAATATATAGAAATCAAGCCTTGTATTTATGCCAGGTCTTAAAACTTAGCCCTTTTCCTCTCATCCTTTTGACTCTATGGACTTTGAGACATACTTTTCCCTGCCTTGAGAGTCAAAGACTTCAGCTCAATGTTTACGGTTATGTCTGACTTGGTTCCTACCTTGTCGGGTCGAACACTGATAGACATTCCTCTCAGGTACTTTTGAAAAACAGTAGTGTGTCCGTAATTGTGCTTCCTGGGACCCTTTAAATTGACTCTGTTGGCTTCTCAAATTGGGAGCATCTGTTCACCTCAGAGAGCAAAACATCAGATCAGCCCTGCCTTCTACAGGTAGTCCTTGACTTACAACTACAATTGAGCCCAAAATTTCTGTTGCTGAGAAATTTTTAAGTGAATTTTGCCCCGTTTTACGACTTTTCTTACCACAGGTTACCACAGGTTGTTAAGTGAATCACTGCAGTTATTAAGTTAGTAACACGGGTGTTATGTAAATCTGGCTTCCCCATTGATTGTGTTTGTCAGAAGGTCGCAAAAGGGGTTCATGTGACTCTCTTGTTGTTTGTACAACTCTTTGCAAATGAGTGTGGTAACTGGCAAATTATGTTGTGTGGTTCTTAGTCTTGATTGGCCATGAAAGATCATGAGAATACAGTTTTGGGGCTCTCTAAAATGTGACTGTCTCGTTTGTGTGCCAGTGGTGGGTTGCCCCCGGTTTGGTCTGGTTCTATAGAACTGATAGTAAAACCAGCAGGAGGCTCTGCCCCCCCGGCACGACATCATCATGGGTGATCTGCGCATGTGGAGAAGCGTGCACGCTCTCCTGTTGTGAACCGGTAGCAAAGATAAGTAGAACCCACCCCTGGTATGTGCGTGTGCATTTGGGCCAGTAATATCTATATTGTACTATGGTTAGCTCTACTACTAATTAACCCTCTGCCAATTTCAGATCCCTCTGGTCAGGAGAACCATCCCATGAACTATACGTCACACATGTAACTTGGAAAGCTTCGTGGTGTGATACTTACCTTACCACCCTGAATAGTGATGTCCGTCAAGCCTCATATTCCTGAAAAGCCCCTGTGACAATATTCTGATCAAGGACTTGGCACTGTACTGGAAAGGAAGCAAAGATAGGTTCACGCTGTGAAGGAGAAGGCCACGTCCATCTCAAAGTCACCATATCCTCTCTCTGAGCCCCATTACCTCATCAGCATTTCCACTTCAAAACCGTGGCTCAAATTCTTCTCTGGATTGTGGAATTAATCAGGCATCAGTTGTGGGGTATGTAATATAGAAAGTTAATGGTGTACTAGATGTACTTTATCTTAAATAATATTGTTGTTAGTAACCCAGAAAGTGATCTTTTTATCCATTAAAAATAAATGAGTGGAAATGAGTATTGTTATATAAATATATATATGTATATCATATTGAGAGTCTTTTTGAAAGAAAACATTGGCTGATAATACAAATAAAATGTTATTACAATCCTCATGTTTGGTGAATGTTTATCTTTATGGTGAATCTTTATGTCTTGGATAGTTTAGGAATCATTTTCTTGCTCATTTAAAGAATTTATATGCCATTTCTGTGTTTTTACAAATTCAACAAAAAAAAATATAGAAGCAATGAAAAAACCAAACAAAATTGCAAACACACAAACAGAGAGAGAGAGAGACAGAGACAGAGAGAGAAAGAGAGAAAGAGAGAGAGAAAGAGGGAGACCAATGGCCTATCTATTCCAACAGTTTATTTTCTCTCAGTAGCCATTTATTCCTAATGTTACCAATGTACAGGTAAAGATAAAGTTTTCTCCTGTCCAGCTGTGTCCAACTGTAGGATACTGTGCTCATCTCTGTTTCTTAGCTGAGGGAGCCAGTGTTGTCTGAAGATACTTCCATAGTCATGTGACCAGCATAACTATATGCTGAGGCACACAGAATGCTCTTACCTTCCCACTGAAGTGGTACCTATTTATCTACTAACATTTGCATGTTTTCGAACTTCAAGTTTGCAAGAGCTGGGGCAAGTAACAGGGGCTCACCCCAACACACAGCGCTCAGGTCTCAAACACAGGATGTAAGCTTTCCAACTGACAAGCTCAGGAAAAGTTTACAGTCATTGAACCAGTTCAGTCTGAGAGAAATAATTGCTAAAAACCACCAGTGTCTGTATTCAGGACATCCCCTCTCAGAGGGGAGATGTGCCTGTTTTGGTTTGGGGGATCACATCAGGCAGGAACTTGGGTGTAATAGGCATTGTCATTTGGTATATACTACTGATGTTCAGAGGCACTGCATCACAGAAAATTGGATATGAGACCCTGTTTCTTAGGTTGGGCTCTAGGGACCTGTTAAGATAGTTACTGCTATACCACCACCACGCCCCCATTGCATTACAGTCTACCTACCTGAGCATCTTGACATAGCTAGATTGGCAATAGAATTTCTCAGGTATATTGTTTGAGGTACAGTCATTCAATCTGCCTTATCTGGGAATGGAGTTGAGGTAGCTTGGAATTTCATGGCCACTATGTCAACCTTAGGTCTGATCCAGGTTATTGAGGACTCATCATATAACGTTGGTCAATGCCTGATCTGTTTTCCTTGTTTGGGCATTGGCAGTAGCATCTGAAATTGAGGGAGATCACCCTTTTTCCCATGGCCAGTGTCTGATTTCCACTTGAGATGCCTAAGGAAGAGTTCTAGAAAAAGCTTGGGATGTCCCTGAAGGTCTGCTGCAAAGTTCAACTAAGACCTTAGTTATCACATGGAATGAAAGGGTGGCTGCGGTCTTGATTGCACTAGGCTGACTGTCCTCTCATGGACACTGGGGCTTCCTTCAGCTTAAAAAGAAGCTGAAGGAGATAAAGTAGTAGAAGAAATGCCTGTCATTGATGGACCATGAGAAGTAAACCCAACTAAGGACAAGCTAGAGCTGCTATTAAGGTCTACTGAAAAGTAGTAAGGGCAGTATTTATCTTATGATGTCCATAGTTAGTCATCTAATACTGTATTTCCTGCACTCTCCAGTAGCCCTTTTAAAATATATCTGTCTCTTATTTGTAAAGGTGGAATCAAAATTTCACCTGCAATTCCACTGAGAAGGAATATGTTATACCTCTGTTGGCTAAAGGTGCTTGGATTCATTTCAAGCTATACTTCAGTCCTGAGGTCCCAGGAAGATGACTGAGACCCAGTGTGGTTAGGTTATCTGAGATGAGTTTGTTAGTCCTGGTGAAGCATACAATGTTCTTGACCACCTGTATTTTAGATCCAATTTAGTGAAATATATGTGATTGGGTCCTGGTGACAGTAGATTCATCCTTGAGGAGTAGGTGGTTCTGCCATCTCTTAAAGAGGTACCAATTCTCCTCCCAAAGAAGGAGACCTGACTCTGGACAATTTTCATCCTTGTCTCCAACCTTCCTTTTTTAGAACAGGTGGGGAAATAATCGCATTGCAGCTTCAGAGAATCCTGAAACAAATTAACTTGAACCCTTTCGGTCTGGTTTCAGCTGGAGAACAAGTATATTAGTTTCCTGGTGAAAATTAACAGTGCTGGTCTTTGCTTATATTCCCTTTCTGGCAGGGATGTCCAATGTTGGCAACACTGAAATGGTGGACTTCAACTCCCAGAATTTTGGGAGTTGAAGTCCACAAATCTTAAATTTGTCAAGGTTGGATGCCCCTGCTTTATGGTCTTCACTGTTTGCCAAACTATTTGCTCCACATGAAACATACCCGCTAATATTAAGAACAGAACTGAGCACATTTTGTCAATATGCCATGTGCACAATCAGAACCCACATTTACCACAGGCATGCTCACGGTATTCTGTGCAAGCTGGGATTCATTATCTACCTATGCTCCTCTCACTTCTTAATGAGAAAGTCCCATTTGGCTATGTGGGGATTAATAAAGAAATTTAGGATTGCCATGCTCGGCTGCACTGCCATATACCTCAGCGTTCAGAATGGGATGTTCTCTGGGTAAACATATATGAAAATTGCGTTTGCAAGAGCAGAGAGGCAGAGCACCAGATTTTGGAGTGCAATTTTCATGATCCTTTAATGGGAGTTGAGGTCCAAAGCTCCGGAGGATAGAAGGTTGCCTATCCTTGGTGTTGTTACAACTGGGGGACCATATCATAGAAAGCAATATTGCAGGGTACCTTTTCTACCTCATATTGTCTTGCACATATGACAATATTACAGCAGGGGTGGGTTCTACTTACCTTTACTATCAGTTTGCAAGCTTTTGTGCATGCACAGATCACCGATGATGACATCCGGGGCAGTGGGCGGGGCCTCTCACCGGTTTTACTACCGGTTCTTGTGAACTGGTCCGAACCAGGGGCAACCACTATTGTATTAGAGGATCCTTTCTTTAAAAAAGTGACAATATATTTGACCAGGGATCCAATCAGCATTGTCTATTTTCAGCAACCTCTGCATTTTTCATCAGCATGGTATCCTCCAAATATTGTAGAGCCACCACTACTTGAATTCTCATTGCAGCCATACGTTTAAGAACAATAAAAAGTTATGAACATAATGCAAAAGAATACAAAACAACGATAACAATATTACTACCAAAAATCAAAGGTATAGTATTCTAAAAATAATACAATATCAAGATGATTTCAGGAACATAACATAAAACAAACCAGACTGTAATACCTTACCAGCCAGAAATTAGACTAAGCTTTAAACTTTTTTCAAGAAGGTTTTTTTATAAGCGTTTTAAAAAAATACTTCCTTTTAAGTCTGCTTTTGACACTGATTTGAAAATGCTTTCTTATTCAGGTATGTTCTCTCTGTTGCTCCCACGTTTCGTTGATTGTTAATTGCCATAAGTGATTTATGTAGTAACTAATTCTGAATGGTTAATTAGAATCAAGTTGACATCTCATTTATTGCACATTTCCTGATTTCCTAGCTTTGTTTATGTGAATAAATTAAAGAAAAGAGGACATGAATCCATTTGATCTAAATTCTTCCATGCATATGCACAGTTCACACTTCCTGCGCCAACATGCAACAAAGATGATCTTAAATTAATATAGGACTATCAAATCTGGGTTGCAAAAGTCCAGATGCCCATTAGATGGCAACAAAAATTCCTTTTTTAAATTTGTTATTAATCACTGCTTGCCTGGAATCTTGTGGCCATTTAAATGCTGAAGAGTTATGATATAATTTTCAATGTCACAATCCCCTTTATGGGTTGCATATATTAACCGAGGCTTTACAGTGGTCTTGACAGGGACACAAAAATTGTTACTTTCACTGCAAGAGACAGAAACATGTGATTGATTCATGCTTTAGTTTATAAAATTGAGCCAGCGTAATAGAATTCTTTATTGGCCAAGTGTGATTGGACAAACAAGGAATTTGTCTTGGTGCATACGCTCTCAGTGTACATAAAAGAAAAGATACGTTCATCAAGAATCATAAGGTACAACACTTAATAATAGTTATAGGGTACAAATAAGCAATCAGGAAACAATATCAATATAAATTGTAAGGCTACAAGCCACAAAGTTACAGTCATAAATGGAAGGAGATGGGTGGTGGGAATGATGAGAAGATTAATAGTAGTGCAGCCTTAGTGAATAGTTTGACAGTGTTGAGGGAATTATTTGTTTAGCAGAGTGATGGCATTCAGAAAAAAACTGTTCTTGTGTCTAGTTGTTCTGGTGTGCAGTGCTCTATAGCATCATTTTGAGGGTAGGAGTTGAAACAGTTTATGTCCAAGATGTGAGGGATCTGTAAATATTTTCACAGCCCTCTTTTTGATTCGTGCAGTATACAGGTCCTCAATGGAAGGCACGTTGGTAGCAATTGTTTTTTCTGCAGTTCTAATTATCCACTGAAGTCTGTGTCTGTCTTGTTGGGTTGCAGAACCAAACCAGACAGTTATAGAGGTGCAGATGACAGACTCAATAATTCCTCTGTAGAACTGAATCAGCAGCTCCTTGGGCAGTTTGAGCTTTCTGAGTTGCCACAGAAATACTTGCTATCCAGCTCCTATCCCATTCCCATAACAGTCTTCTGACTTGCTAGCAAATACTGTGTTTCCCCAAAAATAAGGCAGGGTCTTATTTTCTTTTGGGCCACAAAATAAGCACTAGGGCTTATTTTTGGCGGGTGTCTTATTTTTTTCCTGTGTACAGGAGGCCCACTTCTTCTGCTAGTTTGTGGCAGGGCAGGAGGCTGTGCAGCGTGTCAGTGTTGCCACCATAAGGCATAGGGGGTGGAGCTAGCCCAAACACTCCACACTGGCTTACCTCAGGGCCCCCACAGCCAGACCACATATGCCCCAACACCTATCTCGCTTTGCAACAGCAGTGACTCCAGCAGCCCCATCCAGCAGGACTCCACATGGCCACTGGCCCACTTCTGCTTGCTTGTGGCCACCACAAAGCAGGAGGCCGAATGACATGCTAGTGCATGAGGTAAAGTAGGGGGTGGAGCTGCCCCATGCTCCCTGGACCAGCTTGCATCAGGGCCCCTCCAACGAGACCTCCACACCTGCCTTGCCTCGTGGCCGCAGCACCAGCACATCACTCAGCATCCTGCTCCGTTATGGTTGCAAGCAAACAAAAGAAGTGGGCTGGCAGCCACACGGACTCCTGCTGCACATGGCTGCTGGAACTGCCACCGCAAGGCAGGTGTCGGGGCATGGATGGTCTGGCTGCAGGGGCCCTGATGTAAGCAGGTGCAGGGTGCATGGGGAAGTGCCACCACCCCTTGCCTCATGGCCGTAGCACCGCAAGCAACCAGACGGAATGGGTGGCTGTCTGGCTGTGCAGGCTCTTAAGTGGGTTTATTTTGGGGGGTAGGGCTTATATTAGGTGCATGCATAAAAACATGCTAGGGCTTATTTTTTGGATAGGTCTTATTTTTGGGTAAATGGGCTAGAAGAACCTATCATTGCTTGAAGGGGAGAAAAACACTCGACACCTGACATGCTTTAATGATTATGTTAAATTAATTAAATGAAATGCATAAATAGACCTGACAAACATTTGAATGGGATGATATAAGGCTCCTGCCTTGAGCAAGGGGTTGGATTAGTAGACCTCCAAGGTCCCTTGCAACCTTATGATTCTATGTTCTCATTCCAAGGATTTTCATCAATCTTCACTTGCAAAGCCAGGTGTTGTAGAAGATTCTTTGCCCCTCTCCCATTGCTCTCCTTCTTGCCACATTCTTGGCTGAAATAGGAAAGCCAACTGGGTACCCCTATACACAGTCCCCAAATGTGACAAGGTGCCTTCTTTCCCTTTGCAGCTCTCCCAACCACAGATACAAGGATATGTATGTATGTATGTATCTATCTATCTATGTATGTATGTATGTATGTATGTACCGTGTTTCCCTGAAAATAAGACCATGTCTTATATTTCTTTGAACCCCAAAATAAGTGCTTGGCCTTATTTTTGGGGAGGTCTTATTATTTGGGGGCTGGTGGAGCAAGATGGGGCTCCCCATCTTATCTGATTTCCAGCTTTGTGTTTAAATATTTTCAGGGAGGGCTTATTTTCGGGGGAAGACTTATTTTAGCGCATGCACTCAAAAGCCCGATTGGGCTTATTATCAGGGGATGTCTTATTTTCGGGGAAACAGGGTATGTATACACACACACACACACACACACACACACACACCACAGGATGCTCTCACTTCACTCTGGCCCAGGAGAAACAAGGGCTATAGAGTTCAAACCTGACTTTTTGGTACCATCTAACATCAGCTAGCAATCATAGTCCTAGTTGAACTATGGATCCAGGGACAGTAGGCATGTCCTAGTCAGGTAATAAAATGCCTGCAAGCACCAGGGATTTCATAGCAAGCTCTAAAAGATATATGAAAGGGAAAGAGTTTGTGTAAAGTGACTCTCTTAGAAAGAGTGTATACAAAATGTGCAGATTTTTTTTTATAGCTGGTCACGCAGCCAGACATTTAGACTGGATTTTATCCAGCTAATGTGTCCTTCCTAAGAACCTGGGATAGGCAGATGTTGTTTGAGGGTATTAAAGGTATCATTGCCGGGTGTAAGCTGTTCCAAGTAAAGTTATCTTTTGCAATTGACTGGTGCTGATTTTGTCAATGTCGAGGGTGTGAAGTGGTACTCCAGTTGTTTTGGCTTTGCGCTCAAGCTGCTTATTACTATTGCTACTATGTTTGCTTTCTTTTGCCACAGCTATTATTTTACCGGATTATGGGCAGCTGAATATAACAATGCATTAAAACTAAACTAAATTAAAATAAATATATATATTAGGGGTTTGTGGATACAAAACATTATTTTCCCATGAAACTCAGAAATTGGAGAGGATATCTCTCTCTCTCTCTCTCCCTCTCTCTCTCTCTCTCTCTCTCTCTCTCTCTCTCTCTCCCTCCCTCCCTCCCTCCCTCCCTCCCTCTCTCCCCCTCTCTCCCTCTCTCTCTGTCTCTCTCCCCCTGGAGGCCATCTTCTCTTTGGATGTTCAGGGCTACCACATTTAGTGCACAGGCCTGCTATGGGAAAATGGGAGGGGGGTTGCATGGAGTCGGTACAGCTATATAGCCACAACAACATTCTTTTCTCTGGGTGTCAAGGACGTTCAGCCTGCACCTGAAGAGGCGTGACTGGGAAACATCTCCAGTTGGGACGGTGGATTGATTGGACCATGTGATGGACATGTGGGTGCAGGTGAAGGGACTTTGACTTTCCTTTGGGTGGGGAAAACCTGGGGCCCTTTCAGATTCAGATTCCCAGATGTGCCAGTATTACATCTCTAATAAAATGGAACTTTGAGGGAATGCCTGCCTCGGAGTCTTACTTGGTTGGGGGTTTTACTTGGAGCCCTGATACGCCCTCATTCCCTCACTCTCTCGCTCTCTCTTTTTTCTTTCTACAAAATATGAGAATATGAATCTAATATATTTATAATAAAAAATACCAGAAACTGAAGCTGAAATTAGTCGATTTGATATCTGTAGGCAGAAATGTTCTTCATGCCACCCCCAATAGTCAAAATTAACATAGTTTTAAAAAAAAACCCCTCTCTTATTTTATTTTGCTTCAAGGCTATAATAGATTTCAGAATTGGATTGGATTGATTTCAGAATTGGTATATAAATCTAATAAAAGATTAAAGATAAAGATAAAGAATTGCTCCTCTGAACTCCAGCTCTTTTGGACCTTGTCCTAATTTCTTGGTTTGATCCTCTTTTTTTCTTTCTTTTCTACTTTCACTGAATTTATTTTATAGTACTATTTCTGCAACTTGTCAAATACAGTTGTCTTTTTCCAGCTGATTCCAGCCCTTTTAGGCTCTTTGTGTCCTATCAATATCTCTCTATTTACTCACCCAGTTGTGAAATGTAAAATTTGTTGCTACCAGTTCTGTGGCCGTGGCTTGGTGGTGGTGGGGTGACATGTGAGTGGGTGAGCATGGCCATCTCTTTTTTTACTTTTTTAAAACATTTTTTACTACCTATTCGCCCAAACAGGTAGTAAAAAATGCTTTTAAAAAGTTTTTAAAAAGGTACCGACGATCGCGCAGCACAGCTGATTTAAAGCATTTTTTTACTACTACTACTAAAGCATTTTTTCGCCCGAAACGAAGCAAACCAATAGCATTTCACCCCTGATCTCACCCTATTCTCTCTTCCTCTTTGCATACTGCTGACTCCCATCTGATGGAAAAGCCTTGCCACGCCCCTCAGCATAAAACCATCATCTCTTTTTTATATGTAAACAATGCCTGAGAATCTTTCCTGCTTATCAGAAATCACCAATTCAACCAGAAATGCTTTTCAATCAGCAACAACAACACCAAAATGATCATACAAATCACTTCTGTCTGTAACTTGAAGAGCTGCAGACAGTCAAAGTAAATTGTATTGAGTGGGGTTGATGGATATATTCGAGCTGAGTTGAGGAATAAGTTAGAGCTCAACTGAAATTTCTCAGATTTTTTTTTTTAAAAGATATATGAGATTCTCATCTTCTAATGCCACTCCTATAGATTTTTCTCCAATTGTTCCCCACATTTTTTGCCAATTTCATTTCAAGACTTTATAAAAATAGTTAAATGACATCAAGGCCCAACATCCTGGATTAAGTTTATTCCTTGATTTATTCAGAAATTATGGCTGTTGGGCTTGCTAACAATTTTCAGTTGTTGATGAAATTTGCAGTATAAGTGATTTTTGCTCTAGCTTGTGGGGTGCAATTCTACTTCATTTGTTGATGATTTCAAGAATCTGACAAATTCTACGTATTGCTAAAACACCCTACTTAAAAATAGACTGCAATATGACGCCAAGTGTGCAATCACAATATAAAACAGCAGCCCCATATAGAATTTCCTTTCACCATATTGCATCACCCTAGAAACTGTTATATTGCCGTGTTACATAATATCAGGCATTGCCCACCGTATTCTACCTCATTAGCTATTTCATATTTGTTGCCATATGTCACATTCCCAGCCTCGCACTCCACGATCAGAAATAAGTAGAATGAATCTACAATCCAATATTTGCTTTCGGCTTTGATCCACCTTTCATAATAAGTCCAAAGGACTGTTAAGGCAGGTCTGGAGGGAACCACCCATTAATGCTAAGCTTCAAAGCAAACTTTTTCAAAGCTATCACTGAATCCTGGCAGCTTAATTCTGCCAGAGATTAAGCTACCATGTAGCCTATATACTGATTTTGGTAGCATGCCTTTTACGTATTTACTTTAACTGTGACCCGGACATCCTCATACTGAATGGGTCAATTGTGTGAAAGTAGGGAAATTGTTCCTGTTTAATCACACCGCTTAATCATATCAGACTCTGGACTCAGAAAAATTGTGAAATCTCCACTTGGATGAGAACTTACTTTACGGTTCAGATTGGTATGTCTCTCCTTCCATCTGAGTCAGGGGGGCTAATGTGACATTAACTCCTGTTGTTCATATACCGTAGAAATAGATGGATCCCCAAGATACGTCAAAAGAAAAACCATACCATTTAATCACAGGGGATTAAGTGGCATTAGCTGGCATGAGAGATGGGCCTGATATAATGCATAGCCAACTATGAGCTCTTTGTTCTGCTAGTTAAACATGCTGTCAAGTTCAGACTCAAGGATTTCTATATCACATTGAGAAATTCTTCTCATACTTTCAGCTAGGAAAAATGTCACAGAGATCTTTTTGAAACTGTGGAGGGCTTAGGTGGACCAAGAGCCTAACAGTGTAAAGTAGGCATGCATAAATTGCACCACACCCAAAATTCATGGGAATGCTCTCCAGAGCACTCCCAAAGTGATTGGCAGTCATTTTTCATCTGCCAGAAGAGACAAGTTGCATGGTAATAATACACCTCATTCTTTGAATTTGAATTTTAATTAAAATTAAATTAACTCAAATCAAACTGAGGACTGCCCAGATTGCCAGGACAATTCTGTGGTGTGGTGGTTACTTGTGTTGGCAAGCTTAGTCCAAAAAGAATTTCATCCTTCTGATAGCAGGCAACTTATTATCTGGAGTTAATAGGAGAAAGCTTTGCCTAACAAATAGACAAAAAGTTACAGTGACAGAGAATTTAGCACTTTCCTAAATTGCTCATATTGGCCTTTTAAAAAATTAATTTTTTAAAAAAAGTCTATTTTTTTTATTTTTCTCTGTCACCTGTGTGGTGGCTCAGTGACTTAATGAGACTGGAAATGGTCTTTGCTCCAGTGGTTCAAGTCCTAGCACTGTGGGATGGGGTGAGCTCCCGTCACTCACCTCAGTTTTTGCCCACCTAGCAGTTTGAAAGTAGACATGAGAAACATGAGTAGATAAATAGATGCCAGTTCAAAAGGAAACTGAGCTAGCATTTCATGAGAACAGTCAGAACGCTGCTGGCACTGGACCTTTCCAGATCCGACACCCGTTTGTGAGATGACTTTGATGGGAGGGAGAAGGTCCTGGGTTATGCTGCAGGATGCCCTTTGTCTTTCTTTCTGGTGTGCAGATACAGTTAAACTTTTGTTTGGCAAGAGAAGTAGAGGGAATGGATGGGCAAGTCGGCTGATTGGGCACCCAATCTAGTTTCACTGCCCCAAAGTCTCCTCCTAGCGCTGTGTCCTTTTTCCTCTGCTGACCGGAAGTCCAGTTCCCCCATCATAGTCTTCTCCTAGCGCTGCATCCTTTGTCCTCTACCAGTCCTAGCCGAAAGCCCTATCAATTGTGGAGCTGACCAGCAACAGGTAGCCGCAGCAGAGGGATGAAAGAGCCACATGCGGCTCCAGAGCAGCAGGTTGCTGACCCCTGTGTTATACTTTTTTTCCAAATGTGATTACTACAACATGAAGCTAAAACAACTATAGCCTGTTCAGGAGGGCTATAGTTTTATTCAAATTTCACTCTAGAAGAAGGCAAAATGTCAAAGTCCTTCTGTATCTTTACCAAGAAAACAACATGAATCTGTGTCCATGTATTTTCCAAGAATTCAGTTCATTTCAAAGGGAACTTTTATTCGCCTCAAAATATATTTCTCTGAAAACAGCAGGTCACAAACATTTCATTTTTGGTAAGCTTCCCTGAATTCAGTTATTTAATACTTTAAAACAAGCCTTTCCCAATATGATTCTTGGATACTGTTGGCCTTACAACTGCATAGTCATTATCATTATATATATATATATATATATATATATATATATATATATATATATATATATATATATATATAGGCTAATAAAAATGGGAATTAAATAAACCTGTAACAGCATCTGATGATCCAAAGTTGAGGAAAGCTGTTTTAATACTACAAATGCACATCCAATAATCCCAGCTATAAGGCTTAGAGGAATTCATCTCAGAGTATGTTTTTCCCACATTTTTCACTGTACTTTGATACCAGGAAATACTAAAAACCAGTACAAAGGACAGATAGACTAATCAACTAACCAAACTGGTTTGTGGATGAAGACGTTTAAATCCTGAATAGACATCAAGTTATTTGAGATGCCAAGGAGAGGCACATGCTGTTAACAAATGAAAGACCTCCTCAAAGAGAGCCAAGGTAGCCTTATTCTGACTCAGGGTTGAAAAATTCGCATGACTGTGGTCTCAGGTGTGAGATTAGGGAAACACGGATGGATAGAGATGGGGCCCCATGAAGCAGAATACAAAAGGGAAGGGGAAGCAGCACCAGGAAAGTCGGAGGGGGTTCAAGATTCTACTCCCCCATTTGTCAATCCATAGCCTTCCCATAGGCAGAATCAAACATTGGGACTGCCTTCTATCCCAGCCAGGTGAGTAATCCAATTCTTTCCCATGATTTATTTTTCAACACACTCTGCTTCACAAAATAGAAGCCATAAGTTTCTGCCTTCTTTGCATACTTCATATCCTCCTTTGATTGAATATTCTCCTGCCTCCATCTCAATCAGTTGCTTATTTTATGGAACCCACCTTAGACCAATGGTGGATTCCTCCTGGTTTGGCCCGGTTCCACTGAGCCGGTAGCGGTGATGATATGACATCACTGAATCAGTTCTCCCCCCCCCGCACCCCCGCACCCCACGTTATTCTTACCTTTTATTTGGTCCCACCCCCAATCTATTGCTGCCTCCTGACTCCCAGCTGATCGGCTAGAAGGAAAAAAACTGTTTAAAGTCTTGCCGCAGAGCTTCAAAGGGCCGCCCTACAGCTGATCAGTGTTAAAAGGCAGTGTGGTGATAGACCGGTGCCTCCAAAAACAAATGAGTAGATCGGTGCCTGCAAAAACAAATGGATAGGCCAGTGCCTCCAAAAAGAAATGAGTAGACCAGTGCCTGCAAAAATAAAGGGATAGACCAGTGTCTCCAAAAAACAAATGAGTAGACTGGTATAGCTCTGCAAGCAGTTAAAAGCTTGGTAGACCAGTACCTCTGCTAAATCCTAAAGAATTGTCACATGACCATCAAGCCACGCCCACAAAATAAGCCACGCCCACAGAACCGGTAATAAAAAATTTTAGAACACACCCCTGCCTTAGACATTCCCACCCACTAATCTTCCACCAGCCAGTCTCCCACTCCCAGTTAACAAGTGCCGAATAGCCTCAAACATCATTGAAACTATTGATTACTCCATCATGTAAGATCAGGAAAGTGTTACCTGACAGGATTGGTTACCGTAGAGAAGGACATGACAGGATTGGTTACTATAGAGAAGGACATGACAGGATTGGTTACTTCCCTTTCCAAAGAGAAAACATTAGAAAAATATTCCTGAATGGCTGGTGCCATTTACCATAACTAAGAAAACAATCCATTCATCAACCCGATCCCTGTTTGTATAGATCCCAAAACACTCAGAAAGCAAAGTGTAAATTGGGGGGTGGGGGGTGTTACATTTATAATAAATTAGTCTACAGCCTCAGTGTCTGTTTTCTTCAAGAATGATAACATGATGAACACAAGAAACTAATCCACATTTTCTTGTTGGTTACCAGATTTGCTGCAGCAGAACATGGAAGTACAGTAGCTTTAATTTGGCTGAATGGTATTTAAAAGTATTGGATATAGCACTGGCTGAAAAATGAACACAGCAAAAAAAAAAAGTCTTGAAGAAGCTTTTAATTAAAAGTTATTTTATTCTTCTAGTCTCGGTTTTTATTCTTTCCAGCTCAACAGTATGCTAGAAACCAATTAGTTATAGGGATTCAAGTCTGGTTTTCTATCTGCTTATCTGTCAGTAGCACTCTTGGAAAACAGAATAGGACCAGATTTGGTGTGTGGGGAGATACTGGCCAAAGAAAGATCAAGCTTGAAAATCAGACTAAAGGGAAAGGGAAAGGGAAAGGTTCCCCTCGCACATATGTGCTAGTTGTTCCCGACTCTAAGGGGTGGTGCTCATCTCCATTTCAAAGCCAAAGAGCCAGCGCTGTCCGAAGATGTCTCCGTGGTCATGTGGCTGGCATGACTAAATGCCAAAAATGCATGGAATGATGTTACCCTCCCACCAAAGATGGTCACTATTTTTCTACTCGCATTTTTTATGTGCTTTCGAACTACTAGGTTGGCAAAAGCTGGGACAAGTAACCGGAGCTCATCCCGTTACAAGGAACTAGGGATTCGAACCACTGAACTGCCGACCTTCCGGTCGACAAGCTCAGCGTCTTAGACACTGAGCCACCACATCCCTAGATCAGACTAAAAGTTATGAAGGTACAACAAATCCAGAAAAAAAAAAGTATCACCCAATGAATTATATGAGAAAGGGGCTTGATATCATCTTAGCAAGATAGTCCCCCTGGATAGACTAATTCTACTTTATTGTATGGTTATATTAACAGGGTTTTGCAAGTCTGAAAGTACTTCTCTCCC
The DNA here is from genome assembly GCA_030761175.1 of Masticophis lateralis. Lineage (NCBI taxonomy): Eukaryota > Metazoa > Chordata > Lepidosauria > Squamata > Colubridae > Masticophis > Masticophis lateralis. Next base: position 144,735,955 of record JAUDYJ010000002.1, read on the forward strand.
CCACCATGCCTTTACAGCCAAAGAAAATATGGAAATTGTAATTCTGAGATTACATGGTAGGACATCTGTGAGTCAGAATGATGCCACCAAAAATGAAAGCACCAAAAAAAAAAAAAAAGCTGACCGGATAGGATATTCGAGAGGCAATCAACCTAACAAGCAAACACAGAATAAAAAGTAAACTATTTTTCTTTTTTAAAAATCATGTCATTCCACTCCCTCCGCCACACCCCAGTAAATCCAATCTGCGTCATAACCACCCAGCAGGAATTTATAAAATGAGAGATGGCTTCAGCTAATATACAGACTTTTTTTTTAATATTTATGTTTACTTTTCCTGCTTAGCTTCAGAGGTCTAGTCTACTGTTGGATTGGAGAGACACCTTGTGGGAGAAAGAAAGCTGTCAGTTCCTCTACTAATATAACAGGTCTTACAATCATTCATTTAGCAACTGTTTGAAGTTACAGGGGCATTGCAAAAAGTGACTTTCACATTTACAAGTCTGGCAGCATTCCCAGAGTCACATAATCAAAATTCGGGCATTTGGCAACCAGCATGTATTTACGATGGTTGCAGTATCCCGGAATCATCTATTCACGAATTGCTACCTTCCCAGAAAGCTTCTGACAAGCAAAGTCAATGGGGGAAACCAGATTCACTTAATGACGCAACGATTCACCAAAAACCTGAGCCTGAATGGCGTAGGAGGCTAATGCCTCCTACTAAGGCAGCATTTAACATCCAGCTGCCTGCAATTACTGCGAGTTCAATTCTCACCAGGCCCAAGGTCGACTCAGCCTTCCATCCTTTCTAAGGTGGGTAAATTGAGGACCCAGTTTGTGGGGGAAATAAGCTGACTTTGTATAAATATACAAAAGTATGAAGGCTATTGCTTAACACATTGTAAGCCTCCCTGAGTCTCCGGAGAAGGGCGGCATATAAATCAATTTTTTTAAAAAAAACTGCAGTGATTTGCTTAACAACTGTGGCCAAAACAAGAAACAAAACAACACCATGGTAAAATTGGGCACATTAATAACTACCTTACTTAGCCGCAGAAATTCTGATGCCAATGATGGTCATAAGTTGAGGACTGCCTGTTATACAAAGAAACGGTTTGGACTGCTGGCTTTATCTGAGAAACACTGTTGATTTATTTGAACCTTTGGACTATTGATATAGGACCGTAGCCATATTGGTGAGCATGCAAGCATTGCCCTAGCTCAGCTCCAGCGCACGAGCCAACTGATTTTCGGGCCTTCCAGACCCACAGGAAGTTAGAAAACAGGCTGTTTCCGGCCTCCGGAGGGCCTCTGGGGAGGTGGAGAAGGCCATTTTCACCCTCCGCAGGCTCCTAGAAAGCCTCTGGAGCCTGGGAAGGGTGAAAAATGGGCCTTCCAGCCCCACTGTGCCATCATGTGTCAAAAGTGAGGGTCACATGAGGGAGTCGTGTGCGCATATTTGGGGAGAGCATTGAATTATGGGTGTGGGCATGCGTACATGTGACCCCCCCGCTCCCCCCGCTTTTGGCACGTGAAGGCAAAAAGGTTAGCCATCACCGATATAAGACCTTTCTCAACAGAGATGTATGTTTAATCCCCCTCCCCCACCGATTGTATCTCTTATTCTAAAGGGCATCAATTGGAATGGTGGTGTGAGAGGACATAGTGCCTGCAAAATGGCGAACACCTGGGCTGCTGATACCCTGTCCCTTTAAGAACTCTCACTAGCCAGCCCAGCAACTGGTGTCTATAAAGCTGACCAAGGATTGGAGGGAGAATGAGAAGGAAGGTGGTTTGCATTTGTTTGGGAACCCGAAGCAGCCGAAGGCTAATTTACTTTATTTCACTATTCTCCAAAAATAGGGCACACAAAGAGAAGATGTGGAAGAACAGAAGTTGTGGTAGAATAAGGGAAGAGGGAGCAAGTAAGTTGTGAGTACTAGCCTTTGGGTACTTGTGGGTGTGTTGTCCAGAGGCCAGGTGGGATTGTGTTGGCTACCTTGGAGTTTTGGACCCATTAACCTAGGTATACATAAAAGAACCACCTTAACAGGTTCAGAAAGGAAGGATGCAAAGCTGCAGTATAGGAAGTGGATTCAATTTGAACACATGACTATAGCACGTGTTGCCATTTTTCTTGTGTATGTACATTGTTCTCAAGTGGCATAGTCTTCCACAGAAACATAACAGTTTAAAAAGGATCCTGGGTTTTAAATTTTTTTAAATGATTTTGCAACACCGTTATCACCATAGTTTGTCCCTCCCTAACCTAAATTCCTTCCCTTTTATTGTCCATGTCCTGTTCTAATGGAGTAATTCCAAAACTAGTATATTGATCTATTGCAACAACTCACCCAGGCAGCCTTATTCAACCTTGGTATATTGTCGAGATGAATGAATTTCCATTGCCAACATTCTCAGCGTTGGTCATATTGTCTAAGAAATGTGGGAATTGAAGTTCCTGTATCTAGAGGAGTTTCCAAGCTAAGAAATTTTGACCATATTCTTCAGCATAGGATATGGTACTTCATCATCTGCAAGCTCTTAAAACTGGAAAGATCTGGAACTGAAATGAAGAACACTGAATGCAAAGTAGATATGCACTCAATATGGGGATAAAGTCTGAACTGGACCTTAACTAGAAGATCAAGAAGCAACAGCACCTGTCACTCAGCACCGTCACTCAATGGACTGAAGATCAGATTGAGCATATTGCCTGTAGAGGTGGACTTTGTATGGACCAATATAATGAAATATGGGACTCCCATAGAAAATACAAGAAGTTAATAAAATATATAGTTGTACAAATGCGTTAAAATATATATGTGCTTGAATAAAAATTGCATTAGATAACAATATATAGAATTGTAACTCTTTTACAGCTAAAATATGTATCATTTTTCTTTTCTTACATTTTTTCACATAAGGAACACTGTTTTTTCCCCCTTTGGCAATGTTTGTATTATATCTTTGAGTAGGGTTGTTGTTGTTTAAAAATCCATGGGGATAAAGAGAAAGAATCCTGCCCTAAATTCTATTTGGTGCAGATTTGGTCAGAGGATTTGTATTTTTTAATTTAGCAGAATATAAAAAGGCTCTGCAGGAATGGAGATCCTGCAGACATAGACACTTGTATATATATTTTAAAAGCACCAGTTTGGGATGTTATTGTATTTTTTTTTTTAAATTAATGTATTGATTTTTAGACCAGAGTTCCCCAACCTTTCTGGGTTGGTGGCCTGGAGCAGTGCAAAGGGGGGAGGGAGGGGATGGTTTTGTGAGAGGAGCAGGTGCAAGTGCATATGTGTGCATGCACACGAGCACCTGTTGCTCACACAAGTGGGACCGAGAGCACCCGCAACACTTGTGCGAGTGGGGCCCCAAGTGCCCATGACACTCATGCAAGTGGGGCCATGAGCCCCAGGGGTAGATTCTGCTTACCTTTACTACCGGTTCGCAATGGGATCGCTCGTGCATGCACTTTGCTTCTGCGCATGTGCAGAAACTTCTGTGCATACGCAGATTGCTTCTCATGACATCAGGGTCAGTGACCCTAACCTCCCGCCAGTTTTACTACCAGTTCTATAGAACCGGTCCGAACCGGGGGCAACCCACCACTGATGAGCCTCCATGACTCTTGCGCGAGTGGGGCTACGTGCAACATGCAAACATGTGCACTAGCCGACCACTCACATGACCCAGTTGCAAATAGGTCCAGTAGTGGGCCACAGACCACAGGTTGGGAACCCCTGTTTTAGACCATTTCAGTCATTAACTCTGACAGCTAAAAAATACATGTCCAAGGTCCAAATAAAAATATAATTAATATAAATAATAAAAACAAAATTCAGCATTAATTTAGAACTGGAACGGTATTTAAACAATTCCAAAGAGCTTTCAAAACGAATTGAAAAAAAATCTTCCAGAAGAGACCCATTTTATTCTGCTTATACATGGCAGCAGGGCTGGGGGATAAGATGACTATTCCTTATTTACATGGACGGGCAGGTGTTTATTGATTCACCCATCCCCAGTTGGGGGTAATTACTTCCCTGTTTCTTCTCCACATTTCTATTTTGCAAAAAAGTATAGTCAGTACAGAATTACTTATTAGCTTCTAATATTCTCTTCTCCAGATTTCTACTCTGAAAAAGTATAGTCTGTCCAGAATTACTTATTAGCTTCTAATATCTATTATGCCTAACATTTGATTTGCAAGAACCAAGTTATCACATTGCAACTTAATTTGACAGCAATCATAACAGAGGCACCCAATGATGCACTAAAATATTAGCTTAATAGGAAGTTCAGTTCATCAGAGGTTGCACTAATGAATCTGTATATGTGAAGGTCAGTTTACTTGTACCCTAGAAAGTGTCTAATTAGTAGGAGTCTCTTGTTCTCCAACAGATACTTTTCAAATGATTAGAACAAACTCAGTGGTGGAGAAAAGTCTGAAGTGAAAAATACAGACTATGAATATCAGTTGCATTCAGAACAGTGATGGGTTTCAAAAAATTTTACTACTGGTTCTGTGGGCATGGCTTGGTGGGCGTGGCACGGGAAGAATACTGTAAAATCTCCATTCCCTCCCCACTCCAGGGGAAGGTTACTGCAAAATCCCCATTCCCTCCCGATCATCTGGGACTTGGGAGGCAGAGAATAGATGGGGGCAGGGCCAGTCAGAGGTGGTATTTACCGGTTCTCCGAACTACTCAAAATTTCCACTACCAGTTCTTCAGAACCTGCTGAAACCCACCACTGATTCAGAATGAGAAGAGTTATCCCTGTTATAAGACCAGGACTGGTAAAATCCACATGGCAATAGCAATAGCAATAGCATTTAGACTTATATACCGCTTCATAGTGCTTTACAGCCCTCTCTAAGCAGTTTACAGAGTCAGCATATTGCCCACAATAATCTGGGTCCTCATTTGACCCACCTCGGAAGGATGGAAGGCTGAGTCAACCTTGAGCCTTGTGAGGTTTGAACTGCCAAATTGCAGGCAACCGGCAGTCAGCAGAAGTAACCTGCAGTACTGCATTCTAACCACTGCGTCACTGCAACTCTATGTCCAATCACAACTGTACAAGAAGCAAAGGAAGAAATTGCCATTCAAGTTTTAAGATTTTTTTGTTCAAAATTTTAGCGCTTTGTCTGTGGTTGCATAAAGATATTTGGGGCCAGAAAAATGATGGATAGAGCTGCATTTGAAGCAGGGATGGATTCTAAAAATTTTTTACTACCGGTTCCATGGGTGTGGCTTGATGGTCATGTGACAATTATTTAGGATTTAGCAGAGGTACTGGTCTACCAGGCTTTTAACTGCTTGCAGAGCTGTACCGATCTACCCATTTGTTTTTTGCAGACACTGGTCTACCCATTTATTTTTGCAGGCACTGATCTACTCATGTATTTTTGAAGGAATTGGTCTACTCATTTGTTTTCTTTTAACACTGATCAGCTGTAAGGCAGCCCTTTGAAGTTCTGCGGCAAGAGTTTAAACAGTTTTTTTCCCTCTAGCCATTGGCTGGGACTCAGGAGGCAGCAATAGATTGGGGGGTGGGGCCAAATAAAAGGTAAGAATAATGCGGGGGATGGGGGTGGGGGGTGGGGGCAGAACTGGTTTGGTGACATCATATTGTTGCCGCTACCGGCTCAGGAGAACCGGGCTGAACCAGGAGGAACCCACCACTGATTTGAAGAAGTAGGAGGTGAACCTATGCCTCATTAACTAGAAGATCAGTTGGCCTTTTTTTCCAGACAATATAAAGGCTATAAGTGGGGGAAATAATTCTGATGAAATTATTTTTCATGTTACTGTAACAATACCTGTTTTTACAACATAAGGTTTTAGGGATTAGAAGTTACTTCATCAAATGTATGCTGAATGACCCCTTTTATAGTTCATAGGAGTACAGGTAGTCCTGGACTTACAACCAAAATTGAGCCCCACATTTCTGTTGTTAAGTGAGACATTCTTAAGTGAGCTTTGCCCCATTTTACAACTTTTCTTGCCACATTTGTTAAGTGAATCTCTGCAGTTGTTAAGTTAGTAACACGGTGGTTAAGTGAATCTGGCTTCCCCATTGACTGTTTGACAGAAGGTCACAAAAAGCGGGATCCAGGGGATGACTTTGGGACACAGCAACAGTCCTAAATATGAACCAGTTGTCAGGCATCTGAATTTTGATCACCTGACCGCGGGGATGCTGCAAAGGTCGTAACTATGAAAAAATGGTTGTAAGTCACATTTTTCAGTGCTGTTGTAAGATTGAATGGTCACTAAATGAACTGGAGGACTACCTGTATATAGTTTAATAGAGCACAGGGTGAATATAAACAAATGGTGGAGCCCAACTATCTAACCGTTGCTTTTTAATGCATATATGTAAGATAGACTAAGGCAGGCCTATATTTTGTCTATGCTCAGTTTATATCTGAAGAGGGTAGACTTTTTAGCAGGACAATACAAAAAAACACATGGTGTTCTTTCTCCATCAATTGCTCAAGACATTTTGAAGGAGTTGGTTGGCTTCACCTTCTCTGTGGAACCACTAATAAAACTTTCTAGAAGAAGAAGAAAGCAAGGAAAGATCTGGTAATGATTCATAATTGACCTATCCAACCAAAATTTGGAACACTAATGACCTACCTGTCATCCCTTAACATTCTACTAACAAGCTTAAAAGCACTGGTAAGAATAGCCTTAGGACACAAAACAGCTCATACAAAGAAAAGGAACACAGGATTTAAGGAGAAGCTTTCATCTTTTGGAAGGTAAGTACTATATGCTTCATCCCATCCCATTCTATACTACCTGTAGCATGAAAGTATGCATTATCATTATTTTAAAAAAATCTATTTTTCAAACACAGTTGGAGGAGAATCTCTTATTCCCACCATACTCTATTTTCCTACTAAGTCAAGAACGAAAAAATGTTGTTTGTTGTCCATTGAGGTTGACTTAGATGGGAGCTGTTCTGTTAAAGGAATAACATAAGAAACATGAGCTATTTCTGAGATGTTATTGTACTTACCAGTTTAACTAGAAATCCTTTGCATTGCTTAATTCTGTTTAAAGGCAGATTTGTGAAGAATAGTTTTACTAAGCTTGAGGGATGATGTTCTATCTGTTTCATGTACTGGAAGTGGTATGAGAAAGGCATTTCTCATGTTATACAGATGCACGGCTTGTTCGATTGAGTGCCTTTTTTCCAAATCGATCAATCATATTTAATGGAGCCACTTGGGGAAAAAAACACCAGTTTTTGTTCACAAGTTAACATAATTCCAAACTCTCTGTGTTTAGAAGACAATCTGATCAAATCTACTTCAGTGTCTTCTGCAGTCCCATAATTTTTTAATAAAAAATTAGTAAAAGAAGACCAAAAGGGAGATGAGAGTACACAGATTAATGATTCCTATCTTATCTGATCACCTTCATTCTTTGTGGAGAATGAACTTTATTATTGTTCTTCCTGTGTTAGAAATTGCCAATGCCTCTAAATAAAGCAAACATGAATCAACTTCTGACCAACTGCTTTAGTTTATCTATTTTTGATTCATTTGCATAGCTTTGAAAAAACTTGAGTGTACAAAACTGGGATTGTTAGCTCAATGCCTGCAAGAACCATTTCAACTCATTTCCGAGTTAGTGAAAAGCTTGAACTGTGTTTTCAGTACTAAACTGGTAGGAAAGTTAAAAATGTGGTCCAATTCTTTTTCATGCCTTTGTTTGCCTTGCTTCAGAAGATCTGATGAAGAAAACATGCTGGATTTGTATTTGTGGAATGATCATTGCAGCTTTATTCCCTGTTAGTTGGCAAATGATCCTGAAGGATTCAACAGATGAGTCTAGGTATGAAGAAACATTTAATATATTTGATTTGAGCTGGGGGTGTATGGGGAGAGGGAAGAATTGCAGAAGCCTCCGTGTTTGCCAATTTCCTACCACAATCTTCCCCAGACTAAATTTGGGGGAAAGAAAATCTGAGGAAAGCACAGAGGCAGAGAAGGGAGTGGAAGGAAGGTTGCTCAGATGTTCTGCAGTCCATTGGATGAGACAAGAAGTGAAGGAAAATGTGAAAATGAAAAGGATGATCAAGAATTATGCAATCTAAGGTAGCTTTGGCTTTGTCACAGACCAATGACCCTTTTGGAGAAAAGTTGGATCATAGGGTAATTTCAGATAACTTGGTGGAAGGAAACAAATATTTTTAAAAATACAAAGTAAAAAATGCTAAGTTAAAGTGTTTTGTTTGTTTAATTCATCAGTTTTACAAGACCACTCAAATGATGATAACTCCAGGTGTTGTATAAATTAAAAACAACACAATGCAAGGAAAAGTGCATACACCAATCCATGGACTCAATACCACTTAGGGAATATATACTCTACCTAACCCAGAGCCTGGCGAAAAAGGCCCTTTTAAAGGCTTGCAAGGTTGGGGGTACCCAAACTTCTGGGGAATACTATTTCAAATGGAAGACATGGAGCTAGAGAAGGCACATTTCCTGGGTTCCATGTATCCCAAAAATAGATGTATTACATGAGGCATACCCATCACTATCTGCATCACCATATTCTGGACCAAGTGCAGCTTCTGAGTGGTCTTCAAGGGCAGCCCCATGTAGGGTATATTGCAATAGTCCACTGGGTAACATTGAGGAGGTATTCCTGGTTCAGGAAGAGGTTCAATTAGTGTATCAGATGAATCTGAGTTGCGATCCTCCTGACCATTGCTGCCATATCCACCTTGAGGATGAGCTGCCAGTCTAGAAAAATCCCCCAACTGCATACCATTTATGCCGAAGAGAATGCAATCCCAAAATTCAGAACTAAAACTGGAAAATTCAGGGCAATGAAATAACTAGGAATTCAGAGTCATGATATCTAATAAGATCGTATCAGAACTGGCCAATATGCTTTTTTTTTTCATTTTCAAAAGGTATTATTTTGCACCTATAAAAAAGAGGCAGGGCTTTGATCATGCTGACACAGTTACCAACTTTACCTTTTAACACACATATCCACCCTGTGAATGTCCTTGGTGGGCACAATCAAGAGTACAGCAGACACTATGACATCCATAGACAACCTCAAACTACCATGTTTCCCTGAAAATTAGACTCTGTCTTATATTTTTTTTGAACCCTGAAATAAGTGCTTGGCCTTACTGCCATGCGCTTAAAAGCCCGATTGGGCTTATTTTTAAGGGATGTCTTATTTGGGGGGAAACGGGGTATATCAGTGTCATTGCTGAATTATCAGTTATATCATATTACTTCATGGTTTTATTCTATGTACAAAAAATTACTGTCAGATGCTTTGAAACTAGAACAGGAATGTTCAACCTTGGCAACTTTAAGATCTGTGGATTGCGAACTCTCAGAATTTCCCAGCCACACAAGCTGGGTTTTTTAAATATATATATATATATATAGCTTCTTGAAATTTGGCTAATTATTATTAAGCATATATGCTTCCATTTTACCTAGATTAGTAAAACACAAAATGTAAATGTTACAAAGATCAATGTTCAGATACCTGTCTAGGCCATCTAACCAATGAAAACACAGCATTGATTATATATTGCTTGTGTAGTATCAGTATAGTATAGTTAGTATTATAGAAGTATAGTATAGCTAGTATTATAGAAGTGTAGTATAGCTAGTATTAGAAACTTGTCATTAGTGTACCACTGCAAGCAATGACAATACTCTTCTTTGAGGGAGAATACTGTGTTGTTTTTCTGTGTCATATAATTAATATTGGTATATGCATAATTTTGTATTTATTTATTTATTTAGCCATATTTATGTAGTGTATATTGGAGGTGGAACCAATTTTGAGAGCTGTAACCAACAAAAATTCATTTTAATGTATGTCGATTAGTGTACAAAGTGACAAGTTATTCTATATCTATCTATCTATCTATCTATCTATCTATCTATCTATCTATCTATCTATCTATCTATCTATCTAATCCTTGGCTTTCACTCAGATGGCAGCAGTCTTACAACATGAAAAGTGCCCACAGCTTTACTTCGGACATCAAACGCCATTCCGAAGGGACCTTTACCAGCGATTTTACTGAACATTTGGACAACATGAAGGCCAGAGATTTCGTGCATTGGCTCATCAATGCCAAACGTTACAGGTAGAAAATGGTGAACTGAAGAAGAACAGGCAGAGCCTGAGGGTGGAGTCAAGAGAATAATTAGCCTTGAGTCCTTATGTTCTAAGCAGTCTAAGTTCAACCTCTTGAATTCTGTTAACTCTTATCTAGGACCAAATTGGTGCTGGCTATTAGTTGACCAGATTTTTGAATATAGACACAAATAATAAATCAGTTTAACTGGACCTTAACACATGGTCCTGATTTTTTGTGCCTGAGTTGAAGCTTTTTTTTTAAACTAAGAAAAATATCCATTTTCCATAACAGTATAGTTATTTAGCCTATTATTCCAACCCATAGGATATAACACAATCTTCCATTATCAGGTGAGCAATTAAAACAGTAAATGAAGAAGCAAATGTTAAAAATTACATAAAATTAAATGAATAGCCATTCAAAAATTACATTAAAAAGATAAAAGTAACTACATTTAATGACTCTATGAAGGAGCTATTTATGACAATCAGCTGCAGCTTGAACAAAACTGCTAGCTTTCATGGGACAACCATCTTCTCAAGTTTTTAATAAGAATTCAATTTCATCAATATATGAAACATTTTTTTTTTGTCAGAAGTGATTTATAGAGGTTATAGAGTCCAAAGCAAAATAATTCTTGAAAGTCATATTTTATGTTTAAGCAGATGATGATTGAATACTGCAGATAATGATCAGTTCTAATGATTGGTCAATGGATGGCTTGTGATAAAATTATAAGTGATTTCTGACTGCTTGTTGTTTAATAGCAACATGAAAAAGTTTTTCCTCACTGAAATTGGTTTATTGGGATCCTTATCTGTTAGATTGTACTTGTAGATGCAGGTCACTCTTCAGTACAATCTAATTCCCTTCTCTCCTTTTCTCCACTTGCTCACCACATTATTTTTATCTGTGTATGCAGCATGCCAGTCTACAAACTACATCATTCCTGCTAAGTCTTCCTGATTCTTGTGTAAAATAATGGGAGCCACAGTCAAGCACAACAGAAGATGTTCAGATTTAAGAAACTTTAATCAAAGGCTGATTTATTCAAACCTCACAGACTAGTCTCCAGTTTCCCAGGATTGATTTGATTAATCCTAATACCTCTGGAAAAACCCAAATCAGACAGAAATGCATAACCAAAAAGGAGGACATATGTGGGTATAATGTGTATGGACTTATATGTGCAAATCTATACTAACAAGATATCCCCCCTCTCCCCCATGTATAAAGGTATGTGGAAATGACTTTGAGAGACAGGGCAAAAAGACACTGGCTAGGAAAAGGTCAGATATAAAGAGCCTGCAAAAAGCATGTGGAAAGGACAAGAAGCGCAGAAGAAACTCTCCCTAGTATCTTTAGCAGTAAAGGGGACTGGGGTGGGGGGAGAAATATACTTTCAGATTTGCAAGGTTCTATTAATATAATATTAGCAACAGCTGAAGAAGCTTCAAATTCAATTCAAACCTTTATTGTCAGAGTACAACATGTGTACAATGAGAATGGCTGGGTCTCCCTTCGTGCACCCCCCCCCCTAAAACAATACAACTCATAGTGAAAGACAACAACAAAATCCCTAGCCCAGTGAATACTACTAACTACTAACTACTAACACTCAGTCCTATTACACCATGTGAACTTATAGCATGTGGCACTGGCTCCGCAAGTCAATTGTACTATGTTGTTGTAGAGTTATTTTTCATTCAGGAGTGTGACAGCCCACGGATAAAAACTGTTCTTCAGCTTGTTTGTGTGGCTGCCTATGCTTCTATATCTCCTTCCAGATGGTAGGAAAGTAAAGAAGGGCTGACCAGGGTTATGAGTCGTCTTGGATGAGAAGCAAAACGTCTTCAAAGAAAAATCAGAAAGTCCAGTTGCCTCTTGAAAAAACACCTTTGGGACAATAATATTCATTATTATTAATTAATAATAATAATAATATTAAAATAATGTAGGATTAGCTCACCTGGCCATGTTCCCTCTCTGGTCTGCTTTGCAATGTTGACATCCGTAGACATTCATAGTTTATTCTGCAAATGGCAGAATAGATAAAAGGTCTATATCTAAAAGATAAAAGACTTTATCTTTTAATAGTCTCTTGTCTAGATAAACCTTCCCATTAAGGAAACCAGCCTCAAAAATGAATACTGACCTCCTAATAGCTCTTCAAGATATTATATCCTGAATATCCTTTTGAGGACAGTATGTATAACCATGAATCAGCCTTTCTTTTTTGGCTATTCGGAGTAGATGTAGCACTTTCAGCAGGCAATTCTCTGAACTTCCACCTGGAATTAAGTTCCACTGAATATAGTTAGGGCTACAATGCATTAAGGCTATTGCTTAATGCATTGTAAGCCGCCCTGAGTCTCCGGAGAAGGGCGGCATATAAATCGAACCAATAAAACAATCAATCAATAAATAAATAGTGTGACTTACTTCAGAGTAGACCTGCTTAAGATCACAACATTTTTGTGGCTTTCATAGCCTTTGCCTCATTCTTTTTACAGCTCTACAAAGCGGTTCATTAAAGAAAAACCCATCTTCTTAGGCTATCCACCTGGCTCTTTCTGGCTGAGGTAAGGCTACGCACAGGGGTGGATTGCTGGGAATTCACAGGGGTTCGGGAGAACCACTAGCTAAGATTCTGTGCAGTTTGGAGAACCCCCAAACCCACTCCTGGCTGGTCCCGCCCACCCCGCCCCGCCCCTCCCAGAAGTCCCAACACGGCCCATTTTGGATGGAGGTAAGTGCAGGGCGCGTACAAAGGCTCAGGGAGGGCGAAAAACGAGCCTACTGGAAGTTTGGAAAGGCTGGAAACGGGCCTATTTCCAGCCTCCAGAGCCTGAGGAGGCCATTTTTGCCCAATCAGAGGCTCGACGAAAGCCTCCAGAGCAGAGGTGAAATGTTCTGACAGTTTCTGGAGAACCAGTAGTGGAAATTTTGAGCAGTTCAGAGAACCGGTAGCGGAAATTTTGAATAGTTTGGAGAACCGGCAAATACCACCTCTAGCTGGCCCCAGAGTGGGGTGAGAATGGAGATTTTGCAATATCCTCCCTTCAGGAGTGGGGAGGGAATAGAGATTTTGCAGTATCCTTTCCCTGCCATGCCCACCAAGCCATGCCCACCAAGCCACACCAAGCCCACCAAGCCACGCCCATAGAAACAGTAGTAAAAAAATTTGGATTTCAACACTGCTCCAGAGCCCAGGGAGGGCAAAAATGCTGCCCCACCCCCCACCCCCCCACCCCCACGGTGGTGCAGGAGGTTGACTAGGCCACACCCACCATGACCACGCCCACCCAGCAACCGGACAGAGAGCCCCTTGCTAAAATGTTTGAAGCCCACCCCTGGCTACACAGTATGTAAAATATGTTATTGCATCTTTACGCTTCGGTTTATGTTTCTGTGTATTCGCAACCTCAGAATTCTGGGAGTTGGTGGGGGGTTTCAAACCCACACATCTTAAAGATGCTGAGGTTGAGAAACATTGTGCTATCTGAAGGCCTCTCTCTTTCTGCGAAAGGATGGAAGTGCAAGTTTGGACAAGTGGACTAAGACTGGGAAGTCCTCAGATGAATTTTTCGCTTAGCTTTGAAGCTCACTGAATGCTAGTAGCCAAAGCCAGTTACATACTTCCATCCAGGCTTCCTTCCTAGGATGGTTGTGAGAATGAAATGGAAGCAGGAGGTCTGCTGTGGCCACCTTCACCTCCTTTGGGGGGAGAAATCAGAATAAATACAAGAAATGTATGAATCTTTCTGGATCTTTCTAAAGTGCCTTTAGGAACAACACTTTCCATATGGGTAGTCCTCATTTTATGACTGGTTGCTTAGCATTCAGTTATGGTCATTTGCCCTTATGACCAACTGCAGAGGAACTGCAACAGGCTCCCCTACTCCCCCTCTTGGCCCATCCTGCCCAACCCAGTCCCCGCAGGCTTTGGGCCTACTTTCCCCCTCCTCACCAGGTCCCTGCAGGCTTGTGCTAGGCCACCCCCACCTGTAAACCACGATCCATTTAACAACTGCTTCAGGGATGAAGTCATTAAGCAAGGCAATCACATGGCCATCTCACTTAACGACTGCCATGACTCGAGACCATAATGGGTAAGCTACATTACAGTTGTGGGTCGAGGGTTACCTGCCTATATTATACATGATCTGTTTTCTAATATCATTTCCCTTACCTGGGAATGAAAACAGGTAAAAAGCTAAATGTTTCAGCCTTGAAAGACAGAAGGAAGAACTGCTACCAACCATCGGACAAATAAAATGTGAGTCTAGGCCAAAAATGCTTTAGACAGCACACACTCCCAATCCCAATTCTCATGAAGATACTATAAATGAGGCAAGAGTGGTTACAAGTTTCTGCTATCATAGCTGTTCTAATAAAGTGGGATTAGGTATGCAGAGTGTCTTTTTCTTAGTTTCTTACCTTCTTACCTTAATCTAATGCAGGTAGTCCTCAGTTTACATTCATTCATTCATTCAGTGACCAAATCTATGGCGGGACTGAATGAGGGTTACTTATGTCAGGTCCCCAAAGTTCTGGGTACTTTTGAACACTGTAATGAGCTGCAATTGCATGTCCTCAAATTCCAACATTGCCTTCCAGCTTCCCACAAAGAAAAGCCAATGGGGAAAGCTAGTCAGAAGTCATGGTCACATGACTAAATTAATGACCCACACAGTCCTTGCATAAACATGGCAACCAGGTCTGCAAAAACTGGCATCATTAAGCAGTGCAGTCATGTGACATCCTGTTTTATGACCGCATTGCTTAGCAACAGAAATTCCAGTCCCAATTGTCATTAATCAAGAATTATGCATAGGGCTGATACAATTGTCCCAGTCTTTTCATACAGAGAAATTACTCAAATCTCCTAAATCACCAATTTTATACTGTAATTACAGGGACAGATAGTGATCCAAATGGTTTTGGCCGAGCCAAATGAATAATAATTTCTCATCATTATTGTAATTTTTCTAAAATGCACCCAGTAGATCAAAGCGATTTCTATGGAACATCTCAGCTCCCTCTGATCACAGAACTCAGCTTGTTTCCTCACTCTGTCCCTTTTACAGGTACAATTGAAAGGATAATATAGGAATTGGACATTCCCACCTGCAGCATTTAAGCACATCCAGCAATGAGAACTTTTGCTGATACTTTGATGCTTTTCTTTTTCTGTTGTTTCCAACCCAGTGAATTACAGACCCTCCTTTTCCTTGTTCGTTAATGTATCTACAGTAAATGTCATATTAAACATGTTTTATTTCAGTCTCTGCTTCTTTTTTTATTTACCATGTATTTTAGGAGAATATTGGATATTAAGCAAGTAGGGAGAAGGGATTTAAGGAATCAAACCCATTACTGGAAACTGCCTTTTCTTTTGAAAATCCCATAAATAACTAAAAAAAAAAACAATTGCCTTTTAGATGCCACAAGAGGATAGTTCGTGGTGAAAGAGAAACACCAGCCTTCTTGTCACAGCTGCTGGCTATATATTCCTGTAGACGTAGAGCTGACCAAACTTAAAGGTTGCTGTCAAAAGGGAGGACGTCAACTAACAAAGCCTGAGGAAATACCAGCTGGAAATACCCTTATCGAAGGCATAGATAGATGAGATAGGTAGGTAGGTAGGTAGGTAGGTAGGTAGGTAGGTAGGTAGGTAGGTAGGTAGGTAGGTAGGTAGATAGATAGATAGATAGATAGATAGATAGATAGATAGATAGATAGATAGATAGATAGATAGACGTAGACGTAGACGTAGACGTAGACGTAGACGTAGACGTAGACGTAGACGTAGACGTAGACGTAGACGCTCCCACCTTTTATATATGCTGTTTAGCTGGGACCCGGCTCATTTTTCAGGTCTAGAAAAGAACTATTTTCTCTTATTGGAAAGCTTTTGTTCGAAGAAAATAAGGTGCCAGTGACTTCTGAGGAGACTTTATGCCAAGGCTAGCATGCCCAGTGAGTCTGTTTGTGCAGTAGGAAGCTAACAAGCCTCAAATTGCTATACCCTCACCTATTTTCTCCATTGGTTTGATATCTTATTTTGAAATTTTAACTTTTTAATTCTTGGCTTGGACTGTTAATACTCCAGAGTCTGTTTTCATTTTCAGTTCCTGATCCTGGATACTTAAAAGATTTGAGAAGAATAATTTACAGCAGTTTTACTACATTTTTGAAGAGTCCAGTGTTACTCACAAGTCAGCTTCCTAGCTCTCTGTTTACAAAGGATTTGTCACAGGTGCCCCAAGAGGAAAGTTTTTGCTTTTCTCCAAAGAACACAGAGAGCTCTCTCTCACAGATAGTGAATGAAGGATCATTATAATCTTGCAAAAAGATGTAAAGAACAGAAGGCAATATGAACCCTGATGAATCAAGCCAATGGGCCATCAGAATCTTCTCCAGCGTGGACACTCATTTTGGAGTATTTTCTAACAGTTTTATATTTACCTAACAATAACATTTTCCAAGTCATAGAGACATAGTTGAAGGCCATATTGAAGAAACTGCATTCCTATAGTCAATAAGGTGCTCAGTATTGAAAAAGATTAATTTTCAATGAAAAAATATATCTGGTGCTCCCTTTAACCTAAGGTTTTATCCCCATGAGATTCCACCTTGTACCTCTCTCTGTTTGTTTTAAACTGACTTTCCTGAGAACTAATGTGTGGGAACAATTTCTCATTCTGCAATATTTGAACTTAAGTTGAAATAATAAATAAACTTCAAGATGAAGTAATCACTGCCTCAGTCCCAAAGTTATTGCTACCTCTTCAGATGGCTGTTACCTATTGGTGAAGATCAGGTCTGGAAAAATAGCGTCTTCTTCAACCAGCCAGAAAATGAAACTGTCAGCAAAATCTCTGAGGAACTTTTAAGACCTTGCAACCTTGGTTGATTCAGTTACTATGTCTTTCCTTCTTGAAACTTCTGTAGTCTGTCTGGGACGGCATTATCCAGTCCTTTTGCCTCATTTGGACATCTATAGCATGTCACTACCATGCATTGGTTCCTCTTTCTCATTTTTTTACACAAATAGTTTGAATGGACTTTCACACTCATTTCTGGCTCCCAATATATGCGTGCATTTTTTTCCATTGCCATCATCACTACCACTTCCTCCCTCCCCCTCCTCCAAAGAATATTAAATAGGAAATGTTGATATACATGAGCCATCCATAAATACTTATTGGTCTAGATCAGCTTTTCCTTCAGAATGATAACACAATAGAGAGTAAGCCCACTTCATTGGAGACCTGTACACAATTAAAAAAAAAAAAGATGACATGCACCAATCAGAGAATAGCGAACAATTAGAGCAGAGATCATTAGCTCAGCTCATTATTTCAGCTCATTATTTGTCATTGAATTTATTCATGGCATACACGCAGATTAAAAAATTAAGTATCTTAAAAATATGTTGAGTATACAAGTAAAATATTTTTTTAAAATCAGAAAATGTTTGTGAAAGCACTATAAAATTTTAAAACCTGTTTCAATGGAAATTGCTGTCTTCTGAAAATAACATGACATAGAGCACACTTAGAATAATATTTTAATATTGAACTTTAACATATAGATCAACAATGGGTACAATTCTCAATCATCAGTTATCATTACTGACAGAGTTTGTACAGACATGAAGTATGAAGCAGAATCAGTGATTTTTTTTAACTGTAAAACAACAAAACTATACTTATTTAGATAACTCATTTTTGAGCAAAATTATAGCAATTGTTGGTTTGTACAGAACCAATAAGAGTCCTTCTCCCCTTATTACATTTATTTACAAAATGGGGTGGGTTTTTTAAAAATTACATTTCTTACAACAAAATATTGTTTTCTTTTATATCTAAAAAGAAAATAGTTTCTCTATTTCTACATGTAGT
The DNA here is from genome assembly GCA_030761175.1 of Masticophis lateralis. NCBI lineage: Eukaryota > Metazoa > Chordata > Lepidosauria > Squamata > Colubridae > Masticophis > Masticophis lateralis. The sequence goes on from JAUDYJ010000002.1 coordinate 144,754,026, forward strand.
TGTCATAGGAGGAAGAAAAAACACTAGAAAAATGTGCCAGCACCTTTTCTTGGATTCCCCTCCTTCTTCAGTTAAGATTATGAAATTCTTCATAATTTTCAAAAATGGCCAACATGCTTGAACAACTTAACCCAGTGTGTGTTATCATTTTTCCTTAACGCCTCCCTGTCTTTTGGAACTGCAATTCCATCGTCCTAGGATTTCCAGTTTGTGGGAGATTAATCTAAAATGGATCAAGAGCAGACCTCATGAATGTTCTAGAAGAAACTGGAACAAGGTCTACAGTCCCTTAGTCCTCAATGAATGATATGGATCTTCTACCTCCCGCTAGACTTTAATTGTATTTTTCTGGTCTATTCTGCAAAAGATTGGATTTTTTTTTAAAAAAAAAATTATGCTGTTAGGTATTCAGAGGCAACAAAGATAAATTTGCCACCTTGAAATCTCTCTTCTGTCCTGCTCTATTTCAGTTCCCAGAACTTTAGACTCCTTCCTCCTGCTACCCCAAATGAACTGCAACCCTCTGAATTGAAAAAACTATCCATTTGGATGCTATTTCTCAAATAAATATTTATTTCCGTTTTTCAAAAAATATTTTATTCATCAATAAATAGTGGGCCTATAGTCTAGATTAGGGGTGTTAAACTCAAGGCCCAGGGGCCAGATCCCAAGGCCACCTTGGAAACAGTGAAGGACTGGCCCGCAGTGCCTCTGTCAGCGAAAATGGAGCTTGGAAGGGCTGCGAGCTCCTTTTTTGCTGGCAGGGGGTTGCAGGAGGCTGTTGCAGCCAAGAATGGAGCTCGGGAGCCTGTTTTCTCTGGCAGAGCTCTGGGCCACCACAGGTGCCCCCAACACAAGTGATGTCGAGCTGGTCCTGCCCACTCTGGCCACGGCCACTACACACACACCCCAAAGGTCAAACATAACCTTGATGCGGCCCTCAATGAAATCAAGTTTGACACCCCTGGTCTAGATTATGTAAGCGAAGACACAATAGACTTGGTCCTTTTCCAGTCTTGAGGTTTATGCTTTAATTCAGAGTGATCCCAAGTACCTGGAATAATACATAGCTCCACAGATCCATCTGTGGCACCTTTCAACATTATTCCAGAACAGATTGTTTGGTATGAGTCGATTTCTTCCATTCAATCGTGTTCAAAGCCACCTGGAATTTTCTTGGTGAGGTTTTTCAGAAATGGTTTGCCATTGCTTCCTTCCTAGGGCTGAGAGAAAATGACTGGCCCAAGACCAACCAGCTGGCTTGTACCTTAGATGGGACTAGAATTCAGTTTCTTGGTTTCTAGGCTGATACCTTATCTATTATACCAAACTGGCTCTGTGATATGAATCTACGCATGTGTTAAATGAGGTTTGGGTGTTTTACTTGACCAACTAATATAGCAATATTCTATAAATAACCAATAATTGCCACAATCCACACATTAGTGCATTTCCTGCCTTAGCTGTGCCCTTGCAGAACTCCATCATGATAGTCCATAACCCATTCAATTCAGCCTTCTCCTCTTAGCCCCTAATACAAGTAGCCCTCATTTATCAACTGCAATTGGGACTGGCAACTCTATTGCTATCAGATGTAAAGTAAATGTGATCATAGCCAATTTAGTGGTGGTGAAGAGATGCAATGTGGATCATTAAGCATGACATCATATCATGAGTTGCAACTTCCTAATGGCTTCCCCATTGACTTGCTTGTTTGAAGCCTGCTGTGAAGGTTGTAAATGACAAGAACATGACTGTGGGATATTGCAATCATCATAAATCTATGCTGGTTGCCAAGTGCCTGAATCACAATCACATGACTGTAGGGATGCTACCATGGCTGCTACGTCAAGGATCAGTTGCAAGTCCCTTTTTCAGTGTTGTTGTAGCTTTGAATGATCGCTGAATGAGTGGTGGATATGTAAGGACTACCTGCATTGCTCTACTATTTCCTACTCAGGTTCTACCAATTTATCTGAAGAACCCTTCAGAACATTTGGACACAAAGCTGAGCATTTTCTTTTTATGAGCATGAAACTAAGACAAACTCCTTTATGAAAATTAAGATGCAAATGATTTGGACTCTCTTACCAGACCTGATTCTAGGAGAGGTGAGAGAGAGTTGTCTTCTCAAATCAACAAATCCTTTGAAGGATTCCCTTCCCAACTGATTAATTACTATTGGGTTTTTTCTCAATGGGGACATCAAATTATCCAACTACTGAAACTGTTTTATCAGGTTGAATATACTGTATCTGATAATGAAATGGGTTTCATCCATAAATTGGTAATAATTCTTATTTTATATTAATAATATATTATATTATATTCTTATAAGAATATATTATATTATATTCTTCTTGTGCTATATCTGTCATTGGACGTTGGCAATCATGTTGGCAATCCTATAACTTATATTAAGTTAGGCAGAATAAAATAATAATGTATATTTATTTGTAGTTGACAGTTGTGGAATGCTGCCTTTATATTTAGCACTGCTTCTTTCCCACTGCTCTTTAAGAAAATTCATAGTAATGCAAACCAGTCTTCACTGGCAATGTCTCTCATTACCACCCAAATTAAACTCATGAAGAGTTTTGGAATTCTGGTGGTGATGAGAGACACTGCTACAAAGCTCAAATTTCTGTGACTTCCTTTTTTCAGCAACAAAATCCATCAAAGAAACTGAATGTCTTACTGAAAGACACTGGAATGATTGTTTGAAAAGTACTGTATCTTTATATATATACAGGTAGTCCTTGATTTATGACCGCAGCTGAGCCCAAAATTTCTGTTGCTAAGAAAGACAGTTGTTAAGTGCCTTTTGTCCCATTTTATGACTTTTCTTGCCATATTAAATGAATGAATGTTAAATGAATTCATTCATTGTTAATTGAATGAATGCAATTGTTAAATGAATTTGGTCGTTAAATGAATTTGACCCTGGGATACTGCAACTTATCAGTGTTCCAGAAAAAGCCCCAAGTAAAGATCCGGAAGCAAGCATTTTCCAAAGTTCTCCTTACTAGAATAGGTAAACTGGCACATCTGGGGAAACCCAAATCTAAAAAGCCCAGGCTTTCCTTCAGTAAGTCAAAGCTCCCAAAACCATTCCCTTTTCCACCCAGTCAGTCACATGCTCCAATCAACATTTGTTCCATCCTGATCCAGCCCCCTGACCCCTCCTTCTTCAGATGCTGGATCGTCCTGACCTTGACCGACAGGAAGAATGCTATTATGTCTACTAACCCCCTCTCCTACTTTCCTACACATGAGAAGATGGCAGCCTTGGAGGTTCCGGCCTAATATGGCTTCCAAAGCTGACACAACTATCGTAAGTGTAAACCAGTTGCCATGCATCCAAACTTTGATCATTAATCGGAACCGATTAGGTGGTTCCGCCCCAGGCGCCTGATGGAACCTGATAGGTTCCAGATGGAGCTTGGGCCATTTCCTGAGGCTCTGGCTCATGATTCGGCTGAAGACCTGGTGGCCGCCTGGGATAGAGCGGCCGCCGGGGCTTTGGACAGCATCGTGCCTTTGCGGCCTCTGACCCGGCGCCGAACTCAGCCAGCTCCTTGGTTTACTGAGGAGCTGAGGGAGATGAAGCACCGGAAAAGACGCCTGGAGAGCGGTTGGAGGGCCAGCCGTTCCGAATCTGACCGAACACTGGTGAGGTCTCATATTAAGACCTACCTAGTGGCGATAAAAGCGGCAAAGTCTAGCTACTTTTCCGCTCTTATCGCGTCATCAGATAATCGCCCAGCTGCCCTGTTTAGGGTGACCCGCTCCCTCCTTCAACCGGGAGCTTGGGATGACCCCTTGCAGGGTCGAGCTGAGGACTTTGTCCAGTATCTGCATGACAAAATCGCTCAGATCCGGGAAGGTCTGGCCTCTGACTGGGTAGATCCGGACGGGATAATCGAGGCAGGTCTTGGGGGTGTGGTTTGGGAGGAGTTCGACTCTGTGGCTCCCGAGGACATGGACAGGATCCTGGGACGGCTGAATGCGACATGTTTATTGGACCCGTGTCCCTCCTGGTTGGTGCTGGCCTCCCGGGAGGTTACACAAGGCTGGCTCCAGAAGATTGTTAACGCTTCTTTGAGTGAGGGTGTTCTGCCGGCCGCTTTGAAAGAAGCGGTGGTGAGACCCCTCCTCAAAAAGCCCTCTCTGGACCCGGCTGTTTTGGCTAATTACCGTCCAGTCTCCAACCTTCGCTTTGTTGCGAAGGTTGTTGAGAGTGTGGTTGCACGGCAGCTTCCCCGGTTCCTGGATGAAGCTGTCTATCTAGATCCGCTCCAGTCCGGCTTCCGGCCTGGGCACAGCACGGAAATGGCATTGGTCGCGTTGGTGGATGATCTCTGGAGGGCACGGGATGGGGGTTGTTCCTCTATCCTGGTCCTATTAGATCTCTCAGCGGCTTTTGATACCATCGACCATGGTATCATGTTGCACCGGTTGGAGGGGTTGGGGGTGGGGGGCACCGTTCTACGGTGGTTCTCCTCCTATCTCTCTGACTGGTCGCAATCTGTGTTGACAGGGGGGCAGCGGTCGACTCCGAGGCGCCTTGTTTGTGGGGTGCCGCAGGGGTCGGTCCTCTCGCCCCTTCTGTTCAACATTTATGTAAAGCCGCTGGGTGAGATCATCCGTGGCTTTGGGGTGGAGTTCCATCAGTACGCTGACGACACCCAGCTGTACATCTCCACCCCAGGCCACCCCAACGATGCCGTTGAAGTGATGTCCCGGTGTCTAGAAGCTGTGCGGGTCTGGATGGGGAGAAACAGGCTCCGACTAAACCCCTCCAAGACTGAGTAGCTGTGGCTGCCGGCGTCCCGATATAGCCAGCTGACGCCATCGCTGACTATTGGGGGCGAGACATTGGCCCCCACGGAGAGGGCTCGCAACTTGGGCGTCCTCCTGGACGCACGGCTGTCTTTAGAAGAACACATGACGGCCGTGGCCAGGGGGGCTTTTTATCAGGTTCGCCTGATACGCCAGTTGCGTCCCTTTCTAGATCGGGACTCCCTACGCACAGTCACCCATGCTCTCGTGACTTCCCGCCTGGACTACTGCAACGCTCTCTACATGGGGCTCCCCTTGGGGTGCACCCGGAGGCTCCAACTGGTCCAGAATGCGGCTGCGCGGGGAATTATGGGAGCGACATGGCGCTCCCACGTGACACCTCTCCTGCGCGAGCTGCACTGGCTCCCGGTGGTCTTCCGGGTGCGCTTCAAGGTGTTGGTGACCACCTTTAAAGCGCTCCATGGCTTAGGACCTGGGTACTTGCGGGACCGCCTTCTGCCGCCAATAACCTCCCACCGGCCAGTACGCTCGCACAGAGAGGGCCTCCTCCGGGTGCCGTCGGCCAGACAGTGTCGGCTGGCGACCCCCAGGGGGAGAGCCTTCTCTGTGGCAGCGCCCGCGCTCTGGAATGACCTACCCCCGGAGATACGCAGGATTCCAGATCTCCGGACCTTTCGTCGGGCCCTTAAAACCCATTTGTTCCATCTAGCTGGGCTAGCTTGATCCCATCCTCCGTTTTTAAATTTGGCATTGATTTTAAATTGGGTTGTTTTAATTCTCGGCCGAATAATATTTAATAATATTTAATTGTTTTTAACTTTTGTATACCATGTTTTATTCTGGCTGTTCACCGCCCTGAGTCCGCAAGGAGAAGGGCGGTTTATAAATTGAAATAATAAATAAATAAAATAAATAAATTTGATCATAGAGATGTTGCAACGGTTGTAAATGTGAAAAATGATCATACATCACTTTTTTCAGTGCCATTGTAACTTCAAATGGTCATTAAATCAAGAACTACCTGCAACTAATTTATGGGGAACTTACAGATGGTATGCTGTATCAGGCATCATACGGGCATAAGACAGCGTTATTCATCCCCTGAAGTTTTTAATCTGTTTAATTCTCTTAATTTTGTTCAAATTGCCATTATTTTATCATTTATTTTTTTTAATTTGATTTATATGCCGCCCTTCTCCGGAGACTCAAGGCGGCTTACAATGCGTTAAGTAATAGCCTTCATACTTTTGTATATTTATACAAAGTCAGCTTATTGCCCCACAATCTGGGTCCTCATTTGACCTACCTTAGAAGGGATGGAAGGCTGAGTCAACCTTGAGCCTGGTGACATTCGAACTTAGAGTAATTGCAGGCAGTTGAATGTTAATAACAGGCTTTTTAGTCTGCTGCATGACCAGGCTCCTATTTTTTTATAAAAAATAATATCTTATTATAAAATTTTATAATTTTATAATTATTAGGTAGGCAGGACAGTTGGTATTGTTAAATATTATCTTTATTTTTAATATGTGACATTATTTAAGTGATTTTGTTTAAAAACCGTCAAAATTTGTGTTGTAATGTGATGCAGGTTTATTTGTTTGTTTGTTTTATTTTGTTTTGTTTTTGGAGGAAGATTTGTCATTTCTATGCAGTGGTCACTGTATGAATAACCACACTTGCATGTGGGCCATTTTGTGAATTTCACCCACAACATGCTTTCTGAAGGTTAAAATGTCTACTGGCTTCAAAAGATTGGAAACCCATGGCATAATCAGCAAGAACCAATTACTTGATTCTTCTCTATATTTAGTAGTGACACTATAAGAATTTGAAATCCCATAGTGGAGCAGCCCAAGAAATGAACTACCAAAAAGACAAGCTTACAAGATGACTTGGCCCACTATAGTAAATTATAGAGCTGGAGTGTCAAACTCAAGGCCCATGGGCCGAATCCGGCCCACAGGGTGCTTAGATCCAGCCCACGTGGCATCCCTGGAAACAGCAAAGGACCAACCTGCGGTGCCGATGCCAGCAAAGACGAGCTTGGGAGGGCCCTCCCCGGCTCCATTTTCACTGGCAGAAAGCTGCAGCAGGTTGTCACAGCCAAAAACGGAGGCTCAACGAGTGATGTCAAGCTGGCCACACTCACTCTGGCCACACACACCCTCACCACCCCTCCTCCGAGGTCAAGCACAACCCTGATGAATTTGTGTTTGACATTCCTGGTATAAAGCATAAAGAACACAGAGCCAGCTTGATTTCCAAAAATAGCAGCCCACATGGAAGCCTAGGATGTAAGTGTATGTAACTTTGCTTTCACTTCCTTGCTAGTCTCACTGCATCACAAAAGACACACCAGTCATTTGGCTCACGGACGGGTTCCAAATCCCGTCGCTACCAGTTCGCTCGTGCGCCTGTGCGCTCAGCACTTCTGCGCATGCGCAGAAGCATCCAGGCAGGTCGGCGGAGCCTCCCACCGCCACCACTACTGGTTCGCCTGATCCAGTGCGAACCGTAGCAACCCACCACTGATTTGGCTGCATCAAGCATGCAGACCAAATTGAATCATCTAAGAGTTGTCCGCAGGAAGTGTGCCTCCCAATTCCTACAAAGGCAACAATTTGTGCTCTTAGGGAAAATAAGGAGAAATAATTGTTCATTGTCAATCACACTGCTCATCAATGTAGCTATTTTCAGTTTAGTTTTTAAGTACTGGAGCTAAAGTGCATAAAGTAAATAAACTAAATATAAAGTAATTAGTAGTTATTATTATAACTGCATACTTAAGTGTCCAAAGCTCCAAGTGGAGCTTTAGCTTCAGCTGCTCAGAAATGCTGTACTGAATCCAAGTGACTTACTCTCAGGCAACTATGTGTACCAATCTTCCTTAACATTGTGGCATGCCAGGATACCAGGATTTTGGGAAATGAATTTTAACACACCAGGTTAAATGTTTTAAAGGTGAGAATATCCATGTAACACACTGTGCATTGCCTTCAATGAAATTGTACTACAATGTGTACAATTTTCTGTATACTAAAAAAAATAGATATGCATCTATACTTTTTTAAAAGCCTGCAAAATATTTATCTTATTCTCCAAAAAACAAATACCCATTCCAATATGATGACCACTCCAAAACACAGTGAAATTGTAAACAACAGGGCAGGGGTGAGCTTCAGATCCTTTAGCAACAGGTTCGCTGCCCCTTTGCTGGGTGGGTGTGGCCATGGTGGGTGTGGCCTAATCAGCAGACTGCACTACAGTGTGTGTGGGGGGGTGTTTTTTGCCCTCCCCAGGCTCTGGAGGCTTTCCTTGAGCCTTTAGGAAGGCGGAAACTACTTCCCCCAGGGTCTGGAGGCCCTCCAGAGGCCCTCTGGAGGCCAGAAACAGGCCCGTTTCCGGACTTCTGGAACTTTCAGGAAGCCTCTTTTTGGCCCTCCCAGGCCCTCCGCGCGGCCCCTGCACTTACCTGGAATGATGAACGGGCTGCGTGGAGACTCCTGGAGGGGGTGGGAGGGGCCAGCCAGAGGTGGCATTTGGGGGTTTGCTGAACCCCGGCGATCCTTGGTAGAGGATCACCTGGGTAGAGGATCACCTGAACCTGCCGAACCCCCAGGAGCCCACCCCTGCAACAGGGGTTCAATGGTGTTACTTTAAAGCAAGTTTTCCTTAGAATTGTATACAAAGTGTGCTTTCATATTTATCATTTTGGTCCTTCTTTTTGTAAGCTGTTTTGAATGCTAGAAATGTGAGATTAAATATTCTATGACCATCAACAACAAGAAAAGGAAAAGCAATGGTTTAGAACAGGAGTGTCAAACTCGTGTCTTCGCAGCATTGCCATTGACATATTGCAACTTTTCGGCCCTTTGCTAAACCAGGCGTCGCTAGCGCATGATGCATCCGGCCTGCGAATTTGACAACCCTGGTTTAGAATGAACTATAGGGCAGGAATTAACAAAAACATTTTTTTTCTGTCCAGAGCATACTTCCAGGGAGGTTAAATTATGGAGCCCACATGATGCTAGTGGATGGAATAGAAGCAAGCTCTCTGTGGGATTAAAGCCATCCATTTTCTCTGCGACCCTGATCTCCTGTTTTATTTCTATCTTCTTGATATCTCCTCTCTCCTTCTGTCCCTCCCCTTCTTTCCTGTCAACCAAGTAGGCTGTGTGGAAAGGGAGGAATCACTTTTGCCAAATTATTTTATTATCTTATGGCATTATAACTAACTTCTTTGAAATGAGACTGAGGACCATTTGAGATTATCTTTATTATTCTAGAGAATAAGAACAGAATCTTGAAAACTGTCAGAGCTTCTTTGTACTACATCTTATAACGAGCAAAGTTAGTTTGTATGTGTGTGTTTTTTGACTTTCTTTCTCATGTTTCCTTATTTCTCACATCTAAGTAGTATTTTGTGAATGACCACCCTTTACAGTTCACTCATTACTTCCTATTCCCAAGACCAGATATGTATTTTTTCACATGGATGAAGAGAGATAATAGATGATGTTTGCATTGCACTTAAACATACTACACTACCTCTTCATTTGTAAACACCTTGAGCTCCAATATCTATGTTAGTTTTTTTGCTCACACATTATCTTGGCAGCTAGTAACCCTCAAAATAATGCAAACAGTGACACTGACAATTCTTCTGTTAATCATCTTTCCCTCCCCTTAAGTAATTTGCACTGCTGAGATCAATGGCTTGGTTGAATTCACCTAGACATGAAATCACATTAACAAAGCAACATACACATTTCCTTTAAAAAAAACTCTTCACAGGATTGGCTGCCAAATAAACAAGGAACCGAAAAAGAATTTAAGCAGCATGACTAGGAAATAAAAATGGGGAGGGGAAATGTAGAGACATTTCTCCCACTTATTTGTAATATTGGGTTATCACTATATCAATTTTATCAATTGCTTGCATGGTAACTCGGTAACATTTTATTATTGGATTTTTGCAAACAACACCCACATCTCTAAGTAGCACCCAATAAACCAAAACCAAACAGAAAATAATTGTGGCATAATGTTGCTATACATTCAAAGTGGAAATTGTTGAACACACACCGGAAGGCCAAAAAAAAAAAAAAAGTGGCAGCAATCTCTCTACTACTAAGAAATTGTAATACAGCAAATATGAACGTGTGTATACACACACAAGAGAGGTTTTAACATCAGACTTCTATTACCTTGCTGGTCAAAAGATAATTAGAATGCCCACTGAAGCACACAAAGGATAATCAAAACACTTCTCAATGGCTTTAATATGAACCCAGTTACTTGTATGAAGGAAGTACCAGGGCAATTAGTGAGTCTGTGCCTTTTCCATTGCAAAAGTATTTTCTCTCCTTTGCCTGCACACCTTGGCTCTTCCCTGAGTCATCTTCATGTGCTGCAAGCTCCTTGTCCTAAGCCAAGACCTAAACGGCCAAGCTGTAAATCAAAAATTGCCATTAGAGATACTAGTCCTGGATACCCTGAAGACATTTTCCCATATCTTTTATTTTCCCCCACCCCAACTTTTAAACAAATGAAAAAGGTTTAGAATGTGCTTGTCATTGTTATCCAATTATATCCTTGGCATATAGAAGTGGCCTAGAGGTGGAATTATTGCCTCACAATCAGGAGGCTGTGAGTTCAATCCTAGGTAGTGACAGATATTTCTCTCTCTGGGCACAATGAGTAATTGTCTGCTGTGAACTCTGCATAGGCATCAGGAAGGGCAGCCAGTTAGTAAAGGCTCGAGCTCCTTTCAGTCACCCCGACTCCATCCCAATGCAAGGGATTACAAGATTGTCAAAACAAAAAAATATACAGAAATCGTTTGCAATTGTTTGCTGTAGGGCGTTGGTGGTGCAGCAGACTAAAGACTAAAGTGCTGTTAATTAGCACTTAGCTGCCAGCTGCCTGCAATTACTGCGAGTTCAAATCTCACCAAGATCAAGGTTGACTCAGCCTTCCATCCTTCCGAGTTAGGTAAAATGAGGACCCGGATTGTGGGGGCAATAAGATGACTTTGTATAAAAAAGAACACCGCTTAGGGCGGGCCCAAAAGCCCTACTAAGCAGGTATATACAAAACTATGAAGGCTATTGCTTAACGCATTGTAAGCCACCCTGAGTCTCCGGAGAAGGGCAGCATATAAATCGAACCAATAAATAAATAAATAAACATCTGCTTCTGGACCAGAAGTTTCTATCATTAGTCAAATGACTGGTCTTTGTTTATAAGCTACTGTTTATATAATACAACTGTTGACCGTCCATGCTACATAGATGGTATGGTGATTTTGTGGGCATACATTGACTATATTCAGTTCACAGTAATAGATGTAGGAAAGCTACAGTATGGAGAGGTGTGGATAATAATTTTCAGCACGCCATTTTTAAAACTATCCCCTTTATATAATCTTCCTTGAAGATTTTTTTTTAAATTTGATTTATATGCCGCCCTTCTCCGGAGACTCAGGGCGGCTTACAATGCGTTAAGCAATAGCCTTCATACTTTAGTATATTTATAAAAAGTCAGCTTATTGCCCCCACAAACTGGGTCCTCAATTTACCTACCTTAGAAAGGATGGAAGGCTGAGTCAACCTTGAGCCTGGTGAGATTCAAACTTACAGTAATTGCAGACAGCTGGTGTTAATCACAATGCTTCTAGTCTGCTGAGCTACCAGCTCTTGTGAGGCTCTTGGGGGCTCTCTGAGCTTGGTGGTCTTCTTGCAGATGTTTCATTACCAATCTAGATGACATTATCATTTCTTGAAGACTGCATGTAGTGATCTGAGACTTCCCTATGGACAATTTCCATACCTATTCCTTTTAACTTCAGAGTTTTTCTGTGTTCATCATGAGAGTCTTCCACACAGTCGTTTTAGGCATTTCTTCTGAGATATTAATATCTGCAGGATCAGGCCTGTAATAACATTTTCATTAAGATAATTTCTTATTTTACAAAATTATTTTCATCATTTAGAGTTGATTCCCCAGCCTTAAATAAGATAGGAATTATTCACGGACTATTTCCAAATGCAACACATATATTTCAGTTGCTTTCAAAACACTAAATTATATTTTATGATTAGAAAAATTGTCCTTTTCCCTGACTACATGAACGAAGCCATGATTATACTAATTATAAAGCCAGAAGTGTAAAATGCCAGAATTTTTAGATATTAAAAGCGACTGTCAATTAACAAATACAGTTCATTCATGTCCCTTTATGTGGGCAGTGGAGGCAAGGAATAGCACATCCATTTTTCTAATATTATTATCCTTTTCTTAGTTCTATACTGCCTTCATTAGATACAGGTAGTCCTTGACTTACGATCTTAGTCCTTAATTAATAATTAAGGCCAAAATTTATGTCGCTAAACAAGACAGATGTTGTGAGTTTTGTCCCATTTTACAACCTTTCTTGCCACAGTTGTTAAGAGAATCATTGCAGTTCTTAAATTAATAACACAGTTGTTAAGTGAATCAGGTTTCCGCATTGACTATGCTTATCAGCAGGTTGCAAAAGAGGATCACATAACTCTGAGACTCTGCAACCATCATAAATATGAGTCAGTTGCCAAGTGTCTGAATTTTGATCACATGAACATGGGGATGCTGAAATGGTCATAAGTGTGAAAAACCATCATCAACTGTCACTTTTTCAGTGATGTTGTAACTTCAGACGGTCACTAAACAAATGGTTGTAAGTCGAGGACTATCTGTATCCACTTTGGAATAGAAAGTTCAGTTAGTTCAATACAAGCCTTACTTTCTACAATAGTACTCCAAACTCCAAAGAGTCTCTTTTTAGAGTGAGATGGGCGTCATATACATTTAATAAAAAAATAAATAAATAAGAAAGGAATAAGAAAGCACGGGTGATAGTGTAGCAAACTTTTAAAATAACCTTGAAATGAAAAACAGTTTTTTCTTCCAACAATAATTGGAGATTATTGAGTCCTTCTATGGGCAAAATATCTTGTCCCAGAACATGCTGGAAATTCTAGCGTAACACAATACAATAGTCAACTAGGCATGAATGAAGAGACTCATTTTTTCTTTTAAATGTGGGAATCAATGGTGGGTTTCTCCCGGTTTGCCCGTTCAGGTGAACCGGTAGTGGCGGCGGCAGGAGGCTCCGCCCACCCACCCAGACTTCATCAAAAACAGTCTGCACATGTGCAGAAGTGCCGCACGCTACCAATAGCGGACCGGTAGCCCTGAGTTTTGAAACACACTACTGGTGGGAATGTGTGTCTGGGAAAGAGTATCCTTTCTTCAATCCTTTGTTAGATCTGTTTCTAGAAACACGTTTTCAGTACATCTTCAAGAATTAGTCAGGAAAGGGTACCTGCAGAACAAACAAGTAGTTTTGATAGATAGATGATAGATAGATAGATAGATAGATAGATAGATAGATAGATAGATAGATAGATAGATAGATAGATAGATAGATAGATGATAGATAGATAGATAGATGTGCCAAAGGGTATTCTGCTTTTTTCTTCCCAAAAAGATTACTGGAAGAATTAAAATAGCAGCAGCAACAACAGCAGCACAAACAACAACAATGTGATAATTGCCTTTAGCTTTTTTTTTTTTTACCTAATCTCAATTTTTGGTACATTTTTTGAGCTTCCTGGAACTGTCAAATAAGTTGAAGTCACTGGAGACATTTCAATTACAGCCGAGGTACCATCTTCCATCATCTTCTGAGATTCCTTTTTAACACAGAGAAATTCTGGTTTAGATTGTGATAAAATAATCTGCACATAGACCAATCAAAGTTTTCTATGACCAAATTGATAATGGTTACCCTTTGGATAACATTTTCACCCTTATATTTAGCGTAATTTATCAACTTTCATGACATTTGCTGATAATAACCTCGGTATGCACGTGCATCATCTCTCCTGCAGGAGCTGCATTGGTTGCCGATTTGCTTCCAGGTGCAATTCAAGGTGCTAGTTGTCACCTTAAAAGCTCTTCAAGGCTTGGGACCAGGTTATCTGAGGGACCATCTCTTGCCAGTCACATCTACCCGACCCACTAGAGTGGGGAGGCCTGGAATGTTATAGGTCCCATCACCCAGGGAGATACACCTGGTAGGATTCAGAAGGGCCTTCCCCATGGTGGCCCCCTCTCTCTGGAACATCATTCCCCCAGAGATTAGATTGGCCCTGACTCTAATACTTTTTAGGAAAGCGCTGAAGATCTGGTTCTGCCAGAGGGCCTGGGGAACCCAGAGCGCGATGGAGCCCATTAAGTGGCATATGTGATGTGTTGTCACTGGGGTCATTCATCAATAATCATAAAGTACAACACTTAATGATAGTCATCATAGGGTACAAATAAGCAATCATACTAGGAAACAATATAAATCGTAATGATACAGCAACAAGTTACAGTCATACAGTCATAAGTGGGAGGAGATGGGTGATAGGAATGATGAGAAGATTAATAGTAATAGTTATGCAGACTTAGTGAATAGTTCGTTGAGGGAATTATTTGTTTAGCAGAGTGATGGCGTTCGGGGGGAAAAACTGTTCTTGTGTCTAAAATAAGCGGCAATATAAATTTTCTAAATAAATAAATAAACAAGTTTCAACCAAAGTAGCCTGATCTGCATTATGCCCTGAACATATTACTTTATCTGAATTCCATCATTACTATATTAAAGTGTTCCAGTTTATTTAGCATCTACACAGTCCATGCCTGGAAGAAGTGACGTTCTATCCATGATGGCCCAAGACATGTATCTCTTTCCTGGACATTACCTCCAGAGCCAGAAAGTTATGCCCATTCTGACCTAAGGGCCCACAATAACCACAGCAGTTGCCACCCATAAGAGACAGGAAGAGACGGAAGAGAGAGAGAGAGAGATGAGAGAGAGAGAAAGATGAGAGGGGGGAAATGGTGTTCCCTTCTCCTCCTGGAGAAGAATCAGGTGCAGCCGGGGCGGGCAAGTGTCTCGGGGTAGAGAGCAAGTAGTGCATCTCCCCAAGTGACCGAGGTGCATCCAGCACCAATCAATGCCGAAGAAGCATCCGTGAGACCCAGAGAGCGACGGAGAATCAGAATGAGAGAGAGGTGTGTGTGAGAGAGAGAGAGAGACAGACGGCGGCGGGGGGGGGGGGGGAGAGAGATGAGAGAGAGAAAGAGAGATGAGAGAAAGAAAGAAAGATGAGAGACAGCGAGACGACAGAGAGAGGGAGGGAGGGAGGGAGGGAGGGAGGGAGGGAGAGAGAGAGAGAGAGAGAGAGAGAGAGAGAGAGAGAGAGAGAGAAAGAAAGAAAGAAAGAAAGAAAGAAAGAAAGAAAGAAAGAAAGAAAGAAAGAAAGAAAGAAAGAAAGAAAGAAAAAAAGATGAGAGAGACAGACAGACAGAGGGGGGAGAGAGAGTGGAAGGGAGAGAGAACGAGAGGAGGAGAGAGAGAGAGACATGGCAAAAGATCATATCCAGAGAGGCTAGAGAACAAGAAACCTCAGTTAAAAAACAGTCCCGGACCTCAACACCGCAGATAAGAAAAAAAATATGGAAACATAAGAAAAAAGGACTGAAATAACTAGGTAAAAACAAACAAATTAAAAACAGTAGGTTTTTAGCTTTGTTAGCCGAAGAACCTTTTCTGCTAAAAACTGTTTTCTGGTGAAATTTCTGGAGAGAAAGCCAGTCTTGTTTTTAAAGAAAGATCTAATGCTCCCCTCTAGTGGTCACTCATGAGAGCATAGAAGCAAGACAGGAAAGCCTCCTTGTGATAGTGGTGATTATGTTAGTAAGATGCCTGGATAAGATCTAACTTACTCTCCCAAAAGCACTGGACAGCTGCCTGCAGAAGCCAGCGGTCACATCAGACCAACAGCACACAGGAAAAAAAGGGACACGGAGTACAGTGTCCTGAGGCCAGAAAGCAAATGATGTGAATGTTGGACAATTTTCTGCCTCTGATTACATCATCATTCAACATAGAGCCAGAACACACATACAGCCACAACTGTGTCATGAAAAAATGGAAAACGTCAGTTATGGGCTGAGTATGAGATGGAAACAATATCATGAGGACAAAGCAAGTTGAAGTTAGGGGAATGGTTGGATGAACCCTTGCAAGGGAGAATCAGGATTAGACCAGTGGTGAAATCCAATTTTTTTTACTATCGGTTCTGTGGGCATGGTTTGGTGGGCGTGGCAGGGGAAGGATACCGCAAAATCTCCCTTCCCACCCCATTCTGAGGCCAGCCAGCGGTGGTATTTGCCGGTTCTCCGAACTACTCAAAATTTCCACTACCAGTTCTCCAGAACCTGCTGGATTTCACCCCTGGATTAGACCTACAATTGCCACGCCTATTCTGCCTGCATTTATATAAAGAACTGAATGGACCACATATTTATGTTGAAAAATTAGGAGAAACAATTTGGTGTACTGGTTAAAGCACCATACTACGAACTGGGACACTGGGACTTCTAGTCCTGTCTAGGCCAGCTGAGTGACCTTGGGCCAATCTCTCTCTCTCTCTCATCCCGGCCCACCTCCCAGGGTCATTGTTATGGAGAAAATAGGAGAAAGGAATATTAGGTATGTTCACTGTCTTGAGTTATTTAGGAAAATAATAAAGGCAGGATAAAAAAATAAATAGTATCTTTTTTTTCTTCAGAATTCCAGACTGTGTAAAGACAACAAACTATTCAACTTTATCCAAAAGGGATAAAAGATGTTGACAAAGATCAGTGAGAAGAGGTCGGAAAATAATGTAGCCCCTAAGCAGAAGGAAACTTTAAAAAGAGCTCACCAAAGACTCGTCCTTTCAATTCTGCTGAAGCAACTTAATTTCAAACATATACACCCAATACAGACACACGCACACACATATCTTGGTAGTAAGTACAGGTAGTCCTCAACATATGGCTACAACTGAGCCTAAAATTTATTTTGCTAAGAGAGACAGTTACGTGAATTTTTATCACATGATCATGGGGTTGCTGCAATGGCCGTAAATGTGAAAAACGGTTATAAGCAATGGCGGAATTCAAATTTTTTTACTGTTGGTTCTGTAGGCGTGGCTTGGTGGGCATGGTGTGGCTTGGTGGGCATGGCAGGGGAAGGTACCTGCAAAATCTCCATTCCCACCCCACCCTGGGGCCAGCCAGAGTTGGTATTTGCCGTTTCTCCAAACTACTCAAAATTTCCATTACCAGTTCTCCAGAACCTGTCAGAACCTGCTGAATTTCACCACTGATTATAAGTCATTTTTTTCAGTGATTTTATAATTTTGAACAGTCACTACACTAACTGTTGCAAGTTGAGGACTATCTGTATGTGTACTTAAATCTACTCACATCTTCTTCTTTTGCCTTTTGGAGAGCATCGTCTAATTTTTTCTTCTTGCTTTCTGGCATGAGGTCATCAAGCCAGCTGAGTTCCCGCTTTAAAAAGCATAAATCCATGACTTTCCGAACAAAGACCAGTGCTAAAACCTTTGGAAGGGAGAAAAGAGAAAGAGGGAAAAAAGAGTAACGTTCCTGAGATGACAACAGAATTCACTAGAAATGAGCAAAGTAGATAACAAGCACCAGAGAAAATAAATTGAAAGTGATAGAACCAGAGAATAAGTCACGCATCATCAAGGTCTCTTTTTCCATAAGTTTTCATTATGGCAAATAATTTGCTTTTCTGCTAATTCTGGGGCTCTTGTTTTCCTATTGTTAAATAAACACAACCATGGGTCTTTTGTGATACTGCTGAAACCAATAGAAAAAGGCAAGAAACAATATAGAATTCATTAGGGACAATGGATACAAAGAAAAAGTGGATTTAATTATCTTGAAACTATTTCATAGACATTCTATTAACCTAGAAGTGTTAATACCACTTTATAATGCCTTGGTAAGGCCACACTTGGAATACTGCATTCAGTTTTGGTCGCCACGATGTAAAAAAGATGTGAAGACTCTAGAAAAAGTGCAGAGAAGAGCAACGAAGATGATTAGGGACCAGAGGCTAAAACATATGAAGAACGATTGCAGGAAGGGGGTATGTCTAGTTTAATGAAAAGAAGGACTAGGGGAAACATGATAGCAGTGTTCCAATTTCTCAGGGGAGGGAGTCAAGCTATTCTCCAAAGCATCTGAGGGCAGGACAAAAAACAGTGGGTGGAAACTAATCAAGGAGAAAAGCAACGTAGAACTAAGGAGAAATTTCCCTACAGAACAATTAATCAGTGGGACAACTTGCCTCCAGAAGCTGTGAATGCTCCAGTACTAGAAGTTTTTAAGATGATGTTGGATAACCATTTGTCTGAAGTGGTGTAGGGTTTCCTGCCTAAGCAGGGGGTTGGACTAGAAGACCTCCAAGTCTGCTATTCTATTCTATTCTATTCTATTCTATTCTATTCTATTCTATTCTATTCTATTCTATTCTATTCTACTCTACTCTACTCTACTCTACTCTACTCTACTCTACTCTACTCTACTCTACTCTACTCTATTCTGAAATGATCACACTGAGAGAAAATCAGATATTTTAACTGCAAGCACATGATTAAAACCACAACTCCTCTGGTTTTAAAAAAAGGCTCATGTCAGCAAGCACACTATGGGTAGTCCTCACTTACCAACTGCGTCGTTTAGCAACCATTCAAAGTTGTAACCAATCCTTTTCATTCGTGACCATCACAGCATCCTGCAGCCATGTGATCACCATTCATGGACTTCACAGCCAGCTTCCAACAAGCAGAAATTACCGTAATTGGGAGAACACAGAAGTGAAATCACAAGTTGTGGTCATGTGATATCTCGTTTAACTACCATGGTGCTTAGTGATTTCCAGTCCTAGTTGAGGTCAGTAAGTGAGGACTACCTGTACAGGCCACTTGAGAGAACCTCCATCATAGCCATTAAACATACAAGCAAGTTTTCTATTAATTAACACTGAAATTTAGGAAGAGTTAATGGATGGTATTATTGACCTATTCTGTTAATTGTACATGGAACTGAGAAATGACATATTCTGTCGAATCTACAAAAGCCTTCTTTATCCTAATTTCCAGTTTGTAAATGGTTCCACTGTTAATGATTTCCTCTTAAGATAGCAGCAATAGCTAATAGTATTTGGGAGCAGGGGTGAGTTCTACTTACAGTACCTTTACTACCGGTTCGAAGCGGGGCCGTGCATGCATGCTTGCTTTGCTCGCATGAGCGTGCTCTTCTGTGCAAGCGCAGAAGCTTCTGAGCATGCGCAGAAACATTTTGATGATGTCAGAGTCAGTGGGTCGAGCTTCCCGCCGGTTTTACTACTAGTTCTATAGAACCAGTGCAAACCGGGGGCAACCCACCACTGGTTGGAAGCAGGCTATAAAGCAGGAGGCTGCAAATTCAAGACCCATCTTAGCTATGAAAGCCAGCTGGGAGTCTTTGGGCCATCACTTTCTCTCACCTCAACTCACTCATAGGGTGGTTGTTGTGGAGAAAACAGGAAGAGGAAAGTGCGTTGGGTATGTTTGCTACCTTGAGTTATTTGTAAAAAATAATAATGGCAGGATACAAACAGTGGTGGGATTCAGCCAGTTCGCACCACTTTGGGAGAACCGGTTGTTAACTTTCTGAGCAGTTTAGCAAACTGTTGGAAGAAGTCATTAGGGCAGAGAACCTGTTGTTAAATTACTTGAATCCCACCACTAGATACGAATAAGCAAATAAACTATTGTCACTCACCTGTTCTCTGACATATGAATAATATATAATTAACGACCCATTTCTTAAGTCTTAAAACTCAGGATTCTCAGCAAAATCAGGTCTTCTCAAAATTGGGAAATGCCATACCAGATCCCAGGTTGCCTTTGAGATGTAACTCTGACTCTCCTCCCCCATGCCCTTATGACAAAGGTGGACGCTTCAACTTAAGTGTTTTTACCATCATGGGAAAGATAATGGCTGCAGGAGACGTCTTGACAACCCACAGAATGATCAGGCAGGTCAGCTGGATCATCGTGAAGAGATGCACTTTCCTCAGAGGAACATGTCGCAGGTAAATGAAATCAGGCTGATGTTTGGTGGGCATTCCCATTAACTTCAGGCGATCAAAAAACTAGGAAAACCGTACAACGAAAACAGAGCATGTAGTTGAAAAAGATGCAGTTGATAGGGTAGGCATTCTAGAAATCGTATTGCTCCAACCAAGCATCCTGTAATTGTTCATGATGGCTGGGAAGGCAAGGCAGAGAGTTGTACCCCTAACACTTTTATGGATGTGCTGCCATAGAACTGTTTCAATGCCTACCCTCAAAACAATGCTATAGAGCACTGCACACCAGAACAACTAGACACAAGAACAGTTTTTTCTCAAGGGAATTATTTGCTAAACAAATAATTCCCTCAACACTGTCAAATTATTTACTAAGTCTGCATTATTATTACTATTAATCTTCTCATCGTTCTTATCACCAATCTCCTTCCACTAATGACTGTATGACTGTAACTTTGTGGCTTGTATTCTTACAATTTATATTGATTGTTTCCTAATATGATTTGATTGCTTTTTGTACCCTATGACTATCATTAAGTGTTGTACCTTATGATTCTTGATGAACGTTTCTTTTATGTACACTGAGAACATATGCACTAAGACAAATTCCTTGTGTGTCTAATCATACTTGGCCAATAAAATTCTGTTCTATTCTAAGGAAACTATAGCAAAGCCTAGTACGTGAGTTAGGAGCATTTTTCGCACAAGAGCTTTAATCAGCAATACAAAAGCCATTAACCTTAATTCTTTTAATCTGCATCCTATGAACAGGAATCACATATATTTCCGCCCATGGGTCAAAAAGCACTTTGATAAAATCTGTTTGTGTGGTTTCCCAGGGATCCTTTATCTTATATATGGTAATATACTTTTAAACGGTATATTTCTCAACCTCGCAATGTTAAGATGCATAGACTTCAACTGGCTGGGGAATTCAGAAAATCCACACATCTTGAAGTTGTCAAGGTTACGAAACACTGCTCTTAAACAATGACATATCCTGACAACTTATAATTTAAAGCAGTTACTCAAACTTCAAAATGTTATAATTCTTAAGAAACAGCCTAGCTCAACGTAAGGCATACGCTTTGCATTCTATGATCAAAATTTCAGCCCCTAATATCTTCTGTTGAAAGGTGGAATATGGTGCTTGATAGAAAAGGTTAACAGTGCAACCAAAGTGCATGGATTTTGGGGGTCACAAGCAACCATGAAATAAATATATCATGTCATATTCTGGTATAGAACAGAATATACAAAGTATGTTGTTGTTCAGTCACTATGTCCAACTCTTTGTGGCCCCATGGACCACAGTATGCCAGCTCCCCTGTCCTCCCCTGTCTCTCTGTTTTCCCAAATTCATGTTCAATGTGTCAATGACACTATCTAATCATCTCATTCTCTGCCCTCCCATTCTCCTTTTGTCATCAATCTTTCCAATGAATCCTCTCTTCTCAGGAGGTGGTGTACAAAGCATACCTGCATCCTTTTAACATGGAGGTCACCAACTTTTTCATGAAATGGCATTACACCAGGATTGCAGCAAGGGCATTGGCAATAAACTAAAATGATAGATAGATAGATAGATAGATAGATAGATAGATAGATAGATAGATAGATAGATAGACAGACAGACAGACAGACAGACAGACAGACAGACAGACAGACAGACAGACAGTTTATTGCCAATTATTAAAAATTAAAAACCTGAAAAATGGTCCAAATCTCAGGGTTTTATGATGTCCAACTCAGAGGGTGATGGGGAAGAAGTGAAAGTTATGTGCTCTGATCCATTAAGAGGCAAACATCCCAGAGATCCAGGCCCTAGTATATAACAAAAGCCCAAACCTCTTTTGTCCAGCTTAGTGATGTCTAGGCCAGAATTACAATATCAAAGCCCAAGAGTTCAATGACTCATCTTATGGAAGCATTTTATGGACTGAACCATGTTCAACAATGTTGAAATTATTGTCGGAAATTGTCTTCAGATCATGCTGGCCCCCTCAGCCAAGAAACTGAGATAAGTACTGGGCCTTAGAGTCAGACATGACTATTTTTTTACTATGGCAAATCTGGTGGAATACATGTTTTCTCTGTTGAAAATGTGAAGTGCTTTTCTCAATCTTCTGATTTCCCTGCCACTTACAAAGTCTCACCACAAACATTAACCATTCAAAATCCCAGACATCCTTGCTGTGCTTATGTAAAAATATATAAATACCTGTATTCCGTTCAGAGAAGAAACACCCATGTATAAAAACACTCCATAGAGAACAGGCATAGGTATAAACTAAAAAGAAAAAGAACATAAGTACTACATGAGATGGAGTTTAGGTATATCACTAAATTCTTTATATCTAAAAAAAATAATACTATATTGTTTAAAAATACAGGTAGTCCTCAATTTATAACAGTTTAGTGACCGTTCGAAGTTACACAGGCACTGGAAAAAGTGACTTATGACTATTTTTCACTCTTACAACTGTTATAGAATTCCCATGGTCACATGGCAACTGACTCATATTTATGACGGTTGCAGTGTCCCAAGGTCATTTGATCACCTCTTGTGTCTTTCTGACAAGCAAAGTCAATAGGGAAGCCAGATTCACTTAACAACCATGTTACCAACTGAACTGTGGCAAGAAAGGTCATAAAAATAGGACAAAATTCATTTAACAACTGTCTCATTTAGCAACAGAAGTTATGGTCATAAGTCGAAGACTACCTGTATAGCTTCTCACCAATATGACATCTTTAAAAAAAAAAAACTATTCACTGTTAAACCTACTGGGGAAAATTAGTATGTTTCGGCAACCACAGTTATTGTTTTCGGCCTTTGAAATACCACATGGAAATGTAATCTTTCTACTTGGTGAAAAGAGGCACGACCACCCAGGCAACTCTAATTTACTGTTGTTCAGTTGAGTTGTGACTGCCAAAGTCCGGCAAAGGTCAAGAACAGCAGTGTACTATCCTTCCTTGAGGGTTTTAGACAGGAGCTTGATGGGTACCTATCAGGGATGGTTTAGTACAGGGCAATGGTGGAATTCAATTTTTTTTTAACTATAGGTTCTGTGGGTGTGGCTTGGTGGGCATGGCAGGGGAAGGATACTGCAAAATTCCAATTCCCTCCCCACTCCTGGGGGAAGGATATTGCAAAATCTCCATTCCCACCCCACTCTGGGACCAGCCAGAGGTGGTATTTGCTGGTTCTCCGAACTACTCAAAATTTCCACTCCCATTCTCCAGAACCGGTCAGAACCTGCTGAATAGCATCCCTGGTACAGGGGTTCCTAACCTGCCAGGAACCAGTCTGCGCAAGCGAGCGAAGCCCCATGGGATGCAAGCAGTGTGCAAAACCATGCCCCTCCGTCCCCGGTCTGGGGAAAAACGTCCCTCCACGGAATAGGTCCCTGGCACCCAAAAGGTGGGAGGGGGGCGCTGGTTTAGTAGATTTCTGCACTCTTGAATCACAGCGTTCTGAAATAGTTTTCAGACAAGGAGAAAAGGGGATCAAATTTACTCTCCATGCTAGCATTCCGAATGTACGGAATAAGATATTATGTTCAAAAACCAAGGGTCGTGTCTATGAACAGTTATGATAGCTTTTATTTTGAATGAGAAGAATAATCGTCACTCTTGATCTTTACATCCAAGGAGTTATTAAAGTTAATTTTAGTATCAAATCTGTCTTTAATCTGTGCCACAGGATACAGTGTTGCATTTACACATTTTATTTTGGAATTGAAGTGCAGAAAAATCACACATTAACAAGTTGCAGGTTTCTCTGGCCATGGAGGTTTACTGATAAGTACGGATAGTCCTCAACTTACCACCATTTGTTTAGTGACCATTCGAAATTACAACAGCATTTAAAAAATGAATTATAATCAGTCCTCATGCCTATAACCGTCACAGCATTCCCACAATCAATTCAGGCACTTGGCAACTGGTATGTACTTACAGTGCTTGCAGGGACCTAGGGTTTTGTGATCAAACATTGGGGACCTTCCCAGCTGGTTTACAATAAGCAAAGTCACTTAATGACATGATTCATGACATGACATGATTAATAACTGCAGTGATTTGCTTCACAATTGTGGCAGAATGGTCATAAAATCGGGCACAGCTGTTGTGGCCCCGTCCTCTGAGCCTATCCCTTTGGAGGAAGGCAACTCTGAGCAGGAGGAAGAGGAGCCAGCCAGATCTCCCAGCCCTCCCCCTCTGGCACCGGCTCAGGTGCCAGCTGAAAGAGAGCCAAGTAGTGGGGAAACAGGTGTCTCAGATGAGAGTGAGGGAGAGACGTCATTCCTGGACGCACGCCAAAGAAGGCGAGAGAAAAGGGTACTGCAGCTGCGGCGTATGAGGAAATCCTGAGTCATTGGATTGGAGTCATAGGATCCATGACTCACTGGACCACACCCAGAAGCATATCTATTTAAGACAGTACAATGGGTCACGAAGTTCGTGACGAACAAAGCTAAACAAACGGAGCAACCTCGTAGTCTTGGAAGCTGGATGAACGGCAAAGCTACGTAGGTGATTTTCTTGTTTGTGTAAACCAATAAAGTCCTTGGCAGACGGTGTGCATATCGCTGCCAAGGTTGAGATAAGAACTGCGGAGTGTGCCAAGTGAGTCTTAACCCTCGGCTGGCTGTGTTTTTGTGGGTCTCTGAAGGGGGGGGACAGATCATCTTGTTCGTCACCCAAAACTCCATCGTTAACCCACGATGGACCAACAGCTGCAGCAGCAGGTACAGCAGATGCTGGAGGCCAATCAACTTCTGCAACAGCAAGTAGCACAGCTAACTGCACAACTTGCTTTGGGAAATGCTCCTGTAGCAGCTCCACCTGCTCCCCTTCCCCGTCCAAGATGCCCAGTGAACATGCCAGATAAGTTTTCTGGACAGCAGGAAATGTTCCCGGCCTTCTTGGGACAGTGCCAGCTGTACATGGCAATGCGGCCGGAGGATTTTCCGGATGACCGGGTTCGGGTGGCTTTTATTATCAGCTCCCTCTCTGGCACTGCCGCCCGATGGGCCACGCCCCTGTTGCTGCAAGACAGCCCCTTGCTTCTGGACTATCAGGGCTTTTTGCAACACCTGCGCACCATGTTTGAGGACCCCCTCCGGGTGCAGACGGCAGCGAGGCGCATCAAAGACCTCCGCCAAGGCAAGCGCCCCCTGCAGGACTATATTGCGGAGTTCCGATTGCTAGGCCAGGATTCGGCCTGGAATGAGGCGGCGCTGATGGATGCCTTCCAGGACGGCCTCTGCGATGAGATGCAGGACGAGCTGGTTCGGGTGGAGGCGCCACAGACCCTGGACACGCTGGTGACCCAATGCCTGCGCATCGATGCCCGCCTACAACGGCGACGGCCCCGTAGGGCTCTTCCGGAACCACCGACAGTGCCGGCACCCCCGCGTTTCGTACCAACAGCGCCCCGGACCGTACCGCGTTTGGTGGCGACGGCTGAGGAGCCCATGGAGCTCGGAGCAGCCAGACCTCAACTGACGGCCCAGGAGCGGATGCGGAGACGCCAAGGGGGGTTGTGCCTCTATTGCGGCGAGGCTGGACATTTCGCCGCCTCGTGTCCCCGGAAGCGGAGTGGATCGCTCAAGCCTGTTCCGGAGCCTCGGCGTGACCAGCCGGGAAACGGGTCAGGCCTGGCCTAGGGGAAACTCTGGGTCAGGCAGGTGACCATGCCCCGCCGGAGGCGGCGGCTGTGGACTGTGAGCCCCCTCGGCACCTGATTTTGAACACCCGGGTGTTGTTGGCTAACCGGTCGGAGGGGCTCCAGGCGCACGCGCTGGTGGACTCGGGGGCCACCACGAACTTTATGGACCAGGCCTTTGTGGCCCATTACAAGGTTCCCTTGGTTCCAGTGGACCCTCCGTTGAGGGTCGAAACTATTGATGGGCGGGAACTTGTGGCGGGGCCCATCAACTTCGCTACTCAGCCCTTGCGCCTTGCCATTGGGAACCATGAGGAGGCGATCCAGTTTTATGTGACGGCGGACCTGCACTTCCCCTTGGTCCTGGGGATGGCCTGGCTTCGGGCGCACGACCCTCAGGTGGCGTGGTCGAGAAATGCCATCTCGTTCCCCAGCCTGCAGTGTGTCGACCACCTTCGCCACACCTGTGCCGGCCAGGACGTCTCTGCCCCGAACGTCTCCTTGCCTCCGGAGCTGACATCCTTCGCCGACGTGTTCAGCGAGAAGGAGGCGGATCGCTTGCCCCCGCACCGACCCTACGACTGCGCGGTGGACTTGATGCCCAACGCGCCCCTGCCCTCGGGACGCCTGTACTCCATGTCGGAGCCCGAGCTGGCCGCCTTACGGGACTTTCTGGACAAGAACCTGGCCCGTGGGTTCATCCGGCCTTCGACCTCCCCGCTCTCGGCCCCAGTCCTCTTCGTGAAAAAGAAGACGGGGGACTTGCGCCTGTGTTGCGACTACCGGCGCTTGAATGCCATCACGGTACGGAATCGCTATCCCCTGCCGCTGATCCCGGAGCTGATGGAGAGGTTGCGGGAGGCCTCGATTTTCACCAAGCTCGACCTCCGGGGAGCCTACAACCTGGTGCGGATGCGAGAGGGGGACGAGTGGAAGACGGCATTTGGCACCCGATACGGACACTTTGAATATACCGTCATGCCGTTCGGGTTGACCAACGCCCCCGCGGTCTTCCAGCACTTGATGAACGACGTGTTCCGGGACATGCTGGATCGGTTCGTGGTGATCTACCTGGATGATATTTTGATCTATTCCCGGACCCCGGAGAGTCACCTCCAGCATGTCTGCCAGGTCCTGCAGCGCCTGCGGGAGCACCAGCTCTATGCGAAGTTGGAGAAATGTTACTTCTTCCAGACTTCCATAGAGTTCCTCGGGCACATCATCACCTCCGAGGGCATCGCGATGGACCCACACAAGGTGGCGGCCTTGCGCAGTTGGGAACCCCCGCGTCGG
Source organism: Masticophis lateralis (assembly GCA_030761175.1). Classification (NCBI taxonomy): domain Eukaryota; kingdom Metazoa; phylum Chordata; class Lepidosauria; order Squamata; family Colubridae; genus Masticophis; species Masticophis lateralis. Next base: position 144,780,830 of record JAUDYJ010000002.1, read on the forward strand.
GTGAAGGACGTCCAGCGTCTGTTGGGATTCGCCAACTACTACCGGACCTTCATCCCGGGCTTTGCCACCCTGACCGTGCCGTTGACCCAGCTCCTTCGGAAGAAGGTTCCGTTCCAGTGGGGGCCCCCGCAGCAGCAGGCCTTCGAGGTTCTCAAGCAGGCCTTTGTCACGGAGCCGGTCCTGAGGCACCCCGATCCACACCGTCCGTTCGTGGTTGAGACAGACGCGTCCAACGTGGCGATTGGAGCGGTGCTGCTACAGGCTCCGGTGGATGGTGGCACTCTTTTTCCCTGCGCTTACTACTCCCGGAAACTCACTCCTTCCGAGCGCAACTACACCATCTGGGAAAAGGAGTTGCTGGCTATCAAGGCCGCGTTCGAGGCTTGGCGACATCACCTCGAGGGGGCCCGACACCAGGTGGAGGTGCGGACGGACCATCGGAACCTGGAGCACCTCACCACGGCCAGGAATTTGAACCAGCGGCAGATCCGGTGGTCGTTGTTTTTCGCCCGGTTCAACTTCCACGTCACATACATTCCGAGCCACCTCAACCAGAGGGCGGACGCGCTATCCCGTAAGCCGGAATACTTTTGCCCAAAGGACTCCCTTTCCCCCCGGACGGTGCTGCCAGCGGACTCCTTGGCCGCGGTCCAGGAACCGGTGGACCTGCGGACTCAGGTGCTGGAAGCGCAGCGACGGGACGACTGGTCGCAGCAGCGGAGAGCGGACGTCGGCCCCGCGTCCCCATGGACCGTGGAGGAGGGCTTGCTCAGGCACCGGGGTCGGCTGTACGTGCCCACAAGTCCGCTCCGAGCCCTCGTCATGAACCAGTGCCATGACAACCCCGCGGCGGGGCACTTCGGCTTCTTTAAGACCTTGAACCTAGTGACGCGGACTTTTTGGTGGCCTCGGGTACGGCACGACGTGCACGCCTACGTGACGTCCTGTGTGCCATGCCGACAGGCCAAAGCCGCGTCCGGCCCCCCTCCTGGACTCCTCCAGCCGCTGCCGACACCGGAGAGACCGTGGGGAGCCATCTCCATGGACTTCCTGACTGACCTGCCCCTGTCCGCTACGTTCACGACCGTCCTCGTGGTGGTGGATGCGCTCACGAAGATGGCACATTTCATTCCGTGCCGCGGCCTGCCCTCGGCTCGTACCACGGCTCGCCTGTTCCTGCAACACATCTTCCGCCTCCACGGCCTGCCGGACCGGGTGGTTTCGGATCGCGGGGCCCAGTTCACGGCCCGCTTCTGGAAAAGCCTGATGGCTGCGCTGGAGGTGCAGGTGTGCCTGTCGTCGTCACACCACCCGGAGACTGACGGGGGCACGGAGAAGGTCATTGGCATACTGGAGCAGTACCTCCGCTGTTTTGTCAACCAGCAGCAGGACAACTGGGCCGAGTACCTTCCCCTGGCGGAGTTCGCTTTTAACAACTCCCAACATACCTCCACCCAGATGACACCGTTCCATGCCAACGTCGGGTACCATCCACGGTTTTTTCCGTTGACCATCATGGACTCCCCTGTTCCTGAGACCCGGGACTTCCTCTCGGAGCTGCAGGCGGTGCAGCAACTGGTGCGGCGGCAGCTGATCCGGGCGAAAGAGGACTATAAACGGTTCGCCGATCGCGGCCGCCGGGCGACGCCACCGCTGGAAGTTGGAGATCGGGTGTGGCTGTCCACGAAACACCTCCCCACGGACCAGCCGGTGAGGAAACTGGCCCACCGCTTTATCGGTCCCTTCCCCATCGAGGCGGTCATCAACCCGGTGGCCTATCGGTTGACTCTACCCCGCTCCATGCGGCTCCACCCCGTTTTTCATCGGTCCCTCCTGGTCCCTGAGACTCCCACTAGCCGTCTCCGCCGCCCGCCGCCGCCTGCCCCCCCAGCCGCAGCCGACGAGGACGACGCCTCGACGTATGAGGTGGACAGTATTCGGGACTCCCGTTGGCTGAAGGGGCGCTTCCAATACCTCATCGCTTGGAAAGGGTACGGGGCCGAGGATTTCACCTGGGTGGACGCATCTGCCGTTCAGGCCCCTGACCTGGTGCGGACTTTCCACGAACAGTTCCCGTCCCGACCCCATCCCGACCGTCAGACCCGGGGGAAGGGCCCTGCGGTGGGGGATAGTGTTGTGGCCCCGTCCTCTGAGCCTATCCCTTTGGAGGAAGGCAACTCTGAGCAGGAGGAAGAGGAGCCAGCCAGATCTCCCAGCCCTCCCCCTCTGGCACCGGCTCAGGTGCCAGCTGAAAGAGAGCCAAGTAGTGGGGAAACAGGTGTCTCAGATGAGAGTGAGGGAGAGACGTCATTCCTGGACGCACGCCAAAGAAGGCGAGAGAAAAGGGTACTGCAGCTGCGGCGTATGAGGAAATCCTGAGTCATTGGATTGGAGTCATAGGATCCATGACTCACTGGACCACACCCAGAAGCATATCTATTTAAGACAGTACAATGGGTCACGAAGTTCGTGACGAACAAAGCTAAACAAACGGAGCAACCTCGTAGTCTTGGAAGCTGGATGAACGGCAAAGCTACGTAGGTGATTTTCTTGTTTGTGTAAACCAATAAAGTCCTTGGCAGACGGTGTGCATATCGCTGCCAAGGTTGAGATAAGAACTGCGGAGTGTGCCAAGTGAGTCTTAACCCTCGGCTGGCTGTGTTTTTGTGGGTCTCTGAAGGGGGGGGACAGATCAACAGCTCACTCAACAACCACCTCGCCTAGCAACAGTGGTCATCAGCTGAGGTATATATAAGTTATAACTATGGTCATAAGGTGAAGACTACCTGTCCTGTAGAAGGTATCTGTGGTTATGCTTCTAAATAAAATGAACAAGAGAATGATTTTAAGGGGAGGTTTAAGATCAGATAAAATTGTTGCACTAAACCATTTTAGTCTAACCTACTTAGACATAAACACAGCACTGCTTTTCTGTTTCACTACATTACTTCACTGAATATGATTACTGATAAGGCCAGTCACTGCTGTTGGGAAGTCACATAGACTTCAACCGCTTTTTGCATTTCACCAGCAATTGATTTCATTGTGTATTTTTTTCTCTACCTCATGTATGTATAAGTGTATACCAGGGGTGGGTTCTAAATTTTTTTACTACCGGTTCTGTGGGTGTGGCTTATTTTGTGGGTGTGGCTTGATGGTCATGTGAAAAGTCTTTAGGATTTAGCAGAGGTACTGGTCTACCAGGCTTTTAACTGCTTGCAGAGCTGTACCAGTCTACCCATTTGTTTTTGGAGGCACCAGTCTACTCATTCGTTTTTGGAGGCCCCAGTCTACCACCACACTGCCTTTTAACACTGATCAGCTGTAGGGCGGCCCTTTGAAGCCCCACGGCAAGAGTTTAAAGAGTTTTTTTCCTTCTAGCCGATCAGCTGTGAATCAGGAGGCAGCAATAGATTAGGGGTGGGGCCAAATAAAAGGTAAGAATAACATGGGGGGGGTGGAGGGGGGCGGGAGGGCCCAGCTCCTGAACAAAGAGAACCGGTTCAGTGATGTCATAACGTCACCTCTACCGGCTCGGCCAAACCAAATTGCTGCATATTTGTGATGATAAATCCAGGGATACTAGACAATCATAACAATGAGATCATTAATGGGAGTACCACACACACTGCCAGGTTATCTTTGACTTAAACCACAATAGCGACTAGAAAATTAATCGTTAAGTGATGCGGTCCTTAAGTGGGATATCATATGACAGCAAGTGATTTTATGACCTTTTCAGCCACAGTCATTTAACAAAACATTGTGATTGGTTAAGTGAGACATCACATGACAATGATTTGCGACCATCCCTGCTGGCTTCCCCAGTGACTTTGCTTGTCGTAAGCAGGCCGGGAAGATAGCAAATGGTGATCACGTGACCAGGAGATGCTGTCATAAATGCATAATGGTTGCCAAGCACCTGAATCATGACCAACTGACTGCAGAGACGCTGCAACAATCGTAAATATGGCCACTTCCACGACACCGTTTTTTCAGAGCCGCTATAACTTTGAATGGTTGTAAGCCAAGGACTATCTCTATGGCATTGGGATACCAGAGCTATGAGTAGCAAAACTGGTTTGGTGTAGTGGTGAAGGTGATGGCCTAGCAACAAGGAGACTGTGGGTTCTAGTCCCACCTTAGGCATGAGTCGGCTAGGTGAGTTTAGGCCGATCGTTCTTTCTCAGCCCAATCACCTCACAGGGTGGTGGTTGTGGAGAAAATAAGAACAGAAAGAAGTATTATGTAGGTTCGCTGCTTTGAGTTGCTTATAAAATAATAAGGGTGGGCTAAAAAAAATTCTAATAAGAAAATTGTGCTTGGGCCATAAATTATAGCTAGTGTGGCCTAACCTGAAATGTAATCATCCCACCACTTACTTCCTGCTCCTTTCTTTAACCCTTCTTTAAACCCAGATATGGATTATTAACTCTATTATCTTGCAACTCCATGGACAGAATTTGCTCACTGATCTGGGAAATGATGCAGAGAGATATGTCTTTACTTTTTGTATATACAAGGAATATCAGATACCAACTTGAATGGCGGGGAGGGGAAATATCTTCGAAGGTGGGATCTCAAAAGGACTAAGGCCCACTTCTTTAAATAGGCTTCAAATCTTCTCCTGTCTTTGGTTTGCGAAAGCCGAAGTTGATTGTTGGTTGATTTTTGTTTTTGTTTTTTGGATAAATGCTACTAAAGATATGCACTTTCAGAATGGGACAAGGCTGACGTCTCAAGCCAACACAACTCCATTAAAGCCAAGACTATTTAAAAGAGGGAGAGGAGGTTGCCCTAACATACCCTTGAATGTTCTTCCATGCTTTTACCTTTAACACACTAGTGATGAAGACTGAGAGGCCCATTAGTATAAAGATCATCAATCCAGTTGCTCTTTGTTCAATTATGCCCAGGAATTTAGGTTGCTCCCCAGGAGCTGCTACAGTAGATTCAAGTCTAAGACTGTTCACGTGACTGATGGAAAGGACGGTGGCAGCAACATACCAAGGCAACCCCATCACTGAGCACACACCAAGCATAAGGCCCACCATGAGAAGGTCCAGATGGTAGCCACCTCCTTTCTGTGAAAATAGAAATCATTAGCAGAGGTCAACTGAAACCTTGTTATCATTCACTGTGAATCACTGGATATGTACTAGAGAAAAAGTTAGGAAAGGTCTGTACAATGCCTTATTTTTGGTGGTAAGGGAAAAGTAACTTATCCATATCTATTATAATCAAAAATCTTTCATGTTTGAAAATATGTTCATCTGCACTGAAATTGGTTAGGAACACTTTGCTATGACTCAACTTTCCTTGGCATGTGTTGCTCAATCTTTCTTCATATGGTTGAGAACTAGGGAATCATGGTATAGAAAAAAAACTTTTTGCTAAAATGCTATCCTTTGGGACAGAGGAAACCTATTTCAGCATCTCTGGCTTCACACACATTTAACTAGCAGTGAAAGCTAATTGCTGTTTACAAGGCTTTTTAGGTTTGTTAACAGGGTCTTTATCAAATCTCTTTCCTGATTTAATTATTCTCCCACTTTAGCTCCGACTATGGGGCATGTTTTAAAATTGTGCATTTGTGATGAGCAGAAGTGCAGCTCACTAAATAGTGACAATTATGCACTACTGGCAGCTGCATCATATTGGTAAATCTTTGGAATTCAATATTCTCAGGACTAGCTTGAGCTCTCCAGAAATTAGGCAGGAATATTTCCCTCATATATGGAATGGTTAGGGACAGAGCCAGAAATTCTCCCTTTGTTCTAATTGTCCATCTTGGACATTACAAAACAATCACCAACATGAATCCGTATTGTCATTTCTTATTCTTTTTTCCTTCAGGGTTTGATTTGACTGGCTCTGTTTCTTCCTATGCTGGATCCTTGCATACATACTGCACATTTGCCGAAAGTGGAAGAGGCGAACAAAACAGACTACACTGCATAAACCACAGGGATTTGTTTAAAGCAGCAGATTGGCATGCTGGTACACCAAGTCTCCTATCAACTTAAGAGGTTCTGATATGGGAGTCTGGAAGAGCAGAAGAGAGGCACTTTTATTATTTAATTTTCCTTTTATGCCAAACTCTAGGCTGCTTAAATTTTTCACTCTGTTTTTTGTCAGCCTGGAAGATAAACAAATGTTAAGTAGAGCATAACCATATCTCTTCCACATGCACAGCAACGTTCCTGTATAAAATCTTCAAAATTACTTTTGAATTTGGGAATGTTTCAACACTGATTCCTCCCTCCGAGATCAGAGCAATCTGAAAAATGCATCAGACCCTAAGATAGTTTCACATAAGCAATATAGGATTGCTGCCTTATTTGTCACTTGAAATGGAAATCTGGCTCGCCAGGTTTCCAAAAACTGGAAATAAAGTTATTCCACAGAAACTTTAGATTGCCATTTCAAGAAGAGATTTAAAGTTTTAATCTCTACCATATGCTATGGGTTCCACCCCCCACCTCCTCTCTGTACATAATGTGTACACTGGATTATAGCTGTAATGGGATAGAATTCACTATGTCACTCGTATAAAAACCTGTTTGAAATAGCACAACCTGCTGATTTTACTCAAACTAAAGTTCCATATAGTCTGGATTATGCTGCTGTTCCTGTGATGTTGTTTTTCACGTGACAGCCATAGAAAGAAAAGCTTGGCAAATTATCCTGGACATGCTGCTCTATTACCTTAAGTTTATGTTCTTTCCTGTTCACAATAACTGCTGTGATTTGTTGGTCCATAAATATAAGTATAGTGCAGAGTAATGCTGGGATGATAGCTGCTACCACAGTCCATGAAGGATTGGGGCCTATTGGGCTAATGAGCCATCCACGGTCATCATTTGTTGGCTGCAGGGGAAAAAAATATACCCAGATACAACAATGAATTGTGCCATGTTTGTATGCCCTCCACCACCCTTGTTTTAGCTATATGTAGACAATGATATAGGAATGTCACTGGTTAGCATTTCACTGGATGATGAACATGGGCCTTGCTATGGCCACGCAATTGTGAATGTAAACCTATGATTCCTCTATGGTAGGAAATTAAAATTTTGATTATGCATGTTTTCTAGCACCAAGCCCACAGAACCTTTTGAATAAGATGCTACCTTGTTTCCCTGAAAATAAGACCCTGTCTTATATTTTTTTGAACCCTGAAATAAGCGCTTGGCCTTATTGCCATGCGCTCAAAAGCCTGATTGGGCTTATTATAAGGGGATGTCTTATTTTGGGGGAAACAGGGTAGAGATTTCACCGTAAAAAGTAGGGGTTAAACGAATGAAATAAAAGGAGGCTGGCTTTTAAATATTAAAAGTGAAATTTAATTCAATTTAAACTCATTAAATATCCTTATTTCACTCATTCTCTCTAAAGTTAGCCTTTTTCTCCTATTAACACATTTAAAACCACAATTTTATGCCACTTTGGGGCACTTTTTGGGCATTCAAGCCTTTCAGGAGCTAAATGCAACTCAAGAATTTCAGGTTTGTATCCTACTAATATTCCCACCCACTCTAAAGTACTTTTCCCACTTCAGAAACAAAGTACAGAGTATCCCAAATGTTACAAAGAGGATCTCAGTTCCCACTCAGCCATACATGCAGCCTCAATGTCCTTCACCCACACACAATTAGGCACAAAGTGTGTCATCCTCCCTTCCTCCCTAAAGGATACAAGAAATCATCTAGGGCAGTCCTTGGACTCTTGTTCAAGCTACTTAGGCAAGGGATATTTTCCACATACCACTACTTGCACTTAGAGGAATTTAAGAAGATGAGGTGAAGTACCTACCTTGAAGACACCTGGGACATTCAGTTTTGGTGATGGGATTCCAATGAAGTAGTCAATTAGGACCATAGTAACAATGGTTATAAAAATAGCAAAATCACCTACCATGTAGCGTATCTAAAGAGGGGAAAAAACAGACAAGTCTCTACAGGGTTAGGGTTAGGATACATAAGACTTGATCTATGTACCTAAATAATCAGTTCTAGATAAACCAAATTTTGGAAGTATGATATTCATATTGCCAACCAGGACACCTGCTGGATATTGAATAGATGCACTGTTCACCTTATGAATAATTGCTCCTCAAATCTGAAAATAAATTTCATGAAATTTCAGTGCTTGTGCAAGGCAATCAAAAATGGCTTTGAACTCCTTGTACAAGATCTTCTATACAACTTGGATATCAAATAAGCTGTTTTGAAAAATTTGGAATACAGGAAAAGGCAGGAAAACATTTTAGAAACGTTACTTCTAAAAATTCTACCTTGTGTTTTCATTATTCAAAAGGAACCAGCTCTCAAACAAGTCTAGTCAAACATCATCTGTTCTTCTCTTCCAACCTTTCCCCACCCATTGCTGAAGGAAAGATTTAGTAGAGAGGGCATGACACTGATTCATCTCAACAATTGCAGGTGTCTAATATTTTCAATTTGTTAAGCTCATATAGAATTCGAAGTTGTGAAGTTAATTTCTGATTTTGTTTTAGGCACTATGGATGGTAAGTCTATTTGTGGTTTATCAAACATGGTTATTGTTTGATTTGAAGCTAACCAAATAATATCCTTTTATTTGTATAATAATTGGCTTTAATCAAACAGTCTGTCTCAAGGTTTAAGAACATAAGTATAGGGATATGCCTACCCCAGGCATCTGATGGACCCAGTGTGGTTTTAGAGGGAGCTTGGGTTTTTTCCCCCAAAGATCTGGTATGTGCTTTTGCCAAGGCTTTTGCTGTGGCTTGGAATGAATAGGTGGACTTAATTGCACCTGTGCAGACTCTCTGTAGGTGTGGATCTCATAGAGCACTTTGGATTACAAGCAGCTCCAAGAGATGACCAAGCAGTTATCAAAAGATACCTAGAGCTTCATTGGAGAAAGGCAAAATGTCAATCGAGCACAGGTTGAGAAACTTCATTAGGACTTCCCCTAAGACAGGGACGTCAAACTCAAGATCTGGGGGCCGGATCTGGTCCGCAGGGTGCTTACATTTGGTTCGCGGGGCTGCGAAGGACAGTGAAGGGCTAGTCCACAGTACCTCTGCCAGCGAAAATGGAGCTCGTTTTTTGCAGGAGGCCGTTGCAGCCAAAGACGGCGCTCGGGAGCCCGTTTTTGCTGGCAGAGCACTCAGGCCACCACAGGTGCCCAACTTGAGTGACATCCACCCTGGCCCACCAAGGTCAAAACAACCCTGATGCGGCCCTCAATGAAATCGAGTTTGACACCCCTGCCCTAAGGCAATAATAGCTGTGAAAGATACTTACTTCTCCATCCTTATTGTTCTGCAAATACCCTATCAGTGGCCCTGTTGTGGGTGATCAAGTCCTTCCTTGGTAGAGAGGAGCAAGAGTTCTTGCAGGACCACTTAGAGGACCATTCTTCTTAGAGCCAAAGAGACATATACTTCTCAGCCAAAGTCTAACCGTATCGGTTGGAAGTGACTGAGACAGGTCTTATTATCTGTGAGGAGTTCGAGTCAGAAGATCTTGAGGAAGTGGAAAAGATCCTCCTGGCTGTGAGTTTGCCATCTGCGTTCTGGCCCCATGGCCTTCTTGGTTGGTTAAGGTCTCCTGGGAGGTGGCATGCAGTTGAGTCTAAGTGGTGATCAATGCCTCTTTATGGGAAGTAGTGGTATTTCTTTCTCAAGAGGCTATCCTTGGACCAATGGCTCATGACAACTTTCATCCAGTCTTCAACCTTCCCTTTCCCATCGCCTTTTTAAGGATTAGAGCTCAGCTATAGAAGGCCATGAATGATTACCTGGACCATTTTTAGCCTGGGTTCAGACCCGGGTAAAGTACCAGTATGATATTGTTATGCTTGCTGAATACCTTTTATTTTTATTTTATTTTATTATTAATCATATTTCTATGCCGCCCACTCTCTGAGGACTCTGGGCAGCTTACAAAAATCTACAGTAAACTAAATAGCATATTGCCCCCAACAATCTGGGTCCTCATTTTACCCACCTCGGAAGGATGGAAGGCTGAGTCAACCTTGAGTCGGTGAGATTTGATCTGCTCATCTGCTGAACTAGCAGTCAGCTGAAGTAGCTGCAGTACAACACTCTAACCACTGCGCCACCTCGGCCCTTGGAGGACTTGGGACAAGGGAGGTTCAACCATTCTGGCACTCCTGGATCTCTCAGAGATTTTCAGTATGATCAACTATGGTATCCTTCTGAAACCAGCTTCAGGAACTGGGAGCAGGAGGTCCCTGCAATATGGGATGCATCAGGATTTAGGGCTCTTTCCAATCCATTTAGGGCTCTTTCCAGTCCTCTTTCCAACATCTGCATCAAACTGTTTATTGAGGTAATTTGCCAGCATGGGTTGCAACATCTTCAGTATGCTCTTGTATATCTTCACTCTGGGTCAAGCGGGTGATGCTATTGAGGTATAGACCTAGTGCCTTGAAGCTATTGGGGTATGGATGGAGAGGAATTGACTTTGACTCCATCCTGGTAAGATGGAGTGGCTTTTTGTTTTTGGCCTTTTGGGGCCTGGAGATACATCATCTTTGACTCATTGGACAAAGCTGGTGCATAATTTGGGGATTCTACTGCTTAATGAGAGGGTGGTAACTGTTGGCAGAGAGGGGCAGGCTTTCCACAGATTCATCTGCTGCCCAACTGTGCTCTTTCCTGGTCTTAGCCCATGGTTACTCATGCCTTGGTCTCCTCCGGTTCAGATTATTACAACATGCTCTATATAAGGCTGCCCTTGAAGACCAATTAGAAGTTACAACTGGTCCAGAATGCAATGGAACTCACAGTGTTGGACATTCCTAGGTTCATCCATATTACACCCGTTATGTGAGCAGTACTAACTCCCAGTTTTATTTCCAAATGCAATTTCAGGTGTTAGTTATTGTTTTATTTTTAAAGCCCTACATGGCATGGAACCAAGTTATCTACAGAATCCCTGAGGACAACTGTGCATCCCACCAGATGGAAACACTCTGGGTCTCCTTTTCTTAAACACTGCCAGCTAATGGATTCTGGCAAGCATGTCTTTTTTCCATTGCAAACTCTGCCCTCTGGAACACAGTCTCCCCCTTGAGAACTGACAGGTTCCTATCCCTCTATCCTTCCAGAGAGCATTTAAAACCTGGCTCTTCCACCAGACATTGGGACAGGATGGGGTTAGGGTGGGACAAGAAAAGTGGCTGCATTGAAGAAGTGTGGCTGTAGAACAGGTTTTCCTGTTTTTAGTTTTATTGTTGTGTTTATATTATTTTAGTTTTATACTGCATATTATTTTATTGGTTGCGAGCCACTTAGTTGTTTTTAAGATGGGCAGCTATATAAATGCCTTAAATAAATCTGGTCAATGCCTTTCTTAGCCCAGCCTTTTGCTTCTTACAGTGACCAACAATTGTCTCTGGAGTACCTGAAAGGAGAAGGCAGAAACATATTCTCCTACCACCACTGTTCCCCTGAAATTGGTATATGAAGATATTCTGTTCCCAACCCAGGGATAACACTGACTTTCAAACCACAATCTGCAGTTAAGACAAGAAAAACAGAAAAACAAAGAGAACTAGACTTCCATCTGAATGCAGATTGGTTCCAGTGCCTAGAAATGAGGGGAGGGATTCCTTTCAATTTCCAACAATGGTATTTATTATTTCTTTATTAAAATGTACTGTTTATGCCACCCATCTCTCCTAGAAGTAATTCTGCATTTGAGGAAATCCATCTGGCTAATCACCATTATAGAGAAAAACAGACAACAGGAATTAGTTGGGTTTCAAAACTAGAATTAAGCTGCTGGAATCTACTTACTTTTGAGGGAAAATAGCTAGTGCTCCTAAATCTCTTCAGTGCGCTTGACAAAATATAGGTAGTAAAGAACAAGATGCAGCACCACAAAAGAACGTCAGGGGTAAGAGGCCCTTGGTCTCCACATGTAGAACCTATGAATTCTCCATGCATCTCCTGACATTCCTGATTGGACAAAAGAATTAAAAAGGAACAGTAGCAAAAAAGTACAGTGACTTCAGAGAAGATATGGGGCTAGCGGTGGATAAACTATAATAAGCATCTAAATACATTAAGGGTCTTTAATTCTCAAATGAAGAAAACGTCATGCAAGAACCTAAATTAGATCTCAATTGCAGTTAAATATAGCGTTCTGTTTCCAAGCAACAAGAACTTTTAGATGCAATTGTGCACGTTTAATAATTCTTTGGGGAAAATACTAACTTTTACAATCCAGAATGTTGTCAATGCATGCATAAAAGAAGTGTTTAAATTTTAGTATCAGAGTAAAACACATCAAAATGAAATTAAAATGAAATAGTCCCGATATGTCACGTGATGCCATCGTGATGACGTGAGTTTGACACCCCGATCTAAGCCCTTAATGCTTTTTTTTTTAGTCTTGAGTCAATGAAAACACTTGTAGACATTTGAAAAATAATAATTATCCTTTTAAGTAATTATTGGTTAATTTTGTCAAAACTAAGTTTTGAATTAAAACTGAAAACAGCTCATCTTAAATTGGCTGGGCATATACGTATTCTATTCTGCATATGTTTGTCAGTTGCTATGCTGCTGATTAACTGAACAATAATTAAGCAATTACTTATAAAATGATTGGATTAGTGATATTTCATGCTTTAATTATCACTGAATAATATTTGTTAAATTATAGGACTTCCGGTGGCGTCCTCGTCGTCACTGGGCGGCTAGTTTGCATGGCCGCTGCCCCCGCCGCCTGTAGAGCCGCTTTTTCGAACGAAAGCGGCTTGGAAATCTTCCCTTCGATCGGAAGGGAAGATAGAGAAGGCAGCCGTGAGGTTGAGACCCCAGAATCGTAAAACCTGCGTAAAACCTTCTGTGCATGCGCAGAAGGTAAAAAAATATTACTTCCAGGCGGCGATTGCTACCGGATCGCCGAACCACAGGGAAAAATCGCTACCAGATCAGGTGATCCGGTCCGATCTAGGAGCATTTCACCCCTGCTTCTGTGCTCTTATATTTGTTTCACTTTGACCTAATTAGGACTAATAAATCAGACAAATTCAATATGTCTACATGTACCTTTAAGTGGGAAAGATTTTTTTGTGAGGGATACTTTTGTTTTTAATGGAGAGGGTGTGAATATACCATTTTTCCCCCTTCACTAAACCAGGCGTAGGTGTGGCCAGCACATGACACATCCAGCCCATGAGCAGGGAGTTTGACAGCCCTGGCTTAGATCTTCAGTTACCAAAATAATCAGAAAGAAAAGGAGAAACATGCTGAATTTAGGCCAAGGATCTGGTTACTTTATGGCAGATGTGTCAAACACAGGGCCCAGATAGGCCCAGAGTTGTCCTGCAGTGCCATCTCGGAGGTGGTGAGGGACCAGTCTGTGCCACCCCAGCCCCATGCCACTCCAGCCAGACCCACTCAATTGGCTGTGATGACTAGGCCACGCCCCCACTGCCCCCTCAAAGACAAACAAAATCCTGATATGGCCTGCAATGGGATCAAGTTTGACACCCCTGCTTTACGGTTTCCTTTGGCAAATGTAGCAGGTGACCTAGATAATTATTCCGTGAATGCATTTACTTGTTTTAAAATTTTAAATATATTGAAGCCAATCAAGTAAAGTATAGCCTATTCCTAGTGATTTGCAATAACAGGACACATTACAGAGACCTCTAGCTAACGGCCACCATCATAATTCTACACTATCCCATTTCTGACATCCAATCAGGCTCACAATCTAACCTATTGTGGTAAATGCTCAATGCTTTTTAAACGAACTACTCAATATGCCAGCTTTCATTTTAAAGAAAAGGAGCCTCAGAGGAATTTAAGAAAATATTCCTGTTACCAATTCCTAATATATACAGGTCTTCCAATCAAAAATTACACTTTCCTTCCCTTCATCACTGGTTTCGTGGAAAGGAAACATGTAATTCTTCATCCCTTTTACAAAAACTAATGTTCTATTTGAATCAATGAATAATGTTATCACAGAAATCTTTTTGTCAACTATGCATAGAGGGTAAATTCATATACTTACAGAGACAGTGAGATTAGCCCAGGCAACTTTGGAAGGGGTGATACTGTGGCTGATCCAGTACATCACGGTATCATTGCTGGGTCTGGTAGGAACTGCACATCTGCAGCTAGTGGGCACAGAAAAGGATTAATGAGCATCACACACAAAACCATGTTTCCTTCTGAAAGCCCAAGTCTCTGGTCCAACAACTTTTGAAAGTTTCTATTGGCTTGTTGTGATTGGTATTTTGCCATTATTTAATAAATTCAGCAGAATCATGTTTCCTCCTATTTTCCCTGTAACAACAACCTGGATGAGATGGGTTGGACTGAGAGAGGGACTGGCCCAAAGTCATTCAGCTAGCTTCTATGCCTAAGGCAGGACTAGAATTCAGGTTTCCCAGCTCCTAGTCCAATGTCTTTAACCCTTCATCCAAACTGACCGTCAATTATTTGTCTAAACTGAGCCAAAGGTAATAAGGAGCCAATATAGAAACAAAACTTTAAAAACCTTGAACACTTTAACACTTTCGAATGAGTTTACAAATCACATGATAAATTACCATTTGACTCAATTGAAGATGGATGAAATAGCAAAGAAATCACTTGGTCACATATACTTGTGAAGTTGTTTGCCTTTTGGATGATTTCATTTCAGAGTTCAAAACACTCTGTGTCAATGTAACAGTGATGGCCAAAGTGATGGCCACAACCTGTGTCAATGTAAAACAGTTGTTTTATAACAACTGTAAGGTAAAGGTAAAGGTTCCCCTTGCACATATGTGCTAGTCATTCCCGATTCTAGGGGCCAGTGCTCATCTCCAGTTCAAAGCCGAAGAGCCAACGCTGTCCAAAGACATCTTCGTGGTTGTGTGACCAGCATGACTAAACGCCAAAGGCGCACAGAACGCTGTTACCTTCCCACCAAAGGTGGTCCCTATTTTTCTGCTTGCATTTTTTAACGTGCTTTCAAACTGCTAGGTTGGCAGAAGCTGGGACAAGTAATGGGAACTCACCCCATTAGGCGACACTAGGGATTCGAACCACTGAACTGCCAACCTTAGCCACTGAGCCACCACATCTGTACCAGGATCAAAAGGAGGAGGGGGGATCTATTTGAGGCAATTGGATTCAAAACGTTTTGCACACATTTACTAATGCCACTGCAGACTTTTAAAAAGTATCTCAATCTTTATTAATCCAAGATGAAACTAATCAACAATTATATGAAAGCACGATTTCATTTTAATAATATAGGAATAATAATAATTTTAATAATGAATTGTCTGTTTTTTTGACCAAATCAGTTCTGTCCAAATTTAAATTCTTTCCTCCTTAAGTCATCCCCCCTACTGTCAAAGGAAATATTGCGCCTCTTTCAATGGATCAAGGAATCTGGAGAATCATTGCTTAGGCTTGCCCAAATTATAAGATAAATTGTGTGAACAATAAAACCATACTGTACATACTAACTACATGTACTATGCTGCTCCTCTCCTCAGTGCTTTCTTAAAAAGAGCTCAACTTATCTTTGTTGAGACCCAAAGAGCATTCTTGCTATAATCTATGATACAGAAGAAGCTATATCTTAGTCAAGCAAATGCAAAAAAAGCTATCACCGGATCTCCTCCACCACTAGAGTTCAAGAAGGACAAGCAGTGAGGCAAAAAGGTATCACCAATACAGGACAACCTGTGCAGGCCTCTCACTTTTGGAGCTCAAAAAGGGGTGTCAGCCTAGAGCTATAAATTGCCCATTCATGCTATATATTATCTCAAGCTTTCGTTGCAAGGTCGTAACTAGAGATTCTATATCTGCTCCAGTGAATACACAAACTCTTATCTAATTATTGTTACCGGTAGGTGATAGTTGCCTTCTTTGTTTCTTATTTAGGAAGTCCTGGTGGCGCAGTGGTTAGAATACAGTATTGCAGGCTAATTCTGCCCACAGCCTGGAGTTCAATCCTGACAGGGCTCACGGTTGACTCTGCCTTCCAGCTTCTGAGATCGGTAAAATGAGGACTCAGATTGTTGGGGGCAATATGCTGACATTGTAAACCTCCCAGGGAGTGCTGTAAAGCAGTGTGGGGTGATATATAAATCTAAGTGTTATTGCTATTTCTGCACAATTAGGAATCTTATGCCAGTTGATGAATTTAAATATATTGAAGCAAAGCAATTAAAGTGCAGTAAGCCATTTCTTGTTCGAAATAGAAAAAACAACACCAACTCACTAATAGAAGGTCAGATGGTCCAGATTGCTATCCATGAAAAATGGGTAAGTCCTTCCCAATTTAAACAGCTTCTCTATGGCCTCAAAAATGAAAATGAGGCAGATCAGAGAGGCAAAAGCTTCTTCTGTAAATCGAGTGATGTAGCAGACCAGAGAGCTAGCGTCGGTGGCCACAAGCACAACGCACATGAATGTTGTCCACAGGCCAATGCAAGTTCGCAGAGCAAGATAAGAAAGCTTATAGTCTCTGCAAAGATGTGCCAAAGATAAGAAACAAGGAACATTACATGCTGAAATAATTCTGATCATAAAATTGTAAAAGTATTGAAATGCAATAATTGTTAAGCTTCACTAAGTTGTCCATTAATGGATCTTTTCTCCACTCCTATCCTTTCTATAAAAAGTGGCAATACACTTGACTTACAACAGTTCATTAGTGACCGTTGGAATTTACATTGGCATTGAAAAAAGTGACTTACTTACTTATTTATTTATTTATTTAGTCAGATTTATATGCTGCCCTTCTCCTGAAGGACTTGGGGCGGTTTACAACAATAAAACAACCCAGACAATAATTACAACTTAAATAATAATTAAAACCAATTTAAAATCCCCGAAATCCCAGTTAAAATCCATAGCAGATCAGGGAAGTTGGTGAAAGAACCATGTCTTTAGGTTGGGAGTCCGGTGGGCAACCCATTCCAGAGGGTCGGTGCGGCCATAGTGTCAGCTGGAGGTCCCTAGGATGAAGGTGTTCTCTGTGGAACGCCCTCATCCTAGGGACTTCCAGCTGACACTGTCTGGCTGAGGGGACCCGGAAGAGGGCAGCCCTATGTGAGCGCACTGGGTGGAAGGAGGCCGATAGGAAGTGATCCTGCAAATATCCCAGGCCCATGTACTTATGACCGTTTTTCATACTTACAACCATTGCAGCATCTTCCTGATCACATGATCAAAATTCAGACACTTGGCAACTGACCCATATTTATGATGTCCACACTCGACTTACAACATCAGCTCATCAGTTCTGGCTATGGCCATTAAGCTAATCACCCATCATTAAATGTAACATTGCATGGCTGTGACTTGCAACTGTCTGTTCGCTTCCCTATTGGCTTTACTTGTCAGAAGTTGGCAATGAAAGTCACAAATGGGAATCACATAACTGCAAGGATGCAGCAACAGCTAAAACTTCAAGACCGGTCATAAATCTCCTTGTTCAGCACTGTTGTAACTTTGAACAATCACTGAACAAGTGGTCAGTAAACAAGGACTATCTGTAATGGCTGAAAACTATATACATTGATATGGGTTGGTTATTGATAAATGACCTACATTGATAAATGACCTATGATCTACAACACCTTAAACATTCTAAAATTTCCACCTTAGAATCATCACAAAAGCTAGTTTCAAATTCAAAACTGGATAGATTATAAAGAAGCAGTTCATCTCTTCTCTTCATTTAGCCTATTTCTCACAAACCACAAAACCTTCTGATTAAATCCACAATGATTTAAGCAGGAATTGGAGTTCACTGAATACGAGTGGAATAATCCATTGAAGAAATAACGAGGGAACTCCCTGGCAACATGGCACATTTTAAAAGTCTGTAATATTTTTGGGCCATATATGTTTTTGATAGGAATGTGCCAGCATTCCAGATTAGACCATCTCTGCCTACTATTCTGGATTTGGAGTTGCTGTTAGCAATCAGAGCCACGGTTTGAATCTGAAGGGAGGAGAGAAATAACTGCTCACAATTAGTACCTGGGTTGGGAATTCTAACCATAACTATTCCTAGGAAGTGGAAGGGGATGGAACACTACTTCTCTTCAGATACACAGTAATATATCCATGCATGCATCAAAATCGTATCAGAATTTTACATTTTCTGCTTTACTAGCATTTCAGGCTTCCTAAGCATTCAAATGAGTCCCAGCTTACAATACTGTTGCCTAACTGTACTCATGTTTTGTTTTATTTTATAAGGTCAGCAGTTAGAAATGGGTTAGTTAACTTATCTCTATTAGATTCATCATCAGCATCATCCCTTGTAAAAGTACATAACCTTACTTGCAGAACTTGAATAAAATTTTCTCGAAAACCAGTACTGGTCCGGTACTTCCCAAGATAGTGAGAGGCTGGCCAGCAAAGAGAGAGTAGACCACTCCAGTGATTGAAGCTCCAAGCAAGGATTCTATAGCGCTCTGCAGGTTTAACCACAAACAGAAGAAAAGAAGGGCTGTCATAATGGGTCAGACTAACAGTACATGCAACCACTCCCTTTTATAGGATTCAGAGAACAGAAAACAGAAAAATTCAACTGCTTTAATTTCCTCTCTCTATGAATTATCACTAAAGACAGGTCAAGGTGACCAGCTGACAGGAGTTGAACTCTAATTAGAGGCATCTGAACTAACATTCTCCCTCCCTTCACACATTTATTTTAATTCAGGAGACAGATCTGTTGTGATGTGGGAAAAGCAGCACTTTTGCCATATGTCACCTATCCACATTGAGAAAAATGACATCGTTGGCAAATTCAGCTTCTTCATCTTCTGAAATGGAAGGTGCTTCTCAAATTAACTTCTACTGAAGATTAATATTCTAAATAGCTTCTTTCATTTATGTTCATGAAGGTTAATTCCCCCTAAAAACTGCAATCCACCCATAAACGTTCTAGAGATGAATGGATGGATGGATGGATGGATGGATGGATGGATGGATGGATGGATGGATGAATAAAACTGTCCAGAATTAACTGTGAATATGAAAGATTGGTTAAAATATATCTAGATAACTAATTTTAATCTCCTCTTCCCAAAAAGTAATTATAGTGTGTGCCTTCTATTTGAAATGAATATCTGAAGGCCACATTTTTTGCAGGGGTGCAGGTTTAAAATTCTATTAACAGGACACAGAAAATGAATGGGGTAATTTTGCATCAACAGTGCCTTGTACTACAGAAGGCACGCGGAAGCTACTTCATCAATGACTTCCTGTAAGAAAAAAAGGGAAGATGAAAAACATAGCAAGTCCAGAAATTTCTAAGGCCCTTGTACAATTCTGTGTATGTGGATGGATCACCACCCACTTAAAACCTTGATGAAAAAAACCCCACCAATAATTTAGAACTGTGATCTAATAATGCAAAATAGTATACAGACCAGTAATGGTGAAGTTATATGTCCACTGCTTTTGTAACCCTGGTTTTATTGTCACCTACCTTGACAATTATTCATAACACATAAAAGGAAGGAGGGGAAAAAGTTCTTACTATTTCTCCCTCTGTTGCTTCTCCAAGCAGGCCCCCAAAGGTGATCACAGGAGACATGCTGGCACAATACAGGAAGAGAAAGGAAGCTAAACACTGCAAATTCAACGCATCTTTGTAGTCGCTCCAATACCAAGGAGCTTTCCGTTTTATATCCAAGATCAAACCACCAAAGAGCCTGCAAAGCAAAGACAGCAATTTGTAAGATATGGTGGATTCACAGCGATGGGTTAAATACAATAACAACATGGCTGGAGGTAAACTATTTCCGAACACATAATATTGAAAGTGGAGTGGCAACTCTTTGGCTTTGACATATTCATCTCAATTGTCCACAATTCTTGTTAATAGGCTCACATCTGATCCAAACTGCTGTGTTACATGCAAAGTTAATGAATCAATTATAAGCCAATCCATCGTTCACCACTTAGAGACAAACACCACTTAGAGACAAACAACTTGCTATCCGACGAACAGTTTGGCTTTAGAAAAAACTCATTGTAACTTACAACTTTTGCACTGTAAAAACATCTGAACTACATGTCTAGATCAAGATAAAGCTGTAGATGCAATTTACATAGATTTTTGTATGTAGAACATGATAAACTGCTGTTGAAATTAAACTCTTATGGCATTTCTGAACCTTTGCACAAGTGGATTGCTGTTTTTCTGTCTAATAGACTGCAGAAAGTCAAAATAGGGAACTCACTGTCTAATCCTGCATCAGTTAACAGTGGTGTTCTGCAAGGTAGCATTTTAGGTCCCACGCTTTTCTTGCTCTATATCAACAATTTATGTCATCAACTTAAAAGCAATTGCGTCCTTTTTGCCGATGACATAAAATTATTCAATACTGCAGATAATTCTGTTGTTTTTGCAAAGTGATCTCAACTATGTGTCTGAATGATCATCTATTTGGCAACTTCAAATTTCTATTAACAAATGCTCTGTCTTACATATTGGTAAACATAATCTGAATGTTAAGTATAAACTAGGTGGCATTGATCTAGCAGATGACCTTCACTTTGTCAAGGACCTAGGTGTACTTATCTCTGACGACCTATGCTCCAAAGTTCATTGTAACAGCATTGCTAAAAAAAGCACTAAGAGTTGTAAATTTAATTTTGCGAAGCTTTTTTTCTGAAAACATTGTATTGCTAATTAGAGCTTATAAAACGTATGCTAGACCAATCTTAGAGTATCAATCAACTGTTTGGAATCTCCACCATATATCTGACAATAGTACAATCGAGCGGGTTCAGAAGTACTTCATGAGAAAAGTTTTGCACCTTTCTGTACACAATAGAATTCCTTAGGCTACTAGGCTCAAAATTCTCGGTTTGGATAACTGAGAACTGCGTCGCTTGTGGTCAGGCCTAGGTATTGCATACAAAATTATATGTAGTAATTGTTTTACCTGTAAATGACTTTTTCTGTTTTAATTGCAATAATAAACGCACAAACAACCGCTTTAAACTAAATGTAAATCGTTCTAAACCTGACTGTAAAAAATATGATTTTTGTAATAGAGTTGTCAAAGTCTGGAATGTTCTACCTGATCCAATTGTCTCAGCTACAAATTTTCACAGTTTCAGTCACAAATTGACTTTCGTGGAGCTTGCTTCATACTTTAGTGGTCTGTACATAAGTGCACTAATGTACCTATCATCCCTGTCATCTTTTTTCTTTTATTCTTGTTCTCATTTTTGTTTGACAAATTCTAATACATTTTTTTTAAAAAAACGAGATTCTTCTGTTCCATATTACCAGACACTTCCTTTCTCATTATAGTCCTCAGTTCTAGCAAAAGTGATCTGGACCAATTCTTAAAAAGTTGCCCAGATGTCACCATCCTAAATCTACCAGTACTACAAGTACTCCTAGACTTACAACCATTCATAGACATGCAACAGTTCAAAGTTACAATGATACTGAAAACTACACTACAACTCACACAGCATTCCCACGGTTATGTGATAAAAATTTGGACACATTGTAACTGGCATATATTTATAATGGTTACAGCATTCCAGTGCCATTTGATCCCCATCTGCAACCTTCTCAGGTGGCTTCTGACAAGCGAAGTTGATGGGGGAGGCCAAATTTGCTTAACAGCGTAATTTACTTAACTGTGATTCACATAGCAACCATGGCAAAATAGGTTGTAAAAGTGGGTGTGACTTACTTAACAACTGTCTTGATTAGCAAGAGATTCTAGTCCCAATTGTGGTCGTAAGTTGAGGACTACCTGTATCTAGTTCATAAGGTGCCCCTGAGTTTATAGACCCTTGTAATGAAAGATGGGAAAATTTTCTTTAGTAAAAATTTGGATAGTATACAGCCCACAAACACTACTTCTGCAACCATGCAAAAACTCTTGCATGCAGTTTGTAGTAGTACTAGGCAAAATGATTGAACTGTGCGCCAATGGGTTTTTTTTTTTATTCCGGAGAAAAAAATCAGCATCTTAAGATAGAGATATTTAACCTCTTAAAACGCTCCCAAAATAAGTCAATAATTTGAACCTCTCCATTGCATTGATGCCAGGATGTCACTGCAGGCCAAAGAGGTCAAATAAATACCTTTTAAAATGCAGTACTAACTAGTAAAAAGATTGTTTATCGCTGCTTCTGAAGAAGCTACCACAAGACTCCCAGAACTCACTTTCCTGTTCTCTGGAGCTCTGGCCCTGTGTGATCCTCCATCTCATCATCACAAATCTTTCCATTACATAACTTTGACGTTCCTCGCATCTTCCTCTTATCCTAATAAAAAAAGGAAGTTTGACAAATTAACTTGATTCTGCTGGCTTTTGAATTAGTCCAAGGCAGAGTGGACTTCCCCCCCCCCCCAAAAAAAACCAAAACCCAGCAATATCAAATTGGAGACTAAACCTAATCTTATAGTTGCAACACTACTGTATATCAAAAGCCGTATAAATGTCAAACAGGTAGTCCTCGATTTACAATCATTCATTTGGTGACTGCTGAAAGTTACAACAGCACTGAAAAAAGTGACTTGTAACCATTTTTCACACTTACGACTGTTGCAGCATCCCCATGGTCACATGATCAAAATCTGGACACTTGGCAACCGATTCACATTTATGATGGTTGCATTGTCCCAGGGTCATGTGATTCTTTTGCAACATAAAATGATTAGCTTGTTTAAAGTTGTAACATGACTAACTAGTTTAAGGTCATAAAATGGGACAAAACTCACTTAACAATGTCTCTCACTTAGCAATAGAAATTTTGAGCTCAATTATGGTCATAGGTCGAGGACTACCTGCGATTTCATTTGCACACAATTGCCTTAGTGTTGATGTAGATTCCAATAAGCAAGCAGGATCGTTTTGCTTTCCTTGCAATTACAAGAGGCCAAAAAGCTGAGACAGCTCTCTAGGGAACCTTAGCCAAGAAATGACAAATAAATATTGTGCTATGATTCTACCCATCTAATTTAAAGGCAGTATCCCCCATATTAGACTTGATACTTTAAAAATATTACTACTATTTTGTTTTATTGAGTTAGAGAAGTAAGCCACAGTTTACCTGAGAAGGAACGCTTTTAGGTGGCTCAATTCTGATTGATGGGTCCCATTCCCCAGGTGGCAGCACAGTCACCTGATCTAGAAACTCATCAATGCCAGCTAAAAGGTCATTTCGATCCTTGGCTTTATAAGCAACATCGTGGAAAACCTATACAGACAGGAGAGAGACACTTACTTACACACATAATAGCTAAATCAATTCTAATTTCCCAATATATTCTCTCAAACAAAAACTTTCTCTGGACAACTATTCTGGTTAAACAAGCAAAACTTTAAAATCATCTACCTTAAATGTGGAACAATATATAGATATATAGCAGTGGTGGGTTTCAAATTTTTTTACTACCAGTTCTGTGGGTGCGGCTTGGTGGGTGTGGCTTGGTGGGTGTGGCAGGGGAAAGATACTGTAAAATCTTCATTCCCTCCCCACTCCAGGGGAAGGTCACTGCAAAATCCCCATTTCCTCCCGATCAGCTGGGACTCGGGAGGCAGAGAATAGATGGGGGTGGGGCCAGTCAGAGGTGGTATTTACCGGTTCTCCGAACTACTCAAAATTTCTGTTATCGTTCTCCAGAACTGGTCAGAACCTGCTAAAACCCACTTCTGATACACTATGTATTTTGCCAGGTAGTGAAACAGCATCCTTGCATAAGATCCCACCAGAATCAAACACTTTTTCACTTAGTTGAGTGTACCAGTCACCCGAAACTATAGCTGTCTAACCATGGCTAATTAAAAACAGAACAGAGCTGGCTGTGATTATATAGTATATGAATGGAAAGTAACACATATTATGGGTTACTACAATTTACAATGAACCAAGTCATGTAAATATTAAAAGGAGTGTATGCGTCACGAAAAACAATTCTACCATATGTTTACTAATGCTTTATTTGGAGTGTGTGGGGTCATTATTTCTGACTTTTATAGCGCTTTTATGACTGTTGGTGTTCTTATATGTATAGCTCATCCAAAGAAATGTAAATGGCGTAGGCCCACAGCACTTCTCAACCTTAACGACTTTTAAGAAACCTGGAATTCAACTCCCAGAATCCCTTAGGCAGCCATGCAAAGCTTAAGAAACAATACTGTACAGGGTGAAATGATGCATACTTTACTTACCTCATCAGTCATGAGGGTAGCCATTGACCTTCCAATCTCATGATATTGCTGTCCTTTCCCTACTGGACCCAGCAAGACAAACAAGAACCTAGTCATTAAAAGAGAAATAGAAAAAGAAATGATTGCAATATAAGTCAAACATTTTAAAGCCATTTGGAAACTACCAGGACATCTCATTTAAATGAGGCAGATCCTGTCCAATTTCTCTGGACAACTATTCTGGTTAAACAAGCAAAACTTTAAAATCATCTAAAAGAAAAAGTCTTCAAAAGACCTTTCCATGATCTTCCAGAACAGTGAAACTTTTCTCCAGGTATTTCTCCAGGTATTTAAAAATCTCTGAAGGTGAAATTACTCCTCCATATTCCCTTGCCCCAGTATTTACTCCCTACTGAACCCATCAGGTTCTGTTCAGCTCTATGTTGTTTACACTAAAGCAGTGATGGCTAATCTTTTTACCATGCACGACCCCCTCGCACTCCCCCCACTTTTAGCACATGACAGCAAAAAGGTTACCGGTGGGCCTGGTAGGCCTGTTTTTCGCCCTCCCCAGAGACTTTCTTGGAGCCTGGGGAGGGCAAAAACAATCTCCCCCACCCCCCAGAGGCCCTCTGTAGGCCTGAAATGGCCCTTTCCCAACTTCCATTGGCCCCGGAAGGCCCGAAAATCAGCTGGCCAGTGCACGCATATGCACTGGAGCTGAGCTAGGGCAACGCTTGCGTGCCCGCAGATATGGCTCTGCATGCCACCTGTGGCACATGTGCCAGAGGTTCACCATCACTGCACTAAAGTCTCGCTTACTTGCAGTCTCTTGTCCCTAGAGTCATCTTCAACTTTAGGGAAAAAAAGTAAGAGGCAAATGTATCTCCTTTCCATTCAGATCATATACCTTTCTGGAGTCAGTCAATGCAAAACAAAATCCTCAACAGAATAGGAAGAAAAAGGAAGGGCCTTTCTGATTGTTCACTAGTTGATCTGGAGAATTTTGTATTATTTATTTGGGACAACACTCCTAGCAAATTTCAAAAAACAAATGTATGCTTTCTTCCTGTGTATCACTGCATATTGTTTTCTGAAAAGTACACAAAGGTTGTGCCCAGTGGTGGGTTGCTACTGGTTCGCTCCAGATCAGGTGAACTGGTAGCGACGGCGGCGGGAAGCTCCGTCCATCCACCCGGACACTTCTGCACATGCCCACAAGCAAAACGGTAGTGATGGGTTTTGAAACCCACCCCTGGTTGTGCCCAATGTATGTGCATTTACATGAAATTTCTACTTTCCTCTGTATAGACATTCTGCATGCACGAACGTGCCTTTCCTATGCCTGTTAGTGTCTTGCTACGTATCTCCTCCACAGACAAATTATTAAATATTGATGACATCTATGAAAAATCATAAAACTTTGGATTATACAGAATATGTAGACAAACATTAAAGTACATTAATGTAATACACTCTCCCAAGGCTTCCCCCACCCTGAGATGCTTCATGCTCCACATTCCATCTCTTGGGTTCCAACAGGCTTTTCCTTACTTCTACTGAGTATCTCCCAGGCCTTAGGTCTGATTCCTACCTCTCCAAGTAAAACACCCTTCTCACCACTTACCTTTTGAAGAGCTCTGAGGCCTTCCAGAGCACCAGGATGACTTTCTTCATTGCCCAGCCACATGGCACAGTTCTAAAAGCGCCCACAGTTTTGTCCCATTGACAAAATGGTGGCCGCATTTGGGTCGCTGTTGCTGCACTGCCTGGGGACAAACTGCTTCATAGTGCTGCCTTAGCAAGCTCTGCACGATGCTGCAGAAGTGTTCAGAAGCTTCTTCAGCACTGTGGAGACCTCTCTGAAGCGGCAAAAAGAAGCAGTTCAGCGGCCATCATTTTGTCCCCACTGATTTGTGGGCAGGGACAAAATGGCAGATGCATTCGAGTCTCCACAGTGTGGCCCAGGGACACATGACCTGTCCTCCTTCCATAACATGAGGTCTGGAGAGCTTCAGAAGTTACATGTGGGGCGGGATGGGGGTGTGAGGAAGATGACCAAGTCCTGCAGGTTTCTGCTGGGGTGGGATGGGGGAGGGAGGCAGGAGGGCATTGCAGCAACCTTGTACTGGGTCGTTAGGGTAAACAACTGCAGGCCCACTTCAGCTGTCCTAATTTTGAAATGAGGTCATAAGTAGCTTTTGGGAGTTATCACTTGTAATTTCAAACATTAAATGGCCTGTTGTACCTTGAGGATTACCTGTATCTAATACTGAAGTATGAATATTTATGGATGCTCTAATATAGTGTTGGCTAACCTTTTTGCCGTCGTGTGCCAAAAGCATGGGGAGCGTAGGGGAGCTCGCGCATGTGGCTACACCCATAATGCAATGCCCCCTGCATTCCCCACCCCGCACATGTGCTTGTGACCCCCCCCCCATGCAACTCCCACCGCCCGCACATGCACATGTGACTCCCCGCACAACCCCCACCCTCCCACACTCCCCCTGCCCTCCCCCACGCATGCACGGCCGAGCCCCCATGGCCCATTTTGAGCCTGGCAGGCCTCTCTGAAGCCTCCTGGGACCACGGGGGGGCACACCCACCACAGCCCATTTGAGCACGGGGGGTGCACCTCTCACCCCATGTTCCCCTCACCCCCCGTGCATGCGCTCAAGACCCCCTCTCGCCCTGCACATGCACACAAGACCCCCCGTGCATGCACACGTGTCTCCTGCATACGCCCCGCCCCAAAAATCAGCTGGCTGGCGGGATGCGTGCGCAGATGGATGCCTCTTTAGTAGACATAGCTTTTTTAAAAGGATTAAACAGTGTAAGAACAGTAACTATTCACAGCAATCTAAATAAATGTTTAAATTTCTCTCAAGTCTGTTGAAAAAGTTGGGTTTTTATTTCAGCGAAGAGCTTAAAATCGTAGAAATATCTTTTTAAAAAAGCTTCAGTCTAAATTACAAAATTATGAAAACGAATGATTAAACATTTTTTTAACTCAATGGGGGTGTAGAGGGGAGACAACCTTCCAAAGTTTGCAACAAACATAATTTTAAATGGACATTTAAAGCGTAAACTCAAATGTAATATTTGACAAATATTAGTAAGGTGACAAATAATAGTAGTAGACTTAGATTTAGACTTAGAAAACTTTATTGTCACTTTGAATGTACCCTAATTACAGATGTATACAATGAAATTTCATTGTATACATCTCTCAAAGAGTCTCCACCTCTAATATACACAACTAAATAAATAAATATATAAACAAACAAACAAATATGCATATACATAATTATGCATAGCAGTAGACAATCAGTGTAAAATTAGCACCAATTACTGTTGGGTAGATGGAGAAGGTAAAAAATAAAATCTCAAAGGCATCAATGGCAAACCATCATTTCTGTAACATTGCCAAGAAAACTGCATAGCTGCAGGACATCAGTACTATTAGCTATCCCCAAACACTCCCATCATCACCACCACGTTTTACCTGGTAGGGAGTGGAACCTCAGTCATGCCTGGAAGAAGAACAGCTGGCGATAAGCGTAAGAAAGCAACAATAGGTTGTTTCAAGAAATCTGCTTCTCCAATTAAAACATTTGCAGCTTCTGCTCCAACAGGAATCTTCTTCATAAAATGAAGGTCTGTCTAATTACAAAGAAAAAAGCTTAATTTTTAAGGCAGAAATGATATTATGATGCATTTAATAAATATACAGTCAGGTCCAGAAATATTGGGACATCGACACAATTCTAACATCTTTGGCTCTATACACCACCACAATGGAGTTGAAATGAAACAAACACAATGTGCTTTAACTGCAGACTGTCAGCTTTAATTTGAGGGTATGTACATTCAACTCAGGTGAACTGTGTAGGACTTACAGCAGTTTTCATATGTGCCTCCCACTTGTTAAGGGACCAAAGATAATGGGACAATTACCTTCTCAGCTATTCCATGGCCAGGTGTATGATATTCCCTCATTACCCTAATTTCAATGTGCAGATAAAAGGCCCAGAATTCATTTCAAGTGTGCTATTTGCATTTGGAATTTGTTGCTGTCAACTCTCAAGAGCTGTCACTATCAGTGAAGCAAGCCATCATTAGGCTGCAGAAACAAAACAGACCCATCAGAGAGATAGCAAGAACATTAGGCATGGCCAAAACAACTGTTTGGAACATTCTCAAAAAGAAGGAACACACCAGTGAGCTCAGCAACACCAAAAGACCTGGGAGACCACAGAAAACAACTGTGGTGGATGGCCAAAGAATTCTTTCCCTGGTGAAGAAAACACCCTTCACAACAGTTGGCCAGATCAAGAACATTCTCCAGGGGGTAGGTGTATGTGTGTCAAAGTCAAGAGAAGACTTCACCAGAGTGAATACAGAGGGTTCACCACAAGATGTAAACCATTGGTGAGCCTCAAAAACAGGAAGGCCAGATTAGAGTTTGCCAAACAACATCTAACAAAGCCTTCACAGTTCCGGAACAAGATCCTATGGACAGATGAGACCAAGATCAACTTGCACCAGAGTGATGGGAACAGAAGAGTATGGAGAAGGAAAGGAACTGCTCATGATTCTAAGCATACCACCTTATCAGTGAAGCATGGTGGTGGTAGTGTCATGGCGTGGGCATGTATGGCTGCCAATGGAACTGGTTCTCTTGTATTTATTGATGATGTGACTGCTGACAAAAGCAGCAGGATGAATTCTGAAGTGTTTCGGGCAATATTATCTGCTCACATTCAGCCAAATGCTGCAGAACTCATTGGACGGCGCTTCACAGTGCAGATGGACAATGACTCAAAGCATACTGCAAAAGCAACCAAAGAGTTTTTGAAGGGACAGAAGTGGAATGTTATGCAATGGCCAAGTCAATCACCTGACCTGAATCCCATTGAGCATGCATTTCACTTGCTGAAGACAAAATTGAAGGGAAAATGCCCCAAGAACAAGCAAGAACTGAAGACAGTTGCAGTAGAGGCCTGGCAGAGCATCACCAGGGATGAAACCCAGCGTCTGGTGATGTCTATGCGTTCCAGACTTCAGGCTGTGATTGACTGCAAAGGATTTGCAACCAAGCATTAAGAAGGGAAAGTTTGATTTATGATTATTATTCTGTCCCATTATCTTTGGTCCCTTAACAAGTCGGAGGCACATATGCAAACTGCTGCAAGTCCTACACCGTTCACCTGAGTTGGATGTACATACCCTCAAATTAGAGCTGACAGTCTGCAGTTAAAGCACATTGTGTTTGTTTCATTCCAACTCCATTGTGGTGGTGTATAGAGCCAAAGATGTTAGAATTGTGTCGATGTCCCAATATTTCTGGACCTGACTGTAGGTAATGGAATACAGGTAATTTAATCAATATGGGTAATACATTCTTTCAGCAACCGTTCAAAGTTATGACAGCACTGAACAAGAAGATTTATGACCAGTCCTTGAAGTTGTGGCTGTCAAGCATCTCTGTTTTAATTTGAGTGCTTGACAATCAGCGTGCATTTACAGCAGAAGTAGCATCCTGGGGTCATGCAACCACCATTTGCAATGTCCACAGCTGACATCTAACAAACAAAGTCAATGAGGAAGTCAGCAAGGAATTCGTGAGTCGCAGTCACATGACACCATGCTTAATGACTCATGGTGATTTGCTTAACACCTGCAGCTGAAACCGATGTAAGTCAGCATGGACATTTCACTTACCAACTGTTGTACTTAGTGCCAGTCCCGGTTGTGGTCAGGGACTACCTGTATAAATTCCAGGACTACCTGTATAAATTCCAGATAACCTTCTTTTAAATCAGCCCCAATCAGTTTTTAAAAATAGACATTATACAGAGATGTTCATATTCAGATGAGATGCTGATATACCAACGCTACTCATGACAGCAATATTGAATAAAACTCAAAGGAACCCAACTCTTTTCCCATTGACAGTGACATTATTCACAAAGTCAGTTTGGCCAAAGTTGCCAATTCAGAATAAAAGCAATGCCAATTGCTTTCGTTTGACTTTGATGTAGTCAAATCTGATTGGCTGTAAGATGCTCTTATAATTAATGATAAACAATTACATTAACTCACTTTGCACACATCTGTTGGGGTAGTATCATGAGTCAATCCATTTCTAACATCTAGTGTGTTAGAAGGAGGATGAAGAGGCAGTGAAGGCATTCCTAAATAGAAACAGAGAGGAAAAATCTCGATAATTTGTTGTATTAATTATTACATTGTACACCATACATTGAACATATAATTTTGAGAAAAATTATATTTTACAAACCCTTATCAATAATAAACACATGCAGATTACTTGATTTCATTTACAATGTCCATCTGTCCATGGATTATTTTACTTATGTGAATGGTTTATACAAAAAGAAAACAATTTTCATGAACTGATGCTTTGGTGTAACAAATTTTAACGTGGTCAGCTCATAATAATTTTCACTGCAAGCAAATGACACAGTTCTTTTAAAAGAGCAACTTGAACAAAATGACAAGCGTTTCCTAGCTCCCCCCAATTTATTTTTTTTATTATTGAACTAAACAAATGGAGGATGTCATAAGGTCACATCCTAAAGAAGTGATTATACCTTATGAAAATGAAAACTTCATCCCCAAAACCAAAATTTAGTTTTAGAAAACAAGCAAAAAACACTGTATGAATTTGCTGACTATATTCTTCCATAATAGTAGCAATGAAAGTGGTAGATCAACTCTATAATGAAATACTAGCTGCTTCTATCTATGGACTGTTAGAAAAGAATTCCATTACCTGGGAATTTTTTCCTGGAAAACAAAGGATCTAATGCTTTCATTATCAACATCATTCAAAAACTGGAATTAGAAATTGCCACTGCTGAACTTTGGTAAAATGTAAACACTGGTTGTGTGCTGAATATAGTTTAGAGATCGGACACTCCATCTCTAGCTTGTTTCATTGCTACATGATCCCCTTGCAGCTGTTATAATTTTGAAAAGCCTCCAACAGTGCCCACGGAGATTTTAGAAAAACCAACATTTGGAAAGAATCATTGATAGGATGATATGGACTTGATAAATTTAAACTGCATATAAATTTAATAAATAAAAATAGATTGAGTAAATTTTGTCAGATGGAGCAAGCATTTGCCAAAATAATGTGTTTGTTCTTCAGATTCCTCTGCTAGTCTGACGTACGTACAATCCAGAAAACAAGAAGAGGCACTGACAGATTATGAAGGGATACTCCGTTCAGTAGACGCATACACAAACATTTGTGGTTTGGATTTGGGTGTTGTGCGACAGAATTAGTGGTCATTGTAAATCGTAAATTGTTATATATTCCCAATGATTTCTCAACATTTGGTTTATAATTCCTAATGTAATGAGGAAATTGGACCAGAAAAAGCCAGATTACACAGACCCTTTACCTGTTTTATCTATTGAGTGAGGGTCAGACTTTCTTTGGCTACTTTCTCCAAAAGAACGGACCATTGGAAGGATGTTTCTTTTCTTTTCATGCTGATGATGGTGCTTTTTCAAGAGGGTTTCCCAGAATTTTTTACGTGTGGCTTCATCACAGGATTTCTGGCTATCCAGGATCATTTCTGAAAGAGAAAACCACCTAATTATATAAATGCAATGCACATTATACTGCAATCAGTGATCCTGAATTAAAATGATATTAATTAGGCTGGGTATGGTTGGAAAGTTCAGCGGTATAGTTTTGTCTAACAGGAGGGAAGAAAAACTTAATTATATATATTTTTTCCTATTATAACAGCAATCCTTATAATCCTTTGCACACCTGCTATAAACTGCATTTTTAAAACTAATCCATTAACAGGAAAGAGTATTTCACAATGCATCAGACTGGATCATTAATACAGAACAAATGAGTGTTATTCAAAATTTGTCTTCAAATGAGACAAATATAAGTAGTTCTCTACTACAATCTCAATGGAGCCCCAAATTTCCATTCCATTGACAGTTCTTGTGCCTCATTTTATGACCTTTTTTTGCCAGAAGTGTTAAGTGAATTACTGCAGTTGTTAAGTGAATCACACAGTTGTTAAGTGAATCCGACTTCCTCCATTGACTTTGCATTCAGAAACCAGCTGGGAAGATTATATATGGTAATCACATGATCCCAGGATGCTGCAGCTCAGTGGTGGGTTGTTACCAGTTTGCCCCAGATCGAGCGAACCGGTAGTAGCAGCGGCGAGAGGTCTCTGCCCATCTGCCCAGATGCAGAAATGTCGCACGTATGAGCGAATCAGTAGCAAACTAAATTGAAATCCGCTACTGTTGTAGCTGTCCTAAACATGTGCCAGTTGCCAAGTGCCTGAATTTTGATCACATGACCATGGGGATGCTGCAATGGTTGTAAGTGTGAAAACTGATCATAAGTCACGTTTTTCAATGCCATTGTAATTTAATTTAATTTCATTTCATTTATTAGATTTATATACCGCCCTTCTCCTTGCGGACTTAGGGCGGTGAACAGCCAGAAATAAAAAGCAGATTTTACAGAAGGTAAAAGAATTTTAAAAGCAACTAATATAAATTTGGCCCATAGTTAAAAACAGTTCAAATTAATAATTAATATCAAAACTCTAAAAAAATTTACCATGGGATCAGGCCAGTCTGGCTAACTGGAAAAAGTAAGTTTTTAAGGCTCAACGAAAAGCCCGGAGGTCAGAGATCATTCGCAACTCTGGAAGAAGGTCGTTCCAGAGGGTGGGAGCTACCACAGAGAAGGCTCTCCCCCTGGGGGTCGCCAGCCGGCATTGTCTGGCTGACGGCACCCTGAGGAGGCCCTCTCTGTGGGAGCGAACCGGCCGGTGGGAGGTAATTGGTGGCAGAAGGCGGTCCCGTAAGTACCCTGATCCTAAGCCATGGAGCGCTTTAAAGGTGATTACCAACACCTTGAAGCGCACCCGGAAGTCCTCCGGCAACCAATGCAGCTCCCGCACAAGAGGTGTCACATGGGAGCGCCCTGTCGCTCCCGTAATCCCCGTGCGGCTGCATTCTGCACCAGTTGGAGCCTCCGGGTGCACCCCAAGGGGAGCCCCATGTAGAGAGTATTGCAATAGTCCAGGCGAGAAGTGACGAGTGCTTGAGTGACTGTGCGTAAGGAGTCCCGATCTAGAAAGGGGCGCAACTGGCGTATCAGGCGAACCTGATAAAATGGTCACAACAAATGATTGTAAATTCAAAGAATGCCTATGCTATATCTTGGCAGAATCAGATCAGACTTCATCTAAGCCAAGTCTCAGTCTTCATAAGAAGTCATGGAGGTTCGATTTAGCTATGATACTAGTTAAAGCAGTGATGAAATGTAAAATTTGTTACTACCGGTTCTGTGTGTGTGGCTTGGTGAGGAGGGGGGGGCGTAATGTGACTGGGTGGGTGTGGCCAACTTTTTTAAAAAAACTTTTAAAAGCATTTTTTTTACAACCTCTTTGGCTGAAGAGGTTGTAGAAAAAATGCTTTTAAAAGCCTCTGATGACCCCAGCTGAGCCGCACGATCATCAGAGGCTTTTTTTTTTTTTTACTTTTAAAAGCACTTTTTCGGCTGAAGAGGTTGTAGAAAAAATGTAAAAAAAAAAGCTTCTGATGATCGCACGGCTCAGCTGGGCATGGGGGAGCAGGGATTTTTGCTACTGGTTCTCCGAACCACCCGCCGCCACCACTACCAGATCGGGCGATCCGGTCCGAACCAGGGGCATTTCACCCCTGAGTTAAAGGCACTGGTAAATCTACCCTCCAGAAATTTATCTCATCCAGCTCAGGTTCCTTCAGATATTTTGAACTACAATTTTCATCAGGCCTATCCAGAGATATAGAAATATGAAGTCAAAGGCATACATACAGACACCCTCCCCCAAAATAACAAAAAAAACCCTCTATTTTTTCAAAAGCTTTTTCCTCTTTAAATTATAATGCTTATTATATTATATAAAATTTATATTATATAGAGCCAAGGTGGCGCAGTGGTTAGAGTGCAGTACTGCAGGCTACTGCAGCTGACTGCTAGCTGCAGTTCAGCAGTTCAAATCTCACCGGCTCAAAGTTGACTCAGCCTTCCATCCTTCCGAGGTGGGTAAAATGAGAACCCAGATTGTTGGAGGCAATAGGCTGACTCTGTAAACCACTTAGAGGGGGCTGTCAAGCCCTGTGAAGCGGTATATAAGTCTAAGTGCTATTGCTATTGCTATTGCTATTATGAAATGTTTCCTAATATTTTTTTTTATAAATGCCAAAATAAAACAGCTAAGAAAAGTATATATATATATGGCACTCCTTACTTCCCAAAATGGTTTCTAAAAACTATAATATAAAGACTTTTACACAAGCGTATTTCCAATATCAGTTCGTTTCTTGTATCCTTCAAGCTTTATATTATAATATTCAAGAACAAAAATGTGTTTCAATGTGAGAAGGGTTCAGTCATCAGATAATGCAATCTTATTGACTTTTGATTTAGAAGTTCATGCTTGTTCTTCTCTTAAATTAGATCTCATGCCCTGGGATTGGGTAGACAGTGGCAGCAGCATGCTTGAGTAAAGGATACTAAAATATGCATTCTATTTCTTTCTGAGGAAAAAAAAATCTAACATAGAAACAATACAATCATCCCAAAGCAACAATCAAAGGAAAATTCTTAACTGCCATATTTAATTCTGAGAATAGCTATCCAGGATGCTCCATTCCATGAGTAATGGTGGTAGGAGGGAGATTCATAAAAAGGGCCAAATCTGTTCTGGCTTCCACATTTTTTTTATCCAACATTTTGAAAATAGTTAAAGAAAAAAACAATAACAGCAAGCACAATAAACACCCTTTTGTTTGTGGTACTTTGGCATCCTATCATCCCACCCACCTATCCAACCTGCGTTAATGGGGATTAATATTCTCTAAATGTAATGAATCACTGAACTGAGCAAACCAGCTTGATTTTTAAATTAAACAAAACCTTCCCTTAAACTGTGGTCCTGCAGATTGTTGGAAATATTACTCCATAAATTCCTAGTCATCATGTGCAAGGCTCGGTAGTCCCAATGTCATATCCCTAAAACATCTGGAGGGCACCAAATTAAGGAAGACTGCTATATTATTCTGCCTTGAAACAGATTTCCAGAATTTGAGTAAATCTCTGTCTAATCCAAGTTTGCATCTGGGCAGGTTATATCTGGGAAGGATGTTCTCTCTACACAGGAGAAGAAGGCATAGAGAACAGATTCCTTGACTTTTATTCTCATAAACTGTTAAAAATAGCACCTGCAACGTCTTCAGTGCAGTTTACAGATTTATCCAGAAGGATACTCCCATTGATGATACAGCTCCTCAATTCAAAGAGACTGTGCAGTGAGAGAGTAGCCACGTATGGCTTACTCCACCGTTCTCCTCCATCTTCCACATCTTCCTCAAATTTCAGCCATCTGCAAGTGAGGCAAACAACACAACCCAAATCAAATACTACAGCAAAAGGTTTCAGGATCAATACATAATATTTATTTTTCCAGATGGCTTGGAAGGCCCAGCTGCGAAATAGAGAAGCCGAGCAAGCTTTTATGCATTAATATTATTGAACTGTAATGTGGAGTCAGTGGACATATCCCTCAAAATCTGCCAGGCTCTGTCCCACATCAATGAAGGCAATGCAAAACATCAGTCTCTATCATTACTTTCATTTACAAAAGGGTCTACAGGTCCCACGGAAATCACAAATGAATACAGACGTACAAGCAGTCCTCGACTTATGACCCCAATTGAGCCCAACATGTCTGTCACTAAGTGAGACAGTTGCCTTAAGACTTTTGCCTTATGTTATGACTTTTCTTGCTACAGTTGTTAAGTGAATCATTGCTAAATTGTTAAATTAGTAACATGATTGTTAAGTGAACCTGGCTTCCCTATTGACTTTGCTGGTTAGAAAGACACAAAAGCTGTTCATGTGGCCCTGGGACACTGCAACAGTCGTAAATATGAGTCTGTTGCCAAGCGTTTGAATTTTGAGCATGGGGACGCTGCAACGGCCATAAGTGTGGAAAAAAGGTCATAAGTCACTTTCTTCAGTGCTGTTGCAACTTTGAACGGTCACCGAATGAACTGTTGTAAGTCGAGGACTACCTGTAAAAAAAATGACTTCCTATCTGTCAGTGACGGATAGAAATTCAAAACAAGACATTGTGCGGCAAGCCGTGTTTACTACCTGGTAAAAACTATTCCGATTTGGAGTACCCAGGAGTTACCCTATTATTTAAACGCTCATTCACAGGGACAAAAGCCACATATATACCCCAGGGAGGTAGACGTATTTTTAAAAAAAGAATCGGTACAGAACAGGAATTAAACAGATTTGGTTTTTTAAGATGGAAGATTAATTTAGAAATATATTTGATAAATAATCCAATTGAGTTCAGTTTTGGATTTCATATATAGCAGATACAGGGAACAACTTGCCTGCAGAAGTTGTGAATGCTCCAACAGTGGAAATTTTTAAGGTGATGTTGGATAATCATTTGTCTGAAGTGGTGTGGGGTTTCCTGCCTGGGCAGGGGGTTGGACTAGAAGACCTCCAAGGTCCCTTCCAATTTTGTTATTCTATTCTATTCTATTCAGATAGGCAAACCTGACTGCATGGAAAAACACTTGCTGTAGCTTTTCTGATGCTGGTGATATATGCCTAGTGAACCCTCAGTGGTGGGTTTCAAAATGTTTTACTACCGGTTCTGTGGGTGTGGCTTGGTGGGTGTGGCTTGGTGGGTGTGGCAGGGGAAGGATACTGTAAAATCTCCATTCCCTCCCCAATCTAAACAAAGGTTACTGCAAAATCCCCATTTCCTCCCGATCAGCTGGGACTCGGGAGGCAGAGAATAAATGACTACAGACTACATGAATATTCTGCAGACTAATTCCAAAACATCACAAAGAAAATTTTCTAGCTCTGTTATTTAAGGTCCTATTTTTTAAAAAAGCCAGATATGCAAGCATTCGCAGATGACTTGGTCTTTATTATTGAAGAACCACTAACATCAATAAATAAATTGATAGAAATTATTGGTAAGTTTGGGAATGTAGCGGGCTTGAAAATTAATAAAAATACAACAAAGATAGTGACTAAAAATATGCTGACAAAGCAAAAAGAAGAATTGATGGAGATATCAAAGATGCAGGTCACAAATAAGGTAAAATATTTGGGGATACATCTGACTGCAAGATGTAGTACACTTAAAGAAAATAATTATAACAAGCTTAAGCAACAGATAGAGACAGATTTGGCGAAATGGGGAAATTTGCAGCTTTCTTTCATTGGTAGGATCTCAACTATTAAGATGAATATTTTGCCTAGAATTTTGTACTTATTCCAGACAATTCCAATTAGGTTGGGTAAAGAATTTTTTGAAGATTTGAATAAAATGATGCTGAAATATATCTGGCAGGGAAAGAAGGTGAGGATAAAATTAAAATTGTTACAAGATGCTAAAATGAGGGGTGGTTTTGGTCTACCTAATTTGGAACTTTATTATCAAGCAACAAGTTTGATGTGGATTAAAGAATGGATAACTTTGATAAATACTAGATTATTGAATTTAGAGGGACATGATTTGTTAATGGGGTGGCATGTTTTTTTATGGTATAAAGGAACAAAAATACAGGGGTATTTTAGAAGACATTTGATACGGGAAGCTTTATTGTTTAACTGGGAGAAGATTAAAAAACAATATTATTTGAAGATTCCAGTCTGGGTATCTACAATTGAAGTGTTTTCATATTCTGTAGTATTTAAAAGAGAACAAGTTGTTAGATATAGTGAATTATTGGATAAAAAGGGTGAACTTAAATTAAAGCAAGAATTAGAAGATCAGGGATGTAAGATGGATTGGTTTTCATATATGCAAATACGTTCTAGATATGAAGAAGATTTTAAACAAGGTTTTTACAACGTTTTGACTAATTTAGTCAACTCTCAACCATCTGATTTAAATAATAATAATGACAATGTTTAAACATTTGGCTGACTGTGCTAACAATCATGGTAACAACAGCAGCTATAGAAGTAATAAATAGACAATGTTGTGTAGTAGCAAGCATTAATATTCCATCTGCCAGAAGATGGCATCATTTTACAACAAACCAAGCCAATAATAAATGTATTATTGTAAGGTTTCTATCAGCTTCCAAATGTTATTTTCTATTTACTTACTCATATATTTTGAATTATGTTTGGTCGTGCATTAAATGTACTCCTGAAACAAGTTTGGAATTACTTTAAAACCATTTCTGAACTCTGTTCAAAGTGGTATTTGGCACAGTAGGTATCAGTGCGATAGCCAACAGAAATGCACAACTCCAGAAATGGATTTTAATTGAATCCAAAGATAATGATGTAATCTTGAAATGTTTCCCATAGTTGTAAGATGAGCTGCTGAATGCACAGAAGTCTCCTGATTTGACATGGTATTGTCTCATGCTGACACAAAACCAGTTGTAC
This sequence comes from Masticophis lateralis, assembly GCA_030761175.1. Taxonomy (NCBI): domain Eukaryota; kingdom Metazoa; phylum Chordata; class Lepidosauria; order Squamata; family Colubridae; genus Masticophis; species Masticophis lateralis. The sequence continues at coordinate 144,819,525 of JAUDYJ010000002.1, forward strand.
ACTTCAAAATAACCCACAAAACTTTTGAACAGACTACCAGATTCAGAGATTTGCAGGTAAAATTAGGGAATGAAGAACAGATTCTACACAGGAGCAGCTGCTGCTTCTAGACCAGAAATCCTGACCGGACAATTTCTCTCCAAATAAAATTGGAACAGACATACTGAAGACTATTTTACCAGTTCCCTCCATATTTAAAAGGTGATTTATTTTATTTTTTGTCCCTCATTAACAATCAACATGCAGGAAAAAGAATTCCCTGGTTCTTTTGCTTTCTTTCTGGATTATAAAACTAAACCAACTGTACAGAAAGGTGGAATCCAACCTTGTTGTATGTATACATTTATATATTTATTTTTACCTTGCTGTTTCTTTCCACTCTGATTCTTCACCTTTTTTCACACAGATTTCATCCATTTCTGTGAATAAGTCATGGGGGACATGCTCATCATCCTCTTCCATACCAAGGATAAAGTGAACTCGCTGGGATGGGGTATCTAACAAAGTGGGACATTGTATTAATAATTCTAATGATGAAAACAATGGTAATGTATTCTTTGTGGATATGGAAACGCCTTGGGACAACAGAATCAAGGAAAAAGAATTCGAAAGCATACAGGCAATTCTCAACTTACAACCATTCATTTAGTGACTGTTCAAAATTATAACAGCGCAGAAAAAAAATTATGTATGGCTGATCAATCAGAATAGAGCTGGAAGAGACCTTGGCGGTCTCTAGTCCAACCTCTTGCTCAAGCAGGAGACTGTATACCATTTCAGATAGATGGCTGTCCAGTCTCTTCTTAAAAACCTCCAGTGATGAAGCACCTACAACTTTTGAAGGCAAGTTATTCCACTGGTTAATTGTCCTCACTGTTAGGGAGTTTCTCCTTGGTTAGTTTCCATCCATTGTTTCTTGCCTTGCCTTCTGGTGCTTTGGAAAATAAGTTGATCCCCCTCTTCTTTGTGGCAGCCCCTCAAATACTGGAATACTGCTATCATGTCATCCTTAGTCCTTCTTTTCTCTAGACTGGCCATACCCAGTTCCTGCAGTCGCTCCTCAGATTTCACACTTATGACCGTTGCAGCATCCTCACAGTCATGTGATCAAGATTTGGGCACTTGTCAACTAGCATGTATTTATGATGTGTCCCAAGGTCATGTGATCACCATTTGTAACCTTCCCAGCTGGTTTGACAAGTCAAGTCAGTGGAGGAAGCCAGATTTACTTGACAGCTGTATGATTCACTTAACAACTGCCATTATTCACTTAATATAATTGTGGCAAAAAAGGTCGTAAAATGGAGCACAACTCAATAACTGCCTTGCTTAGCAACAGAAATGTTGGGCTCCATTGTGGTCATAAATTAAGCACTACCTGTATACAGAGAGATATTGAACAGATAAAAGGGGTAAATTACAGAAAAGATCTTGCAAAGTCATCAGTTCTCAAAAATACCAGTCAAAGATGTGATTCTTTTAAGTTTGTTGTTTCTGATGTTCTATTCTTTGGTGAATGAAAGTCATTATTAATAATTTTGCTATTAGTGGAGAAGTAAATGGAATCTGCAGAATCAGAAGCTCATAAAAAAAACCAAGTTACACAAAAGTAAAGTCACCTTTAAATGAAACTTAACTTCATATAAATTTTTTGGTAACTATATAGCAGTAGATTAATATTTCCTTCTTCTGGGATTTATTTATAATTCCCTCTGTAGTTTACACCTTCTGTTTCCTGGAGGTTTCTAATCAAATGAATTCTACTTAGTTCTGAGCCTAGAAAAGTTCAGTCAATAATTAACCTATGAGCAAAGATGCCCACATCTTGCACTTTAGATTATATTGCAATTTTCTTTGTTTTTGATAAGTAAATTCTTAGCAAGTATCTTTCACTTGTGATGTGCCACTCTAAACTTTGAGTTCCCTTTTAGATTCCTTATTCCAGCAACATATTATCTGAATGTCTTAGCTGCATTCAGTCAGTTGTCTGACTGATATCTAAATGTTCGGTCCCTGGTGGCACCCTATGAGCTGTGATCTAAGTAACAAGGTGGAGAGTCTCTTCCAGGCTCAGCATCACATGTAATGTACTTTTACTGGATTGGCTTAAGGATGCAAAGTGTCCAACTTCAAAGATTAAGGATTTGCTTTGGCACTTGGAGTTACTAAAAGTTCTCAGCCATATTCTGCATGCCTCCGTAAGATCCTAAAGAACTATACACAGCAATGGTATGGCTCACTCTCCCACTTGGTTCTATTATCAACACACACTTACCGTAAGTTTCATGCTCCTCCAATATACTTTCTTTTATCCGATCTCGTTTCCTGTGTTTGGGGCCGTGGGGTCTATGGTGTCTGTGGCCTTGTTTAACCAAAGGCATCCGTACCCCAACATATAATGTCCTGTGCCCTGGAACAAAAGCAGACTGTCAGGAATTTATGACTTTGACTGTGTTGAAATTATACCAGCAAACCATCAGAAATACAGAAAGTCATCTTCCTCGTTAAAACCACACTTGGTCATTATGTTGATGTAGACCTTGGAACATCAGTCCAATATATACAGGTAGTCCTTGACTTATACCACTTCCTGACTCTGTACTTTCTTCCCCAAACCCCCAAAACTTTAACCTTAAACTGTCTACTGTTGACCTCACCCCATTCCCAAGAGGTCTGTAAGAGGTGTGCATAAGTGCACCAGTGTGCCTACCATCCAGAGGTGGGTTTCAGCAGGTTCTGACCAGTTCTGGAGAACCAGTAGCGGAAATTTTGAGTAGTTCAGAGAACCGGTAATAAAAATTCTGACTGGCCCCACCCCATCTATTCTCTGTCTCCCAAGTCTCCGGTGTCGGGAGGAAATGGGGATTTTGCAGTATCCTTCCCCTGGAGTGGGGTGGGAATGGAGATTTTACAGTATCCTTCCCCTGCGACACCCACCAAGCCATGCCCACCAAGCCACACCCACAGAACCAGTAGTAAAAGAATTTGAATCCCACCACTGCTACAGTCCCTGTCATAATATTCCTTTTTACTTACATTTTTCATGTATTCAAATTATGTTTATACTTTTACCTGTTATCTTATATATGCTCGACAAAATAAATAAATAAATAAATAAATAAATAAATAAATAAATAAATAAATAAATAAATAAATAAAGTCTTACAATCAAAACTAGCACTAAAAGAGGGAAATCCAGCATTACCATGTGGATGGTACTTTAATAATTACTATGAATTATAGTTCCCATGTAGCACAAGTCCATTTTTAGATGACTATGAGATGAACTGCTCACTTGAGAACATAGTCCGATTGCTTCATCTTTCGGACTTGCCTTTTTGTATATTTTGTTCATACCACTTGACATTCTCCATTGACAGAAAAATTGTAAGCATTCCCTCTCTGTCTCTTAAGAACCTCAGCTCAGGCATGAGTTTAGCCAGGATGATTATGCTACCAAGAGTTTCACATTTGCTCCTGGTGAGAATTCCCTGATGTTAATGATGAAAACATGCTGCAGGCTCAGGGGAAATCATACTAATATAGGAAATCAGAGAGTAGGAGTCTCTTTTGTAATTGCCTGTCCACTGCACAAGGGGAAAGAAAATTTCTCGTAAAAAGGCCTATACACTCAGGAGAATTGGATTGGAAGAAAAGACAATGAAAACTATGCTTGGTGCATACTGATTAAAAAAATATTCAGTTATCTGCGTAGATTAGGATCAGCATTCGTAAGCCTGAAAGGAGACCACAATTTGAACAACCATTTTTTAGGGATCTATTTTCACCTGTATTATAAGTCATCAAGTTAAACACAGTTGTTTTAACTGTTTAACACATAATAAACTCTTGGGTATTTGACAATTCCCTTGCTTTTGCAGTCAGAGATAGCTAGCAAAAAAAAAAATGTGAAGGGCTTCATTTCCTGGTTATGTTAGCATCTATCAATTATAATTTTAAGCGATTTTTATTTTTCTCAACTGCTATATATATTTAATTTTCTTCTTTGAATTGTGATTTGGTTTTAATTTATTCTTTATTACCACCCTTGGTTGCGGTGGGCAGCGATATAAATCAAATCAGTAACAACTGTAGCAAGAAAGGTTGTAAAATGGGGCAGAACTCACTTAACTGCCTAGCTTAGCAACAGAAATTTTGGGTTCAATTCAGTGGTGGGTTGCCCCCGATTTGGACCGGTTTGCAAGAACCGGTAGTAAAACCGATGGGAGGCCCCGCCTACTGCCCTGGATGTTGTCATCAGTGATTTGTGAATTCACAGAAGCCTCTGTGCATGCGCAGAAACAAGGGGATCCTGTTGCGAACCGGTAGTAAAGGTAAGTAGAACCCACCCCTGGTTCAATTGTGGTCATACGTCGAGGACCACCTATAGTGGGGTTTTCTTTTATGTATTCTGGAACAAGGTGGCTTCAAGACAATACATAGATTGCTCATTTTTGCTGTCTTTTGTTCTGCCAAGGTAGTAGTTTGTTCAGATACAATTCTATACCTCACCTATCTGGAGTTTAACTTTCTAGCAAACATAAAAAAGCAAAGTGTATGCAAATCTATTGTGAAGCAATACTGTTTTGACTTTATAAAACCTTATCTCACAGAATTCATGTTGTACATTTTTAGGGATAAGGGAAGTTCATTCAGTTCATGGATATGCACTCTCTTTCCTTTATTATTATTATTCAGTGAAAACAGTAATGAAAACAGATATCTGAATTCACAAGAGAAGAAAGATTTTGTGACATTTTGTGACTGCGCTCTTTATTACTAATTTATTACTAATTTACACATTGTGCCAGGCAGGATCCGGAACAAGTATAAAGAGAATAAAGTATAAGCTACAAAAATAATTACTTATTTCCCCTTTGTACTGACTCTCAAGAGTGATGCTTCTTTTGGCATAAAAAGAATTATTTATTGGAATTGACAATCTGCTTGCTTTTGAGGATATGATAAAGACTTGAAGCGGGCAACATACATAAGTCATTTCTAAATGCATAAAGAAAGTCGGTATCTTAAGTATAAATTACAAATTTAAATTAAAACACTGACAAGCATGTTCTTAAGCACGGTACTGAGGCATAAGCCCACCATTCTACCACTCTGAATCTCGTAACAAGAATGTTTTATTAAATAGACGTGTTTTCCCCCAATCAGAAACAACCCCATAGAAGGGAATGTAACCAGCCTTCTGATAAAATCACTACTGGTATGCAAGAATCTCACTTGCAGAATTCAAAAGTAACAGCTACAGACTAAAGACAACAAACAACGTGTGAGTTAGAGAACGTCTTTAAAATGGATGTATCTCTATCTCCCACCTTTTCTTTGTATGCTTTTAGCAGCATTCAGTCCACTTTATTGACCTTTATAAAAATGGATAGAGTCAAAAGATTCTCTTCTATTGTATAGATTTCAGTTATCTATTTGATTCAACAGTATGACTCAGTTTAAGTCTGATTTGTTTCAGTAACTCTTCCACTGCATGCTTTCTGTGCATTTTTCCTAAATCAGTAGAAAACATACTTCTGCTGCTGTATGCTATTAATAGAATAATAACTCCTATATATTTAAAATGCAGCTTTCCCCAAATATAGTTTTGAATAAACTGCATATTAACCCCAGTATAGGATCATACTAGAAATTGCTGATATTACCAGTTGAAGCTTCTGAGTTGCCCTCAAAGGCAACCCATATAAAGCAAAGAACAATATTCTATACCTGAGGTAACCAAGGCAAGAGTGACCATGAGAAAGGACCTCCCTATCCACATATACAGTGGGGCAAAAAGGTATTTAGTCAGCCACCAATTGTGCAAGTTCTCCCACTTAAAAAGATGAGAGAGGCCTGTAATTGACATCATAGGTAGACTTCAACTATGAGAGACAAAATGAGAAAACAAATCCAGACAATCACATTGTCCGATTTGGAAAGAATTTATTTGCAAATTATGGTGGAAAATAAGTATTTGGTCAATACCAAAAGTTCATCTCAATACTTTGTTATATATCCTTTGTTGACAATGACAGAGGTCAAACATTTTCTGTAAATCTTCACAAGGTTGGCACACACTGTTGCTGGTATGTTGGCCCATTCCTCCATGCAGATCTCCTCTAGAGCAGTGATGTTTGGGGGCTGTCGCTGGGCAACACAGACTCCCTCAATTCAACTCCCTCCAAAGGTTTTCTATGGGGTTGAGATCTGGAGACTGGCTAGGCCACTCCAGGACCTTGAAATATTTCTTACAAAGCCACTCCCTCGTTGCCCAGGCGGTGTGTTTGGGATCACTGTCATGCTGAAAGACCCAGCCACGTTTCATCTTCAATGCCCTTGCTGATGGAAGGAGGTTTGCACTCAAAATCTCATGATACATGGCCCCATTCATTCTTTCCTGTATATGGATCAGTCGTCCTGGTCCCTTTGCAGAGAAACAGACCCAAAGCATGATGTTGCCACCTCCATGCTTCACAGTAGGTATGGTGTTCTTTGGATGCAATTCAGCATTCTCTCTCCTCCAAACATGATGAGTTGTGTTTCTACCAAACAGTTCCACTTTGATTTCATCTGAACATATGACATTCTCCCAATCCTCTTCTGGATCATCCAAATGCTCTCTAGCAAACTTCAGACGGGCCCGGACATGTACTGGCTTAAGCAGGGGAACACATCTGGCACTGCAGGATCTGAGTCCCTGGCAGCGTAGTGTATTACTGATGGTAGCCTTTGTTATGTTGGTCCCAGCTCTCTGCAGGTCATTCACTAGGTCCCCCCGTGTGGTTCTGGGATTTTTGCTCACCGTTCTTGTGATCAATTTGACCCCATGGGGTGAGATCTTGCCTGGAGCCCCGGATCGAGGGAGATTATCAGTGGTCTTTTATGTCTTCCATTTTCTAATTATTGCTCCCACAGTTGATTTCTTCACACCAAGTTGCTTGCCTATTGCAGATTCAGTCTTCCCAGCCTGGTGCAAGTCTACAATTTTGTTTCTGGTGTCCTTCGACAGCTCTTTGGTCTTCACCATAGTGGAGTTTGGAGTGTGACTGTTTGAGGTTGTGGACAGGTGTCTTTTATACTGATAACAAGTTCAAACAGGTGCCATTAATACAGATAATGAGTGGTGGAGGGAGGAGCCTCTTAAAGAAGATGTTACAAGTCTGTGAGAGCCAGAAATCTTGCTTGTTTGTAGGTGACCAAATACTTATTTTCCACCATAATTTGCAAATAAATTCTTTCCAAATCAGACAATGTGATTGTCTGGATTTGTTTTCTCATTTTATCTCTCATAGTTAAGGTCTACCTATGATGTCAATTACAGGCCTCTCTCATCTTTTTAAGTGGGAGAACTTGCACAATTGGTGGCTGACTAAATACTTTTTTGCCCCACTGTAGGTGCAACAGGAATCTGTACAAAGGCCTGGGTTTCTACAGATGCAACTTGCTCTTTAAGAGGATCCAAGAAGTCTCTCAAACTGAGTATCTGTTGCATCTGGGAGAGTGGAATCCCATTCTGAACCAGAGACGAAAAGCCTCTGATCTGAGCTGTCTAATACACAAAGCCAGCCAATCCTGCTAGGATTGAGTCTCAGTTTGTTTCTCCGCACCGGGATCACAGCAGCCTCCAGCCATCAGGACATGATCTTAACAGCATCATTCCATTGACTAGGGGTCCACGTATACAGCTGAATCATCAACGTACTGAGAACTGATCCTGTTCTCCAATGAATGACCTCAGAAGCTGTTATATATTTTTATAATATGCACATATAATATTTGGCAGATAATGCTCTTTCGGTATGAAAAAAAATCTACCATGAATTTCTTCTTGCCTCAAGGCCCTTGTAACTGTTCTGCATGACATAAATAAGGAATTACCATTTTAAAAATGAAACAACTCAACATTCCAAAAGTAGATTTTGATATTTTTTGGTAATAATTTTGATGGCCTTCCTTTGCTTTAAACAAATGTAGAATGCTTTTGGTTGCGTGATTCGTAAAAAATATTTCATTATACACAGGTCGTTCCAATTAGAAAACACATTTAGTTCCATTCTCAAATATTTAAATGACTCATGATGTAATAGAAAAATAAGAGGAAGAGATAAAAACACTAGAAAACGATTGTCTTACCTTCCAGCTCCTCTGGTTCATAATGAATGTTAACAACATTGCTGGTGCCTCCCAAATCAACAATCGCCTCATCCTCAGGCCTCTGTTGGAAAGATACATGGTATATCACATAAATATATCACTACGGATCTCTCTCCCTCGGGAGAGGGAGGGAGGGGGGAGGGAGGGAAGTAGGGAGAGAAGAGGTTGACAATTCCTTATGATGACATGAATTGTGCAAGGTATTACTTATAGCCTTATTTCTATTACAAATTTTTCTTTCATTGTTTTATATTGTTGAGAATTCAATTAATAGCTAGAAGAATCAGTTTCATTTCCAGAATGGAGGAGTAGAAGCATTTATTCTATATAGTTTCTACACCTGGGCAAGTTTAAGCTTCCTATGTTACCAGCAATTGTTTGTGACAATCTGCATGAATGACTGAAATGTGTCCAGTTCTGGTTTAGCACAATGCAAAAAAGATATTTGAGATCCTAGAAAAACTGCAGAGAAGAGCAACAACAAAGATGATAAGGGGTCTGGAGGCTAAACTGTACAACAATCGAGGGAACTAGGTAAGTCTAGCCTAATGAAGAGAAGAACTAGGGGTGATATGATAGCAGTCTTCCAGTACTTGAGGAGTTGCTGCAGAGAAGAGGGGCCTATCTACTCTACAAAGCACCTGCGGACAGGACAAGGAATAATGGATGGAAGATCATTAAAGAGAAATCCAGTCTAGAACTAAGAAAAAAATCTCCTGACACTGAGAACAATTAATCAGTGGAACAATTTACCGTTCAGAAGTTCTGGATCAGAGGTGGTATTCAGCCGGTTCACAGATTCGGCCAAACTGGTAGCAGATATCACGGTGGGCCTGCCACCCGCCCCATCTCTATGCCATCCTATTTAGGCACGTTTTTGAGGCCAGGCGCATATGTGGAAGGCGCGTATGTGAGCAAAGTGCATGCGTGTAAGGCTGGCCGTATGTGAGGAAGGCAGGCACGTGCGTGAATCAGGCCCACACGCGGGGTGAACCAGTAGTAATTTAATGTGAAACCCACTGTTGTTCTGGATGCTCTACCACTGGAGATTTTGAAGAAGAGATTGGACAGCCATTTGTCCAAGATAGTATAAGATCTACTGTCTTGGGCAGAGGATTAAAAGAGACCTCTGAGGTCTCTTCCAAACCCTATCTTTCTTTGTTCTATATTCTATAACTTTTTACTAGCTGCTCATAGCTATTTTGTAGGGATTGAAAATGACAGAAGAAAACAAGTTTTACCAACCAGAAAGAAAACCAACTGTCAGCTTGATAGACAGAAGAGAGAAACTGTTAGCCAATATCTTTAAGCAATCCCATACGCCTGGTTAAAACTATTTTAAAACATAAAAGAGTACCCATAACAAAGCTAGAAATATATTTGTTTATCTTCACCTTTATTATTTTTATAAATAACTCAAGGTGCTGAACATAATACACTTTTCCTCCTATTTTCCTCAAAACAACAACCCCATGAGGTGACTTGGGCTGAAAGTGAGTGACTGGCCCAGCTGGCTTTCATGCCTAAACTGGGACTAGAACTCACAGTCTCCTGGTTTCTAGTCTGATGCCTTAACCGCTAGACCAAACTGGCTCAAATCTTGCCAGTTTGCATCTATTTTTTTCAAACATATATATTTAGAGAAAGTTTTAGGTCCCAATTTAGTAAAAGCGAAAAAATACCCCAGAACATCACTTAGGTAGTCTTTTCTGCTTATCTGTAAAAGCAGCCAAGAAAATATGGGAGACCCATAGTTAACCTTAAATAAACTTGCTGAGGAATGCACTTAGATGGTGGTCTCTTAGAGGGAAAAGTCTAAAGTGACATTTTGCACTGTTTTCTATCAGATCCTCAGAACCTGTAGGAAGCTCCCGTCACTTCTTTGAATGTTGTTCCTGCTACAAGGCAAAACTGACTGAAATACCGTGAAGGCCGAGATTCCGAAAAACATGCAGGAATTCTCATTGTCAGACTTTTTAAAAAATCCATGAGACTTAGCTTAGCAATGGGGAATCTTTTTTTCCTGGCAAATAAATGGGAAACGACACACAATAATGAGCCTCTTGGTTTAAAATAGTAACCCCTTGCCACTTATGCCTCATTGTATTTATTAAAATTTTAATAGTCCTTCAAAGGGAAAGAAAGACCACTCAATAAAAGCAGTCACGCAGCCTCTTTTTATTTTTCTCCTCAACCTAGAAACATAAATTATGTATGTCAATCTCATATAGCTCTGCTGAAAGCAGATATTCCCCAAGGAAAACCAAAACATTTTCTCATCAATGAGCCATAACAAAATGAAGCCAAATTCCAATATAAAAACAACAAAATGCAATTCTATCCCTAACCAGATTATTCCATAAATAGAACCCCAGTTAGTTTCTTAAATTTCAGTTTCATATCAGCAATTGAATGGTCATCAGCCAAGTTTAAATATATAGGGTTTTTTAAAAGTTCCTGTACAATTACTTGTAGTTCCTCCACCAACACTGGAGATGCATAGGATTTAGGATTTGTTTAATCTGATTGGGTTTAAATGCTCCTGCAAACCATCTTTTAAGCAGCAAGCGCTGCTTTACGTTTAGGCCAAAAGCACCATGATTTGTTTTAACCACGACTTCAAATATCCTCTCTGAATCTGAAATCCTATCTTATTCCAGATTTGTTTTTGTTGCAATGCCTCCTCCCCACTCAACAAAAAGCAACAAAAGGCTTAACTCAAAAAGGGTAATAGAATGGAAGGAAACCTTTAAAAGTAAATGAGTTACAGCATCCATTAATTTATTTTGACAATCATCCTTCTCAGAGACCAGCATAGCTATGAGGTTGCACTTCCGTCATTTCAATTACACTCATAGTTCACAACTCTAATATTTTCCATTTTTCTCCTTCGATCTGCAGGGACTACTCGCTTTCCCCCAAAGAGACCCCTCGCATGCTCGGTGGGGGGGGGGGGGGAGGAAAGAGCACAGCCTGAAGAACAAACCACTTTGGGATGGTCTGGGGGGGGGGGGAATCTGCCCGGCAGCTTTGGGGAAAACAAGGCGAGTGTCACGATTTGCAGCTGGTCATCCCAGCGGGCAGCTCAGGGTAGACAATGGTTGCAAAGACTTCACTCCCTAGCAATGTGAGGAGCCGTTGCTGCTGCTGCCTAAGCCCTCTCTGCGCCCAGGAGCCGAGCGAGCCGAACGGGAGCTCCTAAAGTGAAATGTCCCTCCTTTCCAGCCACCGCTGCCCGTATTCCCCAATACAATTCTCAGAGCCGCGTTTCAGGTGGCAGGCGGCCAGTTCCCCTGCAATGTGCAGCGGGGAACTGGGAACCGTTTTGGATTTGGGGAAGGGATTGCAGCGCTGCCGCGTGAAAGTGCTTTACTTCCCATCGCAGAGCCATGCGCCCCTGTCCTCCTTCTCAGCAGACTCACCTTCTCTTTCCTCCTGGCCAGAACCGCCACCTGAAATGCGATGCACTTTTTTTGCCTCTGCACACCCCATGTTTGGAATCAGGAAGAGGATCGCAGGTCTGCCGCCCAAAAACGCTTTCCTTTGGAATCCTTATGCCAATTGTTTTCAATTTTATATGTAAACAGATAAATTGTCATATGCCTATGTTATACAAATGGATCCCTTTTGAATTCTTTTTAGTAATATTTTTTTACCCAATACTCTAGTTCCCATTTTTATAAGTTGCGCTAGGATTATCAAACAAAATGATAGCAATCTACTTGGGTTTGCAAGAGCCAGTTTGGTGTAGTGATTAAGGCACTAATCTACAAACAACAGGAGATTGTAAGTTCTAGTTCCACTTTAGGCACAAAGCCAGCAGGGCGACTTTGGGCTAGTTATTCTTACCTCTCCCCTAGAAAATACCAGGGGTGAAATCTACTTACCTTCCCTACTGGTTTGGAAGTGTGCGTGCACACCTCATGTGCAATTTTGGACCCTCTGGGCATGTGCAAAGCCTTCTGCGCATGCACAGAGGATCAAAAACAGGTTACTTCCTGATTAAAACCAGGAAGTAACAACATCCGGGTGGGTGGGCAGAGCTTTGCACTGCCACTGCTACTGATTCGCCGAACCACTCACCGCCGCTGCTACTGGTTTGCCTGAACCGGTGCAAACTGGTAGCATGTCACCCCTGGAAAACATGTACAGAAATGGCAAACACTTCTGAATATGTTGCCTAGAAAACTGCAGGGACTTGTCCAGGCAGTCACCAAGACACCAAAGTATCTGTGAAATACTTACGATGCTTCCACACTAAAGGTTCCCTGTGAGACCAATAAAAAAATATTATGGAGCTATCCCTTCTTTATCTTTTCAAAAGCATACTAACAATAACTGGATTCACTTTTAAATATGTTTTTAGAGGATACAAATATTGCACACACAGAGTTGATTCTCATTATTTGTGATAATTGTGTTCTATTAAGTTGATGCAAACACTGAATTAGTGAATACTGAACCATTGTTCCTATGGGAAATAGAGGATAGTTGTTTACAGAATGAAAGCTGAAATAAGAAGGCAGAGCATAGCCTTACAAAACTTAGAATGTAGAATAACAGAGTTGGAAGGGACCTTGGAGGTCTTCTAGTCCAACCCTTTGCTCAAGCAGGAGACCCTAAACCCAGGGGTGGGCTGCTGGAGGTTCACAGGGGTTCATGAGAACCTCTAGCTAAGATTCTGTGCAGTTCAGAGAACCCCCAAATCCCACTCCTGGCTGGCCCTGCCCACCCCACCCCTCCCAGGAGTCCCCATTTGCCCGTTTTGGATGCAGGTAAGTGCAGGGCGCATGCAGAGGCTCGGGGAAGGCAAAAACGGGCCTACCAGAAGTTCAGAAAGGCTGGAAAGGGGCCTGTTTCCGGCCTCCAGAGGGCCTCTGGAGCCTGGGGAGGTTGCTTTCACCCTCCCGGAGGCTCAAGGAAAGCCTCCAGAGTCCAGGGAGGGCAAAAACACCCCCCTCCACCATGGTGCAGGAGGCCGACTAGGCCACGCCCACTATGGCCACGCCCACCCAGCCACCAGCCAGAGAACCCCTTGCTAAAATTTTTGAAGCACACCCCTGCCTAAACCATTCCAAATTCTCCTCTTGAAAACCTCCAGTGATGAAACACCCACTATTTCTGGAACAAGCCATTCCACTGATTGTTAATTGTTAATAGCTTATTGTTATTGTTCAACTCATTACTTCTTGTCCTGTCCTCAGGTGTTTGGAGAACAGATCAGCTCCCTCTTCTCTGAAACACTGTTGAACCAGAGTTTGGAATCTATCTGTCAGGTTAATCCGTTTTTGGGCTGCTCTGTGCATGTCAGTGAATGATTGAAAGGATCATAAGTATCGATTTAAAGGTTACAATTAAATTTTTGTAAGTAAGCAATTTGCTAATACAAAATTAGTGAATAAATGAGAACCAACTGTATACATTATACAAAAAGGTTAAGAAGAAGAAAAAACCCAGATGCATCATTGGAGAGAAAACTAAATTACAATTAGAGAGATCCAGGTTTGAGTCCACTCTCAACCATGATATTGCAATAAAATGAAGAGAGATCCCAGATGTCACTTTAAATTATCAAAGGAAAGGCAGATTATAAATCTAACAAATATATAATTCAGAAACAAAACAGACAGAATGCAAAGACTGAAGTGGTAAATCTAGGATTTTTTTTTTCCAAGAATAAATGTGCTTGTTTTAACAAGGTTACTTTCTTATTCATTTGTACCAAAGTCTCTTGGATTGAAAATCCCTTAAAATCATGAGTGACACTTAAATAGTTATCTATTTAAATAGCTGTCAATGTAACGTGTACAGGTACCAGGTTTATATTGCTTATTATAACCAAATCTAAGCGCAACAAAGATCAAGAAACCTTATTCTGGAAATCAACAAACTGTAAGAAACCTGTCAAATAAAATTTTTTAACACATGTTGAAAAGAAATAGAAATAATACGTCATTGGGATCACATCTACTATTCAACACTGCACAATTCATGCAAGTATCAGCCTGAATAAATTATCAATACCAGAAACCACCGTAGTGATAAGTCATTTAATGCAATTTTCCTGGATGCCAAATCCACCTTTAGTATTCCAAACGGAACAGCTTCTGACCAGGAATTAAGAATTCTTAGTCGGTACTAGGAGTTTGTTATTATTATTGTTTTTTAAATAGTCAGCTAAATGTTCAGACTGGATGTGGCATCTTTGTCCACCTATCAAGCCCTTTCCAGGGACAAGCAGATAATGATATTTGATGGTATTCAAATTTATTTGCTGTCCATCGTGCAGCTGAAGGCAACTTTGAGCTAATTTTGCAAGTATGACACTACAACAACATTCAAACATTAACAAAATTAAGGAGAATTCCTTCTCCATGTTCCAAGAACTTGAACAGAAAGTTTCAATGATCTTACTAAAATTACAGACTGTACACATCTGTAAGCCATAGCAGATATTAAACTGATCATATCTCTTATGATCAAGATAGAGTGGGCTTCTGTGGTACAGCACAGGCAGTTACACCCAGGACCATGATTACACAAGTATTCTATTTTACTGCAAAAATACAGGCAAAGTTCACTACAGAGAGAGAGAATAGAAACTTGCTGCATTGTGGTACTTCTAAGGAAACATTTTTCCCCAAGCAGGACTTCAAAGTCTATTTATAAATCCTCCTGAAGTAGGAAATAATTAGTTTTTTTCTGAACAGTACAGACATAGAATATAGTATTTCTCTCCTATTGTTTTCTCAGTGTGCTCTACATTGTCATAGAAACATCCAGTTTGGAAGCAGTATGGGGAATTCAGAGATGGCTGTTCCCAAAATCCATCACTATTGGCCAGAATGACTGAGGTTGCTGGAGCTACAGTATTATTCAGCAGGAGCTGTAGGGCACAGATTTCCTCCTGAAAAACTTAATATTTCTATGCTGCCTTTTGCTCAGGAGCTCAAACAATACAGAGCATGTCTTCCTCCCAAATTTTCAACGTAACACCACCATTGCAAGGTAGAGTAACTGGACCAAACTCACCCAGTCAGTTTCCATGGCTAAGGGAGTGAACGAGAGTCAATCCAGCACCATAACCACTATTCCATGCCCATATAAATTTCATACAATGAAGGACAATTTATATTTTAAAAAGCTCTTGTCCATAAAGTATGTTAAGATAGTGGTCCCCAACCTTTTTTTGGCACCAGCTGCCAGTTTCATAGAAGTCAAAGGAGAGGGATAATTTCCCACTCTACCAAGATCCTGTATATGCAGAGATGAAGCTTCGCTTGCTTGACCAGCCCAGTTCCTAACAGGCCACAGACCAGTACCAGCCCACAACCCAGGGGTTGGGCCTTGGGGACTGCTGGTTTAAGAAATCTAGCAAACTAATCATACATGACTATAGACTCTCTTATTAATGGTGCTTAGTGTTTGGATGTTTTATTTTACTTGCAGAAAATATTTGAAAATTGCTTCCATAGGCTATGCAGGCTAAAGCATGACAGTTCACCCTTCCATTCCTATGTTACAGAACAAGCAAAAATCATGATAGCTCAGACATAGAATCAAGAATCACTCTGACTGTGCTTAATAAAACTTACTCTTTGAAAAATGAAATGTCCTGAATCTACAGGTACAGGATTGAGCTGAAAATATCAGAGATACTTTTGTATTTCTCAATGCCATATGACCATAGATTTACTATTCCCACAGAGGCTTTGAAGAAAAACACTTTTTTAAAAAAAATCCTGAAAGGTCTTACGTCAAATCAAACATGTTGCTGCAGAATTGAACTTACTGGGTATGTAACTTAGCAGCCAGTTTATTACTGTAATCACTGTTGACTTTCCATTTCCTAATTACTTCTGCAGCATTTCCAAATACTATTTATTCTGTGTTAGCAACAGCTTTTCTGTAGGTTGCCTCTGGCAAGATTTACAAGCAGCCCAAAAAGCAAGGAGAAATGCCATACATATATCCGCTTACGTATCATAAACAGGTCTAAAAATAGGACTCAACACAATGACTACACCCCTAAGGTTCCTGTAAAATCCAGGCCCACCTCTATGACTTCAAATGTCATTTGAGCAACAACTTCCAGTCTTCCTCACCATCTGGAACTACTGGGAGCAGCAGAGGCCACAATTTCCAACCCCTGGAACTGAAGAGCAGAAGCTGAAGGATATAGCTTGCCATACAGAGGGGAAGTAAAAGCAGTATCTCCACAAACTTGTTTTATCCTCCAAGCCAAAGGTCTATCTAGAAGAGTTAATGGGAAATGGCTGTGGAAGAGCAGGCTGATGAGATAATTGCAGACACCTGTGCTAACTTTCTCCCCTCTTGTTTGAGCCTTCCCACCCCACCCAGCATCAGCAGAATTGTTTATGAAAAGCTTAACCTTGAAGCAGGTGGGAGAGAAGGGAGTAGACAAGAGGAAAGTGGCGTTTTTTGAAGTGCGATAGCAGCAGCAAAAGCAGCCAAATAAAAAGGGGTGGGTTTTTTCCACAGAGAGGAAGGTTCTGAAAAAAAAAGAAAAGCCAAGGCCGAGAAAATACCAGTGCTTTATCTGCTGCTCATTAATAAAGAAGAAAATAACAATAGAAGAAATCCCAAAGGGGCAGGGCGGATTTAGAGACAGATCAAGGGCTATAAGAGTTAAAGTACTGTTGCCCATTAGTGATGATACTACAGCACAGTAACAGTAGTACTAGTATACCTGTAGTAGAAATAGTAAAATATAGCATACAGGTATATGGGAAGGAGAATGTGGGTGGATGTAGGAGCTCCAGAGATGTATAGAAGGTAAGTGAGGTATTGGTGATGGCAGTAGGGAAAGGGGTGGGGTGGGACCTGATGGGAAAGCAGCCCTAAGGCCTGAGGGGCAGGAAGCATAGTGTAAGAAGTTAGCACCCACCCCTTTCCTAGAGAAATGAAATATTTTGGGAAATATTAAAAAGGCAGAATATTATGTTTCCCTGGATGAGAAATGGAGAAGCATGTTTTAAAGCAGTTCCCATCTTCCTGCCCCCATCCTTTGTCAATGGGCCAGAAGCAGAAACTCAATCTTTGTCAATGGACCATCATCTGCAACACAATAGGATCCATCTAGCAACAGAAACTCACCACATGGCACCTGAGAAGATTACATCAACTAGCAAGGCTAGCTAAGATCCCCACCCCCTGGGAGTCTGACAACCAATCAGGATACTCTTTCTGGGCCCAGAAAGTTCAAAGCCAGAGAGGGCATAAAACCTGGGGACTCGCTGTGTCTCACCCCTTTTCTATTCAGGAACTCAAACCATATGATCCTGTCCACCATTAAATCATATTTCCAAGCAGTCTCCAAGTTTCCAGTGTCTTTTTCTCCACTTGGAGCTGAACCCAGAAGGATATTTCTTCCTACAATGGCACAGGGTGCCTCAGTAGGTGGCAAAGGCCTGGGGCAGGCAAGCCTCGGCCATTTGGGAGAGTAGGGTGGAGGATCATTAAACAGGTGATCACATCACCTTGCTTATTAACTATTGCAACCTTCAGCAGTAATGGGCAAGGTCCATTATGGTTGTAACTCAACTAACTACCTGTAACCCATGTAAAGATGTTTTAATAATAGCATTTTCTTTGGAACTTTTGTTCCATATACACAAAAAGCTTAGACAAGGCAGAATGTGCCATGTACAGACAAACAAACATGGGTTAATAATGAATCTGAGATAAAGAGGGATGGTACTCTCTCGTATACCAAACAGTTGTAAATAGGTCAGGTTCAGTGCAGTTTATATTAACAATGTTATGACTGGGAACAATCCTACTCTTTAAAAAAGTAGATTCATAAATTTTGCCACTGACCAAATTAACAGCAAGAATACTTATAAGGACTTTGGGAAAAGATATTTGATTAAAGTACTGAACTATTAATTATTATTCTCTCTGTTCTCTGACAGAAGCCTTTCCGTAGGCCAAAAGGATTAATTAGATTCTGCCTAGAACTCAATAGTTTACGTAACCTGCAAAGTATTGTGCTTCTTAATCAAAATCAGTACCCAATGTTAACACAGAAGGTCTCCAAAGATGACTAATCCATTCTCTATGAGTTGTTTTACCTGTGAAATTAAATTCCTGTATGATGTCATCGTTTGTCTTCAGCACGGTGTGAAACCACAAAGAAAGAGAAATTAATTTTCTTCTAATATGATTTAGACTCCAAATCTAGACTCTAGGCTGTGGTCTCTCTTCATGCAAGACGCAAACACTTGGGGTTCATTCCACACACCCAACCAGCTACATGCATGTTGACTCTAACAGAAGCCAGTTTCAGAACTTATTATTTCTTCAGCATGTCTTTTAAACAATTTGAAATATAGATTGCTAGGTGGGGGAGGGGAAACAGTTGTATAATAAAGATACTACTTTGACTCGATTTTCTCCCTTTCCTAGGGCCACATGACTATCATTACTATGACAGCATGGAACACAGCAACACAAACGTTCCAAATGGATTGGTCAAGATACCTATCCTTCCATTCCACCCCACTACATCCATTCCTAGAGAGAGAAAAAACACTGCCCACGATTTTCTTGAAAATGAATACTGGTATAAAATACAACAGGATTCCTCATATTTTCCACTTGGTAAGAAAGCTGCACTTTTCTTTGTGATACAGATAGTTCTAGCATTAATAAGGAGCCATAATCACCACCATTACAGTCTAAGAATTGTACTTAAGTCCTAACCCCAAAGACTTATTTTCCCATATTTTCTAATTAACTTAATGGGGGGGGGGGCAGTGTCTGTTAGATCCTACACATCCTACAAAATAATTTGTACTGCTTTGTTTATCTTGGTTGTTGATTTTTATTTGTTTATCTTGGGGGTATGGGTGTTTTTTTTAAAAAAAATGTTACTCAGAATCATTTGTTTGAAATGAAATAAATTGAATGACATGAATGAACAAATAAATGAGTGAGTGAATATTATCTCTCCACTTACTGGATCATTGTTTTTTCATCACCATTTCTCCTTCTCGATTTGTTGACTTTGAAAATGAAAACACTGACATGTTTTTCTGCTTTTGTTGATAAGTCATGACTTTTTATTCTCCCTTTCTTTGTCTATTTCCAAGTCTAGTATCCTCAAACAGCTAATTTCAGCTGATTCTTCTCATATGACTGAATATATTGAAATACTGTTTACCCTCAGTGGCTTTGAAAGTGACCCTCCCAACAAATATTTAACAGGCCCCAATAATTTTCTACATTACCACCATTAACTCCCTACTCTAGTGTTCTTGTTAAACTATAGTAGCTATCTTGGTTAATTATAAGGAACAGATAAATTACAGGTAATTAACATTTTTTCCAAATTCCAAATACTTTATGGAAAATCAACCAAACTATATAGATACATTCCTTTTGAGGGAAAGGATAGTATTTACTTATAGTTTAACCAAAATAATTATTAGTTATTAAGTGTAAATTTAAAAAATGACCAATGCTCTTTTCAACTTTTCTTTGGATTACTGATAGATATTCTATGGAGAGTCTCAGCCATCCAGGTCATGGTTGTCCCAAAGGTGCTTTTTCAAAAGGCAACTGGACTTTCTAGGTTTTCTTTGAAGACGTTTCACTTCTTGATCTAAGAAGCTTCTTCAGTTCTGACTGGATAGTGGGGAATGGAAGAATTTATACTCCTTGCAGATAGCTGGTCATTTGCATTTTTTTTAGTGAGTCATTAAGGTCACCTGGAGTTTTATCTGTGTCATCAGACTCACCTGAGTGGTGTAAATGGGTGTGGACTGTGGAACCTTCTTGGAACTGTTGAAAGGACTGTGTTGTAGATTGGAGATACTATAGATGTCATATCCCTCCCCCTCTGTTAAGAGAAGGCTGTTCAATTTTTACATAGATGGCCTCTTTCACCCCTCTTTTAAACCAGCGGTCCCCTCTGTCCAAAATGTGGACTTTGTTGTCTTCAAAAGAGTGGCCTGCGTCTTTTAAATGCAGGTGCATTAACTGCTGAATCTAGTCCTGATATGTTTGTTCTCTTTTGTTGTACCATGTGCTTATGAAGTGGGTTACCCCCCCCCCCCATGTACAGATCTGCTCATGGCTCACTGCATTGTACTGCATATACCACATTGCTCGGTTTTTGTCTGGGTGTTTTATCTTTGGGGTGGATAATGCAGCCGCGTGAGAAATTATGGGAGCAACATGGCATTCACATGTAACACCTTTTCCACGTGAGCTGCACTGGCTTCCAGTGGCCTTCTGAGTGCGCTTCAAGGTGTTGGTTCTTATCTTTAAAGTGCTCCATGGCTTAGGACCTGAGTACTTACGAGACTACCTGTTGCAACCGATAACCTCCCACCAACCAATACGCTCTCACAGAGTAGGCCTACTCATATACCATCATTAAAACAATGTTGTCTAGTAGTTCCAAGGGAGAGAGCCTTCTCTGTGGGGGCACCTATTCTTTGGAACAAAATACCCCTGGAATACGAATAATCCCAGATCTTTGCACTTTCCGACGTGCCCTGAAGACCTTTCTGTTTCAACAAGCAGGGCTAGCATAAACATCTAAATTCTATGCCAAGGTCTTAGCAGATACACTAAGTTGACTCAATTTATTACTTACTGTTTATAAAAAGAAAAAAGAAAGAAAATTATTATATGTATATGAAATCCTATTCTGTTCACCACCGAGTCCTTTGGGAGAAGGGCGGTATAGAAATTAAATAAATAAATAAATAAATGCATACATACATACATACATACATACATACATACATACATACATACATAAATAAGTTTCTGCCTTAATGTATTCTTAGGTTTGAAATGTGCATGTTATGTTGGCTGAAGACCTTCCTAAAACTCTAGGTGACTTTAACGACTCGGTAAAAGAATGCAGCTGTCTTCAAGGAGTATAAATCCTTCCATTCTCCACCGCCCAGTCAGAACTGAAGAAGCTTCTTGGATGAGAAGTGAAACGTCTTCAAAGAAAAAACAGAAAGCTCAGTTGCCTCTTGAAAAAGCACTTTTGGGACTGATGACTATCATACACAGGGATGCTCCTGAAAGCTACTCAGAGGTTCAGTATACAGCAGGTTCAAAGTATAGCTGTTTATTTTCTGGCAGGTAAGAGTTGGTATAGCTGCATTATTCAAGAGTTTATTTCTCATCCACATTTATTACTCAAAGTCTAATATGGCTGAGTGCCAGTTTCATTCAAAGCCATATGTAGAATTTATCTGTTCTATATAGGCTGATGAAGCACACTGTGGATACCACCTCAGGTTGGTAAAAGTATAAAAACCCAAAGCAGTCTTTCTCAGTCATCGTCCTAATCGCTGGAAGAACTTGCTCCTTGACGTTTCTTTCCCTCAAAAAGGCTGGTAAGTTGATCTTTTTCATATGACCCCTAAGGCATAAATTCAGTGGTGGGATTCAGGCAGTTCGCACCACTTCAGGAGAACCGGTTCTTAACTTTCTGAGCAGTTTGGCAAACTGGTTGTTGGAAGAAATCATTAGGGCAGAGAACCGGTTGTTAAATTACTTGAATCCCACCACTGCATAAATTGTCAAATATTTTGGGAGTACCGGTAGCTATCCAAGTTTTCATGTTTATTTACTGTTGATTGAAGCATGAGGTATGTTCCATAATAGTATGGCATTTTATGTATTGAGTGATGAGCTACCTTAAGTCTATCAGGGAAGTAGTATATAAAGAATTACCATATTTTTTGCAATGTAAGATGCATTTTTCCCCAAAAAAAGGGTGAATGGAAATGTCTACATCTTATGGAGCAAATATTATGTCACAGACCGGGAGGCAGCAGCAGGGGGGAAGGAGGTTTTTTATTGCCGCTGCCTATTGGCAGTTGGGTCAGCCTCCCAGAATACCGCTGATCAGTTCCAGGTGGTGGGAATTGCCACCGCCTATTGCCACCGTGGCGAACGGCAGCGGTGATAGGCGGTGAAAGGCGGCAGCAGCAACAGAATAGACCCAGGTGCCAGGAGAAAAAATCCATTGTGGGGACAGCCTCACCTACGGGAAATTTCTTCCGTAGCTTCAAGAGCTTTTGGGTAAAACGATATAGGGTTTCCTGCCAGAGCAGGGGGTTGGACTAGAAGATCTTCAAGGTCCCTTCTAGCTCTGTTATTCTGTATAAAAAGCATGTTACAAGAGGCAACCGAAGATAAGTCTTAAAAGTTTAGACAAAGCCATGCAAGATTTTTGTGGCCAAAACAAAACAATTTTTTGTTTTCTTGTTTTCCTCCCCAAAAGCTAGGTGTGTCTTATGGTCTGGAGCGTCTTATGGAACGAAAAATATGGTAATTTTCATATATTCAAGATATATTTTTCAAATGATTAAATGTTAATTCATAGAAATGCCATGGAAATATCAGATCAGGATTACATATTACTACACAGAAATAAGTTCCAGTGCATCCAGTGGATCCCTGCCTTTTGTAAGAATCATCTACATTTTTAATCTAAGAAGACTAGAAAGATATGATGGCAAACCTTGGTGTCATTGCTACAGCTAGTCATTAAGTATATGTGGATTTTAAGAGGATTTGGCTACACTTAGAATATTCTAGTTGCAGCTCAGTTTGACCTAAGAAGAAAGCAAAAGAGCCTGAAGAAAAAAAAACTATGGACCTTTCACTATCAGAATTCAGTGAAAGAAGATTCTATAGATAATTTCTGTCAAACTATGTTTTCTTACTTATCCTGCTAATTTGAAAGAATTTACAGTTTCAGATAATGTCAAGGGGTCGATTTCAAAATAGTAACCAAAATAATAGCAGTTGTACAAACTATTTTTAACACATTGATGTTCACCAGTGTCTTTTTACAGTACTTTCTTAATTACTAAAAAAATATGCTATGAAACCAGTGATGGGATTCTGCTGGTTCTAGGCGGTTCGGCTGAACTATTTGTTAAAGTACTGGCTTGCCCCGCCCCTTGCCCCACCCCTCTGCACCAGTATTTATTGCCAATAAATAGTGGTGGGTGAGGGACAGGCGAGCCAGCAATTTAACAAACGGTTCGGTGTTTTTTTGTACTTTTATTGGCCTCGCAGCACACCAAACCGTTTGTTAAATTGCTGGCTCGCCCGCCCCTTGCCTCACCCACGCAGAGCTAGCCTACCCTAACCAGGGGTGGACAATTGTGGCTCTTTTACAACCTGTGAACTTCAACTTCCAGAATTCCAGAGATAGCTTGGCTTCTTTTTTTCTTTTCTTTTTTTTTTTTGGTTTTTTGTTTGTTTGTTTGTTAAGGTCATGTGAAACTGAGATTTCTTTGTATTGTCATTTTTTTATATTATCCACTTTGGTTTTTGTACAGAAAGGAAAGTCCAGGCAAAATTATACAACGAAAGGTGATTTTTAAATACATGTATCTTCCATATAATAAAACAAATTATGGCACTTTAGACTAATATTTCTTTTTTTTTTAATAAATTTTTATTTCTTTAAAAAAAAATACAAACAAAAAATTTATCAACAAACAGATCGCAGTGAAAACCTTACACATTACCTTCAGTCCAAATATACAAATGCGAAATAAAAACTAAGCTACCATTTCTTAGTGCCTATTTTATCTGGCCTAATGTTTAGTAAGTAAAGTTCAGGTTTCAATTGTAATTTATATCCAGTAATTTCTAACAACCCCCTCTGAATATGTTTCCAAAATTCAATTACCCTGGGACAGGTCCACCATTCATGGAAATAAGTACCTAGCTCCCCACACTTCCAACAGTTTGGGGAGAGTCCAGGAAACATTTTGGATAATCGGGCAGGAGGGAGGTGCCACCTGTACACCATCTTGTATAAATTTTCCTTATAAGCAGTTGCCATCAAAAATTTCAATTGTCTAGACCAAATTTCTTCCCATTTTATCAAATCAATTGAGTGGCCAATATTCCTCCCCCAGGCAATCATCAAGTCTCTGACAATCTCATCTTCTATCCAATGATTTGGCTTTTTCTATGGAAAAATTGTCTGACAGTTAGAACAATGAATTGTGGAACAACTTGCCTCCAGAAGTTGTGAATGCTCCAACACTGGAAGTTTTTAAGAAGAGATTGGACAACCATTTGTCTGAAATACTATAGGGTTTTCTGCTTGAGCAGGGGGTTGGACTAGAAGACCTCTTAGGTCCAACTCTTATTCTGTTATTCTTGGCTGAAAAAGTTATTTTTGACTGGTCCACGCACTTTTGACCAGTCCTCGAACTTACGACTGTCCTCACATTTTATGTTTTTTGCCCTATCTTATCACAATGGTGAAGAGAAGCAGTTGTGAAATGAGTGACATGGTTGTTAAGAATGCTGCATGGTCATAAGTGTGAGGACCTGTCAGAAATGACTTTTTTCAGCCCTCTCAGTAGTCCCTATATACATAGCCATGGCCACCCAGTCACATGACCAGCAAGCTACGCCCACCCAATCACATGACCTTCAAGCCACACTCACAAAATAAGCCACGCCCACGGAACCGATAGTAAAAAAATTTAGAACCCACCGCTGGTGTGGAAAGAGAAAAATGTTTGGTCAGTTTCTCTTATGAAAAAAAAATTGCGCCCCACCCCCATGCATGCACAGAGCCCCCCCCCTGCATGCCCCATGCCCCCCCGTGCATGTATGCGCAGGCCCTCACATGCACCCTGTGAATGCGGGGAGCCCACACATGCCCCTGCTCCCTACACATGCACAGCATAGACCCAACGACCAGCTGGCCAGCAGGAGGCGCGTGTGCATACGTGGCAGAACTGAACTGGGGCAACTGCTCGCATGCCTACAGAGAGTGTGTGCCACCTGTGGTGGCGCTGTGTGCCACCTGTGACACGTATGCCATAGGTTCGCCATCACAGCCCTATAGTCTTATTTCTATCAGTGGAAGTTTTAGCATCTTCCTGTAATCTCTGCATTACATTGCATTGCCATCATATTTTCAGACTTTGTACTATTCTCCCTGCAATAAATAAGACATAGTTCATATATAGAGAATACTGATTAATTTTTCATGTGTGGATTTTGTAGCACACACTCTTTTTCTCTCCTCCCATGAGTGTAACCTTTCTGTGAACTGACCAAGCTGTTTCAAAATGCTGAAATTTTTCATCTTCACACAGATTAATGGAAGAAAGATCCGGTGCAGCAATAAATAGATTTTCCAATTTCAATTGACTGGTTAGCATTTCTATTCTTCTTCATAACAAACACTGAATTTATTTCTTTGCTTTTTCATTAGTTTTCTAAAATATAAGCACACTGGAGGTTTAGAAAAAATAATATTCCAACAACTGTCAATTTAAATTTAAATTAAACTATCATTAGAATTAAGCCTTCTAGAATAAACAGCATACAAATCAAGTAAATATATGAATAAATTACAATTGGTCCACAATTCCACCAAAGTGTAGAATCTGGCATTGGTCATTGGGAATCTAAATTCTGCTCTGAATCAGTTTCAGCTCTAGAAATGTGCTACTGTAAGGGCACCAGCAATGCTAGAAAAGACCCAATATAAGCTGCAATTCTTCAATGCATTTCACAATTCTATAAAACTCTGTAGAAGAATACAATTTGCTTATATTTATTAAATGACACAGGTTGCAGTAAAGCTTGTGATGTAGTGCAGAATTGTTACTGGCTGTAAAAAGTCCTAGGATGCTAAACAAGCATGGGAGAAACTAAAGTATTATCAAAGAATAATTAACTGATATTACCTTTTTGCATTTCAGGAAAAGGAACTATTCCTCTTCTTCATCAACATCAAAACTTTTCAAAATGAAAGGAACATTGGAGGATGATTAAGTCAAGTTTAGGCATTATAAAAGCTCCCAACTAACACATGGGTTTAAGTCCCAAAGCTTTTTGCATCAACTTCTCCAAATTCTTTGGTTAGATTTGGAAGTTCATTTTGCTCAATCCTCGTCTGTTTGAAATCAAAGATGCTTTTTTTTTTTTTTTGCTTTTCTATTTAGTTATTTTATTGCAGCTTGCATATTAGTCAGTTCTCACTGGTTTACATCAAGCAACAGACATTGAAACAAAATGGTAATAATCCAAATTACATAATCCCCTTATAGTGACCCATGAAGGGGGACAATTAAGTTGATCCCCAAAGAGACACCTTTTTGAGATTCCTTTTTAAAATATTGAATATTGAATTTATTGAAAATTTTGATTTTAATAGTAAAAGCAAATACAAACTAAACTCAGAAAAAGAGAGAAAGAAAGAATAAAAGGTCCAAGGAGGAAAAAAGAGAAATATTTAAAGAAGTGACTTCCAATCTTCTTCACAAATATAAACAAACTGATTACAGTAAGTATCTTAACCTCTCTAAAGTTAAGATAAATACCTCTTTTTTCCATTACCCATTTCCTATCCATATGTAAATTCATACCTCATTTTCAGTCATGGCATCAGCAAAAAAGGATTACCAGAGCTTTATAGAAGTATACCTTATTTTAACACTGGTCAAACAAATCAACCATAAATTCCTTCCTTTTCTTTCTAATACTCTTCACCTTTAATTCATTCAGACATTGTGATAGGATTATTTTGATCTCCATTTTTTTCCTATCCCAAAGATTTCTTCAAGGCTTTAGCAAACCACTTTTGTAAATCTAATAAAAAGTTCTTATCCAAGTTATTCTCTTTATGTGTCTTTTCAGCATTCTAATTCAGCTTTTTTGATTTTCCAGTACTGTGAATTATGAGCTGATCAAAGTTGCTTAGGATGGGCAGCCATATAAATTTTATAAATAAATGAATAGTTTTTATGCTCCACTCCACAAATTCAGATGCAAAACTAATCTTATACACCACCTTAATAATCTTCCTATTTTTGTTATATTACAACTATCTATATATACTCACGCATTAATCACAAAATCCCCAGAACCATAAAGCCTACAAATTTGAAATTTGCCAAGTATGTTCCTTTTGGCTTCTAGGTACTCACTAAGAAAGGATTTTTCGAAATGACCATCAGAGCATTAGTATTTCCTATATTATATAACACACTCTGATGCTAATTAGACATTCTACTCCCCCTCCCAACTTGAAAATAACTCTGGAGAGAATGGGATAGTATAGGACGGGCTTCTGTGGGGCAAGCCTCATGGAGAGAAGGGGCTAGAAAGCCTGAGGAGAGAAGGGGATCAGAGATGTTTCTGTGAGGCAAGGCTGAGTGAGAGAAAGGGAGAGGAGAGGATCTATGGGGCCAGCCTGAGGGAGAGAAGGGGAGAGGAGAAGATCTATGGGGCCGGCCTGAGGGAGAGAAGGGGATAGGAGAGGATCTATGAGGCCAGCCTGAGGGAGAGAAGGGGAGAGGAGAGGATCTATGGGGCCAGCCTGAGGGAGAGAAGGGGAGAGGAGTGGATCTATGGAGCCAATTTAAGGGAGAGAAGGGGAGAGGAGAGGATCTATGGGGCAAGCCTGAGAGAGAGAGGGAGATAGGAGAGGATTTATGGGGCCAAGCCTGAGGGAGAAGGGAATTGTGAGCCGCCCGAGTCCTACGGGAGAAGGGCAGCATATAAATCTGACAAACAAACAAACAAACAAACAAACAAATAAATAAATAAATAAATAGAGAGGATCTATGGGGCAAGCCTGAGGGAGAGTATGGGAGAGGAGAGGCCGATTCTACTCATTAATTTTCAAACTCTTAAGTGTCAATTTATCAAGCCCCATCACATAGTTTCGTAGCGAAGCATGGGTATCCAGCTAGTTATTTATATATTACTAACTTTTCATGTATTGCTTCTAAAACTTAGTTAATCCACTTGCCTTTGTTAGTGAATTGTCACAGGCAAAAACAAAAAACCCAAATGGAGGTCTTATCCTCCATGTAGTAAGATGGCCTTTCAGTCACCCCAGTTTCATTTGCTTGGGGTAACAACTTCATTTTGTCTGAGGAAAACCTGCTTGCTTATCGCTAGAATAAAACTATTGCCCACGTTTCCTTTATAAGAAATACATCAATCTTTCTCTCAAAAATGCTGTGAATTATCATGCCTGTTAAGAGCAAATTAATTATTTGTCAACACAATGAACACAAAGCACAAGTGCCAAGAGTAGAAGCACATGCAGGAAAGATGAGGTAGAAACATATGATCTTGTATGAAGTCCAAATATATATTCAGTAGTGAAACAGCTACTATCTTCCACCTGCTCTCAGCTCAGTCATGCATTTCACCACCTACTGGTTCTCTGTCACTGTAAGGACGGAAGCATCATAAATAAGAATGACTAAGTGTTAGGAAGAGGGAGCCAACTTATTTCTTTCTTCCTTGTCCAATCTGCAACCTTGAATTCACTTTTTTCAATGGTGCAGCTACAAATGTGGAATGTAGTTGGAAACCAAGTTGTCAGCTTATGTTTTATAAAAAAAACCCATATCCTAGCCTTGTGCAGAAAGCAGATTATATGACATTTTTCACAGCATATAGAGCTGCATTGTCAAGTACTATGGTTGAGATGATGTTGAAGAAAACAGGGAACAGTAAAAACTTGACGAGGGGGCTGGGGCACAATTCCAGAGATTGTGTAAACTATAAACAGAAAAATACAAGAAAAAGAAAAAGGAGCACATGAAAAAAAGAAAGAAGGGAAAGAAAAAAAGTAACTTTTTCCATTTTCCAGCAGGTTAAAAGAATTTCAATATCACTTCTAAATAAAACATAATCTCTTGTCTCCCCATAGCGCTTCTCTCAGGTGATAAAAACAAAGTTCAAATGCTATGTCACTCAATCTTTCTCAGCAAAAGTTCAGTAAGAGCAACCACATACAATTATTTTAAACCTAGTCAAACAAGTCCATGTTACAAGGTTAATGTTATAAACCTTCCCTGTGATTTTAAAATTATTTTTTATGCACCCTTTTGCTGCATTCTTTTTAAAAAAATCATTTATTTTGAAAATGTTTAAAATCAAATCTATGTCATTATCTTTTAAGGAGGTAGAAATTCATCTGGTGAATATGGGAAAACCTTGGCAGTCTAAAGAGTCTCAATCTTACTAATATACAAAAATTTAAAATTTAAAATCCAACAAAGTGATTAAGATGTAGGGTCAATCAAGTTTAATTTCCATAAAGGTTTTGTGAGAGCGGGCTTAATGTAACCCTGACTCTCAGTTACTCAGTTACTTAGCTGACTAAAAAATGGTCTACTTAGAATAAGCAACTATCCAGAATCATACGGGTCATCTCAACAAACTTCCCTTTGTTTCAAAGAAATTATACTGGCTTGGATCCTGCACCCATCCATGATAACCTTTGCAAAATCTGTCTTGCTAGCCAGCAGAAACCAGCAAGATATCAACTAGTCATGGCACTTACAAGGTAAAGGTAAAGGTTCCCCTCGCACATATGTGCTAGTCGTTACCGACTCCAGGGAGCAGTGCTCATCTCCATTTCAAAGCCAAAGAACCAGCGCTGTCCAAAGACGTCTCCATAGTCATGTG
Source organism: Masticophis lateralis (assembly GCA_030761175.1). Taxonomy (NCBI): domain Eukaryota; kingdom Metazoa; phylum Chordata; class Lepidosauria; order Squamata; family Colubridae; genus Masticophis; species Masticophis lateralis. The sequence goes on from JAUDYJ010000002.1 coordinate 144,849,162, forward strand.
GCTGGCATGACTAAATGCCAAAGGCGCACGGAACGCTGTTACCCTCCCACCAAAGGTGGTCCCTATTTTTCTTGTATTTTTTGTGTGCTTTCGAACTGCTAGGTTGGCAGAAGCTGGCACTTATAGGAGGTATCAAAACTGCACAATTTTGTGTAATAATTAAGGCGCTGAACTAAAAAATGGGAACCCATGAGTTCTAGCCTCCTGTTAAGCATGAAAACCAGCTTCATGGTTTTAAACAGTTTTCTCCAAGCTCAACTAACTTCACAGGATGATTGTGGTGCTTACTATCATCCTTGTTTAGCTGCTGAATTACTAGTATTTTTTTATCTTTTACAAAGGACATTTGCAAAGAGTATGTAAAAGTTAAGATTCCATCATGTTCCAGGCTGAGGTCATACGAGGAATTTTTTAAATATCTATCTAGCAGAAATTTTGACATGATATAAAACCAAGATATCTGCTGGAAAAAAAATCTGTCAGTTCTCCTTCTTCTTCCACTTTATATTACAAATAACATCTTTTTATTCAGAAAAGAGAGTTGTTCTGCATAATTAAGTCTTCTATGCATTATTAATTTTACCAGTATACTTCAGAGATATTGATATCAGAAGGCTTCTAGGAATATAAGCAATGTGAAGGAAGGTATTCCTATGAAATATATTAATATTTATTTTCCACCATGAATGGTTTCAAATGTTTGCAGTTTGCAGATCTATGCTCTTTTTATCACAGTAGAACCCATTTAATTCAAGAGGATGTCTAGACATAACTATAATTGTGACATAAAGGACAGGGAAGGGTTTTAGTAGTTAGCGAGACTGCCATTCAAATGCCTACGTTCAAAATAGAACTTGCAGAGAATTTTGTTGAAGGTAGCCGGTGTCCTGATTTGTTCCTGTTACCTATAAAACCTGATGAACTTTCACATTTTTCTGAAACCTGAATCCAGTTAAGAATAGATGTTATTGGGACATCAGTCTAGCCCAACTCCCAATGATCATTTCCATCTTGGTATGGCCAGCCACTTTCCAAGTTAGTCCAGTGGTAAGCAGGTAGGCTACTTTAGGCCAAGCTGGTCTTGCAGGTGATTTTATGTGGTATGTTAAGGATGGCCATGCCCGGAAAGAGACAGGGCCAGGCTGCAGTGGTTGGGTCCAGAGGTAGCTTTTCTGCCTAGTGTGGTTCCCATTCATACCTCTGTCAACAACCAATCATTCTGAAGGAGAAAGTAAAAGAAACTTTTTGCGGTCTCCACGCAAAAAGAAACAATAGCCCAACCTACCAAAAATATAACTTTAAAAGACAGATTAGAAATAAAAGTTAAAATAAGCAAAAAAATAGTATGAGAACACCTGTCTGATCTTGATGAATACAAATCACTGGGAGCTGATGGATTATATCCCAGAGATCTAAAGGAGCTGGCAGATGTCATCTCAGAACCACTGTACCATATTTTTCAAAAATCCTGGAGCACTGGGGAACTACCAGAGGACTGGAAAAGAGCTAATGTGGTTCCCATCTTCAAAAAAGGGGAAAAAACAGACCCAGGAAACTATAGACCAATCAACCTAATATCAATACCCGGGAAGATACTGGAAAAGAGAATAAAAAACAGATCTGCCAGCATCTAGAAATGAGTAAAGTAATAACTAGCAGCCAGCATGGGTTTGTTAAAAACAGATCATGCCAAACCAATCTTATGTCATTCTTCAACATAGTGACTAAATTAGTAAACCAGCGAAATACGGTGGACATAATGTACATAGACTTCAACAAGGCATTCGACAAAGTAGACCACATCCAGTCTTGGTCACCACCACGCTATAAAAAAGATGTTGAGATTCTAGAAAAAGTGCAGAGAAGAGCAACCAGGATAATTAGGTACCTGGAGACTAAAACATATGAAGAATGGTTACAGGAACTGGGCATGGCTAGTCTAGTGAAGGACTAGGGGAGACCAGTGTTCCAATATTTGAGGGGTGGTCACAGAGAGGAAGGGGTCAAGCTAGTTGAGCTGGCACCTGAAAGCCAGACAAGGATGGAAACTGATCAAGGAGAGATTCAACCTAGAAATAGGGAGAAATTTTCTGACAACCAATGGAACAGCTTGCCTTCAGATGTTGTGGGAGCTTCATCACTGGAGGCTTTCAAGAAGAGATTGGATTGCCATTTGTCAGAAATGGTGTAGGGTCTCCTGCTTGGGCGAGGGTTGGACCAGGGATGAAATGCTCCCGGTTCGGACCGGATTGCCCGATCCGGTAGCAATGGCGGCAGGTGGTTTGGAGAACCAGTAGCAAAAATCCCTGCCCCCCTCCCCCATGCCCAGTTGAGCCGCACAATCATCAGAGGCTTTTTTTACTTTTAAAAGCATTTTTTCTACAATCTCTTCGGATGAAAAAATGCTTTTAAAAGTTGAAAAAAAAGCCTCTGATGATCGCGCGGCTCAGTTGGGATCATCAGAGGCTTTTCAAAGCATTTTTTTCTGCAACCTCAGAAGAGGTGGTTAAAAAAATGCTTTGAAAAGCCTCTGACGATCCCAGCTGAGTTCCCTGATCGGCAGAAAAGCTTTTCAAAGCTTTAGAAAAAATGCTTTGAAAAGTTTTTTTAAAATAAAAGTTGGCTACACCCACCCGGTCACATTACCCCACCACCACCAAGCCACACCCACAGAACCGGTAGTAACAGATTTTACATTTCACCCCTGGGTTGGACTAGACCTACAAGGTCCCTTCGAATTCTGTTAATCTGTCTGTTAATCTGTCTCTTTTAAAAAAAATGATCAAATGATGCCTTCTCCATTGCTTTGTTTTGATACCCATATTTCTGATGAAATAAAAAAAGTAGATAAATATTATTTACTTCAATTAACGTAACGTTTATACTTACTGAGAAATTACTGCTGAAAATTTCAATCCCTAACTATGCAATCCTACATATAATGGCAACACTATAACCTTTACTAATTTGGTGCAGGCTCTAAAGTTGTTGAACCTAAGAATATAGTTATATGCAGATCACGACAGAATTAAGTCTTACTAAATCTGTATCACATTCTCCCTATTTTTGTATTTTGTTTTTCTAGAACAAATTAGTTTAGAAAAAATGTGATTTCATCATGTTTCCCAAATTGTTTTAATCATGGAAGAATTGGAATACATTTACAGTTATTGCTGACTGTATTTGTAATATGATCTGAATTATGCTGACACCATTTGCTAAAATGTTGGTACATTTTTCTGATCTTTTTTCTGATCACTGAAGTCTTGTTTTTCTGCACCATACAACCAGTTTTCCCCATCTACTCCTTGCTAGGATTGCAAGTCTGAACCTAGCCTGAAATAAGGTGAGAAATGTGAATCTGTATCATATTATATTGAAACACTATCAAATTCCAGGATAATTTTATCACTTACGTTTTAAAATCCACTTTTGTTCTACAATCGTGATAAGAGGCTAATACTTATTTAAGATGCTTAGGGAATCTCCCCTTACAGCTGCATTATTTGCTTTCAGATTATTGCATTGATCTAGAAATGGGAAGAGTGAACTCTATGCCCTTCAAACAGTTTGAGCCAAACTAGGCTGTATCATGTTTTTCTTTTGTTCAAAGCAGAAGCAAAGATGGCTGATGTAGATGTGAAAGCCAATCAGGGGTGAAATTCATCAGGTTCTGGAGAACCAGTAGAGGAAATTTTAAGTAATTCGGAGAACCAGCAAATACCACCTCTGGCTGGCCCGAGAATGGGGAAGGAATGGAGATTTTGCAGTATCTTTCCCCTGCCACACCCACCAAGCCATGCCCACAGAACCAGTAGGAAAAAATTTTGAATTTCACCCCTGGGGCCAATTATAAATCAATTATACTAAACCTCCCAATTCCCCTTCCCCTTCTTCCAAGCTGCCCCCAAGCCATGCAGGAGAAAATGAATCAAATGTGGAATATTCTTTATTGGCCAAGTATGATTGGGCCTTAGCCACTACACTATACAATACTGGCTCTCAGGGTTAATACTTCCTCCAAATCCATTCCTTTCTTCTAAATCATCTTAAAGTTGCTACCGTATTACTTGCAAGACAATTGATATACTATATAGTGTAGGATGCGGTGGCTCAGTGGCTAAGACACTGAGCTTGTCGATCGAAAGATCGGAAGTTCAGTGGTTCGAATCCCTAGTGCCATGTAACGGGGTCAGCTCCCATTACTTGTCCTAGCTTCTGCCAATCTAGCAGTTCGAAAGCATGTTAAAAAATGTAAGTAGAAAAATAGGGACCACCTTTGGTGGGAAGGAAGCATTCCGGGTACCTTTGGCATTTAGTCATTAAGCATTTAGCCACATGACCACGGAGACGGCTTCGGACAGCACTGACTCTTTGGCTTTGAAATGGAGATGAGCATCTCCCCCTAGAGATGGATATATATATGGCTACAACTTTTCCTGGAATTCTATGACTGCTATCCCTAGCTGTGACACCATCCCAAGAAAAGACACATTAGCAGTGTGATGGATTGGCTGGCCAGAGTCCTCCTGTTTCCCTTGTTGCACTACTAAGAGGCTTTCTCCGAATGCCTGTGTTATTAGATGTTCTCCCGTGATGTGAAGGTTTCTGTTGTGCAGCCTGCAATTTTCATTGCCAGCACCAATTTATACAGTCCTGAGTACTTTAAGGTCATTGCCACTAAGATGTAGGAGGGGAAATGCCAAAATTGTATATTCTGCTTAGGAGGATGGAAAGATACTGGACGAAAAGATCACAAGATGGCTTCTCCAACATTCCTCCCGTGATTGACAGGATAAAACATTCTCTGACCTCTGCTTCACCCTTCACCAAATATCATCTGTTTACTGGTAGCTGCAAATGCAAGTTATGACTCACTTGTCTGGTGCTATTTCAGATCTCAACATCTATTGAGGAAATCTCAACATCTATTGTTGAGGAGATCTCAACATCTATTGAGGAGACATCACGTTATAACTGCAGAGGAAAATTCATTTTAACTATTATCTGGTGCAGATACCACAGTGTTGCATTTAGTCCAACCTGTTGCTAATTACCAGTTGTTAATTATTTGAGCATAATTTGATATATTTTGATTTTCTACATATGTTGAGTACTTCAGAGATGTAGCTCAGCATTACTGTGATAATTTCCTTCTCCTATCCATCTCAGCTGTTATTGCAAAACCTTAATTGCATTAAAAATTGTCTTGAATTAGAAAGTCAAAAAATGCACTTGTTTTGAAAATTGTCTCCTAGGAAATAAGATGTCCTGAGGTAGTGTTCTTGCACTTGCAAATGAGATAAGGCATCCCAAAGATTCTGCCCCAAATCAGTGCCCCCCTTTAATTGGTCATACTGCATGTTTCTGCAGAAAACATTGCATCAAGACCCCAAAAATCATCTTGTCTGTCTCCATCATCTGTATCTTCTTTCCATCTTCCAGGTTCCTTTTGGTAAATCTCATTCACCTTCCTTCTATCTTGCTTTACACATGGTTTATCATCCATTTGTTATACAACTTTGGGATACCAATTACTTCAATAGCACCATTTTCATTTTACACTAGAGAAAATAGATTTGTCTCTCAGAAGAAGTGTTTGTATTTTTTGGACATATTTAAACAATTCTTTCTATGGGGTTCTAACCCTTCAGTAGGAATTGAATTCATGGATCATTGCACTCTAGATGACTATATACAGTGCATTTGATTTAGGAGCTCTCCAGGCCCGGATGCTTAACAGTGTTGCAGAAAAGGATATATAGAATCTACTGGACATATAGTCCACCTTCCATTAAACTTTCAGAGCAGAGATTAGCTATATCATAATGTCATATCCCCATGTGTTCGGGAATAGCAGTATAAGATGAAATTGGCCATATGTTGCCTCCTAGTGGTCAATATAAATAAAGATACACATGATATATATACAATGTATATATATCTGAGCCTGAGTAGCGTAGGGGGCTAATGCATCCTACTAAAGGCAGCAATTAAGATCCAGCAGCCTGCAATTTCTGTGAGTTCAATCCTAGCCAGGCTCAAGGTCGACTCAGCCTTCCATCCTTTCTAAGGTGGGTAAATTGAGGACCCAGTTTGTGGGGGCAATAAGCTGACTTTGTATAAATATACAGAAGTATGAAGGCTATTGCTTAACGCACTGTAAGCTGCCCTGAGTCTCCGGAGAAGGGCGGCATATAAATCAAATTTTTAAAAAAATGTAAAGATAGAGAAGTTGCTCCCACCCATACTTGGGGGTGGGGGGCGGGGAGCATGTAAAACCTTCTATCTGGAGAGATGACATATGTAATATCTGTATCGCTTTCCTCTAGAATTAAGAGAAGGTAGGCAGTATAACCCATTCTGAGATGTTTACACTAGGTAAATATTATACTACATTGCTTTCAAGATGCTCACAATTCAGTTACTTGATGATTTGCTACAGATTCTTTCCAAATATTGATGTCAGTTGAACAGACTGTAGTTTCCTAAAGCTTTTCTCCTTTTTGAAGAAAAGGTCAATATTTGCTCTTCTTCGGTTATCTAGCACTTATTCACTCCTGTAAATATGTATTCCTTGACCATGTTTCTATGTATTTCAGTGATGGCGAACTATTTGGGCTCTCCGTATCAAAAATAATTTGACTTTGCTGGTGTAACACCGCCACTACCCTTTCAAACAAAATAGGAACAATTACTTACATGTTCATTTATTATTTTACAAAATACAGTCCAATCATGTGTGATACCATATATTATATAAAGAAACATCAAATCATTTCAAACATGAAACATGGATAAAACTCATTTTTGTAGAGTCCAGACGTTATGCAAAAGCATACCCCATTCTTGCACAGGCTCCAAAAATCATGCAAAAACAGGGTGTGCTTTTAAGAATAGCTGTCATCAGGTGCTTGGTGTGTCACACCAAATATTGCAGCATGTCATCTTTGACACACATCATAGGTTCACCACTGTGGAGCTATTCAGGATTTCATCTTTCTCACAAATGAAGGTGAATATACATGTTGTCATGGTTCCAAGTGATTCTCCCAACCAATTCAAGACTCTTGAGTCCTTTGCTTCCTCAATAATCCTGTTTATTGGGTACATCATATCAGCACAGTCAGGTGTAAAACCAACGTTGAGTAATTCCCTTGTTTTTGGTATAATTAAATAATAGATACTGTCCCCCCACCCTTGTATCACAGGTCACGATAGCCAACCAAGCAGATGATGAACTTCTCAGCACTCCCTCCTGCCATTGCTATGGCACACTGATTTGGCCTTGGTTCTCAGGAGTCTTATCATTGTTATGTCTGGCACACTGGAGAAAAACATTCTACATTCCATTAGTCCCCCTCCCCCCAAGTATGGCAACTAAGAAATAAAGCAAGAAATATATGGCTTCAGCTAGAGTCATTTAGAGAGTTGACACATATCGCAGGATCTATTCTGGGTCAGTCATCAGGACCAGAGGTTTAAAGATTTTGTCATCTTTCATCTTTCGCCTTAATTCTGGTCTTCTTGTTGGGACAGATTCTTTACGTTGGAGATACTAAAATAGGAACTTAGTAGGTCAATCTTTACTTTCCAACTTGTTGACATTGCGTCATCTTCACTGGGCAGCTGGGACATAAAATTCTTTTTCTTTTATTTTGAACTTAGAAACTTTTTTATATATATTTATTATTATTTTATTTATTTTATTAAATTTATATACCACCCTACTACCGAAGGACTCAGGGCGGTGAACAGCCACAAGATAAAAGTACATAATACAAAAGTTAAAAACCATTTAAAAGTACATTAAATAATTTTGGCCCAAAATAAATTTAAGAACACCCAATTTGTACAAAACTTAAAAAAACAAATTAAAAGGGAAAGCCAGGCCAGATCAGCCTGCTGGAATAAAAATGTTTTGAGGGTGCGACAGAAAGTGCGCAAATCTGGGATCCTCCGTATCTCCGGGGGGAGCTCATTCCAGATGGCAGGTGCCCCACAGTGAAGGCTCTCCCCCGGGGGCCGCCAGTCAACACTGTTTGGCCGACGGCACCCTGAGGAGCCCCTCTCTATGGGATCATACTGGTTGGTGAGAGGCTACTGGTGGCAGAAGATATATATTTTAGCATCTTTTACAAACTTCAGATTATCTTGAGCTTCTCAGGCACTTTTTTTTTTTTTTTTACAATTCTAGATTAACTGTTTGTACTCTTGGAGATTACTCATGTTGCCTCCTCCTAAATGTGTCAAATTTGTTTTTTTTTTATTATTTTCATTAAGCTTTTTCTATAGCCGTGGTATATTCTTTTGCTGTGCTCCGTTTTTATTTCTCAATGGAATTGTTTGCAATTGGGCTTTTAGCATTTATCTTTTTAAGAACTCCCACTATCGTGAACTCTTTCATTAGTTTCTCCTGCAATAAAACCCTTCTCTAACTTTATTTAAAGTCAAAAGTGAGAGTTAATATATTGTTGTTCTAGATCAGGAATAAACTGCTGTTCCCTGGGTTTCTGCTTGCTTTTGTTGCAAAGAATGCATGCAGCAAAATCTAGTATGTCAGGAGCTACAACTATAAAATTGTAAAATTGGAATGGCTTCTTTCACACAAACCCATACAGTAATGTTCCTCCCATCTACTCTTGACATCCACTGTTCTATCCCAATAAAAGCATTTATACCTCCACTTTTTCATGGATAACCTGCCTTTTTTTTTTTTGCTTTGAAACATCTGCTCTTCATGTAAGCTATTGTAATTTATCCACAAATCTGAAAAAGGTTCACTACACTTTCTGCTCCAAAAATAGGGTGAATGTTTATTTTTCATTGAATCCCATGGTATGAAGCAGAGGCAAAAAATGAAGACACCCCCATCCCCCGAAAAACTATGCAAATGAAGACAATACATTAGAGGTGGTCAACAGTTTTAAACAGATGTTCAGAATGTATAGGAGCACAAATATAGAACCCATCTGCATTTCTTTAAAGCAAATGAGTATCCATTCCTAAGGAAAAAACATGGCTGCTTTAAAGAATTTAAAGCATCTTTTCAGAATTGGTACACAAATCATCAGCCTTTGGTGAAGTTCCAGAGCTGTATTTTACAATATAATAAGTCGCTGAATTATCTGGGGGTAACACTGGACAGGTCACTAACCTTCCAACAACATCTGGGGGGGAAACAGCTGTAAAAGTGAAAAGCTGCAACAATTTACTAAACAGACTGGCTGGAACATCCTGGGGTGCTGATGCTAACACTCTACGAACAACGACTTTGGTATATTCCACAGGTGGATATTGTGCCAACCTGTGGCTCAAAGCACCCATACCCAAATGATCGATGACCAACTCTACCAGACAATGTGTATCATCTCTGGCACATTGCTTCCCATTCCTGATTATCAGTACTTAACAATATCATACTGCCCCACATTAGAAGACAACAAGTTTTTATTTGGCTGTGGTCAAGGATGCTGAACAACAAAGCCCTTCCAGGATAATGCACAGTTCATCACAAGATTGAAATCCCATAGGCCAACATGGAAAACAGTTGTTTACTTAACATCTACCCAGTTTAACTCCAAGAATGCCTGGAGAGAGGAATGATCCAAGGTACCTTCTTCTGGCTTGACCATTAGTGATCCCTCTACCAAGCCACCTGGGTTTGGCCTGCCTTGCTCTGTCTAGATGAAACCGGACAGAGTTAGATGTGATTCTGGAAGAAACGCCTTTGCCCTGTATCAGTGGGGATTGGAAAGTTTCTATTTGTTGAGATTGTGTTGCTGATACACAAACTATTAAACATATTGTGCAAGATTGCTCACGACATGCATTTTCTGGTTCCGTAGAAGCTTTGCACAAAGCAACACCAGAGGCGATTGCCTGGATAGCAGATTTGGACATTTAGTTATGAGACCACTGCCATACACCCCTAGATGTTTTGTATATAATTACATGGATTGTGTATGTATGTGTACTTCTGTCATGTTCTCATTGTATGCTAAATGATAAGAATTGAATCTAAGGTATTGTACAGCCCTATAATAGTGACATTACCTAAATATTGATCAGATACAGTGAGACTGTTGCCAAACAAATACTAATTTTCTCCTCACCTACCCACATAATCACCAACTACTACCTACTTGCTACAAACATTAATGCTTTTTTCAACCTAAAACAGATGTTCCCTAGTATCTTGAGAAGGATGAAAATCTATATTTTGCTTTTCCCCTGCCCCCCTTTCTTCTTAATTTCTGTTCCCTTGTATTTTATCTTCCATTGAGATTTAATAAAATCTTATTTTAAAAAGATCCAGCATCTAATCAAAAATATTTTGCCCCTAAACCAAAAGACAGCCCATCAAGGTCCATGTATAGAAGCTAACAAGAGTGGAATCCTATTTCATTCATTCTGGCAGTACTCCAGGGTAAATGGCAGCATATTGTTTTATTTGTCTGTATCTTGTTACAATTTCTACCCACCACCCAGGATTTGCTCCTGGGTGTGCGGCTGGCCTTGCTTTATCTTCCTTGTCCCATTACTCATTTTTCTGCTGTTCCATTTTCAATAATCTGAACTTTCTGTTTTGCTTTGTTGTACTTTGTTGCCTAACTTTTCTTTTTCCTCACTACAGTTGGAAGAACTCAATTCATTTTTCTCACTTTTTTGCTAAATGCAACATTGAGATGATGAATTTCGCTCAATGACACTTGCCATTCGTTATTTTTTATTACTTCCCTAAACTCTGGGGGGTAAATGATTCGACTTTATTTCTTTCATACATAGGGACTGGCAACTTGGTTAAAAACTCTCTTGTATTTTTACTACTGAAGTGTCTCTATTTTCTCTACAAAATAAAGCAGATCTACAATAGAAAGTTATAATGCCCACAGATGGGATAAAAACCTGCAATAAACGAACAGATGTTAGTGTCTTTAGTTTAGTTCTTGAAAAAGACTTTTTTCAATATAGTGTATTATCCTGAATATTTTGAAAAGTTACATGGGGAACTGGAGAAGGCAAATCTCCAGAGAGATAGAAAGAGATAGAAAGAAAGCAGACTTGTAACTAGGACATTGGTGGTGGGCTTTTGACTTGACAACAGCTGCAAAAGGCTGCCTCTTAAATCTTAATTTTGCTATTGCATTGAAGGAGATGGAGCAGGAAATCAGATCAGGCAGCAGAAGTATAGGTGTTATCCAGTGGTGGATTTCAAAAATTTTTACTACTGGTTCTGTGGACGTGGCTTGGTGGGCGTGCCATGGCTTGGTGGGCATGGCAGGGGATGGAAACTGTAAAATCTCCATTTCCTCCCGATCAGCTGGGACCCGGGAGGCAGAGAATAGATGGGGATGGGGCCAGTCAGAATTTTTACTGCCAGTTCTCCGAACTACTCAAAATTTCCACTACCAGTTCCCCAGAACTGTTCAGAACCTGCTGAAACCCACCTCTGCTGTTACTGTTAATCAGATCAGGCAGCAGAAGTATAGGTGTTATTAACCTTCTGTGGGGGAAGAAAAGGATTTTCTTTCAGACAAAAAAAGGGAAGGGTTTGGTGAGAAATGTATTTATTACCAATATTTATATTTCTCATGTGTTAAAAAAATTAAGACACTTCATAATCATAATTAAACAGATTCTTAGTTCACACAGAGAGCTCGGAAAAGCAAAGTTAGTTTATAAAATGGATATTCAGAATGAAAACTCATTTGAGAAATCCAGAAGGTTCTTTATAATTTGCCAAAATTGTTTGAATGGAAGTTAATGAGATGTAGGAAGGAAATTCATATATTATTTGGAATTATTAGGAGGAAATTATGTGGTGCTGGCATCACCTGTCATACTTGGTAGCCTTGTACAACAGACTTGCACACTCAGATTCTCATTTGCCTTCTGTAACTGATATTGCAACAATACATAAAAGCAGAGTCATAGTCTGGTGTTTCGTTCTCTGTCTTTTCTTCTGGTATTATAGTCTACAGTGGAAAAAAAAAACCCTTCCTTGTCACCATCTAATTCATCATTGAGTTTCCAATAGTAGCCAGGCCTATTACACTAGGGAAATTGCAAGCGAATGTGAAGTCAATATATTATCCTGCTGTTTTCATCTTTGGTCCTATTTCAGATGCTGCTTGCAACTGAACCTGGAAATTCCATTTTTTCATTATGCCTGAAAAGAGTACTTTCTATGGGAGGAACTAGAATGAAGAAGCTAGAAAGAAATTTAGGTAAGGAAATAAAGATCAGAGTGAGGATGTTTCATCACAAGCAGGATGTATAACATGCCCACACTGAAAAGACTCTTGCTACCCCAATCGTTTCTCAGCCTCTTATCCACATTTCAAATGGGAACCATAGATATCTTCAAGATGGCCTAGTTGTCAGGATGAATATGACAAGAACTGGAAATCATACTGTCTGCTTAATACTTAAATAGCAATAGCATATAGACTTATATACCGCTCCATAGTGCTCCACGGCACTTTCTGAGCAGTTTACAATGTCAGCATATGCTCCCTTCCCAACAATCTGGATCCTCATTTTACCAACTTTGGGAGGATGGAAGGCTGAGTCAACCTTGAGCCGGTCAGGATCAAACTCCAGACTGTGGGGCAGAGTTAGCCAGCAATACTGCATTCTAACCATTGCACCACATGGCTCCTTATTGCTTAAACAGAAAAGCAGAAGAGATAGTCAAATATACTTGCAGTGGCTCATAAGACAATTTTTTAAAAATACAAAATAAAAGCACCCTCCTCCTCCTGTTCCCAGCCAGTTGAAACATGCTCTTATTTTTGTCTTTACTTGACATGGGGCTGCCCGTGGGATACATCCGGAAGCTCCAGCTAGTCCAGAATGCGGCCGCGCGGGCAGTTACGGGGGTTTCTCGTTCTTCCGCGTAACACCTCTCCTGCGCGAGCTGCACTGGCTGCCAGTTGCTCTCCAGGTTCGTTTCAAGGCGCTGGTACTTACCTATAAAGCCCTACATGGCTCTCACCTCCTCAGGGTGCCGTTGGCCAAACAATGTCGGCTGGCGGCCCCCCAGGGGGAGAGCATTCTCTGTCGGAGCGCCGACCCTTTGGAATGGTCTGCCCACCGAGCTCAGGATAGCACCTGACCTCCTTTCCTTTCGCCACGAACTGAAGACGTGACTTTTCGACCAAATAACCTGATCCGTTGGGGGTAGCACAATGCAATAATTTTAATTATGGTTTTAATGGGGATTTTAATTTGTATTGTGATTTGTATTGTTGACTGTTGTTTGTAAGATGCACTGAGTCCCTTGGGAGAATGGCAGCATATAAATCGCAATAATAAATAAATAAATAAATAAATAAGCAAGCTTTGTATGGGACTGTACTACATGTATCTAAAGAAGTTAACTGAATAAGGTAAAAGGAACAATTTAAAAAAAACTGAAATCCTTGGCAAAGCTTTTGGGAAGATTACTTGTACCAATGTTGTTATCACTAAATATTCTAGAAACTGTTAACTCAAGATTACAAATTAGAAAATTTTCTAATCTGGCCTCACTGTCATATATATGTGTGAATCCAATTGTATTTTAATAAAAACAAAGCACCTCCATAGTCCGAGATAAATGGCTTTGTCACTGTTAATTTTTAACTCCTCCACTGAATACAAACTCTTCAAATTTTCTAAATCTTTTCCCTCCCATTACTATATACAATCCACGCTGCAAAAAAAAAAAATCACTCAAGAGTCTCCTTTGGAAAAAACAATAATAATTGAAAAAGCTCTGCAGAGATACATTTGTGAAGGGTAGTTGCCCAGGTGAATCCCAACAGGTGAGTGCGCGGCATCAGCTGAGCTGCAAGTTGCATATTATAACCTCTTTGCATCTTTTACACCCCATCGGTTTGGATAAACCAGTGGGGGGGAAAAAAGATACAGCCTGTTTTCGGATGCTGTCTAGCCTCCTTTTTTTTTAAAAAAAAAAAAAGCTGTTTATAATACCGTGCAGGTTGGTGAAAATGGGGCCTCGGGATCCTGAAAGCTACAGCTGCGCGGCTCTTAAAACCATAATAAACCGCAGAGCCCAATACATTAAAAAGAGGGGACGAGACAGAAGAAAAGAAACTGTAGAGATGGTTCCTAGACACAGACGACCGGTGCAGTCTAAAGCAGGATACTCCTCCGAACTATTTTTGAATTCTGTTCCGATATGCCAGGCTTCCTTTTGCACAGCAAGCGCTCAGCCGGTTTCCTAGCAGTATCCGCGCTTAGCCCCACTTCCAGGGAACGGAGGGAGCAGCAGCCGATGCATTCTAGGGGTGCATCTCCATTCCCATCCGCTCAATTCAATCAAGGGGGGGGGGGAGACAGCCACGCGATCGTCCTTCTCTGCCCCCCTCCCCGCCCCCGCCATAGGCAAGACTGCCGCAGTAAGCCGCTTCCTTCCACCTAGAGAGCCCTCCCGGCAAAACCCAAATTAAAGCCCCAAAGGCCGGCGGCGGCGGCGGGAGACCTCCCTCAGCCGCGCAAAGGTGACCTTGCAAGAGGCGGCGGAAAGAATCCGCGACCCGCACTCACTGCACGCCCATCTTCCTCCTCCGCTGCCGCATCCGTCCTCCTCCTCCCGGGGACCTGCCAGCGCTCACCTGGTAGCGGAGGAGACAGTCGGGCTCGTTACTCTCGGCAGGCATGGCTGGCTGGCTGGCTGGCGCCGGGCGAGCAGGTGGCTCCGTTCGGCCGGCGATTTCTCCACTCGGACCCTCTGAGAAGCGGCGGAGGAGCGGCGGCTAACCGCCGGAGTCACAGATACCCGCAGCCCGCCGCGCTCCTCGGCTCCATCTCTCCTCCGACCCCGGCGAGCAACCAATCCCGGCCCAGAGGCGTCAGGCTCCTGGGATGGAAAGGCTGAAGGCGTGCATGGAAAGAGCCCGGGTGGATGCTGCGAGGGGCGGAGGGCGAGGAGAGGGCTGCGAATGACGAGGGGACGCGGGAGAGTCAAGGGGGGAAAAAAACCCTACAGCATTGCTATGGGTGGGTCGGTGGTGGAGGGAAAGGAGGGAGGAGCCAAAGAGGGAGGGGCGCAAGGTAAGGCGAGGAGAGCGGGGGAGGGGCGAACGGCATGAGGCAAGGAGGGGAATATGGAGGGCGGGAGCCAGCTGAGAGGAGGAGGGTTGGGTGAGGTGAGGTGAGGTGAAGGAAGCGGGATAGAGGTGGGAAACGAGCTGGAGAAGGCTGGTCTTGGCCCTCAGGTGGCAGAGTGGACAGAAGATGAAGCAGAATTAGGAAGAAAGGGATGAGGACTAAAGAAAGTCCTAAGTAATGTATTTCGGAAGACAGGCGTCCCTGTACACCCCCACCCCCAGCATGACATACAGAACCTGGTCTGAGGGGATATGGAAATGAGGGAAGCATAAAAATTGGGGGTGAAATCCAGGAGGCTCTAATAGATTCTGGAGAACTAGTAGCGGAAATTTTGAGCAGTTTGGAGAACTGGTAGTGGAAATTTTGAGTAGTTTGGAGAACTGGCAAATACCACCTCTGGCTGGCCCCAGAGTGAGGTGGGAATGGAGATTTTGCAGTATTCTTTCCCTGGAGAGGGGTGGAAATGGAGATTTTGCAGTATCCTTCCCCTGCCAAGCCACGCCCACCAGGCCATACCACACCCACCAAACCACGCCCACAGAACCGGTAGTAAAAAAAAAATTGGATTTCACCACTGATAAAAATGAATTGATTGCTTTTTCCAAAACATCTTATCTCTACCAAATCTAACTTTCCTCATTTCCCATTCTTTTTGTACTTCTTTCCTCTTTCCACTCTTATCAGTCTCTTATATAAACTTCCATCTGTCTTTCTTGTAACTCTTGCAGGTGAAGGGTGATTTCAAAAACAGCACAAAATATTGGGTGCTTGATCAAAACATTCCCATAATCTAGATCCTTCCCTCACTAATACCATTAAGTTAGTAACAATATTTTACTGGCTCTTGCCCTCCATGCTTCCAGTCTCTCTATCCTCCATACTCCCAGCCTCTCTGCCCTCCATGCTCCCAGTCTATCTATCCTCTAACATCTTTGGGCCCAAAAAAACCCCTGTTTGATGAAATCGAAGGAGATAACCTGAATTATATTCTCATCATTTCTAAACTGCATGTTTCAATGCACTATCTATATGGTCATTTTAATTAAATATGCACATATTCTCAGAACAAAGCAAAAAATATTCATATTCCTTTCTTGTAGCAGTTATTTTTTTAACATATAATTTTAGTTTCCTATTTTCAATTTTGAACCCAACAAAAGAAGAACAATTCCCCTGATTTATCTGAGGAGCTGAAGTAAAAAGGATTTAAAGTCAAGAAACTGGGTTTTGCAAAAGTGAAGCTAAAATCACTTAATTAAAAAGAGTAAACCAGTAAAAAGAATGACACCAAGTAATCTTTGGAATCAAGTAATCTTGTTCTCTTTTGAAAGAATGTTTTAAAAAATTCTAAATGGCTCTTGCAAGTGGAATTAATTGATAGAATGAATTCAGCTTCCATAAACGTTTTTAGTGAATGTCACTAAATACTCAAAGAGAAATTAGTTTTGAATGGTCATGGAAATGTTCTGGGATGAAGTCTGGAGATTCTCCATTCATTGCTTTGTAGGAAATAGGCAGTCACTAGGTGATACAGGAGAGCCAGTTTGATGTAGTGGTTAAGGCAGGGGTCAGCAACCCGTGGCTCTGGAGCCGCATGTGGCTCTTTCATCCTTCTGTTGTGGCTCCCTATTGCTGGTCTGCTCCACAATTGATAAGGCTTTCGGTTAGGACAGGTAGAGGAAAAAGGATGTCGCACTAGGAGGAGACTCTATGGTGGGGGAACTAGACTTCTGGTCAGCAGAGGAAAAAGGACACCACTCTAGGAGACTATGATGGAGGAACCAGACTTCCGGTCGGCTCTAGAATTGAACAGGGGCTTCCAGTTAGAACCTTTGTGGCTCTTTGAGTGTTTAAGGCTGCTGATCCTTGGGTTAAGGCACCAGATTGTAAACCAGGAGAATATGAGTTATAATCCTCCCTGAGGCACAAAGCTGGCTGGATGACCTTTGACCATCATTAGGTGAGGAATGTGTGGGTTGTTAAACAAGGGCCCCACACGACTACAATTTCCAACTTCCCACTGGGAAGTTAGCAGGGAACATTAGAAATCTCCATCACATGACCACTGGGATTCTGTAATAGCCGGACGTCTGAGGACCTATTGTAAGGAACTAGCTGAGATGGCTAAATCAATTTATTTGATGAAAGAAAAGACAACATCTACATTTACTGTTGACTGGAAACCCTTTATGGACTTTTTGTGTAAAAAACAAAAACATGTGTGCTATGGTTTTGGTGATTAGACAGAATGAGTTATAGAAACAGATTAACAGGTTAACAGAGTTGGAAGAGACCTTGTAGGTCATCTAGTCCAACCTCTCACCTAAGCAGGAGACCCTACACCATTTCTGACGGATGGCAGTCCAGTCTCTTCTTGAAAGCTTCCAGTGATGAAGCTCCCACAACTTCTGAAGGCAAGCTGTTCCATTGGTTGATTGCTCTCATGCTCACAAAAATTTTCCTTACTTCCAGTTGAATCTCTCCTTGTTTGGTTTCTATCCATTATTCCTTGTGCAGCTTTCAGGTGCTTTGGAAAATAGCTTGACCCCCTTCCTCTCTGTGGCAGCCCCTCAAATTTTGGAAATACTGGAAATATAGAGAGATTATGTTGTAACCACAGAGTAAGAGGTAAATTTATAATTGTTCTTATAACTGCTGTAAAAAAAATGATTGGAAGCTACTTCTTTGTATCTTTTTTCTTCTGTTTCTATTTTTCTTTTACTTTACCCTTTCTTGCATTTTCAGCTTTCTCTTTCAAATGTTCTAATACTTAGACAACTCTGAATGTTCTGCTTGCCCTGAAAGTCCTTGGATCCAATATTTTTGAGACATGATCACCAGGAATCACAAACCATTTTGTGATTCTAGCTAAGAAACCACCATCTCTTTTTTTACTTTTTAAAACCTACCCTCTCTTTGCTGGTCATCTCTCTACATGACCAGCATTTGCCTTCTAATGGACAAAATCTTCATTGGCCTTTTTAGCATGTTATGAGTAAAGCACTTTTGGTTTTTGTATTTCTTATAAACGATATTTATTTTTATTTTGGACTGTAAGAAATATTATTTTGGACAGTAAAATACTAGAGTGATATGAGTTAATGCAATCTGAACAGTTAGATTTCAGATCCATATTTTCATGAGCTCAGAATTGCTAATAATGATGTGCTAATGGAAAGAGATACATGTTTGCCACTTGAGAATACTATGGCAAGATAAAGCAGTGGCGCAGAATAGCAAATCATGCCAGGTTTTTTTGAGTACAAATATTCAATAGCAATACAACTGCTCAGCACAATCTCTCGATCCTGCTGTCACCCACAGTGATGCTTGGAACATGGGCAGAAGTCAAAGAGAAACACTTTTTGAAATCAAGCATACAGGTAAGTCCTAAGTTACGATCGTTTGTTTAACAACAGTTCAAAGTTATGACAACACTGGGAAAATTGACTTACAACCCATTGTCAGAGTTTTGGGTGCTTGGCAACTGGTTGGAATTAACACAGTTGCAGTGTCCTGGGGTAACATGATCGTGGTTTGCGACTTTCCCAGCCAACCTCTGACAAGCAAAGGGAAAAGCTGACTTTACTTAATGACCACATCATTCACTTAACAATTATGGTGAAAATGGTCATAAAATCAGGCCCAGTGATGTGATGAGTCACTTAAAGTCTGCATCACTTAGCAACTAAAATTCTGGTCTCAATTTTGATCACAAGTTGAGGACAATACCTGTATAGTTTTGAAAGTGACGATTCATGACTTTAAATTCAGACAATACCATCTACAAACAATAACTGTAACCCCAACTTGGAATCAGGTTGTTTGGGAGGCTATATTTATTCTTAATAGATTGTCAAGAGCTTAAAACTGTTATTAAACAACTCTTTATCAATCTTGCCATCTCTGTAGGATATGAAAGACTCTTCCAAAAGTCACTCCAAGGTTTGGAGCACTCTCATAAGAGATCAGGCAATCGCAGTTATTCTTCTCATAAACAAAATATTGTTTATGCTTTCTAATGGATTAGGTAGCCGCCTCCTTGGGCTTTAAATTGGCTTGCTCTATTTTATTTATGTTTCTAAATATTATGCCCTAAGCAGAGGTGGGATTCACTTACCTTTCCTATCAGTTCGCAAATGTGAGCACGCCCACCTCTGCGCATCTGCATGGCCTCCTGCATGTGTACAGTAGTAGCGCATTACGTCCGGGCAGGTGGGCAGAGCCTCCCACAGTTGCTGCTATCAGTTCATACGATCCAGAGAGAACCAGCTGAATCACACCACTGGCCCTAAGCTGTAAACTGTGTTTTTCTATAATTTAATGTTTTATTTAGGAGTTTGATGGTTTTATTGTTGTTTGCACTTTATTCCTTCTTTCTCATTCCTTTTAACCACCTTTGGTGCTATTCTTTAGTATAAATTAAATGAATCAGAAATGAAACTGAGCGTGTGAAAAATTTAAATAAGACTCCCTAGGAACTACATGCAAAGTGTTTGACTGAGTTCTTTTGGAGAAGATATAGAAATGAAACAGTCAAAATATATCATGGATTGTCTTACTTCACAGACTAACAATGTCATGCCGAGCTTGCCTGTTAAAAATATCTGGATGATGATAGACAGATACGTCAGAATTCTATACAGGCAAACGTGCACACCAACTTTGTCACTATTCTCAGTCTTTTAGTATATATAGCTATGAGCCAATCACATCACTATAGCTGCATGTACAAAACATTCCCAGTGACGAACATAGCTGCCCGTCTACTGATCCTCTGTGTCATTCCTTCTGTTGTGGTTTCAGTCAATAGATACAGCAGGGTATTTGTGCTCTTCAGTAGGAAAGCGAAGGTGAAGAAATACATATGAAGCTTCCCCCCAAAAAAGATGTGCAGTAGGATTCAAAATGGGTGGTATTCACTTCCCTTCACTACCGGTTCACAAATGTGAGCGCACATGCCACCTCCACCTCTGCATGCGCAGAGCATCAAAAACAGGATGTGATGATGTCCAGGCAGGTGGGCGGAGCCTCCTGCAGCTGACGCTACCATCTGAATATCACCATTGGTTCAAAAAGCTTACTCCCAGCAAACTGCAGAGCAGCCACAGCTTTTTGGCTGCTTGAAATAAGCCACCGCTGAACTTCAGGCAGCTCATGTAAATGCCGGCAAGTCGATCATGAACAGATGCAATTTCCCCCTACATGTAGTAGAACTTGTAGAATTTTGACAAACCATGCAAAGTTGCTGTAATAGCCGTTCTGCTATGATAACCTCCCTCAACAGCACTGATCTGATGGAACTTGAATTGGAGAAAGATGGAAGTAGAAGCAGGGAGGATTCTGGAACTGTCAGTATTTAAGAAGAATTAAGGAAAAAGGAGAGGTTTCTTTAAAATAATAATAATGAAAAACATGACAGAAGCAAGAAGAGAAGTTTACCTTTCTTCCATGCTAGAGATGACAGAGGGAAGCAAAATCTGTTCTTATCATTGTGACTAGGCATCTGGTGTCCAGTGCACTTTGCAACAAGCCACCTCTTCTTCTAATATATATACCCTAGCCTAGACTACTGAGGATGTTACCAAGAAGCAGATATGGGATCTCACTCTGTGGAGGATGACTATGTATTATAAACTGAACATCTCTTAGTGTCTATGCATAACACCCAATAAGGATCCTCTCATGAGAACATAAGTCATTATTCCTAAGCTTTTCTTAACCCGATGCTTGATAACATTTCCAACATTATTCAACTTCCAAAGTAGCCAGTTTTTGGGTAGGAGCTCTAATTTCTTTCATCTAGGTATAATTTGGTTGTAAGTGACACAAACACTGCTGGGAAGGAACCTTAAAATTCTCCATAAAATTGCTGTTGTACATTGGTGTGGTTGTTAAGATACATGAGTGATAAGCTGGTTGTGTAGCTTATTTAATTTTTGTTGGATCTATAACTTGTTTTTCCTCCAGGAGTTCAAAATAGCGTATACCGTACTCCTCCTTCTGAGCTTTCCCCACAACAAAAGTAGAGCAGATAAATTGGAATGAGAAAGTATTTCCATGGCTGAGGCAGGATTTCAACCCTATAATAATACCTCCATAAGCCCAGCTATATATCATGATATATGTATGGTTATATTGCATGTAAAGATGCAAGTTGCACCAGCAGAATCATGGTACTAGAAATTTAACTTCAATTCTGTACATGTTTCCCCAACAGCTTTTTATATCAGTTTTCTTAAAGGTACATGAAATGCAATTATCTGTTTTGGTAATTTTGGCCTTCAGATAACTTGATGTTCAATAAAGTACAAAATACATGTAACATACCATTGGGGGGGGGGACTTTTTTTAATAAGTTTTTTATTTTTATTTCTCATAAACATACATATATAAACTCTTAACCAGTATCAATCGTACATATTATCTTTAAATTCCATATTAATTCATTTTTCTGCCTTAAATAATTAAAATAAGATATACTCTGACCTGCTCTTCTACCCTTCCACTTCTTCTTTAAACTACAACAGCCCTTCTCCTTCTTTTCTCTTTCCTTTCCTTCTCTACTTCCATCCTTTTCAACTTTCCTCTTCCTCCTCTCCTTCCCCTTCCCTTCTCCCACTCCTCTCTTCTTCCTCCCTTTCTAACTTTCTTTCCTACTCTCCTTTCCCCTCTTTTCCTTCCTCTCCTCTCCTCTTCCCTTTCCTCTATCCTTCTCTCTCTTCTCCCTTCTTTCTCCTCTAACCCTCTACCCCTCTCTTCATTCCCTCTCGGTTGTTGTGCTTATTTTCCATTCTGTATATTTTCAATGTGGTATTCGAGCAGTCCCAATTGTCTGTTTACTTGTATTCCCCTTTCAGTTTCTTTTCCATTTTGCTGGTTACACAACTGTCAACATTATTATACATTTATATAATAACACTTTTTTTTCTGGGGTATGTGTGAAACTTCGAAGAGCCTTAAACTTCAGATATCATTCTTGTTTAGTGTTGTATTATTGTCAAATATTTAAATGTCATTAGACATGGTTTACTTTTGATCTATATTATGAAATAAAATTGCGATTGTGTGCCTGTTCAGAAGTAAGTTCATTAAGTTAGGTTTGATTCTAGAGTACATTTCTTACTATAAGATTTAATTCCAGTATATTAAAATGTTTTTAGCAAATGTCAAGATTTATTTTTAATACTCGTTGTTGTTGTTCTACCTGAGTCATTATTATCAAGGCAGTATGGAATGCATAGACTCCAGCAGCTTTAAATGCCACACAATTTTGTTACTCCTCTAAGAATAAGCTTCGTGCTATGCTATTCCCATGAAATGTCAGACAAAGTCTATTAGTCATTCCTGGTAAATCCAACAATAGGACTGGCCAGAGATGTTTTGCTGCCTAAGCTGAAGGATGAGGTGGCACTTGCCACCCAGATTTAGCTGGCAATTAAATCTTATGACAACATTGGTGACAGAGTAGTAGTTTAGTGAACCCAAGGCTGCCTGTTCAGCTAAAGCTTCGCTGTTTTATGATCTCCCTGCCATTCTCCATCTCTAGCTATTCTGCACAATGACTTTTCCTAATGGTAGTGCTAGTCCTGCCCATCAGCGCCATGGCAGTTTGTTAAAGTAGATTCCAATCCTTTCTACTCATTTCAACATGCTATTACTCCATATGCAACTGCAAGGTCCCAGATGTTTCCCCGAGCCACTGAAATGCCAAAGAGAGTGAGACTCGAGACAAGGCTTGCAAAAAAAAATAAATCAGCTTTTTATTCTTTGGCCAAAGTAAAAAGTCTGGGTGATACTATTTCCAAAACACAGACAAAAGCATGTAAGGAATAGACACACACTGTAAGAGTGGCTCAGAGTATTATATACATTTTACGCTGATAGAAACAAAGTTTACCCAATCAGACAAAGGTTCGTCACCAATGTGATATTTCTTTGTTCAGGCCTCTGTCTCTGCCCATGCTTTGCTATTTTACAGTATCCCTTGTCCTTGTGTGTTCAGGCTCCTAGGCAGCCCACTCCCACCCACCCACCCCCACTTCTTATCTATGGAGCAGGATGTTCCTGGGAACTGCCTAGCTCTGAAACAAATTACAGAAGCGAGAAGCAGATAGAAAAGGATACAATTCTCTTACTGAATGAATTCCTAACAAGTGATTCCCAACCATAGCAATATAGTACAAGCAACTTCTTTAACAGAAGCAAAGAGCAAAGGTTAGATTGATTTGTATCAATATGGTCTTTCACAACCTTAAAAATTCCTAAAAATAGGTGGTAGCTCATTATTGGTTCATTATTTCAGTTTACTGGAATGGATACACCTGCAGCAAATACTGCTGAAAAATAATCCTTTATGGCTATAACCAGGTTTTCAGTGAATTGTCCCTTTTGCATAGCAGTGTGGAAAATATATAAGGATGCTCACTAACCCAGTGACTTGTAGATGCGCAGCTTAGATCATAAATTTAAATATTTAGGTCTTCAACCTTAGCTCATATAGGAATCCAGATTAAACCACTGGCTGCAGTAGAACAAATCCTTTGAAAGGGAGCCCTTTATTCGTTGGGGTAAATAGTTCCATTGTCCTGGAAAACTCTTAGGAAATTCCCAAGATTAAAATAGGATTTCTGTTGCTGAAATTTAAATCAATTGTTCATGCTGTATGGGATGACAGAGTTTTATGGCTTCCAACTAATTCTTCTTCACTAGGTCCTAGACTATGAGTGTCAAACTCACAACCCGCAAGCCAGATGCGTCAAGCACTAGCCATGCCCGGTTTAGCAAAGAGGGAAAAAGTCACAATACGTCACATGATGACATGAGTTTGACATCCCTGTCCTAGACTAATCTGCTCATATCTTTACATGAGGAAGGAAGGAGAGAGGGAGGGAGAGAAAGCAAGAGAGAGAAAACAAAGTTTGCCCTCTGCTGGTAAAGGGTGTCCATATCACCATCAGGATTCATTATGGTTTGCGGGTAATACCAAGGACAATATAGAATTATAACTTGTAGAGCTGGCTTAGGGCAGGTGTGTCAAACTCAAGGCCCAGGGGCTGGATCTGACGTGCGGGGTGCTTAATTTTGGCCTGTGGTGCAACTGTGGAAAGGGCAAAGGACCAGCCCATAGAGCTTCTGCCAGCAAAAATAAATGTTGGGAGGGCCGCACCCTCCCTGCCCTGTTTTTGGTCTGGATGCCTCCTGCAGCCCTTTGCCAGCAGGCTTCAGGAGACTGTCCAAAGTGAAAATGGGGCCCGAGGGGTCCATGAGCAGCCCCCATGGGCTCCAATTTCACTGGCAGAGGGCTTCAGGAGGCCGTCCAGGCCGAAAATGGGGCCTGTGTGTGTGTGTGTGTGTGTGGCCCCCAGGACTCCATTTTCACTGTCAGAGTGCTTCAGAAAGCTGTCCAGGTAGAAAATGGGGCCCAGAGGATCCATGTACGGCTCCCACAGGCTCCATTTTCGCTGGTAGAGGGCTAGTAAAACAAACTAAAAGCAAAACAAAACAAAAAGAGAAATGTTTCCCCTTTTACATCCAAGAAGGGACAGGAAAGGAGAAAGGGAAAGTGGAAAGACAAAGACAAAGAAGGGAAGATGGGAAGAGAGCAAAGAAGGAAAAAGAAAGAAAAAGGGGAAGGAAGAAGAAAGGAAAATGAAGAGGGAAGGAAAAAGAAGAAAAGGAAGGAAGGAAGGAAGGAAGGAAGGAAGGAAGGAAGGAAGGAAGGAAGGAAGGAAGGAAGGAAAGTCCTGCTTTAGCACTTGGCCACCAGCAGACAGCAAGGCTCCTCAGGAGAACAAGGGTTTGGAGTTCTCCCTGGTCTCACCTTCCTCCGCTGCAGACAATGGATCCCCCAGCTCCCCCCCCCCGGTCCACCACAGGTGCCCCCGACACAAGTGATGTCAAGCTGGCCACACACCCTGGCCACGCCATGCCCCCTGGCCCCCCAAGGTCAAACACAACCCTGATGTGGCCCTCAATGAAATCAAGTTTGACACCCCTGACTAAGGGGAACAGATGTCCTTGTAGCTGAAAAGAATGGCTGGCAAACTATTAGAAATAGGTTGAGGGAATGCTGACATGTTCCTCCCCTCTGCCAAGGAAATTGCCAGCTTATTGAGTTTGCCTGTTCAGGCAGCTTTAAGAGTGTTATTACCATGAATAAGTTGATTTTTAAAAAACATCCATACTTCTTTGTCAGCCTCACATAGAAACTGACAAGTCTTAAATATGTAGGCAGTGGCGTCAAGTGATGCCAAAATGATAACTGTCTGATGATGTCATCAACCGTGTCTCATTTGCCTCTCCCAACCTGTTTGCAGATGCTTTTACACAAAATTTGTTCCATGGAAATCCTCCACAAAGTACTTATTTTGAATTTCATATTTTGCAAAAAGCAATGGTACCCAAACCAGGGCTACATTCACCTCGAATCATGACCCAGCATCCATTTTTGCATTCAGGTTCAAAAACTTTTTTGGTTTACAGGCATTTGTGTCCTGACCGTGGCATCATGATTTTTCCTCTGCAGGCACCAAAAGCCCTTGGTTTTTAAAAACAGCAAGCAAAAACATTTTTAAGCATGAAATTCCACCCCGAATAATGTCCTGGCCCCCATTTTTGCATTCAGTTTCATATAAAAAAAATTCTGCATAGAAAGAATAGAAAGCCTATGATAGGAGAATACTTTCCCTGTGTCTTTCATCGCATCATCCTGGAGTACAAAGCCGAAATCAGTGAGTCATCCTACAATAAGATCTTGATTTCTAGGGAAGATTGCCAAATTTTCTCCTGGTTTCTGTAACTTTGCCTTTAATAGCCTCTCAAATTGCTGACACCAGCAGAGGAAGCTGCTTGAGCAAAAAAGCCTACGGCAGAGTAAGTAGACACAATTCCCAGCACCGGGCAGGGAAGAAAGAGAGTTCTCTTTGTGTGTAAGTAATATATTTGTGCATGGGAGGGTTAAAATAATCTACAGTCAGTATGAGATGTGACAGTACTTTAAATTCAAAAGGATATTCCTATTATCATCTGTAAATTTCAGATATTATGCATCTAAGAAGAAAGAAAGAGAGCACGGCTGTTTGAATGTACTCTACTGTTAAAGGCAGAAACATCACAAGGACTAGTCAGTATAACTCAGGTTTCGCTAAATGAAAGCCTTTTCTTAATAATAAAAAAAGAGCATATATATCCAACATTTTACAGATTTTTTTAAAAAGGGGGCTTCTAAATAAGTTTTAAGAGTAATAGTTTTATTAGTCTGATGTTGCAGACTAATTTTTTAAAAATACAACCATATACATTTGAAACCTCAGGACTAAGCTTAAGCTAGGATTGTCTTCCTTTTAACAGAGGATGGTTCTTTTCAATAAACTCTCAATTTAACACAGTAAAGCAGAGAAAGGGATTTCCAAATGTGTGATTATTGATGACTGAGTTTTTTCAGCCCACAAATCCTTTACCTCTCTTTAATAGTTGCCATGTCAGACAGCAAACCAAATTAAAAATTGACTTAAAATGAAGCCAGACCAGTTGTCCATTTAACTGAGTCCTCCCCAACCTTGTGTCTTTGGATCATGGGTGTCAAACTCACCATGTCACATTGCTGTCACATGACATTTTTTCCATTGCTGGGGGGGCGTGACGCATTTGGCCAATGGGCCACGAGTTTGACACCCCTGCTTGGATGAATAATTCCTATCATCCCCAACTAGCCATGTTAAAAGGGAAGGGCAATGTGGGGAGAAGAGTATTATTGGAAACTTAGTCGAGAGTCTTTCCCATATCTGACTGCTTTAGAGATGTAGGGAATTTAATATGTACTCTCTACATTAAGCTACATCAATATTAGGCAGTGCTTCACTTTAACCTAAGAATCTTCTTATTTTGTCTATGGCAGGTGTTTTCTTATTTCAGCGAATGCCTCCCTTCTTCAAACTAATATTGAACAATAAAATAAATATTCCTTGCAATAAATACTAAATGGTATGCCAGAGATAGACAACCTTTGACAGTCAAATTATGCCTGTATGATAAAGCCCAGCATCCTTCATTGTTGGTTAGCTTAATTGAAGCCATGGGGAGTTGTAGTTTAGCATTATGTGGAGTGTTCACCTCTGTTGATTGACATTAGAGGTTACAGATTTTGGTTTCCAAAATATTGGCCTCTTCTTGAAGAGTTCAGAAGCATCACCAGAAAATCCAAGAACTAAAGACTAGACACAGAAGTTGAGAAAACATCTTTAAAAAAAAAAAGTAATAGCAACAAACCTGTGCATTATTGCCAACATTTTCAGTCTCCAAATGACTTTACTATTCATATTTAAAATGGTAATATTATTGTAATTCAAGAAATGTATAGACGACTTCCGGGGGGCGCCTCCGTCGTTGTTGGCGGTCTTTTCATGACCGCCGGCCTCCCGGCGCATAAAGAGCCGCCTTACAGCTGGCAGGCGGCTCGTAAAACCTGCTCTTTGATTGGAAGATTGGGTAGAGCATCTGGGGGTGCGGTTGAGCCCCCTGAATCACCCCTGGACTTTTTTCCTTGTCCGGGGGAAGGCTCAGGGTGATGGCTCCCTATCCACCCCCAGAGAGGCTCCGCGCTGAGAGGGATCTCCGCTTTAATTAGCGGAGCCAGACGTCACGAGCAATGCCACGATTGATCGAAAATCTAAGCAAGCTGAACAAGGAATTTTTTTAAAAAGGAAAAACACAAGTATGGCTTTTATATTAATTTTCTAGAAGAAGGAGGAAAGAAAAGAAAAAAGAGAGTGATTAGTGAAAGTGCTTGAAAATGGCAACTGGCTTTGTTCGGAGAAAATGGAGAGTGGAAAGCGAAAGAAGAGCTTAGCCTAGCCAGTGCTGAGGTATTTTAAAAGAAATATTTTAGCAGGAAAAGAAATAAAGAAATAAGGACTGGTTTAAACAGAATTTTTCTGTTTTTTCTTGAAAAAAGAGAAAAGGAAGAATTTTTTTTTTGAAAAAGAAAAGTTAAAATCCCTTTTTTTAGAAGTATGACTCCCAAACCAAAAGGAAGGGGGGGCTCCCTTACAACTCAGATAAAGGACAAAGCAGAAATGGCTCATTTGCAGGGAACTGCAGATGAGGATTTAAAAGATTTCATAACAAGGTCTTTAGGGAGTGTTGTTGAGAAGATAAAAAGTTCACAGAAGAATCTTGAGGACTTGGTTCAAGGAAAATATGACCAATTGAATCAAACTATTATTACAGTAGTTTTGGATCTTTCAAGTGCAGTGGTGGAAATGGGGAGGAAAGTGACTGAAATCAGCAGTAAGTTTGACTCCCAGATGCAAGAAATACAAGAAAAATTTGCGGAAGCTGAGGCTAAAAATCAGAATATAGAGAATGATGTCATCATGCTTCAAATTAAAGCTATGGAATTAGCAATTAGATTAAGAGGCATAAGAGAAAATAAGAGAGAAAATTTAAGAACAGCTTGTGCAAAAGCTTTTGCGGAATTATTAAAGTTAGAAGATGAGCTAATTCTTGGTTGTATGGAGAAAGTTTACAGAGTCAACTCACGTGTAGCTAAACAAAGGAATTTGCCTAGAGATGTCGTTGTCTACTTTACTGATAGAGGATTGAGAGATGATATTTTACAAAAATCCTACTCTGCTAGAGTGCAGGTAGAGGGTATACAAATTAGTATTTTTAAAGAGCTACCACCGAAGGTTTTAAAGGACAGAAAAGACTTTGGTTTTTTGGTCAAGGAATTGAAGAGAAGTAATATCCCGTTTAGATGGGATTTATCAGTTGGAGTAACTTTCAGATACCATGGTGTGAGACATTGCTTGAATACTATTGAAAAAGCGGAATATTTTTATAAAAATATTTTCAAGGGAGCCCCGGAAGGTGTTAAGAATAAAAAACGTGAAAGAGAGTCTGCGAAATGTAAGCAGAAGGAAGAACCTCAAAATGTGTCAGAAGAAAAAGGTGCACCAAGTGGTTGTCCAGAGGATTCTATCATGGACTTTTCAGATGAGAAAACTGTGCATCCCAGTGACCCTAGAGGGGGAGTTCTGGACCTTGAACTGTTGGAGCAAGAATCAAAAAATAAAATTATAACTCGAGATGAGCAACAGCAGAGGCCCAGTGCGCTTCAAGAGAAGGGGGGTGATGCCAATCAACAGGAAGTAGAAGTTAATGAGGAAATTTGACTGGAAACCACTGGTGGGCAATATAAGGAGATTTATGAAATGATTCAAGCTATTCTAGATAGGTGTTAAAACTTTGGAGATGCGTTATAAACTTTCAAAAGTTCATCCTGAGTTGGATTGATATTAAGACTTACATATCAAAATGGATTATAAAAATTTTTCTACAAAGTTTATCCTGAACTGGACTTAACATCCTGAGAAAGGTAAACAGATTGCTGCAATATTAGCAGCGATCTGTGGTTACCCTATTATAATTTTTTTTTTTGGAACTCATTATCTAGGAGAAGAGAATACAGATGAAAACATCTCGCAACCCGAAGGAAGGAATTGCAAAGGGTGACAGGATTTGAAAGAGCTTTAAAGGATCATCTGGGAATGCGGTTTGTAGGTTTTTTTTCTCTTTAAGGTTTGAAATCTAGGAGGAGCTGCATTGGTTTTTTCTTTTTTTTAGGTGGTACAGTATAAGCTAGTTTGAATGTTCTACCTAGAGGAGTACAGAATACCTTCGTGGTTGGATATTACTTATATAAAGTAAAAAATCGGGGGGATTTTTTGTGTGGAGAGATGTTTTTTTTTTTGCTGATGGGGGCAGTTGGAAGATGAAGCTTATTGGAATTGGATTTACGTTGGAAGAAAGTATATTTAGCTTCAATCAAGACGAAGAGAAGATTGAAATATGGATTATTGAGATAGAAAAAAAATTTTTTGGATATAATTGTATAATTATAATTACATATGTTATATTTCAGGTTTTATGTCTTTGTTTCTTAGTCAAGGGGTGTAGTTGGGATAAAATTATTTGATATGGATATTGAGGTGATATATTATATTTAATTATAAGGGGGATTGATTTTGGTATATGATTAGTAATGTTAATATTAATGGATTACAGAAAAGTATGATATTTTCTAATTGGGTTTGAATATTATAAGTACTTTATTGATTGATTAATGAATATTGATGGTTGGTTAATGAGGTAAATTTTATTATTATTAGTTCTTTTTATTACAATAATGTTAACTTTAGAAAAATATTATTATCTATAGGTTTATTTGTTATATTATTTTGTTATATGTATTGGGTCTGTTCTGTTTTTTTGTTTTTGTTTTTCTTCTTTTTCTTCTTTTTAAATTTTTTCCAATTTAAAAATTTGAATATTTTAAAAAAATTTCCTTTTTGTTTTAATTTTTTTTTTAAAAAAATCTGTAGCGGAAGTCAAGGGGGGGATGGGGAGGGGGAAGGGGTTGGGGGGAGGGAGGGGGGAGGGGGGCGAGGGGGGAGAGGGGGGGCGAAATGAAAAAATTTTGTATTGTAAAACTTTTTCAATAAAAAAAAAAAGAAATGTATAGACAAGCACATTTTGTTCACCTAGGACCAAGAAATGAAGAGGAGGCAGAGCAGAAAAGAACAAATTCACCTCACCCTACATCAGGTAAAGATATTGGTTGGTCAACGATCCTATATGAGTTACCGGTTGCATTCCGATATGGCAAATGTTGGGTTCACTGTGCAAGCAATACCATGCTATCTTTTAATAGAAGATTTGGAGATCAGTGAATCCGTAACTCCAAAATCTGTAAATTTTTCTGTACATTCAATCTGTCCTTTGGAAACGAACACAGCAATAAAAGTATGAAGAAATTTTAAAAAATGAATTGAAGTAGAAATAACTTCTCTCTATTTAAGCCTTTAAAACAGGATGGCACAATTTGTAGAGGGAAAAGGGCCATACTAATAAATTAAAAATAATTGCAGGCCACAAAAGAGTAGCTGACATGCCAATCAATTGTATGCTGACTACCATGTGGCAGCAGCAAAGGAGCTGGTGGTGTTGGTAAGGCTGGGAAGCATTGGAAAAACTGGGCAGAATCTTGGCAACACCAATGTTTGACTGTTATGTTCTGCAGTCTGCTTTAAAGATTTCAACTGACAAGGACACATGGATTGTCAACATAAATTAATAATATTTAATAGTGCCAAAACACTTGAAACCCAACACACAAATATTCTATTTAGTAACCTCAGTTTAAATCATTATGTTAAACTTTAAACAGTGATACTATTCTAAATGCTAATCTGATTAGCCACCTGATTATTTATTAATTAACCTTGAGTCTTATTTGTAGAGTTGTTTATATCTCTATAGGTCTATATATTTCAGGAAAGAACTATAGAAGTCCCATAAGATGCAGCAAGTCAAGGAATTGGGTTAACTACCAAAAACTATCAGGAACTGTTTTGAGACAGAATTCTGGATATGAATTCATTCATTCATTCAATTCATTTAAAAAATTAATTGCAAAATGAACTCTCATGAGATTACTTAAAACCAATAAAAGGCAGGTAACATCCTGATACCATTCTTGAGACCTTCTGCTCTTTAAATTCTTTCAAAATTATCCCGGCTTCTTTGGCTACTATTCTTTATCCTCCTATTTTACTAGCTTTAGAGCCCATTTGAACTTCCTGCACAAGTTGCAATGCTATACAATTTTTCTTTCTATTGACATTCTTCAACATGTCTTCATAATTCGTCTACTAAAAAGGCAACTGCCAACATCCTGTCCATGAATGTAACTAATAAGAGGCTAAAATGGGTCTGCACACACGTTTCTACTTTAGTATTAATAGAACATAATTTAACTGATCAGGCAAATAAAATATAGACTAATTGGATAGACTAATGAGACAATAATAGAATAGCCAACTTCTGTGGTACATAATATCCAAGCAATTAACACACACTAAAGCTATTTTTCAAAGTAAATAAAACATTTATTCCGATTATTGCTATGTTAGGCATACAAAGCCAGATTGGGATTTTCTCCAACCAAAGCTAGGTCACAATGAAACTTTTAAAAAATAGCTTCACAATACAGATAGTCCTCGAATTATGACTACAATTGACCCCAAAATTTATGTTGCTAAGTGAAACATTTGTTAAGTGAATTTTACGACCTTTCTTGCCACAGTTGTTAAGTGAATCATTGCAGTTGGTAAATTAGTCACATGGTTGTTAAGTGAATCTGTCTTCCCCACTGACTATAAGAAAGTTGTAAAAGGTGATCACATGACCCAGGGCACTGCAACCATCATAAATGAGTTAGTTTTCCAGCATCCGAATTTTGATCATGTGACCAAGGAGATGATGCAACAGTTGTAAATGTGAAAAATGGTGATAAGTCACTTTTTTCAGCTTCATTGTAACTTTGAATGGTAACTAAATGAACTGTTATAAGTCAAGGACTACCTGTATAAGTTGTCATCATGCTTTCTGTGACAAGGTTCCCACTTTTAGTTTTCATGAAGAGTATATAAAATTACTACTAATAATTCCACCTAGCTAAACTAGTGTCCTGGTTCCTATTTATGATTCAGAGTTACTCACATTTAGTCTTTACCCTTCCTTCCAGAAGTATAATTAACCATTCATTGCAAGTAACTAAAGGCACATGATTATTCCTTGACAAATAGATTTCTCACATACCAAGCTGCTATTACACTCACAAAAGTGCTAGACCGGGAAAGAATTCAGCTCATCTTAAACATTTTATTTCAGTATTCTATGCCAATTGGATTCTCAATAAAATATAACTCTCTGTGCAGCCAAACAGCACTTTCCATGCACAAAAGAGAGAGAGATGAGCAAAGTCAGGCTTTATTAAACCATCCAGTAAAACAAAATAAAACTAGGGGAAAATCCAAATGATCCCAATGCTATTTTTATTGTTATAAATGCTTACACATAAGTAGAGATGAAACCAGGAATTTGAAGAGATTCAACTCTTGAAATTATGAAAGACCAATATTGATTTTGTCTGGTCTTTACAAGTTGCCTAAACTTCAGGTATTTTTACTCAAACACGAAATCAGATTTCTCTTTAACAAGATTTATTAAGATGAAAGAGCAGCCATACAATAAAACCAACAAGTGAATTGAGCTTTTTTCTCACAGCTAATGGTGCACTGAAGGGGAAGCAGTTCTGTACAGTTAAAATGAGTGACTTTACAGCTAGTTTTAAGTAACTGTGGCTTGAATCTTTGTCAGTCTGAGAACCAATCCCTCTCAATATTAATCATGCAAATTACATAAGAATGTTCAAGTAGAATTTAATAATGCAATACAAAGCATAAAAAATTGATACTAGATGATTACTTAATGCATTCACCTCCAATTAAGATTGGAATTGATTTTTGTCAACAGGTATTTTATAAAATGTAATATCGTAGTAATATATTTGATTGTAGTATTTGGATAAGCTGATAAAGGAAAGAAATGGAAAAGAGGGAAGGAAATGGGTTATATATGTAAAATTGTATGAATACTAATATCTATAATTGGAATAATGGACTCTAGAGAAAATATTTGAAACTATATTATGTTGTGAAAAGGGAGTAATGAGAAAATATTTGAATAAGAAAATGATTTAGAGTTAGGGTTAGGTTTTAGAAAAATGGTTGACTTTAAATTAAAGGGTTGCAATTTGGAAAAAAGTAATGAGGTGGGGGGAAAGAAAAATTGACCAAGATTAGAGATTAGGGTGAATGGTAATATTGGTTATATATCAGAAGAAATAGAAGGAAAATAAAATAAAAAATTAGAGAGAAAGAATATTATGGCTAAAAGTGAAATATATAAATTGTGTTGGAGAAAACTAACAGCTGTACAAATTTTGACTCGGCCAATACTCTGTTCAGAAAAAATGTATTGTTTGTTTATGTGTGTTTGTTTTGGAAAAAAAAACTTTTCTAAAAAGAAAAGAAAAAGAAAAATTCTCAGAAAACATAAGAAAACATATCGCAGTTTGTGTGAGGAGGAGGGAACCGCCCAGCAATTCTGATAACCTAATCATTTCAACACAGAAAAATAAAAATAAAAAATTGAAGGAAAATTTAACAGATGAGAAAGTCAGACTAGTATATATTCTCTGACATAATCAAATTTCTGGTAACAGTATATTTGAATTCACTGCTTGAATAGACATAGTATTATGTCTTGGAATATGAAGTTGGATTCTTAAAATTTATTATTTTGAGCTTTAGCATCCTCCTCCTCTCTTTAAAAAATACTAGCTAATAATATTCCAGGACATTTAATTTTTGCTGCCAAGTTTTTTCACAACTTTGCAAGAACTTTTTAAAATCCTCCAGCATCCTTTAGGAGGGGTAACTCACAATTGGGTTATGAATCCCTTTATAATATACAATATAGGACTCGGAACCTTTCCAACAGGTTCTGAGTCAGCTAGTCCATCTTTCATGTGTGATTCCTCAAAGCCTTTATCACTATAGATTTTCTTTTGTTAATTCCTGAAATGCAGACTAATGAAGCATTTGAGCTTCTGAATCTGAGGAATCAGATGATCCCTGTTCCACAGAGAACCATTAAATTTCTTAACGACATTATTGTTAAAAACACACCTTTGTTAAGTTATTTCCAACTACAAATTTGGGCCAGTTATGAAAAATCTCTTGGCTCATCATATGGAGTTAGGTTTGCTTTCAAGAACTGGCGTTTGATCATTGATGTTCTCTGGAAACCAGCTCAAGAATTCCAAGCAACCTATCGGAGAGAGACTTGCTGAGCCAGGTCAAGGAGGGCTCCAGGGAACCCTGGAGTCACCAATTGCCTTTCCATTAGGCCTCTGCCCACATGTGCCCATTTTCAGATTCAGTGTTTCTTTTGCCAGCTTCTTCCATTTTATCAAATGTCATCCTGCTCTGACCATTTTTAAAAGATATATTTCTGACAGGCAGGCAGAATCTTGAGTCTTTTAAGAAACATAATTTCTTTCCAAAATTTAGTGATGTTGAAATGAATGAACAAGCTGAGGAAAACATCCTGGGTATGACTTTTAGGATTCTCTCTAACCTCTTTACCAATGGTCATAGGCATAGGCAATGATTTGCTTCAATGTAAAGAAATAGCATATTGGTCTATTTGTGTATCCCTGTCACATACATGGGCACAAGATGAGTTACTGTACATATATTTTCCTCTGGATCACATTACCAGGAAGGATTAGAATGGGCCAGCCAACAACATTCTGAATTTCTACCAGCTGCTTCTTTCTTTACAACACTTTGGGAAATTTTTATTTTAAATGTTTTTGGAATGTTTTTCTCTCTAGATGTATTTATTTAATAAAATTTGATCTTTCTTTTGACAGGAATATGCCAAATTCCTCTCACACCAAATTGGGTCCCATTTTGTTGTTTTCAGAGAATTATTCAGTTAAGGAATTAGCACAGCCGTCACATATGACAGCTGTGGCCAGGGGGGGCCTTCTATCAGGTTTGCCTGATTTGCCAGTTGCGGCCCTTTCTGGATCGGGATGCCTTACGCACAGTCACTCATGCCCTCGTCACGTCCCACCTGGACTACTGCAATGCTCTCTACATGGGGCTCCCCTTGAGGAGCACCCGGAGGCTCCAACTGGTCCAGAATGCGGCTGCGCGGGTGGTTATGGGGGTGACTCGGCGCTCCCATGTAACACCTCTCCTGCGCAAGCTGCACTGGCTCCCAGTGGCCTTCTGGGTATGCTTCAAGGTACCTTTAGAGCGCTCCATGGCTTAGGACGCAGGTACTTACAAGACCGTCTTCTGCCACTGGTAGCCTCCCACTAACCAGTACACTCCCACAGAGAGGGTTTCCTCAGGGTGCTGTCGGCCAGACAATGCTGGCTGGTGGCCCCCAGAAGGAGAGCATTCTCTGTGGGGGCACCTACCCTCTAGAACGAGTTGCCCCCAGAGATACGGCAGATCCCTGACCTACGTGCTTTCCAAACTGCCCTAAAGATGTTTTTGTTTCATCAAGCCAGGCTGGCCTGACCTACTCTTTTAAAAAACTGTTTTAACTCAATTACTAAAATTATGGGTTTTAATATAGGGCTTTTAACTATGGGCCAAATTGATTTAATTGGATTTTAATACTGTTTTAAATTTTGTATTTTATTTGCTGGCTGTCCATCGCTCCGAGTCCTTCGGGAGAAGGGCGGTATATAAATATAATAAACATAAACATAAACATAAATAGTATCCCAAGTGCTTTTATATGATTTATTCACAACATCCTGTTGGGTTTGAAAAAAATAATAATAGAAAGAATGGACACTTCTTCAAGAAAATGATTTGCACCACCTTGTGTTGATTAGAAGTTTTGCAACCAGATCTAATTATTTTTCAGAGAATGCTTGAACAGATCTGTTATGCAGTAAAACAATATATATGCACAATGGATAAAACAATTTATTAGGGCAACTGAAGTTGTGAAAAAAAGATCTGCACTTTGCTTATATTATTTCATCACTACTTATAGTAGCCCTGCAAACTAGGCTCATTTTATCAGCTGGTCATATAAATTGTGACTCAAGTGAGCTTTGAACCAGAGGTGTGTTTGAAACCCAAAGATGATAATTAGCCAAGAACCTGTGAGTTCTCATCAACAACTTCTTTCTGATATCTGATACAGATTCATTAACACTAACGTGTGTTGAATTTCTATTTTTGAAATCAAACTTAAGAAATATTGGCAAAAACATTGGCAAAAAGAATCAGAACACTAAATACAAGCTAAGTGGACATGACCTTGTAGATGACCCTCACTCTGTCAAGGACCTTGGAGTACTCATATCAAATGATCTAAGTGTCAAAGCCCACTGTAACAACATCGCCAAAAAGGCATTAAGGGTTGTAAACCTAATCTTGCGTAGCTTCTTCTCCAGTAATATTACACTACTAACCAGAGCATACAAAGCATTTGCTGGACCAATTCTCGAATACAGCTCATCTGTCTGGAACCCGCATTGCATATTGGACATTAATACAATTGATCTTGTCCAGAAATATTTCACAAGAAGAGTCCTTCACTCCTCTGCTCGTAACAAAATACCCTATGCCACCAGACTTAAAATTCTAGGTTTAGAAAATTTAGAACTACGCCACCTTCGGTATGACCTAAGCATAGCTCATAAAATCATCTGCTACAATGTCCTACCTGTCAATGACTACTTCTGCTTCAACAACAACAATACACGAGCACACAATAGATACAAACTTAAAGTAAACGGCTCCAGACTCGACTGCAGAAAATATGACTTCAGTTACAGAGTTGTTAATGCTTGAAATGCACTACCAGACTCTGTGGTCTCATCCCAAAACCCCCAAAACTTTAACCTTAGACTGTCTACTGTTGACCTCACCCCATTCCTAAGAGGTCTGTAAGAGGCGTGCATAAGAGCACCAGCGTGCCTACCATCTCTGTCCAAATGTTCCCTTTAATTGTATTCATTTTATGTATTCAATTCATGTTTATACTTGAGGCTTTATACTAGAGGCTCCAACTAGTGCAGAATGCGGCCGCGCGGGGGATTATGGGAGCGACGGGACGCTCCCATGTGACACCTCTCCTGCGCGAGCTGCATTGGCTACCTGTGGACTTCCGGGTGCGTTTCAAGGTGTTGGTGACCACCTTTAAAGCGCTCCATGGCTTAGGACCAGGGTACTTACGGGACCGCCTTCTGCCGCAAATAGCCTCCCACCGGCCGGTGCGTTCCCACAGAGAGGGTCTCCTCAGGGTGCCGTCAGCCAGACAATGCCGGCTGGCAACCCCCAGGGGGAGGGCCTTCTCTGTGGCAGCCCCTACCCTCTGGAACGATCTTCCTCCAAAACTGAGAACAATTGCTGACCTCCGGACTTTTCGTCGGGCCCTGAAAACTCATCTCTTTCAGCTTGCTGGTCTAGCCTGACCCCGCTGAATTTTTAAGATCTGTATTATAGGGTTGGGTATTTTAAATATTTAATGGTTAATGGTTTTAATTTTTAGCCAAAGTTATATGCTTTTTTAAAGAAATTGTTTAACTTTTGTGTACTATTTTATTTGGCTGTTCACCGCCCTGAGTCCGCAAGGAGAAGGGCGGTATACAAATCTAAACAAATAAATAAAATAAATAAATACTTATATATATATTATCAAATACGTACTCGACAAAATATCTGGTTCCGCCCCAGACACCTAATGGAACCAGATAGATTCCAGATGGAGCTTGGGCCATTTCCTGAGACTCTGGCTCATGACTCGGCTGAAGACCTGGTGGCCGCCTGGGATAGTGCAGCCGCTGGGGCTTTGGACCGCATCGTGCCTTTGCGGCCTCTGACCCGGCGCCGAACTCACCTGGCTCCTTGGTTCACTGAGGAGCTGAGGGAGATGAAGCGCCGGAAAAGACGTCTGGAGAGCGGTTGGAGGGCCAGCTGTTCCGAATCTGACCGAACACTGGTGAGGTCTTATATTAAGACCTACCTAGTGGCGATAAAAGTGGCAAAGTCTAGTTACTTTTCCGCTCTTATTGCATCATCAGATAATTGCCCAGCCACCCTGTTTAGGATGACCTGCTCCCTCCTTCAATTGGGACCATGGGATGACCCCTTGCAGGGCCGAGCTGAGGATTCTGTGCAGTATCTGTATGGCAAAATCGCTCAGATTCGGGAAGGTCTGGCCTCTGACTGGGTAAATCCGGACGGGATGAGTGAGGCAGGTCTTAAGAGTGTGATTTGGGAGGAGTTTGATCCTGTGGCTCCCGAGGACGTGGACAGGATTCTGGGACGGCTGAATGCAACCACATGTTTATTGGACCCGTGTCCCTCCTGGTTGGTGCTGGCTTCCCGGGAGGTTACACGAGGCTGGCTCCAGAAGATTGTTAACGCTTCTTTGAGTGAGGGTGTCCTACTGGCTGCTTTGAAAGAAGCAGTGGTGAGACCCCTCCTCAAGAAGCCCTCTCTGGATCCGGCTGTTTTGGCTAATT
This sequence comes from Masticophis lateralis, assembly GCA_030761175.1. Classification (NCBI taxonomy): domain Eukaryota; kingdom Metazoa; phylum Chordata; class Lepidosauria; order Squamata; family Colubridae; genus Masticophis; species Masticophis lateralis. The sequence goes on from JAUDYJ010000002.1 coordinate 144,888,259, forward strand.
ACCATCCAGTCTCCAACCTTCGCTTTCTTGCGAAGGTTGTTGAGTGTGGTTGCATGGCAGCTTCCCCGGTACCTGGATGAAGCTGTCTATCTAGATCTGCTCCAGTCCGGCTTCTGGCCTGGGTACAGCATGGAAACGGCATTGGTAGCATTGGTGGATGATCTCTGGAGGGTGTGGGATAGGGGGTGCTCCTCTATCCTGGTCCTATTAGATCTCTCAGCGGCTTTTGATATCATCAACCATGGTATCATGTTGCGCCGGTTGGAGGGGTTGGGGGTGGGGGGCACTGTTTTGTGATGGTTCTCCTCCTATCTCTCTGACCGGTCGCAATCTGTGTTGATAGGAGGTCAGCGGTCGACTCTGAGGCACCTTGTTTGTGGGGTGCCGCAGGGGTCGATCCTCTTGCCCCTTCTGTTCAACATTTATGTAAAGCCGCTGGGTGAGATCATCCGTGGCTTTGGGGTGGAGTTCCATCAGTACGCTGACGACACCCAGCTGTACATCTCCATTCCAGGCCACCCCAACGATGCCCTTGAAGTGATGTCCTCGTGCCTGGAGGCCATGCGGGACTGGATGGGGAGAAACAGGCTCTGACTAAACTCCTCCAAGACCGAGTGACTGTGGCTTCCGGCGTCCCGATATAGCCAGCTGGTGCCATTGCTGACTATTGTGGGTGAGACATTGGCCCCCACAGAGAGGGTTCACAACTTGGGCGTCCTCCTGGATGCACGACTGTCTTTAGAAGAGCACATGACGGCTGTGGCCAGGGGGGCTTTTTATCAGGTTCGTCTGATATGCCAGTTGTGTCCCTTTCTGGATCAGGACTCCCTACGCATGGTCACTCACGCTCTCATGACTTCCCGCCTGGACTACTGCAATGCTCTCTACATGGGGTTCCCCTTGGGGTGCACCCAGAGGCTCCAACTGGTCCAGAATGCTGCCGCGCAGGGGATTATGGGAGCGACAGGGCGCTCTCATGTGACACCTCTCCTGCATGAGCTGCACTGGCCCGGTGGTCTTCCGGGTGCGCTTCAAGGTGTTGGTGACCACCTTTAAAGTGCTCCATGGCTTAGGGCCTGGGTATTTGCAAGACCGCTTCTGCCACCAATAGCCTCCCACCAGCGAGTACGCTCACACAGAGAGGGCCTCCTCAGGGTGCCGTCAGTCAGACAATGTTGGCTGGCGTCCCCAGGGGGAGAGCCTTCTCTGTGGCAGCACCTGCCCTCTGGAATGACCTACCCCCAGAGAAACGCAGGATATCAGACCTCTGGACTTTTCGTCGGGCCCTTAAAACCCACTTGTTTCATCTAGCTGGGCTGGCTTGATCCCATCCTCTGTTTTAAATTGGCACTGATCTTAAATTGGACTGTTTTAATTGTCGGCCAAAAATATTTAATATTTTTAAATTGTTTTAAGTTTTGTATATCATGTTTTATTTTGGCTGTTCACCGTCCTGAGTCCGCAAGGAGAAGGGCGGTTTATAAATTGAATTAATAATAAAATAAAATAAAATAATAAATAAAATAAAATAAAATAAAATAAAATAAAATAAAATAATAAAATAATAAAATAAAATAATAAAATAAAATAAAATAAAATAAAATAAAATAAAATAAAATAAAATAAATAATAAAATAAAATAAAATAAATAAAATAATAAAATAAAATAAAATAAAAAAAATAAAATAAAATAAAATATAAAATAAAATAAAATAAATAAATATAGGCCCAAATGCATGTCCTATTATGTCTCAATCAGTCTCCCAATGCTGTTTCTCCTTGAAGAGGCTGGAAAAAGTCTTAGTTTGTTGCTTGTCTATGACTGGAAACAGGTTGTAAAATTGGTATTATATCAGAAGGAACAAACAGAATGGGAAACTTTAGCAGTATCAACATAATTTATTCAGACCAACACATACCTAGAGCACACTTTTATTCACACTACTCTTAAAATAAAGCAGCAATAATCAAACAACTGCATTGTTCTATTTTCAAGTGATTCCTAAATAATCTGTCAGATTACAAAAGGTAGCTATTTAGTTTAAATAGTTTAGCTATTTAAATCACAGACTGTATAAGGGTTATCAAGATGGGGCCTTGGCTTGAATTTAGGATTATATCCTTGACCTTATAGGTTAGTTCTTTCCAACAGTCAGACAAGTTAGTTTGGTTTCTCTATATTACTGACTTACAAAAATGGGAAATTCTGAAGCAGCTGAGAGACAAGCTTGAAATGTCAGTGTTGTGCGTCAAACACCATTGCAACACAAAAACCTGTTTTGCTCAGTGCTCCAGAAAGCATTCAACCTAGAATAGAGTTTATAATATGGGAAACTGCTGAATACCTATGCCTTTCAACAAGTGACAAAAAGCACTGCCTTTAGCTGTTGGATTATCATGACCTTTGGACTTTAACTGCAATAAATTAATGTGACGCTGATAGGGGAGAAAGTCCTAATTCCTTTTTAATGGAAGTTAATGGAACAGTTATTTTAATTATTTAGAAAATAGAACAGTAAATATATATTTTAATTTTTCTTGTACATTCAAAGTTGCTATTTTTAAAAAATAACATTGAATTCTATGTATTGCCCCTAATTACTGAACAACGTGATACTTTTCATATTCTGAATTTAAGATCTATTCTTTGTCATAAAAGAACTTTTGAATGAGCAAAGGTCTAGAATAGCAACAGATAAGAAGAAAACTTTGTTGCTGGAAGATAACTGAAAACAGATTCCCTTTCAATCCATTGACATTTCTCTTTCCTTCACAGTTTAATGGAGGAAATTCCAGAGAGACTTTGTTATTAGGTGTATAATCAACAAATAAAAAAGAAGTTATTTTCATGCGAGGATGGGTGGGATTGCTGTCTTATCTGCTTGTAATGCAAACCTGTGAACATCTACCTAGCAATTATTCCATTGTGTTCGAAAATTTTTAATAAAACTAATTCTCTGTTAGGAAATAAACAATGCAAAGAATTTCCACTATTATTCACCAAGAAACCAAAGTGTGATGAAATTATTCATATATATCACACAGAGGGTTCAAATTCCAAATAAAGCTTCTCTTTTTTATCTACTTTTCTGGTTTTAAGAATAGATGAAGAAGTAATTTTATTTGAAACTTTGACTACTGGGTGAAGTAAGTACTTTAGGTTCATCTTGAAGAATATTGTAAAAAGCACTGGTTTAGATGGTTGAAGCAGCACTTTCTTCAATAAACCACAACAATGGCACATACAATGATGTCACTGCACAAATGCCAGCACATATTAGTCCTTGCCCCTCAACATCTGATGTAAGTATATTACTTGTGGCATTTGTGAGATGAATCATCACATATACTACTATTTGCTCCCTTTTGCTTTCATTGAGGATGCTTGTGTGTTGAAATATACTAGCCATGCTTTGCTCCAGTACCCTTCCTCCTGAAGTAGTTGAGGGATTGCATCTAGCTAGTACAGCCCAATTCATGAAAAATTGTTTTGAAAGATTTTCTAGGAAAGGGCATCTATACAGTAAGGCTTCAGCAGGACATTTGAGCTGTATACTTGTAAGGGTGATGGAGCAGCAACACAACCTTACTAAAAGTACCAGATGAAGCAAGTCCAAACATGTCATGGACTAAGCACATAATGGTGTGGAAGAAATGGCATGCCCTTACTGCAGGAAGCTTTCTCTGAATATAACGCTTACCTTACTTGATCTCAATCTGCTCAATTGCAGCTTAATTTAAATAACCTCCCTAAATCTTTTTAGTTTGGAAGCTCAGTGGTAAATATCTCCAATCTCTCCTTTCTCAGCCTTGAGACCACCTGCTTAGATTTTCTAAGCAAACATGCCCAGGTAGCAATAGTGAATCTGAAATAATCAACAATGGAAGCAAGAATGACAATTTAGTCAATACTAAATCTTTTTCATCAACAAAATGTGTCCAAACATAATGGTCAGGCTTAGAACTTAGTGCCATGGGAAAATGCCATAATTTTCCTTTGTTTGACATGATTTCACTAGAAAATACAGTAGAGGCAAAAACATATAAAGGATGCTGCAGCTTGAAAAGGGCTACTGATAAATATTGAAATATGTGTAACAAAATCATACTTTGTTAAGACTGATAGCAAGAGAGAGTGAATAGACAAATGTAGAAATTCAGAGATGGCTCAGTCAATTAATCAACATGTTTAAATAACTTTTTTTAAAGGCATTGCTTGGCCATTGTTGTTTTGCATGAATATTGGGCAAGTAAGGCAAATAATTCTGAATTTTGCTTTTGGATTCTTGAATCTACTAGCAAACACAGTTCTACTGTTTAATTTAAAATAAATATATCATTCAGTTCCCATACCAACAATTAAGTATTATGAGACGTCATTTTGGACTACAATTTTATATGACATAAATGACAAATGTACTGGATAAATTACTAAAGGAACTAACAATATGTATGCATTTACCCTTAAGTGACCCTGGCTGCCTTACAGCTAAAACCTCCAACATTTAAAATGAGTATAACAGACCAGAAGGCCAAAATACAGATCCCAAAACAACAAATTAGACCAAAAGGAGAAAACAGGGAAGACAAAAAACAACCAAGTCTTCAATATTTTCCTGAATATTGAATATTGAGTTCAATATTTCCTGAACTCAAATCACTAGAGGGGAGATAATTCCAGATGATAAGAACAATAATACACTAAGTTACCAAGAACCAGTTTAGTGAAGTGATTAAAGCATTAAGCTAGAAATTTGTGGCAATATAAACCAGTTTGGGGATTTTGAGATTTTGTTGTACTCTAAATGCTTTCAACTATTGGCTATTGCTTAACGCATTGTAAGCCGCCCTGAGTCTCCGGAGAAGGGCGGCATATAAATCAAATTAAAAAAAAAAACTACGTGTGGGAATAGATTCTTTGTAGGAATCAAATCATGATGTCGCTCAAACATTTTTCTTTATTGACTGTTCAGCTAATTTCAAAATCTGGTCACAACTGTCTTTGATGATAACATTTTGCAAATGTGTTGGAGAACAGAACTGGAGCATTTGATCTGAAATGTCATTAATGCCTTGATTCAGAAAAACTCAAATCTATTTGCATGACGTTATGGCGATGACATGGATGGATTTTATTACAACAGTTATTTCTAAGAATTATGTAAGGAAGAAAAATAAAAAAAAATCTTTACTGGAATCCACCAAAGATTCTGTGACACTGCTGCCATTGTATATCAATCAAATAATATTTTCAAATCTACATCTACATTACTTCAGGGGTGCGGCCAGTCAACCCTAACATTAGCAGTGCTTAAAATCCTAAAGCCCAGTGCTTAAAATCTTGTGAAGAATTTTTATATCATCTGGGATGATGTATGATGCATATATTTTCGTCTCAAGTGTTCATGACTTTGGAACACATCCATTATAATATTAATTCTTCCGCTATAATTTGTACATAAAATGATTAGAATAGGAAATGCAGATAATTTGGATTGTTGCACCAAAATTAAATTTTGTTAATAACTGTAATAGATAAAACTTATATTTCTCATATAAGAACATTAAACCTGGAACACATTAATATTTCTGCTTTTAAAAATTCAATGTATTAAATTCAAGTCATTCACCCAAAATGTCTTTTGTTCTTCTGGGTCCATGTCTATGGGGATTCTCAGTCATCCAGGTCATGGTTGTCCCAAATGTGCTTTTTTCAAGAGGCAACTGGTTTTTCTTTTGAAGATGTTTCACTTCTCATCCAAGAAGCTTCTTCAGCTCTGATTGGATGGTGAGGAATAGAAGGATTTATATTCCTTGAAGACCGCTGGTCATTTGCATTCTTTTAGAGAGCTGTTGAGGCCACCTGGAGGTTTATCTGTGTCCTTAGGGTTGCCTGAGTAGTGCAAATAGAGCCTTCTTGGAATTACTGAAAGGACTGTGTTGTAGACTGGAGATAGATGATGTTGTATTCGTCACCCTCTGTTGAGAGAGGGCTGTTCAATTTTGACATAGATGGCCTCTTTGACCCTTCTTTCAAACCAGGAGTTCATACAAGTTCAAAAAAAATAAAGACTCTTTACACACACACACACGTGTCTGTATGTGTATATATGTGTATATATGGGTGTCTATAGGTGTGTATAGGTGTGTTTCTGAGTATGTGTACAGTCCAGAGGCATTTGTAAAAAGAAAGATAACCTAGGAGGTTGACATTCTCCTTTACAGGAGCCAATTTCCTGTTTAGGCTATAAAATCAAATCAATCTAAAAATTAAAAAGACTAGTTGAGGCAAGAAGCTTGCTGGATGCCAAGGAAGGGGTCTCTAGGTATATTAGAATAACTATAATAGCTCCTGTGTTAGGCTCTGTCTGCAGGATAATCACTTGCTCCCAACTTCAAATGATTAATAAAGAAAGAGCAAGTTGCAGAACTTCTAATTCATACTTACAATCTCATCCAGCTCTAACATGCCATCAGAGACATGCAAGCATTAAAATTAAATTAGAAAATATTAATATTTCCTGTTATTATTTGACCCATTAAACAAAGATGATCAGAAAACAAGACAGACTCTTCAGATCATTTGAAGAATGGTTTAATAAAAAGATTTATTCCAAACTGAGTTTCCTAGCTCTGAAACAATGGGAAACTATGGTTAGTTGAAGATATCTTAGTTCAATCAAGGCATACAGGAAAGAGTGAGAGAAAAACCTGTGTGGATCAGAAAAGGGGTCTATAGTCTGAAATTATTATATACTTAATGTAATTATCCAGTAATCATGGAAATCTTCAAAGGGAAACTCAGCAACTACCAAAAATAAGATCATGACTCAGGAAACATTGTTCATATTTGTCTCTCAACAGCCTCAAATATGTTAAATGAGCACACACCTCTTTCCCTAGTGTTTATTTCCTTTATATTCCAAATTTAGAGTAGAACTTCCAGAAAGCTAATTAAAGAATAGAATCAGCTGGGAAAAAGCAACCAGAGAGAGAGAGAAAGAAATACCTTTAAACGAATCCTTTTTTATAACCTGCCATTTTCTACTATATACATTAAACCATCTTGTTTATAAATTATGTCATCGTTTATTTCATATGGACCATTTCTATGCAGTCACCAGCCTTCTCCTTTAAATCTCTGACACTGATTATTTGCTGCACTAAAGTATCTCAATTCTGTGCTTCATGCTCTCTTGGAGTGGGCTTTTGACCATAGAAGGAAGAGGGGAAATCCCAGTAAAAAGGATGAAGTGAGTGCTCCCAGTGAAGGGAAACTGCCTGCTCCATCAGAAGAAACATTATACAACTGTCTGCATAGTTCCCCCCCTGAAAATAATCATTCCTCCCTCAGCTCCTGGTCTCAAGCCAAGTGCTCCTCACTTCCTTATAGAAACTAAGCCATCAGAGCATCGTGGTTGCTGAATCATTTTCAGTCACTGGTTATGGAGCAGAGGAATACTACCTCAGTGGCTTCGCTCTGTCCCTCTTAATAGCAACTGTTTGAGGTTTTAAAGGAATGACTGAGCAAACGTACATTTTGCAATACTCAAAATATGGAGGGGAATATGGGATTCCCAGTGAAATACCATGTTCCCATTGGCCAGTTGGAAGAAAGCACTGATTGGCTCAAACTGTTTTCAACAATTTAGTTTGGTGTAGAAGTGGCCTTCCACTACTTCCTTTATCGTTCCAGCTCGCTTTTGTCTATTTTTCTTCAAGTGACTTGGCTTGCATGCCATGTGTCTGAATTAAATTGGATTTTAAGCATTACTTACTCATTGCTTTTCACTAGATGAATGTATTGGAGAAGGGCTTCTTGAGGGCAGAGGAATTGTACCCCCATAATATAGGAGAGAGAGAGAGAAATGGTAGCCCATCTGCTATTATAATCATTTTGTGAGAGAGGCTTCCAATAAAAATATAATTTCCTTCTTCCAAAAATTTTACTGATTGCCAAATTATTATCTAGAAAGGATACCAATTGCTGGGTAATCCAATTTCCTACTAGAGCCTTAATCAAATCCTTACAAACACTGACCTAAGATAGGAAATATACTCTCAATGTACCGGTACTTACTTACATTTTAAGCTAAGTAAACAAGAATGTATTGTTTACATCTAGCATTTATTTAAAAGAAGTATGTGGCCACCTATCTTAAGCAACTCTGGGCAGCGTATGACAATAAATGAAAGATGGATGCTGGAGGGAGAGAAGGTTGAAATTTGCTACATCCCTAAACTGAAACATGAATTATTTCTGGGAGGGAGAATTAAAAGAAGGAAACCAAATTATAACAGAACTTGGTATAGCCTTGCAGTACCACAAAAACAGAACCTCTGAGGGGACATTTCTTCATGGGGTTTTCCTGAGGAAGTTAAAATTATAACTTAAAACATGGTGGAGATAACACATGAATATAGATGAGACTTTGGGTCTTCCTTTTCTGTATACTATGAGGCACTGGAAGGGAGACATCTCCAACAGTAACCAGAAATGTGTGCTTCCTAAAGGCACACCATATTCACCCTCTGTAGAATACACCAAGAGCTGTGATGGGCTTGACTAAGGCCTGCCTATGCCAATGTGGTTCCACCTGGTCAGGTAAAAGCTCCTGGGATGCCAAAAACAAGATAGAAAAGCAACAGCATGGCTCCATTCTCTTCTTCAGCTGATCCTGAAAGAGCACACTTGCTTAGACTGAAACTATCTTAAATGTAATTTCCTCAAAAGGCCATTGCAGTGACAGCCATTCCTTTCTCTTGCTCTTACTGCATCAGCTCTTTGCACAGACAATGGTGGACCTGCATTTAGAAAAGTTTGCTCTAATAGGAATGGAAAATCTATAGCTGTGCAGCAATTAGTGTACATTAGTTTAGTGTAGTGGTAAAAGTACCATAATCCACTACTACTAGACCATGAATTCTAATCCCGCTTCAGCAGAGATGGGTTTCAGCAGGTTCTGACTAGTTCTGGAGAACCAGTAGCAGAAATTTTGAGTAGTTTGGAGAACCGGTAGTAAAAATTCTGACTGGCCCCGCCACCATCTATTCTCTGCCTCTCAAGTCCCAGCTGATCAGGAGGAAATGGGGATTTTGCAGTAACCTTCCCCTGCCACACCCACCAAGCCACACCCACAGAACCAGTAGTAAAAATTGTTGAAACCCACCACTGCGCTTTAAGTATGATGACTTTGGGTTAGTTACTCTCTCACAGCCCAACCCATCTCACAGGGTTGTTGTTAGAAAAACAGGGGTATTAGGTATGTTTGTCTCCTTGAGTTACAGGTAGTCCTTGACCACAACTAAGCCCAAAATTTCCATTCCTAAGCAAGGAAGTTGTTAAGTGGGGTTTGCCCCATTTTTCGAACTTTCTTGCCAGAGTTAAGCGAATCACTGCAGTTGTTCAGTGAATCATGAGGTCATCACATGACTCTGGGATCATGCAACTGTCATAAATACATGCCAGTTGCCAAGCACCTGAGTTTCAATCACATAACCATGTGGATGCTGTGACAGTTCTAAGTGTGAAAAACAGTCATAAGTCACTTTTTTCAGTGCTGTAACTTTGAACGGTCACTAAATGAATGGTTTTAACTTAAGGGACTCTCTATACTTATAAAGTTATAAAGATGGAATAAAAATCTACTGAATAAATTCCTAGCATCCTAGGAATCTGCAGCTCCCAACCTTCGGCAGTGGGAGCTGCAGATTCTGGAAGTTGAACTCCATCTACTCTACAAGGCACTAATTATCTAAGGTTGTCTTGACTGGGGACTTAATAAATTGTATTATGATTTAATTTACTGTGGTTTGTTGAATAAGCCAGATGTTAGATCAGAAACCCTACTTCACAACTTCGTCATGCCAAGCCCCACTACAGTGCATTGGATGCAAGTTAGCATGTTGTGCAAACCCTTTCTATTTGGTCTTTTCCTGACAGGCATTAAATCAGGAGGTCACTGGAGAACCAATTTAAAAAGCTGTCTTCAGTGTGCAGTTGCTCAGATGTTAATTTACAAGTTGAGTCATGAATACAACGGCAATTTGGAACCTCTATAGCTCAACCGCATGAGATTATTTTTTGAGTAAGGTTTAAATCCTAAAATGTGTGTGTGTGCGCGCGGGAAAAAAAACCCACTGAGCGTGTAGTTTTTGTCCCCCAAACACAATGACTTTTTGTGAACCAAGACCTCACAACTGTGTTAACTTCCTTTGGCCTCAGAAAAAGAAAGCGTGCGCGCAAAATGGTAAATGGTTGGGGTGTTTTTACGCTGCCTGAAACTCTCAAAACGGAGGCTGGATGAGATTCCCGCGTCAAGATAAAGCGAGGTTTTTAGGCTCCTCGTGGGTGACGTTACGGCGCTAGGACCCAGCAAGCCGGAGCACGCTTACACCTGTGCCGAAGGCGGCGGAGTTCCCCATCGCCTCGCCTGAGGTCGGCTGCAGGTGAGAAGGCAGGCAGGCAGGCAGGCAGTTGCCCCTCCTTCCCTCCCTCCTTCCAAGACCTCGCCTGCTCCATCTCCCCCCCACTGTTGCCAGCTTTGCGCGTGAAGTGGCTCCTCCGAGCCCGACCTCTTCTTAAGCTCTTCGCTGGGTGAGTCTCTTGGAAGCTCTTCTTTGTGTTTCTCGGGGTCTGGCCGTGGCGTGACCTCTGCGAGTCTCGCCGGACTTCGGGGCGAAAGCTCGGAGGCGTTTTGCTCTGGTCTGGACGGCGTGCCGAGCTTGCAGGTTTAGCAGCGTTCCATTCTTGGAAGAAGCCGCGGTTATCTCGCGTCCAGACACGGGAGGGGACCGTGGCGGGGGGACCGGGGGACGGACAGAATGTAACTTGCGAGCAAAGTCGAGTAGCTCCGGCGTTTGGGGTGTTCGTATAAGTGGGGTTTCATTGGAGAGAGAGAGAGATCCAGCCTACTCTGGATAAGTGCATCTTTGCTTCCTTTTTTTTTTCCTTTCAAGTTTTCTTTCGCTTCCAAACCAACCCCCGGAATCTTAGATTTAATCCTAGCCTGCCACCAGACGATTAGACTGAAATAGTCGGGGAACCGAGTTTACTTAGTTTATTGGCCTGTGGAAGGAGAAATCCGGATGGCTTACAGTTGAGAAAAAAGTAGTCTGTTGTTACGATTTAAAGTGCCATTCTTCTAGATTGGGGTTTATTTTTGTTCGTTTATTACTTCCTACGAAACTTCAGTCTGCTTTTTCACTGCCATTTTGTTCTCTTTTAAGACAACTTTTCCCAACCGGGTGCTTTCCAGATATATTCTGATAGTAAATCCCAGGAGTTGTAATTTTGGGGAAGGTCTGCTTGAAAATAACTCAAATTGGGCGGGGTGGGGGAATGGTACCACTGAAACAATCCATAGGTCCCAGCCCATCAGAGGAGTGACTGAAGAAGTAGTTATCTAACAATGCAGTTAAATGTTAAAACTTGAAAGCCTTAAAATGATTGAAAGGAAGTAAGGTGCTTGGTAAAGGTATCTCTTGTGCTTGATTGCTTGGCTCATTCGCTGAGGAAGACCCTGGTTGTCTGTCCCTAACTCTAACCCTGCCAACATAACACTACTGCACTGGGACCTACCTCACCACTGCCTTTGGGTGACGGGGTTTTAAACAATACAAGCTGGTGCAAAAGAATGCTTAAACTGAAGTAGAATAAATTCAAAGTGGGTATGTATGATTTGCCTTGATTTTGAAGGTGCTCTGTAGGATTAGATCTTGGATGAGAGACAGCTAGGAAATCCTAGGTCTATAGAAGAAACTGGTTCATTGAAAACCATCCTGGAAGAAGGCATTTGGCAGACCAGTTCTATATTATTGTGAAGGAAACGATATGCTATGTAGTTGCCTGTAATCAAGCCCAGCTTAACTGGTCGTCTCCACTGTCGGTATCACTTTTAGTTCTGTTGGCGCTGTGTTATTTGCCTTGAAACAGAGTCCATTCAGCCTTTCATTAGTATCAACTGCCAACTGTGCATCTAAATAATAAGTTGCAAGCTCAAAAGTCCTCCAAAACTCAAAAAAGTTACTGGACTGTGTCAGTAACGGTTGAAAATCATGTAATCTAGAAACAATGAACTCTACATTTTGTAGCAACTGGTTGTGACTTCCCTGTGGCATTATGAAACCAAACAAATCCTTGGAAAATCGTGTTTAGATAAGAGCTTTCAGGTTTTCTAGCAATAATTTTTGAGGAGGGAAACCCTTCTTGTATATATTATTATGGTAATTCTTACTTTAGGAAAACCATGAAGTGCAGGGAAGGTTGGTAATTATCACTACCCCTGTTAGAACGGAAGTGAGAAAAAATAACTTGCTGGAAGCCACTAATCAGTTAAAGCAGGACATAAAAGGTAGACTTTAAAGTTCCGAGGGAGACTATATGCTTTGGGATATCTTGGCTTATTTTAGATGAATCACAGGATTGGGTGGAATTATTGTTTTATTGACTCTTAGCCTTCAAGTCTCCAGTTATGATGGGAATAGAAACAGTGTGTCATACCTGCCACTCCCCCATCCTATGAGCAGAGGAAAGTTCCTCAAGAGGAGACATTCCTATACTCTATATTGTATTTACAGTACAGGTCACTAGAGGGAGCCAGTGAGTTAAAAGTCAGGCTGAGCTGGAGCTATGACTTGGCACTGGAAACTTTTTTTAGCAGGAAAATAGTTCGGGACACACAAAGCAAAAATAGCTAGTATTTCAGGTCTAAATTTTGCTCACCAAAGGGGATGTTTGAACAGAAGCATTAACGTTGTCTTACTTCCTCAAGGCTGCTTGCATAACATGAAAGTGAATCAATTGGATCTCCAACAGTAAACTTAAGTAAAGCAAGAGGAACAGAATTGTCATTTAGACAATGAAACAATCCATCTTGCCTCTGTTCAAAGATGTAGCTGCTTCATTTATCACACTGTTTCCCCAAATTGCTACAGTTGTAGGATACTAATTTAGAAAATGTGGGGATCCCACAATTAAACACAAACCCTCTCTCTCTGCTTGTGTCTAAGAGCATGGAAGTTAACATTTGTTGGTGACTAAAATACTGTTGTAATAGGTGCTGTTGTATATACTTTTATACCCCCCATTTAAAAAGAGTTTTTAAAAATGAATGTCTTACCAAGGAGGTAATCCAAAATTAAGGCTTTAATTACAGATTGAGGTAGGGGGTGTGTTGGCAAGTGGACTCCAGTTAAAGTGGGTCATTAGTGACACTGAAGATCAGCTCTGGCTGGTGAATTTGGGATGCTGCTATGAGTCATTAGTGGCCCCACTTTGAGAATCTCTAAATGAACAGGTAATCCACATAAATATGGTAGTAAAAAGATCCATCACAGGAATGGAGAATCCTTCCTCTTAAAAGTTAAATGAATAACAAATAGTAAAAAGTGAAATTGAAGAGCTGAGACCCTAAGAGTAACTTCTGTTTTGTGGGATTTTGTTTCATGTGAGCCCACGTAACTTCCCCTTTTTAAATATGTTTTTGGCAAATATGTTTTATGTGTGTTACCAAAATGCATAACAAAGAAACAGACTCAGGTTTTGTTTCCTTCTAATTTTCTTGGTTGAACTCTCCAGATAGTTTGAAATCTACATATTACAGGTAGTCCTCCACTTACAACAGTTCGTTTAGCGACTGTTTGAAGTTACAGCAGCACTAAAAAATGTGACTTATGGCCATTTTTCACAGTTACAATTTTTGCAGCATTCCCATGATTATGTGATCAAAATTTAGATGCTTGGCAACTGGTTCATATTTATGATAGTTGCAGTGTTTTGGGTTCATGCGATCACCTTTTGCGAACTTCTGACAAGGGGAAGTCAGATTCACTTAACAACTGGGTTACTAACTTATCAAGCATAGTGATTCACTTAAACACTTGTAGCAAGAAAGTTCATAAAATGAGACAAAATTCACTTAACAAATGTCTCACTTAGCAAATTTTGGCCTCAATAGTCATAAATCAAGGACTTTCTATATTCCCTGAACATCAACTCTTGCCTACATAATTGATGTTAAAAAAATTTATTAATTAATTTCTATTAATTATTAATCAAGGTTGACTCAGCCTTCCATCCTTTCGAGATAGGTAAAATGAAGACCCGGATTGTGGGAGCAATAAACTGACTTTGTATAAAAAAGAACACCACTTGTGGGGGGCAGGGAGGGGGCGAAAGCTCTACTAAGCAGGTATATGCAAAAGTATGAAGGCTATTGCTTAATGTATTGTAAGCCGCCCTGAGTCTCCAGAGAAGGGCGGCATATAAATCAAACCAATAAATAAATAAATAAATAAATAAATATTACAAAACATATGATCATAAAGCAGGTCACCATGGGACTGGATCCTTTTTATGATATTTTTTTGTGGTAGTCATAAAGGAAACCCACTGTTCACAATGGGGTAGGTTTAGCCCAAAGTAAATATTGGTTTCCAGCAAAACCATAAATCATGGTCGACTCAGGGCTTGGATAAATATGGTGAATAAAGCTCAACTGTTAAAAGATGAAGGACTGTAGTATCTGATTTTGATTTGTCTGTATAGTCATCATGGTAACAGTATGGAAATGAGGATGAGAATATAGTCTTTGGTGGGGTTATTTCCAATTTGCTGATCTAATCTACTTCCTGGGATTTTCTCATGGTCTCCCATCCATGTAGCTAGTTCTGAGTCAAAATCAACTCCGTGCTGCCACCTGCTGATCTAGTTGATTACTAAACACTGCTAACTGGCCACTTTAAGCAGATGATGTTGGTTTGGTTTGTGACCACAAGTTTCTACCCCACTTTTCTATTCTGGCAAGTACTCCTGATAGCTAAAAGTTAAAGAACAACAATTTATTTAAAATATTTTAATGGATGATAAAAGAAATATTAAAATATCTAATAATGGCCTGTCAGAAGAGAGATATCTTTTATCTTGTTTCTAAATGCTGAAGAGAACAAATGTCACCTTCTGAGGAAAACCAAGTTATGTTTTTCAGATGATTTGCTATCCTTCCTAAAAATAAGTCATCTCTCTTGGGCACGGTCAAAGAGGAATGCCTCATCATATCTTGAAATAATATGCAGTCATCCTATCAGGAGTGTCCAGAGGACAAAAAGCTAAGATGGTGCTTTTTCAAAAGGCAACTGGTCTTTCTTTGTTTTGCTTCTCATCCAAGAAGTTTCTTCGGTTCTGAACGCTTCAGTACTCATCCAAGCTTCATCCAAGAAGCTTGGATGAGAAGCAAACAATTTTTGAGCAAAAAAAAGTCCAGCTCCCTTTGTGACAGACGTGACCAGGATGACTGAATATCTCCATAGACATTAAAATGGGGGCCATTATGGTGCAATTAAGCTCTGCCTATTTTTAGATCTGTCATCTGGGCAATAAAAGGGTACATGGTGACCACTATGTTCTCTTTTTTTATTGAGTTGGTGTTCTTGTTAATTGTCTTCCGTGTGGTATTTAGATGATGTTTTGTCTTTCATCCTACGTGTCAAATTGTTTTGGACCATTATGGATGTAAGAGTTTTAATATCAGGAGCTGTTGATCTAAAATTCAACAGAAATAAAATAGTCAAGAAGGAAGATTGCTGTAGTCATAATAGGCAGAGGCTGATGTCTTATATGTACCTTTTAAGCTATCTTGAACATCGTTGTTGTGTCTACGTCTACGCTTGCCTGCCTAACAATGATTCACATTTTTTACACAGATGATAGCTAACTTGACAGCATCATAATATACCCCCTCCCAAGATAGTTACTTTAATATGAATGTGACTAAACCAGCTTTCTAGTGTTATCCTGAGAAACAAAGTCCAAGAAATTTGGAAGTGTTGCTCCTCCCACACATGCGCATGTGGCCCCCACATGTGCCCAACCCCCGTGCATGCATTCATCCCCCCGCATGCCCCCTGCACATGCACAGCAGAGACCCGAAGACCAGCTGGGCAGCAGGAGGTGTGTACGTATGTGCAGCAAAGCTGAACTGCTTTAGTCTGCTGAGCCTTGGTGGCGCAGCTGACTAAAGTAGCACTTAGCTGCCAGCTGCCTGCAATTACTGCAAGTTCAAATCTCACCAGGCTCAAAGTTGACTCAGCCTTCCATCCTTCCGAGGGAGGTAAAATGAGGACCCGGATTGTGGGGGCAATAAGCTGACTTTGTATAAAATAGAACACCGCTCAGGGGGGCCAAAAAGCCCTACTAAGCAGGTATATACAAAAGTATGAAGGCTATTGCTTAATGCATTGTAAGCCGCCCTGAGTCTCTGGAGAAGGGCAGCATATAAATCGAATAAATAAATAAATAAATAAACAAACAAACGGGTGATGGCTTACGTGCCCACAGGGTGCTGCATGCCACCTTTGGCATGCGTGCCATAGGTTCACCATCATGGGGGTTGCAGGACATGCAACTCCCCCTAAAGAGCACTCTTGCCCTAGACTGCCTAAAATCTCAAATGCTTGTGTTTTTGATTGTTCTAAATTACTTGCTAAAAAGAATTTTAAAAAAGGAGCCATAATTTAATTGCATAGTTTACAAAGTGCTTTCTATTGCATATTGCATATTTCTTCCTGGTCACGATCACTCTTGCCATAGGCAAGATGACAACAAAATAGAGTAAAATTATGTGGAAGAACCTGCTCTTTTACCTACCCACCCACCCACCCAGCTCCTTTTCCAGTGTGGGAGCAAATTGACCTTTGAAATCAGGGACAATTCACAGACAATTTTTTGCGAGTTTGTTTAACCTGTTAAACAAATGCCCAGAGTCTAGGTTTTTAATGCATAAAGTTCTTGGAAGTGAAAGTAGCTTGTATCAAAATAGTCCAGCAATATGGAAATTGAATGTTGTTTTCAGCCTTAGTGGCATTATGTGCTCACATGCACAATATATTAAAGAGAGCTGTTGCTTAAAAAGATTGTCTTGGAACGTAGAAGGTATGAGCAGTTATCAGGTAGTACATAACGTCCCATCCTGACGGGAAGTTTTCTGTATCAATTTATCTTTTCCATTTTGCATTACATATATAAGGTTCTCTACTGGAGGCCTTCCAGATATGTGGGACCAAGTCCCATAATACTCCGCTTGCATGGGTATTGGAATTATGGAAGCCCAGCACTTCAAGAAGGCAAAAAAACTGGCAAAGGAAGTTTGGGGTTCATCCGAACTTGTAGAGTTGGATTGCTTGATCTCCCTTTTCACATTTAGAAAGACTTCAAAGTACGTCTTTAATTGTTCATCACCTTAATTCGTCTTTAATGTTGTTCGTGGTTTTTTCTCCCCTCCAAATAACTTCAGTAATTGACAGTATATAAAATAGGCATGTTAAACATTCAAGTCTCTAAATAGAACAAAAAGGTAGGAGTTTTCCTCTTTTGTTGCTTTAGCCTGTTTGTTTGCAGCCAGGATATAAAGCCACATAGATGAATTAAACATATGTTTGCTTGTGTTTATATAATGTACTAAGCCAAAATCATTACGTTAAAATAGGACATGAAAAATTAATAGACTTTCCAGAAGACATTAGCTAGAAACCACCAAGTAATTCTACTAGCACTAATAAAGTCTATCCACGTATGAATTTAGATTGAGATTGACTCATTTTACCAATAAAGATTAAATGGGGTAAAGAAGATCTTGCATGTTTCTTATGTGAAATATAAAATCTCTTTGAAGGAAATACTTTATTTTAAGTTTATTGCAAGAGACACACCAAATATAATAAACCTGATATCTTTTAGATGTGCTGTTTTGTGTCATCTGCAGCAATACGGGCATGCTGAAGACAGAACCTGGTTAAAGAAACTGGTGTGTTAACAGGGCTGGGAAAACCAAAATACTGACATATAAGCACTACTTATATTACAAGTAGTCCTCGGCTTACAACCACAATTGAATCCAAAATTTCCACTGCCAAGCAAGGCAGTTGTTAAGTGAGATTTGCTCTCATTTTACAAATTTTCTTGCCACAGTTCCTAAGTGAACATTGTAGTTGCTAAGTGAATCATGTGGTCATTAAATGAATCTGACTTCCCCAATTGACTTTGCTTGTCAAAAGCTGGCTGGGAAATTACAAATGATGATCACGTGACCCTAGGACAGTGCAACTGTCATGAATACATGTCAATTGCCAAGCATCCGAATTTTGATCATGTGACCGTGGGGATGCTACACTGGTCATAAGTGTGAAAACCGGTCATAAGTCACTTTTTTCAGTGACTATAAGTCAAGGACTACCTACTATTAGTATAGAGCCGTGATAGCGAACCTATGGAACACATGTGACAAGTGGCACACAGAGCCATCTCTCCATGCATATGAGCCATTGCCCATTGCTGTTCCGGGTTCCGGTGCACCGGCCAGCTGGTCTTCACGCATGTGGGGGGGCCAGAAAGTGGAAGAGCAGCCGGTTCTCATGCACATGCTGGGAAAATGATATTCTGGTTTCTGGCACATGCATGTTCAATATCCACCTGTCTTCATACGTGCCAAAAACTGGAAGACAAGGTGCCCTGGGTGCATGCACGTGCCAGAAACCAGAAGATTATCTTCCCGGCGCATGCATGCACACTGGGCAGCTGCTCTTCTGCTTTCTGGTGTGTGCATGAGCACCGGCCATATAGTCTGCCTGCACGCATGCATGCCAGAAACTGGAAGGCCAGGCGCATGGACACTGGATGACTGCTCTTCCAGTTTCCAGCGTATGCATACACACACACTCCTGTTTTGGCGCTCGGTGCCGAAAAGGTTCGCCAACAGTGGTATAGAGCAGGGGTCTGCAACCTGCGGCTCTGGAGCCGCATGTGGCTCTTTCAACCCTTTGCTGTGGCTCCCTGGCTTTCTAAATATGCGTCACAACCGCCAGTGTGCGACACCCATCGGCACGCAATTTATTGAGCTTTTCAACCCCCGGTAGGCCAACCATGGATAAATCCAAGAAAAGAAAAGTTTCAGAAGAAAACAGAACATTTAATTCAACTACATATGCTAATTTTGTGGCCGCTCAAGAAATAAGTCAGGCACAGGAAGGGTTCTGTGGCTCCCGGTGTTTTCTTTTCTGTGGGAAACGGGTCCAAATGGCTCTTTGAGTGTTTAAGGTTGCAGACCCCTGGTATAGGGAATAACTTTACCTGATTTCTTTTGAGAATCTAGATTTATAGTTAAAACCCTGGTGCCCTAAAATGTTGGCATCTCTGCACTGAAGGTACCCATAATGCTTGAGGTCAAGAAAATTTGAAATTGTTCTCTTGGAAGAAAAGTACATATCTGGGGACATTGTAGTTATTTTGCCCAGATGAGAATTGTATTGTAAAAAATATTGAGTGGGATGTAAAACAGTGTGAGCTTTTCCAGCTTTTATATTTCACCTCTCAGGTAAATAAAGCCTTCGCGGTCGTGTTTGGTAAAAATGTGATGTGGATATATCATTTTCCTTTCTGTGGAATTTCTTTATTTCGTGTAATTGTATTTTGCTTAGTGCTTTATAAAGGACAGAAAGATGCTTACTGCACAAAGCTCTTCAGGGTACTGTAGCTAATAAAAGAACATTTTAGGAGTCTCTGCCCGTTGCTTTAATTAATGGATTACTGAGCTTTCTTCATGTGCAGTATTTCTCTACTTGTTCCTTTACCCATTGTTTCAGACAAGTATGCATGTACGGGTAGTTCTCGACTTACAGTTTACTTAGTGACTGTTCAAAGTTATAATGGCACTTAAAAAGTGGCTTATGACCATTTTTCACACAACCATTGCAGCATCCCCATGGTCATGTGATCAAAATTTAGACACTTGGCAACTGACTCGTATTTTGACGTTTGCAGTGTCGGGGGAGGAGTCACGTGATCACCTTTTGTGATCTTCGGGTAAGCAAAGTCAATGGGGAAGCCAGATTCACTTTACAACCATGCTACTACCTTCACAACTGCAGTGACTCTCTAAACAATTGTGGCAAGATGGGGCAAAACTCACTTAACAAATGTCTTGCTTAGCAACAAACATCTGGGGCTGAATTGCGATCGTAAGTCAAGGACTACCTGTATGTAAAATCAGATGTGAGTGTGTGAATGAGGAACCATCTGAGACTGAAGATGTACTTGAAAAAAAAAACAGTTGCCAAATTACTTTTGTATGTTTGCCAAGAAAAATGTATGGTTGTGTCCATGAATGTCACTCAAAACTAGAGCATGCTTTTCCTGATATGTAAATCTTCTTGTGCTCCAGCATGACAGAGTTACTAATGCAAATTATTAATCTTTGCATCAAGACAATGCTTGTGACTCATTCTATTCTTCTTAAAGATCATTCTTACTGCATAAGCCCTGAACTTGCACCCTAAAATCCTGCATGGGTGGGCTGGTACCATTTTTGAAGCCTTCTCATGGTCCTAGGCAGAGCAGATTACATCAGGCTGGATGGATAAATAACCTGAGAATATGTTCATATTCGTGTACTGATATACTTTCATGGCAAGCATTCAGATACAACTATATAGAGTTCCAAGAATTCTCATTCAAATTATGTTGGTGATACCTGTGTTTCCAAGATGCTGTATGGCTGCATGCCCTTATTTTACTTGCCAGAAATTTACTTCACCAGACATGCCTGACAACTGAATTTTTCCAGGCATAAGGTTCAGAAGATGGAAAGCATCTCATTTGGAGGTGTAGAAAAACAGTCACATCTGCAATATAGGTAATCCTAGAGTAGAGTAGAGTAGAGTAGAGTAGAGTAGAGTAGAGTAGAGTAGAGTAGAGTAGAGTAGAGTAGAGTAGAACAGAACAGAACAGAACAGAACAGAACAGAACAGAACAGAACAGAACAGAACTCTTTATTGTGATTGGAAACACAAGGAATTTGTCTTTGGTGCATAGGCTCTCACTGTACATAAAGAAAAATAAAAGACGTTCATCAAGAATCATAAGATACAACACTTAGTGATAGTCATAGGTTACTATAAGCAATCAAATCATACTAGAAAACAAATGAAACAATATAAATAAAGATACAAGCAACATGGTTATAGTCCAACCGGGTTGCCCCCGGTTCGGACCGGTTTGCAAGAATTGGTAGTGACACCGGTGGGAGGCACCACCCACTTCCCCGGATGTCATAGGCAACATGTGCAGAAGTTTGGTGCACACAAAGCGAGTGAGCACACGCGGTCCCATTGCAAACTGGTAGTAAAGGTAAGTAGAACTCACCCCTGTTATAGTCATAAGTGGAAAGAGATAGGTACCAGGAAGGATGAGGAGAAGAATACTATTACAGTCTTAGTAAATAATTTGACAGTATTGTGGGAATTAGTTGTTTAGCAGAGTGATGGCATTCGGGAAAAAACTGTCCTAGTTGTTCTGGTGTGCAATATCCTATAGTGCCGTTTTGAGGGTAGAAGTTGAAACAATTTATGTCCAGGATGTGAGGGGTTTGTAGATATTTTCACAGCCCTCTTTTTGACTTGTGCAGTACACAGGTCCTCAATGGAAAGTAGGTTGGTAGCAATGGTTTTTTCTGCAGTTCTAATTATCCTCTGAAGTCTGTGTCTGTCTTGTTTGGTTGCAGAGCCAAACCAGACAGTTGTAGAGGTGCAGATGACAGACTCAATAATTCCCCTGTAAAACTGAATCAGCAGCTCCTTGGGCAGTGAGCTTTCTGAGTTGGCCAGAAAGAACATTCTTTGTTGTGCTTTTTTGATGACATTTTTGATGTTAGGTTTTAAATCTAGAGATAGGATAGAACCTAGAAACTTGAAGGTCTCTACTGTTAATACTGTGTTGTCTAGTATTGTAAGAGGCGGTAGTATAGGAGGGTTTCTCCTAAAATCTACCACCATTTCTACGTTAGTTCAAGATTGTTCTGGTTGCACCACAAGGCTAGTTGTTCACCCTCCCATCTGTATTCAGATTCATCGTCTCAAATGAGACCAATCACTGTTGTATCATCTGCAAACTTCAGTACTTTAACAGAGGGATCTTTTGAGATGCAGTCATTTGTGTATAGAGAGAAGAAAAGTGAAGAGAGCACACAGCCCTGGGGGGGCTCCTGTGCTAATTGTACAGGTGTCTGATGTGATTTTGCCTAGCTTCACCTGCTGCTTCTGTCAGTTAGGAAGCTTATGATCCATTTACAAGTGTGGTCAGGTACAGCTGATTTAGTTTAGTTAGAAGAATATGGAATGATGGTATTAAATACTGAGCTGAAGTTTACAAAGAGGTTAGGGTTAGGCAGGGATGAAATGTAAAATTTGTTACTACCGGTTCTGTGGACGTGGCTGGGAGGGAGTAATATGACTGGGTGGCCGTGGCCAACTTTTTTTTTTTTTTAACTTTTCAAAGCAATTTTTCTAATGCTTTGAAAAGCCTCTGCCCATCAGGAAACTCAGCTAGGATTGTCAGAGACTTTTCAAAGCGTTTTTTTACCACCTCTTTAGCCAAGAGGTTGCAGAAAAAAATGCTTTGAAAAGCCTCTGACTATCCCAGCTGAGCCGTGCGATCATCAGAGGCTTTTTTTTTTTTTACTTTTAAAAGCATTTTTTCATCGGAAGAGGTTGTAGAAAAAATGCTTTTAAAAGTATTTTTTTAAAAAAGCCTCTGATGATCCTGTGGCTCAGCTGGGCATGGTGGGGGGGTGGGGCAGGGATTTTTGCTACCGGTTCTCCGAACCACCAGCCTCCATCGCTGCCAGATCGGGCAGTCCGGTCCAAACCGGGAGCATTTCACCCCTGGGGTTAGGGTTGGGGTTACTTAACCCTAACTGGTTAACAGTTTGTTTAGTGACTGTTCAAAGTTACAATGGCACTGAGAAAAGTGACTTGTGACCATTTTTCACATTGCAGCATCCCCATGGTCACGTGATCAAAATTCAAACACTTGGCAACTGACTCATATTTATGATGGTTGCAGTGTCCTGGAGTCACATAATCCTTTTTTGTGACCTTCTGACTACAAAGTCAATGGAAAGCCAGATTCAGTTAACAACCCTGTTACTAGATTAACAACTGCAATGATTCACTTAACAACTGTAACAAGAAATGGCCAAAGTTTGAAGAAAAAGGCATTTGAAATCTACTTTGTGTTAACAGGTGTACAGACATAATAATTAACCAGTTGTATCTATATATTCAGTTCACAACACTTATATTTTCCATGGTCTTATAATGTGATAAGAGTGGCTGATTGCTAATCTCACTATTTCAATACTTTATAAATCACGCCATAAAAATAATTCTTCAGCTGGTTTCAATATATACTGATATGTTATTTTTCTAAGAAAATGTCAGTGAATATAACAACTATATTAAAATAATAATTGTTCCTTATTTTTCAGGTTTATAATCTTAAGAGGAAAAAGATTACAAAAGATTTAGGATGTTCATTCTTTTTATTACTTTTAAATGTATGTGTAATTATCTCAATCTGTATATACTGTAACCAGTTCAGTTCCTAATTTCTCTTCAGTCTCTTTTAAGGAAATTTTTAACTGAACGTTTTATTAAAGTAAAATTTCAATTAAAATTTTTAAAACTAAAAACTAATACAAACTAAAATAGAATAAGGGAGAAAAAAACCCTAAAAGTGCAGAAAGAAAAAAAATGGAAAAGACAATTAGATATAAAGAAAAATGTAAACCAATGACTTCACTTTTCTTCACATG
Source organism: Masticophis lateralis (assembly GCA_030761175.1). Lineage (NCBI taxonomy): Eukaryota > Metazoa > Chordata > Lepidosauria > Squamata > Colubridae > Masticophis > Masticophis lateralis. The sequence goes on from JAUDYJ010000002.1 coordinate 144,911,901, forward strand.
TTATAACTACAATTATATTTTAACCTTCTTGTTTCTAAAGTGACATCATGGCTCTCTCCTTTCTTTATCTTATCACCAAATTTCTCTTCAATCTCAACTTTAAATAGTGATGGTAGAATTTACTTAAAGGAAGTTGGGAGTAGAGATCCAGCCACATGAAAGATACTAAACTAGGGAAGACTACTCTTGAGAGAGGATCGATCAATTATTGATATTTTCTAATAACATTAACCCCAAGGACCATTATTGACATATAGTTTATTTTTCCAATCCTGAAAACGGCTAAAAGGAGGGCATGGTCGCAAAGACCTTAAAAGCCAGAAAAATGAATGCCTAAAATGAATGCTAGAATTTGGGTAGTAATTCAAAGACTTTGGGGGAAAGATTTGTTGAGAAGCTGTCAGGCTGGAAGGAGGAATCAAGTGGGGAATTAGCCTTGAGTCGTGCAACTGCAAAAGGCAGATTTTTATAAGTAGGAGTCAATAAAGTTGCTTGCTTGCGCTATTGTTAGCGGCTCTGGTTGCTTGTGCCTGACAAGTTGCTTATTCTGACTTCCACATTATAAGAGATTGTATTCTGACAAAGGGTAAGAAATGAGTCCAAGTGACTCTACTGAGCTAATGTCTGTTTCACTTGCATTCTGCCTTTTATCCTTCCCCTTGTTTTTTTAATTATCTATTTAGTTTTGAATAGCTTTTAAGATGCCTCATGACACAGTTTAATAAAGCTATACAGCCACCTCAATTTAATAAAGTTATAAAGCTAGATCGATGAAAGGAGAACAACCAATTCTGTAAAACAGCAAACAATGAAAAGTTAATATTCATATATTGGCTGGAAATGTTTTCAAAAGTCATAACATAATTATGTATGGAGAGGCATTGTAACTTTCATAGCTGTGAATGTTTTTCACAGTCTGTAGAGATTTCTTTCATCACCTGTGATTATTTAATTCTTTTGTCAGCTGTATTTAGTCACTTAACACTGGATTTCATGCACTGTATCTCTGCTGATTCATTCTCTAATTAATTGCAGAATTTGGAAGGCATGATGGATGCTTTAGTTTAGTTGCCTTCATTTGGGGCTGTGTCCCTTGGCAGCTCCTCTTTTCAAAAGCAGAAGGTACATGTCGAGTCTTGTCAGGAAAGGTGGTTTGGTAAGTTCTGGAGTTGAGTCTTGTCAAGTATGGAAGTTAATAACCAGTACTTTGAACTGGACCTGTAAAGAAATTGACAATCTGTATAGTGGCTGGAACATGGATGTTACCTAAATAAGCTACCTCAGTTAAGAGAATGACTGGTGTACTCTTAGAGCAGCGGTTCTCAACCTGGGGGTCGAACGGCCATTTCACAGGGGTTGCCAAAGCCCTCTCTCGCCCCCGCCTTCACTCACCCTCTGCCTCTGTTGGATCGCTGTTCGTTTACCCCGCCCACTCCCAATCTATTGCTGCCTCCTGAGTCCCAGCTAATGGCTAGAGGGGGAAAAAGCTGTTTAAACTCTTGCCGCGGGCTTCAAAGGGCCGTCCTACAGCTGATCAGTGTTAAAAGAAAACAAATGAGTAGACCGATGCCTGCAAAAGTAGAAAAAATAGCCCCTTTCGACTCTCAGCTGATTTGCTCTGAGCTGTTTTGCGCAGGGGTCTGTTTTGCTGGAGCAGTTTTTTTTTCCCCAAAAAAGCGAAAATGAAAGTAAAACAGGGTCTTTGATGCAGCGTGACAAAAAGAGGCAGAGAGAAATTTCTTTTTCTTTTTCCTCACCAAAAAAGGTAGGTGCAAAACTGCAAACATTGGGAAATTTAGGGAAAAGAGGAGGTTCAAGATTTTAAAACACAAAGAAAAACAGCTCTATTTAACTAGGGAATTGTAATAATTGAAATACTATTAATTGTATATTGTGTGAAAGCAGAAATGGCTAAGTTGTGGCTTGGAGGAATATATGGGGGAAATTAATTGGTTTATTGTTATTGGTAAATATAATTAATTGATTTGTAAGAAATTGGATTGGAATATTGCTCTTCTTACTCCATTGGATTGGAGTAAGAAATAATTGGAATATTCATGTTCATATTGATTAATATACAAAAAGATAGTTATATAACTAATTGATTTATATTAAAACGTTGAATTTGTATTAAACAACTGTATTACATAATTACATAATTAACCAATGTGAGGATGGATATAAAAACAGATGACAATGCGAAGGGGTATAATATAGAATAGAAGGGAAAAATTGAATTTGATTAAGATTAGAAATGAGGATGAAGGGGTAATATTGGTTTTTTTAAAAAATAGATGAGGAATAAATATGGCAAAAAGGAAATATAGAAATTGTAAATTTAATTGAAATGACTAAACACTGTTTAAATTTGTGAACTGGCCAAATACTCTGTTCAAAGAAAATACATTGTATGTTTGTATGTGTGTTTCTAATATTGCTATTTATTCATATTTGTTCTCTTTTATTTAAAGCTTAACAATTCATTCTTTATCTTAATATCTTTATATTTGTTTGGGGTTGGTTTTCTTCCCTTTCATCTCTTATTGTATAGCAATCTTTCTCCTCAAACCTACTACCTCTCTCTTTTCTTTCCTTCTTACTTTCTCTTCCCCCCCTCTTCTTCTCCTCCCTACTTTCTCTTCCTTTCTCATCCTTCTCCTCTCTTCCTCCCTTTCTTACCCTCACTCCTACTCTAATTTCCTTTTCCTTCCTTCATCCCTCTCTCTATTGCTGTATCCTTTTATGCATATGGACTACTCAGAGGGCTGAAAAAGTTATTTTTGACTGGTCCTCGCACTTTTGACCAGTCCTCGAAATTACAACTGTTCTCACATTTTACGTTTTTGCCCTATCTCCATGGTGAAGAGAAGCAGTTGTGAAATGAGTGACATGGTTGTTAAGAATGCTGGATGGGCATAAATGTGAGGATGGTCATAAGTGTGAGGACCAGTCAAAAGTGCGAGGACCTGTCAGAAATGACTTTTTTCAGCCCTCTGAGTAGTCCCTATACACATAGCCATGGCCACCCGGTCACATGACCAGCTAGCCATACCCACCCGGTCACATGACCTCCAAGCCATGCCCACAAAATAAGCCACACCCACAGAACCAGTAGTAAAAAATTAGTTATGAAGTAGCAACGAAAATAATTTTATGATTGGGGGTCAACACAACATGAGGAACTGTATTAAAGGGTCGCGGCATTAGGAATGTTGAAAACCACTGTCTTAGAGGAATGGGAACTTCTGAGGCATATTTTTAAATGGAACCCCACGTAAAATGCATTGCAGTGGTCTCCTCATGAGGTCACAAGTCATTATGGTCAGGGCCTCTGATTCAAAAAAGGTAGACAGGCCAAAAATAAGCAAAGATCCTCTGTCTTATGCTGTCCATTTGGAGTCGAAAACTCTACTTGTCCAACCCATCGCAACCCCATGGACAACATTCCTCCAGGCCTTCCTGTCCTCTACCATCTCCCGGAGTCCATTTAAGCTCGCACCAACTGCTTCAGTGACTCCATCCAGCCACCTCATTCTCTGTTGTCCCATTCTTCTTTTGCCCTCAATCTTTCCCAGCATTAGGCTCTTCTCCAGTGAGTCCTTCCTTCTCGTTAGGTGGCCAAAGTATTTGAGTTTCATCTTCAGGATCTGGCCTTCTAAAGAGCAGTCAGGGTTGATCTCCTCTAGGACTGACGGGTTTGATCGCCTTGCAGTCCAAAAGATTCACAGGAGTCTTCTCCAGCACCATATTTCAAAGGCCTCAATTCTTTGGTGCTCAGCCTTCCTTATGGTCCAACTTTTTCCCAGCCATACATTGCAACTGGGAAAACCATAGCCTTGACTATATGCACTTTTGTTGGCAGGGTGATGTCTCTGCTTTTTAGTATGCTGTCTAGATTTGCCATAGCTTTCCTTCCCAGGAGCAAGCATCTTTTAATTTCTTAGTTGTAGTCCCCATCTGCAGTGATCTTGGTGGAGACTACAGCCAAGAAATTAAAAGACGCTTGCTCTAGAAAACTCAAGAATACTCCAAATCTCACACCTGTTCCTTTACAGAGAATGCAGTCCCATCCAAAGCAAACATTGGAACTGGGATAAAGCTAGATACGTCCCCAGTGAACAGCCATTCTGTACTGCAAAGCAGGAGTGAAATGTAAAATTTGTTACTACCAGTTCTGTGGGCGTGGCTTGATGAGTGGGGGAAATGTGACTAGGCGGGCGTGGCCAACTTTTTTTGTTTAAACTTTTCAAAGCATTTTTTTTACCAACCTCTGGCCAAGAGGTTGCAGAAAGAAATGCTTTGAAAAGACTGATGATCTCAGATGGGCTGCGCGATCATCAGAGGCTTTTTTTTTTACTTTTAAAAGCATTTTTTCATTGAAAGAGGTTGTAGAAAAAATGCTTTTAAAAATAAAAACAAAAAAGCCTCTGATGATCGTGCGGCTCAGCTGGGCTTGGCGGGGGGGGCAGGGATTTTTGCTACCGGTTATCCGAACCACCCGCCACTATCGCTATCGGATCGGGTGATCCGGTCTGAACCAGGAGCATTTCACCCCTGCTGCAAAGATTCAGTTGGCTTATCTAGATCATCACAGCTTCCTGGAACAAAGTCAGACCTGGATGGTGATACACAAATACAGGTAGCCCTTGACTGATAAACATTCATTCAGTGACCTTTCAAAGTTAACAGCAGTACGAAGAAAGTGGCTTATGACCAGTCCTCATACATATGACTGGTCATTGGATCAAAATTTGGGCGCTTAGCAATCAGCATGAATTTACGACAGTTGTAGCATCCCAGGATTATGTGACTGCCATTTCCGACCTTCCCAGCTGGCTTCTCACAAGCAAAATCAATAGGGAAAGCCGGATTCACTTAACAACTGCATGATTCACTTAATAACTGCAGTGATTCACTTAGCAACTATGGCCTAAAAGTTCATAAAATTGGATGCGACTCATCCACCTTGTTTAGCAATAGAAATTCTGTTGCTAAACAGAAATTGTGGCCATAAGTTGAAGACTATAAGTATCATCAGCGTATTGATGATATACCCCATTCCTAAGAAGTCTTTAAGAGGCGTACTTAAGCACACCAGCATGCCTACCGTCCCTGTCCTAATGTTTCCTTTTATTCGTATCCCTTTCATGTATTCATAATTATGGTTACCCTTGTATCTGTTATCAAATACATGCTTGACGAAATAAATAATAAAATAAATAAAGTTACCCCAGACTGACAGTTGATCATCCCAGCAATGCCATGCAGATACTAAATGGGGTAAGGAGACAGCCAAGCCCTGCAGCGTTTCATAGCAGCAGAGCAATCGGTAATCATTAAAAGTATTTTTTAAAAGAAAGGATATGCAAAACATTTGGCATAAGAGTAGACTCTTGCAGTGCCATTTCTTTCATTGTGTTTAATAACGAATTGCCCACTTCCTTTCTTTCTGGGCCTCAAAGCCTGCAGATCAGAGGAGTGAATCAGCTATTGTTCCGTTGCGTCCTCTCAACAGAGGAATAGCCATGGCTAAAAAAAAAGAGAAAGAAAATAGTTGTAGCAGTGAGATTTTTTTCTTACTGTGCCTGACAATGCTGACTATGATGCTGGCTCCCGTCGTTAAGGCTGAGTCACACTACTAAATAACAAGGCTTATCCTCCTTGTAAAACACAGAACTAGATAGTTTTCCAAAGAGTCTGGGATGCAGATTGTGATTCATCTAGACAGTGTGTGGACATGCCTATTCTTAAAAAGGAGATCAGCTCGGTTTTTTTTTTATTCTGTTCCATTTGCAATCCAAAGCAACTTCATATAATTCACCTTTTAAAAACAGTAAAGCCATTAATAAGAATAAAGCGTGAACTTAAATGATAAAATCATTTATCGTTGTGTTAAGCTGACATCTTATGTGGTAGAACATTAGCTTTTAGTCTCTCGTTCATATTACCATTAACTCCTTTGTTTTTTCCAAAGAAAAATCTCATATGTTTTGACTTGCCTGATGCTTAGCTCCCAGACAGATTTGGGTGGCTGGCATTCTCTTTTCTCTGAGCTGTTGTGATCCTCCCTAGGCCTAATATTTGTGTATCCTACCAGTTCTTAGCTTATCACCTCATCATTTCTTTTACCTGTGAGTTGGCCAACCACTCACCTGGTACCAGCACTCCATTCAAACACCACTCCTGCACAAAAACTTTCTGGTTTTTGCTTCAGAGTTGCTTCAGAGCGGTGATTTTACAATGGCCGCCACCCCTGCCGCCAGTCCAAAGAGCTGCCTCCGACCTTTCAAGGAACTTGCCTGTTCCTCTTAGTCTTCGAGATGTCTCTCCTTCACCGTCCCTACAGGATGGTTCTGGTCCGAAGATCCCCCCGACAGCAGGTTTCTCCAGCTGGATTTTCATGGAGCTCGTCAGAGCCTGCTATTTTTCCAACCAGCCTCTCCACGACGCTTCTGGTGTCCCCGGATAACAACACTGTGTGTCCACCTGCTGGTATGTAGCTATTACCAGAAACATGTACCAATAATGACTTATTTTTGGCCAAAAGTAAGTTAAGAAGGTGGTTTCATTCTGGCAGTTTAAAGTTTGATCTAGACAGAAAAAGAAGGTAAAATTGGTACTTTTCTGAGTTGATATGCTGGTTATTTGCCACAGGGTTACAGAAGAATATGGCCCTGGTAAGAGGTATAGAAACTGGAGCTATGAAGGTTATCTTAGTCCAACCTTTCCATTCTAACTCCCAGAATTCTTAGCAATGGCCATGGTATGTGGGGGTGAGCACAAGTCCATATACAGGTAATCCTCACTTATCAACCACATTTGGGACCAGCAACTCCATTGCTAAGTAGCATAGTTGTTAAGGGAAACATCATGTTACTTAGCATCAGTTCTGGCTGTGATCGTTAAGCGAATCACCTTGAATTATGACTGCCACTTGCAGCTTTCTGCCAGCCTCCCCACTGACATTGCTTGTCCGAAGCTGGCTGTGAAGGTTGTAAATTGGTTTGCACAATGACCCAATTTACAATCACATGACCAAAGAGACGCTCCAATGGCCACAGCTTTGCGGGCCAATCGTAAGTCTCCTTTCCCATCATACCTTCAAATTGTTGCTGAACAGGCGGTCTATAAGCAAGGACCATTGGCCCTGTGGTTAGAGTGCAGTAACTTACTTAGAGTAACTTACTGCTCACTTCCATAAATTCGATTCTAACCGGCTTAAAATTGACTCAGCTTCTGAGGTAGGAGAAGAAGGACCAGATTATTGGGGGCAATATGCTGGCTTGTAAACCACTTGGAAAAGGCTATGAAGCACAATATAAGTCTAAGTGCTGTTGCTATTGCTATTGGTATTTAGGAGTTGCCCGGTTGAAGTGGGGCATTTTGGCTTTCCAGACTGTAATGAAGTGTTTTCTCAATGTGTTAAAGCTTAGTCTACATGCTATTCTCAATCAAAGCCTCTATGTATTGTTGAGCTATTATGTCAATTATACTATTCAGACTCTGGTTTCTCATAAAAGGAGGGGAAGTGCAAGCACAGTGGTCATGTCAAAAGTTTTCTATAAATGAAGAATTAGTTTAGTTAATTCACCTAATTAATTTAATTATTTGCCCAAAGAAATAAACTGAGAAAGCGTTTTTTTAAAAATGAGAAGTTGGAACAAGTAGAACAAGTTTGGTAACTGTTGGCTGCTGCTGGTAAGGTTTTGATGGTACACTTCGCCTACCTGATTCATTGGGTCCGAGCCCCATTGAAATAAACAGGTGGATTTTGGTTTCAGCTTTTTTAAAAAATCAATAGCTTTTATGAATCATTTGTATTTGAAAAAATAGCCTTCATCTTTCTGAAATGAGACGCAAAGAGGGCTTTGTTTCCACCTTTCAGATTGAAGATCATCTGAAAAGGAGGGCAAATGATTACCTATCCAAGATGATGCCACCACTTACCTTGGATAGTATTAAGGCTGTGATGATGAACTTGTGGCACGTGTGGTACCCAGAGTCGTATCTGTGGGCACTCGAGCATTGCCCTAGGTCAGCTCCAGCGTGCAGGCATGCGCCAGCCAGCTGATTTTCAGGCCTTCTGGGCCCACCGGAAGTCAGCAAATGGGCCGTTTTTGGCCTCCAGGGGGTGAGGAAGGCCATTTTTCCCCTCCTCAGGCTCCAAGAAAGCCTCTGGAGCCTGGGGAGGATGAAAAACAGGCCTACTGGGCCTGTGCCATGGCTTGCCAAAAACTGGAATGCGGGGGGTCGCACGCACATGTGGGGGAGGGCAGGGCACATTGAATTATGGGTATGTGTATGTGTGCGCATAACCCTCCTGTGCTCCTCACCGCTTTTGGCACACGATGGCAAAAAGGTTAGCCATCACTGCGTTAAGGTTATAACTTCATGCACTTGTTGCCTTCTTTGGCATAGTCAAAGTTTGTTAGGGATTCTGCCAGTCACCTGTCTATAGAAGAAAAAGTTTCTCATCAGCTGTTTCAGTACAGTATTTGTTGGAACATGTCTTTGGCCAACAAAGGCCACTAACACCTCTGACTTACATCATTTCTCCGTGTTTATTTTACAAGTAACATGTTTTACTAAGCGATGACATGATCAGTAAGCTTTGGCAAATTATTTCATGCTTCATTGTTCTCAGTTGCAGAAAAGAAAGAACAAGGAAAGGCGCAAAGATGGTAGAAGCAACTAACAGGCATCAAATGCATTTTACCTTGTATATGCAGAATAAAATTCGGGCCTGATGGGGATTCCAAAACAAAGCTAAAATACCATTAGTAAAACTCATAGCAAAATGGTTGGTGAAGGCTTTTGCTCTTTTGTTTTTGAGGGTTTTTGTAATGCTTCTAGAGCAGTGCTTTTCAAACTTGGTAAGTTCTAGGATTCCCCAGCCGGCAAGTCTGAAAAATGTTCTAAAGTATTGGTATGAATTAAATTAACCTTCATGGCCTAATTCCTTTAAGTCTGCTGATAGCATTGCCCTTAGAATTCCCAGCTCCTTAAGCCACCCACTCACCCACCCCAAATTTGGAAACTGTAGTCATAACACAACTGGAGGGTTGTGTTATGTAATGTAAAGCCACTTTACATTATTTGTTAGTAGCAATGTTTGAAATCAATGTAATAAATTAGGCTGCCTCTTTTTATTACTTCTACAAAAACTTATTACATTACTCAGGCAATATATATTTTAATCGGAAGAGTTTATTTTTAAAAGTTGCAGGTAATGTTCTCTGGAGATGCATTCCAGCTTTTCATTTCTTAGATGGCCTGAATGATGCAAGACTGATAGAATAAAAATTAGCATTGATGTTTGCTGGATTTATATCTCACTTTTTCTGCAAGAACTCAAAGCAACTTAATTTAGAGTTCTCTCTTCATTTCCACCCCAGAAACTCTGTGAGGGCAAAAGTGGAACCAAGTATGATTGACCCAAAGTAACTAGTTAAGTGCATATTTCAAATAATAGTACTCCCATTTTTTAATTTTCTGAGCTACATCCTGCAGTTGTATTGGTCAGAGATGCATTGAACATAACAGAAAAGTCATGTGAGGACTGTGCTACTATACCTTCTCTAATCCAAGTTGGCTATTTTTCATATACGGGTAGTCTTCAACTTACAACCATTTGCTTAGTGACTGTTGGAAATTACAATGGCACTGAAAAAAGTAACGTATGACTGGTTTTCACACTGACAACTGCTGCAGCATCCCCATGGTCACATGATCAAAATTTGGCACTATCATGCGGTCATGTGATCACTGTTTGCAATCTTTCAAGCCAGCTTCCATCAAGCAAGTGGGGAAAGCCAGATTCACTTAATAACTACATGATTCATTTAACAACTGCAGCTCAACTGTGGCAAAAGTCATAACATGAGGCACAACTCATTTAACAATTGCAATAGAAATTTTCGGCTCAATTGTGGTTGTAAATCAAGGGTTACCTATATTGGACTCAATTGTGGTTGTAAGTCAAGGACTACCTATATTGGATATAATTTAGATTTGAACACAGACTGGTACAATTCAAAAAGACTGGGAAATGTTAAAGGTTCCCATAAATCATTCATATCTATGAAATCTTCATAAGGAAGATCATCCTTTTGCGTCTCTATCCTCAGGATAAAATTAATTATTCAATTCTTGAAAATGTGCCGAACATACGATTGTATTTGTAAGAGGAAGAAAAATGTATGCAGCGGCTCTTTTTTTCTAGCAGAAGCTTAAATTTTATTTTCTTAGCCACCAGTCTTTGAGTACATCATACAGTTCTTTCTTTCTCTTCCCCCCACCCCCACCCCCCAAATGCAATGTTGAAATCTCGGCAACAAGTTGATCCTTCTGAACAGGGTGTCCTTTGGCTCTTGTCAAACTAAGAAAAGGACATCCTGTTTGAACTAGGTGGAGTAGGTAATTTCAGCTTAACCAAACGTTGACACTGCCAGGGATTTGGCATTGCTTTGATAAGGAAAGTTCTCTTCCAAGAGAAAGGGAGAACAGCTGTTGCTTTCTGCCCTGTACCTTGCCATGTCCGTTGTGAGCCTCAGTCACAAATCATATTTTCCTCTCCTGGAAGGGAGTCACCATTCTTCTTTGTTAAACCTGCTGCCTCATCTCCATAACTAAAGCTGCAATGGTGAGAGGATTCTACAAGTAGCCCTCACAAGAAAGTGTTTGATAGTAGAGTTAAAATCTTACATAATATCATTACTGTGGGATAATAGTTTCTATGAAGATAATTGGATTAGGATGGGCAGTCAATTATTTTTTTAATTGTAACGTAATTGTGTGCCCCATAAATCCACTGCACCAACTACTACATTTTCAAGTTGGAAATGAAAGTTTGAAGACTTTTTTAAACTTCCCATCTCTGCAACAATTTCTTCTTCTTCTTTTTTCAGCTTTGCATTTGCAGTTAGTGATTTGCCACCAAATTTTGTTTGATTCTGGTCCAGAATTCTTCCTAAACTAAGATTGTTAACATAATTGGGCTTTAAATCAGCTAACCCCCTTTTTTCAGTCTTGAGCAAATGTTTTTGTGTTTTCATATCAGATTGATCCCAGAACACCTCTGCAGCTGCAGCTGACTTGATTCCCAAGCTCCTCTGAACATCTCCATTCCGAATTATTCCAATTAATGAATAAAGTATTTAACAATGTTTTAATTGCATTGTGGGGTGGGGTTTTTTTTTAGCTTTTGTGACATATGGAATGACTAATTTGAATTTTCAACTGACAATAATTGACAATCATTAATGGAAAATGTTATATAGCATTTAATTATGTGTAGTTCTTTTGATTTGATCAATGGTTTAGAATAGAAGGAGGAAATTAGAGACATCAACCATCCAAATGCAGGTAGTCCTCAATTTACAACCATTCATTTAGCAACCATTCAAACTTACAATGGCACTGAAAAAACCTTCCTTATGCTTACGACTATCACAAGCTCCCCATGGTTTTGTGATCAACATTTATGCACTTGGCAACCAGCATGTATCTATGATGGTTGTAGTGTCCCAAGGTCATGTGATCTCCATTTGCAACCTTCTCAACTGACCTCTGAAAAGTAAAGTTAATGGGGGAAGCCAAATTCGCTTAACAACCACTTGACTCATTTAACCACCATTGCAAAAATAAATAAATAAATCAAAATCAGGCGCAACTCATTGTAACAACCAACTTGCTTGGCAACTGAAATTCTGGTATTACCAATTGGGGTCAATAAGTTGAGGACTATTTGCATTAGGTAGATGTTCTTGAGGTTCAACTCTTGGCTTATTTCTCAATTTCTGAATAAAGTACAAGTAGCCCTTGACTTACAATCACAACTGAGCCCAAAATCTCTGTTGTTAAGTGAGACATTTGTTAAGTGAGTTTTGCCTCATTTTACGACCTTTCCTGCCAGAGTTGTTAAGTGGATCAGTTGATAAGTTAGTAACCTGGTTGTTGGGAATCTGGCTTCTCCGTTGACTTTGAGCGCATGGCAATAAGGCCAAGTGCTTATTTCAGGGTTCAAAAAAATATAAGGCAGGGTCTTATTTTTGGGGAAACACCATGAACCAGTTGCCAAGCATCTGAATTTTGATTACATGATCATGAGAATACTGCTAAGGTCATAAGTGTAAAAAATGGTCATAAGTCACATTTTTTATTGTCTTTGAACGGTCACTAAATGATCTATTGTAAGTTGAGGACTACCTGTATATGATTATATATAGAATTGCCTTCTATGCATGGGTGGTATGAATTACTTTTCATCCATTTTCCTTTCAAGTTTACTAGTTTCGCCTTAAAACCTGAATGGAGATTTGCACATAAAGAGAAATACTTGATCCTAGCTCTTTTTTAACAGTTAAATCTGCAATTGGGGAAATACTAAAAAGGGACAGCAAGATTTGATCTACCAGTCTTATGAACTGAATTTCCCTTCTTGGAACTGTCAAATACCACTTCTGGCTGGCCCCAGAGTGGGGTGGGAATGGGATTTTGCAGTATCCTTCCCCTGCCACTCCCAACAAGCCACACCCACAGTAAAAAAAATTGAATTTCACCACTGAGCTAGACCCATCAGCCAAGGCCTAGATACAAGGATATATTCCTTGCTTGGAATTACTCTGTGTATAAATGCAATGTTTAATCATCAGCAAAAATCATCATGCATTTTTGGTCTAAAATATCACGACTGCTTTGGTGGGGGCAGTCATGGAGCTTTTTAAAAATCCCTCAATCAACATTCCTGGATCAAAAATGAGCTCTGTTGAAATGATGCCGTGTGCACGCTCATATCTCTAGATTGATGTCATAACCCTGACTCTGTGATTCTTTAAGGGAAATTGTCTATGTTCGTACAGTATGTCTTTTGAAAAAAGCAGCTTTCTCAGTTGTATGTTAGCTTGCATCACTGGGAAGATGAAGTAGGAAATAAATTCATTATAAGACTGCCTGTTGTATTTAGGTAGACAGATTACACTTCTTTTAGTTGCTCTGTATATGATTGGGAAGAGCAATTTGCAGAGGCCGACACAGCAGCCTCATGCATTTACAAGTAAATGTGTGGTCAACCCAGATATATTAGGGTTTTCCCATGTACCCCCTGTCTAAAATTATATGTTTTGTTCTCGCAAATTAATACAAAATGGTTAAAATGGCTTTTCAGCTTTGTGCCAATGTGATGGCATGTGGAAATGAACCTTTTCCTTTAAAACTGGGGAAGTTCTTTTCCTTGTTCCTTTTGGAAGTTTTAGATCTCATTTGCAAATTTACCTGTGTAGAAATCAACGTAGTAAACTATTTTTTATTGACTCAAAGACAAGATTGTCAAAAAACTAACCACTTCCTGAGAATCACACACCCCAGTTCCAAAAGGGCACACCTCTAGGATTTTAGTCTTCCTGTAGCCTGGCTCTGTTGTGGGGCTAACTTGTTCGTTTGGTTCCTAACAAGATTAATTGTGCAGAGGAATTAGGACTAATTAAAACCTCATTTTTCTTATAGCTGCTGTGATGTTCTTTTGAAGGCTGGTATCATTTCCAAAATCTGCTGTGGTTTATTGCTCTTCCGTGTCCTTATGAGCTTTCCTTATCTTTAAATTTTACAAAGGTATATATACAGTTTTAAAGGTGTGGCAATGCACAAATCTGGATCTCATACCCAGATTATAGGCTCATTACTGTAATAAATAGGGGAATGGTCTTTCTGATCCTGCTGAGAAGCATGTTGCTGTTATTTACAAATCATTTTCTTACAACGGGTCAAAGAAAGGTATTTTATTCTCTAGCTTCACCCTGTTGAGACTACAGGTAGGTCTCAGTGCAATTAACAAACCCCACAAAATGATCACATGATTTGAATTTCCACTATTCCAAGTGATATTTCTATGAAAAATATGATAATGGATTTCAGCTCAGTAGAAATAGGTAATAAAAAATTTAAACATAATTTCTGTGTGTGTTATTACTGAAGTATTACCATAAGGGATAAAAAGAATATACTTACTTCAATTTATGTTAACCAAAATTACAGTTTATTGCTAGAAAGCAAAATATGTGAAAGAATAAAAGAAAAAGTGGAAGTAAAAATAAGAGTAAGAAAATGAAAAAATGAAAAAAAAGAAAAAAAATCAAAAGGTATTTGGATCTCCTTTGTAGCATTTACAAGCATTTTACCATTTCCATTCTCCCAAATTATATATCAAGGTTCCCTTCTTCCATAAACAGTCCTATGTAATCAATGAATCCTGAATCACCAATTCAGTTTTGTTCATTTTTTTAAGCAAAAGCTCCATAAAGAGTTTACAAAACTGTTCTTTCCTTAATCAAAAGCCCTGGGTGCTTTTCCGGTATTGGCCAGTAACTATATTCTGCCATGTCCGTAGCACACACAGTAGAACAAAATTAGAATTTCCAGAGCCTGTTGAAAAGTGTTTCCCCAGAATTTTAGTGGCATTTGTATAGCTAGGATGTGCGATTGCTATTTTTGTACACTGAATACCTCAGAACTGAGACAGTGTTTTTCCCAACAGTTTAAGAGATTTTTTTTTTTACCCCATACACTACTAGGTGGATGTCACAACATTTGTGGCACTTTCAGTCTTGGCCTTTGTTTATAAACATTGTGATACTTCTGAAACCATAGGAAGCTTAGGTGGGATTGTGGCTTTTTATTCTCCTCTCTTTCTTCATTTCCTATTTGCAACCAGTGATGGGCTGTTGCCGGTTCGGATCTGTTCGGATGAATCAGTAGTTACGACGGACCTATCCTGTCCTACATTTCCTTCTTTCTGGCTCAGCTGATTCCTGCGGCACAGCTGATTTCTGTGCCTCCGCTGTTCTACTTACCGGGGCTGCCTTAGAAGGTAAGCAGCTGAGCTTCAAATTGCTGTATTTTGAAAGTGTGCGCAAGCGTATTAGGTGCACGCTCACAGAACCGGTTGTTAAACCAGTTGCATCTCACCACTGTTAGCAACCATGTGTCAACAACCTGGCTTAACACTGTGAAAAGTTGATGGCATAGAACATGATGATGATGTTACCCATTCAACCGTGTCCAACTTTCGGTGATTCTATAAGCCAAGTCTCTCTACATCTTCCGAACTTTCATTGCTTCTTGGAGTTTTTCTATGCTGTTGTCAGCTTTACTAGCGTCCAGCTACCATGTCCTTCGATGGTCTGGTTTCCTTTTACTGCTTCCATAGAACATACCGCTTCAAAATATAGTAAGAAGGCTCTCCATTTAGGTCAGGAAAGAGTTTGGTGGCATTCATAATCATCCTTCTGATTTTTCTGGCATTTGTCTCCCTGTATGCTTCTCAGGTTTGGAAGAAGATGCTGAGATTCCACAGATCAACTAAAGCTTTGAGAAGAGCGTACCTTTGATGAAGAAGTAATTGCTGGACATCAGCCGTGATGAGGCTACTCCGGAGGCATTATGGCCCACTAAAGCTAGCTTTGGTGGGTATTGTCTTCGTAATCTTCCTCTTCATAATGCAAAGAGATGTGGGCAATGGGGAACAAAAGGAGGAGCCGTGGCTGAAAAATATTGTGGAGAGGAAAGACCAGATGATAGATATAATGATGGGAGCTGTCAATAATATCCGTGACTCTATGCCAAAGCTGCAGATCCGGGCACCTGCTCAACAAGAGGCACTTGAGCAGGACAGCAAGTCTTGCTTGCCAGGCTATTACACACCAGCAGAACTGAAGCCCTTCATGGAACGTCCACCACAGGACCCCAATAGCCCTGGTGCTGATGGAAAAGCTTTCAAGAAGGACCAGTGGACACAAGAAGAGACAAAGGAGAAAGAACATGGATATGAGAAGCACTGTTTTAATGCCTATGCCAGTGACCGCATTTCTCTTCAAAGGGCCCTCGGACCTGACAGCAGGCCTCCAGAGTAAGATTTCTTTCTCATCTCTCCTAACTATAGAAATACTGCTTCAAAGCAACCCAGGATAACTGTAAGCAACCATTTGCCTTATCACATTGGGTATGCAATCATATGGGAAATGGGCTATTTGCTAGGTGGAGACCATTACCGCTCTACTATTATTTGGGTTTTTTTATTTAGGTAGAGATATATCATAAAATTATGGTATGTCCATGTTAATCAGTAATTGCTGCCCATACATTTGCATGCCCAGTGGAATAAGCTTTCAGCTTTATATTTGTGAAATGAATTTTATGGGAATATTGATTAAGATGGTATTCCTGAAACATTCTGGTTAATTCTTCAGCCTTTGAGTGAAGAATAGCTTTTAGATGTTAATCAAAACCTCTCTCTGAATTCTAACAACCATTCACCATTTCTTAAATACAGAGAGTTTGCTTTTGCATGTACTGTATTTTTCGGAGTATAAGACGCACTGGAGTATAAGACAGAATTTAGTTTTGGGGGAAGAAAATAGGGGGGGAGATCTGCCTACCAGGGATTCATCTGGCTAATATCCTTAGTCTGGTCAGCTTCAGCACATTGGTTTGCTGTTTTTTATCCCCTCCTTGGGGATAAAAGAACAACTGATCTTTGGAGAGAGAAGCAATGAGAAAAGCAGGCAAACCACTGAGATTGCTTCACTCACCAGTGCCTCGTTAGGACTGAAAAAAAACTTCATAGCTGAGAGTCGGAGGGAGCAGGCAAAGCACTTCACTGCTAGCGCCTCGTTAGGGCTGAAAAACTTTGAAAAAGCTACATTCGGAGCATAAAACACACCCAAATTTTCAGCCTCTTTTAGAAGGGAAAAAAGTGTGTCTTATACTCCGAAAAATATGGTACATACTACCCTTTAGTTAAGATGGGTGGATAGACAAGTTTATAGAGAAAAATGGTGTCTTAATTCCTTTCAAAGCATCTAAATTTCTGGTATTAAAGTGCATAAAGAGAATACTTCCTGTTTTACAGAACATCTTGTTCCCTTGGAAGAGTAAGAATGTTACTCCTGTGGATTCTAACTAGGATTATGGGAAATTTGCAGCCCTCCAGATGCTATTCAAATACAACTCCCAGCAGCCTCAGTCAGCATGACTAATAGTTGAAGGATGTTGAGGGTTGTAATTTAGCAACATCTGGAGGATCAGAAGTATTCCACCTAATGTATAGATAAAATGCCACAGTTTCTGATCGCAAGTTAAAATATCTTGCAGGCAGTATGTCAGATTTAAGTGGGAGAATGTCATGTTTCTCAGGCCATATTTTAGATCAAATCATGACTACATTAACAAAAAGGCATTTATGTGCTTATTTATTTGGAGGGGGTTCTAGCTCATAGGTCAGGATAGAAACAATACAACATCAACAACCTCTGCCTATCTCAGATACTTGAGAAGGACTTGACAGATGGATAAAAATGTGACACTCAGTCTAAACCTCTAGTTGACTGTGCAGTGTATAATAACAACAACAACAACAACAACATAATAATAATAATATTAATAACAACAACAACAATAACAACAATAATAATAATATCTGGACTTTTGCAGTTAGATCAAAGTTAGCTTGTTAAATGAATCTGTTATATAAGTTGGGATTGGAGCCCTTGGTGCGATATTTAAAGAACTTCTTCAATATCTGGAAATATTGAATTTATCAGACATGAACACCCCAATATTACAAAAAAATCATCCTGCTTGGAACTTCAACACTAATTTAATAATTCTTAGATCCTTGGTTAGGATTTGAATTACCAGATTTCCACCAGACTTACATTGAATCTAACTATAGCCGGGATGGCGAACCTATGGCACGCGTGCCCAAAGTGGCACGTGGAGCCATGTTGCCTGGCACACATGGCACCGCCCATTCCTATTCCGGGTTTCTGGCATGCATGCAGGCACGACAATCAGCTGGTCTTTTTGCGTGCAGATGTGCTGGAAACTGGAAAACTGGTCTTCTGTTTTCCTGCACCAGCTGTTTATCGTGCATGCACGCACGCCAGAAACCTGGAAGAGTAGCTGGCGGGCATGCATGCATGTGCCAAATCACGGAAGTTTATTTTCGGGGGTGCGCATATGCCCTGGGCAGCTCCTCTTCCGGGTTGCAGCACAGACGAGTGTGCGCACGAAGTGCACACACGCACCCTTTTCAGCACTTGGTGCCGAAAAGGTTTGCCATCCCTGAACTATAGATTATCCACGTATAATGTGAATAGTGATTTTGTTATGGCCACAATGCAGTCGGCACATTATGGTTGTAAATCATGATGGTTGTTAAGCAGGTCATCACATGACCGACCTGATTTTTCAACCTATTTTTGCTGCAGTCATTAAATGAACCCATTGTTGGCTATGGGGCATTTTTGCCAAAACCTGGAAATGAACGCCAGTTGTCTGCAAAAATAGAGCAAATTACAGTCATGTAATGTGTAATTTGGGCACTGAAAATGGCCTCTGAATGCGGGAGGTGGGGGGAGACATCAGAAGTTCAGAACTGGGTCACAAGTACCTTTTCATGGGTCCATTGTAACTTTGAATGGTTATTAAATGCTGAGTCATAAATCAAGGACTACCTCTAATAATAACATTGCAATCATTCATTCCATTCTGCGTATGGCTGGAATGAGAGTCTGTGTAGATTTACATGGACTTTTTCGTTAAAGCATTCTTGGCTAGCTATCCAAGAAATTGAGATTCTTCAGAAGTCTGAACATAAATATATATGGCTGATGCAGGATGGGTTCTACTTACCTTTACTACCAGTTCGCATCGCGCCTGCACGCTTTTCTGCGCATGCACAGATCACCTATGATGACGTCCGGGTCAGTGGGCGGAGCCTCCTGACGATTTTACTACCGGTTCTTGCGAACCCAAACCAGGGGCAACCCACCACTGGACTGATGACATCCAACTTTTCAGTACAGACAGCCTTCAATTTACAACAGTTCATTTTGTGTCCGTTCAAAGTTACAATGTCACTGGAAAAAGTGACTTATGACCGTTTTTCACACTTACAGCATCCCCATGGTCACATGATCAAAATTCAGATGTGTGGCAACTGGCATGTATTTATGACGGTTGCAGTGTCCCAGGGTCACGTGATCACATTTTGCAACCTTTTGACACGCAAAGTCTAGGGGGAAGCCAGATTCACTTAAATTACCGTGTACCTAACTTCATGGCAGTGAATTCACTTAACAAATGTGGCAAGAAAAGTCGTAAAATGGGGCAAAACTCACTTAACCAATGTCTCATTTTGCGACATAAATTTTGGGCTCCGTTGTGGCCATCATCAGTTGAGGAGTACCTGTATTTAGAAATCGATAGCTGTGAAAGAATGCCCATCTGCCAAAACAGCCAGAGTGCAAAAACTCAGAATTTCCCTCTCTTCTTTGTTTGCAAGTGTAAAAAAGGAAAGCAGCCCAGAGCCTCCGATTCTAGCTATATCCATACATTAGTGGGCAGCGACAAGTGGGTCGGGAGGGAGAAAAGATCACACAGATTAACTCTTAACTGGTTTCCTTTCATCTCTGATTTTTTTTTTTTAAAAAAAGAAAAGCCCAGGATTCAATTCTACTTTTTAATTATCCAATGTGAACACCCCCTCTGCCTCCTGCCGCCCTTCTTCACTCTCTTACCTTGCAGTGTCACCGTTGCCCCATTTACAGAGCGGTGAACATGGACAATTGCGGCCTTTTTCAATCCATAAATAAGAAAAGGGGTTGCTCAAGTTCAAAAACTTTTCTTGATTACATCTGTCTCCTGCCCTTGGTTTTGGTCCATTTCCTCTCCCTCCGAGAAGCTCCGCTGCCTCCATAATTTTTCACTTTGCTCGGCCAGTGGAACAGACGGGGGCTTTTTTACAGTACAGCAGGAGGGTGTGGAAGGAGGCAAATGGGATGCTTGTCACCCCTTCCCCTGTGGTCTCCCCGAAGCTTTTTCTAAGGCCTCTGCTGCGGCTTTTCATAAGGGGGATAAGTCAGTCAAAGGAGCCAACAAAAGGCAGCTTGAATAAGGGCTTAAAAACTAGGCTGGGTTGGCAAGACGGTTTTCTCTCTTCAACTTACCTCCTATCCTTCTGACAGCTGATTATTTCTGCCTAGCAGGTGTAGATACCCACAATAGAAGAATGCTGTGTTCAAGGCAGAGGGCAAGAATGTTATTCAGTCAACCCAAAAAAGCATAAACCAATTTCAATTAAAGGGTGTAAAGCCCTCCCAGAACCCAAACCATAAATCGGGGAAATTGGCTCAGATGGAGGGAGCCTGTGAATGAAACTTCTTTTTTTTTTTTTATTGTTGAGTGCTTTGGAGAGGGAGCGAGGGAGGGGAGGGCCTGATCTGCCATGTGGAACATTCCCCCCCCTCCCCCTTTTGATGTGCCCTAGAGGTATGCAGCATGTAAGGGACCCCTCTCTCTTCCTGCTGAAAGATTCAGAGGGTGGGATGGGTAGTGGAGTCAAAAGAGATTGCTATAAAGTGGGAGCCTCTTTTTAACAAAATGATTTGAATTCTCCAGCTCTCTGCCGAGCGTCCCTGCACAGGATTCATCTCTCATATCCTAGAATGTATCATATAGGTAATAGTAATCATAAAAAAGCTTATTGCTTCAAGCTAATAGGTTCGTGGTTGGTTTACAGTCAGGTCCTCTCCTATGACAGTCGTGAGAAAAGCAATAACATGATATTTTAAAGGGCTTCCTAGGTTTGCATAGGTGTGTTTATTGTGGGAGATACTTTTGGCTTCTGGAAGCTCAAAAAAAAAAAAAAAGAAAGAAGGGGTTCCACTTTCTCACAAGGTGTTATTTCATTTGGAAAATGTGTGTGATGTGATCCTTATGTATTTTTTTAGACCACATAATGATGGTCTTATGCGGGTACTACTCAACTTACAACCATTCGTTTAATGACCATTCAAAATTACAATGGCACTGAAAAAAGTGATTTTTTTTTTTTGTTTTACTGTTTTTCACCCTTACGACTCTTGCAGCATCCCCATGGTCACGTGATCAAAATATGGTCACCTGGCAACTGACTCATATTTATGACAGTTGCAGTGTCCCAGGGTCATGTGATCACCTTTTGCGGTCTTCTAACAAGCAAAGTCAACGAGGAAGCCATATTGACTTAAACAACAGTGTTATTAACTTAACTGCAGTGATTCGCTTAACAACTGTGGGAAGAAAGGTCGTAAAATGGGGCAAAACTTACTTAAAAACTGTCTCACTTAGTGACATAAATTTTAGGCTCAATTGTAGCCGTACGTTGAGGACTATCTGTACACCGTAAAATGGGCTTGTATACTAGTCATACATGCCAAAGAATAGTTTCTCTGTTTTAAAGCAGAGCATCACTCTAGGTATGCTGAAAAAACTTGCAATCCCAAAGTGTTCTTAAATTTTTTAGCATGTATAGGTCCTTACAGATTTTAAACAAATAAAGCTCTTTAATGTTTTCTTTTTTTTAAATCTCAGCATCAACTCTTGCAGCAACTTGCCAAGCCTTAAACAAGACATTCTTCTCTTATTCCACAAGTTACCAAGGTTCACAGAGTCTCCATCCCTGTTGTAATGTTATGTAAATAGTTTACATATTACCAGATAGATACTATATACAAAGTGGAGAAAGTGGATATGAAAAATCTGACACTGAATTCAGTACTATACTAAGTGATGGCCAATGGATATA
The DNA here is from genome assembly GCA_030761175.1 of Masticophis lateralis. NCBI lineage: Eukaryota > Metazoa > Chordata > Lepidosauria > Squamata > Colubridae > Masticophis > Masticophis lateralis. Next base: position 144,933,523 of record JAUDYJ010000002.1, read on the forward strand.
TTTTAATTTTCTACACAGCATGTAGCAATGCATAATATGTGAAAAATAAGTCAATATTAATCCAATAAATAAATAAACATATTAATGCAGGGATAAGCAACATAGATTTCAGTGTTCCTCTCTTCTCCAGCTTAGGACTTAAAATGTAGAGGGCAACGTAAAGTCATCAAATCCATTTTTCACAGCTCTTGGACAGCTTTAGTGGAGAAAACACTGAAAATCAGAGGTGTGGGTTGGAAAAGACATAGAAATAGTATCATACCCTAAACTAAGAAAACACACATTAAACCACATACATTACAGTATACAGATAGTCCTCGATTTACAACAGTTCACTTAGTGACTTTGCAAAGTTATAAAAAGTGACTTATGACCGTTTTTCACACTTACAACCACTGAGGTATCCCCAAGGTCATGTGATCAAAATTCAGATGCTTGGCAACTGACTCCTATTTATGACGGTTACAGTGTCCCAGGGTATTGTTGGTTCCCTTTTGCAACCTTCTGACAAGCAAAGTCAATGGGGAAAACAAATTCATTTAACTGTGTTGCCAATTTAACAGCTGCAGTGATTCCCTTAACAAATTCAGCAAGAAAGGTCATAAATTGGGGCAAAATTCACTTAACGAATGTCTCGTTTAGCAGCAGAAATTTGGGGCTCAATTGTCATAAGTCATAAGTCGAGAACTCCCTGTAAACATTAAATAATGTAGATTAAACGACTGTTGAAAGAAAAATCCTATTACCATATAGATTTCAAATCCCATTATCATATAGATATCATTTTCTCTCCACTATGGCACTCTCTTTCCTCAAAGGGGGAAAAAAAACTATTGACAATATCTCCCAAATCCTTTGAAGATATTTGCCTCCAACATTACCTCTTCACTCATCCTCAAAAATTGCCCAACACTTGTTAGGGAGTTTAAGGTAGCCAGGTTTTCTCATTACGGCTGAACTGAATGTTATCAGGGGAGCTCCCAGATTAACAAATAGTTCTTGGAATGAACTAGGGTCCCACTTTCTTTCAACAATCCTTAGTTTAATTGTGCCAAGTTTTCTAGACGTTACAATATACCGTACTGCAACTGGTCAAACAACAGGAAGCAGAAGTTTCTGATCGTTATATCATGCGGGGAGCAGTGAAGGATGGTTTCTTTTCTTTCTTTTTTTTTATCTGAATGGGCAACCTTGGCAAAAGATCCCAAACTGCATGAGCTATGAGAAGTAGAAAGCTTTCCTACTTTCTAAAGGAATGCATGCTCTCTGAACAAAAAAAAGACCTTCCTTGTAACTTTCTATTTTACAGCTGGGCTTGCAAACAATGGCAGAAGGCAATGCCGTTAGTCCCTAAATCTTAAGAGAATAAATGATCCTTCTCTACCACCCCTCCCCTTAATACTCTGCCAGGCAGAGCTTCCATTCACAAGCACATAGGAGGGAACCCATTGAGACCCTTCATTGTTGCGGCCTTCTTTCAGGGATGCAATTCATGACCTCATCCTGTGACCTACAGGCACTTAAGGGCAAGGTGAAGGAGGGGTGAAGCAGCCTGGACTGGTAACCAAATGCAATAGAGCTCTTGTCCCTTTCAAAAATTAGGAAGAAGGAGGATTTTAGCAGGTCTTTACAGTACTCCCTCGCAGTACTAAAATGCTAAGCTGCACCTGCTAAACTCCCCTTTATTTATGGGCCCACTCAGAACTAGCATAGTCAAGTGATTAAGAGGCTGAGCCCTGAAGCAACAAGGACTTGTTTTCAAAGGTTAACTTTGCCATATATTTACTAAGTAGCCTGGTTTGAATGGTGCCTCTCTCAACCCCCATTTTCTGCAATATGAAACTCAAAGCAGCATCAAAAGCAGTGGTGAAATCTAAATTTTTTTACAAACGTGGCTTGGTGGACATGGTGTGGTTTGATGGACATGGCAGGGGAAGGATACTGCAAAATCTCCATTCCCACTCCAGGGGAAGGATACTGCAAAATTCCCATTCCCTCCCTGCTCCTGGGGGAAGAATATTGCAAAGTCTCCATTCCCACCCCACTCTGGGCCCAGCCAGTTCTCCGAACTACTCAAAATTTCCGCTACCGGTTTTCCAGAACCTGTCAGAACCTGCCTGGATTTCACCCCTGATCAAAAGTGTTGATTGAGGTGATGTCTAACTAGCTAGAGATACTGCATTGACTCTGAGAAAGTCCATATACCTTAATTAAGACTTATAAAATAGTTACAAGCTTAGTGTTAGACATGGGTCTACAAGCAGGGGAAGAGGGAATATGTATGCCCAGGTTCATTCCCACAGCATTAAGCAGTAGTTTAGTATTATATCTGAATGTGTAGTTTGGTGGTTTGTAGCATGGCAATGGGAGGTCTTCAGATCAAGAACTTATATGCTTTGACAGATTATAGATCTTATACCCAGTATTTTAAACATATATTTTAACTCAGATATAGCCATCTTAAGTTATATGGGCAGCCAAACATAATAGTCAGGACAGATAGATCCCAAAACCCTGGAGAGTCCAAGCTAATTTGGAAAATTCTGGTGTTGGAAGGACATAATGTTTCAATTCCAGATACCAAGAACATGTAGTAAAGCACATTTTGTCCTATAGACAAGTTTGTCCTTGGGGTGTAGCCATTTCCTCAGACCCCAAATTAAGGGATTACAAGGTTGTAAAAAGGGAGTTTATTGTTGTATATGTCTGCATATTAAAACTGAGATAATATCTACTTATAAGAAGGGGTTTCTTAAATAACTCCAAAGTGCTAAAAAACATACGTATTAAACTGAACACCATATAACTCTATAACTCTTGGATGCAGAGCCTATCTAACTGAAACGTAAAAGCGTTCATTATCTAATTAATGTAACAAGCCTATCTAATCTCAGTTGTAATTTAGATTTAATGTTCCTTTTGCAGGTGCATCGATCAAAAGTTCAAACGCTGCCCACCCCTTCCGACCACCAGTGTCATTATTGTCTTCCATAATGAAGCTTGGTCCACGTTGCTTCGCACTGTCTATAGTGTGCTGTACTCTTCTCCAGCTATATTGTTAAAGGAAATCATTCTTGTAGATGATGCCAGTACAGATGGCAAGTATAATCCCTTTGAAAGTGTGTGCGCTTGTGTATTGTTCCTGAAAGACGATGAACTATCCTGTATGTAAGAAATATTTTAAGACTTTTGGATCATAATATCTTATTTGCCTTAAGAGCTACATTACCGAATACCTGCATTTATATCTAGGGATAGGACAGCTAGTGCTCCTTTCTCTGTTGCATGGATCCAATCTAACTTTAACGTTGAGGACTATATAAAGCCAAAGCAAGGAAAGTCCTTGAAATTTGCCATCTACAATGAGCACCTGAAAGTCAGACAATGGGCATTCATTCTCTTCATCAACTTTGCCTCTCATGCTATAATGCATGACATGAAGAGAAACAGATTAATTGTTTTGGAATAAGTCAAAATTCAGACTTAAGTCCAAAAATATTGCCAGTCCCGAAACAAGCTATTTATACTGGAATACCTTGAATTAGTTTTCTCTTAAGGAAAATTCCTACCCCGCAATATGAGAAATTGATCACCAGTTAGCTTCTGGTTGCAGTTACTGAGCTAAAGTTAGTGCAGCTGGTCACTCAATCTAAGGAAGCAGTTATATATTCTTTTCATGCTGCCATGTCACATGTTGTTTGACTTTCTTTATACAATAAATGAAGCAAGCACCACATTTTGGTGTTACTCATTAACTCAGACTCTAGAACTCGTGTGAATATAATATCCTGCAGGAAAGATATGCAAAAATTTAAAAACCCCAAATACCTTTTCACAGAACTGTATTTAGCCTCTGTCCCAAACTACTCAGCTGGGCAAGTTTAGAAACCGCAAGCTGTATTTAGCAATCTAAATTGGTTATACTTCAGATTAAGATAATGACATGTTCAACATTACAACTTGTATACCGTGCCTCAGCCTGCTTTCCTGGCTCTCTGCTACTCAAGGTTTTCAAACGGCCAGTAAAAATACTACAGTGAAAAATTTCCTGAGGTGTTTTTTTTTAACATACGAATGAGTTGCAAGTTTTAATACCAGCTTGTGCGTACTATCTCCTATGTTGACCCGTTATTTCTCCTTTTATCGTAGATTTAAATCTTTCTCTTCTACTCCATTCTGCATCCATTCTTTGCTTTCTCTCTAAATCTCTTTAAATTGTCTCTAACTTTTCCCCTTCATGTGGAACAATATCATTCTCCAGGAGGGAGGGAAGATTATTTTGGACGTTCTTCCCATGTATCTTTTCCTGTGTCCTTAGCTCCACATTTTTACAATGCAATGTTTTATACTAGCAGTTAGACAAATAACACTATTAGCCAATATGAAATCTATTAATGGAAAAAACGAGTTTATTTTTTCCTTCTAGTAAGATTAGTATTTTAACCACTTATAGAGCCAATCAAATGCTTATAGGTAGTCCTCAACTTATGATCACAACTGAGCCCAAAATTTGTGTTGCTAAGCAAAACAGTTTTCAGGGGAGTTTAGTCCCATTTTACAACCTTTCTTGCTGCAGTTGTTAAGTTAGTAACACAATTGATAAATGAATCTGGTTTCCCCATTGACTTTGCCTGTCAGAGGTTAGCAAAGGATGACTACGTAACCCCAGGACACTGCAATCGTCATAGATACTTGTCAGTTGCCAAGGTCTGAATTTTGACCACTTGACCATGGGGACGCTGCAACAATCAAATGTGAAAAACGGTCATAAGTCACTTTTTTCATTGCTGTTATAAATTTGAACAGTCACTAAACAAATGACCATAAGTCAAAGACTACTTGCTTCCAACCTCAAGGGGTGAGTACAGAAAGTAGTGGGTACAATCTTGTTCAGGTTCTTTGATTTCAGAGGTATTGCAAGCATAGGACAAGATGTGGAGGCTGGCCAGCATGTTTTTAAAGAATCCATGCTTGCTTCTAAGAGGCTCTGCATCTTTTCCAGTATTGTATGCTGGGTCCTGCTTTTGCCAAGTCAGATTATTGATCCTTGTAGCCAAAGGTACTATATTTTTCAGACTATAAGATGCACCTTTCCCCCCCAAAAAAGTGAGTGGAAATGTCTGTGCATCTTATAGAGTGAATACGGGTCTGTTTTTGGCCTCCCAAACCCTCTGCCTGTCCCGTTTTTGCCCTCCCCAGCATTCAGAAGCACCTCTGCAGGGAGGGCAAGAATGGGAGGCTTGGAGGCCAAAAACTTTTTTTTTCTTGTTTTCCTTCTCTAAACCTAGGTGTGTCTTATAGTCCGGTGCATCTTATAGTCCGAAAAATATATTATCTTCCATGGCAGAGTGTCAGAGAAATGCAGAAAGCATCTTTCTCCTTACGGTGTGTTTCTGTAGCTCATAAATTAGGTTAGAAATTACAGTAGATTAAATTGAAAGGAAGTGATTTCATCCAAAACCTCTGAGCTTCATGGCTATAAGTGATGCTATCCTGCTTCTAACTTGATATTGTTCCACCACAGCATGCATTTTCTTCTAACCTTTTCCCTCGTCTCACTCATGCTCCCCACCTCCCACCCCCACCTCCCACTCCCTGGTCAAAGAAATCTTAAATCATCATTAATTTAACAAAGAGGTGTTCCACAACTGGAAATAATGCATTTGAGAAGACTGCTCGTGAGCGAACTGGTTATAAAGTTTCTTGCTTCTTTTATCAGATTAAGCAGATCTTATTTCCAGAAATAATAAGCAGCTTGTTCAAAGCGGTGTGGTTCTTGAAGCACTGTATTTTGAAAAGTTTAATGTCCTCTTTGACTGCTTTGCTATAACTGCAGCATTTAACTATGCAGCTATTTTAGAGATTCTGGCACATGATACTATGCCAACATACAACGCTGATATTGTAAGTATTATTTCTATGTTTTTCACTAAACCTGCCCTGCAGGAAAGGTGAGAAAGCTACTGCCTTATGTGAAAAGCATGCAGATTATTGGCTGGCAGCCTGCCTTTTAAAAGAGTTACTTTAAAATTGAAGGGTAAAACACTAATAAATGAATCAATTCTGAAGACAGATTAATTACTAGAGTTGTCCTAAGGTATTTTGTTGCTGGAGGTAGAACAGCAAATGTTCTCTTCATATAGTTCTGTAGGAAAAAAAAAACACCACAAGCCAGAAAAGATCAGATGATTCTCTCTGGGAGGCAAAAAAAAAAAAAATACCAGAAAGAAAAATTGAATATTTAGCAATTTTCATGATACATCTTGAAGTAACTTTTCATTTTATCTAATGATAGGACCATTGCCACACAGTTCTAAGGATTTTCTTTAGTCTTCTGCTTTCATATAGTGGATGAGATGTTGTAGTTGTCTCTCTTTGCATACCCCAAATGGATGCTTATGCAGAACATAGAATAATAGGGGTAGAAGGAGGTCTTCTTCTTGGAGGTCTTCTACTCCAACGTCTGCTCAAGCAGGAGACCCTATGCCAGTGATGGCTAACCTTTTCCAGACCAAGTGCCCAAAGCGCATGCCTGAATGCCCAAAATGCAATGCGTGCATGGCCCCTGTGTACGCTCCCTGGGCATGCGCTCATGGACCCCCTACACACACCCTACCCCCCCACACACACACACACATGCGCGGCAGACATCCAAAGACCAGCTGGCTGGCGGGAGATGCATGCACAACAGAGCTGAACTGGGGCGATGGCTCACGTGCCATCAGAGATAGCACTGTGTGCCACCTCTGTCAGATGTGCCATAGGTTCACCATCACAGCCCTATACCATGCTGGACAAATGGCTGTTCTCTCTGTTCTTGAAAACCTCCAGTGATGAAAGTATCCACAACTTCTGGAGTCAAGTCATTCCACTGATTAATTGGTTTGTCAGGAAATTTCTTCTTAGTTCTAGGTTGGCTTTCTCTTTAATGTTCTTCCACCTGTTACTTTTTATCCTCAGGTGCTTTGGAGAATAAGTCAACCCCTTCTCTGTGACAGCCCCTCAAATACTGGGAGGCTGCTATCACATCATTACTAATCATTCTTTTCCTTAGACTAGACATATACCGTTACTGCAACCGTTCATCGTATCTCCTAATCATCTTTGTTGCTCTTTTCTGCCCTCTTTCTAGAGTCTCCACATCTTTTTTGTATCATGGTGACCAGAACTGGATGCAGTATTCCAAGTATGGTCTCACCAATGCAGTAAACACTTCACATGGCCTTGTTGGAACTATCCCTCTGTTAATGCAGCCTAGGAGTGCATTGATTTTTAATTTTTTTTTTTGGCCAGCTTTTTTTGCCAGATTAGTTCTCCAGCTGAGTCTTGGGTTTAGTGCACGTATACAGAGATTACTATTCCCCGTCGCCTCCTCAACATCAGGATTTTGGGAGGAAGAGCAGCATTTTTCTTGAGCAGTAGAATCAAGGATGCATAAGTTATGAGTTCCAGACATCTCGGAATGCCTGACACAGCATTCTGAGCAGGAAAGTACCTATTTGATATAAAACCTCTACAGTTGTTGATACTTGTAGGCAAAGGCCTAGGAGTTTTCCAAACATAAAAGGATTATGTTTCTCTTTGAATCTTGTAATGTAGTGTTGTAATATAGAGATGCCTAGATGGATTATAAATTGCTTTGCAAGCATTAACTCACCGCATATGAATAAGCAGTTGCCTATCATTTTCTTCCTTAGCTGGAAATTTTCTTAACAAAAGGTCTTCCTTGCTTTGAATTGCTTTGAACAAATATTCAGGACCATTAACCCCTTCCTGTTCTCATCTTAAGCTAACACCAGTACAGAAGGTAGAGCCAATTCTTAAGAAAACAATGCTTATTATTAGTTAAGTAAGAGAGAGAGAGGTTTGCTAACTGTTTCGTTGTCTATTATTTAGGCTGTATACATATACAGCTATATAATAGACAACGAAACAGTTAGCAAACCTCTCTCACTTTTACTTATCTAATAAGTATTGTTTTATTTTATTTTTTTATCTGCTTTGTTGTCTATTATTTAGGCTGCATGCATATATAGAGAGGACATTGTGGCTCAGTGGCTAAAACTGGTTGCTAAAATTGTGCTGACAATTAAAAACACTATTTCGGAGTCAGTTTTGAAGGTCCCTATTTGCATTTTCTTTTCTTCAAAAGAAAATCTGAAGCAATAGTAGCATATGAGTTTGGCTGGTGATAAGAACTTTAAAGGATATGGTGGCTCAGTAGCTAAGACGCTGACCTTGTCGATCGGAACGTTGACAGTTCAGCGGTCCAAATCCCTAGTGCCGCGTAACAGGGTGAGCTCCCGATACTTGTCCCAGCTTCTGCCAACCTAGCAGTTCAAAAGCACATAAAAAATGCAAGTAGAAAAATGGGGATCACTTTGGTGGGAAGGTAACAGCGTTCCGTACGTCTTTGACATTTAGTCATGCCAGCCACATGACCACAGAGATGTCTTCAGACAGCGCTGGCTCTTCGGCTTAGAAATGGAGATGAGCACCGCCCCTGCAGCCAGAAATGACTAGCACACATGTGCAGGGGAACCTTTACTTTTACATATATAGGAAAAATTTCAAAGCTAATTTTGACCCAGTCACTCAGGAAATATTAAAATCAATAAGAATTTAACTAGAGTTTTAATTAATATAAAGAACAAGTAAACTACTGTCACTAAGAATTATTTTTAATATATATTTGAATACAGATAACTTACACTTATTGGGCTATTTTGTTTAGGTGTTTGCTTGCTGTTACACTCTGAAAATGCATGTGCACTCACATGCAAACAGAAAACATCCCTATCTCCTGTGTTTCCCCAAAAATAAGACAAGGTCTTATTTTCTTTTGACACCTCCCCCCCCCAAATAAGGGCTTGACCTTATTATCGGGGGGTCTTATTATTTTGGGGGTGCAGAAGGTGGCGAGCGTGGGACTAGATGTCCCGTCGCTGCCGTCACCTCCCCTCCCTATTCTTTGCACTGGTCAAGCGGCCCAACACATCCCACCCCACCCTAATGGCAACAGCTGCTTCCCTTCCCCGCTGTCTCTTTATCGAGAGGGGTGGCAGGTGGGGCGGGAGAGAAGCGAGACATATGGAGCAAGATGTGGCTCCACTTGCCGTCTCTTCTCCCAGCTTTGCCAGGCATGACAGGGCTCCTGCCCCTCGCTTAGCCACCTGCCCCCTTTAGGGATGGAATTTGTGGGTGGCAGGTGGGGCAGGTGAGAAGCGGGATATAGGTCTTACCTTTCAAGCCCCATCGCTTTCCTTGCCATTGTGTCCAGGGAAACACGCTGTAAACGAAAACCTTCTCGTGAGTTTAATCAAACTTCTCAAACTCGTGAGGTTTTCTTTTACAGCGTGTTTCCCTGGACTGGTGAGGAAATGGTTTCCGCAATGGTGAGGAAAGCGATTTAGCTTGAAAGGTAATACCTGCATCCCACTTCTGCCCCCCCCACCTGCCACCCACAAATTGCATCCCAAAAGGAGGCGGGTGGGTAAGCAAGGGGCAGGATGTGTTGGGCCACTCGGCCGGTGTGAAGAACAGGGAGGGGAGGGCATGTATCCCCCCTCCAGCCTCTCCTCCTCACATTGTGTTGTTTGCGCGACAAGCAACCAGAGGAAATGGCGGGATCGGCTGCACATGCGTGTAAGTAGTTGGGGGGGGCTTATTTTGCGGGGCTGGGTTATTGCATGCGCTAAAAAGCCCGATCGGGCTTATCATCTGGACATGTCTTATTTTCGGGAAAACATGATATCTGGTTTTAGGCTTCCTCACTATAAATATTATGTTCTCCTGATAAGATGATTTTTATCTTGCTTTTCTTGCAAAATGTAAAACAGAGTTTTGCTCTTATCCACTGCCTTTATGCTCACAACAGTCCAGGTAAAGTACAGATCCAAGGCCTTTATTGCTGTCCCTTCCTATCATTTGTTATCTTAAAACCAGATTTATATTGTGTGATCTTCAAATGGAGGGTTGTCGAGAACAAGACACCACCATACCATTCTATCCACACTGAAGAATGAAACAACATTATTAGCCCATTATCCTGCACATAATCTGTGAATTTTAAAGAGAATGAACTTTGTTTAAAAAAATCTCCTGTCTAATGTGGGGAGACAATAATCTGCTTGGCCTAGTTAATCAAGTAACCATTTTTTTATTGTTGACACTGTAGTAAGCTATTATTTCTAGTATCTCCAAAGATTTCAGAGTTAGTGGGAGAGTGTGTTTGTCCGTGTATATGTGACTGTAAGAAGACAACTCCTCAGCTACTTTGGCTGAAATTTGCTTCTATTTTATAGTTGTCATTTTCCAATTCCGTGCTGTCATTTCCTGCCCTCTTCCTCTTCTGTACCACTATTATACCCTTCAGATTCACAACAGAGTCCTTCAGGGTGGCTGCAATTTACAAAGCTAACAATCTCTCCCCACAGAGACTTGAACTGCTTCCTGCCCACAGGTTGCACCTGCCATCAAAAGTGTGGTCAGAGTAATTCTAAATAAGGACTTAGCTTTGATGCTAAGAGATGCTGGGTTAAGAGGGGGTGGGGATGAGAGAAACAGTGTTCCCCTTTTTTTGCTCCCTGATAAATAAATAGGGTTCTTCAATTAATGCAAGTAATTAGATATTGGCAGGCAAGATATTCAACATTGTTTTGCCCCCAATCTTGATCCCTCCAAATATGTTAGACTCCCAACTGCCATTACTGGATATACTCTGGGGGCACACAGTGAAGGAAAGGAGCCTATAACTCTTAGATATTAGCATAAGAAAGGACGTCATTGAAAAGTATTAGCTTCTGTTTGAAGAATGGGTGGGTAGCGATAGGAATTGCCTTGTATACACTCCTGAAATTAGTGGTAAGCAACAGAGCAACAAAAGCACTGAGATAAACTTTTAGGCATCTGTACAAAATCACCTATTTTCCCACCCCACCCCTATCCGATTAATACCTGCTTTCTTACTCAGTGCATTCTGCTTTTTTGATCAGTATACTTTCCCATGTCAACATTGTATGAAATGCTTAGACCCAGAACAGTCAGGGAGATAAATCATCGCCCAGAATTGTTTATTAGACTTTTGAAACCTCTAGTGCAGTTTGTTATTCAATGTTTAATTTCAATTCACTTTTGAGTTCTTTAAAAAGCAGCCTTCCTGCGCTTGTAGTCCAAAGTGAACACAGTTGCAAAGCAGTTCTAATAAGTTCTGAGCCATTAGCTGAAGACTAGTGATTTGAAATAATGGATAAGAAATTTGGGCAATGGGCAAATTTAATGCTTTAATCAAATGCTGCCAGTGGGGGTTGTTTTTTGTTGTTTGTTATGGAATGTTCCCCATTCTTGGATAGCAAGAATCAAAGCATATGTCTTCTACAGCATAATCTTGGGTGTGTTTGTTTGAAAGTATAGCAACCTGCTTTGAGGTATTAAAGGTGTGTGTGTGTGTGTGTGTGTGTGGTTGAGAACAACTTTCAATGATCATAGTGGGCTTTTATTTTCCTGCTCAAACATGTATAAAATCACACTCTTTGACTGTTAAAGATTGTATATTTTTTTTCTTCACTACCTTTCCCTGGTCCCAACTTCTCATTTTTTTTCCTGAGCCATTCATTTCTCTAATCATCATATATGGTTTCATAAGCACTTTTTAGTTCTTAAGCTTGTTTTCAAGCAAAAAGTAAACTTGTGAAATTAAAAACCAAAGTTTAAATTGATCCCCCATAGGGGTGAGAATCTGACTCACATTGTCACCAGACTCTGACTGACAGACTGACTATTTGTCTGCCCATCTCCCTCATAAAAGGACTCTGGGTGGTGTACAGTAAAATATTAAAACATAAAAATAAAAGTTAAAATTTAAAAAGAGGCAAGGATGATTTTAAAAAATGTTAAAAATTAATTAAAAGAAAAGGGGAGGGCTTTCAGGCAGGGATGAAATTCAGCAGGTTCTAAAGAACTGGTAGTGGAAATTTTGAATAGTTTGGAGAACCGGCAAATACTATCTCTGGCTAGCCCCAGAGTGGGGTGGGAATGGAGATTTTGCAATATACTTCCTCCAGGAGTGGGGAGGGAATGGAGATTTTGCAGTATCCTTCCCCTGTAGTAGGGTGGGAATGGAGATTTTGCAGTATCCTTCCCCTGCCACGCCCACCAAGCCATACTATGCCCACTAAGCCCACAGAACCAGTAGTAAAAGAATTTGGATTTCGCCACTGCTTTCAGGGCACCAACCAACCAACCCCATGGCCGCATGCTTCTATGTGAACCACAAGCAAGGCTGCCTGCACCACCATGTCTTTATACCTTTCTGAAAGGCCAGGAGAGTGGAGCCACACAAAGTGAGGACAAAGGCAGAGAAGGCATTCTTCCTGGATCCTGCCAATCAGAATTCTTTAACTGACAGGGTCCGCAACGTATTTTCCCTGCCTGACCGAGCGGGATGGGACAGTGTAATGGTACAAAGACAGCTCTGTAGATAACCTGGCCTCATGTTTGATGAATTCTCTTTCAGACTACTTGAAAGACGAGTTGGACAATTATGTGAAGCAATTGCAAATAGTCAGAGTTGTCCGGCAGTTGGAGAGAAAGGGCTTAATAACTGCCCGATTGCTTGGTGCCAGTGTTGCCAAGGGTGATGTCCTCACTTTCTTGGATGCTCATTGTAAGTAATAAATCTCTTTCTTGATAAAGTTTGCCTTTTTTTCCCCCTTGACACGCAGTGCCGGTTCATAGACTTGTATGCGTTAATTCAGTGTCTCTCAACACATCTTAGAGTTGCCAAGGTTGACAAACACTCCATTAATTGATTGCTCTACATCTCAGGTTGGTTCACAGAACCATATTCGCCCCTTGATCAATCTCCATCCGCTAATGGCAGACTTAATGCTACTGATTCTGATTGTTGTGTTAAACGTATAATAATGTCAGTGAAGTCTAACAAGTGGATGGCACTTGAATGACCTAATTAACAGACAGTACTAAGAATGCTATTTTTTGTTCAAGATGTTAAGGCAATAAAACTGCACCCAACATGCTCAGATGTAGGTTGGATGCATCATCATTCAATATTTAATCGCAAAGGAAATGAAGTAGAGTTGCTAGGAGTCAGGCACCTATGCATTCAATGCATTATTCATTTAATGTACATATAAGCGTCTCTGTCCTGGAGGCATGTTCTGATTCTCTTGTATAGAGTATGTGGTTTTAAAAAAAACCCCTTAGATAAGTTTGATTCCCAGAATGTTCACTATATTTACTTCAGCCCTTTGTCTCTCAATTTTTAGATCGCATACGATCTTTTCCCTCCATGGTTCCGTTTTTGTCCATTTTGTCCAATTTTGCAAATTATTTAATGGCTCAGTTTGTTTGGAAGATAGACTCAAGAGTTGGAAGGATACTGACAGACTTTAGCATTGAGCCCTATCCAATAAGATGCAGTTCAGTGCTGAAAAAGTAAGGTCCCATACTTAGGCAGGAAAAACCAGGTGCACAGGTATAGGGCAGGCAGTACCTAGCTCAACAGTAGTGCCTGTGAGAGGGATCTTGATGCCCTGGAGAACTATTGCTTAAGAATGAGCCAGCAGTGTGCTACAGCTGCCAAAAAACCCAACAGAGTCCTTGGGTGCATCAACAGAGGGATAGCATCAAGATCACAAGAAGTGACAGTACCATTCTGTACTGCACTAGTGAGACCACATTTGAAATACTACACCCAGTTCTGGTTACCACCATTCAAAAAGGATGTTGAGAAGAGCAGGAAAGATGATAATGGATCTGAAGGCTAAATCATACAATTAACAGCTAAAGGAACTAAGTACCGCATTTTTCGGAGTATAAGACGCACCGGAGTATAAGTCGCAGCTTAGTTTTTGGGGAGCAAAATAGGGGGAAAAAATCTGCCTACCAGGGATTCATCTGGCTAGCGTCCTTAGTCTGGTCAGCTTCACCACATTAGTTTGCTGGGTTTTTTATCCCCTGCTTGGGGATAAAAAACAGCTGCTAAGGCACAGCTGAGAGGAAGCAGCAATGAGAAAAGCAGGCAAAGCACGGGAAGATCGCTTCACTTGGCTAGAACCTAGTTAGGGCTGAAAAAAAGCTTCTAAAGCACAGCAGAGAGTCGGAGCAGGCAAAGCTGGGAAGATTGCTTCACTTGCTAGTGCCTCATTAGGGCTGAAAAAGCTACGTACCCAAATTTTCAGCCTCTTTTAGGGGGAAAAAGATGTGTCTTACACTCTGAAAAATACGGAATGTTTAACCTAATGAGGAGAAGGTTTAGGGGAGGCCTGAAGGTAGTCTTCCAATACTAGAAGGGCTATCATAGGGAAGAGGGCATCAATTTATTCTCCAATTGAGGCAGGACAAGAAGCAATGGATGGAAGTTCATCAGAGGGAGATCCAACCTGGAAATAAGGAGGAATTTTCTGACAGTGAGAACAATTAATCAATAGAACAGCTTGCTTCCTGGAGTTATTGGTGCTCTTATCGCTGGAGGTTTTCATGAAAAGATTGGACAACTATTTGTCCAGGATAGTAAAAGGTCTCTTGCCTTGGATAGGGGCAGAATAGGGATAGGGATAGATGGCCTCCATGGTCCCTTCCAGTCCTATGATTCTATATTTCTATGTATTGAGATTGACATCCGGACACATTAATGCATGTTTTCTTGACGGCAATATGAAAATGCTTTGTCGTTATCTTTTTCTGGAAAGGCATTTTTTATTTGTCAGTCTATGCTGGCTGGAGAATTCTGGGAGTTGAAGTCCACAAGTCTTCAAGCTGCCAAGTTGAAGACCTCTGGTCTATGGCCCAGGTAATTCCAGAACTGTCTGTAATCCAAATACCAGCCAGATTTGATCCTGGGTGTGTTCTGAGCCCAGAAAAGATCAGATGTCCTCATCTTGCAAATATTAAGGCAATAAATATTGAAGCTTTTAAAAGAAAAGTGGGGGTCCGTATGCTTTCCATGGGTAAGAAAGTGAACATTATAAGAGAAATGTTTTCAGAGTAGCAGTTCCTGAGTATCAGGTATCTCGGAAATACCTTGAAAGGTAAAAGTGATCGCAGCAACTGTCAGGTACAAAGAAAGAACCAGGAACAGGAGTTTAGTTCAAAGCGCTTCAAGTTTATTACATGCTACTCATACACAAGAATCTGATCTACTAAACGGTCAAGGTAAATTGGTGCTAGATAAAAGTAAATGGAATTCAAGGGGGGCTGGTCTCTTGGAGCATAGGGACTCCAAACTGATGACACATTTGACTCCGTCCCCGGGGTCAGCCTGGTCATCTCCTATAACAGCAGCGTTTGGAAATAGGAATTTATTTTTGTGGAGATGGTGTAGGAGTTCCTGATTGATTTTTTTCCTCAGGTGAATGTTTCCATGGATGGTTAGAACCTCTCCTATCGCGCATTGCTGAAGAGCCCACAGCTGTGGTCAGTCCAGATATCACCACTATTGACTTGAACACCTTTGAATTTTCCAAGCCCATCCAATATGGGAAGCAGCACAGTCGGGGAAACTTTGACTGGAGTCTTACTTTTGGCTGGGAGGCTATCCCTCAACATGAGAAGCAGAGAAGAAAAGATGAGACCTACCCAATCAAGTAGGTTCAAGATGAAAGTTTGATACCATTGTTAACATGTCTGGGGAAGTGATGGGTGGCAAGAGATTGCCTTTAAAAATCACAGTTTCCCAAAGCATAGGTTTCAGTTTTGGAAATCCTGAAGTCAGTTATATACAAATTCTTTTTTTTTACACCCCACTGTAAGAATTTTAGTCATGAAATCAAAATCATGGCATTTCTATTTTTTGACAGAAATTGGGAGCTTGGGGTTTTGCCTGGACTAAGGTAGCCGGATTGCTTCAAGTTTATCTTGGATCTCTTACTCTAGTCTTCTATAAACTGGGTGCCATACAGATGGGTGAGTTTCAATTCCTAAAATTCTCACCATGCTGACTGGAATTATGTCAAGCCTGAACATCTGGGGAGCCCTCAGATTGAAAATGGCATCAGTACCATTGGCTCTGACATAGATATTGCAAGATAGACAGCAAACAAATTCAATAAACAAACGTACGTACGTACGTACGTACATACGTATGTACATTCCAAAATGGTCACCTAATGAGATGGAGATGCTGAGGCACATTCCTGCAGAGATAGCCAAGGAAGTGCACCTAGATGACTTAGCATTTCATGTTAAAGTAGCATCTGTATGGAATCTACTGGCAGAGAATATCTGAAGGTTTGCACTGAGATGTTCTTATCATCTTCGAATCAAAGCGGAAGGGATTTGCTTTCTCTTCATTGTGACCGAGTTTGTTACCTTAACTGTTGTCTTTCTCAAAGTTAAGAATGTTGATGTGAGGAAGGTTTAGCCTCCGTTATCGGGTAGTGCTGATGTCAGTGGTTCACAAAACATGGTTATAATATCATAAATTACAGTGACAGCTTGTACTTACAGGTATTGTATTTACTGCTTTCATTTAAAAACCAGAAAGGGCCTCCCCTGGCATCTCGTAAGCCAAGCTTAATTAGGCAGAATAATCATTTCTCTTCTCCAGTTGAAAGGGAACAAGAACAATGCCACAGGCAAGAATGAACCATTAGGCTATTTCTCAAAAGACAGATAAGGAATATCAAAGAAAGAAACTTTTTCAAACTTTTACCACCCTTGCCTTGCACTTCTAAGGATTAGTTAAAGCCCCTTGATGGGGCAGAAAAAGCAGAAATAATTCATGAAACCACAAATTAAACCATCTCTTCATGTTTCGTACTTCACATAAGTCATGGTTCAAATAAATAAACTAGTAACTAATAGTGATTTACTGCCCTAAAAAAATAACAGTGGCTTATGCCTTGTTCCTGTTTGCACATCGCACTAAACTGCAAAGAAAACATGTACTTTGTGTGATGTCTAAAGCCAGCTAGAAAGCTTTAATGAACAGAGAATCCAGAGATTCATCAGGCAACATTTTCCCATATTAGAGTTCTTGAAGCTCAAACTTTTCCAAGCACCTTCTTTCTGATCTTTGATCTGTCATGGCTGAACTCTGCCTATAAAACACTTGTTTAATGGTTTAAGGTTGTCAAGGGTGGGAGGGTGGAGGGTGGGGAAATGGGACGCAGCCTCTTCCTTGAACTCTTGAGCAGGGAGGTCATGATGAGCTTCATTCCTACAAATTGAAAGAAGTTATTAGATCTCTTCAGCCTCCAGTCAGGTCTTGCTGCTTAGTTCTCAATAACAAGTCAATTGTTTTCTTTAATCTGTCACTCTTTACCTTAAATTCAGTCATTTCAATGCCTTGCAAAGGCCTGCTTGCATTTTTAAATTCTGACCATACGTTTAGTCTTAACAAAACCTAACAAAGGGATCTGCTGCTTGCATTGTGACAATAGATTTGGGTTGAGAAGTAACAGGACAGATGCATTCAGCTGGGATCCATTTTAGCAACAGCACCATAGTTTAACCTTGTCACTACAAGCACTGGCAAATCCTGTCCCATTCCCCATGCCTCCCACACCCCCACTGGCTTTCTTCTGTTGAAGCCCAGAGAAGGAAACTAGAATCATCCATGTCTACTTGTAAAGTAACTTGAAGGAGCCTGGTTTAGCTTTGCAGACTAAAGCACCGTAATTAACATCCAGCTGCCTGCAATTACTGTAAGTTCGAATCTCACCAGGCTCAAGGTTGACTCAGTCTTCCATCCTTTCTAAGGTAGGTAAATTGAGGGCCCAGTTTGTGGGGGCAATAAGCTGACTTTGTATATATATACAAAAGTATGAAGGCTATTGCTTAACGCATTGTAAGCCTTATTGCTATTGCGTATTGCTTAACGCATTGTAAGCCACCCTGAGTCTTCGGAGAAGGGTGGCATATAAATCAAATTTTTTTTAAAAATCCCTTGATATATTCCAAATTTAGGGTAACCCTGACGTAGCCAGAGGGCCCCCCCCCCCAAGTTCAGATATGATGAAGAATTCAGATTAGTTTGAGAAGGAAATAGGCACTTCTAGTCGCTTCATGGCTATTTCAGAGGGGAAGGTAAATGCAGTGCCGAAAAATCTTCCCACTCCTGAACTGTACTTTGACATGGAAGGTCTATACTGTATATACATGATAACTTTTAAAAAAGCAGAAGGCATATTATAAATCAAAGGCATAGACAGCTCAGTGCAGAATAGAAAAAGTCGGTGGTTACAGGTAGTCCTTGACTTACAGCAATTTAGTTAGTAACCATTTGCAGTTACAACGGCACTGAAAAAAGTGACTTCTTTTTCACACTTATGACTGTTGCAGCATCTCCGTGGTCACATGATTTACGTTCGGATGCTTGACAACTGACTCACGTTTATGACGGTTGCAGTCATGCGATTCCCTCTGGCAGCCTTCTGACAAGTAAAAGTCCATGGGGAAGCTAGATTGACTTAACAACCGTGTTAGCTAACTTAAGAACTGCAGTGATTGACGTAACAAATGTGGCGAGAAAAGTCGTAAAATGGGGCAAAGCTCACTTAACAAATTTCTCACTTAATAACCATACATTTTGGACTCGACTTATGGCCGTAAGTTGAGGACTACCTATATTAGTCTCCTTAGCTCATTGTGCTGATCAAATTCACTCTAGCCTTATTTCCAGAACTTTTGTAAAAAAGTGGCCTGCCTGTTTTTGGTATGATTCCATGAACCGACTGAAGTTCTGTCTGTCAAGTAATGGATCTTCTTCTGCTTTCCAGTGCCTGGAGAATATATCCATATTTGAGCAGCAGATGCTATTTCAGAACTTTGCTTTTGAGTTTGGTTTACTTTAAATATTTTATGTGAAAACACTTATCTCTGCAATCGTACCAAGCATAGTTTGTTATATTTCATTTTTCATCTGTAGGCTGTAGTTAAACAGCATTTATTCTGTTCGGATTTTCACGTGCTTGTAAAAATCACTTTATGGAACTGATACTGGGATCGAATACTTCAAATTGTAGTTTAAAATCTAGATATATTCTGAAAGCGTTTTAGCATCCTCTCAAGGTAATGCAAACAGATATTACAGCTACACAGTTAAAAGATATATCTACAACGTATAACAGCCCCTCTTGCAAAGGAATTTAAAGAGCTATAGCTCTGTCTTGCAAGATGCTAGAAATTTCTACTGGGGAATGCCCACCTCCTTTCATTTTTAGAATCTCTTGGAGCTAATTAAATTAGGATTTTTTTAAAAAAAGGTTTGCAGTATTAATAGCCCTCTAAGACTGCTCCTGCACTCTCCCCCATACCACAACATCAGAAAAAATAAGAATTGGAGTGATTTATCTCCCAAGTGTCATTTGGTATAGTACAAGGTTTGTAAACTGCCTCTGAGACCCACACTTCCTTGAGAGACAATGACAGGATCTTTTTCCCCTGCTGTATCAAAGTAGGATAATAAGGGCTGTGACATGAAAGAACCAAGGTTTATTTCTCCCTCTTTCAAACTCTGCCAGCCCCTTGTCTCTCTTGGCAGTGGGCAACTGAAAAGTCATTAAGGTAATCAGCCTCTCCACTTCTTAAAGCTTGAAATGACCTTGAAATTCATGGTGCCAGCCATTTGATACCGGCTTGGCCCTCCTCCCTTCCAAGAGGGAGACAAAATCCTGTTCCTTTGGCCTCAAGTACAGCTCTTCTTTGTGTGGAGGTCAAACAGGAGGCTGTTCTGTGTCAATGAAAGAGGCACAGAGATTCCTTTTTGTTACTGCTTATGGAGAAAAAGAAAGCAGGAGAGAGAGAGAGAAAAAGACAGACATTGGCAACTTGGCTTTTCATCGGCTCTTAATCTCCTCTACAACAGAAGCTGCATTACAGGGCTGGTTTCAGAGAAAACTTTGCTGAATCTAGTTTCTGGTGCCAGTTTCAGCTTTTCTTTTCCTTAAAACAAATGAACATGCAAGCAAGGACAAAGAGTTCTGGGGTAACTAATAAAGTAGTGCAACACTCTATCCCCAAATACTCTTATTTGTGCCCAACCTTTGCAGCAATGATACCCAAGGATAAATAAAGGCCCAGTCTGCCTTTGAAGGGCCATCCTTGAAGCTCTTAAGGAATGTGATCCATCCCAAACACTGTGGTTATTTCTTATTTTTGGATGCAGTTAATCAAGAATATGCCTCAAATTATCAGGTTTGAGTCCCCCTGTCCGCGCCAATCACATCTAATTCTGGAATTAGCCTTCTTGTCAGCAAGTGTTTGAATGACCAAGCAAAATGTACAGCCCTGCTTTTTGATCAATACAGCGATTTCTGTTAAATAAAAATTGGTGTACAAGCATCAATTCGGTTTGGATTTTTTTTGTTTTGTTTTAAAAAAAGTTGTAGATGATAACTGCTGCCTAAAACCTTTTCAGAGAATGGGAGCGAAGTGTTGCCTTACCCCCCACCATCACCACTGCGTCCCAGTACACATAATTTGTTCCTTTAAGTGAAGGATTATCATTCAGATAGGTGTGGTTTGTGATTCTTAACTTTTTTGATAACTGAATCAGGAAATTGTGGGTACTGTTTGGGGAGGGTGTGTGCTAATTTAATGCTTTTATTTTGTTTCTTAAAAATTCCATTTTTATGCTTCCTTTTATATCAAATATGCTTTCCATGTAATTTAGAAAACTAAGATTTTTAGGATACTTGGTAGAGGACTAGAAAATACGTGGAGGTTCAGCTTTATGGACAATCAGTGTAAAAAATATTAAAACGTAAAACATTTACATATTTTGAATATTCAAATATTCCAGCCATCCTCACATCTTTTGCCTTATTTTTTAAAAAAAACAAAAACTTGAAACTTGTAGTAAAAGCCTGAGATCACTTCTCAAAAGTTGCTTCAGTACAAGGGTGTTTGAAAGTTGCCTTTGATATAGTGCAGAAAACGCCTTGCCTTCCAATTTATGTGATCTGCTTTGATCAAGGCCCTGAGAACCTTCTCCAGAAGTCATTGCCAATATCTCCCAGCATCCTTCTGCATTGCCTATGCTAAGTGGAAACACTAGAAATTCAACAATATCTGGAATGCTGTACAATGCCTTTCCCTATTTTAGCCGTAGTAACCTGGTTTGACCTTTTCTTGATATTTCACTTAGAAATGTTAGAGAGAATGAAGACTTCAGTTCAGAGAGAAGATTTCAGTTTTCCATAATTTGTTTTCATAATATTCCTATGCTTCTTCTGCAGGACTCCTACATTTGCCGGTGGTCTCTTTGCCATTTCCAAGTCCTACTTTGAACATATTGGTTCCTATGATGATCAGATGGAAATCTGGGGAGGAGAAAATGTAGAGATGTCTTTTCGGGTAAGAAGGAAAGCTACAAAATATTCCTTGGAAGTAGAGCTATGTTTAGATATGATTTTTTTAAGGGGAGGATTTCTTTTCTTTCTTTCTTTTTTTTAGCAATTCTCTGAAAAAGCTATCTTTAGAGAGTAAATGAGAAGTAATAGATTATCATTGCCTGATATCAGTCATGGGGAAAATTCTGGGCTCCACATGTCAAAAATTTGTAAAATATCTAACTTGACTCTGCAGGCATGTCACGCACCTTGCACCCCCTGAACAAAAGAGAAATAATTCTTTACATATTCATTTATTTTTTAAAAATGCATTCCAATCTTGAGTGATGCTATGTGTTGTATAGCATAGACATTATGTATTATAATGTCAAATAATTGCAAAAATGAAATATGAGTAAAACTCATTTTCAGAAAGTCTGAAGGCTGTGGGAAAGGACACCCCACTCTTACATAGCCTCTGAATATTGCTTCAGAACAGAGCATGCTTTTGAGACATTTTTGAGACATAGTGTTGATGAACACTAGTGTGTCACCCAAAACATCATGGCATTTGAACACATATCATAAGTTTGTCATCACTGCCTGATAATGCTGGTTCAGGATTTGGGGCAGTGGTGAAATGTAAAATTTGTTACTACCAGTTCTGTGGGCATGGCTTGGTGGGGGAGAGATAATGTGCCTGAGTGGGCATGGCCAACTTTTTTTTTTTTTTTACTTTTAAAAGCATTTTTTCTACAACCTTAAGAGGTTGCAGAAAAAAATGCTTTTAAAAGCCTCTGACGATCCCAGCTAAACCTCAAGATTATCAGAGGCTTTTTTAAAAAAAACTTTTAAAAGCCTTTTTTCAGCCAAAGAGGTTATAGAAAAAATGCTTTTAAAAGTAAAAAAAAAAAAGCCTCTGATGATCGCATGGCTCAGCTGGGCATGGGGTGGCAAGGATTTTTGCTACCGGTTCTCCGAACCACCCACCGCCACTGCTACCGGATCGGGCGATCCGATCTAAACCGGAAGCATTTCCCCCCTGATTTGGGGGTTAGATTTGTCAGTTTACTTTCCCCATGAGAGAATTAGGTGGCATATATCTTGAAAAATATAAAAATTTGAGAGTGAAAATCTATAAAACAATTAAAAGGCAAATGTACAGCACTACATAATATATGGATTTCTTCTAAGAGGTTTGTATTGAATTTTATTATTTTTACCCCCTAACTTGTTTTTGGGTAAAGGTTCAGGTAAAGACTATCAATCATATTTTTTTTCCTGTCTAGTTTGTCCTAACAATAGTCTTGCGGGGGTACATTATGCTCAATGATGCCTGGCTGTAAATTACTCAGTGAGTTTTCTTGGTAAGCTTAAACCTGAATTTACACTGAAGTCCACCACTGCTTCTTTAACTGTAGACTTCATTCCTTGAACTGCATATACTTTAAATCAGGGGTCCCCAACCCCCACACCACAGCCCACTACCTGGCTGCAGCCTGTTCAAAACCAGGCCACACAAGCGATGGCCAAGCATGTATGAAACTCCACTCGCACAAGTGGTGGGCCCTTGCTCTCGCACACAAAACTCCACTAGTGCAAGCGGACTGCAAATAGAGATTTATGCATGAGTGGAGGGCGTCTGTGCTCACATGCAAAGCTCCATTCACGCAAGTGGAGGATGCTCGCATGCAAAGCACTCGTATGCAAGCTGTGTGCGAATGGAGCTGCCACTCACACACACCTCCCCCCCCCCCCAACCAGCCCAGACCGCCAAGGTGGAAAGGTTGGGCACCATTGCTTTAAATGGACCTACAAAATTATTGTCATGTTTCTTCACATAAGGGTTATTTTATTTCTGCTCCGTTACAATTTAGATTGTATTTACAACCTAATGCTTAAAAAGTGTGAATGTAAAGTAATAGCAGTATCACGGAACATAACAGTGAATAGAATTTGTCACAATAAATTTAAAAGTCAGGATAGATCAACCTGGTTACATAGATCCGGTGCCCGTTATCCTAGCTCTGTGCTTTCAAAATAGAATGGAGTTATGTGATAGTAGTAGCAATCGTAGCAGAAGAAAGTAATAATAAAGAAAGCAATAAAAAGAAAGCAAAGGGGAGAAAATAGAATTAGTAAAGGAAGAAAGTCATAAAAAGAAAGTAAAGAAAGGAGAGGAAGTAAACAAAGTAGTAAAATTTAAGAAATGGTTCCGTTGCTATGGAAACAAAACATAACATGGTTTGGAGACTGACTAACGACTTTGTAGTTAGTCTTTTTACTTGTTCTGTTTTACTTGGTCTGTTGTGTAGATGTTTGGGTGGTTTAGGGGTGGGGAATTTGTGGTGGGTGGGAATGTGTTTGGGGATTGTTATGTGTGTTGGACCTAGTCTTTGGGTGTTAAATGAATTTGGTTGTAAGGGCATACTGTGTATACATATACAATAACAATAAAGTTGTTATTATTATTGTATTCAGATTCTCAGTTCTGACTGTCCATCTGGGAGTAAAACTTTCATTTGCTGTCCAATCCAGGGACAGTGATTACAGTGCAGGTGCATAGATGCCACAGCATTGGTTCTTAAACTGTTGGCCTTTTCCTGCTTTCAAATCATTACCCTTGCAAAAAACAGAACCCACATCCTGCTGTTTTTTACATAAGCATCTTGATAGCAGCAGTCCTAAATTGGATCCTCAGTTTAGAACAAGCAATTAGAAATGGTTCTATTACCCAGGATACTCCACAATTACTCCCAGTTTAAGGGATCAACTGATTCTGAAGATACAATGAATTATAATTTGTTTCTCTAAGTATGCATACCAAATTTGATCATAATGTATGTGCATCAACTGCATTTTTTTTTAAAAAAAACACACAGTACTGTTCGAAAATTATCCGAGAATCTGAGTAAAATTTAAGCATCATTTATTTTACTATTGATATTGTGAAGAAGAAATGATCTCAGGATCTAGAGAAGGTTTTTTTTCTCAATATATATTTTACAGTGCAGATGTTTAAGCAGGTGCTTTGTTGGTAACTTTGCACATAAAGATTTTTTAAATTGTTAAAAATGAGATCTTAAATGCTGTGTAGAGTGCCACCGTGTGGCAAAAAGGAATATGAGAAACAGGAATGCTAATTTTTGTTTTAAAAGTCAGGTTAAGAACCTCCGGTCTGAGTTGCAATTTCCTATAACTACCTGAAACAAGTATAAGTTTTTCTGCCTTCAATAGGTACCTTTAAAATGGGATGGTTGTCTCAGATTAAATGAAAATAGAGAAGCCTTTTGTTTTGCTTTTGTCTAACTAAAGTCGGGGGACTCAGTGCTAAGTCTAATTCATAATCCATAACTTAATTCAAAGTTAGATTTCTGTCCTGGTCCTCAGGGGCTAAAAATGGCTCCTAGATGGAAAATATTACATGTTTTGTTTATCAACATAGTATTACCAGTTTTTATCCAAACCAGTTGCAGGTTGAGTAAATCTTTAACTAAAGCCACCTCTCTGAGATGAAGATTCTTTGGAGAGTGGTCCATTCTGGATTGAACCAGTCCCAGATTTTGGTCAGAGGAAATTGGGGTATTGCACTTCCTCAGACGTGAATGCTATTGATCTTGGGAGCTCCTTAGTTTTCTGGTACAGGACTCCAGTTTACCTTTTAAAAGGACCACTTTCTTTTAAAGCAGAGAAAAAACTGGTATCAGACTTGAAATATATAGCTCTTTTCTCCTTAAGATATTGCCTGCAAACATAAAGCTGCCATCCCATCCTCCTAAGAAGATGCTCTTTCATGGTGGATAGAATGCAGTATTGCAGCCTAACTCTGCCCACCTCCAGGAGTTTGATTCTGATCGGCTCAAAGTTGATTCAGCCTTCCATCCTTCTGAGGTTGGTAAAATGAGGACCCAGTTTGTTGGGGGCAATATGCTGACTCTGTAAACCGCTTAGAGAGGGCTGTAAAGCGTTATGAAGTGGTATATAAGTCTCAGTGCTATTGCTACTTGATGGCTGCTTCTGTCCTGAAGGGACCTGATTTTAGGCAGCTGGAATCTGATCCTGATTCCTGTTTTAAAGAGAAAAGATTTGCGAATTTCACATCTTATTTCCTTTACCTAACTCCGACGTTCAGTGTATGATTTTGTAGTTTTCTCGTGGTTTGAATGGTATTCTTCCTCTCTGCCTTGCATCCTCAGGTTTGGCAGTGTGGAGGCCAGCTGGAGATTATTCCCTGCTCTGTAGTTGGCCATGTGTTTCGTTCCAAGAGTCCACACACCTTCCCCAAAGGGACCCAAGTCATTTCTAGGAATCAGGTGCGCTTGGCAGAAGTCTGGATGGACGACTATAAGGAAATCTTCTACAGAAGGAACCAGCAGGCCTCCCAGATGGCTAGAGAGGTATGAAGTACTTTCCTTGAGAACTACTTCCCTTAATGTACAAAATCTGTAGGTCTTGTCTTTAAATTCTAAATATTTGATTTAATGGATTCTGTTTCCTTTAAATCAGTGGTTCCCAATGTGGGCCCACGCCCCACACAGGGGCAATTTGATTTTTAATGGGGGCAATTGGAACCTTGTTTAAACCAAGTTAATGTCCTTTTAGGCATCCTCCGTGTGAGTAAGAGTCACTTTTTGAATAGTAAGAATTATATGTCACGGGGGGTGGGGCATCAGAATTTTAGAGATGCTTAGGTGGCATGGCCAAAAAAAGATTGGGAACCATTGCTCTAAATAAAGGCAAGATTCTCCAGCATAGTTGCTGGAAACCTTACCAAAGGAAGAGAAATGTTAGAGCATTTTCTAATCGTTATTTCAATGACTTAGACACCCTGAGGTGGCCTCATTTCTAGAATTGGAGTCACTGGCAAGAGATTTACAAAATCTCTTGCCAGTGATTCCACAAAAACAGATCCATTGATAGATTATAAAATGGAGCTGTGGCTTTATCATCAAGGACATCCAGGATCTACTGAAGGAGAGAAACTTGGAGAATCTCAGGGTTTAGAATGTACAATATCTGAAAGTAATCCTAGAAATCAAATTCTAGCTGGAACTGTCTCAGGTTTAATCGATGGATTAAATAAATTAAAGAATAAAGACAGTGAAGACCTTTACCTATTTTAGTAAACAAACTGAAAATGGCTCTTTTGTCTGGTTTATGTGATTATTTTTAAACATGCGTGTGTTATGGCTTCATTAGAAAACATATGGAGACCTCGGTGAGCGACTGCAGCTGAAGGAGCAGTTACACTGCAAAAATTTCACTTGGTATCTACAAACTGTTTATCCTGAAATCTTCATTCCAGACCTCACTCCAGCTTTCTATGGAGCGGTAAGTGAAAATATAACTTGTCAAAATAACCTATAGAACTAACAGGGTGTCTGGATGAATAAAATCACTACAATTATGTGGGCATCTAGCAATATCAAGCACACTGAAGTCAAAAAGAACATTAGAAGTGAATACATCAAGAGAATGAAGAAGATCTTAAAGTCTAAAGTTGTTGGAGAATTGCAACCCAATCTCAGGGAACTAAGTCTGATATATTCATATGGGGGTGGGGGGGGCTATTATAAATTCACTCTCAAACTGACTTACTGTTGATTGAAAGTTGATTGAAAGACCTGAGGAAACAAATATATCTTTATTTGGCTCTGCGTTTCCCATTCAAGCTGTCTTGCCATTGACTTAGTACTTGAATGTTCATAAATATTGTAATTCCTAAAAGGATTTATTAATTGACTCTTGTTGGTGTGAGGTATTTGGAGGCAAACTGAGCTCAGAAGGGAAATAAAAGAGTACATATGTTTAGAAAAAGAATGCAACAGTTAAAATAAAAACACTCTTGTCCACGCTGTTTAGCTAAAACCAGAAGCTTTGTATTGGTGATCTATTAATATGCTCCTAATTTTATTAAATCTATTCCACTACAGATTAGAAATGAAGGTGCTCAACAGTGCCTGGATGTTGGAGAAAACAACCATGGTGGAAAGCCTTTAATTTTGTATCCCTGTCATGGGATGGGAGGCAACCAGGTATGGGCTTCATGAAAATGTATCCATTCTTATCTCTGCTCCTGCAAACATTGAACCCAGGTCATGATCTACCAAAATGAGGAAGGGAGGAAAGAATCTTTGCTGAAATTAGAATGACCGCAGGAAGGGAAACTACCGTATTCCATGCTTTTATGGAGAAAGTATTAGAACATAGATTATACTATAACTGGAACAAAAGAGGAATGAAAAATAGATGTAAAGAAGCATAATGTTGAAGCTGCTTGGAAAAGTGAAAAAAGTGTGCTGCCACTTGGTCACAGCTGCCACTTGCCACTTATTCTTTATGAAGAAGCTTAGTTCAAGAGAAGCTCAGATAGTGCATAATTCCTGAAAGGAAAAGTCATATCCAAGAATTTAGATGAAATTTCCTGGGTCTGTGGGACCCTAATATCCACAACCATTCAGTCTTGAATGGATTCAATGGATTCAGTCTGAATTGGAATCAGTTCCACCCCACCCAGCCCTGCCCAGCCTCTCAGTGTTGGGATAAGCCCTCAATAGCAACCTCACTGTTGTTTATAAGACTAAGCTTCTGTCCATTTTTTATTAGTGGGAATTTGAAATGTCAGGAAGGCGTAAAAGTAAGTTAAATGGGTTATTTAAGAAGCTTGTCTGTCCAAGAAGAGTTAGAGTCAAGGAGGGATGAATGTAGCCTGAATACAATAGGAAGTAATCAGTTCAGGTAGTCCTCGACTTACGACCACAATTGAGCCCAAAATTTCTGTTGCTGAGACAGTTATTAAGTGAATTATACCCCAGTTTATGACCTTTCTTGCCCCAGATGTTAAATGAATCACTGCAGTTAGTAATATAGTTGTTCAGTGAACCTGGCTTCCCCATTGACTTTACTTGTCAGAAGGTCACAAAAAGTGAACACATGACCCTGGGACACTGCGAACATCATAAATGCAAGTCAATTGCCAAGCATCTGAATTTTGGTCACATGACGATGTGGATGCTGCAGCAGTCATAGATTTAAAAAACGGTCATAGGTTTTTCAGTTCCGTTGTAAATTTGAACGGTCATTAAATTAGATGCTGTAATTCAGGGACTCCCTGCATACTTCTTTTATACAGGGAGTCCTTGAGTTACAGCATTTAATTTAGTGATCGTTCAAAGTTACAGGTGGAGAAGTTTGGCCATATATAAAGAAGGAATAAGTAGCTATCTATAAGTAGCTAAGGAAAAGCAAATGAGTTGAGAAAAAATAGAGAAAAAGTGGTAGTCGGATGGAGTGTATTACTTACGGGATCGCCTTCTGCCACCGATGGCCTCCCACTGACCAACACGCTCCCACCGAGAGGGACTCCTCAGAGTGCCATCGGTTAAACAATGTAGACTGGCAACTCCCAGAGGGAGAGCCTTCTTTGTGGGGGCACCCGCCCTCTGGAATGAACTACCCCCGGGGATACGTATGATTCCCGACCTGCGTATCTTTCGCCGTGCCCTTAAGACTCTGCTATTCCAACAGACTGGACTGGCTCAATGAGAATTTGGCTTGGGTGTTTTAATTTGTGGGTTTTTAAATGGGGGGGGGGCAAAATATTTAATTTGTTTTTAAATTGCTTTTAAATTTTGTATTTCATGTTGTTTTATTGTGGCTGTACACCGCCCTGAGTCCTTCAGAAGGGCGGTATAAAAATTTAATAAATAAAATAAATAAATAAAAATAAATCCTGAGAGAGAGAAAGAGAGAGGAGGAGGAGGAGGGAGAGAGGGAGGGAGGCACTCTAAAGAATGAAAAGCAATGTAGGAAATATATGGAGATGGGATGATTTGTGAAGACAGAAAAGTCTAGAAACGGAATGAACAAAGTTGTACTGAAGTACTGGAATTTTTAGAATTTTTAAAAATATTTTTGGCTTTGTTTCTAATAGTGAAAACTTCTTATCCCTGTTTTGCTTTTAGTATTTTGAATACACATCCCAGCGAGATCTGCGACACAACATTGGCAGGCAGCTCTGTCTCCGAGCCAAGAAGGGGGCTGTTGAGTTGGGAGACTGTCACTACACAGGGAAACACTCCCGAGTGCCAGAAAATGAAGAATGGGAACTTACGCATGTGAGTTTAATCTGTGGACTTTACAGACAAATATGCTCTTCTTTAAGCCATCTCTTTCCAGGATCAGCTATTTCTACCTGCAGCCAGTCTCACATTACTTGTCAGCCAAATATTTCTTACTGTGGGGACACACACACATACACACACCAAAGTTCAGAATATAATGCCTTTCCTGCTAAGGAATCTATTAACACATCTGGTTGCTAAAATTGCACTGACAATTAAAAATACAATTTTGGAGTGAGTTCTGAAGGTCCCTATTGGCATTACTGGGCTCTTTCTTCAAAAGAAAATCTGAAGCAAGAGTAGCATATGAGTTTGGCTGGTGATAATAAGAACTTTAAGGGATGCGGTAGCTCAGTGATTAAGACGCTGAGCTTGTTGATCGAAAGGTCGGCAGTTCAGCAGTTCGAATCCCTAGTGCCACGTAACAGGGTGAGCTCCTGTTATTTGTCCCAGTTTCTGCCAACCTAGCAGTTTGAAAGCATGTAAAAAATGCAAGTAGAAAAATAGGGATCACCTTTGGTGGGAAGGTAACAGCATTCCTTGCACCTTTGGCATTTAGTCATGCTGGCCACATGATCACGGAGACATCTTCAGACAGCGCTGGCTCTTTGGCTTTGAAACGGAGATGAGCACCGCCCCCTACAGTCGGGAACAACTAGCACATATGTGCAAGGGGAATCTTTACCTTTAATAAGAACTTTAGGAAATACCTGATGCCAAAGATTATGAGTTCAGTCTGTGCTACAAAGATCATGGCTGTTTCTGCAATGGCACCAGCCTCTGGAACATCATTTCCCCCAAGGTGAGGCCAGCTCCATCCTTGGTAGCTTCCAGAAATCCTTCAAAATGTGGCTGTCAAAAAGCTTGAGAATCTGAGGGAAGTGAAATTTACTGAGATGGTTGCATTGCTTATAACATTAAAGATACTCTTCCTAATATTGTTGCTTTCATTATGGTACGTTTTTAATGTTTCCTTTTTTTTAAAAAAAATTATCCCGCCTTTTTTATGTTCAGATATTTTTTGTATGCTACCCAATCTCTGCTACAAAGATCATGGCTTTTTCTGCCATGAGCAAAATGGCAAAAATCATTTGAAGAGAAGGAATCTATTTGCCAAATTTTGATTGTTAGGTATGCAGTGAAGCCAATTAAAATTTCTTAAAAATGTTTTTAAGAAATCCTTTGTCCCTATTTGGAGTTAATGCCCAATCAACCTTAATTTTACATGACATCATTCTGGAGGGAGAGAAAGACATCATTCATCACCTCGCAATCAACCAGAAGAGCTGTTCAGTTCCCATTTTGTAGCTGTGGGAGTTAAATGAAGTTTCAAAGTCAGATAAACATTTAAGGAAATAGTTCATATATATATTTAAATGTTTCTCAAAGCTTATGAATCTCCTCTTTCCTTGTCTTTGTCCAAAGTCAGTGGAAAGATTTTTCAGAGAAAGATAAATTTTCACAAAAGAAGTGTTTGGTTAAACCAGGTATTTGAGCTGTCCTCAAACTTGGCAGCTTTAAGACTTGTGGACTTCAACTCCCAGAATTCTCCAGCCAGCAAAAGAGGCTGTTTGGTTAAACCCTCCAAATGTGAACCAGCGTTGGCAGTTCAAAAATTGTCGAGGGTTAAGAAGCGGAAGTCGTAATTCCATCCTCAGATATCATGATTTTATCAGTGCAGAAGCTGGAAGTGATACATTTCTACCTATATCTGCACATAAAAAATAGCTTTTTCCCCCTGCACCTGCAGATGAAAAAAATTCTCCTCCTTTTGTTACCTACTACATAGCAAGTGGTTTGAGTATGCTCCAGGTGGTGATGTTACATCAGCAAATGTGGCTGTTGCTAGCTTCGATTGCACCACTTTTCTCAAAGGGTAGGGCATAGGTTGACTAAATGGGAAACACACTACAAGGTCCTCCAGATGGAAGCATGGCCAGCGTGCCTTTTGTGTAGAGCACTGGGGTCAAACTTGTGCTGTCACATTGCTGTCACGTGACGTATCGTAATATTTTTCTCCTTTGTGGGGCTGGGGTGGGCATGGTCAGTGTGTGACGCATCCGGCCCGCGGGCTGCCAGTTTGACAGTCCTAGTGTTGAGTATCTTCTTGGCTTAATAGAACCTTGAGCTGTAGAATTTTCCTCCAAGAAACAAAAAAAAAGATATTAAAATTCTACTCCTGGAATTCCTAGCCAATGGAGTCTTTGATTATCTCTTTGTTGTTGTTGTTTTTAATTTGTTTTATCTCAACAGTGTGCCTTTTTTTTTCTCCTTAGGATCACCTGCTTAAGAATGTAGCAATTAACTGGTGTTTGTCTGCAAGAGGTGAGCATCCATCCATGGCTCCCTGCAACACTGCAGATGCTCATCAGATTTGGCACTTCAGCTAAAGCAGTCCAAGAAAAAGACCAAAGCATCTCTGAAATACATCTCTTGTCAAAGCTCACATTCTTCTGAACTTGCTTTCTAGCAACAGAGGGTACATTTCAGGAAATGAGAGGAGGAACCAATTTGCTGCATAATCCAAAATTTGCCTGTTAACACTCTTGTGCCTTTTGCAATTAGGTCAAAAACAGCCAACATCGATATATTGGGCTTTTCTTGATAAAAATAATTGCAAGCTGGTATGTTTGCTCTTTAGAATACTAGATGCATTATCAAAGTTCCACACTCTTGAGGCAGATTATACTGGTGATGTTCCTATGGCTGTAGAGGAAAAATGATCATCAGCCAGATGTGAACTCAAACAATTCCCTAATTTGTACGTTGTGAATATTATAGGAAGTAGTGCTTTGAGGCTCTGTCCTAAGGAATAAATTGTCTCTGTGTAGTTTTAGAGAATAATTGGATGCCAAAGATAATGACTTTAATCTGTTACATTAGAAAATGCAGCTTCTGACAATACTGGGCATTGGGAGGAGAAATCTCCATAATTCTAATGCTTTCTCAGCTGTCTTAAAGGTCTTTGCACTGACAGGTGAGCAGCAAGTAAACTTCTGCTTCCAAAGGCTCAGTGCAGCCACCTGCAATTAAAATAGCAAATGCTGGCCTGCAGTATTGTTGTGCGACTGAAATCCTAGCCCTTTTGCACAGGCTGTGGCCCGTGTTTTACCTCAAGCTTCGGAAACTTTGCCAGCATGCTGCAGGTAGTAACTGACGATTCTGTGGAAGAATTAAAACTGTGTCCTCTAGCTGCAAATTGAAGAGAAGGAATTCCTTCCCCGTGTCTGAGCTTGATGTGCCTTTTAATTCTCCTCATAACCCCTGCGGTCTAGGCCTTCAGAAGGCTGCAACTTGCTTCCATTCTTTATGACTAAACCAGGCCCAGCCTGGCTTTCCTAGACTGCACTGGTGTGAATATCCTGCAGTGGGAGATGGTATGTGGCTTGATTTCAGAAACATCCATAGCCTTAGCGGTACACTGCACTGCCAGGAATAAGGAAAGCTGCTAATGTGCCTTTAAAAAAACAAAACAAAACAAAACCTTAGCAGAGCAGGAAGCTGTGTCTCATGAGAAACCAGCCGCCAAACGAATTGTTTACTCACATCAGTGAATGGGAGTTAAAGCAATGCAAAACCCCAAATTTGTGTGTGTGTGTCTGTATATTTGTGTTTGCATTTTGTTGACAAGAAATACCCAACTAGGAAAGCAACTCGAGTAAAGTGATCATGGTTACTACTAATCAAAGTGATATGCTGGGCCAGAAATTTGCCCTTATTATTTGTTTGTAATGTTTCTAAGAAAACATTCAGATGCACATTTCTTGAATTTCCTCAGATAAGGGGCAGGAAGGAGTGAGTCCACTCTGTAACAAGGCTGTCAGCTCCCAAATTGTCTTATAACTGACAATGATGCTGGTAATACTTGTAACTTATAAATAATTAGCATTTTTCACCTTCAGTGGAAAGTATAAGTCCAAAGGGAAAAACAGATTTTGGATTTTTGTAAGTACTGGGTATTTTATGAGCACACCACACTTTTAATCGCCGATTGGTTGACATTACAGATCAAAACCTATCTGCATGATTCCATCTTTCCATTTTAAAGAAGACAAGGCTGGTTTCTATACAATAAATTAGCATTTTCGAAGAACGGAGACAGGGTGAAAGGACTTAGATTCTGAATGCAGGAGCTAGCATTAGAAGTTTTGGTTCATCTGGAAAAATTTTCCATTGAAACAAAGTCTTGCTCTGGTAATCTTGACTGGAAATAATAAAGCTGATAACTATTTTATGAGGAAATTCTGTGTTGGGTTCATTTTCTTTTCACTAATTCTGCATTTCTTTATAATTAATGTTAGAGCACACTTCCCACCCAGCCCCATTCCTCAGTGACACTATTTGATTTAAAGGAGGTTGGTAGTCATATCAGCTGTACCAGTAGTCCTCAATTTATGACCACAGTGAAGCCCAGATTTCTGTTGCTAAGCAAGGCAGAGAGTTTTACCCCGTTTTACAATATTTATTGCCACATAGTTGTTAAGTGACTCAACTGCAGTAGTTAGGTGAATCATGCGGTTGTTAAGTGAATTGGGCTTTGCCCATTGTCTTTGTTCGATGGAAGCTGGATGGGAAGGTTGATCACATGACCCAGGGACAGTTCATTTGTCATCAATACATGACAGTTGCCAAGCACCCGAATTTTGATCATGTGACTATGGGGATACTGCAATGGCCGTAAGGGTGGAAAACGGTTGTAAGTCACTTAATATTAATAAAAGAACTATGCCTTGAATCCTTTTGGGAAAATGAAATGGTATGTGGAAATGACCTTGGGAGACAAAATGAAGAACAAGGTAGAGAAATACTTTCAATCTTGCAAGTTTTTGTTAATATAACCTTGCAATAAAGATAGAGCTAATACTCCTAGTTGTCCTTCTTGCCTGGACTACACCTTGCAAGGCTGAGAGAAAAGAATTGGCTGCAAATATCTTTTTAGCCGTCCTTATAAGTAACATAAGAGATGTGGTGGTTCAGTGGCTAAGATGCTGAGCTTGTCAATCAGAAGCTTGGCAGTTCAACGGTTCGAATCTCTAGTGCTGCATAAGGGAGTGAGCTCCCATTACTTGTCCCAGCTTCTGCCAACCTAGCAGTTCAAAAGCACTTTAAAAATGCAAGTAGAAAAATAGGGACTACTTTGGTGGGAAGGTAACAGCGTTTCATGTGCCTTCGGCGTTTAGCCATACTGGCCACATGACCACGGAGACGTCTTTAGATGGTGCTGGCTCTTTGGCTTAGAAACTTGAGATGAGCACCACCCCCTAGAGCCGGAAATGACTAGCTTGTATGTGCAGGGGAACCTTTATAAGTAACATGTTTTAGTTAAGTGTAATTTTGAAAGCACTGCAGCCAAAATTATACTGTGCATTCAAAAACATTGTTTAGTGGGCCATATTCATGGGCAACCAAGTGCTATGAAAGTAGGAAGCGACTCCTATTAATTGCCATAAACTGAACTATTTTGACTTATGTACTTTGTTACTTCTGTTCCTTATTGGACAATATTTCTAAGTAACATTTTAGAAATTTAGGGAAAGATTCAGAATTCACGACACAGCTCCATTTTATTTCCTTGCCCTCTTATCTATAGAAGAATGCTTTTCCGTCTGGTGGCTGGTGACCATGACAATTATAAGAATGAAGGAACTGAACAGACCCTAAGTGAAGAGCAGATCTTTCTGCATCCGAAGTGAATAGCAATAATATTGCTGAAGGTTAAATGGAGTTGTCCTGAAAACTGCTAGGACCTACCCATGCATTTTTTAAGTTGGGGATTCATGTGTTTGTTATGTGTGTAGGTTTTTTTTAGGTAAATAGGTGTGTTGAGACATTGAGACTTTCTTGGAGGTTCTCAAAAAATACTCCTCATGACTAGGGCCAGTCAATCTGAAGCTAAACCAATGAGGAGGTTCCAATTTATGATAAAGATTGCAATTATGCCAACTATTGGATAGTTGGGTTCTGAATGTGCTGAACTATTGCCTAGGTTGTCCTTGAAGGTTCTGCAGCACATGGCTTATCACATTGCCCAAAATACAAGTAACGTCTAGTCATTACAAACCATAGATTCTGTCTTTGATTTGCATCAAGTAAATGATTTGCATCAAGGAAGAAGTGTCTCTAGCATTGGGAGATATCTAATCAATGCCCGGAGGATCAGTTTGGTGTAGTGGTTAAATAGAATAGAACCAAGGAGACCTTGCATTGTAGCCAGCTGCGTGATCCGACTTTCAGCCATGAGCAAACCGTTTCGCTCCGACTTTAAGTTGGGCCCGCCTGCTCGCCCCTGCGTTACTCTCACCTATATTTCCGTTTCTGAAACCCAGCTGATTGGCACGGCAGAGTGGATTGCCACCTCTCAGCTGTTTTCCTCACCGGCATCAATGCGGAAGGTGACTTTTCTCCAAACTGTGCACGTTTAGCGAAACGGTTGTTAAACAAGTAGGATCCCATCCCTAGGTCCTGGAAACAGAGACAATATTAGGAAGATGCTATGGTTGGCTTCTCTCTAATTTGATGGATATAGAAGAGAGAATAGTACAATCAAACTTAAAAGATTCTATTATTATAGCCTACTGCTATAGTATCATTCTAGTCCTGTAGATTTTATTTTTGGTTCTCCATCTCATAGAGATGACACTAACCAAAATCACCCAGTCAACTCCATGTCCAGTGGAGACTTGAATCTGAACTGTGTTCCAATTCTGACACCTTCACCTCTACGCTATGCTAGCTATATAGATCTGCCATTTGGTTTTGCCCTAGTTTGATCTTGATGCCTTGAAAGAAAAATAGTGAAGCTAGATAGGCAATCTACTTATCCATTGCATGAAATATGAGGGACATGTGGCTTTTCAGACCCTGTTGAACTTCAGTTCCCAGTCATCCCCATGGGCATGGCCAATGGTGAGGCGGTTCAGCAGTTAGTGAAGAACCAAAGATTCTTCGTTATGCTATCCTACATTATGCTGTTCATCCCTGGGAAATCCTCCTTCCATTTTACAAGGCGGGAAGTCAAAATAAAGTTTAGACTTATTGTTCTTCTTGAGCATACTGACGCCATCACTCTGGTACAGCAAATGGACAGCTGGCATCAACTGCAGCAAGCCTATCTCCCACTCATGGATCATGCTATCTGCTGCAATCCATGCTATTGGGGCTTAACAGTTAAGGATACCATGGCGTGTGCTGGGTGCCTGGTAATCTCATGCTATAAAGACATGGCGTAAAAAGCATATACTTGTTAACAACAGAAGGGAGTTTCAGGAAGGTCATTGCCTGCCATGATCGCCTGAGTTTTATCTAGCTCAGCCTTCTGCTCTGTGTTGGACCACTTCAATTTGGCAGAAAGTGTGCAAATTCAGCTGCACATCTCTAAACTGCATGACAGGAGAAATTTCCTGTCAGTTAGAACAATTAATTAGCGGAACGGTTTGCCTCCAGAGACTGGGGGTGCTCCAACACCGAAGGTTTTTAAGCAGGGATGCCATTTATCCAGAATGGTTTAGGGCCATGATGGCGAATCTATGGCACGTGTGCCACAGGTGGCACGTGGAGCCATTTCTGCAGGCACGCATGCCATCGCCCTAGATCAGCTCCATCGCGCATGTGTATGCACCTCCCGTTGGCCAGCTGATTTTCAGCTCTCTGCCACGCATGCGGGAGACGCACATGCATGCCCATGCCACCTTGCCCCTCCCAAGAGTCTCCACACAGCCCATTTTGGATGCCAGGTAAGTACAGGGCTCAAGCGGCAGCTCTGGGAGGGCAAAAAACCAGCCTACCGGAAGTCCGGAAACAGGATGTTTCCAGCCTCCAAAGGGCCTCCAGAGGGCCAGGGGATGCCATTTTTGCCCTCATGGAGGCTCCAGGAAAGCCTCTTGAGCCTGTGGAGGGCAAAAAAAGAGCCTCCTGGGCATGCAGGCTTTTGGCACCCGAGGAAAAAAAGGTTAGTTATCATTGGTTTAGGGTCTCCTGCTTGAGTAAGGCGTTGAATTAGGGAAGACCTCTAAGGATTCTTCCAGCTCTGTTGTTCTATATTCTCATTGATTTGCACCCATTCCAGGTTCTATGAATCTTCTTGAGATGGAACAGCCAGAATTGGATGCAAAACCTGCAGTGGGGTCTGCCCCATGCAAAGCAAAGGGAAAGAATGCTAGCTGGGAAATTAAGAGTTGAAATCCTTACATCTGATAAGTTCTCAAGGCTTGGAAATGGCAGTTCAGGTCCAAGACTCTTTAGAAGTGTATAATTTCAACGCTAAGAATCCACCATCCAATATCTGTTTCCTAAGGAAGAACTTTTCGTTATCTGAGAAAACTCTGGCAAATTTACCTTGAGGATCCAGTCTGAGGATTTGGTTATTTATTTGTTTGTTTGTTTGTTTGTTTCAATTTATAAACCGCCCTTCTCCTTGCGGACTCAGGGCGGTGAACAGCCAAAATAAAACATGGTATACAAAAGTTAAAAACAATTAAAAATTATTAAATATTTTTAGCCGACAATTAAAACAACCCAATTTCAAATCAATTTCAAATTTAAAACAGAGGATGGGATCAAGCTAGCCCAGCTAGATGGAACAAATGGGTTTTAAGGGCCCGACGAAAGGTCCGGAGGTCTGGAATCCTGCGTATCTCTGGGGGTAGGTCATTCCAGAGGACGGGCGCCGCCACAGAGAAGGCTCTCCCCCTGGGGGTCGCCAGCCGGCACTGTCTGGCCGACGGCACCCGGAGGAGGCCCTCTCTGTGCGAGCGTACTGGCCGGTGGGAGGCTATTGGCGGCAGAAGGCGGTCCCGCAAGTACCCAGGTCTTAAGCCATGGAGCACTTTAAAGGTGGTCACCAACACCTTGAAGCGCACCCGGAAGACCACCAGGAGCCAGTGCAGCTCGCGCAGGAGAGGTGTCACATGGGAGCGCCACGTCGTTCCCATAATTCCCCGCGTGGGCGCATTCTGGACCAATTGGAGCCTCCGGGTGCACCTCAAGGGGAGCCCCATGTAGAGAGCATTGCAGTAGTACAGGCGGGAAGTTACGAGAGCATGAGTGACTGTGCGTAGGGAGTCCCGATCTAGAAAGGGACGCAACTGGCGTATCAGGTGAATCTGATAAAAAGCCCCCCTGGCCACGGCCGTCATATGTTCTTCTAAAGACAGCCGTGCGTCCAGTTGCGAGCCCTTTCCATGGGGGCCAATGTCTTGCCCCCAATAGTCAGTAATGGCGTCAGCTGGCTATATCGGGACGCCGGCAGCCACAGCCACTCGGTCTTGGAGGGGTTTAGTCGGAGCCTGGTTTTCCCCATCCAGACCCGCACAGCCTCCAGGCACTGGGACATCACTTCAATGGCATCATTGAGGTGGCCTGGGGTGGAGATGTACAGCTGGGTGTCGTCAGCGTACTGATGGAACTCCACCCCAAAGCCACGGATGATCTCACCCAGTGGCTTTACATAAATGTTGAACAGAAGGGGCGAGAGGACCGACCCCTGCGGCATCCCACAAACAAGGCGCCTTGGAGTTGACCGCTGCCCCCTGTCAACACAGATTGTGACTGGTCAGAGAGATAGGAGGAGAACCACCGTAGAACGGTGTCCCCCACCCCCAACCCCTCCAACTGGCGCAACATGATACCATGGTCGATGGTATCAAAAGCCACTGAGAGATCTAATAGGACCAGGATAGAGGAACATCCCCTATCCCGTGCCCTCCAGAGATCATCCACCAACGCGACCAATGCCGTTTCCGTGCTGTGCCCAGGCCGGAAGCCGGACTGGAGCGGATCTAGATAGACAGCTTCATCCAGGAACCGGGGAAGCTACCATGCAACCACACTCTCAACAACCTTCGCAAGAAAGCAAAGGTTGGAGACTGGATGGTAATTAGCCAAAACAGCCGGGTCCAGAGAGGGCTTTTTGAGGGGGGTCTCACCACCACTTTTTTCAAAGCGGCCGGCAGAACACCCTCACTCAAAGAAACGTTAACCATCTTCTGGAGCCAGCCTCGTGTAACCTCCCGGGAGGCCGGCACCAACCAGGAAGGACACGGGTCCAATAAACATGTGGTCGCATTCAGCCGTCCCAGAATCCTGTCCATGTCCTCGGGAGCCACAGAATCAAACTCCTCGCAAACCACACCCCCAAGACCTGCCTCATTCATCCCATCCGGATCTACTCAGTCCACTTCTTACCTGCAATTTATCCACTTCTTACCTGCAATATCTCTGAAATCCAAATTCTTCAAAATAACCATACTGCAAAAGCAGTTTTCTGCTTGGTGGATCATTTGCAGGCTACACATTGCCCTACCTTGGTTTATTTCACCAGCTATTTCATGCTTTGTGGCAAAACCAGAGGAGCGCTATAGATTCAGTAATGTAGATCTCCCATCTTTGCTTTCCATTCTAGGGGCATTCAGGAGGGCCTTTAACACTTGGCAAATGGCAGATATGTTGTCCGTGAAATCACTAGCTTTGTTTCCAGTAGCGGACACAACATTTACCCAAAGCTTACTATGTTTACTCTTGTCTCAGCTTATATTTCCTGGATGAATAATGTCATAAAATCAAATAATTATCACATGTAAGGGATGAGCATTTTATTCATCCCCAGGCCTAGAAATGCTTTTATGGGAACTAGATAAGGGAAAAGGTCAGACAGACTCCGGGAGTTTTTACAGCTGACTCTGTTCAGCTTCATTTGTTTGTTTTGTTTCTTTAATGATACGTCTATCCAACTCAAACACTGCATACAAGATTGGATGACAGGAAATGCACCAAAACAGGAGAAAGATTTTCATTTCAAATCCAAACAGATGTAAGTCGGCAGCCAGAATCTCACATTTACATCCTCTCTAATTTGGAGTTCCAATAATCTTGGCTTAACACCCATGGAAAACCTCAGGGTGGTTTTTTGAAGGCAAAAGAGTTGGGACCAATGATGTCACTCATGCCCTCGTCACATCTCGTCTGGACTACTGTAACGCTCTCTACAAGGGGCTCCCCATGAAGGGCACCCGGAGGCTCCAACTGGTCCAGAATGCGGCCGCGCGGGTGATTATGGGTGCGACTCATTGCACCCATGTGACACCTCTCCAGCGCGAGCTGCACTGACTCCCATTGGTCTTCCGGGTGAGGTTCAAGGTGTTGGTCACCACTTTTAAAGTGCTCCATGGCTTAGGGCCCGGATATCTACCGAACTGCCCTCTGCCACCAATAGCCTCCCACCGACCAACATGCTCCCACAGAGAGGGGCTCCACAGGGTGCCATCGGCCAAACAATGTAGGCTGGCGATCCCAAGGGGGAGAGTCTTCTCTGTGGGGGCACCTGCCCTCTGGAATGAACTACCCCCGGGATACGTACAATCCCCGACCTCCGTACATTTTACCGGGCCCTTAAGACTCTGTTATTTCAGCAGGCTGGCCTGGCTGAATAGAAATTGGGGATGGGGCATTTTAAACTATGGGTTTTAATGAAGATAGCCAAATTGCTTAATTCAGTTTTAAATGGGTTTTAATTTCTGTATAGTTCACTGTTTTATTATGGCTGTATACCACCCTGAGTCCTTCAGAAGAAGGGCAGTATATAAATTTAATAAAACTAAACTAAACTAAACTGTCATGATAGGAGATCATTCCAGAAGACAGGTGTTCACAACTGAAGAATTGTGGAACGATGCAGATGGATTGACAGTTTAGACCACAG
Organism: Masticophis lateralis; assembly: GCA_030761175.1. Taxonomy (NCBI): domain Eukaryota; kingdom Metazoa; phylum Chordata; class Lepidosauria; order Squamata; family Colubridae; genus Masticophis; species Masticophis lateralis. Next base: position 144,974,634 of record JAUDYJ010000002.1, read on the forward strand.
GTGTCAAACTTGATTGTGTCACGTGACGTATTGGGACATATTGATTTTTTTTTTACCTTTGTGGAGCCAGAGTGGGCGTGGCTTGCACATGACACATCCAGCCTGCTGGCTGCCACCGTGACAGGCCTGGTTTAGCCAGATTTGCGATAACCATTCAGTCATAAATAAGATTGGTAAAGAAGAGCCAGTTTACTGGTGTGTGTACGTGTGTGTGTGTGTGTTAGTGAAAGTTTGACATAATTATTTATTTCCACCAAGTCTTTTCCTTAAATGATTTAGAGTACCAGCCAAAAGAAGCAGCAATTAATGTGGGTGGGAAAACAACTGTAATGATTTATTTGTTCATTTAATTGCATACTCCCAAACCTGGTGTTTACCTCATTACAGACATATAAAACATCCATGATAAAAAAATAAATTAACATAAATCATTACCAAAATTTGATATTCCAAATGTAACAAAAAGTCACAACACCTCAGTAATGACTTTAGGCCCATAAATACAAGTTTGATTCATGGGCATCAACCACAAATTGAGCGTTGGAAGAAAATAAGACTATATTTTGCACATTAAGTCATGTCAGTATTTGCAAGTTGCCATTTTCTTTCATGGCCCCTGTATGTCCACAAATGGCCCAAACGAGATGATCTACAAAATAGGAATGGAAGCTTGTTCTAGAGCTAGGCCATTCTCACAGACTGAGTGCCTTCCCTGTGTGGGGTTCGGGGGAATAAATCTAGTCACTATCCTTTTTAGCTATATTAGATTTTTTTTAATGTTATTTTTTATCTCTACAAATGTCATTTTGTCCTGAAAGATTATGGATATTTAAAACATTTGTACTTCTCCTAAAGATCATAAATGTATATGTACAATTCAAATATTCTCCTTTAACATTTGTGGTCCTAAAATATTTTATGTCATTTTTGCAAGCCTCAGTATTAACTGACATCAAGAACATTCTTGTATTTTTTCCTCTGCTTACAGTTGTTAGTTTCCTCAAATGTCCAGTTTCTAAAATCATCACTTACCTTTGTTACGACAAAGATCTTTGTTATACTGTAGCCAGAATAGCCAAAATAAATTTTTGCCCATAAGAAGCTATTTATGTTTTATAGTTAATTCCAAAATCTTCTAATAAAAGTCAATAATCCAAATTTATCTGCACTCTTAATCCATTTATAACTTTCTTAGATCAAAATCTTATTTCGTTTTTTGCTGTTTATTTCAAATCCTTAAAATTCTTTATTTTCTTTTGTTCAGAGTTGATAAACGTATCCGATAAAGACTTTTCAAACTTATTGTTCTGAAGTTCTCTATTAGCTGTTAGCTGGTTAATATCCATTTCTAATTATTCAAAAGTGAGGTTTGCTCATGATTTTTTAAAAGGCTCTGCCATAGTTGCAAGCAAGATGATTGGTCCCATTGTTTCCTGGCACTCTCAAAAGCATGGAAAACTGCTGTCATGCAACCCCCTTGCAACAACCAGCCACCCAAATCACATGTTGGTATCTCCTATCCTCTCCTTATTCAGAGAGGTTCAAAGGAATCAGTCTGCTCACCAGTTCTTTGATCTTTGCCACAATCATTGGCTCTGCATAGAGTCAGCTTCATTTTGCAATACCTGTGCCAGAAGTCCACCAACATCCACATTAAGAGCCATGGTGGCACAGTAGTTAGAATGCAGTATTGCAGGCTAACTTTGCTCACGTTGCCAGGAGTTCGATTCCTTCAATCCTGACCAGCTCAATTGGCCTCTCCGTGGCCAGTTTTTGGCTGGCAAAGTGCTGCAGGAGGATTGGCTTGGACTGGATTACAATTATGTGGCCTCAAGTAAGTGCCTGATCTGGATAGGAAACAAGCAACATCCCAGGGTGAAATCCAGCAGGTTCTGGAGAACTGATAGCGGAAATTTTGAGTAGTTCTGAGAACCGGCAAATGCCACCTCTGGCTGGCCCCAGAGTGGGGTGGGAATCAGTGGTGGGTTGCCCCCGGATTGGACCGGTTTACAAGAACTGGTAGTAAAACCAGCAGGAGGCTCACCCACTGACCCTGATGTCATCAGGATGCTTCTATGCAAATGCAGAAGCATGCACGTGTGTGCAAGCAAAGCGAACACATGTGAACGATCCCATTTTGAACCTGTAGTAAAGGTAAGTAGAACCCACCAGTGATGGGTTTCAAATTTTTTTACTACCAGTTCTGTGGGCATGGCTTGGTGGGCGTGGCAGGGGAAGGATACGGTAAAATCTCCATTCCCACCCCACTCCTTCTGTCTTCAATCCAGGGGAAGGTTACTGCAAAATCCCCATTTCCTCCCAATCAACTGGGATTTAGGAGACAGAGAATAGATGGAGGTGGGGCCAGTCAGAATGTTTACTACCAGTTCTCCAAGCTACTCAAAATTTCCACTACTGGTTCTCCAGAACTGGTCAGAACTTGCTAAAACCCATCCCTGGTGGGAATGGAGTTTTTGCAATATCCTTCCCCCAGGAGTGAGGAGGGAATGGGGCTTTTGCAGTATACTTCCCCTGGAGTGGGGTGGGAATGGAGATTTTGCAATATCCTTTCCCTGCCACACCTACCAAGCCACGCCCACAGAACTGGTAGTAAAATAACTAGAATTCACCACTGCAACATCCTATTTTGTAGGTCCATTTAATGTACAATCAACGATCTATTCTGTATTCTATATTCTGTATTCTATTCTGCATTCTATTCTGTATCTATAATTGACAGACATTTCTATTTACTATCCTGGAAATTTACCATTACCATGCCCAACTTCAGCCCTCCAAGGTCAAACACATCCCCGATGTGGCCCTCAATGAAATCGAGTTTGACACCCCTCCTAGAGAAGCATCTATGTAGCTTTTCTGGTAACTTAAGAAGTCACAAACCGTCCTTTTGCAAAAGGCAAATTGGTGATCTTACTCCCTGAGCCCCAGAGATCACTTCATCATCCTGGTTTCCTTTTTGGTTCTCTGTTTCCTGAGAGAATGACATCCTTTCTAAAGAAAGCTCCGGACTGCAGTTGTTCCCATTTTCACAAAAGCCATCAGGGCCCGTGTGTAATTCAAGTGCATCCTTGGAAAGGAAGATAAAGGTAGATGGCATATTTTTAAATGGAAACAATAGAAAACAAATGGAAAACCAGATGGAAAAAGCAACTTGGTGGTGGGAAAACTGTATCTGCGGGCCACTGATAAGCTACTTCTTTCTGCTGTGCCCTCTTTGACTTTTAGCTTTAATTTGACAGGATATAAATTTTATTAATTAAATCAATGTGGAAGTAATCATGTCTGATCATGCACAAGACAGGTGTTTATGCATGACTCATTGTGCCATAATAAAGAGGGGAGGCCCAATTAAATTCCCATCCTATTCAATATAATGTAATGATTAGATGGCATCCATTGAAAACATTTTTTAGTGTACTTTCTATTCATAGGTATAGTTTCTCTTGGGTTTATTTTATGATTGAGGCAAATTTTATGATTAAGGCAAATGTTAAAGTTTGTTATCAAGGGGATGAACTTTTTCGGTCTATATTCTGTACCACTTCCCCAACCCAGTGCTCTTCAAGATAAGTTGCAATTCCCATTTTATCTATGCTGGTTTGGGATTATAAACATATATAAAGAAAGCAAAGGTGTTTTTAAAATCTATTATTAAGAAACAAAATACGCTTGGTTTGATTTTCAACATCTTGCAAAATTTCAAAATGGCAATATTAATGCCTACTTGTGATATGCAATGATTCTTCATTCCATTTTTTACATTCCATTTCTTATGGCTAAATTTAATTCTTCTTTTTCTATTCTGAAATACATCCAAAGTCACATTGGATGTATGCTTATGAAAAAACTGTTTTGTTCATCCTTACTTTGATAACTCAAATTGTTGGGTGACTTTGGGCCAATCAGACTCTGTCAGCCCAACCCACCTCACAGGGTTGTTGTTTGGGGGAAAATAGGAGGAGAAAGGTGGGTTGGATATGATCACTGCCTTGAGTTATTTGTAAAAATATTAAAGGTGGGATATAAACAAACAAATAAGTGATTAAAAAAATATTTGAATAGTCTTGGGGGCCTTTGAGGGTTAAGCAGTAAATACAATTGTTTTTAAAAATAATTAATATTAATAACAATAAAGAGGAATCTGCAAATTTTTGAGCACAAGCCAAGCAGTCTTCATCTTATATTTTGCTTTCCTTATGATGAATCTAGGACTGTTATACTATCATTTTGCACTCCTCATTCCATTTCACAAAGAGGGAAGGGAAAGTGGAAAGACATTATTCTTTGGGGAAACTGAATCATGGTTTATATATATTTTGAATAGTTGATTTAGAATCAGCAGTTCTGCAAGTAATTTCTCTCATTGTCATGGATTACAGAACTTGTTCATTTTATCCACATTTCTTTGTAACAATTGTTCCAAAAACAGGTCTCATTTGTTGTTTAAAAAAATATATCCTTTTAATGTATTTTTGGACGGTTGCTTTTATTGCTGCTGATTTTATTTTAAAATGTTTCTTGTTGTCCGTTTGTAAGTTTCTTTACAGGTAATCCTCATTTTACGACCACTGTTTAATGACCATTTGAAGTTACAACAAACCTGCCCGAGCTACTTATGAACTCTTTTCAAAGTTACGATGGCCATACACATCCCCCTGCAGTTACATAATCGCATTTTTGATGCTTGGCAACCGACTCACTTTTACAGCCATTTTCAGTGTCCCATAATTGTGGGATCACAATTTGTGGAATTTTTTTTGACTGGCTTCTGGCATTTACTTCTGGTTTCAAAAAAAAAAATACTCATTGGAGAAAATGGATAATGTTTTTAAAAAAGCAGATCTGGTCATGTGATGCCTCCACTTACAACAGCAACAACATACAACAGTCTCAATTATAGGATCGTAAGTCAAGGACTATCTGTATTTTATAGCATTAAGAGCTCCAGTATCGAAGACTAAACACTGTACACTTATTAAACACTAAACAATGTACACTGAGAGCGTATGCACCAAGACGAAATTCCTTGTGTGTCAAATCACACTTGGCCAATAAAGAATTTTATTCTATTCTATTCTATTCTAAACACAGTATAGAGTCCATAAAAATTCAGAATAAACATCAAATAACAAAATACATTAAGGGACATAAATGAACTAACCAGGATCAATGTATCTCAGGAGATAGTGTTCTCCATAGTGCACAGAAGTCTACAGAGAAGAATTGCTTCCTCAACCATGATCCCTTCCCCTCTCGCTGGGGAAGAGCATGCCCTCTTCCAATAATAGCCCAAGACAGGCAAAATCATGCTAAGGCGGGCAAAATCATACATATTGGGATCATGCTATATGCTGTTCTCTAAGGAACAATCAGGATTCATTTTGGCAGAAATTCCTGGTCTAGATAGTAATAAGAATATTATAATCAAATTATTAAGTGGTATCCTGCACTGTATGTAGCACTTCAACTAGTTTCCTTAGAAACCAGTTTCCTTGCTTCTATAGGGAGTAACAGGCCACTTTCAGGGTTGAGAGGCAGGATATATATCAAATGAGTAATTCATCATTTACACGGGTCATTCGATTCTACACACCCCATGGTCCCTGCCTTGGCCTGATCTACTTAGCTTCCTCTTTATTGGGTAGGTGAATGTAGATATGGATATTCATATACATCAAATGCCGTTATGGGATTTGATGAGTCAAACAGCTTAACCCAAAGGTATGATTTGCACTTACTGTTTTAAGTTGTTCCTGCTCGTGCTGGGCTTGACACTGAGCCATTCTAAGAAAATGCTATCTAGACTCAAACACTTTAACAACAGCTTACAAAGGTTTTAGCAGAAATAGGCTTCCACCATTCTCTTGCTGGACAACTCCCCTGCTGCTCTACTCTTCCACTTTTCTGTTCCAGAAAAGAAATAGCCAATCGTTTTCCTTCCTGTGGGTAGATCTTCTTGGACATGTCTGTCTGTCTGTTTCTCTATTTTGGTGTCTTCAAGTCAGTCTTGACTAATGGTAACTGCAGTTTTCTTTGCAAGACTTCAGAAATGGTTTGCTCTTGACTGCTTCCTAGGGTTAAGAGAGAGTGACTGGCCCAAGGTCATTCATGCTTAAGGTGGGACCAGAACTCACTATCTCCCAGTTTCCACCCTGGTGCTTTAACCAATACACCAAACGTCTCTCACATATACAGAAAGGTAAAGCATTCACATGCAGCTACATGCAGGTATAACAAGCCATCTGACCTATTTTGTTCCAATGTCTTTTAAACCCACTGTCACTATAAATGCTGTAGTAACAGAATGGTTATATGACAACTTTTGCCTTGCAAATAGAAGATTACAATTCAAAACATGGCAGAAACTATTCAAATCATTAGTTTCTTTCTTTCCGCAAACTTCCTTTTAAAAACAAACTTCCAATAACCCATCGGTCTGGTTGTTTTGCTCTGTTTTTTGTTTTTCTATTTTTTCCTCTTTTTGTTAATAAAATTTTTTCACACACACATATATGTATATGTATATGTGTGTCTGTATAAATATCTATATCTATATCTATCTATCTATCTATCTATCTATCTATCTATCTATCTATCTATCTATCTATCTATTTCTCTCAGCCAGGTTTTTCCTACATAAATCAAGATGTTTCTACAATCATAGTTCAGTGAAATCTCATTCACTAGTTTCTAGTCTTTATCAGACATCAAAGCAGCATTTTGCTGTCTGTTGTGAGACTTAAGGGATCTATTTCTGGCTGGTTTGTCTTCTTCTTGTCTATCTTAGTTTCCCTTAAGTCTCACAACAGAAAACAAAATGCTGCTTTGATGTCTGATAAAGACTAGAAACTAGTGAATGAGATTTCACTGAACTATGACTGTAGAAACATCTTGATTTACGTAGGAAAAACCTGGCTGAGAGAAAAATACACATAAAGACCTACAAAAAGAGAATAAAATAAATATTTGACCGCTACAGGGAGGAGTCATGAGATGAGGGTGTGGCTAACTGAAGAAGACAAACTAGTCAGAAATAGATCTATCTTAGTCTCCCTTAAGTCTCACAACAGACAGCAAAATGCTGCTTTGATGTCTGATAAAGCCTAGAAACTAGTGAATGAGATTTCACTGAACTATGGCTGTCAAAACATCTTGATTTATGTAGGAAAAACCTGGCTGAAAGAAAAATACACATAAAGACCTACGAAAAGAGAATTTTATATATACCTATTAGTTTTCTTCTCTTATCGTAAGCCCTTTATGTGTATTTCTCCTCAGCCGGGTATTTTCCTATGTAAACCAAGATTTTCAAAATGCAGCCATAGCTCAGTGATACTGACGTCAAATACTTGACCTCTACGGGGAGGAAACATGTGATGAGGGTGTGGCTAACTGATGAAGACTAATTAGTCTGAAATAGATCTATATTAGTCTCCCAAAAGGCAGCAAACTGCTTGCTTGCTGTCTGATAAAGCCTAGAACTAGTGGATGTGATTTCACTGAGCTATGGCTGCATTTTGAAAATCTTGGTTTATGTAGGAAAATACCCACCTGAGGAGAAATACATACATGCACACATGCACACACACACACACACACTCCATATATTTTAGATAGATAGATAGATAGATAGATAGATAGATAGATAGATAGATAGATAGATAGATAGATAGATAGATGGATGGATGGATGATAGAGTTTTTCTGTCAATGGAAGGAGCAAACTGCTTCCCTTTCGCCTTTCAGCTCCAATTCAGGAGCCCTCAAGCAGTCACTTGATGTTGATATATGACGTTTGTGATAGAAGAAAGATTGAAAACCTCTGGGCTCCCAAGTCTGGAGAGCAGCAAAGTGATACAGAAAACTTGTATTTGTCTGAGTTTTTCCAGTACAGTCAGATAGCTGGTACGTTGCTTACCTTTTATAAGCACAAAGCAAAGCATGCTATATCTTTTGCTTCTGTAAACATAGCAGCTGAAGAGGTTCTAGTAACAAAATAGTTACTAAATATTTTGAGATCTGTCTAGCACTGATGTTCTAAGGCTACTAGATATCCAAAAAACAAAAAACCAATCATGACTTAATGTTAGTGTTTGCAATAAGGATGATTTAGAAGATAGAAAACAGTGACCTCCTGTGGTAAGGTTAGCTAGAACAGTAACTCTTTGTATTAATTGATTGTTCCTCAAAGAGGAAGTCGTGTAAAATATTAAACCTCATCATCTGCAGAACCATTTAAAACAATACTGAAAGTCAGTATAGGCTAGAAAACGAAGGTTACCTCTGACAATTATTTTCCATTTATACACTTCCCTCTATAGATCACACAGTAAGAATTGTGTATGCTTCAAAAATAATTTAAGAGAAGCGTTTGGGGCTTTTTGTGAATGCAGCATTTCTCTGCGATTTATTAAGGCAGCCAGACTTTTGTAGGCTTCCAAGTGAGTTGAGAAAACAAATGGTGCCGTTGAGCTTGGAGCTTAGCTTACAATAACTTTATTGTCACTTTAAATGTACACTAACTGGAATACATTAAAATGAAATTCCATTGCATACAGCTCTCAAAGGGTCACCACCTCCAATATACACTATAGAAACATGACCAAAAAAAATTGCATACATCCACATACCCAGATATATTCTATGCCACAGAGAAACAACACAGTCTAGTCTGGATGTATAATACAAGTACATGGTGAGAAAAATGAATCTTGCGAGTTTACCAGACAGATGGCATATTGGGATAAAGCTGTTACAGCATCAGGTAGTCCGGCTAGAAATACTTTGAAACCTGCTCCCAGAGGGGAGCAATAGAAATAGGCGGTAAAGTGCATTTGTGGGGGTCTCTAACAATACTTCGAGCTCTAAGCACATTGCGCTTATAAGCAGTATCTTGAATAACGGGAAGTGAGCTTCCTATAATCTTCTCAGCTTTCCTTACCACTCTCTGCATGGACCTTCTATTTCAGGCACTGCTACCCCCAAACCAAACCATGATGCAGTTTGTTAAAACACTCTCAATCAGGCCTCTGTAAAAAGTGGCCAGACAGAAGGAGAAAGTTGCTTTAAGAATTCCATTCACTCAAGTTAATTCAACGCTGTAAATCAAGCCTCACCCCCTTAAATCTCGCTCTGACCAAAGCTTTCCCCTCTCTCATGTCCAAATTTGCTTGAATGAATAATAGAGAGATGCTGTGCTTGCAAAAGAGCTAAAGCTTTCCTTCCAATTATTTTCAAAACATACAGAATCCTATTATGAATCAAAATATTGAAGGAAGTAGTCCACTAGTGACCAGGGTTAACAAGATGGAAATATTTTTTAAAAAACCAACAAACAATGGCAATGTTTTTGAAAAGAAGATATTTGAAAAGAATTGAGTTTCCCACTGCACGAATAAGAGTGGCAGGCAATGAGATATCTGAAGAAGAGATGGGAAATTATAAAATCTGTTCAGGAAGAAGATTTGTAAGATCTATGATCACTCTTACACAAACAAATGGGGATGGACTGACTTTGACCTAAGTCCATTCTTAGAAGGAATAAAATACATTAAATAGCAATAGCACTTAGATTTATATACCACTTAACAGTGCTTTACAGCCCTCCCTAAGCAGTTTACAGAGTCAGCATATTGCCCCCAATAATCTGGGTTCTCATTTTACCAACCATCAGAAGGATGGAAGGCAGGGGTGAAATGCTCCTGGTTCGGACCGGATCACCCGATCCAGTAGCGATGGCAGCAGGTGGTTCGGAGAACTGGTAGCAAAAATCCCTGTGCGCCCACCCACCCCCCACCCCCCACATGCCCAGCTGAGCCGTGCGATCATCAGAGGCTGGTTTTTTTTACTTTTAAAAGAATTTTTTCTAAAACCTCTTTGGCCGAAAAAATGCTTTTAAAAATAAAATTAAAAAAAGCCTCTGATGATCATGTGGCTCAGCTGGGATCGTCAGAGGCTTTTAAAAACATTTTTTCTACAACCTCTTCAACCTTTCTGCAACCTCTTTGGCTGAAGAGGTTCTAGAAAAAATGCTTTTAAAAGTAAAAAAAAAAAAAGTTGGCCATGCCCACCCAGTCACATTACCTCCCCTCCAAGCCACGCCCACAGAACCGGTAGTAACAAATTTTAGATTTCACCCCTGATGGAAGGCTGAGTCAACCTTTAGCCCGGTGAGATTTGAACTACCGAACTGCTGGCAGCCAGCAGATGTAGCCTGCAGTACTGCATTCTAACCACTGCACCACCACAGCAAATGAGAAAACAAAAGTGAGCATGAATTTAGCTGTAATTATGGAAGAAAGCCAGAGAGCTCTAACAGTTGCCTGTCTTATAACCAACTCTGAGCTGCTCTCAATCAATGTGACTGCAATTGACTAAATGCATGGAGTCAGGGGCTTCATATTCAAGGACTACCATAGAAATAAAAATTTCCAGGCTACCTAGAAGATGAGGAAGTGTGCTACTTAAATAGCCAGGCAGCAGTTTTTCCACACAACATACAACAACAGATAAGGCCCAAGATGAGACAACAGTCAGTGTTTAGTTTTTTTGTAATGATCTCATGAGATCCAGGAATTTGTTTACACATGGCCTCAGTATAGCTATTGCACCTTTTGTTTTCTGTTTACTGGGTGCTGGGTTTTGACCTTAATTAAAATTTTGTTCACTAAGGTTTTTCTGGCCTGACACGTATACAAGAACAACTTTCCACCTTACATTGTCTGTGAGGGAAACTTCATTTACCCAGAACCCAGCAGAGGAAGCAAATTTGCCTCAGACCAATGGTGAGGCAGAACCCAGCCTAGTGATCTCTAACACGTCTTAACTTCCTTCCTTAAAGGAAAAAAAAAATTAAACCACAAATAAAGCTGATGCTGAAAACAGAAGTTGCACAGCAAGACACAGTCATGGCAGAAGGCAAAACAGGAGGTGCCGGCCTGTTTGCTAAACGGGTTCAAAAGCAGCTCAGCCGAGCCCAAGAAAAGGTATTTATCTTGAAATGTTCTTTCACGTTACTAGTTTTATTATGACCTGAAAATGATATTGGTTTTTTTTTTAGATTCTCCTGAACTGTCCCACCAAAATGAGAGGTTAGATAAAATTGAAAGAGAAGTTGGGTTGTTGTTCATTTCTGCTTTCTGGACATTTTTCATATTGTTCTGAATATTTTTCACATACTGGAACAAGCTGGTATACATATTGTACCAGCATACTCCAATTTTATTCCAGCAATAATCTTGTAAATCTTGTAGGCTGGGCTGAAAAGCAATGACTGGGTCAAAAAAAAACATTCAATAAAAGTCCAGGGCTGAATGAGAAACTGAAGAAAATGGATTTTCTCCAACCACCCCATCCTAATATAAGATCCTAATCAACCCAATTTATCAGTTATCCCTAAGCCACCCTAAAGCTTTTGCTCTTCTTCCTTAAATAACATCCCAATTATAGAATAGATTTTTCTCCTATATATTTGGAACAAACAATCTAAACCACCTCTGTAGTTATGACTGTATAAGGGCTGGGCGGTGGGGAGGGGAGTAATTTTCATATACTAATTAATCTACAGAAAGATTAGCCCAGTGAAGCTAAAGAGTTAAACTAGTCAAATCAGTACAGGTAGTCCTCGATTTACGACCACAGCTGAGCCCAGCATTTCCATTGCTAAACAAGACATTTGTTAAATGAGTTTTGCCCCATTTTCCAAACTTTTTTGCCACCATTGTTGGGTGAATTGTTGCACTTGTTATGTTAATAACATGGTTGTTAAGTGAATCTGGCCTCCCCATTGACTTTGCTCCTCAGAAGGTCACAAAAGGTGATTATATAACCCTGGGACACTGCCACTGTCACTTGCAATGTCAGTTGGCAAGCATTTGAATTTGATCATATGACCACGACCAGAGGGATGCTGCTGTGGTCATAAGTGTGAAAAATAGTCATAATCACATTTTTCAGTCTGACTTTGAACTTTGAACGGTCACTATTCAAAGGGTTGTAAATAAAGTGCTACCTGTATTCCCCACCCCAGAGATTTAGCAGATGTCGTTCTATCAAACAGGATAGTGATCTTTTCCTGGAAAGTCTTGATCTAAAGCAGGCTTAGAGTTCCCATGAACAGGCCCCCCTCTGGCAGAAGTTCTATCTAGGGCAGGGGTGTCAAACTCGGTTTCATTGAGGCCACCTCAGGGTTGTGTTTGACCCCAGAGGGTTGGGGGGGCGTTGCCAGGGGCATGGCCAACTTGACATCACTTCTGTCAGGGGCACCAGTGGCAGCCTGAGCGCTCTGCCAGCGAAAACAGGCTGCCGAGCTCCGTTTCCAGCTGCAACGGCCTCCTGCAACCCTCTGCCAGTGAAAATGGAGCTCGGGAGCCCAAATCTGTTTTTGCTGGCAGAGGCAGCGCAGGCCAGTCCTTCGCTGTTTCCAGGTTGGTCCCACAGGCCAGATCTAAGCACGGGTGAAATACAGCAGGTTCTGACAGGTTCTGGAGAAATGGTAGCGGAAATTTTGAGCAGTTCAGAGAACCAGCAAATACTACCTCTGGCTGGCCCCAGAGTAGGGTGGGAATGGTGATTTTGCAGTATCCTTCCCCTGTCACACCCACCAAGCCACGCCCACAGAATCAGTAGTAAAAAAAATTGGATTTCACCACTGCCCGTGAGCCAGATCCAGCCCATGGGCCTTGAGTTTGACACCCCAGATCTAGGGTGAAGGGGACAACCTTGAAAGAAGAAAAGAAATACAGGTAGCATAAGCGTTGCTATCTTGCAGGCAACAGCTGAGGATTCACACATATTCCCATATAAAGTCACTTTGCCCACAATTCAACGTATTGGTGCATTTTGAAAATCATTTCATCATATAAGAAAGAAGAGGTGTTACGTTGTCGGAGAGATTTTACTTGAAATGTTTAGAAATATATCGTCATGCATATATTTCTGTGACACATGTAGCATGTCTATGCTATCCTGACTGGATGTCTTATAGGAGCAGCATACGAATGTCATTGTTGTCAAAACCACTTGCAATGGGGCATTTAAACAAAGGATGTGATATCCAGATTGGAGGCACTTCTGTAATTTATAGCTCTTTTCCTCTAGGAGCTCATAGCAGTGTGAAAGAGTCTGTCTCTCTTTTCACCTTATCCTGACCACAAAGCCCAGCTGTGGAAGGTTGGATGGAAAGGCAGGGACTATCCAAAGTCTCATGGGGATTTCTATTCCCTGACTGTCAAATGTCAGCCTTCTGCTCATAGTCTCACCCAAGTTTTGCCACTCCCTGCCTCTGAGGAAGCAAACTGTTGTTCACAAAGCTTACGCCTTTTAATAAAATTTGCTAGTTGGAAAAGATGCTAACAGACTCTTCCTGATTTCTGGCCCAGGACCTTAGCCACTACACTATACAGTACGGGCTGTCAGGATTAATACTTCCTCCAAATCCATTCCTTTCTTCTAAATCATCTTAAAGTTGCTACCGTATTACTTGCAAGACAATTGGTATACTGTGGCTCAGTGGCTAAGACATTGAGCTTGTCGATTGAAAGGTCGGCAGTTCAGCGGTTCGAATCCCTAGTGCCACGTAACAGGGTTAGCTCCCATTACTTGTCCCAGCTTCTGCCAACCTAGCAGTTCAAAAGCACGTAAAAAATGCAAGTAGAAAAATAGGGACCACCTTTGGTGGGAAGGTAACAGCGTTCCATGCGCCTTTGGTGTTTAGTCATGCTGGCCACATGACCACGGAGACATCTTCGGACAGTGCTGGCTCTTCGGCTTTGAAATGGAGATGAGCACCGCCCTCTAGAGTCGGGAATGACTAGCACATATGTGCGAGCAGAACTTTTACCTTTACCTTTACCTTAGTGTAGTGTGCTTGATTTCCCACCATGTCCACAATCCACAAACCATAACGACACACTCCAGCATCACGCAGCACAGCCTAAATGGCCTTGCCCCTCCAGAACTGCATAAAAAAAGAAACCCGATCATCTGATGGTATAATAAGTGGGAGGGGATTATATTCAGTCAAACAGAATTGAACAAAAATGAGTACATGCTGATCAAAAAAAAGCTCATAACATGATAAGCTAAATCTTTTCACATTCCCTTATGGCAGAACCTGGTCACTTTATACAATACTCTACCCCCGCACACATTAGAAGCATAAACTCATAGAATTAAAGTAGTGACGCTAAAGTTCATTTAGCCCAGTTCCCTGCTTGGTGCTTGATATACTAAAACATCTCTGATTATCCAGCCATGGGGTGAAAACCTCCAGTGATGAACTCACTGCTTCATCTAGCAGCCTGTTCCACTGGCTGCTACTTAGCATAGTCAGGAAGGTTCCCCTAATTTTAGTCTGGATGACTTTCTTTGCAGTTTGATCATGCTTTCTTGGTGTAATGGAAGATAAGTTTTCTATGTAATCTACGTCATTAACCTGAAATTCAATTTGATAGCTCTATTCTCCATTCTCTGATTCCTTATCTATAATTCCCTTTCTACCACTGGTTTGTATCCAGCCTTGCAATGCTAACTTTTCTTTAATTTGAAATATCTTGACAGCTTCGTTCTTGAGGATGCATACATATACACATATGAATTTTAGGCAGATATAGGTAGTATATCTGTCCATGTCATCCCCATTTAATTTATATGATGAGTTTTTTATTTAATTTACTAAATTTATAGCAGTATATGTATAACTAACAGCATGCACAAGATGGAATGTACAGGGTTTTGGGGGAGGGGGGAGGAAATCCCAAGCCTCACAGAAAATAGAATAATCCAAAAAGAATTAACTGTGCTATTGTCTGATGGAGGCAAGGAGGAGAGGCAGAATGGAAAACTAAGAAATGATGTGACACTTTCAGCTGACTAGCTGATACCTTAGGAGAACACTTTCTTTCTTCAGTATTTAGTCAGAAGTCTAACTTGTACAATGCTTTAAGGTAAAGGAATGTGTTTTGAAGCCTTTCTGAAATTCAATTTAAAGGCCTGAGAGACACTTAAGATTTTGCAACCTAGGCTGCAAAAATCTATCCACCCCACCAGATGGCAGCAAAGAGGTGCTGAATATCCTCACTTTTGGCCACCATTTACAGCAAAAGTCTATAGTACAACCCCAGCAGAATGAAGTCTTCATTTGGGCATCAAAAGAGTAGTCAAGTAAATCCGTAAGAGAGTTGTAGAAATGCCTTAAAGAGGCTAAAACCACCCCTGTCTTCAATACTGAAGATGGCGTCACCCCCTGTGTAGTTTATAGGATGAGCATTGTATTTTATTTACTAAATAAAATAAAATGCTTATCCTATAAACTACATGGGGTGACGCCATCTTCAGTATCGAAGACAGGGATGGTTTCAGCCTCTTTAAGGCATTTACATACTGCCCAACACCCAATGACTCTGGAGGAGTTGTGAATTAATTTGTGTTTTTATCTGATTTCTAACTATCCCTTTCATCTTATAAACTGCTTTCTTATTGGAATGAGAACAACATGTTAATGGGATGAGAACATACAGCTTTTGTGGTTGCTGATGTTGTGGTGGATTATTACAGGGAATGTGTTTGGGTGGCTCATCCATCACTCTTCTTAATAGCATGCTTGCCATATTTCTGTGTTCTACTACAATGGATGTACCATATTCAGTTGTTGCAAATAGTTGAGAAGAGGCCTCCTCCCTCAACTATTGAGGATAATTGCTGTGTACCACCCAAACAGGGAAGGGCAGCTTAGTTAGCACAATTACCATATTTATTATAATAAAGTTTCCCTCCCTTGAGACTGCATTTGGATGACATACTAGCTTAGTTAATCACAAGATACTCCATTATGCAAACTGAATATTCCTCAGAGGGGCTACTTCAATACAGCAACATTTGATAGGTGATTCTGACTCTATAGTGGGCAGATCTTTACAGGCCCCATGTTTTATTGCTTTGCCTTAATGGAACTGGTAGCCTTAAGAGCTGCAAAACATTTTGAACTACAGTTCCCACAGTCCTTTGCTATGGGCTTTGACGACTGAGAGAAACTGAAGCTTAAGAAGCCTGTGTCACCAGTTTAACCACTAGTTATTGGTCAGGTTAGCATCATGAAACCTCACTCATGTTCAGAAACAATATACTACTGAAAACCAGATGCTCAGGACAATGAACAGAGGAAGCCACATTTTCCTTAGCTTTGTTTTTGAGCACTTGGTTGCTGTAGAGCTTTTATTTAAGGGCTACAAAAATTCAGATAACCACTAAGTACAGCAAAAAGATACAGCAGGTCTTCTACTGCTAACTATCAGCTGTCTGGGTTTGTCCAGATATAATTATGCATACCAGACTGTTCTACTGAATAGATCTTCATTTGTCTGCTGAGTCTGAGGCCAAATTCAGAAAGCAGCATACCCTTAAAACATGTTTTCATAGTTAATGCTTGGATTGACTTTAATCTCCTCCGAAACATTCTGCTGGTCCTGATAGACTCTGAAGGAAGTCCTTTTATAGTCGTAAAATGCATTTTTGTTGTTTTTCTGTGTAAGTGTATTAATAGTATCGGATGGCAATGGGAGTGAAGGAAACCACAAGAAGAATGTTCCAGAATGCAGGGCGTGTCATCAGCTTAGGGTGTAAGCCCTGCTGTGCTCAAGCTAAAAAAAACCCCACCATATCTTTCCTTTTTTCCCCCCTCATTGCTACAAAAAGTAAATATTCCATCCAAGCCCTCATTAGATGCAAGCAAAAAAAAACCAAAAACCTTGCACACCTAGGATTCTGTGGAAATGTTCTGTTATTTAGCAAGAGGCATCCAATCATTATCTCTCATCTTATTAACTTGCAAGACAGAAAAATGATCAGTGCCATCAAACACTGTAGTCATTTAATTAGGGGAATGGGGTGGAATTGGTTTGCAAAAAGTACAAGTAGTGCTCAGCCTGCAACCACAACTGAGGCCAGAATTTCTGTTGCTAAGCAAGAAAGTTCTTAAGTGACATTTTCCCCATTTTACGACCTTTCTTGCCACGGTTGTTAAGTGAATTGCTGCAGCGGTTAAGTTAGTAACGCAGTTGTTAAATGAACCTGGCTTCCGCATTGACTTTGCTTGTCAGGAAGTCACAAAAGGAGATCACATAACCTCGGGACACTGCAACCTGTCATAAATATGAATCAGTTGCCAAGCATCTGAATTTTGATCACGTGACAATGGTAACATTGCAGTGGCGGTAAGGGTGCAAACCGGTCATAGCTTACTTTTTGGAGTGCTGTTGAAACTTTGAATGATCACTAAATGAACTGTTGTAAGTCAAGAACTATCTGTATCTGGCGGAATGTAGTAACAAGATGGATTCCCAGGAGGGAGGGGGTGCATTCCAGAGGAGTAAGAGGCAACTCAGCCCAGATATCATGCATGAGAGAATGAGGGTGAAGACAGCCTCTCCCTAATAGTTCACAGATATATTGTAGAGGCAAAGACAGTAGAGTGCTCAGTTTGGCAAGATTTTGAATAATAATAATAATAATAATAATAATAATAATAATAATAATAATAATAATAAAGCAAAGAGACAGAAGGCTTGATTCTTGCAGCCCAGGAACAAGCCATCAGAACGAATGTAATCAAAGCCAGAATAGAAAAATCTGCTGATGACCCCAAATGCAGACTCTGCAAAGAAGCGGATGAAACCATTGAACATGTACTGAGCTATTGCAAGACAATAGCTCAGACTGACTGCAAACAACACCATAACACAGTCGCTCAGATGGTCCACTGGAATTTGTATCATCTGCCTGAAGCAAAGAACTGGTGGGATCATAAGCCTGAAAAAGTGGTCGAAAATGAGCATGCAAAACTACTGTGGGACTTCCAAATACAGACTGACAAAGTTCTGGAACACAATACCCCGGATATCACGATTGTGGAGAAGAAAAAAGTGTGGATCGTTGACATTGCCATACCTGGCGACAGCAGAATCGAAGAGAAACAAGTTAAAAAAGTCATCAGATATCAGGACTTGAGAATCAAACTGCAGAGACTCTGGCATAAACCAGTGCAGGTGGTTCCAGTGGTAAAGATCTAGGCAAGCACTTAAAAACAATTGGCGCTGGCAAGATCACCAATGGTCAGCTGCAGAAGGCCATCTTACTGGGATCTGCTCGCATAATCCGCCGATACATCACGCACTCCTAAATGCTTAGGAAGTGTTCGACTAGTGATTTGGGATACGAAATCCAGCATGGTCATCTCGTTTGCTGTGTATACTGTATAATTATTATTATTATTATTATTATTATTATTATTATTATTATTATATTATAAATTATTATATTATAAATTATTATTATATTATAAATACAAAAAACCACCTTACTCGGAACAGCTTACATCCTCTGACGATACCTTAACAGTTCCTAGGTCCTTGGTTAGGACTCGAGCTGCTGAGCTATTAACCAGCCTCAAAGACTGTGAATCTCACTACAGATTAACCAATAATAATTTAAAAAAATAAAAGAAGAAGAAAAGTGAAGTTTGAATGATTATGTGAACCAAAGTACAGAAAAATTGCTGCAGGCTGTGAAAACGGAGAACATTATAAAAACAACAGAAACACCTGGATGACAGATTAAATAGATGGAAAACCAAAGCTTTGCATGGACAGCACTTGAAAAACATTGAAAGAAAATGTGATGACAACTTTACATGGGCATGGCTTAAGATGGGAACCATCAAGAAAGAAACAGAAAGTTTAATACTTGCTGCCACCGACAATTCAAACTGCCGACTTTGCAACAACAAAGTCAAAACTGTTTCACATTTAATATGTGAATGCAGCAAAATCGCACAAACTGATTACAAAGCTAGACATGACCAAGTTGCTAAATTAATCCACTGGTCATTATGTAAAAAAATACGACTTACCTGTATCCAAAAAGTCATGGGAACATAAAGTGGAAAAAGTTACAGAAAATGAGAAGGTGAAGATCTTGTGGGACTTTCGAATACAGATGGGTCGAATACAGATGGGTCGAACACAACACGCCAGATATCACAGTTGAGGAAAACTGAAACATGCAATTTATTGATGTTGCGGTTCCAGGAGGTGCCAGAGTTGAAGAAAAAGAACTGGAAAAAAATCACAAAATATCTTGACCTGGCCATCAAAACTACACGATTATGGATGAAACATGTAACAGTGACACCCATTGTCATTGGGGCAATTAGTACCATATCCAAGAATTTGATAAGATACATCAACAAATTGCAACTTTCTGCAATAACACCTGCAGAATTGCAAAAAACTGTGCTACTTGGAACACGGTACACCTTAAGAAGGTACTTGGTTGATACCAAGGACACTGGCAGCAACCCATATCAACCATTAGCACCAGTCAATGGTATTTGTGATGCATTTTTGAATGTTTAGTTGACTGAGTTTCATGTTTAATGAATTAAGTAAATAAAAATCTCAGTTTGGAAGAATCTCCAAGTGTCATTTTTGTTTGGGGCCTGTCAAATCAGCTCTCTTTGCCTTGGTGTGCTGTCCGAGTTCTCGGTGCTATGTTTGTATCTAACAGTGTCTGTGTTGAAATAGGTCATTAGTGCAGTTTCTTATTTGTATATGTAAGTAAAATGTTGTGCACAATAGCGTATGTCACGGAGTGTATTTTTCTGGATATGTGACTATGTATATCATAGGCAGCAGGCCAAAACTTGTTGGAGTGGGGCACATAAAACTATTTAGCCATTAAACAATAGCAATGTTCTGCAAAATGCAAGTCCTGACTGCAGAGAATTATTGTTTCTCCAGTGGATGGATCAAGCTTTGTTTTAAAGGGTTTCCTATCACCATGAAATGTCTCGTGAAGTTTACTCACTGAACTCTTCTTGTGCAACAAGAAATGGGAACTGGAAACCACTTTCAACATTATCTCTAAAATGCTAGTTGCTTTGGAGGTGTGTGGCTTTTCCAAACTGAACCACTTCTCCTGATGGATTTCACTTTGTCAAATGACTACAAGGGACCATTTATCTCTTGGATTAAAAACGAAAGTGGCCTGAAGAAGTCCATTAAGGCAGAACAGTAAAACCTCAAGGAGGATATAGAGATTTTCCTTATTCTTCGGTTTCAGAGTGGTTTATGCTGAGTAGGAGGACTGCATGGTTTTACCCCAGGACTGAACTTAGCCAAAATAGTAGGGTTACTTTATGATGGAATGCTGGATTATGCCAGTAAAGCTCATATTTCTTTGTCTGCTCCAGAGATGCCAGATATTGAAACTGGAATCTTCTATAAGCAAATCTTATGCTCTGTCATGTTTCCTCATCCTCTCAGCATGGTCCTTTTGGAAAGATTCTGGAAGAATGTATGGTCCAACCAAAGGATCCCAACATCTCAGAAGAGCCTAATTTCAGGAAATGCAATTATACAAACGACCTTCCCCAGGCTGAAGTTTTTTGTCACTTCTGGAAATTGTGGGTAATATAATCCCCAAACTTCTAGAGGGAAATCTTTTGTAAACAATAGTAGTGCTGTTGCCTCTGAAGTCACAATGAAACCACAATGGCTTGGCGTCATTTGATATAGAGAGATGCTTGTAATTTCTTATTTGTGTGTCAAGATAGTGTCTATTTTAAGGTTATCAGATCTGGGCTGCAAAAATCCAGACGACTAAAAGACAGTCATGAAAAGTTAATGAAATTCTTTGTATTGTCATCTAGTGATTATCTGCTAGCACTCCCCTTTTATGTAAACAAGAGTTAAGCTTTTGGTAGATTTAAAAAAAAACCTGGGATTTTGTATTATTGCTAGATGATAATATCCCAGTTAAATATACCTGGGATTACACTCTTTGGATTTTATAGGCCTATCCATATATTTAGCATCAAGGTTCATTTTACTTTTTTTTAAAAAGTGGTGCTAATCTCTTTTTTGGTTAGTAATTTGAATACAGTATAAGGAAGGTTGCATGGACAAACCAAGAGAAGGCAAGGCTCTGCCTACTCATTCCATGCTTCTTATCATATCCTCCATGTGGTACAAATATCTAAAAAAGGAATAGTGCTGAAGTCATATAGGCTATTCATGGGAACTGACAGATGGGCATTGTGTGGTTATTCTAGCAAGCTTCATCACACATCTGTAATGGGGGGGGGACTTCATTTTGTGTGGAAAATAAATGTATGCAAAAGAGTAGAGTGGGCTGCAAATGATTTCTAAAAGCTTCTAGAGGTACCATAGAAGCTGCCAACTCTGGTGACACAGTTAGCAGCTTCTATATCTCTTTGCTGCCCTCTCCTGGTCAGCTAGGGTTTCTCGGCTCAAATTTAGCGCCCTTAAGAAAGAGAGTCTACCCCATATCATATGGAAAATTTAGAGGACCTATATAGGATTCCTATTGGGTTTAAAGTTACTGGAAAATCTATGTATATTTATCTGCCTGTATACCAAGATGTGTGGTACAGCAGATATTACTCCACCCTTTCTCATGGAAAGGCTAATGATTGGGGGCTTTTTGCTAGAAGCAGAACTTGACACAATTCTTTCAATGCAGTGCCATTAATGGAAACAAATGCACCACTCTCTCCATAGATGCACATCTCTAAAAATAAGGCTGTAGTCAACTCACTGGACAGGTGAAGGATAAGATGTATAATAACTGCTGAAGTTTTATTTTCTTTCTCTGTCTCTTCCGTAGGTTCTACAGAAACTGGGAAAAACCGTGGAAACAAAAGATGAACAATTTGAACAAAGTGCCTATAATTTCCAGCAGCAGCAGGTTGTATGATGGAACTGTGGGAGCAACTTGCTTTCTGGAAATTTGGGGATGGAGGATATACAAGCTTAGGTCAGGTTTACCTAGCATTTTTGGCATGCCGGAATGTCTCTATACCAGGTTTTGTTTAAGACTCTCAAAATGTTTTTGTACAAGCTCAACCTGAAACTAAGCTGCTGTGAAAGATTCTGATGATGCTTTGTCTATAAATATGTGGGATGCTAAGTTTATGGTAATATAGTAAAACATATTTGGCACAGACCTCTTCTCTGTAAATTCCTGGATTGTAAGAACACAGAGGGAGGGGAGTCCTCTAAAAACTCTAATGAAATCTTGTCCATATTTGGCAGCTTCCAGATGTATAGCCTTCAATTCCTAGAAATTTCAACATTGTCCATACTGAATGGGTAATTCTGGGAGTTGAAGTTTACAGACTCGGCAATGACCGAAGTCCAGGAACAGAATTCTGATAGAAATGACATGCAGAAATGTACTAGAAATACAATTTCCCTTTCTTTTCCCCCCCAGATTGAAGGGCAAAAACTCTACAAAGAACTGAAGGCTTTCCTCATTGCTGTGAAAGGTACAGAAAGCCCAGATTCTAGAATGGCACATTTTCCAAGTTAAGTCAACAGGTATCAGATCTTAGCTGCAAGATTCCTCTGTTTTCCCATCCCATCGGTTATCTGATGAGACACTATCTGTAAAGAAAACAGATAGAATCTGCCTCTTATCTCCGAGCCCTTGTTAAGGAGCCTGGTGGAGCAGTGGACTAAAGTGCTGTTAAATAGCACTTAGCTGCCAGCTGCCTGCAATTACTGCAAGTTCAAATCTCACCAGGCTCAAGGTTGATTCAGCCTGCCATCCTTCCGAGGTAGGTAAAATGAGGACCCGGATTGTGGGGGCAATAAACTGACTTTGTATAAAAAGGAACACCGCTTAGGGGGAGGCCAAAAGCCCTACTAAGCAGGTATATACAAAAGTATGAAGGCTATTGCTTAACGCATTGTAAGCCACCCTGAGTCTCCGGAGAAGGGCGCAATATAAATCGAACCAATAAATAAATAAATAAATAAATAATAAGGCCATTAAAAATCCCATCCTTCTGTCAAGGTGCTTCTTGGTGGCATATATGTCACTTTGACCCTTAATTCTTACACAAAATCGCTGTAAGGAAATGACCCAGGAAGTTTCATTACTGATATGGTTTCATGTGGTCTGCCACTAATGAGGATGAGAGAACCCTTTTAATTCCAGTTTATGTACATTTATCTGCCAATTATCTCTCTTCACAAATACAGGATGGGAAGTTTAGGAAATTAGGAAGCTGTATCTGTTGCCTCAGAATTTCATATTTTAATCACATTTGATAGGGAGTTTAAATTTATCATGTAATCCTAAACTTCACCAAAGAGTTGAGGTTCCAGCAATTTGATTTTAAACCAAAGTCATTAATGAGTGAAGATTTCTCCTCATTTTCCCAGTTCATATATCATGTTATATCATAAGAAAGCTTTTTTAAAAATTAATTAGTAAGTTGTATGAACCCAGACAGTCAGTTGGCAAACTGTTGTTTGTAGCTTAACATAGTGGGTGAACCTATTCAGTTGTGGGTATTTAGCAAACCTTGATTAAAACATGGCTTACTGTAATATGCAAATACAGCCACTAATCAGTAAAACATGCTGACTTAGATTAATAGTCACTTTTGTTATCATTTATTTTGACTTTACTAGGAATGCATGAAAGTTCCAAGAAAGTATCTGAAACACTGCAAGAAATTTACTGTGATGAATGGAATGGATATGAAGAATTGAAGGCCATAGTTCAGGTAATTATGATATATTCCGGGTATTAGGACTGACTTTTTAAATTGAAACATTAGACTTCCCACTAGTTCCTAATTGTAACTATTATAAGAAACCAGCTCTCAGAACTTAGACCTCCATTCTTAACTTTCTAGTATTCTAGAATATCCTTGCAAATATGTAGGGTATATCTGATATTTCAGTTCTAACCATTCTTTTTTCTTCCTTTTGAATACTGTTTGTTCTGCTGCTCAATTAAAAAAAAGCCCCAATGGAATAAAATGATCTACAAGAGGAAAGTAAACCAATTCTTCTTGTTTATTCCCAGTCTCTGTATAAAACAGTTATATTTTTATTTTTAGAGTGACCCTGTAGACTTCTAGGTCTTCCTGGGACAAGGGACGGCAACCTTAAACACCCAAAGAGCCACAAAGGTCCTAACCGGAAGCCCCCGTTCAATTCTGGAGCTGACCGGAAGTCCTGTTCCCACATCATAGTCTCCTCCTAGCGTGGTGTCCTTTTTCCTCTGCTGACCGGAAGTCAATTCCCCCACCATAGAGTCGCCTCCTAGCATCCTTTTTCCTCTACCTGTCCTAATCGAAAGCCCTATCAATTGTGGAGCTGACCAGCAACAAGGAGCAGTAGCAGAGAGATGAAAGAGCCACATGTGGCTCCAGAGCCGCGGGTTGCTGACCCCTGTCCTGGGAGAAAAGAATAACTGCATGTTATTTCAGTAGCATATTGAAAAATGTCTCTCTTTCCTTACAGAGCAATGATCTTCTATGGGAAGATTATGAGGAAAAACTGGCAGACCAAGCGATCAGGACCATGGACAACTACTTGAGTCAGTTCAATGAAATTAAAGTATGTATTGTACTTCTGAATTTGTGTGTAGATACGGTATCCACCGTCTAGAACAAAATACAGTGCCAAGAAGTTCCATTTTTTTCTGTTACAATATTTTACATTTGTTCTTTTTTTTTTTTGCGAAGAATTCATTTGAGTGTTATCTTCATCTAACTTCTTTTGGGAAAAATATGTCACTAATCTCACAAGAAGAGCAGCTCATTCTTGAATCTTGCCTTCCTTTCTTTTTTATTTTTAAAGGTACGCATGTGTATTCAGGCACTTTTTATTTCCACACGCACATTTCTTTTTCTTTTACTAAAAAAATTACTTTAAAAAAAAATATGGCAAAGTTTCTTCCCATCCTGACAGCATATTTCTTATATATCTTGTTAAAGTATGCCCTGCCTCTTTATTTCTTTATTTTTGCTGTGGTATTTATATCTAAAGAGCTTAGAAGTCAAGCAAGTAAAGAACTATACTTCTTTGCTAACCTGATACCCCCCAGATGTGTTGGACCACATAAATTCCAAGCTGGCTGGAGGAATACATCAGAAAAGTGCCAGATTGGCAGAAAAGAAAGAGCATAAGGAAAGATGGTGTCTGAGATCAATGGGAGAAGAACAATCTTAATCCTGTCCCAAAGGTGCTTTTTCAAGAGGCAACTGGACTTTCTTTGTTTTTCCTTGAAGACGTCTTGCTCATGCATGAGATCGGTGACCTGGATGACAGAATCTTCACAGACAATCTTAATTCTTAATCCTGCTACCTCTAGTTAATGCCCAAAATGCTGGCCACCATTGACATCAATATTTATGAAATACATTCTAAACAATCATTTAATTGCCTTATATAAATTGTATAATATCTTACTGTATTAATTTTTATGTTAATAATTCTTAATATTTTTTTACTTATATTGCTATATTATTTTATAGCTTGTCTTATTTTAGCCTTTCTGTGCTGCATAGGTTATATTAATATTCAGTCAGTTAAATCTCATTTTCTTTTGCTGATCAATGACTGAAATAAAATAATTATAAAAATAGGAGGAATACCTTACATTTTTGCTTAGGTCAATACACCACCATCACAAATTCTGAATTATAATGACCAGCATTCTGGAATCCAATGATGACCTGAATTACAGGGAAAAATCTATCAGAAAACGTAGAAGCTCAACTGAGCAGGCAAAAAGGAGATCGTTTTGGTTTTTTACATATTACTTGAATGGGATTTGTAATACTGAAGACATAGCCCCAAATGTTCTCTCCCAAATTTTATCCCAGACACCAAATGAACTTTCTGCAGGGATTCTCTAGATAATTCTGTAAAACCTTGCACAAAAAAATCTTTACCAATACCTTGCTCCTCTCCTACATACTGAATAGTGCCTCAAAGACTGATTACTTTGCAGATTCAGAAGAGCTGTCCAGATATTCTTTTAAAGCACTACATAAAGAAGACTATTGTCTCTAGATGACCTTTGATGTGGTCTCTTCTTTTACAGGAGCGAATTGCTAAGAGAGGACGGAAACTTGTGGATTATGATATCAGCAGACATCACTTGGAAACCCTTCAGAATGCCAAAAAGAAAGATGAAGTTAAAATTGCCAAGGTAAAAATACCTCTTGAGGAATCCAATTAGATTCAGATCAAAGGGTTTCTATTCAGACATTTCAGCTTCCATCTTTGGTCACCATCCTTAGGGTCAACACATTGAAGGAATCTGGTTGGTGGAGGAGTTCTTGGTTCTAAGGTAAAAAGTGTGACATTGACCTCTCCCTAATTCCTCCAGTGTGCCGAACCAAACATTTTAGACCTTTTTTTTTTTTGCCTTTGCACTAGAGCTGTGATGGCGAACCCATGGCACATGTCCCAGAAGTGGCACGCAGAGCCCTCTCTGTGGGCATGCCATCGCCAGCTGCTCTTCCGGGTTCTGTCACACACATGTGCACCGGCTAGCTGCTCTCTTCCAGGTTTCGGCACTCTGGTGCGTCCACGCACACACTCTAGTTTTGGCACTCTGTGCCAAAAAGGTTAACCATCACTGCACTAGAGGAATTTCATGAAGAGGCTAAGGGGACAAACGGATTAAGACGGATTAATTACTTCACTCCTGAACCTCCTTCAGAAAGATGTTGTCCTGATTCATTTTGGGATTTCGGCTCTGGAGGTGGCAGGTGTGCATTCCTATCCTACCAACATTTACATCAAAGGAGACTTTGCCAGATCCAAAAGAGATGTAAATAAATGAGGCCAGAGGAATAGCAGCTAAATGTACAGAGAAAATGGAACAATCAGCTGCTTTCCTCTACTTTTAAAGAACCAATTCTGTATGCTTTATTATTTCATTGGTCAGGAATTATCCCTTCAATCAGGGGTGAAATCCAGCAGGTTCTGACAGGTTCTGGAGAACCGGTAGTGGAAACTTTGAGTAGTTCGGAGAACCGGCAAATGCCACCTCTGGCTGGCCCCAGAGTGGGGAGGGAATGGGGATTTGCAGTATCATTTCCCTGGAGTGGGGTGGGAATGGGGATTTTGCAGTATCCTTCCCCTGCCAAACCCACCAAGCCACACCTACCAAGCCACACCATGCTCTCCAAGCCACGCCCACAGAACCAGTAGTAAAAGAATTTGGCTTTCACCACTGCCTTCAATTTTCAAAGAGGAAAAGCAGGGGCAATTAATTGCTAAAGGAGCAATATAAGCAGAAAGAAATAACAGAAAGGAAAAACTGTTCTGGCTTCCCGGTGTGGAGGGGTGGAAAAGCAACATGTAAGCAGCTTGAGAAAATCCAGAAGGCTGCTTCTGGTGGCAAGCAATGGGGAAGAAAGAGCTGCTGCCTCTTACTTCTTCTCTAGAACATTCTTTCTCAACTTCAGCAATTTTAAGATGCATGGACTGGGGAATTCTGGGAGTTGGACAATGCATCTTGAAGTTGTTGAAGTTGAAAAACACTGCTCCGAGTGATTTGTTTTTCCTTATATTTTTGGGAAAGGGAAAACAGAAAGAACTAAGTGCTGAAGGAAAGTTGAGCAGAGATCAATCTTTCTCCAGCTGATCTCTTCCATGTGTGTTGCCATGGCTGTGTCCAGAACTCCCAGCTCATGTGGTGAAAGTTGAGTTACAGTTCCAGTACATCTGGAAAGCATCAACATATGGAAAGATAGAATGAAAAAAATAGCAAGATGGAGGAAGCCAGCCGAGGGGCTCTACAAATCCCTCTGCTTTTCTGTGCTTGCAGAATGTCAACAAATCATAGATGGGTTTACACACAGTTAACTTTTAGTGTAAAGAGCATAGCACAAAGAGACAGCATGAAGCCACCCAGCTACAACCAGTCCCACATCTTAGAAAGTGGGTGGCTCTCAAAAAGTCCCTACAAAAGTTACGGTGATTTTATTTTATTTTTTCCCCCATCACAGAAGAGAAAACTTAAAAAGTAGACTAATCATACAACTATGATTCTATTTAATTGATTCTACTGAATTTTAATTACCATTAGAGGAAATTGTGAAATCAAAATTAGGTGTGTGTAGGGTTTTTTTTTACCTGGCTCATTCACATACTTTTCCTGGCTCGGCATATTTCTTTGGAGAATAGCCTCCAGCCTCAAAAAAAGTTAGGCATCTCTGCAGAAGACGGTGTAATCAGAATCTGGACTTTTTAATGCATGGCAGCCTTGCAGTTTGTCTTCCTCTAATTAATGTTTGGATTCCATAGGCTGAAGAGGAGTTCTATAAAGCTCAAACTGTCTTTGAGGAACTCAATAAAGAACTACGAGAAGAACTGCCGGACCTTTACAACAGGTAATGCACGCTAAAGGTCCAGTTGCAACTGCAGAGGAAGTGCTGTTTATAGCATCAGGTTTAAGATTAAGTTGCAACCCTACAAGTCTTGACTTTTACACAGCTTATCTAGATTACTAAATTCAACTTGGGAGAAACCTACTGGACATTTAACCAGCACAGCAGATAAGAATCTCTATTACAGACTTGACTGAAACTGTATTAAGATACTGACCGCTCTCTGTCAACATGAGAAGACCATTCCTGCTGTTTAAACCTATTGCTGCTGCTACTGTCTTTTCTCATGTTCAAATGACTCTTTGCTCTGTGCTTCATCTTCCTGAAGCCAAGTTATTTGGGGTTGTTGACATAACTGACATCTCTACTCTGAGAACCTTTAGCTCCATCTCCACCATGCCTCTCGTAGGAAGAATTGAAGTTGTGATTCCCACAGACAACAAACAAAAAAAGAGTTTCATTCTTCATTCATGACAATGTTCAACCCTGGGAATCTATTTATTGGCTATGCAAGAGGCAGCTGAGAAAGGAAAGATGGAGATGTAAAAACATTACATGTGTCCCCGGCTTATGACCAGAATTGAGCCCCAAATTTCTCTTTATTGCTAAGCGATACAGTTTTTAAATGAGTTTTGCCCAGTGGTGGGATTCAAATAATTTAACAGCCGGTTCTCTGCCCTAATGATTTCTTCCAACAACCAGTTTGCCAAACTGCTCAGAAAGTTAACAACCGGTTCTCTCGAAGTGGTGCGAACTGGCTGAATCCCACCACTGGTTTTGCCCCATTTTACAACCTTTCTTGCTTCACTTGTTAAATGAATCCCTACAGTTGTTAAGTTAGTAAACCACGATTGTTAAGTGAAATTGGCTTCCGCATTGATTTTGCTTGTCAGAAGATTGCAAAAGTTGATCCTGGGACACTGCAATTGTCATTAATATGAGCCAGTTGCCAAGCATCTACATTTTGATCATACGACCAGGGGATACTGCAATGGTTATAAGTGTGCAAAATGATCATAAGTCACTTTTTTCAATGTCATTGTAACTTTGAATGGTCACTAAACAAGTTATTGTAAGTCAAGGACTATCTGAACAACATAACTAAGATGCCACTTATTAACAAGACCAACTCTCAATGGATGGAAGACGTTTTTGCAGAGTCAAGTTTGATCTGAAAACAACAGTAGACCATCTTCAAACATGTACAGAATTTGACTCCAGAATTAAACTCAGCTTCTCAGCAACTTATTTTAAAAACATGTTGTAATTGTGGGAGCATGTACAGTCTTATAGGTGCTCATATTATTATCTTGTCTTTAAGAATCCTTTTCTCCACCAATTTCTCACATGGAATATATTTAGTCATAGAATGTGCTAAAACTATAAAATAGCAGTGAGAGTGAGAAAGAAAAAAATAAGACTTGGGTGCTTCTCAGCTGAAGTAATGAAGGTGACTGTCAAATGGGAATTATAGGAGACCAATCAGACCACAGTCAAAAGTCTTTAGTTGCACCACTTCTGCCTGACCATCCTGGTCTATTTTTTTTCAATTCCTTCTCTGGTATTAGGCTGGTTGTTATTCCTTAACCCTTCAGACAGTCCCAAAGACTGTTTAAACAGAAGTGGCAGAATAAAGGCAGAGAATAAGTTGAATTTCTCCGGACTCTGCTGTGAAAGCACATGATGGACTATGCACAAGTTGGGGTTATATTTGGTGCTGGGAACGTACTGAGGCCTGGTGGCCATAGGATGGCAGCATAATCGAGGTAAAGTGAATATTAGTTCTCTGTAAAGGGTGATTTAGAAGGAAAAAAATGGCTTGTAGAAGAAAAAAAAGACAACACAACAAACCCCAATGATTAGACTGTTCATTTCAATCCAAATTCTCCCATTTATTCCTCTTTTCTCTTAACACCTGGATAGCTCAGCAGACTAATGCATTGTAATTTAACTCCAGCTGTCTGCAATTAGTAAGATCGAATCTCACCAGGCTCAAGGTTGACTCAGCCTTCCATCCTTTCTAAGGTAGGTAAATTGAGGACCCAGTTTGTGGGGGCAATAAGCTGACTTTGTACAAATATACAAAAGTATGAAAGCTATTGCTTAACGCATTGTAAGCCGCCCTGAGTCTCCGGAGAAGGGCAGCATATAAATCAAATTTAAACAAACAAACAAAAAAAAACCCCACCAAGTTCCTGAAATGCCTGATGACACCTTACTGGGCACTCTGTTTCTTCTTTCCACCTGCAATAATGTTGGGGCTCATCAGGTTAAAGTTTCACATTCTGAAAGCTAGTAGGAGGTATCAAACCTAAAACAGGTTTAGGTGCCAGATACAAGTTCAAATTTTCACTCATACTCAAAGTTGGATGATTTTCAAAGCAATTTTTTTACCACCTCTTCTGATGAAGAGGTTGCAGAAAAAAATGCTTTGAAAAGCCCCTGACAATCACAGCTGAGCCACGCAATCATCAGAGGCTTTTTTTTTACTTTTAAAAGCATTTTTTAGGGGAAAGAAGTTGTAGAAAAAATGCTTTTAAAAGTAAAAAAGAAAAAAAAGCCTCTGATGATCGCATGGCTCAGCTGGGCATGGGGCAGCAGGGATTTTTGCTACCGGTTCTCCGGTAATAAAACTATTATGCTGGTCTTATGTCTTTTGGTGAATTTAACCAAGGTAATCTGCTGGAGAACAGAAACTGGGTTGTCTGAATATCAACAGCTAAGACTGGGCTTAGTCAGGCTCCACTGGCAAAAAAATAGTGAAGGATCTGGGTATGCATGTAAAAAGGTTAAATCATGACAACTTTGGTTCAGTTGCCATGATTTAATATTTTTATATTATTTTGGCCTGGATGATTGAATCTACATTTACATATAGATCTGGGTATGCTCAATTAGCATGGTTTCAAATGCCCTCACAAAAGAGGTATTCATAGAAACACAAAGGGGAACTGTCATCTTTTGTGTCAAATCCTCTTTGCATCTGATAAGGACGGATGCAAACAAAGACTTTGTATCTTATGTTAAACCATCCTTTCTCTGACCATGATTTATTCAATGTACTACATTTTAATATAGGATTGTATGTTTATAGGTAGTCCTGATCCTGAGCTTACAATCATTCATTTAGTGATTGAAGTTACGGCACTGAAAAAAAGTGACTTACAACTGGCTCTGGGACTTGCAGGATACCCACAGTCATGTGATCAAAATTTGGGTGCATGTATTTGTCACAGTGTATATTTGCAACAGGTTGCAGCATCCCCAGACCATGTGATCTCCATTTAGGACTTTCCCAACTAACTTCCAACAAGCAAAGCCAATGTGGGAAGCCACACTTACTTAACAATTGTGTGATTCACTTCACAACGGCAGTCATTCACTGCCGTTGGACATGTCTCATTTAACAACCACCTTGCTTAGCAACAGAAATTCTGCTTCCAATTGTAATCGTAAGTTGAAGACTACTTGTATACAATCTCCCATAACAATGAGAAATCCCATTCTCCCAGAAAGTTAACCCATTGGGTAAAATATTCTAGCCTAATAGTCATTGAAATACATTAGTTTGTTAGTTGAGAGGTAAGGAGTGAGTGTGGACTGCCAAGTGACTTATCTGTACTCTGAAGAAGTATAATTCATGTTTTCTTGCTGCAATAAGTTGTTTGGCTCACAAATGTTTTTTTTTCCTCCTCACTGAGTTGCTCAGCTAACTTTACATTGATTTGCTTATTTTGTCTTCATTCTTTCCTAGTCGAATTGCATGCTATGTGACAATATTCCAGAATATTTCCAATTTGAGAGATATCTTCTACAAGGAAATGAGTAAGGTAAATATGCAGGGGTGGAAAACATACAATTTATTTAGAAAAGACTCCTAATGTCTTTTTCCCATCCGTGCTTGTTTAGAATTCTCCAGTTGGCCAGAGAATTCTGGGGATTCTCTGAATCCATGCATCTTCAAGCTGCCAAGGTTAAGAAATGCTACCTTAGGTTATGCATGTGCAAACCCAGCAAATGTGAAAGCAATTATTGCTACTTAAGTGGCTAGAAACCAGGACAGAGCCAGCTGTAAACCAAATAGTAACCTTATCAATTCGTGAGAGGTTTGATTACCTTGCCTTTTTTAATTTCATCACTAAAGGCATCATTTATCCTGTGCCAAAAACATGAGATATGAGAGCTGATCAATGACCTTCCTCATTTATCAGCAGGAAAATTCAAATCCAGAAAGCCCCTTCTGGCACTTGCACAATATCTAGGATAACATATAAATGACCCCACAAAAAAAGTGCCTGGCTTTGAATTACATCAGCAATGGACAATCCTGAATAGGATTCGCACTTCACACATCATACAGCATCTGCTGGGACTCTCTGTATTAATGGGACATAATATTCCCCCCTAGTCAGTGTGACTAGGGGATCCCATAGCAAACTGTAGATCACATCATGACTAGCTGTAAGCCAAGGGCATATACTGGTCCAGTATCTGATTTTTTAAAATATAAACAATGCTGTGTTTCAATAATTAGATGGCCTAGACCAGGGTGTCAAACTTAAGGCCCAAGAGCTGGATCCAGCCTATGGGGTGCTTAAATCTGGCCCGTGGGGCCACCCTGGAAACAGCAAAGGATTGGCCTGCGGTGCCTCTGCCAGCGAAAATGAAACTCCAGAGGATGGCCCTCCCAAGCTCCATTTTCACTGGCAGAGGATTGCAGGAGGCCATTGCAGCCGAAAACGGAGCTCAGAAGATCATTTTTGCTGGCAGAGTGTTTGGGCCACCACAGGCACTCTCAATATGAATGATGTCAAGCTGGCCACGCCCACACTGGCCATGGCCACATTGGCCCCCCAAGGTATGTTAAATAAAATAAATAAATAACGAGGTCTGATCAGAATTGCCCCCAATTCTATATACAGAAACATCATTTATTTAGTTTAATAAATTTCCTGCAAATAAATACTGAATCAACTATTCAAGTTGCCTCCTGCATGCCCAGGTAAAGGCAAATTACTACGCTACTACTCTTCCCTCAACAGCTGAAACTGTTGAATGGATATGGGAATGGCCAGTTTGTGCAGGCAATTCTGTTGATCACACTGATTAAAAGTAAAAGCGTCCTTGAGTGAAGCTCAACTCTTAGTGATTTCCAGAATGCAGCCATGTAGGAAAAACATGGAATTGATTTGTTTATGAGGCTGGTTGATCTGGGATGTTTTAATCTCTGACCCAGTGATTTTTTTTATCCAAGTATCCATTTGATCGTATTTTGCCCAAATTTTTAAGATCAGGCAAATTTGGCTAAGAGTGCAATCTGCAGTAGCGATGGACACTTAGATAGAAACCATTTTCTCCATCTATGTCATCCTTTCCAAGCAGATCAGACAGGAAACACAACAGCATAAACTATTCCTTTTTTACTGTAAAGCTATATTAATAGATACATTAATAATAGAATCTTGCAAGTCTGAAAGTACAATTCTCCTGTCATCTGCTTTACAGCCTGAAAAACTAGGGAGGGTTTGTTTTGAGCTGCTCGCTTCACCCACTACCCACTTTGCTGTCTCTTATCCCCTAGGTAGCATCTCTTTGCCCTGTCTCCCAAGGACTTTCTAACATACCATTATACTCTAACTGAGGATGATTCTCAAAGCAGAGATGCTAGATCTACCAATCAAAAGATACTAGGCAACTCTCCCTTATTCCAAACAGATACAGATAACAGTGTGAAAACACAGCAGGGTTACAGTTGGGTGATAATGTCCTAGGGTTCACCATCAGCACCCTGTAAAATATTGTGCATGGGGTCCAGAAGAACCATGGACTCTTCTATAGCAATATTGGCCAAGTCTTTCCTTCACATTATTGTATTTTTTTTCCTGTGTGGAAATGTCTGCAGGTTAGTTGTGTCCTGCAGCTAAACTCTGCAAAATTGGAAGGATGTGATTTTTATGTAATATTCAGAAATTGATATTTCAGTTGTTGAGCCACGTTCCATTTTCACTGGGAGAAGGAAGAGTTATTATTCAGCCAATGGCACCTTGAAATCCTCATCAAGAATAAATTCAGGA
This sequence comes from Masticophis lateralis, assembly GCA_030761175.1. Taxonomy (NCBI): domain Eukaryota; kingdom Metazoa; phylum Chordata; class Lepidosauria; order Squamata; family Colubridae; genus Masticophis; species Masticophis lateralis. The sequence goes on from JAUDYJ010000002.1 coordinate 145,008,950, forward strand.
AACAGAGTTAATAAGTTGAACGAGTGACAACTGTAATAATAACAGATAGTGATAATAAAGTTGGAGATGATGATTTGATTATTGTGATTGTTGGGTATGAATGTTTTTTTCTCCCAATTCTTCCTGCTTCTAGCTAAACCATGACTTGTATGATGTAATGAGCAAGCTGGAGAACCAACATTCCAATAAAGTCTTCATCATTAAAGGGGTCTCCAGGTAGGTCATTTCCTTTTTGCTACAGATACGTTAGGAATCTGAGTAGCATCCCAGGAATGCTGAGGGGAAAAAAAATCTTCCTCTCTACTACTACTCCCTCAGTAGTTATCAAGTGATCTAGCTTCTTTGCTTTTGTTATGGATTGGAAGATTTAGAACACATCTTCACTAAAAGAGATTCTTAAATTTATTTAGAAGAAATATTCATAAAATCAAGATGTGATTTTTTTAAAAAATGTAAGGAGCAACCCTAGAGCAGCCAGAGAAAAAGCAAACAAACACAGAAGCTTTTTGGAGGGGCATCTCAGCTTTTGTAAGATTGGGGAAGAAAGAAAGAAAGAAAGAAAGAAAGAAAGAAAGAAAGAAAGAAAGAAAGAAAGAAAGAAAGAAAGAAAGAGGAAGGGGGGAAGGGGAGAGGAGGGGGAGGGAGGAAGGAAGGAAAGATGGAGGGAGCGGGAGGGGAGGAGGAGGAGAAGGAGGGAGGGGGAGGGAAGGAAGCTTTTGCAATAATTTCAACCATATAGGTAGCTGATTCTATTACTTCTGAACCATTATTGAAAAAGGTAAAGCCTATTCTGAAGTTCAGTGACCACCGAAATAATGAGGTGATTTTAGTTAGCTTGAAACTTAAAGTACTTAATAATTCCACAGGCTCTTCTTGAATGTAACAGCACTTCTCCTATATAATTATCTTCAAACGAGTCTTTTAATTAGAGCTGGTAGTGAATTTTACCTATTGGCAAATTTAAAAACTGTCTTGCTGTATCATTCAGTTTCTGCCATACAGGTGAAAAGGAACCACGCAGTTAAAAGGCATTGGGACCAGACAGTTGGCCCCTTGCAAAATTCATGCTCTTTTCCTCACGCTCTATTGCATTCTTATACAACTTGTATGAGAATGAAGAGAGAGGTTGTTCCTTCCAGCAATTTTGGCATGTGTGTTTCAGGTGAAGCTGAATTATAGTGACAGGTGCTTGGTTGCGATATCTGGAACCCCATATCTGTTTTTCCTCACAATAAGGATCCATTTTCAAATTGATCTTTCAAAAGTTTTATAGTTAACTGTAATTTCTCATCAGTCGGATTTTTAATAAGCAGTTGTTCTTTTTCCTTTATTTCTGACTCCAGTTCTATTCTAGACTTTTGTCGTGTTGACCTATATTTAGAATTCATATAAATCAGTACACCTCTCATATAAGCCTTACTTGCGTCCCAAACAGTCTCAATAGGTGTACCCTTGTTCAAGTTAATATGGAAAAATTCATTAACGTGTTTTTTAAGATCCATAATATTCTTTTCATATCTAAATAAATTCTCATTCATTCTCCAAGATCATCTCTCCCTCTTACCAAGATCCACCTCCATCCATACCGAACTATGATCCGTTAAAGTTCTGGGAAATATTTTAGTCTTAACCACTTTAGTAAGTAAATCAGAACTAACCAACATGAAATCAATCCTAGAAAAGGATTTGTGTCTATCAGAAAAAAATGTAAAGTCCTATTCCTTCGGGTGATGAATTCTCCAAACATCCTTCAGTTCCAGTTCTTCTTTCAGTGCAAAGAACGTCTGTGGTAATTTATTCCCCTTCTTGGCCAAAGTCTTCTTATCAAGATTTGTATCAATCACTCCATTCCAGTCGCCCATGATCAAGAAAGACTTATAATTCCACTGCAAGTGACCTTTAACTTCCATACTGATTTAGGATGATGCGAGTGGTAGTCTAATACAATCTGAAGGCAGGGGCGAAATGCTCCCGGTTCGGGCGATCCAATAGCAATTGTGGCAGGGGGTTCGGAGAACCGGTAGCAATGGCAGCACAAGGCTCCACCCACCCGCCTGGGTGTTGTTACTTCCTGCTTTTAAAATGTAAAAAAGAAGGCTCTGATGATCGCGCACCATGCCTGAATAGGTTGTAAAAAAATGCTTTAAAAAAGTAAAAAAAAAAAAACCACATTACCCCCCACCAGTGTTGGGTTGCTCCTGGTTCGCACCAGTTCGCAAGAACCGATAGTAAAAATTTGTAGTAGTTCGGAGAACCGGTAATAACATTGGCTGACCACACCCCCGAACCGGTCCCTGGCTCGGTCGCCACTCACTTACCCTGCCCACCTCATCAGAGGCTTTTTTTTTTTTTTTTACTTTTAAAAGCATTTTTTCTACAACCTCTTCAGCCAAAGAGATTGTAGGGAAAAAATGCCTTTAGAGGCCGCCGGCGATCCCAGCTGAGTTGCCTGATCGTAAGAGGCTTCTGAAAGCATTTTTTTCTACAACCTCTTAAATTTGTAGAAAAAATGCTTTTAAAAGTTTTTTTTTAAAAAGTTGGCCACACCCACCCAGTCACATTACCCCCCCTCTCCCCCAACAAGCCAGGCCCACAAAATAAGCCATGCGTACAAAACCGGTAGTAAAAATTTTTAGAACCCACCCCTGCCCCCCCCCACCAAGCCATGCCCACAGAACCAGTAGTAACAAATTTTACATTTCACCACTATCTGAAGGGCATTGTGAGGTGAGCTTTAATGAGGAATAGCCTTCAAACCACATGTTCTCCCAGCCATTTCCGACTGAACCACAAAAATTAATTAAGTCATACAGTCATTCAGAACTGACTGTGTAGTTTTCTTCTGTTTTAAAGTATGTTAATGCTTTTACACTTCTTTTATTTGGCATTTGAAACGCCTACATATGGCCTTCATTTGGGTATAAATGTCTAAATAAGGCTTTAATTCTCAAACGGGTTGAGGCTGCAACTCCCCAAATTCATAACCAGAAGTGCAAAGCGAATTCCAGATGAAGATCCTTGGACTTGTAATCTCAGCATATATGAAGGCTGCCCAGCTGGGGAATGCTGAACTAATTAAATGTTGGATTGTTGGAGGTTGCATATTCAAATATTCTAAGACTGGCTAATTCTTTTTTTCCCCTTCCAATGCAGCAACAGAGGCTCTTTGGTTATTTCATCCCCAGTAAGCCCAACCACCAACTCTTTTCTGCCAGCAGGGAATAGCATAAATGAGGTCTCCACATCTCTCCTTGGCCCAAATCAAGAAACAGAAACTATTTCTGCCACCAAGGTGGCATCCACAACTGTATATGACGATGAAGCCAAAGAAGAGGTCAAAGAATTGCAAAACGAGGCTGGCCAGGGTGCCGAGTCAGACGCTCAGGCTGCTAGTGAAACAGAAGGCAAAGACCAAGAGACCCAACTGGAAGAGCTTGAAGGTGTTTCTGGCAGGACCCTTGAGGTTGTGGCAAAGAATCTTGCGGCCGAGATTTTATCCCAGGCAATGGTTGAAGCTGCTGGCAAGAGGCAAAGCATTTCTAAAGATTCAGAAGATCCTGCACAACAGCCCTTCTTGGAAGAAAACATCAAAGCCAATGATACATCTGGAACAGAGGATGGTTCTCCACCCCAGGCAAAGGATGAAATCCCAACTCTACTGAAACATGACCTTGAGCATACCAAAGAGATCCAGGATGAGATGCAGATTGAGAAAGCAAATGGTCAGGATCACAAGGGGCCACCTGAGGAGAGCTCTTCTTGCCCTGAAGATGACCCCCATGGTCTTTCCTCCTCAACCAAAGATGAAGGAGACTCAGAAGAGGTCCTGTTTTCAACCAATGAATCTGCTCCACCCAATACGGAGACAGATGAGAGTAGCCACAGCTGCAGAGATGTAGAAGGTGATAACAGTAGCAGTGAAGGAAGCATGGAAGAAATTGAGATTTCCCCCAAGGGTACCAATACTCAGGTAAGAGATGAGAAGAAACGTCACCAACCCCGTTTCCAATTGCTAATTAGACATTAAAAAAACCAACTGCAGTAGTTAAAATATTCCAACAGGGTACCTAAAATAAGTGTTGCAACAATTCAAGCATACTTCTGCTCTGTAAGCAGAGGTGAAATCCAGCAGGTTCTGACAGGTTCTGGAGAACCAGTAGTGGAAATTTTGAGTACTTTGGAGAACTGGCAAATACCACCTCTGGCTGGTCCCAGAGTGGGGTGGGAATGGAGATTTTGCAGCATCCTTCCTCTGCCATGCCCACCAAGCCACGCTCACAGAATCGGTAGTAAAAAAAATTGAATTTCACCACTGTCTGTAAGTAATTCAAATGAATAACAATATGATATTTTGCATATTAGACATATCGGTTCGCAGGGGATGGACATGTTTGCTGACAAAAAAAATAATCAAGAGAAAAATTAAATGCCACTGGCTGTCCAGTTCTTTGTTTTGCCACAAAGAACAAGAAGGCCCCTTGTCAGAGCAGGAAAACTGAGACACAATTATTTTTGTTATATATGTGTCATAAAACTGGCATACAAAACACTTTCTCTCAGTTCTTTTGATCACCAGTTAATATCCTATCTTCTCTAAGCAGTAGGCCATCCTTTTTTCTTCCTCTTAATAGTACGTAGGCCAAAAACTGTTCCTTCCACTTCTGTGTCTGCAGACATTAACTATTTGTCGGTATAGCTTTCTTGGTCATTAAACCATCAACCATTTCCTATGCATAACCTCTTAGCTTGATCAAAAGTTTCCTAAACATCCGTAACAGTTTCCTTAGCTTCCTCCATTTTTTCTCATTAAGATTGGTTCAGTAAATAATTGTATTTCAGCAACATATTTTTGAGAAGTTCCCAACATTTTCACTCTCCCTTTGACCTGAGGATTTTGATATGTGAGATCCCATTTACCATGTTTCCCCCAAAATAAGACCCTGTCTTATATTTTTTTGAACCCTGAAATAAGTGCTTGGCCTTATTTTCAGGGAGGTCTTATTATTTTGGGGCATGTGAAGCAAGACGGGGCTCTTCTTGCCATCTTATCTGATTTCCAGCTGCGTCTCCCTAATCCTAAACAGAGGAAATGGCAGGGACGGGCTGTGCATGCATTTAAATATGTTCAGGGAGGGCTTATTTTTGGGGAGGACTTATTTTCGGGGGGGAGCTTATTTTAGTGCATGTGCTCAAAAGCCCGATTGGACATTATCACAGGATGTCTTATTTTTGGGGAAACTTGGTAGTACCTCTCTAAACTGATTTGAAGTTGTCTTCTCTGAAATTTAGTTTGCATGTATAACTATGCTCCAATTTAACTTTATGTAGACCCTTTAAATGCAAGACGACATGATCATTTCCTCCCAAGGCTGCAAATGCTTTATTTTATTTTATTTTCCTGTTAGTTAGGAAAGATCTAGGGATTCAATTCCCTTGGGTCTTCTCCAGCTGTCTAGGAAATGAGACAGTGGTGAAATCCAAATTCTTTACTACCGGTTCTATGGGCGTGGCTTAGTAGCTGTGGTGTGGCTTGGTGGGCATGGCAGGGGAAGGATACTACAAAATCTCCATTCCCACCCTGCTACAGGGGAAGGATACTGCAAAATCCCCATTCCTTCCCACTCCTGGGGGAAGGATATTGCAAAATCTCCATTCCCACCCCACTCTGGGGCCAGCCAGAGGTGGTATTTGCTGGTTCTCCAAACTACTCAAAATTTCCACTATCTATTCTCCAGAACCTGTCAGAACCTGCTGGATTTCACCCCTGAAATGAGATAGTCAACAGGTCCTCCAAAGGATCTTGAGGTTTGGGTTGAATTGCCTTTTCAGCAGAAATCCAATAAGTTGAAATTTGCCATTCTTCGTATATCTCTCCTCCCTGGAAGTTCTGTCATCAGTCCAGAAGGGCAGATTATGAAAATCTTCTGCCTGGCTTGCTGCTTGGTTATTGTTTCTTCTTCCTGGTATTCTTACTCAAATGCTCTTAACTGGATCCATATTTAAATTCCTGGATCTCTATATCTATGTGTACCTCTTTCACATACAATCAGAGGTGGTATTCAGCCGGTTCGGACCAGTAGTGGCAACCTGCGGGTGGGCCCGCACCCGCCCACTCACCTGGGTGCAATCCCGCCCTATATTGGTGTGTTTTTTACATTGCACTCATGTCCAGACGGTGCGCATGAGCAAATTGCCGTGTTTTGTGACGCCACATGCATATGCGCTCACATTTCCAGTGCTGGGCGAACCGGTTGCTACCAGAGGTGGGTTTCAGCAGGTTCTGACCAGTTCTGGAGAACCGGTAGCAGAAATTTTGAGTAGTTCGGAGAACCGGTAGTAAAAATTCTGATTGGCCTCGCCCCCATCTATTCTCTGCCTCCCGAGTCCCAGCTGAAATGGGGATTTTGCACTATCCTTCCCCTGGAGTGGGGTGGGAATGGAGATTTTACAGTATCCTTCCCCTGCCGTGCCCACCAAACCCCACCCACCAAGCCATGCCACGCCCACCAAGACACACCCACAGAACCGGCAGTAAAACTTTTTGAAACCCACCACTGCTACAGTATGTGAAGGCCACCTCTGCATACAATGCCTCTCTACAGTGTGCCCTAATCCTTCAATTAAGTTACATCATTTAGTCCCTGCATTCTACTCAGGAGTTTACTTCTACATTTCAGGAATGCTTACAAAATCATCTTTGTCCTCCCACATTAAGATGTCTTATTGTTTGTTCCCTATATTCCATGTATTGGCATGGAGGCAGTGAAAACCTTACATCATATAGTATAACTTGATCTACTTCTTCCTGTACTTGTCTACTTATTACAGTACTGGATGTCTCCATCTCTGGCGTATCATTCCAAGTTTCATTCCCAATCCTTGGCATTGCATTCTTTTCTGGGGCTTCCTCTGCTACAGGATTCGTTTTGAAACCCAAACACATTCAGTTTTTCAAGCCAAGCACATCCTTGCCAACACATTCTTGCCAACACTCATGAAGACAGCTCGTCGCTTGCCAGGAGAACCTCACGGCAGAAATACATTCCATGGGATTTTTGTTGTTTGCTGTTGTTCATACACTAAAATGTGTGTCTGGCTTTTCATGACCCTTATGGACCATAGAACACCAGATCCCTCTGTCCTCTACTATCCATTGTCCATTCCATGGGATACAAATATAATGATAAATAAAATAAGAACGCAAGTATGAAACACACACAAACACTCACTCACTCACACACACACACCCCTTCAGATCACACCAAAGGCTCATATAGTTCAACTATTATTTTTCCTAGTGTTTGTTAGTAGGCTGTGCAAGAGATAGATCAGCTTCTTACAGTGGTCTGCTTTTCTTACTCATCTGATTACGCTCAATTCTTTCTTTAAAGTGAGATTTCTCAAGGCCATCTTTGATTGCCAAATGTACCTCCATGTTTAACAGCACATGTTTTCCAAAAGCCCAGGGCTTGGTGCTCTTGGAAGGTATGACCGACATTTTTTTTAAAAGGGACCATCACACCCCAGGAGGAAAGCTAACTAGTTTCCTAAAACCACAGAGTTTTAGGGTACTAAATCTGCTGCTTCAAACAATCTTGTCAATCTTTCAAATTCACATTGTGCTTTTGATATCTTCAAAGAACTTGTGGTACCTCAAAAGCCTTCCATTCTTTCACATATGACTGGTATTTGACCTCTTGGCTGCTGAAGCTCAGAATGTATCAGAACCAAAGCATAAATGAATGGACAGAAAGGAGTGGAGAATAACAAAGAGTTAGTTGGCTCCTGGCCATCGGAAAAACAGTGTGCAGCTTTTCTTTCTTTCCTTAATGAGGTTTCTGTAGTTGGAACATGAGAAACGAATATGCTGGAAATGTGGGCAATACGAAATCTTTGTATTATGCCTGGTGGACTCATAAAAACCCAGGAAATTTTGGATTCAGATACACACAATGATACCAATTTTTTTTTTAATTTAACATTCAATTGAAACCAGAACTTTTCTTGCTGGGATTAATGGATAGACAATTAGAAATGAGCCATAGACCATTGTTTTTCTGTATATTAATTGCTGCAAGATTATTGTTCACATAAAACTGGAAAGACTCTGAAACATATCTACAATGGAAGAACAGTTAGTGAAGGTGATAGAACTAACAGAGATGGCAACATTATCTTGTCTGATTAGGGAAAGGACAATAACCTCATTTATTAGCAATTGGAAACCTCTTATACTAACTTTTTGTTGAAGAGAGGAAAAAATGAATTTGTAATTTTGATGATTAAAAAGGTTAAAACTATGTGGATAAGGAAATTAGAATGTAATCTTAGAAAGAAAGGGTAAAATGTAAGATTTATAACTGCTGTTAAGAACATTGGAAGGCAGTGCCTTATAATGTTTTCTTCTTGTTTGTTTCTTTTCCTTGTTTTATTTATTTTTTCAGTTTTTCTTTATTTCTTCTCTAAAATTTGCATTGTTTTTAACCTTGTTTAAAACATTATATATCTATAATCTAGATCTATCTATTATCTATATATCTAATGAAAGAAGTAGAAAAAAATGCCCCCCAAAGATCTAGTTTGAACCCTAGTATTTTTTTTGTATGTCCAATGTAGCACCTTTGTTCATATTATTATTGTAGCCTGTCATTTTAAACCCAGTTTCAGAACAATCTTGTCTGTAAAACTGTGCCTCTTTCATAACATCGTTTAAACATTATCTACGGAGCTAGACACTCTTAAAATGAACTTCTGGATTCATTGTTTAAAAATATCCTCCAATATGTCCAATGTTTAAATATTTTGTTGAATAGAATAGGATAGGATAGGATAGGATAGGATAGAATAGAATAGAATAGAATAGAATAGAATAGAATAGAATAGAATAGAATAGAATAGAATAGAATAGAATAGAATAGAATCCTTTATTGGCCAAGTGTGATTGGACACACAAGGAATTTGTCTTTGGTGCATATGCTCTCAGCGTACATAAAAAGACAAGATATATTCGTCAAGAATCATAAGGTACAACACTTAATAGTCATAGGGTACAAATAAGCAATCAAATCATACTAGGAAACAATATCAATATAAATCGTAAGAATACAAGCAACAAAGTTACAGTCATGCAGTCATAGGTGGGAGGAGATGAGTGATAGGAACAATGAGAAGACTAATAGTATTAGTAATGCAGATTTAGTGAATAGTTTGACAGTATTGAGGGAATTATTTGTTTAGCAGAGTTCAGGAAAAAACTGTTCTTGTGTCTAGTTGTTTTGGTGTGCAGTGCTCTATAGCATCATTTTGAGGATAGAATTCATGCCATTCTCACTCTGTAAGGGAGTAGGTCTATTTCTGCATGCTGCTGATGACTAAATTATCAACACAATTAATATACATATTGCAGTGTCTGACTGTAACAAGAAATTAAACAGCCAGAATCATAAGGGGCTGAAACAGAATTTGGGCTATTCTGTTGGTTTCATTACAGGCATTAGAGTTTTTATTTAGTGAGAAATAAAAACTCTATTGTAATAATTAAGGTCTTTTTTCACCTCATCTCTAATTTAATGTAAAAGGCCACTTTTAATTTTTAAACAGGTATTTTTTGGACGTTTTCTAAGAAAGGAATCCCCTGCCCCCAGTGATAGTCATCTCTCTTTTCCATTTACTTCAGGCACAAAGCTGGGATTGCATAATGACAGAGCTTTTAACTATAATCTGTTGAATTTACTGGCCTGGTTTATAATGGTAATCCATAATGGATAGCTCTAGGTGAGAATGACCTTGAGGCATGAGGCAAAGAGAAGCTGAAAATGATCAGACAAAAGAACAGAGAGCACCAGTGGCTTAGCGGTCAGAGAAAGAAACTTAGGAAGGATCCACCCTAATTGAGCAGAATGTTAGAAGTGATTTGTACTTCAAGACTTACAAGAGTCTGTTAATGTAACTTTACAATAAAGAAGAATTATTTCATCTCGTGGTGTTTCCTGACTGGTCTGCTTGGGAGGCTGAGAATACAGCACAGGAAGCAAAAAACAACCAAGCTACATGGATTAATAGCAGGGGAGACTCTCATCTGAATCTTCTCTATGGAGATTCTATGTCATCCGGGTCATGGTTGTCCCAAAGGTGCTTTTTCAAGAGGCACCTGGACTTTCTGGGCTGAAGAAGCTTCTTGGATGAGAAGCGAAACATCTTCAGAGAAAAACCAGAAAGTCCAGTTGCCTTGGGTCGTCTGAATCTTGTTGGTCTGTAAAATGTTGAAAGCTTTTAATTGTAGAAGACTACCACCTCATCTCTCCCCGAGGGTCTGAAGATCAGGGATCTGATTCCAGATCTTCTTATACTTGGGCAATATCTTTTTCCCTGTCCCTTAAATAACCGTATGGTCTTTTTGCTTCAGATCATTGCTAATTTTTTCCCAGAAGCTAAAGAAGAGAATGAGAACAAGCTACCCTTGGGGTTCCTGTTCAAGGTAAGATTCAGAAATCAAAGATCTGGCTTTTAGGCTTCCTCAGCTAATGCGTCATAAAAACCCAGATATGAATTAAGGGAGGGTGTTAATTCCAAGCCTTATCCACTGAGACCATTGCTAACTTTTTAAACTTTAAATATTATTTTTTCAGCCTTTCAGCCTAACCCTAACCCCGAAAATAAGACTCTGTCTTATATTTTTTTGAACCCCGAAATAAGCACTTGGCCTTATTTTCGGGGAGGTCTTATTATTTTGGGGCACAGAGGACGGGGTTCTTCTTGCCATCTTACCTGATTTCCAGCTCTGTCTCCCTAACCCTAACCAGAGGAAATGGTGGGGACCGGCTGTGCATGCGTTTATTTTCGGGGAGGGCTTATTTCCGGAGAGGGCTTATTTTTGGGGAGGGCTTATTTTCAGGAGAGGCTTATTTTCAGGGGGCTTATTTGAGCGCATGCGCTCAAAAGCCCAATTGGATTTATTATCAGGGGATGTCTTATTTTCAGGGAAACAGGGTAATATTCAATGCAGAAGTGGGATGGATGAATGGTTGAAGAGCTGAGATGCCCTTTTTATGCTGCCCTGTTTTTATTATTTTCACATTTTGTGTTCCAGGCTCAAGCAACTCAAGCTCATGCTTCAGAAGATGACAATCATCTTCAGTTTGGAGAAGGAGATATCATACTTGTGATATCAGACATTCAAGCGGAGGTAACATCTGAGGACTTGCTTGGCATGAGAATTTGAAATTCATTGGGCAAAGGAAGCTATAATTTAGAGGTGGGCGTCCCTTAGTTCTCCCATGACATACTGAACTACGACTCCCAGAAGATTCAGCTAGCATGGTCAAATCCCTCTGCAACCTCCTACATGGCATTGATAGACACATTTATGATATTTATCTGCTGTAATGTTTCCACTCCTTCCCGGTCCTTATGAGGTTGGGTATAATGAAAATTAGCGCCTGGCCCAAAAACATCCAGCGACCTTCTAGGGCAAATGAAGATTCGGATGTAGGATCTTGGAGACTTAACATAACATTTATAACGATATTTTTTTCTGCCAGGCTGATGAAACTAAATTCTGAATAGTAAACACCATTATGGTCTGTAAAGGTAGTAAATGTATTATCAGCTCTTCCACCAGGTTCTGCTCAAGTTGCATCATAATCTACTATGCCCACTGATTTATCACATTCTGCCTGGATGTAACTTCTATCTAACAGACACTGATAGCTTCCTGCCTAATCCAGCAGCTATACGTTCTTGAGTTCAGAAGGTTTTTTTTTCTTTTAATTAAAGGCTGGCCGCCTTGACTCCATAGTTCTTGAAAGCAACGAATGACGACTTGAAATTCATGGTCCTTGGGTCACATGCAACCCTCCAAGAAATTTTCTGCAGCTTACAACAATGCTTTCTAGGCACTGAGGGACAGGTGATGCCCATAGGCTTCATATACAAAGCAACTTTATTCTTTGGGAATTCTCACCTGTAGAGGGCAAAATGATGACCTCAAAAGATGGGAGAAAGAGTCAGATAAGAGTCGGAAGGCAACAGTCAGATAAGAGGGGCTTGAGCTCAGGTCAAAACAATAACTTGAGAAGAACATCTCAGAAGGAGACACACAACTAGACTTGCAAGACTCTATTACTATAGCTGTTACAATAAAAATAGTCCTGACTAGGGGTGGGCTTCAAAAATTTTAGCAAGGGGTTCTCTGCCAGGTTGCTGGGTGGGTGTGGCTATTGTGGGCATGACCTAGTCGACCTCCTGCACCATGGTGGAGGGATCCAGAGGCTTTCCTTGAGCCTCCAGGAGGGCAAAAATGGCCTCCCCAGACTCCGGAGGCCCTTTGGAGACCAGAAATGGGCCCATTTCCTGCCTTCCCGAACTTCTGGTAGGCCTGTTTTTCGCCTTCTCCGAGCCTCTGCGCACACCCTGCACTTATCTGCATCCAAAATGGGCCGCATGGGAACTCCTGGGAGGGGCGGGATGGGGTGGGCTGGGCCAGCCAGGAGTGGGATTTGGGGGTTCTCCGAACTGCACAAAATTTTAGCTAGAGATTCTCCTGAACCCCTGCGAACACCCAGCAGCCCACCCCTGGTCCTGATCTATAGAGCATTGGTTTCTTCATCCACCTGATTGGGCTGATACCACCTGCTGATAGATTTTGTGGCAAGCGTTACTTCTGAGGTGATGCCTGAGCTGAGCAGTGGCCACAGGGAGGCAACTTTTGGTCCAGAAAGATGGATCCACATAGCTGGGTTGCTAGAGAGAAGGAAAGCAGTAGAGTTGAAGAGGAATATCAAATCTGTTCACTCTGTATGAGGGTGTCTCAGCAAGGAACAGGGAGGAGCATACACACAAGCTAGATTTTCCTGCTAAGAAAGAAGATCTCTGTCCAATATAGAGAAAAGAGAAGGGAAAATCAATGAGGGAAACAGCAAAGTAAAGCCAGGTCTCTCTGCTCAGAAACAAGAGAAGGAAAAGAAAACCAGGATTTGGGCAGTTCTTGGAAGGACCAATTCCTAGATTATATCGCCCAACATATTGAAAAATATGTAGGATGACATAACAATACCCTACTGGAAAATATGATATTGAAAAAATACAGCGTGTATCAACCTGGTAACAAAAGCAAAATAAAAAACTGGAGCCAGCTATAAAATAACAGTCTTGGTAAAAATAAAAAAGTATTTAGTATGTATGTGTTTAATAGCAATATCATTTGCCAGTAACTCATCAGGGACTTTTCTATTAAGGTTAAAAAAAAAGTTTCAGAGTCATGGCCCTTGGGCTAATTAACTAGTCCTCATGCACACTCATGGTAATTTTGAGTCTGAAACCCCTGAAATAGAACAATTCAGGAAGGGCAGCCACTGTTCTAAACTGCAGAAGAGAGATTAAAGGAAGAGCACTTTCGGGAGTTGACTTCTTGGTCCAGTGTTGGACTCCGTATAGTATGGTGTGATGTATACCTTGCCTTCTTCAAGTCTTGAACCTTGGGCCTTCTCCTCCTTGCAAAGCAGGACCTCTGTTTGACAAAAAAAATAAGGTGTAATTTGGAGTCACCTGTTCTGCAAATGGTCTTACTGAAAATGCATGCTGTTTAGAGAGAGTTCAGAGCTGCTACTCCTGTTGCCATTAGGTTTCAGTCTATTTACTTCTTCCTCTTTGTATGTTTGTGTCTGATATGACCTCCATTAATCATTAACTCTCCCTTTAGCAGAAACAACACTGAGCAGATTTTTTCCTATAGAAGTAGCTACAGGTAGTCCTCGACTTACAACAGTTCACTTAGTGACTATTCAAAGTTACAACAGCACTGAAAAAAGTGACTTATGACCATTTTTCACACTTCTGACCAGTGGTGAAATCCAATTTTTTTTAGTACCAGTTCTGTGGGCGTGGCTTGGTGGGCATGGCAGGGGAAGGATACTGCAAAATCTCCATTCCCACCCCACTCCAGGAGAAGGATACTGCAAAATCCCCATTCCCTCCCCACTCTTGGGGGAAGGATATTGTAAAATCTCCATTCCCACCTCATTGTGGGGCCAGCCAGAGGTGGTATTTGCCAGTTCTCCAGCCTACTCAAAATTTCCGCTACTGGTTCTCCGAACTACTCAAAATTTCTGCTACCGGTTCTCCAGAACCTGTCAGAACCTGCTGGATTTCACCCCTCCTTCTGACTGTTGCAGCATCCCTATGATCATGTGCTTTACATTCGGATGCTTGACAACTGACTCAGATGTTATGACAGTTTGTAGTGTCCCCGGGGACATGTGATCACCTTTTGCAAGCTTCTGAGAAGCCACATCAATGGGGAAACCAGATTCATTTAACAATCATGTTATTAATTTAACAACTGCAGTGACTGACTTAACAAATGTGGCAAGAAAAGTCGTAAAATGGGGCAAAACTCACTTAATCCATTTCTCACTTAGCAACATAAACCTTGGGCTCAATTGTAGTTGTAAATTGAGGACTACCTATATTATGTGTTTGTGTGTGTGTGTGTGTGTGTGTGTGTGTGTGGTGTGTGTAGCACCAGGCTAGAAACTGGGAGACCATGAATTATACTCACACCAAAGATACAAACACTGCCAAGTGATTTGGGGCCAGTCCCTCTCTCTCAGCCCTTGGAAGAAGACAAGGACAAGCCACTTTCAAATGTTGCTTCGAAAACTGCAGGGACTAGTCAACCCTTATAAACATTGCACTGTTAGCATAATGATGGCTATCTCTCGTAATGCCCTACATTTAGCATCTTCGAAGGCTTATTTTCTATGCATAAGGATTCAAGTCACTTTTCCAAATTTCTAAATTATAATGAACAGGAGTGTGCTTGTGGAAAAGCTCTGACTGAAGTTTGTTTACTTTTTACTTTTCTAGGAAAAAGGATTTTGGATGGGAGTAAAAGAAAGTGACTGGAAGGAAAACCAAGATATGCTACAGAAAGGCATTTTCCCCCAGGTCCTCATCAGATCGGTCCCTCTGAAATAAGCTCAAAAGCAACAGAATGAAGGAAGAAAGAAAGATAAAGCCTCATTTTCCAAAATCTAGTTTTCTATAATTATTAAACCATTTTTTCCCTCCAGGCCAGCTGCCTCACATCAGTGTAATATCATGCAGGTGGCAATATTTAAGATATATGAACCTTTGAATAATATGAGTTCCATCTACAGTTTTTTTAAGTCAGAAACAGGCAATCTTTGAAGGAAATTTGTCCTTCTGAGGCCTCTGCCTCAGAGGTACTTTTCTAAAATGGAACATCACCATAAAGAGTCCTATTATAGAATAGCTGATAGCCTACTTTGCAAAATACAGTTGGGGTTTCTGGACCATTTACCCACACTGGACTCTTCAGAGAAGGCCTCCATTTAAGCCAGTTGCAATTTTGTTGCATTCAACCACTAGAAAATAGTACAATTAATAATTGCAATTCAATCATCCTTTTCTAGAACAAGTTAAATGATTATTCGGAGAATGGGAAAAGTAAGAAAGACGATTAACTTCGATTCTGTAAGGATGAGAGGGAGGAGAAACTTTACATAATGAGATTATCACTTTGGATAGGGAAATCACACATTAAAGTTCATATATAAAACATTGCACAGAGAAAATATATACTGTATATAAGGGGGGGAAAAACCTCCTTCCCCAACATGTAATGGGACTTTTCTCCCATGCATGGGGAACCATTTAATTATGCCATTTATCTGTTTGTGTTTCAAGCAGTTTGTTATGGAATAGGAGCCTGGATAGCTCAACAGACTAAAAGCCTGTTATTAACATTCAGCTGTCTGCAATTATTGCAAGTTGGAATCTCACCAGGCTCAAGGTTGACTCAGCCTTCCATCCTTTCTAAGGTAGGTAAATTGAGGACCCAGTTTGTGGGGGCAATAAGCTGACTTTGTATAAAATATACAAAAGTATGAAGGCTATTGCTTAACGCATTGTAAGCCGCCCTGAGTCTCCGGAGAAGGGCGGCATATAAATCTAATTTAAAAAAAAAATCTTACTGCTTTTTTTTTTTTTTTTTTTTTTTGTATATATGAATCACTAATCAGAAGCTGGCATTATGGAATATATTAGAGGATATTTATAAAATCCTTTTGAATCGTGGAACTGCCTTCAGTTCCACGATTCATGCTCAACTGCTTCTGAACTCTTCCCTGTTTTTTCTAAGATCATCCATTTTGTCACGTTGTCAAGCACATTGTATTCTGTTTTCTCTTATTTTAGACCAGTGGTCCCCAACCTTTTGGGCACCAGGGACTGGTTCTGTGGAGAGAGTTTTTTCTGTGGACAGGAGAGGATGTGGTTTCACATGCTGCCTGCAGCCCACAGATGGGGCTTTGCTTGTTTGCGCGGGCCATTTTATGGCATGCCATGGCCTAGTGCCAGTCCATGGACCGAGAGTTGGGGACCACTCTTTTAGACCATTGTTTTAACTAGAAATGTCTGGTTTTGGACACCTACAAATGAGGCATTAGGATTACAGCTCTCATCTGTTGCTTGCTTGAAGCATTTTATTATGATCATGGATGGTAATCATGGATCAACCTATCTCTTCCAGCTTGATCACTTGGATACCTTTGGAGAGGTATTGTAAATAGATCTGTACCTATAGTAGTCAATAAAAACATAATTCTTTTTGGCCTAACGCATAATAAAATAAGTCTGCATTTCAAATTCAAACACGTGCATCTGATTCCTTCAACACGGTGCTCTATTGTATCTTTGGAGGTGTAATTGCTAGCTGACTTGAGGAGAAGCTAATTTGTGGAAGATTGATCTCATCTATAGTACATTCAGAAGCTTTTTTTTTTTTTTTTTTTTTTGTCAGAGCTGCTGAATGGTCCCCAAAACATTAGCAGCTCACTACTTTGTATGTTCTGCTGACTACAGATCACATAACTTCAGAAAAAAAGGGTGGTTTGGGCCTACATAAGCTATACTGGCTTGCAGGAATCTTCCATCCTCCACCCCAATCTTTAATTTTGGCAACCTCAGCAGGTTTGAATAAAGTGCCTCCTGCTGAACCAAACTGTCCTGCCTTATTAGTAAGTGACACAAGAACATTATGGGCCTTGACATTCTCTCGTCGGCATTACAAAGAGTTAAGGAATAAGCATTCTGATGACTCGGCTGTTTATCAACGTAGTGAAACTGGAAAGGTGAGATGGGCAGGGGAACGCCTTAGCCTATTCACTAGAAGACTAGGAAACAGCTACAGGAAGAAAGTAGAGAAGAAATATCGATGCTAGTAGAGCCGGGGAAGAAATTCAACAAATTTGTCAAGCCAATATTATTTTCCCATCAACCAGAATTGCTCCAATCAGGTAAGAACTGGTTAGGGAACCAATTTAACCCCAGGATTAATTGAAAATAAAATAGAAAATAAAATTATTTCTACATCTGGGATCGTGTAAATGCTCTGAACTATATGTTTACAAAAAAACGGAGCTAGTGCTGCTGCCGAGCACACTCCAGGCACACTAACAGGAATATAAAATACATGCACCACTAATTTTGTAGTGTGCTGGTTATCCAGTTTCCCCAATCTTTTTCTTGTCTGCAGGTGTCTTTTTTCCTCCTGAAATTCCCATAAGGACCAGCCACTTAACTTTCTTAAATGTTGGCATATACTTTTGATGAAAAGGGGGTAAAGAAAAAGCTTTGAAACCTGTAGAGATAAAACATTAAGTGAGGGCTTTGATGCAAAACTTTTTTCTTTTGTTCTAATTGCTTTTTGATATGGTGGGGTAGCGATAGGGGAATGTAAAAACAAATCAAGGGATTGAGTCCTTTGCTACCACATTCAATATTTATAATTGCATATGTTCCAAATCTGGCATCCATCAATGTGGATCATTCTTATTTCATGAATTAATATTCCTATATTAGTAGGAAGTCGGAAGTTTGGAAGAATCACTAAGAATATTTCATTCTATGGAATTGATTTCACTTTTGCTTAAAAGCAACCTACCAGTAGGTGTGTGAGGATACTTTTAATATGCAGCTCACTTAATTTACATTTTAGATCAATCCCTTCGGTTGAGTGATAAAAGAGTGCTGATCAATTATGCAAGCATATGATATCATGGATGCAGGAAAAACTTGTATTTTTGTTCTCAAGCTTATAGGATTGTATCTGCAAAACTGAATCCCCACACTCCTTCTTACTAGTAGCCATACGGTACTATTTACGTACAATTTTCTAAGATGCAATTGCAGCATTGTCTTCCTATCCACTCCAACATTTTTTTTAAAAAAATTCCTTTCTTGAAAAACTACTTTTTGAAAGAACAATTGGAAACAAAGGAAGAGGAATAAAGAGAGAAACACTTTGGAGAGGAAAGGAGACACACAGTCAATTTATTAGTTAGTTGTAATTAATCAATGTAGCCATAATACACAATGGTAAAGGGTGCAATGTTCCTAACTCTAATCTCAAAATTAACAAGAAGCCAATGAGCAAATCTACTTATCAACACAACAGACCCCTTGATAAGATGTTTAACTTAAATATAGAATAGAATAGAATTCTTTATTAGCCAAGTGTGATTGGACAGACAAGGAATTTGTCTTGGTGCATATGCTCTCAGTGTACATAAAAGAAAAGATACATTCGTCAAGAATCATAATGTACAACACATAATGATAGTCGTAGGGAACAAATAAGCAATCAAATCATATTAGTTAACAGTCAATATAAATTGTAAGGATACCAGCAACAAGGTTACAGTCATACAGTCATAAGTGGGAGGTAATGGGTGATAGGAACTATGAGAAGATTAATAGTAATGCAGACTTAATAACTAGTTTGACAGTGTTGAGGGAATTATTTATATAGCAGAGGATGGTGTTCAGGAAAAAACTGTTCTTATGTCTAGTTGTTCTGGTGTGCAGTGCTCTATAGCATCATTTTGAGGATAGGAGTTGAAACAGTTTATGTCCAGGATGCGAGGGGTCTGTAAATATTTTCATAGCCCTCTTTTTGATTTGTGCAGTATACATGTCCTCAATGGAAGGTAGGTTGGTAGTAATTTTTTTTTATGCAGTTCTAATTATCCTCTGAAGTCTGTGTCTATATGCTACCACTTTGCACATCTGGCTAGAAAGCAATAGATAAGAAGCAATTTCTACACTGTAGATAATGCTTGCTTTCCTTGGCTAATAGTTTCCTGGTTTTTTTCCAAACATATATTTGATTAGTTTGGTTTCTTTTCCAAAACTGTGCTAAAGCAAGCAGAATTGTAAAACAAAAAAAATTGAAAACATTCATATGAATACATATGGTTTGCATATATCAACAATTTACTGAACGAGTCAAATAATGCGGCTTAAATTTTTCTTAGAGAATTGTGATATTTGTCTATGTAGAATCTGGGTTCATCCAGTAGTTCAAAAGCAACATTTGGAAGCAAGCATATAACAAAATCCTCATCCATATCATTGAAATTCAATGATTCAAACCAGACTTGAAGTTTTGAAAAAGATACGTATGAGGGAAAGGCCAGCTTTTAAAAATCTGTTTTATAAAACTTTCTTGAAGATCTTGGACCAAAGTTATAAAAACAAAACCACACAAAGGCATTCCCATAATTCAGAAAACTCTGTGTTGTTTTTCCTCCTAACCAGCATTACCACATATCTTGACAGTGACCTAAAGCTCTTAAAATATGGGAGTACTTTGCATGCAACTTGGAACTTCTGAATAAAAGGTAAAATATAAATCTTATAAGTAATGACTAAAGTATTTAGATAGATTAAGATTATTCTTTTGTTAACCTATGATGCTTCAGAGGAGGCTTTTATTCTATAATGGCTCTACTCAGATGATGAAATTACACACAAAAAGTGATCATCTTCCATGTGTAATGTTCCATATTTCCACATTGCTTCTTCTATCTTTTTTCCCCTCTCAACACACCCTCTCACAGACGCAATGTGTGAAAGAACTAGTTGTGAGATGAGGTCACGGTAGGAGCCATTTGTCTGGAAGGAGCTCAGAGAGAATTAAGTCCGTAGACCATATGTAGTACTTTGAAATAGACAAATCCAAATGGGTAAACAGTACTGTTGGCACAAAGAGATGCTATCTGTTCTTATTTTCTTTTCCTGTTGGCATTTGGGAAGCTGCTTGGTGGGTCAGTTAGAATTTCCAGCTAACAATAGACACCTCATGTTAATCAAGTGTATGGAGAACAAAGCAGAGTTAATTCAAAATTTAGTGAAAGAAAGAACTATTTCAAGAGATAGACTGGGATGTGGCATTAAATTGAGGCCAAGTGACCATCCCTTGCATCTTAATTTACAAATGGAGCAGCATGCTTGTTGTCTCTAAGATATAAAGCTCTCCAGATTGCCTAGTTTTTTGGATATGCATGTGTGTGTGTGCCTTCCAGTCAGTGTTGATTCCTGGCAACTACCTGGATAAGTCTCTGCAGTTTTCTTGGCAAGATCTCAGAAATGACTTGCCGTTGCTTTTTCCTAGAGCTGAGAGAGACTGGTGCCCAAAGTAGGATTAGAATTCATTACCTCCTGGTTTCCAGCCTGGTACCTGAACCATTATATCAAAATGTCTCTCTGTTGTTTTCTTACCAATTGCCTATGAAGGATATCCCAAGAATGATATTAAGAAAGTGACTGGTCCAGAAGCTTAACAGGAGGGGACAATGGTAGGACTGGCAACATTTATGGGCAGTAAAGTCTCAACTAGTCTTGAGTAGCAGATCCTCCTCCTACCTCTGGGAGTGGTAGATTGCTCTGCTTCTAGATGAGACTATAATTTCACAATCTCAATCACAAAAAAAGGATAGGGTGGGAGGGCGACTGTTTCTAAACATAATGTGTCTTCCATGTTTTTCTATTCTTAATGCAGAACTGTGGTAAGAACACTTAGTAGCACCAACCTTTGAGTAGCAGAGCAGAGGACTCATGACTCCAGATGTCTGTAATCCAGCAGCCCAAAGAGAATGGCAGCTGACATATTGTTCTTCATTGATCAAATATGTGGCTTATATTTTTACCAGACAGTCTGAAATCCAATAGGACTGTACAAAAGTGTCTCTCAAAAGACGGGCAACTCTACCTAGGAGTGGCTTGATGTCACACAGAGAACACATTTGTTTCTCAAGCTATATATCCAAATTAAATGCGTGTAAATATACATACCCATCACGCTATTACTTTTTGGGGTAAGCAGCATTATGCAGAAAAGAAGAAAGAAATAGTACGCCAAAAATTATAAGAAATATAACAATATTTATTTACAATAATAATTCACTCTGACTTTTCATATTTTTCTGTCCCTAAAACTACCCCTACTTTCACCATCCCCACACATTTACATTTTGCATTTTGTTCTTTATTCAGTATCCATTTTATTGGCATCACCCAACAACTCATCCAGATGATTTGTAGCCCAGCATTCTACTTCAATAACAACTGCATATTAGCCTGCTTTTCAAAACATATTATTTTTATGCATTTGCATGTTGTCCAGTTGCATGATTCTACATCTTAAAACTACACCGATGAGAATTGTTTTGAGGAGTACTAAGGGCATCACTGGTCAAATATTAGGATAAGAATAAAGAGAAATTAATATATAATCAAAAATGAATAACCATTTAAAATTTGCATTGTGGTTTTTCTCAGACCAGAGTGTAATTTCTTACTAGGTAATGGGGATTGTATTTGCGATAGTATAACTTAAGTACATCATGCATCAATCATGCGTTTAAAAAACAACTAGTAATGTCCTGATTTTGGAAGGAAGGGCCTGAAGATCGAATGAGCATAATATGCACTGGTAAGTTCAGATACCATGATGGCATCAGCTGTCAATCCAAGAGCAGCTCATTTCCTTTCATACACCATTGCTGTTAAAAGAATGCCAAGAGATCCTCGCACTCAAAATTTGGGATTAGCCATCATTTTGTGATCGTAATGTGAGGGCGAAAGGGTGGCATCGGTTCTAAAATTGGAAAGGGCATTTTTCCTGTGAACAAGATTTCTGTACCTAAGAATCAATTTTCTCTGCACAACATAAAACAGCTTGATTATATGCCTTATATATAACTTGTAAAATATTATAGACCAATTTGTTTTGGTTTTCTTTCCTTAATACTTAATCCATCATTCCATTTTAAGATTCTTTTAGATTTAATTTTTCACTGGAGTTTAATGCATTGTTTATTTCTCAAGGTTTTATATCCACCATCTCTCTGTGTCATTCACTTCATAAGACACGATCTCAGAGGTGATGAAGATGACATTTTCTAGATAAAAAGGGATGACAAATTTTACCAGTCTGGATAGTAAACAGAGCAGTGGTGTTAATAGCAAACAAGGGAGCAGCATTAAATGATCCAAGCCAAAGAACCAGTGGCTGTCTTCTTCAGGAAGATAAAAAGATCATTTGTGGCTTTCATTAGCTACAATCAGCAATGGCATAATTGAACTGGCATGCATTTTTATAGTTTATGGATATGAGTTTGTCTCTTGGCACTACAGAAATTCTGAGAATGTCTTCATATATTCTTTTGAACCTTTCTTCTCATCAAAGTAACTTGCGGATGTTGTATTAATTTACTACCGTATTAATACATTTAAATCATCCCTTGATCGTATTCTCAAGGTGTTTCACAAAACAAATAAAACAACTAAAATGTAAACAAAATGAAGCATTTTAAGTAATTACATTAAGTAATACTTAAATGAAGTATTAGAAGGCATATGGCTATTTATTTCTTACAGCAGAGCATTGTTTAAACTGCACTTAAAATATCTGAGAAAACAAAAATGGTCCTCCATGCCAAAATGACCATTAAGACAGTAGCATCACAAACTATTCTGGGTTCATTGTGGTTATTGCTGCTGGATAAAATATCCAAAAGGAAAGAGTATGTCTCGTGTGTACACACTCACCCTCTCTCATTTTAAAAAGTAATGAGTTTTAAGACTCACATTTGGGGGTGCCTTTCGAACATCTGAAATATGGAAATAATAATTAACATGGAGAAATGATTAATGGAGGGAAGCCAAGCTTGCCGTTCCAGATTCCATTTCACAGACAATTTCTTTTGAAAGGACGCCATTTCAAACTAGTTCCCCTTTCAAGCTTTCCTGTGATGTATTACGAGAACGGTACTTCCAATAAAGTCTTGTGGTCTTGCTATTTTCATGACACACCAAGCACAGTTTGCTTCTTACGGCTTTGCAGTCGCCGCCTGATGATCAATTTCTCCAATCTTCCTGTTCCTAACTTCCTGTCCTCCTCTTTCCTAGGCCCGGACCAGAAGGTGTGGCTTCTGGTGTACATTTGTCTGGCTAATCTAGGCCTTGGATGGGGCTTGACAGGGTCCCTCTGCAGTTCTGAGTTTTTAGGGACAAGAGAAAACAAGAACAGGAGGTAAGTGAGGCTTCTTCCTCCTATGCCCCTCCTGCTCTTCTCTGCCCCCACTTCCCCCAAACTGGATCCTGCCACCATTGAACCAAAATAGCCCTGCAGAGGCCTACAGATAGGGTGAGGGCTAGGCAGTGTTTTACATGCTTCTGCCCTCCCTGGGTCATTTATTATAGGCTGGGTTGGCATAGCACGCTTAACTAGGCAGTGGTTGCATTTGCACAACAGGCTAAGCGCGCATGGATTAGCCCAATCTAACCCATGAAGTTTATTGTATAGGTTGGGCATGAGCTAAAATGGTGGGCTAAATGTGCAACCCAGTTCAATGTCTGAGATGAAACCAGTCATAGTCAATCCACATGTCCTTAGATCCCTTTTGTTAGCTCAGTGGTGGGTTGCTACCGGTTCGCCCCGGATCGGGCAAACCAGTAGTGGTGGGGGCAGGAGGCTCCACCCACCCGCCTGGACGTCTCTGCGTATGCCTACAAGTGAACCAGTAGCGGCCGAAATTGAAACCCACTACTGTGTTAGCTGTCTCCATAATTGAGGTTTCCTCACCCCCTAAATATTCAGTGAGTCCTTTTGGGGGTTGGTCCTTTATTTTTTCCAAGAAAATAGGGCCACTGGCCGAGCGGTTAAACCATGGGGCTTGTCAACCAGAAGT
The DNA here is from genome assembly GCA_030761175.1 of Masticophis lateralis. Lineage (NCBI taxonomy): Eukaryota > Metazoa > Chordata > Lepidosauria > Squamata > Colubridae > Masticophis > Masticophis lateralis. The sequence goes on from JAUDYJ010000002.1 coordinate 145,033,006, forward strand.
TTGGCAGTTTGAGACAGAGTACTGCATGATAGAGTGAGTTTCCTTTCCTGCCCCAGCTCCTGCTAACCTAGCCGTTCGAAAGCATGCAAATGCAAGTAGATAAATGAAGATTAGTGGGAAGGTAACAGTGTTCCCTGTCTTTCAGCATATAGTCATGCTGGCCACATGACCACGGAAACATCTTCGGACAATAGTGGCTTTCTCGGCTAGGAAACAGAGATGAGCGCTGCCCCCTAGAGTCGGACACGACTGGAAGGGAAACCTTCACCTTTACCTTTTTACTGTACCTGAAAAAAGCACTTACTTTTGAAAGGATAACATCCTCACTTGTAGTTAGTTCCCTTTTCCCTGTTGAATATATGGGTGACCTAACCCAGTAACCCACTCCAAATGTTAAGTCTGGAAATAGATGTGGCCCTTGTTTCCTCTTATTGCAGAATTCTTGGAACAGATGCTGGATTTTTTTTCTGTAGTCATCCTTATCATTCTATGAGTCAACTGCTTTTTGCCATCTACCCTAATCTTCATCTCTTAGCTTTCACCTTTTAGCCTTTACCTAAACTAATGACTTCTTGCTGTGGTGTTCTTGGTCTTATCTCAGAACTGTCCTGTCTCTTCGTTTTTCTACTGTGCAGTTCTCTCACCTGATCCCATTTCTATTTCTTTTTATACCACTCATTTCTCACGGAATTCTTCTTCTGTGAGTCTGTACATGTTGATACATTTGATTTTCATTTTTGTTTTAGAAATACTCCTTCTTCCATTCTTTATTAACTCTTTATGATAATCAGCCCCTTGGGTTCTTTGTTCTATTATCCCTGCTCTAAATGTATTACATGCCAGACTACTTCTGAAAATAATTTAAAAGCCTCAGTCAGAGCAAGATGCAGCAGTCAGAGACGTGATTACTTCTGGTTGCTCTGATAACTTGCCAGTTTTAAAAGAACTTCACAGACTATTTATTTACTTATAACCTTATTCAGAAGTGCTGGTGCATGCTTTTAACCGGTACTCTCCTTCCTCCCTTTTTGTCTGTGACCTGTCAAAGTCACAGAAAAAACTGCACGGCTAATAATTGTTTAAAATTTTAATGAGTAGTAAGCTCCTTGGGGTGTGCTCCTTAGTAAGCCTGTTTAGAAATTCAGTTGCTATTACTTAACAGTTCTAGTCCTGCCTTAGGCATGAAAGCCAGCTGGGTGACTTTGAGACAGTCAGCTTCTCTCCAACATAAGAAAGGAACTGGCAAGAAAAATATTGCCAAGAAGACTGCAGGGTTGACCTGATGGAGCTAATAAAGTCCATGGGGTGTGCTTTTTAGTAAGCTTGTTTAAAAATGCAAGCAGTGTTACTGAAGTTACCAGTCTGTAGTTGATATTTAAGAGGAGGAGGAGGAGGAAGAAGAGGAGGAGGAGGAGGAGGAGAAGAAAGAAAGAAAGAAAGAAAGAAAGAAAGAAAGAAAGAAAGAAAGAAAGAAAGAAAGAAAGAAAGAAAGAAAGAAGTTATAATAGCATCTTGCACACTGTGATCAGCAGTAATAATGAACTGATAAATTTCTGTTCATAGCATTATTTGGATAAAGCATTATCTTTTGGTTTTCTTTCTTTTGGTTTCCTCAGCTTCAAATCTTTTTTACAATTTTAAAAGTCAAAACAACTTAACGAAGAAGGGTGATGCCATGGCAGCTATTCCAACAACGTCATCGGCCACAGGTAAGTGCACTCAGGAATAAGGGGATGATAAAATAAAAAGATTTTTAGAGAAAGGAAAGCTTCCTGTTTTAATCTGTACAGGGTGTAGGATGGAACATAAGCTTACTCACAAAATGACGGATGTGGAAAATTATTTTTCCCCGGGCTCCCTCATTTCAGCTGCTCGGAGTATTTTATTGTTGAGAACCCGTGGATAGGATTTAAAAGTATATGTACAATATCTAACATATTTAGCCATTTTATAACAAATTATGGTAGTAGGGGAGAAGGTACTTATCTTCTTTCACTGTTAAATCAAGAGGTGGAGGTGACTGTAGAGGAGAACATACTCAGGAAACATCTTCCTTCTAGTTGGACCCACATAAATCCATAGTTGAGTTTAAACATAGTTTGTTGAATACAGCATATAAACCATACTGTAATATACAACTCTAAGCTACAAATCATGGTTCCATTCCAGTAGAATTTGTGTGTGATGAGCTATTTTTATCTATATATATATCAAAGCCAAAACCACTCATGCTGCGATCACAAAATCTCCAGAACCGTAAAGCCTACAAACTTGAAATTTGGCACATATGTTCCTCTTGGCTTCTAGGTGCTCACTAAGAAAGGATTTTTCAAAATGACCATCAGATCATTAGTATTTCTTATATTATTATTAACACGGTTAGATGCTAATTAGTTAGACGTTCTATTTCGCCTCCCACCCTGAAAATAACTCTGGAGAAAACAGGATAGGATAGGATAGGCTTCTGTGGAGCATCCCTGAGGAAGACAAGGGGATAGGATAAGGGAGGCTTCTGTGGGGCTAGGCTGAGGGAGAGAAGGGGAGAGGAGAGGCCAATTGTAACTTCTTATTAATTTTCAAGATGTAAATGTCAATTTATCAAGCCCGATCACATAGTTTTGTAGCCGAGCATGAGTATTCGGTTAGTAATAAGATAAAATATAACTTGAAAATCCAAAACAGTTGACTTCATCATTTGCAAGTTAAGTAAAATAGTCCTCTGATTTTTTAAAATTTGCAACTGCAAATAAAGTTATGCAATTTACTAATATCAACATTGCAGAGCACAAGAGAACAAGATACAGATTTTCTCAGTTGGAATTCAGTTCCCTAGGACTTCTGAAGATATGCAGATAAAAAAACTGATTAAATACTGGAAGGTTAGCGTATGTCCCATTACGATAAACAGAGGCCACAATCAGAAAGCATAAGTCTGCCTGCCCATAACTAAAGAAACCCAATTCCAATGGCGAGCCTTTGAATTTGAGCCCAGTTAACCCTACTGAGCAATAAATACCAAAGTTTGGAATGGAAATCCTTTTTTGATAATGACAGCTGCTGTTGCGTAGGCAGAGAGTGCTAAGATTTATCCTATAAATATATGCGGAACTTTTTTTCAATTCACCTAAATTTGCTTAAGTTCTAAATCTTTGCTCCACAAGGAAGGCATACCACTGTTTTCTCCACAAAAACTCTCAATGCAATCTGGACCAAAGGTCCCAGGTTTTGTCTGCGTGGGTGTTGCTATGTTGGCTTACTGGTTTGCTTCTGGCATTCTCAGAATCTGAATTCAGAAAAGTGAATGCTGAAGCATTTAGAGAGAATGGTATATTCGGCTCTGCAGTATTCCTCAGATTTATCAATTATAGATGAGACAATAATAGACCACCTATGGAGTACAAGCTGTATGACTTTGATGCATGTATTCGTGGACATACGTGCAGGAGGAAGGCAACAATATTGCATCAGGATATCAGCACCTAAACGTCACAAATTACATTCTCTGGACATTTTGCAGTATACAAAATGATGCCGGTATGTAATTCACAACATTTGCACAATGGCTTAATTCACAATTTTGTTGCCACCGTGGCTTCTATTAAAAGCCCAGATCAAGGAAGCTACATTATTGTTTAGTGTAAATTGTGAGCCCAGCCTCTTGCCTGAATGATAAGAATGTAGATGTTTCTATGTGTAAAAATATTTATAGAAATGCTCTGGTTTTGGTCAATTTCCTTCCTCTTTTATCTTTGAAAACATAAGGAAGCAGTGTTTCTTTGCTGCTGAAACAGCCATGAGAAGGGAGGACTGTTTATACTCTATATTGACTGTAGCCCATTTAGTTGGTATTTCCTCTGTTCCCACTAGACTTGATCCATATATAAATTATTAGATTATCACCCCGTACTGAGCCATGATTTCTAATCATGGCTCAGTACGGGCCATGTAAATCAGATAATGGTTTAGTGCAGGGCTTCTCAATCTGATCGATTTAAAGATGTCTGGACTTCAATTCATTCAGTTCTGGGAGTTGAAATCCATACGTGTTAAGGTTGAGAAACATTGACTTACTGCAGTGAGCGAATCTAGTCACTGATATTATTCTACCGGAAGAATCTATAGTTATCCAGCACATCGGTTTTTCATTTCTTTGTGCACTGCAACCATGCAAATCTCAGAACTCTGTCACAGTATTCCTAGAACAATACTAGAATGTCATTCTATGTTCAGTTCTGGCACCATCCATGTTGAAAGTAGCACACGATCTTAAGATAGTAGCCATCCCACTGTTCCTTCTTTGGCGAGTAGCTATAACAATTTGCAATAAATGTCATAGTATGCTTCAACATCCAAAAGTTATTTGAAAGGCAAAAGTTATCATTTCTATTATTTCTAGTGTAATTTCTTTCTTTGCTAATAAGAAGTCCCTACTTTGAGAGAATTGGGCAGTTCAGTAATCTGATTTTGTGTGTGTGTGTGTATAAATACATACATACATACATACATACATGTATATATATATATATATATATATATATATATATATATATATATAGAGAGAGAGAGAGAGAGAGAGAGAGAGAGAGAGAGAGAGAGAGAGAGAGAGAGAGATGTAATAAAGATTGTGAGCTTTGCATGCGTAGGAACACATTTATTCATTCTACTTTTTTTCCCTTTTTCCTTCTTCTCTGACTCCATTTAACTTTCTCCAAATAATTACTGGATGAACTGGCTGTAATGTCATAGCATGTTTGCAACCATTCTAATGTCTCAGGAAAAGTTCAGAGTTCTTCAGAGAGAGCAACCTATTTATTTGGAAATAAATGTTTTTTAAACAAACTAGGTTTTCACATCATGCTGAACCATTTTTGGCATCACTATTGTTTACTGAATATACGACAAATAAACAGATCCAATTAAACAGGTTCACGCACCATGCTAAGCTGAAACCAAACTACATTGCTGCTTAGCATATGATGCCAAACTAAGGCTGCTTCCAAGACAGACTTCAAGTCAAAATGAGGTTTGTTTGCTTGTGTGTATTGTTTTAAAACTGGTCAATGTGATTTATAAATTATGGGTTACAGCTTAAATTGGATATAAATTTCACCATTTAAGTTCTAGTAAAAAAAAAAGTTAAACAAATGTCATCTTAGCATGTTGTACATACATAGTCTAAAGTTAACATTGTGTATTGTTAAAAAGGTGTTCATTTCTGCAAAGGCGAAAATGCGGAGGACAGGATCAAAAGCCATAATTACACCCATCAATTTTAGATAACCAGACATTGGATAGGTTGCTGTCATGCATAATGTTTTCCTTTGTGCCTACTGATGATTTTGATAGGGTGGAGAGGGTATAAATTAACGCTTCACAAATATAATTCAATTTTGCAGCAGGGGAAGTGGTGTTGGTGGGGGGAAAGGGTGAGGTGTGTATATGGTTGGATGCCATGGACTTGGCCACAGTTTGGATGGAATAGGTTGTTATCTGCACCCTGGAAAACATTGGTTTGGCTCAGAGGCCCTTATGATAAGATCCTTCGATGTCAGACATTCTTGTAAAGAGTTTGGCTCCCAATAGCTGGCAAGTCTTAGAAATCTTTAGAAATGAGCTGCTGGCAGAACATTTGTTCCTACTGGCACTTCCACTGTTGTACATTATTAGATATTCACTGAGTAAGCCTGATTACCTAAGGCCTGAAACACCACAGAACAGACCTGTTTCTGCTTTGTAACTGGAGCCAAAGGTTGAAGGCTTTTATTGAGCAACTCTTCCAGCAGCTTGAATGGCACTTTTCTTCCCCTTGCAGTTTGGCAGGTTGTTTCACCAAAATTACTTGTCCCTAATCATTTTAAAGAGGGACATGGTGACTTAGTGGCTAAGACACTGAGCTTGTCTATCAAAAGGTCGACAGTTCAGCAGTTCAAATCCCTAGTGCTGCATAACGGGGTGAGCTCCTGTTACTTGTCCCAGCTTCTGCCAACCTAGAAGTTCAAAAGCACGTAAAAAATGCAAGTAGAAAAATAGGGAAGGTAACAGCGTGCTGTGCACCTTTGGCGTTTAGTCATGCCGGCCACATGACCACGGAGACATCTTCGGACAGTGCTGGCTCCTCAGCTTTGTAACGGAGATGAGCACCACTCCCTAGAGTCGGGAATGACTAGCACATATGTGTGAGGGGAACCTTTATTTTTACCTTTAATCATTTTTAAGCTCTCTCTTTGCAATTGTTGCTGCATATTATGCCTCAACATTTCATCTTATTTAGTGTACACTTTTTTCCCTGTAGGAAAAAAAGTGTGTGTGTGTGTGTGTGTGTGTGTGTGTGCGCAGGATGCATGCATGCCTACTTCTGGAACATGTAGTGTATGTATTAGCATACCGTATGTATTCTCATTCCTTCTCCAAGGAAATCATTGCGCCTTCCTGCTCTTCTTGTCAATATAGCTCTGGGAAGTAGGTTAGCCTGAAAGAGGAGGGGGGGGGAGCCTGTTGCAAGGTCATCTTTCCCCTCTTCCATTTTCATGATAAAAAGGAATTTGAATCTGGACTTCCTGGTTCAAATCAAGTGCACTGTCTGCTGCTATATTGACATCTCCCTCTTTTTTCCTCCATGAAGGGATGCTGACCAGTCCGTTCATGAAGAAGATGAACACTCCTGCGTCCCAAGAGGATGCCAATATGGCTGTTATAGGAGGTATTAGCCATTATCTTTCCAGAGCTAACTATGGGGGGTACTCCAACATAGCCCCAAAGCACTAATGATAAAGCCAGCAGCATAGATGGCTGGTGGTAAAAGTGCCAGTGTATCCTACATATTAGGAGGTAATCCCTGATCAGACCTGCGTATCTTTGACACAAGGGCAGATATTTTTTTCAGCCAATAGCTGCACTTTATTAGTATTGTATATGCGCGCATGAACTCATTCATGCATAGCATGTACACTTTTGGGCATCCTAGGACAAGAGTGTGATGCTGGTCTTGTTTATCCCTTGACGTTAGCTAAAACTACCCATTTAGCACATTTTATTTCCTGATATGCAAGGTGTTATACCATTCCTTTTTGGTAGTGGTTTTGGAGGTAATGATTCCAGGAGCAATGGCCGTTTCCATCCTTGCTCTATGCTTTTTTCCCCCCTTAAATCATCCAACTTCCCTCTTCAAAGGCAGGCTTCTGCCTCTTGTGTATGGGTTGCCTATTTTAACTCAAAAGAAATGGTTAAGCAGTTCTAGATGGGAACAGAATTGCTCATCTAGTCCAGGGAGCTATTATGCAATAGCCCTGTCTTCTTTACCCCAGTGCTGAAATCTTTACTGTTTTCAAGCTGTATTATTGTATTTAACGTACTATCTATACTGCCTGCTTGTAAAGGATCAGGCATACAGCTCTAGGCAGAGAATTCATTCAGGGGACGGGTCACATTAGAAGCCTGTTCTGCTGCTCTCCATATAACCTCTGAAGGAACCACGTTATCATCCCATGAAAGAATAGGAAGCCTCTTGTCGATCGGGGATGTAATTCTTAAAGAGGACCAGAATCAATTTCAGCATTTGTATTGTTATGGAAACTATATAACCTTTCCATAAATGAATCTGAAAAATGAAGGCTTGCAGATTCAGGAAAAATATGACTTGGTAGGATTTAGTAGGCAGAGGCGATGTTGGTGCAAGAATATAAAAACAAGATTGTTGATGAGATCCATTCACTGTGTGTCCACTCCTTCAGTGGGAGCTCAATGGTAGATCACAAGGCATGTGCAGGATTTTGATCCGATTCCCATGTTGCCTAAAATCTTGCATACATATATTAAAGCATGGGGAATTCTGGGAGTTGAAGTTCACATAAAGTTGCTGAGCTTGAGAAAGGCGGGTCTAATGTAGAAGTTTATTTACACTCTTAAGCATAAACTTCAATTACTTTTAATTATAAATAAAATGTAAGGAATGGGCTCTAGGTTTCTCCATCCATAAATTCCTCATCGCTCAGCGCTATTTTGCTTCAATTCTTTTAATCTTGTTCTACCATTTAGAGTCATAGGTAGAAAGGCAATCAGCCTAAAAGGCTTTGGGGTCCCCAGATTGCTATAGTTCTAACCGCTATTAACCTTAGCTCCCTTAGAGCTCATTAAATGAACTCTAATGTTTTTGCTTTCAAATGTTACCTTTCTGGCAACAAATATAATGATAGATGAAATGGGAAAGGGAAAGGGAGGGGGTCTGTGCTACAGAGAAACAAGCAGGTAAGATAGAAGCTTGTTCTCAGACTAACAATTGTTTGGTCTGTTAGATCTGCTCAAAAATGATCTGCTCTAAACAGTTTCTTTTCTCTATTTTGTTTCAAGCTGTTATTGCCGTGGTTTTTCTCACTCTCCTTTCAGTCGTTGTGATAATAGTTATTTACCTGTACAAGAATAAAGGCAACTATCACACTTATGAACAACCTGAAGCAGATCCAGAGGGATCAGTCCAAATGGAAGACTTCCCCTATAAACGTGAAAAACAAGAGTACTTCATATAGAAGATACCGGACTGCTGCCATGTTTTTGATTGTCCTAACTTAAATAAACAAAAGTTGTAGGTTTGTCATTCTTTTACTCAAGGAATTAAAGCTGTATTAATAAGTTTTGTTTATATACTTGGGGAACTCTGGCTTAAACAGAGTAGTGAACAAAGAGTTCTATACCTTGGTGGCAACACACAAGTTATTTATGGATTGCAGCGATGCAACCTTTACAATGTAGAGTAGTCATCAATCTGTCCAATTCTAATTATCTACAATTAGAATAGGTAGATAGGCACCTCTTAACCTCAGATAGTTTGCTAACTGGTATAGGAAAGAAAACACCAGGGTGAGGATTGACCCAAATGACAGCTATCTATTTTCACATTTTATCCATCTGTAAAGCAAAAAAATAAAACCCATTTCAAACCAAAAATATATTTAACATGCAAAACTGACTTTTGGCTGTTACAAGCCTCCACACATGGAAGCGAGGCATTAGGAACTTCTAATGTCACGAGAAACTCTCTATGGGTGTTGCTTTCAGTTAAGCAAACCAACACCAAAGCTCCGAAAAATGAGCTGCCTTATTTTTTCTAAACTTTCTTAATATGAATATTTCTAACAAGTACCTTAATGGCTTTTTTATTCATTTTAATCCCGCAAAGTAGTGTCTGTGCATATCAAACCTTTTGTTCTGTGAAGAAACATCCGCATTCATAGTTTTAAGCACATGCTTTACAGTCTAAACGGAAATACCTAAACTTCCAATATATCAAGAGGAATAATAATGAAATATTTTGTATGGTAATGCATTGCATGAGGGCAAATATTGTCATAGGCTGAAAAAGCAAGAGGAAGAATATGATATGTTAGCAGCTCTTGACAGAAGTGGAGGGGGAATAGATTGCTATCTTTTAAAATACTTGGAAAAAACTGAAATATTATATTTACGTATATTTACATATCAGCACATTCAGGACTACAGACAGTTCTAAACACTTCTAGAAGCATATTGGTTTACTGTATTCTTATTAACAGCAGAAGCAGGAGGAAAATTTCCATTGGAATTGTGGCATATGGAAAAGTTTTAACTCTTTCTCTCCCATGACTCAGTCCCAAAGAAAATAATCCTTTCTACACTGCTGTCATCTGAGAAAAGAAAGCATGCATGGCTGCTAATGACAATTCTTTTCTGGGACTAATAGCAGTTTCAGGGAAGGGGAAGATTTTAACTGGCCTTTTTTTTTTTTCAAAAAGCATACTAACTGGCTTCCTAATGACACACTTAATATTACTATGTAGTGGTAAATGTGTTCCATATTTATAACATCCCCTATATCATATAACTTCTATTTTTTCACACTGACAGCACAGTGAACAAAGGAACAGATACGAAGGCAAAATCAATTTTAAAACTTGCAGCATTATAATGGACAGGAATTTAAGAGGCTAAATTCAACTTTGTCACTTTATTCAAATTTTCAAAATAGCCTTTATTCTACTTGTTTTTAGTATAAAAAGTCCACAAGTTAAGTGCACCACAGTGTTTTACAGAGAGACCTAGAATCCCAACCTTCCATTAACAGTCAGCTGTATGGATGACCATGACACATACAACACACAGAAAATTAAGATAAAATATATTCACCAAATCTGATAATTTTTTTAATTCATAAAAACAAAAGCAACAACAACAACAAAAGATTGAGGATCCCTGAAATATTCTTCTTAATCCTAATAAGACTTCATTGTACCCAAGTCACTTTTTAAAATGTTTGCGTCTAAAAAAAAACAAAAACAAAAAAAACCCATCAATCCAGCAAACTTGCACACTGATTGACATCTATCAGACATTTTTTTTTTGTCTCTCTAGCCTGAATAACATTCCACTTAAAGAGTTTTTGTTATTACGACACTGGGTTGCTTCCCTCCCCCACACCCTTTTTAAAAAAATGGTTTCATTTTAAGCTCTTTTGTTTTGTTTGTTGAAACATACAGGAAGCATTTAATGAAATGTTGTATTTCTGGCACCAAAACATGGCTTCAGTTAGATTTTTAATGTGCAAAGGAGTCCAAGATCACTTAAGAATATATAAAAAAGGACATCCTGGGACATCGCTCTAGCTGCATACTTTCCTAGCAAAGGAACAGAGAGCAAAGGTGAGTAGAAGGAACCAACCGAGGGGTTCTGAAATGGAAAACTGAGCCCCCCCCAATCATACTCTTCCAATAGGCATCTACCACAGATGCCCCCCCCCCAAAAAAAAACATTATGTCTGACTATCTTTTTCCCCAGCACCATTGATTCTAAGGAAAAGGAAAGATGGGTCTTAGTCCTAGTCATTGGCAACAGGTATATCTGATCGGCAAGCTTGGTACATTTGATACGTGGAAGCCAGTTTTCTTCCAACTTCCATTCCTCCCTCCCCCAATCATTTCTCATCCCCAACCCCAACCCCATTTTTATATATAGTTGATTAATAAAAGCCAGACACAGAGAAAGAGAGCTGCAGTGAAAAGCACTCTCTGGTGGAACTAAAGGGAAATTTGAGGGATAGCTTAGCTCACATTCATTTCACAATTTAACCCCCAAGGTTTAAGAGAGGCACTCCTACCATTGCATGGTTTTGTATTTTAAAATTTGCTTTTTTTTTAAAAGAAAAAGTGCCTGAAGGGTCAGGGCACCAGGAAGACACCCCGCATCATCATGTGTCTAAATTGCAACTCCAGGTTAATACGACTAAAGCGGTTACATTGTGAGAAGTGCTGACAGTATGTGATGTCGTTCCTTTACACCAATGTAGCCCCCCCCTTCCTTCACCAGATGGTGTAGCCACCATCGGAGCCCCCCATGAAGAAGTTGCCCTTCCGTTGCGTCACTAGCACATTGGCACCCTGCATGACAGCCAGCTGGGCTGCATTGGGAGGACAGCCAGGAGGAGGAGGCTGAAAGAGAACAACAGCAACATATTAGAGGGATGCCGTATGACAAGGCTAACAAAGTGCAGACCACAGACTCGACAGAAGCTGCCAGGCTGGGCTGCAAAAATTGGTCTTAGCAAGCTTCTTGCATGGCTTCCAGAATGCACAAGTTACACTCACTAGATTTTTTTTTTCCAAACTGCATGGTTGGGTGGCTAAACTATAGCAGCCTAGGATTTTTTTTAACCCGCTCCCCTGACAATTATGTCGATGATTTAGGTTTGCGAATCAAGCAGGCTATCCTTTCAGAAAGGTAAGTCCTCAATAAAGATGAAATCACTACAAGAAGATCACAGCATCCTTAGAAAAGCTCCAGTGTCACCTTGAGCTCAAGGAAATTTATTTATGTTATTATCATTCTCACTAATGTCTACGGAGATAAAAGCATAAGTGACACTGGAACCCTGCGGGCCTTTTCCCTGCCTTATCCCATAGTTTGCATCACATTAATACCTGAGGCTGAAAATCCTTAAAATCCTTGCAGGTACTTTGCATTTACAACTGTGAAATATGGGGGGAGGGGGGGGAGAATGATTTCATTTGCATCTTGGTAATTGCACATAGATGGTAATATACCATTATTACCATGAAAGGTAGGGAGTGGAACTACTTTCATAATTCTCTATCACAGATAGCAAATACAATATTCTGTGCCTACTTACAGGGATATTGCCAGGAGCATTAGTTGCAAACCTTGCTCCAGCATCAAAGCCACCTTCCACGAGTACAGCAGATCCAGGAGGATAGACAGGGCCAACAGGATAAAAAGCCACCGGAACTGAAGAGCCCATTGGCCCCATAGCTACAGATTGAGCCATAGGAAGGTACAGTGAAGCACCAGGATAAGCTGCAGACATGGTAGGTACAGTGGCAGCTCCAGGATGTACAAAACTTGGGCGATACAGCTGAGGAAGAAAGCACACATAAAACATTCCTTGTGGCTATATACTCAGAAATTTTTGTTCTCAAAGTTCTGGTTCTACTTAGGAAGATGTTTTGCCACTGATAATGGAAATAAGCTTCCATAAATAAATAAATGTAGACCAGCTGGCTAAATGTTTCTGGGAAGTTCACAATAGGACATACAAATCTTATAACTTTCTCTCATTTGTCCTTTGTCTTGTAAAACTTTTGACTTAAAAGAGTATCTGAAGCAAAGGCCACACTTAGTCTTAAGTGTCAGATGCTGCAGTTTGAAAAGTGGAAAGAGCTTCAGTATAAAGTGTTCTTTTCATTTACATTCAACTAAAGCTGAAGTTACATGGGTATCTTGATCATCATGCTGATCAAGATACCCATGCTGATCATAATGAAGTGCTCAGGCAGATCTATAATTTGCGTATGATGAAATCACAACTCAAACAATGTAAACATTTGGCAAAACTACCTCCAAAATAATTGGAAACCTTCTAGAGAAAATTCTTGTCACTAAGTCAGCTGGTATGGTGGTAATCTATCTGGTTCATCAATTATCAATCACAGGTGTTATTTTAGTAAGTGAAAAGATGTTTTTGATCTGATCCAGAAAGTCTTATCTTATTTCTTACAACAGAAAGTGATTGGAGTACATACTTCTGAGTAGGCAGGAGGGGCATCAGAATAAGGTGGAGCCTGAGGAAGTGGTATGGTCTGTGGGAACACAGACGGATTACCAGGAGATTGAACTGGATAGGAAGGCTGTGTAGGGTATTGACCTAAGAGAAGAAATTAATCAATGTCAGCACAATTGTCTTTCCTGTAAAAGGACCTGAAAGTGTATGAAATAAAGAAAAATCCCTTCTTTGGGAGCTTTATCTGAAAGACAGGAAAAGTTTCAAAAAACAATATCTAAACAGCAAAAGAGCCAAACAGGTGTTTTTGTTATTTAATATGTAAAATTCCTTAGATGAGATCCAGGTGATATCATTCAAACCAGCTTTCCAACTAAGAACAAAGGTAGTCAATAATTGTATTTTTACAATTGTATTTTTAAATGGACAGTGCCATCTCATGGGCACCATAAATATTTTTCAGAAGTCAACAAGAAATTAATTGCTTAACTATTCTTGCCATTGGATACCAAATCTATTTTAAACCCATTGATTTAACTAACAAGCAAGCAAAACCAATGGGTTGCTTGCTTGATAGTTGTAAGGGTACATGGGTATTTCTTCCAATATATACAGTACTGCACATATAACATCTTTACCCAGATTTTAGGGTTCTGTCTAGCAATGAAATCCACTTACCTTCACTACCAATTTGGGAATGGGAGCGCGCATGCGCAGTGGGTAAAAAATGGGACATAATGACATCCCGGTGGCTGGGCAGAGCCTCCCACTGCTGGCGCTACCAGTTGCGTGAGCCGGATAGATCCTGCTGGATTTCACCACTGGTTCTACCCCTCACTGCCCCCACCCACCCCCAAATAAACTGGCTATCTTTTGCTGTTGCCAAAACAGTTAAACTGTTCAAATGCCTCATTCTGGCCTGCCACAAACACAATCAAAGGAACCAAAGGCCGAATTCAGCTATAAGGAGCTAGATTTTACAAGAAACTAGACATTACTCTCCAGTTTCCTATACTTGAAATTTTATGTAGGCTCACTTATTATGTTGCCCATCCCTGAGCATATAGCTTTCATTTGGATGGTATGCTCAAGCAGTCAGACTGTTTTGTGGCTTAAAAGAGTTGAACTGATATTCGGTAGGTAGGTAGCCATTAAGTAATAATATATTGAAAAAAGTCATAGAAAGCAATGAGAAATAAGCATAGGACATAAGTAGTTAATACCATCAATTAGATGCATAAGCTAAATGGATTCAGTTGGGGTAACCCCTTTTACTAGGGACTATTTAATAACTCTATTTGTGACTCAGAGTCACTTAAGTCCAAATAGTTCATATTCTGAGCAACTCAAGAGGCCATAATGCTTTAAGATTACTTAGAATTTTTTAATTGATGTTTTGTACTTTTATTCTCGATAGCTTATACTGCCACATTGCACATTTTAAGAAAAGTACCAAACTGTACACATTTCATATTGGAATGTGCTGGATTTAAACAGATGTAGGCTATCCCATTTAGAGTGATGTTTGGACTATGAAACCTACCAAATCAGTTCTTCTTTTTTAAAAAAAAATTCATGAGAAGTAAAACTGTAAGCTTGGGTATATCACCAGTTCAAATGCAACCCTAAATCTGGCCAGGTTTGCTTCCTGAAAAGGATCAGACTATTGGCGTATTATTTTAACCAACTCCTACATGCCCCCAACTATCCAGGGATGATCCTGTGATTTGTATTCCTTCCTTTTAGGACCTGCCAAGGTGCAACCAAATTACACCTCTCCTCCAGGAAGCAATGAATTAAATGCAGGGCAACACTTAATAAGGAGCAAAAGAAGAAACGAATGTGAACCCTTCCCACAATTTTGCAGCTTGCTTCTGCATTCTGTGGTTCATTGTTCATTTCTTTCCCATTTTAACTCTTAATGGCAGAGGGCACACTCCGGTGTCAAATCCCTCCCTGAGGATCAAACACAATTTCCCATTCCAGCTTCTTCATTTAAATTTGCAAAGGAAATAAGGAATGTTATCAGACAGAGCCACTTTTTGATAGGAGAAAATGATGCCCCTTGGCCCCTGGGCATGTGTGTCAATTTCAAAGCATCCCATGTAACATCAGGGATCGTGCATGAAGAAGAAGAATGGTTTATTGGTTCGATTTATTGGTTCGATTTATTGGTTCGATTTTATTTAGTTGACTTGTCAGTTCTGGAAGCGCAGAAGAACTTTTGGCATCTAAATCCTTTTCAGAACTAAGAGGCAAGAGAGCACAGCAGTATTAGGCCCCATGCCTGCCCATTGCGGTCCGTGCCAAAAGGGAAGCTCCCACCAAACAATCGACTCCAAAGGGATTTTTTACTTGTCAAAGCTGCAATCCTCCCCATCCACCAATCCACCCACCCCCACAGCTCCCGGCGACCAATTTCTACCCTTCTCCCAAATGTCAGCGTTTTCACGTGCATGTGGCACTAGTGGCTCCATCCCCAGAGAAACGGTGCCCCCATTAAAAAAAATCTTTCACCCTCCGGTGCCCCTCCGCACTCGCGTGTTTCCGGCGAACATCTGGAAATCCAAGGAGAGGAGAGGGCTCTTTCGGCCTCTCCTTTCGCCGGTGGCAGCAGCCAAAGGGTTAACAACCTGCCAAGGAAGGTTACGTCATAGCCACCTAACCTGAGCCCTTCCCCCATTGCCTTCCACCCCCGACTTCCCCCGGCTTCCTATTGGTCAGGCCTGCCGCCAGTCATGGACTAGGCCCGCACATAACAACACTGCGGCGGTAGCCTTAAAGGAGCAGCGACCCTGCTAAAGGTGAGGCGGTTGGGTGGGGTTGTTGGTGGGGGGGGCGGGGGGGAGGAGAGGAAGGAGGAGGAGGAGGAAATCAGCCTCTTGCCTTTGCTGTTCATGATGGCGGCGCTGCAGACGAACGGACGAGAACGACGGTTCACCCGACTACGAAAGGTTCAGGCGACTCGTTAGCGTTTAGCAACGGCGGCAACCCTCTTCGCTCAGCCACTTCCTTGTTGTTGTCGCTGCAGCCCTGATGAAAGGGGTTACGTTGCAGCGTATGACGTCACGCCGCAGCGCTGCCGCGATGAACGGAACAGAAAAAAAAAACAAAAAAACCCCGACCGGCTGTGTCAAGGGGTGTGGCCACGGAGGCGAGGGGGCGTGGCGCTCTGTAGGCAGTGGGCGGAGGAAGGGAGTTGAGGGAGCTGGTCTACGTGTTCTGTGCCGAGAGCGGAAAAAACATATAGCCTTACGAGTTGTTACTTATCCTTTCATGTTTACACAATTACATTCATGTGTTTATTTAGCATATTTATATAGCCGCCCATGTCACAAACACATGACTCTGGGTCGTATACAGCAAAACTGTTAACTCCATAACAACCTAAAAACAAATAAAATAAACAGATAAAGCAAGCAGTTAAACATAAAACCGGAGATAAAAAAGAACAAACATCACTTAAAATGCAGCCATCTTGCAGCCCCCTCCCCACCAAATCAGGTTTAAAAGACCTTTCTCAAGGTTTTCAGAGATGAGCTAACCTCACTTAGAAGGGGATGACAAATGAACAGGACCCACAGCATACCCTTTCTGCTTGACTTGGAGAGACAGGTATATGCAATTGGGAAAAGATGGTCCCTCAAATATACTGGCCCTATGACATGTAGGACTCCATAAGGTCAAAACCAGCACCTTGAATTGCACCTGGAAGCAAACTGGGGAACTGAGGTATCGTGTGCCCTCTTAAGGTAAAGGTAAAGGTTCCCCTCGCACATATGTGCTAGTCGTTCCCGACTCTAGGAGCCAGTGCTCATCTCCGTTTCAAAGCCAAAGAGCCAGCGCTGTCCGAAGATGTCGTTATGTGGCTGGCATGACTAAACACCAAAGGCGCCTGGAACGCAGTTACCTTCCCACCAAAGATGGTCCCTCTTTTTCTACTTGCATTTTTACGTGCTTTCAGACTTCTAGGTTGGCAGAAGCTGGGACGAGTAACAGGAACTCACCCCGTTACGTGGCACTAGGGATTCAAACCGCTGAACTGTTGACCTTCTGATCGACAAGCTCAGTGTCTTACCCACTGAGCCGCCGTGTCCCATTGTGTGCCCTCTTAGGGACACGCATATCTGTGCAGCCACATTTTGTACCAGCTAAAGCTTTCAAACAGCCTTTAAGGGCAGCCCCTT
This sequence comes from Masticophis lateralis, assembly GCA_030761175.1. Taxonomy (NCBI): domain Eukaryota; kingdom Metazoa; phylum Chordata; class Lepidosauria; order Squamata; family Colubridae; genus Masticophis; species Masticophis lateralis. The sequence continues at coordinate 145,050,232 of JAUDYJ010000002.1, forward strand.
ATACAGTCCCATTATAGTACAGGTAGTCCCCGCCGTACGACCACAATTGAGGCCAAAAGTTCACAAGTGTATCCCAAGTCCAGGCCTAAATCCCGACTGAAAGAAATCCAGATAATTTGCTTCATCCAGGGCTATAAAGATTCTTTGCAACCACTTTCTTCACAATACTGGACAAAAATTGTCCAGTGTAGTAGGATCCAGTGATGGCTTGAGGAGGGGGGCAAACCAATGATGCTTTGTTCCAATCCTCCCTTTCAAGGAAGAATTAACCATCACTAAGATCCAGTCACACAGCACCTTTTGGGCAGCCTTAACTAGCATGAGGGCATGGATCTAAGGAACAAGTGGCTAGGCTCACTGTACTAAGCACCCTGGTCCACTTCCTAAGGTCCAACAGGATCAAACTGTTCCCAGATAACCAATCAAGACTGTATCTCAGCATCTCCCCTAGACCTGGACCAGGACCAAAGTTGGCATCCAACTTGGAATGATTGTGAATGATTTTGTCCCAACAGATGCTGTGCAAATGCTTCCACCTGGCCTTATAGACAGACCTCTTTCCCTAGGAGAATGCAGATCACCTTAAACAAGGCTGTCGGTTGGCTATCTGAGGATCCAATAAGATCAAAGATGTATTGCTGCTTCATCGCCTTTACTGCCACAAGGTAGGCCTTAATATTCGTGGTTCATGTTTGGTCAAGTTTAATTGCCAAATAAAATAAAATACAATTATAAATAGCAGTTAGACTTATATACCACTTCACAGTGCTTTACAGCCCTGAGTGGTTTACTAAGTGTCAGGATATTGCCCCCAACAATCTGTGTCTTCATTTTACTAACCTCAGGAGAATAGAAGATTGAGTCAACCTTGAGCCAGTCAGGATCAAACTCCTGGCAGTGGGCAGAGTTAGCCTGCAGTACTGCATTCTAAGCACTATGCCACCACAACTAAGAGAAATAAAGCCTTAAAAACGTGTAAGATCCTCCGAAGCACTGAACTGATATCCAAAGAGATGATCCAAAATTAGAATGTCACTACAGAAAAGACCCTTTTCCAGTCACTAAGTTAAATTAAAATTTTAAATTAAAATGTTACATTTTGGCTTCTTGATCTGTTAAGCATCTTCCCAATCTCTCACTCACAAGGTGTTCCTAAGAAAAACTGCTTCTAGCCAGATATCGACAAAGCTCATATTAGTGCAATATTTGTACTAGGGCAATTTTAAATAAATGGGTTTGTTTATATAAATCGATTTTGAACCAGCAAAAAACACATTCAAAATATGTAATCCTAAATGCCACAGCACACAAAAGTTATGACAAAGACGAGTGTTTAATTTCATAAATATTGTATATTTCTTTGCATATTTGCTCTAGAAACAGTTTCACTACATTCAGTAAATCTTATTCCAAATAAATGTGAGAAAGTTGCATCCTAAATTGCTTGTCAGACGTGGCAAGGAACAATCAGACATGCCCACCTTTCTAATTCTGTATGCTGCAAGATCTCAGTCAAATGAAAATACAGGCACCATTCATACATTTACTCCTCGACTTATGACTACAATTGTAATCAGAATTTTCACTAATAAGCAAGCTTAAGTAAGTCATGCCCAATTTTGCAGCCTTTTTTGCCATGGTTGTTAAGTGAATCATTTAACAAATCCAGCTTCCCCATTGACTTTGCTTGTCGGAAGCCATCTGGGAAAGTAGCTAATGATGATCATGATTCCCCAAATGAGTCAAGGCATGTACAAGGCATGCAAATTTTAATCACATGACCATGGGAATGCTATGACAATCATAAGTGCAAGGACAGGTTGCAAGCAGGGGTGAAATCTAAAATTTCTTACTACTGGTTCTGTGGGCGTGGCTTGGTGGGGGGAGGTAATGTGACTGGGTGGGCATGGCCAATTTTTTTTTTTTACTTTTAAAAGCATTTTTTCTACAACCTCTTCAGCTAAGAGGTTGTAAAATAGTATTTTCAAAAGGCTCTGACGATTCAAGCTGAATTCCCTGATCAGGGAACTCAGCTGGGATTGTCAGAGCATTTAAAAGAAAAATACCCTTTTTAAAAAAGCCCCTGCTGATCAGGGAACTCATTGATCAGGGATTTTTTTCTTTTAAATGCCTTTGACGAGCCGCGCGATCATCAGAGGCTTTTTTTTTTTACTTATAAAAGCATTTTTTCAGCCGTAGTTTTAAAAATGCTTTTAAAAGTAAAAAAAAAAAAAGCCTCTGATGATTGTGCAGCTCAGCTGGGCATGGGGGGAGGGCAGGGATTTTTGCTACCGGTTCTCCGAACCACCCTCCTCCATCGCTACTGGATCGAGTGATCCGGTCCGAACCGGGAGCATTTCACCCCTGGTTGCAAGTCACTTTTTTCAGTGCTGTTTTAACTGAGAACAGTTGCTAAATGATTGGTCCTAAATAGTGGTGGGATTCAAATAATTTAACAACTGGTTTGCCCAGGATCAGGTTGGCTGTTGTGGGAGGCGTGGCCCATCCCCATTCTCCAGCTTCGCCGCAAATGCAGGACAAGCCTCCTGCAATGGCCAACCTGACCCTGGGCGAAGTGGTTGTTAAATCCCCCCCCCTCCCATCAAAGTGGATCCTGGGCGCTGCACTGCAATGGAGAAATGGGAAATGGAGTGGCCAGCATGAGGGAAGGAGTAGGAGCAGGGGGAAAAAAGAGGGAACGTGGCTTCCTCCTTCCCTTGCGCCATTTCCCATTTCTCCATTGCAGTGCCGTGCCATGGAGCTTGCCCCACCCACCACCACCCAGATGCCCTCGCTTCCCCCAAGCATTTATTTGCCTACCTGATTTCCAGCTCTGTTGCATTTCTCCGTCGCATTTCTTGCCGTTGTGCGCAGGGAAAGAAAAGTTTGAGAGACTAAAAAAGAAAAGTTCAATCAATGAATTCAAACTTCTTGCGAAAAAAAGATCACAACGGTGAGAAACACGACAGAGAAACATGATGGAGCTGGAAATCAAGTAGGGAAAGAAATGCTTGGGGGAAGCAAGGGCATCTGGGCGCCAGGTGCTGAAACAGGCCTATTTCTCTCCAGCAGCTGCCCAGGTCCGCCAGAGGGAAGGCCAGCATCTACTGGCACTTAAACGCAGCAGCATTCCAGCTCTGGTCGGTAAGAGGCAGTTAGCATGGGCACTGCAGGCAGGATGTCCGCTCGCTTCAGTACCCTCCCCGACCTTCTGGTGCACTGTTGGTGCTTTGGCACTGGGCTGCTGCCTTATGCGCAGGCCCTTCCTTGGCACCTGAAAGTGTTCACCTGAGTGAAAGTTTCTGCCACTCCTCTCTTGGACTTTTGGGGAGGGTTTTCTTTTTCCCCTGCCTAGAAGGAAGTTGAATGAAAATCAGACACATTCTGGAAAACACAGATTTTCCGGAACACGTCTAACCAGTTTGCCGAACTCAGCAAAAAATTAGGTATCGGTTCAATTGAACCTGTGTGAACTGGCTGAATCCCACCACTGGTCCTAAGTCGAGGACTACCTTCCAAAAAGTAACTGTACATAATTCATTTGACAGCAGTTTGGTTGCAATGAAACCTGGAAAGTCCTCATAGTAGGACCTGAAGGTGAAGAATGAATTGTTATTAATAATTACCAACTTATGTCTCCTATAAAGAATGAGGAAAAAATTGGATGGCTCTTTTGAGGCCACCATAGGCAAAGATTCCCAAGATCAGAAAATACTTTACTTCCAAAATACTGCACAAATATCTATATTACAGCAGACTAGCCTTCTTTTACCTGGCGCCTTCAGGTTACAGTATGTTACATTGCAACTCACATTAATTATGCCTATTGTGGATAATTAGTTGTAGTTGTAGTCTAGCACTTATGAAGGCAGTCAGGCTAGGACCATAATGGCAAATCTATGGCACATGTGCCAGAGGTGGCACAGAGAGCCTTCTCTGTGGGTGTGCGCGCCATTGCCAGCTGCTCTTCTGGGTTCCGTTGCACACATGCGCGCTGGCCAGCTGCTCTCTTCCGGGTTCCGGCGTGCGCATGTTCCAGTTTCAGCACTCAGTGCCGAAAAGGTTAACCATCACTGGGCTAGGATATGCTTTAGTAGGCCAAAATTACAAGTGCAAATCAGCACATTCCCCTGAGACTTTATTTAATTTAATCCCAGTTTGCTGAATGAGCCACAGTGGTAGATTTCTTATATTGTGCTAAGCCAAAACCTAGCAAATCACATTATGGCTTATTATGATGTAAAAAGTAGGTCTTAGTGTTATATTGACTCTAAAACCAATAAGGAATCATATATCAACCCTGTGTGGCCTGTTGGCAATACATTATACATTAAGAAGCTATTTTCTTATATTGATTAATACAAATCAATTTGGTTCTTTTTTTCTTTTTTTTTTCTGCAAAATAACAATTCTCAGGGAGATAAAAATCAAATAGGAAATTCTCAGGAGTTACTTTCCCAGTTGAAGAACTGCATACATGTCCAAATCTATGCATATGAGATCAGTGGAAGACCTTGCACATAGGTTTCAAGTTTAATTAAACCAGAAAGCTTTTAATTTGCACTAGAGAGTACTGTTCTTTAAACATCAAAAGCATGCTTTCTCACACTGCTGTTTTAGCATCAGGCTTAGCTAATAATGATAGTTACATTAAAGGCTAACCTCACTGATTTTATCATAGCTGAAAGATTCTGCATGCTCTTGATTGATTCCTAGAGGTAGGCAGGCTTATTCCAAGGTTTCTGGTTACTTGCAATATTTTCTTGCAAAGTACTTACCCTGAGAACAATGATCAGCTTTTCAGTCCAAGCAGCCCTTCATATTCATTCTTCGAAGCTTTACATTTCTTTTCCAAAAAACAGTAGATGTTTGCTCCCACCTTGGCTTCTCTCATCCACCAGATGGCTGTACTGAGTTTTACAAACCCCAGTGCTGTAAATTCGTCCAACCCCAGCTTCACTCAATGCTCAAAACCCCAGAAGTGTTTGTTTCAAGGATCCACACTAACAAAATGAAGTTTGAATAGCCATGATGTGAGGCTGGTAAAAAACTGTGGCATGAGCTTTTCATAAAAAAAAGAAAGTAATAATAATATGCAATTTGTTTTTCTGATGAATGAAATTAGATTTCTGTAATGTATTACACACAGAGCAGCTTTTGAAGCATATTAAAGTACAATTTATTGTAGCAGTTACATAGAAGTAAGTATACAGTATGGAATTCCGTATACAGTATGGAGTTCCAATGGCATTTCATCAATGCCATTGGCTTTCAGTCTAGTTCTGTGTTGGTGAACCTATGGCACGGGTGCCACAGATGGCACACGGAGCTATATCTGAGGGCACACAAGCGTTGCCATAGCTCAGCTCCAGCACACATGTGCCCGCTGGCCAGCTGATTTTCGGGCCATGCCCGCGCCCACCGGAAGTTGGGAAATAGGCTGTTTCTGGCTTCTGGAGGGCCTCCGGGAGGTGTTGAGGAAGGCCATTTTTGCCCTCCCCAGGCTCCTAGAAAGCCTCGAGGCCTGTGGAGAGTGAAAAATGGGCCCACTGTCCAATCGCGTGCCAAAAGCGTGGGGGGCGTGGGGGGAGCACGCGCACGTGCACAGGAGGGCAGGACATGGGTGGGCATTGAATTATGGGTTTGGGCATGCATGCACATGATCCCCCCGTTCTCCCCCCGCTTTTGGCATGCAACGGCAAAAAGGTTAGCCATCATGGTCTAGTTAATGCCACCATTTCAAGCACTGGTGCTGAACTATAAAACTCAAGATTCATGTGCCCAAATGTTCTGTTTACCATAGAAACATTCTGTTCACCATAGAATTGTTCTGTTCACTTGTCTGACACCTTCAAATATGTAAAGTATATAGGTCTAGTTAAAAGAGGGTGTTTTTTTTCTGTTACTCATAAATGAAATATCCTCCTCAAAACAGCATGCATGATATGAGTCTAGGATTATCTGGAGAAGACAGTTTTTATTTCATCAGAATTGTTAGCCTGTTCCCTATTGATTTTTCATTGATTTTTTTAAAGAAATATTTTATATTTTGCTGTATGTCACAATAGCTTTTACTGAGGGGAGATTTAAAACATTTTCCTCACGTTAAGATAAAACAAACAAGATCTCCCCCAAACACATTGATCCACTCTGATTTTTACTGCAGATTCTGGCTCATAGCATAAACCTAAACAAATTACTCAGAAGTTAGACCCCACTGGCTCAGTTTTGTATGACAATAAGTGTGCACTGTACTGTAACCTAACTAAGGGATACATTATAGTATTACGTGTTACAGTATTTGGCTTAAGTGATCATTATAAAACCTCAGCAGATGTCAACGTCTAGTTGATTTTCCTTGGACTCAAGTATTAAGCAATTATTAATATTTGGACAAGAGACCACTAGGAAGTCACAGCTGTATGCTAGGCAAGATAGTTGAAAAACCTAAAGGAATTTTTACTCTTCATTCATTGCACTCAGAGCACGGTTAGGATGCTGGGTTGGAGGTTAGCAAGCCCGTGTTCAAGAGTCAAATGCTGCAGAATGGTGGGGTGACTCCCGTCACTTGCTCCAGCTCCTTGACGGGGACATGAAAGGAGCCCCCATGGGAATCCCCCAAGCAATGGTGATGTCACTGCCTAAGCCTTCCAACCAGAAAGCCGCTTGAACGGTGCCACCGACATGAACGGAATGAGGAGGGATTCATTGCACTAGAAAGTACAAGGGGAAAAACACCATTACCAGGTAGTCCTCAACTTACAACTGGTCGTTTATTGACTGTCCCAAAAGGTACTTTATATCCCTGTTTTGAAGTTCCGATGGCTGATCCACTGCAGACCACATTTTGGACTCTTGGCAACCAGACTGCATTTATGACGATTTGTAGTGTACATGGTCATTTGATCACAGGACTGCAATTTACTTTACTGTTTACTTTTGGTTGTCAGCAAAAGCACCTCATAGCTAACAATGGGTTTGCTGAACAACTGCTGTGTTCATTTAACAACCATGGAGATTGGCGTAACTATTGCTGCCAAAGAAAAAAAAAAGGTTCCATTATGATTGCAAGTCAAGAGCTACCTGTATTTATATTTTCCACCTTGCCATGTTATCTCTTTTAAGGAGCATCTAGAATTTTGTAGTAGGATGGTTGTGGTATATCGGGTGTCAAACTCGATTTCATTGAGGGCCACATCAGGGTTGTGTTTGACCTCGGGACTGGGAGGGCATGGCCGGGGGGGTCATGGCCAGCTAAATGCCACTTTTGCTAGTACTCTGACAGTGAAAATGGGGCTCCGTTTTCGGCTGCAATGGCTTCCTGCAGCCCTCTGCCAGTGAAAACCAGTGATGGGTTCCTCCCGGTTCGACCCAGTTCTCCTGAACCAGTAGCGGTGACGATATGATATCACCGAACCGGTTCTGACCCCCCCGCGCCCCCCCCACCCCTGCGTTATTTGTTTGGCCCCATCCCCTATCTACTGCTGCCTCCTGAGTCCCAGCTGATGGCTAGAGGGAAAAAAAAACTGTTTAAACTCTTGCCATGGGGCTTCAAAGGACCGTCCTTCAGCTGATCAGTGTTAAAAGAAAACAAATGAGTAGACCGGTGCCTGCAAAAATACATGAGTAGATCAGTGCCTGCAAAAAATAAATGGGTAGATTGGTACAGCTCTGCAAGCAGTTAAAAGCCTGGTAGACCAGTACCTCTGCTAAATCTTAAATAATTGTCACATGACCATCAAACCATGCCCACAAAATAAGCCACTCCCACAGAACCGGTAGTAAAATAATTTAGAACCCACACCTGGTGACTATGGAACTGGGGCTGCAGGAGGACCATCACAGAGGGCTCCAGGAGGCTGTCGCAGCCAAAAACGGAGCCCGTGAGGCCTGCACTCTTCAGCTCCATTTTTGCTGGCAGATACATCACGGGCCAGTCCTTCACTGTTTCCAGGGTGGCCCCGTAGGCCAGATCTAAGCACCCTACGGGCCAGATGCAGTCCGTGGGCCTTGAATTCGACACCCACGTGGTATAATATAGAAAAAATTCCTGGTCAAAATGTAATATAATTCCCACCAATTACATTTGGTGTAATTAAGTCTATTATTGTATATACATTTCTTTTGACAGCAAGCTTTGAACGCATACTGATTTCTATGTAAATATATAGATGAGTTCATTCAGAAAGTGATCTATGCAAGACAGATTAAGGACAGAGGCTGCTTGTATTAGAGATTTCAAGGACTCTGGTAGACATAATGTGTATTATTACGGTTGATTGCACAGTTAGCCAGATATTTAGATTATATTTGGAAATTTTATTTACCTATTGCCTAGGACCTGGGATAGGCAGATGTTCTTTGATAGCATTAAAGGTATTGCTGCAAGATGTAAGCTGTTCCAAATAAAATTGCTTTTTGCAATTGACTGATGGTGATTTTGTTAATGTTGATGGTGTTCAACATTTTTACAAATATCTTTAATATCTGGCAAAAAAAAATGTTTGCAGACACTGAGATGGTTTTGGAAACTGTTGAACCACATTTTAAAACACTGCTGGTAATCATACTAAACACTGAATTACAGAACCCAGCATGATTAGTGGTAAGCAGTGGTTCCTCCCGGTTCTGCCGAGCTGGTAGCAGTGACGATATGATGTCACTGAACTGGTTCTGCCGCCTCCCGTCCCCCGCAACTGCCTGCATTATTCTTACCTTTTATTTGGCCCCACCTCCTCAATCTATTACTGCCTCCTGAGTCCAGCTGATGGCTAGAGGGAAAAAAACTGTTTAAACTCTTGCCCCTGGGCTTCAAAGGGCCACCCTACAGCTGATCAGTATTAAAAGAAAACAAATGAGTAGATCAGTGCCTGCAAAAGTAAATGGGTAGAGTGGTACAGCTCTGCAAGCAGTTAAAAGCCCGATAGACCAGTACCTCTGCTAAATCCTAAAGAATTGCCACATGACCATCAGGCCACGCCCACAAAATAAGCCACGCCCACAGAACCGATAGTAAAAACTTTTAGAACCCACCCCTGGTGGTAAGTCTTCTTTAGCAACATCTAGAGCAGACATGGGCATTTTACGTCCCCAGGTTACATCCGGCCCTTCAGTTGTCTCTATCTGGCCCATGTGAGGTCAGTCAGAAATTAGAAATCAAATGTAAACAAGTGCATTGGTTTAGCCCAGTCCCAGTTTCTTGGAAAAATTAATTGCCCAGCCCTGATCTAGATCAGGGGTCTCCAACCTTGGCAACTTTAAGACTTGTGGACTTCAACTCCCAGAATTCCTCAGCCAGCGCATGCCAAAGGCTTCCTCCTCTGCTTTAGACAGTCTTAAGCTTTCTGATCAACACTCTCTATTTCCTTGCTATATAACAGTGATGGTAATCTTTTTGGCACCAAGTGCCCAATGTATGTGCGTGCATGCATGAGCGCGCCAGAACCCCAGAAGCTCAAAGACCAGTTGGCCGCTGCGCATGTGCATGCCGGCCACCTGGTTTTTGGGTTTCCAGGGCTCCGGCACGCACAAAAATCAGCTTGCTGGCACACATGCGCATGCCGGAAACCAGAACATCAGTGGCGATGGCGCGCATGTGCACAGAGAGCTCTGTGTGCCACCTCTGGCATGTGTGCCATAGGTTCGCCATCATGGGTATTGGTATTCAGACCCTTTGCAACAACACTTGAAATTTAGCTAAGGTGCGTCCCATTTCTCTTGATTGTTGCTACCATGTTTCCACACCTTGATTGGAATCTAGCTGTGGTAAATTAAATTGATTGAACATGATTTGGAAAGGCACACACCTCTCTATAGAAGGCCTCACAGCTGACAATGCATACTGTAGCAGAGCAAAAGCAACGAGGTCAAAGGAACTGCCTGCAGAGCTCAGAGACAGGATTAAGGCTACAATAAGATTTCTTCTGCACTGAAGGCTCCTAAAAGCATAGTGGCCTCCATAATTCTCAAATGGAAGAAATTTGGCACAACCAGAACTCTTCCAAGTGCTGGTTGCCTGGTCAAACAAAATGGGGGAGACGGGCCTTAGTAAGAGAGGTGACCGAGAACCTGATGTCACTCTGACTGAGCTCCAAAGATCCTGTGTGGAGATGGGACAGATTTCCAGAAGGACAATCATCACTGCAGCCTTCCACCGATGTGGGCTTTATGGCAGAATGGCTAGACGGAAGCCTCTCCTCAGTGCAAAATACATGAAAGCCCGCTTGTAATTTCACAACAGCTTGGCTTTCATCAAATACAGTATACAAAACATTTGATGTACATCAGATTGAGGAAGATTATAGTGTACAGAGGATGTTACAAGAAGTGATGTTCTTTTCTCTTATACAGTATTGCCTCCCTTTGAAAGCCTCTGCCCACAATTTCTTCTTTCTTTTTTGTAGATTTTATTTATTTAAAAATACAAACAGAACAAAACAAGTAACAACAAAACATACAGAACATTTAAACATGAATTCAAATATACATCTTATCAAAGTTGTCGCAACTGTAATCTATGTTCTTGTTTATGATTTTGACTCCTCCTTGTTTTGGTCTTTCTCTTATATCTATCTTTGTAATTCACTGTTAACCTGCATTAGTGGTTTATGTTCCTATTTCTATATTAGCTCACTCCAATTACTTCCTAGTCTTTTTTCCCTTTTCTATCTTCCAATCAAGTGTACCACTTTTCCCATACTAGATAGTAGTCATGTTCCTCTTTTACTTGTAATACCTTTGTGAGACTGTCCATTACTGCACATTCCATAATTTTACTAATTACTCTATCTTCTGTTGGTATGTCATTACTCTTCCAATTTTGTGCAAAAATTATTCGTGCTGCTGTTATTATATGAATTATTAAATACTTTATTTCCTTTTCATATTGTCCATTTATTATGCCTAGTAGAAAGGTTTCTGGCCTCATTTCTATTCTTTGTTGTGCAATTTCTTCTGTTTGTGTTCTAATCATTTGCCAGTATTGTTTTGCCTTTGGGCAGGTCCACCACATGTGATAATAGGTTCCTTTGTGAAGTTTGCATTTCCAGCATGTTGGGGAAGTATTGGGGAACATTCTTGTCAGTCTGGCCAGTGGAAGGTGCCACCTATAAAACATTTTGTACAGATTTTCTTTATAGGGTACAGACATTGTTAATTTATAATTTATTGTCCATAATTTTTCCCATTTGTCTAATTCAATATTATAGCCAAAATTCTTTGCCCAGATTATCATGTTTTCTTTAACCACCTTTTCTTCAAATTAATATCCTCGTAAATAATTATAAACTTTTTTTATCAATTTGTCCTGTGATCCTTGTAAAATTTTATCTAATTCGTATTGACCTTTTTGGAATCCAAATTGAGCCGAATCTTTCTTATACTTTGATTTTATTTGTAAGTATGGCTACCAGTCAATGTCTGTACCCATCTCCTTCTTGTCTTGTTCTTAGTTCCCCTTGGTTATTTAGCAAATCTTTATAGGTGATTTTGATGATATTCATGGCATTTGGGTAAATCTGAGCTTCCATGGTCAATAACCATTCCGGAATTTTATTGTAGTGTGTTTTTTTAATGCCCTGCCATGTCTGATATAATGCTTGTCTGACAATATGCCTCTGGAAATATCCATGTCGTTTATCGGTGCCCTCCCAAAGAAATGCGTGCCATCCTCGTTGTTGATCGAATCCTTCCAAATTCAGTAATCTTTTATTTTTAAGTTCCATCCATTCCTTGATCCAAATCAGTGCTGATGCTTTATAATATGTTTCCCAATCCGGTAGTGCTAGTCCTCCTCTTTCTCTTGAATCTTGTAGGTGTATTATTTTAATTCTTGCTTTCTTCCCTTGCCAGATGTAATCTGCTATTAATTTATTGAAATCCTTAAAAAAATTCTTCCTCAGTTTTATTGGGATCGCTTGGAATAAATATAGATTTCTAGGTAGGACATTCATTTTAATTGAAGTGATCTTTCCCAAAAGAGATAGTTGTAGTTTTTCCAAATTTCTAAGTCTTTTTTAATTTGTCTTGTCAGTTTATCATAGTTGTCTTCTCTAATTGATAAGCTTTTATTAGTGAGCCATATTCCTAGGTATTTTACCTTCTTTGTCGTTTGTATACTTAATTCATTTTCTAATTCTTTTTCTTGTTGATTAGTGAGATTTTTCGTTAGTACCTTTTTTGTTTATTGATTTTGAGTCCGACTACTCTCCCATATTTTTCTATTTTATCTAATAATTTAATGCCGGTTGTTATTGGTTGTTCTATAATAAATACAATGTCATCGGTGAAAGCTTGGAGTTAATATTCCTTCCTTTTAATTTTCAGAACTTTTATCTCTTTATCTCTTCTAATTTCCTTTAAAAGAGTTTCCAAAGCTAATATGAATAACAGAGGAGACAGAGGACACCCCTGTCTCACTCCTTTTGATATTGGAAATTGTTCTGTCAAGTCGCCATTTATTGTTATTTTTGCCTTTTGGGAGCAGTAAATTTTCTTTATCATATTTTTTTTTAATTAGATTTATATGCTGCCCTTCTCTGGAGACTCAGGGTGGCTTACAATGTGCCAAGCAATAGCCTTCATACTTTGTAAATTTATCGCCGAATTTCACAGCTTCCATTTGTAATGTAAGAAATTTCCAATTTAGGTTGTCAAAGGCCTTCTGTGCGTCTAAAAAAATTAAGGCCATTTGTTTGTCTGAATTTGTTTCATAATATTCTAATACATCAATTATTAATCTATATTGTTTTTTATCTGTCTCTTTGGAATAAAGCCGTTCTGATCTGAATGAATGTATTTGTTAATTATTTTCTTAATTCTTTCTGTGATAATCGATGTAAATAGTTTGTAGTCCACATTTAAAAGTGATATCGGTCTGTAGTTTTTAGTATGTGTATGGTCTGTCTCTTCTTTTGGTATCAATGTAATGATGGCCTCTGTCCAGGAATTGGGAATTGTAGCTTCCTGAAGTGCCTCATTAAGTACTCGTGTAGGATTTTGTCTATTGAGTGTTGGCAGATTTTATAAAACTCTGCAGGTATACCATCCGGTCCTGGAGTTTTGTTTATTTTCTGATTTTTTCCTCGCCTCTATTAATTCTGTCATTGTGATTGGCCTGTCCAATAGGTCCCTGTGTGTTTCTTCTAATTCTTTGATGTTAGCTTCGTTTAGGTACTGAAGACTCTTCCTGTTCATATAATTTTTGGAAAAATGTTCTTGCTATGTTCTTTTTGTCCTTGTTCCTGTGATATATCTCTCTCCTGTATCAGAGCCTATTACCAGCTCTGCTGGTAAATATAAAAACGCAGTGACAATCCTGTAGTTGATGTATTATCCTTCTCTCTTTTTCTTTCTTCAGTTTGTACGCCAACCATCACCCTGTCTTATTTGCATATTCGAAATGGTTTTGTTTTACTAATTTAATTTTCCTAGCTATTTCTGTTTGTGTGATTAAATTTATTTTGTGTTTTGTCAAATTTATTTTTTCTTTGATCCTTTTATTTTGAGGTTCGTTCTGTAGTTTGGATTCATACTTTTTGAGTTCCTTCAACAAATTGCTTAGTGCATTGTAAGCCGCCCTGAGTCTTCGGAGAAGGGCAGCATATAAATCTAATTTTTTTTAAAAAAATGTCTCTTTTCTGTTGTTTTTCTTTATTTTTCTTTGCCACGTATGCTATTGTCAGGCCTCTTATATAGGCTTTCGCCGTGTCCCATAAGTTTTGGAGGGGGGTTTGCTCTCTGATGTTGATCTCGAAAAATATTTTCATTTCTTTTTCTATCATTTGTACATAGTCTTTGTCTTTTAAGGATTCGGTGATCATCATATATCTCTTCTTCCGATAGCCTTTCCAAATTATTTTTACTGTCTTATGGTCTGCCCATATGTTTGTTCCTAAGATCTGTTGTCATCCAAGCCATATCTATTCTAGACCAGGATAGATGTGGATTGGAATAGAACGTATACTGGTTTTTTTTTCTTTATTTATTTCCCTCCAAGCGTCCTGAAGGCATAGTTCTTGCACTATCTCCTTAAAAGTGTCTTGGAGGGTCTTTTTCTTAGTTTAATTTTTTCTAGTACTCCAATAGTCTTTTTCCATGTCCGAAATTGCATTGAAGTCACCTACAATGCAAATATTCTCGCAATCCAAGTCTTTTACTTTGTTGTGTATGTTTTGGAAGAAGGCACGTTGATTCTCATTTGGTGCATAAATCGAGATCAATTGTTTTTAATTCTGTTTGTATTTCAATCATTAGAACTCTTCCCTCTTCATCTGCGTATACCTGTTTTGTTTTTAAGTGTTTCCTAATGTAAACTGCAATGCCTCTTTTTTTTTGTTCTGCTAGTGAAGTGTAAAGGTTTCCTAATCTTGTATTTTCTAATATCTTTTGGTGTTGTTTTTTGATGTGAACTTCCTGTAGATTTATAATGTCCATCTCCAATTTTTATAATTTGGTAAATGTCCAGGTTCTTTTGATTGGGGCGTTTAATCCATTTATGTTGATCGAAATCATTTTTATTTCCTGTTCCATTTTTCTTCCTATCTATTTGTTGTCCTTAGTTTCCTTGTGTTTCTTTTATTCTTTGCATTTTTCCCCTTGCTCCTTCTCTCTCCGTTCTTTCTCTTTCCAATCTTCTCTTTTCCTCTTGTTCACCTTCTGTTTCTTCTGTAGGTTGTTCCTCTTGGCTCTTATTTTCTGATTCTTCTCTGGATTCTTGATCTTCCTCAAGGACAAAGTATTGGTCGAAAAACTCCTGGGCTCCTTCCAGACTATCTATCTTAAATTTCTTGTCCTGCCACGAGATTAAGATGCCCTCTGATAGTAGCCAATGGAACATCACTTTGTTTTTATTTAGTTGTGTTGTGAGGAAGTTATAGTTTTTCCTCAGGTCCCTTACCCGTCTCGGAATTTGCTTCAATTTTATTATTTCCTTCCCTTTGTAAAATATTGCCTCCTCTCTCATTCTTCTATATATCTCCTTTTTTATTGTTTTCTTTGTGAATCGGACGTGCACTTCCTTTGGCAGTTTGTTCCTACGTGCATAATTGGTTTGCACCCTGTAGACATCATCAGTATCCCTTCATATGTCATCTTTATCTCTCTGTGTTGTTTCAGCGAAAATCTCCATCATTATCTCTCCCAGGTCCTCCTCTTTAGTTTCTACTATGTTCTGGAACCTTAAATAAAATGATGCCTTCTCCATTTCCAAGTAGGTAAGTGAGTCTTCCAGTTCTCGATTACTTGCCGTCTGTTGTTGTTCCAGCATTTCTACTTTCTTGACCGTCTGTTCCATTTTGAGCTCTGTCTTTTGAATCGTCTGTTCGTTTTTGGCAATGTTCTGTTGGATTCTTTCTACTTGTCATCCATTTTCTTTATGTTATCATTTATCTTTCCCACATCAGATTTCAAATCATCGTGATTTCTTTTTGTCTCCTCATGGTTATTAGTAATCGATTCCTGGGTCTTATTCATTACTTCCTGTATCATTGCCAAGACTGACTGAATATTTTGCATGCTGGAAATGGAACCCGTCTTTTCTTTTTCTGTTCCAAGCATAGTTTCTATAGATCTTTGTTGTACAGGGGATGCTGTAAGGGAGGCTTGATTTGAAGTTATTTTCTTATTTGCTTTGGTTATAGTGGCTGTTCTGGTACTTGTCATCTTAACTCTTTTTTGTAGGTTCTCCCAAAATTTCATGCACTGAACTACTTTTATTGTATTTCAGTTTCATTATCTACAGTAGTATTTTTGTCAGTGGTAATTTCTAGAGTCTATGTTGTGTAGATCTTTAAATAATAATTAGTCTTATTGGTTTGTAGATTACTTCTATAGATGTCCTTAACACTCTAATAATTAATTAAATATATAGATATATACTCAAGTGGGTGAGAAGAAAGATAGGATGAAGGAGATGGAGGTGAAACTTAAAATTCTAACACTTCATTAAATCTTAATATAGTTAATATAATATAATAATCAGTCTATCAAATCAAATCTGTCAAATCAAATATCACTGATGTAAATATATAAGAATTAAATATTGTTTAAATTAATATCCACTTAAACTATTTGTTCCCATTAGTTCTTAATTAATCATCCATATAGTTGTTTAGTTATCAATTAATCAAGTGTCTCACAATCAAAAGGTATTAGTAAATAATTATACTATTTTACAAGGGTTAATCAGGTATATATATGAAATTATTTTGCACTTAATATACAGTTCTCTTTCACTCTTACATGTGAAATTCTTATGTCCAAGTTCTTATATATTATGGTCTTTAATATCTCTCTCATCAGAAGTATCCAAATAGCCAAGAATCCAACTCTCCAAAGTTCAGCACTTTAATATAACCCGTTCACCATTGTCAGTTAATTAATTTTCATACCAGCTTCTCAGTTATTTTCCCAAAACACCGCTTCTCCACTTACTGATCTGTTGCACCACTCTCACTCGCTCTCCCAGCTTCAATGGCTTCCGTCACTCTCACTCTCACCGTTTCGCTGTCTTCCTGTTATTTGATCTCTGGATACTTCTGTCTGGTTTGCTATAGTTCACTATTCAGGTCCAAACACCTTCGTTAAATCCAAATCCAAAGTCTGGTCCAAATCGCCACCACGTAGATCTTTTTGAAATTTCTCATTTCAAGCAGTCTCTCTTTTTTGCGCGGTCACCACCTGTCAGTTCTTCTTCCGCCCTTATCATCTTTTGTTGCTGCTTTCTCTGGTTGCTATTCCACCGTCTTTTGGGGTCTCAATTTCTCTGCTCTCCACTCTCTGCTTCACCTTACAGCTGTGCTTTGCTCACTCCGCTTTTATCTCGATCCGCTTTCAATTCAAGTTGGATACAATTGCGATCTTTTGGTTTGATCTTCCCTTCCTGCTGTGCGGTTTCAACGCTTTGGGCCAGCAAGATGGCTGGTTTTTTCCCCTCCAGAATTAGGAGGTTTCTCCTGAACCTTTGGGATGGTTGCTTTTCCCCCGAGGTCCTTGGACGTTCCTCCTTTTTCTATTGATCTCTTGATCTTGATCAATAGTGCCTGGAATGGCTTCCTAGATGGGAATCTTGAATCTTTCAAGAGCGGAGCCCCGTTCTCTAGCTCCAAACACATTGACGTCACCGCCGGAAGTCCCTCTGCCCACAATTTCTAATTTAGGAGTGAAATGGAAAAAGTTTTTTGTTTGGGTGCCATTTAACTTGAAAAACTGGAAGATAGGAGATAAGAGATTTTCACAGTGGAAAAACTGGATATTCACACACCTCAATCAGCTAATTGATTTAAATGTCTAATTAAGTATTAGGTATTAACTTTGGAGGGTGGTTTGACCAGATGACCAACAAGGCAGAGGTGGGTTTCAACAGGTTCTGGCCAGTTCTGGAGAACCAGTAGCAGAACTTTTGAGTAGTTTGGAGAACCGGTAAATACCACCTCTGACTGGACCCGCCCCCATCTATTCTCTGCCTCCCAAATTCCAGCTGATAGGGAGAAAATGGGGATTTTGCAGTAACCTTCCCCTGAATTGGGGAGGGAATAGAGATTTTACAGCATCCTTCCTCTGGAGTGGGGTGAGAATGGAGATTTTACAGAATCCTTCCACTGCCATGCCCAAGCCACACCCACAGAACCAGTAGTAAAAAACATTTGAAACCCATCACTGCCACAAGGTCCCTTCCAACTCTGTTATTCTGTTAAGTATAAGAATTCCCTATCAGCCATAAGAATCTTTCAAAATATTCCTGTCTTTTGAGGAAGTAAAAGCAGTTTCTTTTCTATTTATCAAATAGGACTGGTAAGGGATAAACATTCAGGAGATATCTTCAGCATCACCTCTAACCTAGCAAAAAATATTGGAGATCTTTTCTGCCTTTCCTTCAGCTTTTTGTGCATAAAGAGAAAAAAAGAAAATGCTAGAGAAATGCAGATGGTTTCAATGGGAAGAGAAGCTCATCTGAAATCCATTTCTCTCTACCCAGGAAAATCCTGAGCTTGAGACAGTTGTTATCTCTGACAACTTAGTTCTTGCTTTCAAACTGTTTCTCCTTTTAAGTGAGCAGCCATAATGAATTTGCAGCGAGCCTGGCTTTACTCAAAATTTATCCAGGACTCTTTCCCACCTTTTAAAATAAGAATATTTTTCGACTCATGAATTATTTAAGCTTTGTGCCTATCCGTTCATTCTTCACATTCATGAGTCTACATGAGTTCAAGTTATATAGCAGTGATGACGAACCTTTGGCACAAGTGTCAGAGGTGGCACACAGAGCCCTCTCTATGGGCACGCACGCAGTCACCAGCTGCTATTCTGGTTTCGGGCACGCACGTGTGTGCCAGCAAGCTGATCTTTGTGTGTGCTGGAACCCTGGAAACCTGAAGACCAGGTGGCCGGCACACAGTTGCGCAGTGGCCAACTGGTTTTTGAGCTTCCGAGGTTCTGGTGCATTTGTGCATGCATGCGCATTCATTCCAGTTTGGGCACTTGGTGTTGAAAAGGTTCGCCATCACTGACCTATGCCAAAATTCTGTTTTCACTTTGTCATTATGGGGTACTGAGTATAGATTAATGAGAAAAAATGAAATCCAACAACTGTAGAATCAAGCTGCAGCATGATTATCTAATCTATATATCTCTATATCTCTAGGGATATATATCAATTGATAGATATTTCACATACACATATACATATACTACATACGTTTAAACTACTGGTAGGTTTATAGCCCCTTATATCTTTATGTTAAACACCATTTATCACCTTGAAAAAGATCTATAATTCTCAACCGGCGTTTTTTTGCTATTTTTAGTACTTATGCAATATCTAAATGAAAAGACATTTTAGGGGAAATTTAGCTTTACTATTGAACATAGGTAAGTGTAGATTAGTAATAGCATCAGGAAGTTTCAAAATAGGCATATAGATTATTTTAAAAATGCAGCAGTTAAAGAATACCTGTCACAGAGAATGTATAAATGGGAGTTTTGACCATGATAGAGGAGCCATCTTTAACTACAATAACCTCAATAAATCCAGATTTATTGCAGAAGGAATAAAGATCTATGAAGATTTCTACGTAGTGCATTTGTTAACATCTATAAAGAGGTTTCATTTTTTAAAGTATATTTTGCCCCCTTCTAAAATGTTGCTTTAGAAAGAATTTCTGCTGATCTCTTGATTGAGCTAAAAAATTAATGTGCTCTATCTTCCTGAATGTATTATATTAATAGGATGCCAATGTATGTAAATGAGCCTAAATTCAGTGAGATGGATGTATTTAAATATTCATAATCACCAGGCAGCCTATGCAAACTAAGTTCTTAGCTGAATTGCAATATGATGTCTGAAAACCAGCTGTACCAGAGCAGACACATTTTACTATAATGGATTCAGTTGTTACTGAAAATGTTGACAATGTTACTTGGGTATACATTACAGAAAAAGAACATGAATAATATTAATGTTCATGTGCTTTGTGGATCTGGATGAAGACAACCTCTTTTTTTCCTAAACATTTGCTTTGATGGCAAATGTGGTTTGGTTTCATGTTTAGAAAAGCAGTAGCTGGCTATATATGGCAAACAGGACTAAATTTCTGGAAGCTATAAATTCAGCTCTGTTATTACCGTAATTAGTTTCCATTAAATGCTCATCTCCTTTCTTCATTCATTTACTCAGAGCACAGCTTTGATCTGGTGTGTTTATCCAATGTAAAACAGACCCTTTGGACTCAAAGAAGTGAACGATGATTTCTACTCTCACATGTCAAAGTACATTATAATTTTTAGAGGTTGACCAATGTACATCAAAGAAATGACAGAATGCAGCCTGCAACTTGGTGTTTTGCAGAAGTCCCATATTTAACCTCAGGATAGACACTGCCACTAAGCAGTTATAGTACAGTACTGAATTAGATGAATCAAAGATCTAGCTGGATAGGAAATGATAACTTAAATTACAGATATCCTTAACTTATGACCACGATTGGACCAGAATTTCCATTGCTTAGCAAGGTAGTTGTTAAGTGACTTGGGCTCAATTTTACAACCTCTCTGCCCCAATGATAGCTAAGTGAATCACTGTAATTGTTAAAGATAACCATGTGCCTGTTAAGTGAATCAGGCTTCCATTGACTTTGCTTGTCTGAAGCTGGCTAGGAAGATCATCACATGATCTTGGGATGCTGCCACCATCATAAATGCATGCCAGGTGCCAAGGGCCCAAATTTTGATCACATGACCGTGGGGATGTTGCAATGGTCATAAATGCAAGGACTGGTCAAAAGTCACTTTTTTCAGCCCCACTGTGCCTTTGAACGGTCACTAAAGGAGTGGCTGTAAATCATAAGTCAAGGACTACTTGCATATGCAAATACTTTTATTCATGTGATATTTTCTCTATCCTGATTGAAATATTTTGTAGAAAGGTTCTCTGTTAAGATAGCCCTTCCACAATGACCTCTTTCTGGGTCATATCTGGAATACAAAATCTTAACCAAGTTTTGTACTGCAAGTTATCATATATTGTCTCTTTTGCTGATTTACAAAGTTGGGGCAATCATCTTTCCTTGCCACTAAATTCCAAAATAAAGCTTATGATTTAAGTCCTTTAGAATCACAGAATGATAAGATAGATAAGCAGTGTAAAAAAATAACCTGAATTGTGGTCTCTGTGGGTAGAAGTGTGAAGGAATGTAGACCTGACCTTGGGAATGAGGAAGAAATGAGCCAACCCTTAAGAGGGAATTTGGAGAAAATGACTTTATTCTGAGAGAGAGGAAAGCACGAGAATGAAACTCAAAATAACCTTGCCTTGATTTTGTCCAATATAAAGTGGGGAAGAAGAAATCTGTGAAGCACTTTCAAACTTCTGTTATTCTACGCTACTGTTATACTGGTAGTCCTCGATTTACAATACATTTAGTGACCGTTCAAAATTACAAAGGCACTGAAAAAAGTGACTTATGACCATTTTTCATACTTACAACCGTTGTAACATCTCCACGGTTGTCATCAAAATTTGGGTGCTTGGCAAATGACTCATATTTAGGATGGTTGTAGTGTTTCCAGGGTCATGTGATCACCTTGGCAACCTTCTGACAAGGAACGGTCAATGGGAAAGCCAGATTCACTTAACAATTGTGGCAAGAAAAGTCATAAAATGGGGCAAAATTCACTTAAGAATTGTTTTGCTTAACACCAGAAATTTTGGGCTCAAATGTAGTTGTAAATCAAGGACTACCTGTAAAGCACATTCTTGGAATCACCGCCAAATCTGTCCCTTGACTTGGCCTACCTTGAAGGGTTGACACGTCAAATAAACGACAATTTGCCATTGAAAAAGAGATCAGTTTATTGTTTCCCTGGAGACACCAGAATTATCTACTTTTCTTATCAAGCAAACTGCAATACAGTTCTGTATGGGTCTGTCTTTCTTTCTTTCTCTTTCTTTCTTTCTTTCTTTCTTTCTTTCTTTCTTTCTTTCTCTCTCCTTCCTTCCTTTCCTCTTCCTTCCTTCCTTTCCTTTCCTTTCTTTTTTCCTCTTCTCTTTTGCTGAACCTATAGCTATTTTTTTTTGTACTGAATTTCCAACCATCTCCCAATGTAAATCAACCATATAGTCTATCTGTAGCAGTGGAAATGCTCAGGCATGGAAGAACTGGATTTTTGCTTAAGCTACAGCACTAACCTTTGCTGGAGAAAGAATACTGACAGCATACTATCTGCATGCTTATTTTTTTTTAAAAAAAACCTGCGGAATGGGAGTTACTTTTAGACTAGGATACTGTACAGCACACCTGGATTTCTGCTTTAATTCTCTAGGTCATTGCAGTTTGTTTACCTGTCCTTTGTCAGGCTGACTGCAGTAATCCAGCTGAACTTTTAAAAAAAAATCATCCAGACCTTCTCCAAAAGCATTTGGCAGGATTGGGAAAATCAGATCTGTCTTTATTGTACATTTCAGTCTAAACCTGAGAAGAGTTTAGACAGCATCAAAAACACGTACTACTGAAATACCTTCAGTTTGGGCAGCTTTCCCCCACCCTTACCCCCCTTCTCTGACTTGATGAGAACGGAGAGAGGAAAAAAAGGAAAAGAGAAAGAATATATTATAAATGCACAAAAAGCCTTCCTCGCATTGAGAGTTGTGGGTGGGGAAATGGGACGGGCGGGAGGGGAAGCCGGCTGGAAAGGAGTGGGGGGCTCTCTGCTCCACCTAGTGGCAACCTCGGGGGTATGCAGGATGCGGCAAAGGCCTTTGCATAAATTATGTTCATGACGCAGCAGCTAAAAAATCCCGAGTATCAAAATCTGCCCCTGCCTTCCAGCCCCCCCAGGCGGGGTAAGAGCTTCGCTGGCTGTACCTGGAGATGGGGTGGGGGGCATCCCTGATGCAAACCTTCGGGGGTTGCGGTTCCAGCAGGATTTGAGGCCGGCTGGGCCTGGGGGGGTGGGGGACAAGCACTGTCCCCCCGCTTTTTTGTGTGTCTGCAGCAACCTTCGCTCCAGCTGCTGTGAGATGAATTTTTAATCATTCCCCAGGAAAAAAAGAAAAAGTGTGGGGAGGGGGGGAGATCGGCTCGGCGGAGCCCCAGCCCGGGCTGGGGGCAAGCGTTCTCTCCCGGCTGCACAGCGGTGAGTGGGGGTGCGGCGGGCCGGTATGGCGTGGATCGGGGGGCGGGGGGGACCCGGTTCGGTGAATATGCAATGGTCTTAATTAGCATAATTTATATATTTATGATAAAGAGAGAGGGGAGAAAACAGGGAATGGGGCGCAAGGGAACGGGGAGGACGGGGTTGGGACCACGTTGTGTGTGGTCTGTGGAAAGATTTGGGGGGGGGGTTCCGTTCGGGGAGGGGGCTCAATCAAAATAATGGAGGGACTTAAGCCAAGGGAGTCCGATCGATCGAACGGGATATTTGGGAGACGGTCGGGAAGTTGGTGCTCAAACAGAAGTGGGTCTTGGAGGTTAGAGGGGGGAGTCTTCCCCTCCCGAATAAATGGGTGATGGTGGTTTGAAATGGAGCTTTGGAGGACGATCCATCGCTAGGATGTCGGAGTCTGGCGGGACCGGGACGGGCTGCTTAAGAGAAGGGAGGTAGTGGAGGAAGTCTTGGGAATCAGGCTAGTGGGGAAATCAGGGAAAGGGACGGGATTAGTCCCGGGGGATGGCAGCAGCGGGCTGCAGGGGAAGCTGTGGGTGCGATGTGGAGGAGTGGGGTGGGGAGGCATGGAAAAGGCGATGTTTCTCGGTTTTCTGTCGGGAAAAGCAACCCATTTCGGGGTATCTCGTTGGGGCGAATGGGGAGGCGTGCGGGAAAAAGCTTTCGGTGGGGAGTGGGAACTGGGACCGTGCTCCCTGTCAGGATCTGGGAAGGGGGAAACCACTTGAGGGAAGATCGTTCATGCCATCCAGAGGAAGGCTGAAGTGCGGGATGAAGGGCTGTCGTCGCCTGGAGGGCGCGCCTTTCCAGCTTCCCCCGGGGAGTTGGAAGAGTTGAGCACCGGGGACGATGCCGGGGGATGGGTGGGCAAGGAGGCGGTGGCGGGCGAGGACTTGACCTGGGCAAAGGCTGCGGGTGGAGTAAGGAGGTGCGAAACTGGAGTTTCGCAGCCCGGAGGGGTGCCACTGACGTTGAGGCAGGTGAAAAAGAACGGGACTTCCTCTCCAAGCAAGAAGGGAGAGCCAGGATGAGCTGGGCTGGGGATGGGGTGGAGGAGGGGGCAGCGAACAAGAACGGAGAAATTCAGGGAGTTCGCGAGTGCTCGGAGCGAACTACGCGGGAAAGAAGAAATTCGTTGGAGCCCGAGCGCAGCCACGGAGCTTCTGTTCAGTGCCGGAGCTCGGCCCTAAATACATAAATAATGAGAAAATTCGAGAAAGGCGAAAAGCTGCCAGCAAAACCGAGACCTGCGCCGTGTGTAAAGGCAAAGGCGATCCCATTTATTGTGGCTCGTGTTTTTAAAATCCGACGCAAGGGATGTTTTGTGCGCCCTTGGAGGTTCTTCTGCAGACGGATTGGTGGCTATTACGGGGTATATATAAACAAGAAGACCAAAAAGAGTTGGAAAAGCAACGGTGTCGCCCTGCTTCTAGTTTAGGAAAAAGTCTGAGCGCTTTCCTTCGAGCTATTTATAGATTTCGAATCCGAGCTCCAATTGTTTTATTAGCTGTAACAGAGCAATCGTGCATCTGTCTACTCGGGAAGCTCCATCGACTGCAATGGGGGACTTAGCTATGCGATTGTAGCCTTCAAAGGATCAGGGCGGCAGGAGAGAGGAGAGTGTATGTATGTAGGGGGGGGTTGAAAAGTGACATCTGGTGATGTTTTTCAATTGTAGCACTGGGACAAAAAAGAAAGGGTAACTGCTCCATATTTTATTTCCTTTTCTCTCCAGTCTGTTGCTAATACAGTAAGTAGTAGCTTTTATCAGGTGATATACATTTGGAGCAAATAATCAGATATGTCTGCTCCCATATTTAGTTCTTCGCCCACAAATGCCTAAACATCTTTGAAAGCCAAAGATCTTTCACTCGGTCACATAATAGTTAGCCTTGAAAATGTTGCTTAAATCCTGTGAAATCTGAAATGAAGGAATGAGGAGATCAAGGCCAAAGGACACAAATTCCACAACAGCTTCTCAACACCCTTTCCCTCCCTGCTTCCTCTACATTTTACAGACTTAACAACAAACTAAAGACCCGGCTATTAAATGTGGTAAAAGCCATATGAACCATATTGCTTCTATCCATACTGTCCTTCATTCTAAAACTTACGTTGCATAGCAAACCAGATGTGGAGAAAAAAACCTCCAATAATCTTCCCTCTGAAATGCTGGTTGTATTATTTACAATTTTGTGAGTGCCTGCCTATAATCTCAAGAAGTACAAGGAAGACACTATCCTCTTAGTAAGAAGTAGACTAGAGGATTGTAAAGAAGAATGTGCTTGAAAAGGATTGTTGAGTGAGCATGGGTTTAACGTTGTACATTTTGACAGGTACCTCTGCTATCTAAATAATTATGCATAGAAAACGCTGTTAAATAAGATCACCGGTATAGCTGGGAGTGTCCTATATAGGAAATTTGGATGAATCACTGAGTTATTGCTGAGGATGACAGATTCTTGTCTTCACCCATGAACCATTCCTAACAAATATATCACACCAAAATCTTTATTTTGGTCATGGACCAACAGCAACAAAATGTGATAATTAGAGCTAATCATTTTCAAATTTTATGTGATAACTGTTCTAAAAATAATCCTCCTGTTGAGCAGCAAATGAGATGTGGCAGCATTGCTTTAGTGCCTGCTGAATTATTCTGTCCACAGTCCTCTTGGCGTGATTTCAGAGGCACTGTTTGTGCAATAGATGTTCACACATGCTTAGATAGTTGGTGAAAGACAGTATATTTCTGGTCTCCTAGAGACTCCAGAATGAAGTGTTGATGTAATATTATAATAAGTATATATGTAAATGCTATTGTGTAAGGCGGTGTTCCCAACCCCTGTTGGGAACTGGGTCACAGAAGCGGTGGGCGAGTGAACAAAATTCTTATTTGCACAAGCAGTGGGTGAGCACACGCACGCTGCTTGCACAGAACCATTTTTCCCCTTACACACACACACACACACACACACACACACGGGCTACTTCCTGCACCAGTCCCTACAACTGGAAAGGTTGGCAACTGCTGGTGTAAGGCAATGTACAGGCTATGATTCTAAAATTAAAGTGACTTCATATAGAAAAGCAAACAGAGTTGGAAGGGTGGAGTTAAGTGAGTCATCAGCCTAGAGTCCTTACATTTTCATAGATGATCTAGGCCCAACCCCTCTTGAATTCCATTGACCTTATCTGGTGCCAATTTAGTATTGTATATTAGTTAACTAAATTCTTATGTGTTGGCTTCCGCAAAAAACCTTATGAAGTGGAATTTACATGCAATCCAGATCCCTTGCACAGGAGATTTCAGTTCAGATCCCCACAGCCATGTGAGATTGGACGCCCTTTCTCATTCTGACTTCCCTCATGCTCCCTGGATTGATATGAAGGTCAGATTGAGAGATGGATGAGCCATGAGATGAAGTTAGCCTTGTAGCTGGCCATGAGCTCCTTGTATAAGTAAGAGAGAGATGGAAGGAATCTTACTAATTTGTATGTTTGTCTCACACTGCTGGGGACATTTGATGATTTAAAATCATAACTTGAGCTTCAAAACATCCATGGTACTGCAATAATCAGCCTGTTAAAAACTTCCACACTAATCACATTATTGACAAGTAATCAACATCATTAACCAATCAAATAACAGTAATATTGATATACCTTTTCATTTGAGATGGATTCTTCTACAGGTTCCATTCATATGAAGATACCACATTCTTTAAAACCGCTAAGTAATGCCAAAAAGGGAGAACTTGTGAGAAGCAAAAAATCATGGATCTGACAGTACTTTCAGCACCTGAACTGCTATTCCATTTGTAGTTTATTATGTTTGTCTGGAGGTACAATGCTGGAGGGGTTGTATACGGTATTGTATTCTATTTTATTTGCTTAGGATAACTTGGTTAGATTTGGGTAGGATAACCTGTCTAAAAATGAACTCATTTCACTTGGGTTAACTTAAAACAGCTCCAAGCTTTGGAAGATGTTAAATACTTGGCCCAATCCTTTCTTGCATTTGAAAACTGTTTTCCAAGCTTGCCTTCAACCCAGCTGATTGTAGCCATCCATCATAGTCAGCTTTCTATTATGAGTCTGTTGAAGTTATTAGATATTATACAAAGGATTATTTTATTTCTGTTTTGATGTTCACAGCCTGATACATGACCAGATTGGGGCAGTCTACAGAATTATAAAATAAATGGGTAATGTATGCATCCGTTGCACTACACCTTATTTTAAAAATTTATTTTTCAATTTTTTAATTCACCGTTTTAGATATTCGGATAGGAGGGCAAGCTATTGGCCCTGTGCCTGCCTTTTTGAAAATCTGTGTTCAAACTATTATTAAATGCATCATACTTCATTTATTTAAAGTGGAGGAAACAAATATTTATCAATAAAAGATAGTACTTGTAGCTCAGAGTTGAATTGTGGAGTCCTTGGTGCTTTCTGAGCGTGGTTGTTTTCTTACAGACATTGGGTCGTTATGTAATGAAACATTTGCAAGAAAACAAGCTCAGAGAGCAACAAGGGACCAAGCACCCAAAAAGGACTCCACCAACAAATGTTTAGTAGATTTACCTACAAACATTGAAATTCTGTTAATCAGCAATAGCAGACTATAGCATTACTAGATATCACTGTCTCTTTTCCATTAGCATGGAATGTCAATACATTGCAAACATTTAATTCAATGTTGTATTAATATGTTGTTTTATTTTGCACTATAGGTAAAAATATACCTCTTCCCGTATGCTGAGAGTTCAAGAAATAGCTTTTATCTTTTTATTCCTCTTGCCAAATTCATTGCAAAAGCGAGCCAATGTTTTACCTGAAATAATCTGAACAAAGCAGCTAAAGTTTCGTTTTTTAAAAAAAATAACAACCTTACATTTATATCTTGCTCTTCTCTTTGGTAGGGCAGGTTTCTCTTGCAAATTGGAAATGTCAGGAAAGAGCCATTGGTTTTTATTTTAGTACACGAAGGTGGGTAAATTATCACCTTTCTGTGTTGTGCAACAGGTATATAATATAATACAGTATTGTTCAAACACAAGGAAGGGAAAGCCAGCAAATCCTGGATTCTGGAATTCATTATGATTCCTTATTAGCAGGAGTGTCAAACTTGATTTCGTTGAGGGCTGCATCAGGGTTGTGTTTGACCTCGGGGGGAGGGGCGGTGTAGGTGTGGCAGGGTAGGCGTGGCCAACTTGGCATCACATGTGTCCGGGGGCACCAGTGGTGGCCCAAGCACTTTGCCAGCGAAAACTGGCTCCCAAGCTCCATTTTTGGCTGTGACGGCCTCCTGCAACCCTCTGCCAGCAAAAATTGAGCTCTGGAAGACCACACAGAGGCACCACAAAAGAGTCTTTCACTGTTTCCAGGGTGGCCCCATGGACCAGATCTAAGCACCCAGTGGGACGGATCCAGCCCACAGGCCTTGAGTTTGACACTCTTGCTTAATAGCATCAGAACTGTGAGTCACATGACTAGGAGAAAAGCCTAGAATGAGACAGTCATCAGCATTCCAAGATACCACCCAGTTGCCTCTCCTATAGAGAGTCACTGGAGAAATTTATTATTTTTTCCCCTCCTTGGTAGCTCTTGATCAGATCTGACCCATTTTTAAATCTGACCCCCGACACACACACACACAAACATCAAATTTGGTCTTAATCTGTTCTGTGTTGTGAAAATTGACCAGCTGGTAGACAAGCAGGCAGAGGGCAGACAGACGGGCATAGCCCATCATCTATTTTTTAAAATATTCTGTTAGGTTGGGGAAAAAAATACAAGATAACATTGCCCTCCCTGTGAAACAATAATTACAGGAAACTTCTGAAATGGTAATTTTTGCTATTTGTTGAACCAGAAGGAAGCAAAGTAGCAAATATCTACTAAAGTAGATAATGTTCTTTATGCTTTATATCAAAGGGATGCAGTGTTAAATCCTATTAAATAAATGTACACAATAAAACAGCAGTTTTATTTTGGTGTAGGAAGTTTCTTCTGTTCTTGAGTAAATGTGATGACAATCTCCAGATATAGCATTCATAATATTTCATTATTTCTGGCAGAATAATTTTGCCTCTTATATAGAACATTCTTCTTTTCCCATTGCCATGTAGAATAAAGCAGTAATTTTATACTGCATAAATATATTTAACTTTAATTGGAATCTCCTACCTCTATCTCTGATAACAGAATGGTGTTCCAATTTTAAATTAAATGGCATCACTTAATTCCACCTGATACACTAGGTTCAGATTTTGGCAGTTGGACTGTATGGCCCTGGATCTTAAGAACTCAAAAACAGTAATAAGATAATTAGAAACAATCATTAGCTTAACGCAGTATGCAATACATAACATGATCCGTTTGATTTTAGTTTAATGTTTTATGCAAATAAATCTACAATGGCTTATACTGTAAGTGTTGGTGAATCCAGTTAATTCCAATTTAATATGCAGATCATGGTTAAGAAAACTGTTGCTTAGTGTTATGTATGTGAAACTGCCACATCATTTGTACAGATAATGTTGCTTTGAAGCTAGAATTTGAAACAGGGATGTGTTTTCTTTTAGCTCATGACATACCTGCAAATTGGAACCATTTGCTTACTGCAATTTCTTTGCATTTTCAGTGCGAATATATTGGATTATTGCCATAGATCATGCTGCACTAGGAGACCAATAAGATGCTGCATCTTATTTTTATTTAGGATTGTTTTGCTGACTGCAACTTAAATTATCTAGTTTAGATCAGGGATGGGTTCTACTTACCTTTACTACCAGTTCGCAGCTGGGCCACACGTGCGCGCGCATGCGCGGAAGCGTATTGATGATGTCGGGGTCGGTGGGCTGAGCCTCCCGCCAGTTTTACTACCGGTTCTATAGAACCGGTGAGAACCAGGGGCAAACCACCACTGGCTTAGATGTATAGTTCAATGTGTGGCTGTCATTAGTAACTTGATTTTCCTTTAGGAACAGCGTAATTGAACTAAGCCTCTAGATGAGATGACATCTTATTTTATAGTTTGGGATGATATTCCTCCCACCCACCCCATGCCCTCCCAACAGTTTTAAGCAAATTCTCTGGTGTCTATTTATTTTGTAAATGTATTTTTAGAGACTCCACCAGTAAAAGCTTTTCTATGCTGGATATCCCAGCATAATCTTTTCAGGGATAAGAATGAGTCACCAGAAATAATTATGAAAATTTGGGATATTGAGAGCAGCCAGATGTGTTCCAAAAGCTGCATCAGCAGGAGTCACTAAATTTCTCATTGTTTTCATGATTTTTAAAACCACCTATAACAAGCTTGAGGCTTTTTTCCCTCTTCTTGTTTTTTTTTTTCCACCCGCATTCTGGATTCCAAGCATGAAATGCACAGTATCTCAGTATGCTGTACGGAGCACGTTTACAGGATAAATGTAGGTTTAAAATAATCCTCCCAGCTATCTCTCCCAAAAGCCTGCCGGGAAGTACCTGCCAATATTTTAAAATACAAGAAAGGCAAGATTTAGGGTACTTGCAGATGGAGAATTTGAGAAATGGATATGTCAGCTTTCTGATCTCGGCTTTTCTGATTAAATATTAAAGCCACTGATTATCACATAAAACCAATCAAGCTGTTTAAAGGTTGCAGCCCTTCTGCCAATAATTTGCGGTCAATACCCACAAAGGATTTTTTTTGTCTTATCCGGGAGAAATTGCATAGCCTCCTTGAGAAAAATGCCATCCGTGAAGCCTCCCTCTTTCTCTACATTGTCACTACTTTCCACTTGTCTAACCATATTGAGGAGGTGTGTTAAGCAAGTATACTCTTTCGCCCTTGTTCTGTGAGTATTTCTGGTCTCAGGTGAACAAGCAGTGAAACAAGGATGAGGACAGCTCAAGAATTAAGAAGCTCTGTGGTGGCTTTCCCAGCTGCAGGCCTTTTAGTTCCATTGGGACTATAAATATTACCATCCAGTTTGGAAGAGGCACAGAAATTATGGTCAATGTCATTTGAAAGGTATCAAGCACCAAACTCTCTGTGGAGAGTCCCCATTAGAGTCCAAGATGCTGGAGTGAGAGTGGGAGGAAAACAAATATTTAAATGTAGTTGTAACACAGTTTTGTCCACATCTAAGCTTGAAGTTGGGACTTTACCCAACATGAAATTGGGACTTTACCCAATATAAATATAAATGCTGTAAACATCATTCTTGGCCCTCCAGAAAAAAAATGTGGATATTAGAACCTTCCAGATTTCCTAGATGTGCTTGGATACTATCAGGTAACTATGGCTTTGAAAAGGCGGGTGGAGAGGGGGAACGCAAGGAACATTTGTTATTTCTTTCCTATCTTTATTATTTTTACAAATAGCTCAAGGCAGCGAACATCTCCAGCACAGCTTCTTCCTCCTGTTTTCCCCACAACAACCACAATCCTGTGAGGTAAATTGGGCTGAGAGAGAGTTACTGGCCAAACATCACCCAGCTGGTTTTCATGGCCAAGATGGTCTCTTGCTTTCTGGTCCGGTGTCTAAATTGCTAGACTAAACTGGCTGTCTAAAAATATCCTCACTTGCAATTTACTATAACTTGAAAAGAGATCCTTTCTGTACTTCCCCTACAGAGCACATTCCCCACATCAACAGCTTGTTTTCACAAGAAATATGTTTTAGAGGCTTTGGGCTCTGTATTGCTCTGGTGTTTTGTCTTGTTTCTGACAACATAATGTGTAAATAAACCTGCAACCAAAGTCACCATCCAATTCTGCTTCATATGCTTTCAAGTTGGAGAACCATTTCTGTATAGGGATAATCTGCAATCTGCCTACAGGCCAGTTCTTTTAGGATTAGAGAACTAGGACTCTAGGACAGTTTTCCAATGATATATTTCTTACCTATGGTAGAATAAAGATAGGATTCTCCCTGGGATGCTATCTGGGACAGTTTCATGTCTGACTCATCAGCATTTGTAATTAAACTTGGTAATTATGTTCACCGTGAGATTTGGAGTGTTGCAAATCCATCCTCTCCCTCTCTCTTAGTTTTGCACATTTTCAATTCTTTGTCACCATCTGCTGTGAAATGGCTGTGGTTTTTGTTGTTGTTGTTTTTGCAGTGCACACATAACATTGCCATCTGGGCAAAATTGTTTGTCCCGTTAATTGTAGAAATGTATGGAGAAGCAAATGAAAATGCTATTACATGTTAGTGGAATGTCAGCTAAATGAAATCCAGCCCACTTGTGAGCTACAGAACATTCACAGAGCTTGACATTATGAAATGTCTGTTTTAATAGCCTCTCTTGCTAATTGGTCTCTGCACAGCATCGGGAAAAAAATAGCTCTCTGCTTGACTCTGTCCCACTGGGAGGACTTGAGAAGATCTGAATTTCTTTGCAAATGATAAATACCTTGGCTTGAATGTTATCCTACCACGGCTGGCTTCAGACTTTTTATCATTTTTGCATACAAAAAGAGTCTAAAAGTAACACTTCGATTTGACTTGTTACCACAGCTTTGTGTAATGAACCTTTTTGTAAGGCAGGGATAGGTGATCTTCAAACCCTACCACTGCCACCTGAAACTTTTATGTGGAAACTACACATGCACTTATGCACGCATATACTGTAACTCCCTTGAGGCCTTCACACCTTCCAGCAATTTTTTCCTTCTGTGGAGAGGAAATGAGGACATATCTGAATGCTTATTGATCTTAACAGCAGAATGATTGAAGGGCTTTCACTGCTTTCCTCTCGGTTGATTCTCCCAGTGTCTAGGGGAGGCTACCTGTTCATCAGTTTCTGAGGGACTCTTACTGTAAGGAGACAGATGTATGCTTTTATTTCTTCCTGGGCTCTGCCTCCCTCCCCCTGCTCCATCCATGTTTCCAATGCAAGCATTGCTGCTCTGGAAGGAACTTGGAGCTGCAGAATTAATGGCACTTTTACCAAATTACAGTTCTGACTGATTTGTATTGAAGCAATTGAATGGATCGCAAGGCAGTGCTAAATATATCTAGACTTCGCTCTAGAGTTGCTGAAAGTAGATGCATGTCACCCTTGCTTTTGATTTCATTTGTTAGTGAAATTAATTACTGCACATGCAATTTCATTATCTCTTCCTCATATATTTAATGATTCACTTTGTTTCTAATTCTCTATCCCTACATTCCTCCTTTTCTCTAGCCATTTATAAAATGCTTGTCACATTTGTTAAGTGAATCACTGCA
This sequence comes from Masticophis lateralis, assembly GCA_030761175.1. Taxonomy (NCBI): domain Eukaryota; kingdom Metazoa; phylum Chordata; class Lepidosauria; order Squamata; family Colubridae; genus Masticophis; species Masticophis lateralis. Next base: position 145,083,122 of record JAUDYJ010000002.1, read on the forward strand.
GTTGTTAAATTAGTAACATGGTTGTTAAATCTGGCTTCCCCATTGATTTTGCTTATCAGAGGGTCTCAAAAGGGGATCACATAACTCCAGGACACTGCAACCATCATAAATATGAGTCTGTTGTCAAACATCTGAATGTAAATCACATGACCGTGGGGATGTTGCAATGGTTGTGTGAAAAGTGGTCAGAAGTCACTATTTTCAGTGCTGTTTTAACTTCGAACAATCACTAAATGAACTTCTGTAAGTCAAGGACTACCTGAATAATGTAGGTCTACCCTCAAGAGTTCATATAACTTGGGAGGCAGGTAGTCCTCGACTTAACAACAGTTCATTTAGTGACTGTTTGAAGTTAAAACGGCACTGGAAATAGTGACTTCTGACAATTTTTCACACTTAACGACCATTGCAGCATCCCCATGGTCACGTGATTTACATTCGGATGCTTGACAGCTGAACTCACATTTATGACAGTTGTAGTGTCCTGGAGTCGTGATCTTTTGCGACCTTCTGACAAGAAAAGTCAATGGGGAAATTGCCAGATTCCCTTAACAACCGTGTTTAAGTTTAACTAATTTAACAACTACAGTGATTCACTGAATGTGTCAGGCTTCGATGTTATCTCAAAATAAAAGCCTGGATGTTTCGACTCTACCCAAGATGCCTCTGATAAGGAGTAACCCTTCCACTTGATTAAATCCTGTGCCACCTCGAATTGAGGATTTGCTGCACCTCATAATGGGTCTGGCCCCCTATGGCCATGGGGTCTGGGGACTCACGGGGTAGTGGCCTCAGGGTCGATCAGACCACGGGTTTTAAGAGGCTACTATGGAATACTGGGTGTATCTTCCCTAGCAATCGGGGCAACTTCAATTGCACTGTGACTGGGTTGATTATCTTTACTATGGGGAATGGTCCTATAAATTTTGGTCCTAATTTCTTGCTAGGAAGTTTTAACCTCAAATATTTTGTGGAGAGGTAAACTTTCTCCCCCAAGTGAAATAGCCTTTGGGGAGCTCGATGTTTGTTTGCCTGTTTCTTACAGGTTTGTGCTGCTTTAGCTAGCACTTTCTTGACATTCTCCCAGGTTGCTTTCAGTGGCACCATCCAATTGGTCAAGCTGACTGCGGAGGGAGGCTCCCTTGGGTACTCAGGCATTGGAACAAAGTCCATGCTGCTCACTACCTTAAACAGGGTTAGCCCCTTGCTACTGTGAACAGCATTATTATATGCAACCCCAGCGAAAGACAGGAGGTCCGCCCAATTGGACTGCTGATAGTTCACGTAGCACCTCAGGTACTGCTCTACCATAGCATTCAGTCTCTCTGCTCCCCAGTTGGTGCTCGGATGAAAGGCTGAGCTAAGGCCCTGGGATGACCCAATGGACCGTAGGAACTCCCTCCAGAATTTTGCTGTGAACTGGACACCTCGATCGGAAATGATTCTTCTGGGTACTCCATGCAGGTGGTAGATGTGTTTCAGGAACAGTTCGACTGGCGGGCTGAGGGTAGCCCGCTGCAGGGTATAAAATGTGCCTGTTTGGAGAATAAGTCTATTACAGTCCAGATCACTGTGTTTCCACCACTCCTCGGCAGTTCTACTATGAAGTCCAGTGCAATCTCCTCCCATGGTCTTGTTGGTTCAGCTACTGGCTGCAACAGTCTGAGAGGGCATCCTGGTCGTTTTTTCATCGTGGTACAGATGGTACAACTTTTTACATAATTGTCTACGTCTTTTCTCATGTGGGGTCACCAGAACTGTCTTCGTACCAAGTGCAGAGTCTTTAGGAAGCCGAAATGCCCCGCTGGTTTAAAATCATGGCTCCTCTTGAGGATCAGGGTGCGTAAAGTTTCTGGGACATAGCAAGAATGTAGCAAATGTGGCAAGAAAAATTGTGGAATGGGCAAATTTCTGACTTAGCAACATAAATTTTGAGCTCAACTGTTGGGTTGTAAGTTGAGATACTACCTATACTACAGATCAATTGCATAATTATTTGCCAAGCCAGTGTTAGGCAAGCCAATAAAAGAATGCAGTTCAGGACTTTTCATTATAAACACAGTGGAAATGCATTAATAGAGCATTCTATATCAGTTACAAAGAATCAGGACCACCAGTTAGGTGGCAGCATAGAAGATTTATTCAAGACTATACCCAAGAATCTGGTCAACTAAAGTTCAACAATAAATTGGTGCCAGATAAGGGTCAATGGAATGCAGGAAGAGTTGGATTTGGAGCACTTTTGGGAATGCAACAACTCTACGCTGATGACACATTCTCAAGCTTTGCCTGCTCTTCTAAATCTTATTCCTATTTGAATATTCTAAGTGGGCAAGTTCTCCATTCAATTTCTGAGTAAAGTCATCTTCTTGTGTATTTATTCAGGCTTGAATAAATCTATGCGGCCACATAACTGGTGATCCTGATTCATTGATCTTGTGTATCAATGAAAAACCCTAGAAATCTCTTGTAGGCACAGCACCCACAATGCTGCAGCTTCCACATTTTTGAAACCATCAGGCATTTATTTGATATTGTTACTCTTTTTTGTTTTGTAATTTTAGTTTCTTTGGCTTTGGAGGATAAATAAATGATTGCATGCATGATAATTTTTCATAGGTGAGGTGGGCCAAACTGGTAAAATTATATGTAGGCATAATAGTAAGTGTGTAGGTCTGCCTACCACTATCTGTGTAGTAAATCTAATTAAAATAAGGACATTGCTCTAAATTAACTAATGGTTTGAATTCTCCTTTCTTGTAAAGCAGAGCTTATAGGATAATTATCTCTGTGCATTAATCTTTTCCCATTCTTTTTCTTCATCTGAAATCCACTTAAGGAAGATGACACCAAAGAGATATCAAAGGCAGATAAGGGCAAGATGTTTCAGAAATGGAACATAGGAAAATGGACAGCAATGATGAGCTACAGAGCTGGCATGTGATTTTTTTTTTATATACTTTGCCTTGAGGGATTGTAGGTTGGCCTAAGTGAATCTGGAGGAGCTCTGCGGTTTTAATACATTCAAGTTATGCATAAAGCTCTCAGCTATATTCCAGGCTTTTTTTTTAAAGACAGTAGGATGTTTTCATTTCTGCATTATAAGATTTCAAACTGCAGACAGTGGCAGATTTTCTGCACATATAGCATAAGTAGATGGAAGTAGATGTGATTGGGAAACAATGAAAATAGCATCTTAGTTGAACAGAAAAAAAATACTAACGTTAAATTAACTTGGGAAATGACGACAAATCAATCACTGTCTGAAGAATGACCTAACACAACACAAGACTTGGGGTTTTTAGAAAATGGGAGAAATCGAAGCTGGAAGTCTTTTGGGATGGTAGCTCTGCTCTCATAAACCTAGGTTAGCATCACCGTTTCAAATTTTCTCGAGAACTGCGAAGCTCGAAGATTGGAATTTTTGACCTCCCGTGTAGCTGTATAAAAAAAAAAAAATTCAACTCCATGCATCAAGGAGTTGAATGCCATCCAGCCAAACTAGGTAAGTGCATTATAGATATACCCCTTATAAAAAATGAATCAAGTCTTTTATAAAGACAATTACCTTTCCACAAGGCAGCACAGGGACAGTATGTGAGGTTATGAAAACATTTGCAATGGAGCTCTCGGTCCAAAACAAGTAAACAGATACAGAGCCTGACATGAATAAAAATAATCCAATACAGAGAGCCTTTGGAAGAAAGGTAGATGATGAGAAAGGAGTTATTAAGTTGTCTTCCAGACAGTAACTTGAAGAGTTTAAACTTCTGCAGAAGGATTTGAAGATCAGTTTATATCAATGTTTTGTTTTTGGTTTTTTGCAAAAAGTTTTTTTATTTTTATTTTTCTCAACACACAAATTACATCTTTTTGGAACAGAGCCCTGATCCAGTCATCAATTTATACAATTTTTTATCATCTTTAACAAGATTATATATATTCTATTTTGCCATAACACTTATTTCTTAATCTTAAATCACCTATCTCAACTAATACCATCTTTAAAAAATTTACTCAAATTAACTTAATCAAAACAGTTACCGTTCTATTAACCCCCTTTAAATCTTAATTCAATTAATACCTCATAGTACATTTCACAATTCTTACCCTAAATCCTCACTATTAACGATACTTAATCTTAAATCACCTATCTCCCCTATTACCATTTTATAAAAAGTTTACTCTTATTTATTTAATCAAAACAATTACCCTTCTATTAACCCACTTTAAATCTCAATTCAATTAATAACTCATAATACATTTCACAATTCTTAGCCTAAATCCTCACAATTAACAATACAGGTCACACATGTTTATATTTCAAAATCTTATTTCCCTTTCTAAAACTTCCCCACATTTATTATTACTTTGTATAATGCTCATTAAATCTTTATTTCCTTATTACTTCACCAAGTTTAGATCCCAAAAATATAGCAACTTAACATTGAAACATAGTTCTTAATTCAAATAAAACTGCAATACAATTTGCAATTATTTCCCACAATTCTATCTCTTTAACCATATCATTTAAATAAAAACCAGTTTAAGTAATTCTTATTTATAATTCATAGTCCTATATTATTCCAATCTTCTTTTCTTTTTTACTTAGATATATTATCAACAATATTGAAAATATTAAAATATTAAAGTTATTGAAAATATTCAAATTATTGCAATTGTTATAGGTATTTAAACAATATCCCAGTTTTTATAGTCATCAATTATTCTCCAGTAATACCATGTAACATCTTAATAAACAACAATTCATTACGTCCATTGATATATTTTCTTTTAACATAGTCTATTTCTCATATATTATAGCTTCCATCCATATTTCAATTTTAAGTATCTGTAACATATTTTTCTCATATTTCTGTTAACCATTATTAATCTCAATATAGTTATTTGGTAAATTAAAGTCCTGGACTTTTCTATTTTACCACATATTCCCCAATTCTTTCACTGTAAATCCCAGTGTAATCATCTTTATAACTATTGTTATTCACAATATCGTCTCAAAAAACCTCCTTTTTATTATTACTATCCACCTGCACATTACTTATTCTTATTTAATCACATTGTCTTTGTCTTCTTTATTTCCAGCCATTGTGTCTTGTTTCTTCATTTTCTTGTCTGCTTGCGTATAGTTCATTTCAGCTTCAATGACTCAAATTTTGTCCTCCATATATCATTTCAGTTATTTTTCTTATTTCTATTCCAAGTCAAATACATCAGTTTGTTCCTTCTCTAATTCCTGCACCATTTTATTCTTTTTAGGTTAATGTTATCCCAATTATAAGAGTTCCATTGTAGTTCCCCTTTTCTCCCCCCCCCCCCCCAAAGTCAAGCTGCCTGCAGACAAAGAAATCATTCTCCACAAATTCTCACGGTTGTTATCTGTAAAGTTCACGATTTTCCAAAATGAAAACCAAGTTGAAATGTTCCTTTTTACTCCAGATGGTGTCTCTCTGCAATCCACAATTTCCAATTGTTTAACAAGTATTCATTTTGTTTCAGTTACATAGCAGTCTTGACTTCTCTTTTTGTTTTTAAAAGTATCAAATCTTTTTGAAAGTCCAGTCCAAATTTAAACTCTTTCCAATCCTTTGACCATGTTTCAATGTTTAACGTTTCCAACTAGTTTTATTCAAAAGTCAATTTTCTATCTGGTCTTTGTCTCTTTAAAGTTACATTTCAAAATCTTCTTTGCCCCCATGCTCCTTAGCCGTTCTTTTATTGCTAGGGGTTTTGTAGTTAAAAGATGTTTCCCTTGATGTTATCACAAGCCTAGGTTGGCTGTCACTCACCCGGCTTGGAAAAACTCCGTTCGGTTCCACTTTCTTCCTGCTCATTACTTGATCCGGTTGTCCCAGCTTCGTGGCCGTCACAGAGAGTTCCCTCTGACCTCCGAGGAACTTGCCTGTTCCTCTTGGTCGTCCGAGGTGCCTCTGCCTCTCTTTCTTCCCTGTCCCTGCAGGACAGTTCTGGTCCGGAGATCCATTGGCAGCAGTTCGTCAGCCGGGGTTTTCGCGGAGCTCGTCGGAGCCTGCTAATTCCCCAATTGTCTCACTGCGATGCCAAACTGGAAGTCAATTTATATCAATGTTATTCAACCTCTACAACTTTAAGATATGCGGACTTCAACTACCATAATTTCCCAGCCTGCATGCCGGCTGGGGAATTCTGAGAATTAAAGTCCATATATTATAAAATTGCTAAGGTTAAGAAACAGTTTGGCTTACTTTGTTTTTAGATAGTAGAAATAAGCATAATTAAATATGTACTTTGGAAATCAGGAAATCAGCTTGAATAAATCAGGAAAAAAGGCTAGATAGGTTTCAGTAGCTGGAAATATTCAGAGGCAAAGAAGCCTTAAAATAGATTAGACTTCCTGAAAAGCAATTTATCCAAGCATGGTCACTAATAAACATGAAGCATAACCCCCCAAAAGTATCTTGAGTATTTGAAGAAAGGAATTGAATTCATAGGTCATCCACTCAATGAGGATGGTGTAAATGTTAAAGAATAAAATGGAAAAGGTAAACCTGATTCTTCTTAAGACAAAAGGAAAATTATATTGATTAATAAGTGCCATGGCTGTTTTGAGATCAGGGCTATGGTTCAAAAATGATAAGGTATTTATCAGGAATTCAAGACTTCTGCATCAGACAATTGTTAAAGCAACTTGCTAATGTGTTCTCAGAAAATCAGTCATTATTTCTGAGATGTTCTGCATCAGACAATTGTTAAAGCAACTTGCTAATGTGTTCTCAGAAAATCAGTCATTATTTCTGAGATGTTCTAAGGAATGGGTAAGAGTTAGGTAAGGGTAGGGGAAGAAAGGACTCAGAAGAGCAGTAAGGTATCTAACAGAAAAAGAAAGATAAAACTATAAATCAGTTAAAGTGACTCCAATACAGTATGGGAATTTACCAAAACATATTATAGTAAAGAGATTTCGTAGAATTAATAGAAAACAATGCACCTCCGGCTAGAATAATTCCTGCCAAATGTGTTTTCAATCAAATTATTATATAATGCATTATAGTAATATTGTGGATGTAATGTATTTTGATTTCAGCAAAGCATTGGCTAGGTTCCTAGTGTAATTTAGCTAATAAACTGATTAAAGGTGTGATAGATGATCCGATTCAAGGTTAGCAAGCCAACCATAAAATAGCCAGTTTGATTAGAGGTTAGAAACAGGGAGAATAGTTCTCCTTAGACATGAAGCCATCTGGCTGACCTTGGGCTAGTCTCTCTCTGTCCTAAAAAGCAGGCAGTGGCAGGCCATTTCTGAAAAACCTTGCCAAGAAAACTGCAGGGACTAGTCCAGGTAGTTGCCAGGAGTCAACATTAAGTTGGAAAGGGAGGAGTCAACATTAAGTTGGAGAGGGAGAGAGAGAGAGTGAGTGGTGGGGGGCTGTTCTTACAGGATGTATTTACATAACATGCTTAACTTGAATTAATTTAACTGTACAATGGCTGCACAAGGGATCAAGTTTATCTTCAGTAGATGGCCAATAGGCATCTCTTATGGATGCTCCCATTCTGGATTACCGGTATTATGAAGCGTTTCGAGTTACGTGACCTACAAAACGCTTTCAAACTGTTTTATTTCATTTCTAGATAATTTGTAGCCCAAATTTGGCCCTATGGTACAAAGGACCTTTGTGTACCTGTCTTCTTTCCCGAGCTAAGACACAAGAAAAATCTCTTTAAACTCTTCTCCCCAAGATGCTTGCTGGAACAGTAAGGGAATATTTCTCTCTTGCTGACAATCTGCCAATTTTGCTGCCTAAACTGACTCTCTGGAAGTGCTGCTCCCTGGATTTGAAAGGGAGCATTTAGGAATGATCTGAGATGACTTTTAGACAGCCGTGGACCCATTTGAGAAGGGGAGTCTTGAAGATTCAAGTGTCAGGGTTCCAAGTAATACCCCCAACGAAATCAAACTCAGAGGCTTGAATTTCCTCAAAGCTAATTTTTATTAGAGATATCATATTGGCACATCTGGGAAAACCCGAATCTGAGAGCTTCCAGGTTTTCCTCACCCAAAAGAAAGCTAAAGTCCTTGCCCATCACTCACATGTCCATCACCCAAACCAGTCAGATACCCTCCGGAACACACGATACCTCCCCAGTCTTCTCAGCACAGCTGCAGGGCAAAGCGGCCTTGACTTTCTGGAAAGAATGTTATTTTGACTACATATAATCTTCACTCCATACAATCCCCCCTCCCATTTTCCCACAGTAGAATTTGTGGCAGGCCTGAAGGCATAAAGGTAAAAGATGGCTTCCAGGTCTGATGTCAAGTTCCTTTGGGAGCAGCCAGAAAGTCGTGAGCATCTATCTTCCTGTTGCGATTTCGTTTTATAAGCATAAATGGGCATTTTGAATTTTTACTTTGCTTTTTATCTTTAAAAGTAGACCACCTTGCTCAATGTTGATTTATTTCAACCCCCTGCTGGACTTTAGCTGCTTGCTTTTTTTTCCTTTGATTTATAACTTTAGTTTTCTGTATGGAACCAGGGCATGCTTATGGATGGTGAAATGCTTTCATTGGATTTACATTGGACTCTCACCACAAGATTTTTTCATCTTTTTAATTTGAAAAATATTTGGAGTTTATTTCTTTTTAATTTTTATTTTAATCTCCAATTGAAATATCCAGAAAATATCTTTCCTTCTGCTTCAGGTTTTTTATTCTCTGGTTGAGCTTCAACGAGCAACAATGTTTCAGAGTAAAGACAAGCAGTGGCTGAAATCTGGGAAAAGAACTTTTGGCAACATGCAGCTTTTAATTGAAAACTTTTTTAAAAAGTTTGATGACATGATAATGATCATGGAAAATATCCGGAGGCATGTAGCTTTGAAGGAATTTGATTTGAAAGCTGTAGTGTAGATCAAAGAGATATCAGCTGTACAGACGGGGAAGTAAGTTGAGTCCATACATCTCTCTGAACGTCAAATCTGTATTTATTTACAATAGCAGAAGCCTGACACAGAGAAGTGACCAATTGTTTTTTCTTAAGAGGACAGGAGAGATTGGGGAATGGATTTATTACTCTTAATTGCAAGCCACTTTTACCTGGACTTTGTTGTAGAGATTGAATGTATCATATTTAATTAGACAACAATTGATAAGAAAAAGTATCAAAAAACAAATGTGGATATTTGATCCAGGATGAATTATGGTACTTTTCACTTTTGGGAAGATTTGGGATATGCCATGGTAAATTTTCTATGAGTTGATTACAGTAACATTTTGTTAACAGAGAGTTTTGAAACTCTAATCTTGTCCTTTTCATTCTTATTGTTCTTCCTGTTAATTATTTTCTCTTTAATGTAGATAACAGGTCAATAGTTTGCATATATATTTATTCATTTTTTTAAAATGGGCGGGGGGCTGTTTCGCAAGGGGTGGAAACTAATATTGTAGCAATGTATTAATGAGTATTCAGCCAGGGGGAATTATATGTGTATATATGTTGGGTTTTTTTCTCTTCTTTTTTTAATGCCTTGTATGCGTTATATCTTTTCTTTGTTTTTTAAAATTTAAAATTAAATTTCTTGGAGTTTTGTATTTTAACTTTTTTTTTAATAAAATAAACATTTTCTAAGAAGAAAAATCTCTTTAAACTCTTCCTCTCTATTTTCAATAGCACAGGCAGAGGTAGGATTCAGCCGATTTGGATTGGTTCCAAATTTGTTAACAACTGTTTCCCAGTTGTTAAAATTTTGCCCAGTTTGGCGAACCAGCTAATCCTACCACTGGCTGGCCCTGCCCTTGCCCATTTTTCGGGCCATTTTCAAGCTGTTTTTCAGGCTGGTTTGGATGTTCAGTAGTAAATAAATAAATAAATAAATTTATAAATAAGTAAATAAAGTAAATAAATAGAGAAGGAAATTGTACCTTTTTGAGGCAAGTGGCCAGGAGACAGGGCTGGGTGTGATGAGTGACAACAAGTTGGCCATGCCCACCCAGTCACATGCCCACCCAGCCATGCCTACCCAGCCAGTCATTAGGGCAGAGAACCGGTTGTTAAATTATTTGAATCCCACCACTGAATACGGGCTCTATCCACCTCTAAGCACGATGCACACAAATTATCCTTTCACCTTAACTGCTTCCTTCTAAACATCTTCTGAACTGAGCTTACCCAGGTTAATTAAAGTTAGCAGCTGAAATGCAAATAATTACTTGGCAATCTACAGTTGTCACAGTGCCAGGAAAAATTTGAAGGATGAAACAAGGCATATCTTGACAATTAAGAGCTGGCATCAAAATCTTTTGTCAGGTAGAATTGGCCGGAATTTTTGCAGTGTAGCTACATTGCAAACCTGGACAACTTTGTAATATGTGGACTTCAACTAGAATTCCCTAGCCAACAAGGCCATTGCTAAGAATTCTGGGAGGTGAAGTCCACACATCTCAAAGTTGTCCAGGTTGGGAAATACACAGCCTCTCTGGAGATGTCCTTTAGGATGTGCAAGAGTGTTAACAAATGCCTGCCTGCAACTCAGGATCATATAGCGCCATGATGGCAAACCTTTGGCACGCATGCTACAGGTGGCACCCGTAGCCATATCGGTGGGCATGCGAGCTCAGCTCTGGTGCGCATGTGCGTGCCAGCCAGCTGATTTTTGAACCTTCTGGGCCCACTGGAAGTAGGGAAACAGGATGTTTCCAGCCTCCGGGGGTGGGGGGAGGCCATTTTTGCCCTCCCCAAGCGAGGGCAAGAAAGGTTCTGGAGCCTGGGGAAGAGCAAAAAATAGGCCTTCTGATCCTACCGGAAGTTGGCCAACCAGCTGTTTCCAGCCTCCAGAGGGACTCCGGGGGGATGGGAAGGCCATTTCCCCCCTCCCCAAGCTCCTAGAAAGGCTCTGGAGCCTGGGGAGAGAGAAAAACAGGACTACTGGGCCCACTGTGCCATTGAATGCCAGGAGCGGGGGGGGGGGATCGTGTGTGCATGCACGGGGGCGGGGCACATAGAATTACGAATGTGGGCATATGTGCACGCCACCCCCTCTCCTCCCCCACCCCTGGCACGCGGTGGCAAAAGGGTTAGCCATCACTGATATAGTGGCTCTTAAAGAGAAACTTACGTTGCTCTTATATGATCCTGGAAACAGATTTGGCTGCTTTGATGAGTTGCAGTCAGAGCTTCATTCATGCTCCCGTGTGCACAAAAACACTTTTCTACCATGAACAAAAGCCCTAGTCTTATTGTTTACTTTCTGGCATTTAAATTTATTAATTCACATTCTGCACTCTGGAGTGACAAAAAAACACCTTGATCATTTTTGGGGGGTGTGATATTCGCTGAGGGATTTCACTGGTGCTATTTTAAATCTCTTTCACAAAATTGAATATGCTCATATCACTCTTTCTGTCTTTATAGGACTCTATAGTTCATAGTCTGTCATGATTGCCACTATCCTTCTTTGAATATATTGCTGAGTCACAGCATAGCAGCGCTCTACAGGGTGAACTGTTGGGCTTATAGTAACCAACATTTGGCATAATTCTCTTCAATGTCTTCGTAGAATGGCATATCCAATTCATAGATCTTGCACCAATGGGAACTCAAGTACTACTTGGGAAAAGGGGCAGGGTGAACAGTCACTTTCTGTATCATATATAAGCAGAGAAGTCAGGAGCTTTCCATATCATTCTTCAATAAATACACAACTATTTCATATTGCTTATATTTAGCTTTGGTTGAAAGCTATCAAACACCTTACAAAAAGCAAGAAGCAAAATAATATTAGGAAGTGGCTCAGATAAACACTTCCCTGATTTACTGGCATATAAGAAACAAGGGTAGGGGAGCACAATCAGAGTTTTATGTTATTATTGCCTATTTCAATACAATACAGTTTTTGTCCTCCTGTGGAGTTAATTTGGTCTACCAATTGGGCTAACATACAAGCAGATAACAGAACTTTGTGGGATGAGCAGGTCAAGAAGAACTACATCACGATACCAGGATTAGAAGTGAATTTCCCTCATTGGGTTCTTCTATTTTGTTGCTATAGAGAGTCCATCCTTTCAGAAGTACGCTTACTTCTTAAGAAAGCAAAACATTTTGAGCTTCCTATAACAGAAATGATGAGCAGAATCAGAGGGTGATGAAGGAGCCAGATAAAAGGATTTTAAAAATACTTTGACAGGGCTGGATAAATTCATAAACATGGAGAATAAGATGAGCTAAAGGAGAGTCTGACATACAAATACATTATTCTGTTGCTTTTCAGTATGCAACCCATCAGTGGTAGCACCCATTTTTCAGCACTGAATTATGGAGACTGAAACTGTGCCCTCACAGGAAGCTTCCCTGACTGTTAATGAACAGGTATGTCTGTCTGTCCCTCCTTCCTTTCTTCCTTCCTTCCTTCCTTCCTTCCTTCCTTCCTTCCTTCCTTCCTTCCTTCCTTCCTTCCTTTCTTTCTTTCTTTCTTTCTTTCTTTCTCAAATTTACATAGCCACCATCTCATGGTGTATGACTGTGGGGAGTGTACAACAGTCCAATAATACAGTAGATACATAAAATAATCATTATCTAAAACTGTTATATAAAAATTATTTTAAAAAATATTAAAAACCAGGAAGGAAAAAGTAATACAGAAAAAGAAAATAATAGACAAAGGGGTGTTAATAATAACACTTCATTTATCCACCTTATATCCAGTCTGACAGCACTGTCAACCAAGATCCGCAGCCTGGTTTTCAGGCAGAAAGTTTTCCAAAACTTCTCTGGGGGAGTTTTGGTCTGCATAGTCAGTGCTTCTGGCTTCCCTGTTTAAGAATCCAATGCATATCTCCCTAGTTACTTCCCTTTGCCTATTGTATTGATGATTTGGAGCCCTGATGTCCCCATATGCTTTGCTATCTTTTCTCAGGTGATTGTGATGTCAGGACATGAGACAATTAGGGTACTGGAAGTGGGAGTAGATGCTCCAGTCTCAATAAAAAATGAAGGGAAAACACTGAAAGCAACAGATGCAGCTGCTGGAGGAGAGGATTCTGCAAACTGTCCTCCAGAATCAAGTAAAACAGGACAGGAAAGGGTACAACAAAACCCCGAGAAGGAATGCAGAGAATCAAGCGGTAAGTGGCACTTCATATGTTTCCATTTATTTGGTCTTTTCTGTTACCCAATCAGAAAATCAGAAAAGTAAAGATAGAAGCCATATGGGACAATTTCATAAGAAACATGGAACCAGACTGTATGAGGCTGTCACAAAGTTTAGCAAGGGTCATTTATGGGTATCTGTATTCAGAAAAAAAACATCCTCGTCTTTGATTGCTAAAATGATACGTTGGAATAGGGAGAATCTGTAGACCTCAAAAACATATGCTTCCATATAGAGGGCCCTGGGGCTAGCCATCAGCAATCATTCTGCAGCTCTTCTTTTGCAATAAGACAGAAGTAATGAGAAAATGCAGAACGGCTATAAATCTGAGACATCAGGATATCTTCTTCCCCAATCTTAAATTATATGACTGAGGCAGGGAGATTACAGAATAAAAACTTCCTCTAGAACAATCTGGAGATTTATCATGAGAGGCAGGAAAAAAAAATACAGATAAGATGAATAGAGAATTGTGTACCTAAAGTCTGTGGTCAGGTGTCCCATTTCTGCACCTTTCCACATATTAAGCGTGCAGAAAATAATAATGGATGGAGCCAGATAACTGTAGTATTTCATGGTCCAAATTTCAAACCTCAAATAACAATTCATAGGCAGTGGACCAAGCAACAACAGAGCAGACAGGTTGAAGAAATGACAGGTGGGCAAATGAAGAAGACAGCTGGTTGGCAGTGAGACAGGATCAGTCGAGTGACATTTTTGGCAACAAGAAGTTACTAGGATTAGAAAATGGTAGTGGAGGATGCAGGGGTGAAATTAAATTACCTTCCCTACCGGCTCGCAAATGTGCATGCACAGAGGCTTAAAATCATCACAAAAAAGCGCCGTCATGACGTTGGTGCGGGTGGATGGAAGCTCCCGCAGCCACCGCTATCGGTTCTCCCGAACCGGATAGAACTGGCTGGATTTCACCCCTGAGAAGATGGTGTGTTTATCTCATGATGTGATTTCTTGACTACAAATATTCTATTCAAAGTGTTCAGTTACTGGGCTGAATTCTGGTTTCTACTTCTGAAGTCAGATGGATATGAGATAGATGGCGAGATGTCAACTTCCTGGGTATTGGGCTTGCGTGTAGTGTTGGGATCTGTGTTTCTGACAAGTGTTATGTTCCTTAATCTGCTCCTGGCCTTAAGAAGAGTCCCCTTGGAAATTCTCTGTTCCATTTTTGTGTGTAAATATTGCATGTTCCTAAAAACCATTTAACACTCTCTGAAAGAGAAACATCATCACATTTATTTTAAGCATCCCATCTAGTTCAGAACCTATCCAGTTTGCAATGGGAAAACATCATGATCACAAATAACTGTGAGAAATTTGAGCGTTAAAAATCCTTTTTAACAGGTAAAACTTTTTCCAGAGGAAAATCAAGATAGGAAATAGAGAGTAGGGAAGGAGTGGTGGATGTAATTTTATTTGTGGAGTCCTTGACACTCTAGGAACCTGGTTGTAGACATTTCTAACATCATCAGTGCCTCTGTTATGCATACTTTCTGAAATGTTTGATGCCCATATGTGGTTCCAATTGAAGAGAATAACTGTAGGTCAGAGTTGGTTTTTGTGTTCTCTGAACTTGGTTGCGTGCTTGCAAATGATCAGTAAATCATGATACCTACAGAAAACAAGATATTCTCTTCTATTAGTCACATAGTCCTTTTTCTGACTGTCACTTTCCTTGTTCAAGTAGTTCTTGTAGTAAGAATTTCCTTCTTGAAGGATTGTTTCACATCACGCTTGCTAATTATATATACTCTTGCACATGTGAACCCATCATACTGTTCCCTTTTGGAGCATGCAATGCTATAAAAAGCACAAAAAAACTATAATAAACAAGAAGAAAAAAAAAAGGGTGGTGTGGTGTGGTGTGGTGGCCTAGAGATGAAGACAGCTGCCTCACATTCAGGTGGTTGAGAGTTCAATTCTAGGCAGCAACAGATGTTTCTCTATCAGGGCACAAAGAGAAAATATCTGCTGCAAACTCCACAGAGACTTTAGAAAGGGCATCTGGCCAGTAAACCCTCAACTCCGTTCAGTCACCCCAACTCCACCCCTATAAAAAGGATTACAGGGTTGTGAAAAGCAAAAAAAAAAGAAGAAAAAGAAATTAAAGGTATGAGATTAGAAAATAAAATCCAAATAAATGTAGTTCACAGCTATACCATTATAATTTCCAAACTTTTCCATGAAACAGTGTCGAATTGTTTATTAAGCCTTCTCTCTAAATTTACATACTTAAGATTTTATTTCTATTATTTTACTCATTAACCCCCTATTAACTGCATGTTTATATAAAACATATTTCAAGCCTACCCACTTAGCTATATGCGTTCTCTGAATCAACAAATGCACAGTAAACTTTCATTCATAATATTCCTTCAAAACCGGCTAAACAACAAAATTTATGTATCCATTTATTGACACATAAAAATACACATGCATACATGTGAATTTGGCGGTTTAGAAACCGCCAAATTCCCAACATCTCTGACCGACATACAATTAAAAAAAATCAAAAATACAAAACCCAAGAAGGAATCATGAACAATCCCAAAGCGACATTGAAAATAAACATAAAGCAGCAATTTTTAAAAAAATATCCAGCAGGGGTTCAACCATAATTCTGCCCTAACGCCTGGGAAAATAATTAGGACTTCAGTAGCTTCCTCAGCATCATTAGGGTAGATAAATCAAAATGGTTGCATAATACATGTAATTAGAGAAAGAAAAGCTAGACCAGGGGTGTCAAATTGGCAGCCCACAGGCCGGATGTATCACGCTCAGGCCACGCCCACCCCAGCTCCCCGAAGGGAAAAAGTGTCACAATACATCATGTGATGGCAATGTGATGCAGTGAATTTGACACCTGTGGGCTAGACTAAGTGATCAGCCTTAGTCATAATAGCATTCTTTATTAATAGTGGTAATTTTGAAACATTTTGGCCAGCATGCCATAACAGCAACCAAAGGCCAGCTTTGCCTAAATCATGCTCGTGCTTTCCTACGTAAGCATTCTATGGATCTCTGATCCAGATACTATTTGCCAGCAGATAATACAGTGACAGTAACAGAATTGGAGGGAACATTGGAGGTCATCCAACCCCCTGCTCTTCATATACTATACTGTACCGTACCGTACCGTACCGTACCATACCATACCATACCATACCAAAGCAATACCAATACCAATACCCTGTTTTCCCCAAAATAAGACATCCCTGATAATAAGCCCAATTGGGCTTTTGAGCGTATGGCAATAAAACCAAGCGCTTATTTCAGGGCTCAAAAAAATATAAGACAGGGCCTTATTTTCTGGGAAACACGGTATAATACTATTTTTGATAAATGGCTATCCAATCTCTTCTTAAAATCCTCCAGTAACGAGGCACCCACAACTTCCGAAGGCAAGCCGTTCCTCTGGTTAATTGTTCTCACTGTTTGGAATTTTCTCCTCAATTCTAGGTTGCTTCTCTCTTTGGTTCATTTCCATCAGGGGTGGGTTCTACTTACCTTTACTACCGGTTCGCAGTGGGGCTGCACGCATGCGCAGAAGCGTTTTGATAACATCGGGGTCATTGGGCGGAGCCTCCCGCTGGTTTTACTACCGATTCTATAGAACCGGTGCGAACCAGGGGCAACCCACCACTGATTTCCATCCATTGTTTCTTGTCCTGCTCTCTGGTGCTTTAGTAAATAAGTTGCCCTCCTCTTCCTTGCGTCAGCCTTGGAAGACTTCAAGTATTGAACGATGTAGTAGACTGTTGCCTACATCCTGTCAATTTGAGATGCATGCAGTCTATTGACCCATGTTCAGGATGTCCTCTTCATTCAATGAAAGTAACTTGGTTTGATATACAATATTCAGGATGATAGTTGAAGAGGTGAACAGAGTAATATGTTTTCTCTTTTTTAAGGTGAAGTCAAGGCATTGCCTGAAATAACACCTGTGCCTATCCCAGGGATTGTGCCATTTAGCCAAGTGACAAGCCAACCAACACCAACTTTAACTCCTGTCACAGTGCAAGCAGCACCACAGGTAACTACCCTACTACAGTAGTTTTAATATAAACAGGAGGGAATCTCTTGTTCAATGAACGAAGGAAATACTGTAGTGCATTCAGTTTCTCTAGTGGAGTTGGGAATTCCCAGTGCCCTGTGGAGCAGCTGAATATGGGCAGGATACTTAGGCAGAAGGAGAATCTTTACTAAAATCTCACAGTGTTATGGAATTTAGAGGTTCTCACATTTAAGATATTTTTTGATGTTATAGATCAAGGGTCTCCAATCTTGGCAAGTCTAAGACTTGTAGACTTCCAACTCCAAGAATACTTCAGTCAGACATGCTGGCTGAGGAATTCTTGGAGTTGAAGTCCACAAATCTTAAAGCTGCCAATGTTAGAGAGCCCTGTTACTGATAGCTTTGATGCTCTGGAATGTACTCTCATTTTTTTAAAGGATGCAGTTGACAAAGCTTTGTAGAAATCAAACGCACCCTTCCAGTGTTTTCTTGGCAGGCATTTGGATGGCTTTTTTTTTAGAGTGCTGCAAGATGCAGAAATGCAACTTGACATATCATTAATCCCTTATATGAGAGCCCCACCCAACAAAACTAAGGAGTTAAAGAGAGTCTTGCCTTGTTTATCTTCTATAAAGCCTGCACACCTTTTATTCCGTACAAGCTCTCAGAGCAACAGCTGTTTAAGAAAATTAGTGTAAATTGCCTCACAGTTTAAAAATAAGAAAACCGCCTTAGTTCAGTGATATAAAAAACACAAAAGGAAAATATCCAAATGTGCTGTAGACTATTAGTTTCATTCTCCAAAATAACATATTTAAGAGTGTCACATAAATGAGGTAATACCCTTTTTTAGCTCTTGGAATGGGATATAGAGTTTCTTCACTTATTTTGTGGTTCTCCAGAAGAACAAATTTATCCCAGAAAAGGGCTGAAAGGTTGAACATATTGAGACCCATAGAGAGAATAAAACTCATTTTCTACGGTATCTTTTGATTTTTTTTTTCCCTCCACTGTCCTCATCCTTGTCACATGGAGAACAAGACCTGTTGGGGGTTTTGATACTATTCGTAGGGCTTTGGAATGTAAAGGAATGGATAAAATGCCTTTGAATTCTGATTCATTTAATTGTGATGCAAGCACTGTTATTTTATACAAAGTAATCTTCTTCCCTACTCTGGAAAATCTCACCTGTTTAGAAAATAATGTATAGGATAACAACAGTGAGATTAAGAATGAGGACAGGCATTGGTGAATGAATGTTTCCTCATTCATGTGATGCACACAGTTTCACAGGAGATACATTAAAATCACCTATCATTGCTTGCCAGGATGGGGAGATCTCTCCTTCCTCGTGCCTCTTTTTGTAAAAATACTTCAAACTGCGTTTGGCAGCTGCAAAGAGAAATTGTATTTTCATTGTCAAATAAATTTATCAGCTTTGCTCTGAAATAGCAGATTGGAATACATCCTAGAACATTTGGCCTTTGAGAAATTGCTAAACACCACCACCCAGCTTTTCTTATCATTGGCCAAGGCTGCTGGGATTTGTAGTACACCAAGGAAGGAAGGAAGGAAGGAAGGAAGGAAGGAAGGAAGGAAGGAAGGAAGGAAGGAAAAGAAAGAAAGAAAGAAAGAAAGAAAGAAAGAAAGAAAGAAAGAAAGAAAGAAAGAAAGAAAGAAAGAAAGAAAGAAAGATGGATGTAGCTGAAGTGATGAAATGATTTCCAAGCAGGAAGATCTGCTGCCCACCGTTATGGGAAACAAAGCCAGTACTGTTTACAGCATGTATTTTAGATAGCTTATGAACATTGCAAGGAAATTATTTCCACCTCCCTCTTAGTCTACACCAGGGGTATCAAACTCAATTTCATTGCGGGCCGCATCAGAATTGTGTTTGACCTTGGGGGGGCTGGGGGGGAGCGTGGCCAGGGTGAGCATAGCCAGTTTGACGTCACTTGTGTCGGGGCGTCTGTGGTGGCCCAAGTGCTCTGCCAGCAAAAACGGGCTCCTGAGCTCCATTTTTGGCTACGATGGCCTCCTGCAGCACTCTACCACTCTACCAGTGCGGTCCTTGGCTGTTTCCAGGGTGGCCTCATGGGCCAGATCTAAGCACCGCATGGACCAAATCCAACCTCTGGGCCTTGAGTTTGACACCTTTGGTCTACACTGACCTGTGGGATGACCATGCACCCCAGGGTACAGTACAATAGCACCAGTTTTCTGAGGGAGATATTCTTGGCTAAAACTGGCCTGATAACTAATAAATTAGATAACTAGGGTTAACTGTGCTATGCGTTGGACTTTGCATTTCGAGCCAAAAAGGGATTGGGCGAACAGATAGCAGAGACTAATCGATCAGGGCTGGGAATAAAAAAAAAAAAAAGGATATGTCCCAGGTTCTTTCATGGTTGACTTTGAAACAGCCTCCACCCTTGGAGTGATACAGAGCTGGGTCACCCAGCTGCTGGCCACAGGGTGGGGGCCAAGCCGCACCCGGCACATCTCAGTCAGGCATCTCCTGGCTGGGCTGGGCCTCCGGTGGACCGGCTGACGTGACTGCTGCACTGATGCTGTCTGCAGTGGCGTTGATTTTGTTTTCCCTTTTTTCTTTTTTACATCTCGTTTGCTTTTGCAGGTCTTGACTCAGGAAAACTTAGCAACAGTTGTGACAGGCGTAATGGTTCCAGCAGGGGCAGTTACTCAACCTCTTCTTATCCCCATCAGTATTGCAGGTCAAGTGGCAAGTCAGCAGGGGCTGGCTGTGTGGACATTTCCTGCAGCAACGGTGGCTGCCCTCCCAGGACTGACGGCTGCCTCTCCTACTGGGGGAATTTTCAAATCACCTATAGCCAATTTGCAAGGTAACCATTGTTTCTTGGAAGGTCACATGGGGGAGCAAGAGTCTGCGGCACTTGGGCCCTAACCAGAATCAGCCTTAATCTGGGAGGGAGCATGTTGGAAGGCTGATAATCTTTTTGAATTTCAGGGTGGGAGGGAGGGATAGCTCTTTTGCTCTAGGTCAAAGGCCAAGGTGTACTGATCCAAATCAGCATGCATCAGACTTCCCCCATTAACTTGAGTGCAGGAACCAGACCCATTGATGGAAAGGATCTGCTTCCTCCTCTGAAATGAATGGGGAGGTCTTTCTAAGTTTTATGCATGCGTTGAAGCCCCCAGGATGTTCCCTTGTAGACCAGCAGTTTCTTGGCTAAATGATGTCACTAAATTTGTAGTCTGCGTGACAGCAGAAAATAGAGTGCAGTTTGGTTTCAGGGGCCTGTTATTTATAAAGGAAACCATGGTTCCAGTCAGTAATCTCTGCAAATAACTTTCATTTTCTGAAGACTGTTAGGACAGCAATGCTTAATTAAAAATGTAGAGCTAGGATTAATTCCCCAGGCGCTACTTCTTGCTAGCAGTTAATTCACACAAGGAACCGGTGATGCAGAGTATTCGGGTAGCTGTGGTTACTCTGAGTTGCAACAGCTGTTCCAGCAATGATGGAGCCCAGCCCACCAAGCTGTTGGCTACTTGCTTAGGTGGCCCCTGATTTCATTTTGCATTAGAGAGATAATTTCTAGCATGAGTAGAGAGAATTCCACGGAACTCAAAACCTTCCCTGTCTGTTTCAATATAATTGCTTTGTGTGTGGTGTATCTTTTAACTGCAGCTGGTACAATAGTTCCTCTGAATATGAAATACAGGTAGTCCTCGACTTACAACAGTTCATTTAGTGACCGTTCAAAGTAACCTCACTGAAAAAAGTGATTTATGACTGTTTTTCATGCTTACGACCATCGCAACTTCCCCATGGTCACGTGATCAGAATTCAGCTGCTTGGCAACTGCCTCATATTTATGACGGCTGCAGTGTCCAGCGGGTCACCTCTTGGGACCTTCTGACAAGCAAAATCAATGGGGAAACCAGTTTCACTTAACAACCAGGTGACTAATTTATCAACTGCAGGGATTCGCTTGTAACAACTGTGGCAAGAAAAATTGTCAAATGGGGGCAAAACTCACTTAGCAAATGTTTCATTTAGCAACAGAAATTCTCGGGTCAATTGTGGTCGTACGTTGAGGACTACCTGTATCCTTTCCCCCATTTTATCTTCAAGGTTTAGTTCTTGGCTCATTAGATCCCATACATGCTGAGAAGTAATTCTTCTCATTGCTTTCCCATGGATCAAACCTAGAATTTAAGTGACAAACCTGGACACTGTCCCTCCCCTTCAAAAAGTACATTTTGCAATGACCCAATATTTAACGCATCTCTTTCTGTCTTGCTCTCGCAGCCACTGCAGTGCTGAACACAGCAGTACAAGCCCCTTTGCAGCCAGCCCAACCTTTCCAGGCACAGCCAACAGCCCAGCCCCGGCCATCCATCCAAACACAGACTGTGTTCCAACCAGCAGCTCAGACAACTCTTTTGTCACAGCCAACCACAACAGCCACTCCACCTGCCGCCAAGCCACTGGAAACTCCAACCCAGATCACGGTTCAACCGGCAGGATTTGCAGGAATAGTAAGACATTAGAAAACCCCTTTCCTTGAAGAAGACTTTTGAGCTACAGGGGAAGCAGAGTTGGGAGCAGACAAACCTTCTATAAATACATTTCTGACCCAACTCAAGGCCTTCCACATCATTTTGGTCCTTTCTGATTTTGCCAAAGAAGAAAATCTCATGTACATTTTTATGATGAATTCAATACTGAATAAGCTCAACAAATCTAGTAACTGTATAGAACAGTGATGGCTAACCTTTTTGCTATCACGTGCCAAAAGCAGGGGGAGCAGGGGGGAGGTCACACACGTGTGCCCACATCCATAATTTTATGCGCCCCTCCATGCTCCCCCTGCTTTTGACACGGAAGGCCCAGTAGGCCCATTTTTCACTCTCCCCAGGCTCCAGAGCCTTTCTAGGAGCCTGGGGAGGGCAAAAATGGCCTTCCCCATCCCCTCAGAGACTGGAAACAGTGTGTTTCCTGACTTCTGATGGGCTCAGAAGGCCTTAAAATCAACTGGCCGGCGCACACATGCATGATGGAGCTGAGCTCGCGTGCCCACCAATATGGCACCACATGCCATCTGTGGCACCCCTGCCATAGGTTTGCCATCACGGGTATAGAATAAGCCTCTGCACTGATAATGAGAAATCTATTTCTTTGCTACATAAAAATTGATTTCAATGTCCCTGATATACTGTGTTTCCCCGAAAATAAGACCCTGTCTTATAGTTTTTTGAACCCTGAAATAAGTGCTTGGCCTTATTGCCATGCGCTCAAAAGCCCGATTGGGTTTATTATCAGGGGATGTCTTATTTTGGGGGAAACAGTGTAAAAACTGAACCACAATATATATTCAGTCTTCATTTCAAATGAGGATATGAAAAAATACAGTGTTTCCCCAAAAATAATACCCAACCGAAAAATAAGTCCTAGAGTGATTTTTCAGGATGCTCATAATATAAGCCTTAGTCAAAAAATAAGCACCAGTTAAGATTGTCAGCCAGACAGATGCGTTTAGTATCGTATGTCCCTGAAAATAAGCCTTAACTGGAAAATAAATTCTAATGCGTCTTTTGGAGGAAAAATTATTTTCAGGGAAACGCGGGTATGGTATACCGTAGTGATTAAAGACTAGGACTAGACTACGTTATAGTCCAGGTTCCCAAACCCAAAGCTCTAGTCCTCCCTTCAGTTTCGAAGTCAGTTTGGGTGACTTTAGCTCTAATTAGCGTCAGGCTCTACAACATGGTGGCTAAAAAACAAAAATTCTCGTTACATCATGCATTGATAGCTTTGCTGTGTCGACGACAGTGTGCAGTGCAAAACAAGCAGATGCTGCAACAAAGTGAGAGAAATGCTAAAAATAAGAAAAACAAGAATCCAGCCACTCTTTTCTTATTGAAGGAAGCATTGACTTTTGCAGTAACAAATCACTCCTTAGCCATATTTGAAGACTGGTGCCAAAAATGGCAATCATTATCCACGTATTAACTTGGAACGAGGTTAGTCAGATTGCATATTTTCAAAGGGAATGTTATTATTTAGATCATGGAACAGGGCAAACTGACCTCCTCAGGAGTGATCAGGCTCCTTGATACAATACACACTTCATATCTTCAGAGAGTGACAAATGCATATGTAATTCTGCCTTGTGGAAGAAAGTATGGAGGCAGTTGAGGCAGAGAAGATCTCACTTTGCATGCAAATGAAGAATCCTAACCTTTGATCTTCGTTTTTATTTATTGTTTCGTTTTGGTATCTCTTACAGATCAGTGCAGCTTCTCTTGCAGCCCCAACCCAGCTGCTTAGCTCACTAGCTGCCACGCCTGTCATTGCAAACACTATTCCTAGTGTGCAAGGAATAACTGGACAAATCCTGACTAATGCTCAAGGGCAAGTAAGTGCTGTTTCCATTCCAGAAACAGAATTAATGGATTCTGTAGGCCATGCTTAAAAGACACAAGAATGGGGTTTTTTTAGTTGCCAAACAAAACATCTGTGCAGTTTATTCATTAATGTTATACAGCCTGCCTTTCCTCCAGAGCTTAAGGCGCATTAGAAAGCATTTTCTTCTCCTGTTTTGATATAGATTGGGTATAGAGATAATTATTAAGCCAAAGTAATCCAGTGAATTTTCATAGTCATGGATGGACTCAAATGGGACTCTGCCTGGTCCCAGTCCTACACCCTAAACATTATACTATCTTGGCTCTGCTACAGAAATCTTAATAGCAGAACTAAATCCGTGTGGTTTTGATAGGAAAATGTCAGAAGATTAACACACTGCAACCTTGGTGCTTTCCCTTGCCTTTGTCCTCCAGGTTATTGGAACTCTTCCATGGGTAGTGAACCCAACCGGAATTGCAACGGCAACTCCTGCCCCTGCTACATTGCCGGCACAAAATCTACAAGTCCAGGCGGTGACACCCCAGCTGCTTTTAAATGCCCAAGGTCAGGTCATCGCCACTTTGGCTAGTACTATCCAGACAGCAACCACTGTCAGGAAATCAACCCCCCCAGAATCTCCTGCCAAGAGCGAGGTGAGTGCAACTAGCAAAGCTGCTGAGAAAACCACCAGAGGATCTTAACAGCAAAATTACCAAGATGCCCAAAGAGGCACCTATAGAGAGAGGGTGGGTGGTGGTGGTGTGGGGGGGAATGCGAATTAAATAGAAATGGGGAGCCTACTGCTTTTGATAGATTGTTGAACGAGAATTCCTAGTTGAAAGAGCTCCAAATTATTTATTAAACAGAATAACAGAGGTGGAAGGGACCTTGGAGGTCTTCTAGTCCAACCCCCTGCTCAAGCAGGAAACCCTATACCATTTCAGACAAATGGTTGTCCAATCTCTTCTTAAAAATCTCCAGTGTTGGAGCACCCACAAGTTCTGGAGGCAAGCCGTTCCACTGGTTAATTGTTCTGCCAGGAAAGTTTTCCTTAGTTCTAGGTTGCTTCTCTCCTTGATTAGTTTCCACCCATTGCTTCTTGTCCTACCCTCAGGTGCTTTGAAGAATAGCTTGACTCCCTCTTCTTTGTGGCAGCCCATTAGATATTGAAACCCTGCTATCATGTCACTCCTAGTCCTTCTTTTCATTAAACTAGACATACCCAATTCCTTCAACCATTCTTCATATGCTTTAGATTAATAAACCAGTTTATCAGACACATTTATACATGCGCCTATCTCACAAAAAGCCACTCTGGGTGGCATACCTCAATAAGAATAACAATTATATAAATACAATCCTTACAAAAATATAAAACAACCATTATGAAAAATTAAAATATATTAAAAAGCAAGGCACGGTACGAGGCACTTTATTATTTTTACTGCTGAGGAAGAGGAGGCAGGCCAGTGGGATTTTGCATCTCACCTGTCAAATCAGTTAATCAAGCCTGAGGTGTCACAAAATTGGCTGGAAGCAGGAATAGCATTTCCAGTTTTGCCTCAGGCTGCAAAACATCTTCCCTTGGCCCTGACCCTTGATGACTTGGTAGCTGAATGTGTAAAATACTCCTCTTGTCAAGCGTTGCTTGTGGCATGACATATGTTATATCTGTGTCAGGGTGATCAGCGGGATTTATATGCTAGATATAGCAACACTGGTGCTCAGGTTAGCAACTAAGGCCCATATGCAGAGAGTCCTAGTTGAAATAATATCCTGGATTGAGATAAAAACAGAAGTAGTGTTTTGAGAGCCAGCAAACCTAAAATGTCCTTCCATCAATCCATTTTCATTTCCAGCACAAAGCTCTGGAAAACCTGATCCTATTCCTTTTGTAGCTGAAGTTAGTGATGCCTAGCAAAAACTAGCTGATACCTATGGACCATTACTCTATAAGGCTGACGGGCCTGTCTTGCAGCTGAGCTAGAATCTAATTGGCTGATCTGATGGCTGGTATTTCAATTGGGAAGTGAGAAGGCTGGCACTGACACTTGAACTAAGAGCTCTTGTAGCATGCACTTGAGAGTCAAGATACGTTAACTTTATTCAAACAGTATAATCACATAAAATAAAGGGAAATGTATTCCTTACCTGGCACGATTCTCATTGGCTAATGCACTTTCTTTGACCCTGATTGCCAGTGGCATAATGGCTCATTAGTCCATTTTTCATTTGTAGTTCTTTTCATTTCATTTCTTTATTCGTTCATCCAATTTATCTCAATTCATCTCTAACAGGCATCTCTGGGTGACTTGCAACAATTTGAAAAACTTGCAATAAAACTACAAACGATGCAAAATAAATACAGGTAGTCCTTGATTTAAGACCACAACTGAGCCCAACATTTCTGTTGCTAAGTGAGACAGTCGTTAAGTGACTTTTGCTCCATTTTGCAAGCTTTTTTGCCACAGTTTGTTAAGGGGATAACTGCGGTTGTTAAGTTAGCAGCACGGTTGTTTAAGTGAAACTGGCTTCCCCATTGACTTTGCTTATCAGAAGACACAAAAAGTGATCACATGACCCCAGGACCCTGCAGATGTCATAAATATGAGCCAGTTGCCCAGCGTCTGAATTTGGATCATGTCACTATGGGGATGCTGCAATGGTTGGGGGGAAAACAGTCATGAGTCTCTTTTTTTCAGTGCCGTTGTAATGTTGAATGGTCACTAAATGAACTGTTGTAAGTCAAGGGCTACCTGTAGAAAATTGGCAGCCAAGCTAAATCAACAAAAGCAGTATTAAACTGTTTTGGTCTGAATATTGCTTTCTTCTGCTCCGTTGCCAGGTCCAGCCAATTCAGCCCACCCCAGCTCTCTCACAGCCAACTGTGGTCATTGCAAGTCCTCCCCCAGCATCCAAACTAGCTTCCACTCCTGTCCCCATCACCTGCTCAGAGACACCAACTGTCAGCCAGCTGGTTTCAAGTAAGCATGTTGGTATCCCTGTGATTCTTGCAGCAGGCAGAGAAAGAAGCTGCCAGTAATGGAGGCTGGTTCATGATCACGTGCATGGAACATTTATGGTGGAAAACCATGAAGGGGGGTTGCCTGATTTCTGTATTAAAGGGGCATTGTTATACACCCCACAGCTGTTCAGAAAAAGACTGGTGGTGGGGACGCCTGCAAGTGTTAATCCAAATCCCCCCCCCCCCAAAAACCACGTACAGTATTACTTTTTTTTAATGTGTCATTCTGCTTCTAATAACAAACAGCAGCATATACAGAAAAACAGAGGATTAGAACAACACAACATTAATAAACAATAATAGGTTGTAAATGACACTGACCAACAGAGTGAATACCAAAATCTAACATCTTGCAAATTCTCTCTCCCAGAGCCAGGTTTTATTGCTTTACTCATTATTTATGAAGGCAACCTGCTCGGTAAGATATCTGGGCACCCCTCAGCAGCTTCGTATAGATATTAAATAAAAAGTGAGAAAGAGCCGAGCCCTGTGGCACCCTGTCATGGAGTAATTGTAGGCTGAACCTCTTCTACTGACTGGAACCAACCATTCAGTCAGGAAGGAGAATCGCCAACACCTAATCCAAGGAGACCAGTGTGAGATCTAAAGGGATTGATGGAAATGTCTCCCATTTTCAGATCGCAACTCAACTGCTGTGAAATAAAAACTACTTCCTGCCCAGTGGCATGAAAGATGCATGTGGCTGCAGGAGAAAAGGATTTATAGTGCAATTTAGTCAGAAACTGCAAAATGGAACAAGAGTGTCTTTTTCATTCTTTCTCCTACCAGAGCCTCAACCTTCAAGTAGTGGAAATGATGAAGATGGCATAAATCTGGAGGAGATCAGAGAGTTTGCCAAGAACTTTAAGATTCGACGTCTCTCTCTGGGTCTCACCCAAACTCAGGTGGGGCAGGCATTAACTGCCACTGAAGGACCTGCATACAGCCAGTCTGCTATATGCAGGTAAGCAAGTCTGTTTCCCTGTGCAGATGACTCGGGGTGGAATGCAGCCCCCAGTATATAAACAGGTTGCCCAGTCTTCTTTTAAACCAACACCAGGCCTTCCTCCTTTATATAGCTCAATATCATTAAAGCAGTAAGATGGGGCTATCATCTCTAGGACGCAAAATCCAGATGACCACTACATGGCAGCAAAAGAGATAGAATTGTTTGTATCCCTTGATTATCATCTAGTGGCTATCTAAATAATTGCAGCCCAAACAGAATACTATAGCCCAAAATAGGTGTTAGGCCCAAGCTCAGAGATGAGACAGTGAGGTCCAATTGAGTTCAATCCTTTACTTGCTTATACCCAATGGACAGAACCTTGCCAAACTAAAGCTATAACTTTCTGACTACTAGATATTTCTTGACAGATCCTAAGGTGACTACATCGAACCTGTTTGCCCTTCCCACATCTACCTCGGAACTGTGTGGTCTCTTACTCTGAGATGCACGTTCCATCACAGAAGGGTTCCACATCAGTTTCTAATCCTGAATTAAGTAGATTGTCATTATGATGGCAGTTACTTCTAAGGGATCGTGTGCAGCCCACTCATTTTGAGCTCTGCCCTGCCTTAAATGACGAATGAATCAAACCTGAACATTGAGATATTTATTTCCTCAGGGCTGGGTAGCAAACAGTAGTGACAAGAAGTCCGCCTTGCCTTCCTCAATGGTTCCTGCTGATTTTGCAGATTTGAAAAATTGGACATCACCCCCAAGAGTGCCCAGAAGCTAAAGCCCGTGCTGGAGAAGTGGCTGAGTGAAGCTGAGCTTCGGAATCAGGAAGGCCAGCAGAACCTGATGGAGTTTGTGGGTGGGGAGCCTTCCAAGAAGCGGAAACGCCGCACTTCTTTCACCCCACAGGCCATTGAGGCCCTCAACGCCTATTTTGAGAAAAATACCCTCCCTACCGGCCATGAAATCACAGAGATTGCCAAGGAGCTCAATTATGACCGGGAAGTGGTCCGGGTTTGGTTCTGCAACCGGCGACAGACACTCAAAAACACCAGCAAACTCAATGTCTTTCAGATCCCTTGAGGGCTCGAGCTCAAAGTGAGAATCTCCCTTTCCTTACCTGGCTGCCGTGAGCACTTTGTGGCTAAGTCTCCCCTGCCCCTGCCACCTGTTTATAGTGATGACTGAAGTGAAAGAGGGGAGATCTCCTCGTGTTTTATTGTGCCCCAGCCTGCTGCTTCCTTCCTCTCTGACGTTGCACCGAGCTGTGAAGGCTTAGGAGTCCATTGGCGTTTAACTTCCTTCTGTGTCAGACAAATCATGGTCAGTTAAAAGGAAAAGGGTTCTCCTCACCTAGTTTGTGTGCATTTTTCTTTTTTTTTTTTTGAAGGTGGCATTAGGATTGCCACCAGCATAGCATCCACCAGGAACGATGGGGAAAACCCGTTTTCTTTGAGCCACTTTTCATAGCCATTTCCTATCCAGCAACAAAATCTGCTAATCGTATCCAAGCAGAACTGTGGCATAATTTATATCTCCCTTTCTATATGGATATTACCGTGATGACAGAGCACTATTAAACTGAACGATTTTTTTCCCCCTACCAAAATCTTGAAGTTTAGTATCCTCGTTCCCTGTTGATTCTTTTATTTTAAGACCGATTTGCCAGTTAAAGAATCCCTTCCAGAAGACTGCTGAGGAGAAGAAAAAAGAGGCAGGTGCAATTGTTTATATCTTGGGATATTGTATGTCTCTTGGCAATCTCATGCCAGCAGAGCACCACTACTAGTAATAAGTAGTCCTGGGCCTAGCTTACTACAGGGGCAAGGAGGATCTAGCCAAGCAGGGACAAGAGAAGAACACAGAAAACTACCTTACACTGGTCCGTCTGTTGTATTAATGTCAGTTTTGCCTGGCTTCAATTCAACCTAGAGTTTTTAAGCAGTTTGTCCAACGCTACCTGGCAATATAGGTAGTCCTCGTTTAGTGACTGTTTGCAGCTACAGCAGTGATAAAAAAGCAACTTTACGACTCCTCCTTTACACTTACCACCTTTAAAACAGTCATGATTTCACTAAGCAAGTGCTTTGCTCAACAACAGAGTTGGTGGTTCCAGTCATGACTAAATGAGGACTATCTGTACCAGGGATTCAGCTGGGAACCCTCCTGCATCTAGATGATTCTCGACTTAGGATCACAGTTGAGCCCAAAATTTCTGTTGCTAAGCGAGACAGTTGTTAAGTGAGTTTTGTCCCATTTTATGGACTTCCTTGCCGTAGCTGTTAAGTGGATCACTGTCGTTATTAAGTTAGTATACAGTTGTTAGGTGAATCTGGCTTTCCCATTGGTTTGGCTTATCCAGAAGGACGCAAAAGGGGATCACATGACCTTGGGGACACAGCAGCGGTCATAGCTTATGAACTAGTTGCCAAGCATCTCAGTTTTGATCACATGATCATGGGGATGCTGGAAAGGTCATAACTATGGAAAACTATCATAAGTGACTTTTTTCAGTGCCGCTGTAACTGAAACTGTTGTAAATCAAGGATTATCTGTATAAGGCTAGTCTTCTACCACTGAGCCCCTTCTTTGCAGTGAAGAAACCCTTTGATGATGGCTTTCCAAAATCCAGCAAGGTTGTTGGTTGTTCAGCCCCTTGAGCAGATGGTCCTGATTTGGAACAAATCAGAGCTTAGAGGTAGGACAGGTGGGAGTCACAGTAGGCACCTGGCCTTCTTCCAGCAGTACTTGAAGTTCTTGCTTCATGGAAGGGCTCCATTGAAAAGAACGTAAAAATGCTAACTTCTATACAGTAAAGCTATTGATTAAAGAGGGTGGGAGGAATATGGCTGTGTCCTTGAAATGGGGTTATGTCAACCTCACTTGGTAGACCAGATGGGAAAACCAGAATTAACTTTGTTGAGATTGGCTACTATAAAATGAAACTTGCAAGTCCAATTGTGTTGTACTTTCCTCCTCACCATACTACAGTACAGTACTACAGTACAGTACCCACTGTATTTACAGTAGTGGCCAAAATTGTGGAAACCTTTTGGGAAAAGTATTTTCTAAAACTAGCTAATAACGCCACTTTTTTGGGGAGTAGTACCATAAAATTATATATCAGTGGAAAGATAATTTAATCAAGAATGTAATGCAGCAACTTTTATGAAGAATTTGATATTAGAATAGCACTTACAGTATAAAGAAGAAAAGTGAAACACGTAGAAAAAATGAGATATACAAAAATTATCACCATAGAAGAAACAAGATGTACAAAAATGATCACCATGTCAGTTAATAGTTGGGTAACCTTTAGCAGAATTACGGCCTTACAACGTCTTCCCATGGAGTGAACCAAGCCTTTTAGTTCTGCAGCTGTTCTAATGTGAAACCAAGATTGAGTAATGGCTTTTATTAACTGGGTTTCATTGCTGGATCGCTTCTGACTAACAAGTTTCTTTATTTTATTTATTTATTTTATTTGTTTAGATTTGTATACCGCCCTTCTTCTTGCGGACTCAGGGCGGTGAACAGCCAAATAAAAATAGTACACAAAAGTTAAACAATTTCTTAAAAAAGCATATAACTTTGGCTAAAAATTAAAATCATTAACCATTAAATATTTAAAATACCCAACCCTATAATACAGATCTTAAAAATTCAGCGGGGTCAGGCTAGACCAGCAAGCTGAAAGAGATGAGTTTTCAGGGCCCGATGAAAAGTCCGGAGGTCAGCAATTGTTCTCAGTTTTGGAGGAAGATCGTTCCAGAGGGTAAGGGCTGCCACAGAGAAGGCCCTCCCCCTGGGGGTCGCCAGCCGGCATTGTCTGGCTGACGGCACCCTGAGGAGACCCTCTCTGTGGGAACGCACCGGCCGGTGGGAGGCTGTTGGTGGCAGAAGGCGGTCCCGTAAGTACCATGGTCCTAAGCCATGGAGCGCTTTAAAGGTGGTCACCAACACCTTGAAACGCACCCGGAACTCCACCGGCAACCAATGCAGCTCGCGCAGGAGAGGTGTCACATGGGAGCGTCCCGTCGCTCCCATAATCCCCCGCGCGCCCGCATTCCGCACTAGTTGGAGCCTCCGGGTGCACCCCAAGGGGAGCCCCATGTAGAGAGCATTGCAGTAGTCCAGTTTGATCGGCTCCATAGATTTTCAATTGGGTTAAGGTCTGGGCTATTCCCAGGCCATTCCAGCAGTGAAATATGATTATCTTGAAACTCAAAAAAAAAAAAAAAAAGTGGTGTCATTAGCCATCAAACCTCAAAAATACACTTTTCCCAAAAGGTTTTCACAATTTTGGCCACTACTGTATGCTCCAGTACATCAGAGGCTACTTTCTAATATTTCTCAGATCTTAAAAGATATTTCAGCCCCTCCGCTTAGACAAGAGTTTTTACTTATTTCTTTCAAGGTCATATTCCCAATTCTCTACACCGGTATCGACAAACATTAAAACAACATTTAAAACCTGAGTTAATCTTGCCCTGTTGAATCTCTCAGTCTGGTTTCTCTTCCTGCCTCTCCAATGTTTTTGAGACAATTCAACACCTTTAACTTTTAAAAAATACATGAACTGAATTGCACACTAGCATAGAGTTCATTTTTTAGGGAGAAACGATCATTTTCTCTCTTTTTTAGTAGTGATCTTGCATCAAGAAAGAAGACTGCTGAGGGGTAATTCATAACACAAAGCCCTTCCAATACATGCACAATTGACGTGGCATTACAGATAATGCAAAAATTGTATTATTACTTATTGTGCATGTAAAAAGTAAGTATCTGGGGAGGTCTGTTAAAGAAAAAACAAAAATGATTCTTTTATTCAACATTTCATTAAATAAAGTCATGTTTTTTCCTACCAGAACCAAAGTTCATTTTTTTTTTCTGAAAGGGGTATGTGTTCTCCACTTCACTCTTCCAAAAAGAATTTTTTTTTTTTTTTTTTGCAAAACCCCTGTTTTTTGTTTTTATTTTTAATTTAAATCACTCAATTGGGGAATATTAAGGTGAAGGAAGGGGTGTAAAAAGTTGCATTCAGCAAACTGCGGTTTTGATTGCATTAAAAGTAATATTATAAGTTTATATTAAAAAGGATTGTCAAAGTCAAATTTTGAAAGCGGGTTTTAATTTTTTTTTTCAAATTTGTTTGCCTCCTGCAGATTTTTTAAATTTTTACCTCTAGCACATCTTGACCAAGTTTTAGATTTCTTTGGTATGTGTAAATTGCATGGCAGCTTTATAGTGTGGAAGGACATTCTAGGAAAAAATATGGAACTGGATCTGCTCCAGTGAATTTGATCAATATGCATTCTTTCAATTACTATCAAAGCATATGTTGACAAACCACTATCTTTATTTCACTTCTGCAATCATTTTTCTACATTTGTATATACAAGGATTTCCCTTCCTAAAATTGCATATAAAAATGTGTGGGTTGCCAATAAATAAATTATGGGATTATGATGTGGTAAAGAGTAAGATGGAAGAAGGAAAAAGTGAAGAGGGTTTGAACTTTAAAGGAATGTTGAGGGGAGGCACTTTAAGTTTGCATCTCAATCATGCTTGCCTTTTAAACATTTCAAATGCCAAACAAAGCATAATATAAGCATAATACAAATGTAATATTTCTCCCTCTTCACCTGATACAGCCCACCCATTATCCTTCTGTAATAGTTCCTAGCCCACAGATTATTGCATTGATGTAAAGATTGGTAGAAATTGTATATACCCTGTTTTCCCCAAAATAAGACATCCCCTGATAATAAGCCCCATTGGGCTTTTGAGTGCATGGTAATAAGGCCATGCGCTTATTTCAGGGTTCAAAAAAATATAAGACAGAGTTTTATTTTTGGGGAAATACGCTACTACAAGGTATGCATCTTTTACAAGGCATAAATACTAGTCTAGACTAATTGTATCCCATTTTTCTGGTTGGAAATTGGAAGAAAATTTGGAAGAAAACAAAATCTGTTCTTTCAGAGGAATGTGTCAAGCCCTCTATCCAAGAAAGCTAGATTCTCTCAACTTCTTTTTCAGTCAGACACTTCGCAAGGAAAAAAAAATAGAATCTTGGAAACAGAATGTATACATACATTAACAAACTTTGTGTCAGTAGATACATTATGGAGCGTCCTACTTGATGCTGTTCACCCTAACTTTCTCTTGATTTCAGGAGGCACTTTTGCTGTCCATTCTTGATCTGCAGTATTTGGCAAACATCCATTCTTGTTCCCCCGCTCAGAAAATTGCATTGCCTGATAGTAGAAGGTAATTGTTCCCTCCCTCAGTTCTTCATGCCAACACCAAGACTAGCGTAATGTATGACGACCCTGAATGCACACTGGGACAATGGTTGGATTCACAACTGCCTCAGCCTAACTTCCGTTTGGCCTTTTTTGATATTGTCAATGTTGGAAAGAGCTATGCTGTGAAGCTCTCAGGACGGTTGATAGAAACAGATTTACAGGGCTGCATTGCCGCTATCAGGATCCCAACTCGTCAGGTTCTGAAAGAAAATTGAGAAAAATCCCGAGGTCTTTGAGACATCTGCCTGGAGACTATAGAACCGTGATGGTGAACCTATGGCATGCATGCCTGAAGTGATACACGGATCCATGTCACCTGGCATGTGTGGCATTGCCCGTTCCTCTTTCGGGTTTCTGGCGCGCATGCACGCACAACGATCAGTTGGCCATTTTGAATGCGGCAGTGCCGGAAACGAAGAGTTGGTCTTCCATTTTCCTGTGTAAGCATACACACCTACCAGCTGATCGTCGTGTGTTCATAAGCACCAGAAACCCAGAAGGGTAGCTGGCTGAAACTGTATGTTCATTTTCAGGTGTGCGCATGCGCCCTGGGCAGTTCCTCTTCTGGGTTGCGGCCTTGACAAGTGTGCGGGCGCGCTTCCTTTTCAGCACTCGATGCTGAAAAGGTTCGCCATCGCTGCTATAGAACTACAGCCATTTTATACACTGAGAGTATATAACAGATGATCAGGGAACCAAAAAGAAGCATACAAAGATCCCTTCGCAGACATGCACACCCTAAGTAAACTTCTTCATCTTTCTGTCCCCCATTTCGCCACATACCAGTGATCTGATGCAGGTCGCTGGGTTCCTATTGTCAATAGCAAAGAGACAGCAGTATTACAGTCTCTTCCAGGCAATAAACAAGCTGGTCTTCAACAGCCACACCGTAGACTTGTCACTAATGGCAGCAGGAATTTGGTGATCCATTTCTTTATGATTCACCCACTATGGGGATCAGCAAGGGCGGGGTCTGCAACCTTAAACACTCAGAGCCATTTGGGCCCATTTCCCACAGAAAAGAAAACACTGGGAGCCACAAAACCTGGGTGGGTGTGGCCAACTCGACATCATAACACACACACACACACACCTAGCAGAGGCAGAGAACTGGTTGTTAAAAAATACCGGGAACCACAAACCCTTTTGACGTCTCTTTCCCCCTCCCCCCTCCTCTCTCCCTCTCTTCCCCTTCTCTCTGTGTCTATGTCTCTCTCTCTCTCCCCCTTTCTCTGTATCTCTCTGTCTCTGTCCTGGCCGCTTCTCCATTCCCTGCCATCCATCCTTACCTCCTCAGGCGAGGAGTGACTGGGAGGAGAGGGTGAGGGGCAGAGCCAGCCAGTGGTGGAGTCACCTGACAGGGAGCCCCGGTGAGGGCCCAAAGAGCTGCATGTGGCTGTGGAGCCACAGGTGCTGACACCTGAGCTAGGGCTAGGCAGTGGGAAAAGGATTACATCTATGGATCTCAAGCTCATACATTTTATACTTAAGATACTTTGAGATGAAGTTGTTTTGCTCAGCCACCCCAAAGTTCCCTGGAAATAAATTCCACTGGATTCAGTATTGCTCATTTTTAAATTGACGTGTTTCAGACTGAGCTATCAAATCTTTGGAGATTTATAATGGGATGGGTAAAAGAGAGATGACAGATTACTATCCACCCCCGAAATATGTCAGGTCAGGAAATGTGCTGCACAAAAAATACTAGAATTCTATTTCATTGACCAAGGCCAGAATCTTGAAACCCTGTGAAGGTTTTCCCTTCCCTCAGCTTTATATCAAAATGAGTCAAAGCAGGGTCACTTTACGGTTCTTCACTCTATCTTGTTTTCTGGTCTGAGTTCATGTTTTGCTAACTGACTTTGCATGCCTTCTCCAAGGTCATCTCTTCAATTCTCTACAACTAGAGTCTTTAATCCGGTTCCTGTGAGTGGTATAGAAAAAAAAAAGCATTTCCCCCTTCCTTTTCTTTGTAATAGTAATTCCAATATTTTCATCAATATTTACAACTTAAATGGCAATACATTTGTGGTCATCAAAAAAGTACATTTTTATAATTAATAGGAAGCATTCACTACTACAAGAAATGTTTATGGAAACTTTTGCGTTCAGGGAAAAAACACTCAAGCCTTTTCACAGGATGTTCCCTGATTAATTAACAATTAATAAAAAATAAAATAATAATAAAAAAAAATCTTAAAAACAATAACAAAATGAAACCAGCAGAAACAAAGTTCGACATAGGAAAGAAATATAAAAGGAAGTTCAACTGCTATTCTAACAGAAGCTAGGGGTCGGGTGAGTGGCAGAAAAGGAAAAATAAATACTTAAAAGGTGTTAAGTTAGGTTCCCCAAAGAGCATTCTAGGAATGGGAAGAAGAGAATAAAGCAGAAAAGTTATTCTTAGTCACACCATATCTAATCTCTTGCATTTTTTTTACAAGATTGGATAAATTATACATAGGGCATCATATACAGTACATTTGAGTATATTAGTCTATATTTAGTAGAGAGCTACAAATACAGGTAGTCCTCGATTTACGATCACAATCGAACCCAAACTTTCATTGCTGAGACATTCGTTAAGTGAGTTTTACAACCTGTCTTGCCACATTTCTCAAGTGAATCACTGCTTGTTAAATCGTTAAGTTAGCAACATGGTTGTTTAAGTGAATCTGGCTTTCCCATTGACTTTGCTTGTCAGAAGGTTGCAAAAGGGGATCGTGTGATTCTGGGACAATGCGACTCATCATAAACATGAGTCAGTTGCCAAGTGTCTGAATTTTGATCACTGACCATAGGGATGTTGCAACGATTGTAAATACGAAAATTTAGGTTGGGGAATCTAACATAATATCTTTTAAATGCTTTTTTCAGTGCTGGTGTAACTTCAAATGGTCACTAAATGAACTTTGTAAGTCAAGAACTGCCTATATTAGATATTAATGCCTGCAGACTACTCTTTTTGCTAGTTATTATTAAAAAATAGTATTATTTGCTCTGATCCAATAATGTATTTTTTCCACGTGCTATTCTGTATGTTGCTTTTCTGATGCTCTTATTACTGATTATATTTGGCATAATCAATACGGGTGACATAGGGTAACTACTTGACAAATAAAAACCCCAGAGAAGGCTAATAAATGAGCTGTATTGCGTGAAGAGGGAAGAAGAAGGGAAGATTGCAGTTCCTACCGAAACATTGCACAAAGCACCATGTATTCTCACAACTGGGGAAGAATAAAGGACTATAAGTGTCACATTTCTGCTGATCCTATCTGATTTGGAACTTTTTGCAATCCAGTTCTCAATGTTTTTCCCAATACTGTACATATATATCTCCTTTTGCCTTCACCAAGGATTAATGAAGATGGGACCACACTACAACCTGGTGGTGGCAGCATTGTGTCAATGACCATGGAAGAACAAGCTTAAGATTGATGAAAGAGATGCCAAACCATCAAAGAAAGACCCACATTTGGAAACAAGCCACTTATCTCTCATTTCATCTCACTGACGTTATCAATATAATAGTATAATTGATGTAACATAAAATTGAGAACAGTGTCTTGCCATAAACTCCATGCCCTCAAGCAAGCAATCCTCTCAGTTTCGGTTCTCTGACTCCAAGAATTGTTGCAAGGACAAATGCTATCTGATGTGTGCAAAACGCTTTGAACACTTGAAAGCAACAGTGCTGTTAGGAAAGATCTGAGCATAAGTCCAGGGATGTGTTTAGAGAAAACTTTCCTATACATAAGTTTTCAATAAACATTTCATCTATGGTTGGTTCGCACACCTACATCTGAGCTGAATTTCTCTCTAACCATCCTGTAGTCATTTGAAAGTTATGCTGCTATGAAACAACCGTCCCATTGCTGATATATATCCTCTTCTATAAGAGAAGATTTAAAAAACCTCCTTCCCAAATAATAGGTGACAAAATCTAACAGATTTCATACGTCTGGAGAGTGCTGTTAGATGTTGTCATGTTGCGGAAAATCAAAGGACTGGGACTTTGAGATCAAGAGAAGCTTTATTCTGGCCAAAAGATTCAGACAGAAAAGATAACCATCTAACATCTGAACAATGTTCTGATCAGAACACGCATTCTTATAGTCTCCAAAAGCAGCAAAACACGGAAATATGTTAAATCATTACTATTGGCTAGGCTCCTTATTGCTGGGCAGAAAAGCTGATTGTATCTTGTGTCTGAGACACAGGTGTCATGCAGGAAATATTGACCTATGTGGTTTTTAGTTCTGCATTTTGACACATAAGTGAGAAAGTTAGCTAACTCTGCGCGTTGACTTTTTGAACTCAGAAACTGTCTCTTACAATAACTAGGTTGAGGGACCTTTAGAGATCATCCAAGCCAACCCCGTATCATTTCACTCTTATATTCAAATCTCACTTTACGTCCTACTTTAGTCAAAACAAGCATAAAAAATGCAATCTTACACTGGTACAGCTAAACACAGCCTAAGGCTGTTTCCTTTGATAGAATGGGGGTGGGACAAAGGCACCGTCATGGCAGAAGAGATTTTATCAGAGCATAAATGCTTTGGTTAGGCATAAATGGGGAAGGGCTCTTCAACAATTTTTAAAAGCAACAAAAATCATGGCATGACTTTCTGAAAACTGCACCTCACCAAAAAAGCATAAGCCTTTTTCTTCACTTTCTTTTAAAAAAAAAATCATAATGAATATTCAATCACAAATCAAATCAACCAATGACTATGCCAAACAAGCAAGATACACATGAATGGACATGACCCATGGGTACTGCTTGCAAAAAAAACCCCAAAACCCTCTCCATAATTTAAACAGGACTTCCTCTCTAGTCTAAAATAAATGTGCCTAAAATTGTAAGCCTTAAACCTAAGGATGAGCTTTTATTCTTGGAAGTGGTCCCTTCAATCTTGATTCCTGGCGGGTGCCTAGTCAAGTCGCTGCAGTTTCCTAGGCGAGATTTCAAAAGTATTTTGCCATTGTCTCCGTCCTAATGTTGTTAGTTGCGAAGTCGTGTCCAACCCATCACGACCCCACGGACAACTTTCCTCCAGGTCTTCCTGTCCTCTACCATCCCCTGGATGCTGACTGCTTTAGTGACTCCATCCAGGCTGAAAAAAGTGACTGGCCCATGATCACCCAGCTGGCTTCATGCCTCGGGCAGAAGTAGAAGTCAAGCCTCCTGGTTTCTAAGCAAGTGCCTTTAACCGCTACACCAAACTTGACTTTCGAGTTTTCTTTGGATCGCGTAATTAAACATTCTTAAGATCCACTATACTTGAGGCTCCGTAATCGGATGCTAAGTTTAGGGAACTATTCCCAAAGAACCCTCTCCGTCTGACTGCTTTGACTGACTTTCACTTAATGCAGGATGCTGCTTCCCCATCAACCTCGCCTATTTCCTCCCCCCCTCCCTTTTCCATCTACCCTGCCCAGGCTTCTAAAACCAGCACCTAAGGAACCTCGGCAAGACCCGCCCTCTTCTCTTTACTTCATCCCCGCAAGGCTCTGACTCGGCCTGGAAAGCAAGGAGGGGGGGGGGTGGATGGAACGGAGCTTCACTCTCACGATTCGATTGGTCAAGCGGAAGAAGGGGCGGGAAGGAGAGCCCCGATTGGCTTCGGCAGCCGAGGGAGGGGGCGGGGACCGGCGCGGTAGCCCGGCTGGGCTGCTGCATGTAGCGGCGTCTTCGTCTTTTTTTTTTTTTTCCGTCTGCCTCCATGTTGAGTGGATCTCGGGGCTGGGGGAGAGAAGGTGCCTAGTTTGCTTTGGGGGCTGCCGGGCTGGAGGGAAGCCGTTCTCGTGGTCCTTTAGAGCGGGATCTTGCT
This sequence comes from Masticophis lateralis, assembly GCA_030761175.1. Lineage (NCBI taxonomy): Eukaryota > Metazoa > Chordata > Lepidosauria > Squamata > Colubridae > Masticophis > Masticophis lateralis. The sequence continues at coordinate 145,122,829 of JAUDYJ010000002.1, forward strand.
ACACTCGGGTTTTTTGTTTTTTTTTGCTGGGCTGCAACACTAGAGAAGCTTGGGCAGAATAGGTGCATGCAAAGGCAAGGGTCGGATGGATAGCAATGGTGCTGCCCGGAAGCGTGGGTGGTTTTGGGGCCTCGGGAGTAGGAAGGGTCTTTTTTTGCGGGAATGCCGGCATGGCTGGTAATCCAGATCACCGGGCTGGGTGTGGAGACGGGGGTGGGTGGCTGGGTGGGACGTGTGATCGATGGGACGCCCTCCTCGTTTCGTGCGTGGCTCTTCTTTGAGTAGAACCGGACAAGATCCGCCGGGGTGGCCGACTTGGGAGGGAGAGTTGTCAAAAGAGGTCCCGGTGCCTTTGCTTATTTGGGGTGGCGGGGTGGGGTGGGGGGTTTCTCTCTCTTACGGAGGGCTGCGGCCGCTTTGCAATCCAAGAGAAGCGGAAATCTGGAGGAGGGCGATTGGAGAGCAAACCTGGTTCATCGTCCTTCCTGAGCCTTTGCAAAAACTTTAAAAAAAAAGTTATTGCGGAGTAAAGGGGATGTTAGTAGGGCTTGTTTACAAACACCGCCATAAGGGGCAGCTGCACCTAAGGGGAACTGCACCCGTTGGTGAAGGAAGAGAGAGGTCTCTTCCTTCACCTTCAGATACGCCTTCTGTATCTTAATTGTTTTTGTTTGTTTGTTTGTTTGTCTTAAAGAGGTGGTTCTGGAGTGGGCATGGTGGCCGGAGCCCCGACGGCGGCATCCTAGCGTGCCTTGGGAGATTTTGGAAGAATTGCTTCTCTATCCTTAGCTAGCCAGCTGCTGAAACCTCTTCAAAAATGGCTTGGGCTCTGAAGCTGCCCTTAGCGGATGAAGTCATTGAGTCAGGCCTAGTTCAGGATTTTGATGCCAGCCTTTCTGGCATTGGCCAAGAGCTAGGTGCTGGTGCGTACAGTATGAGGTAAGTCAAGGAGGTGTTTTTGCCCATTTTTTTCCCCCAGAGAGCTTTTAACAATGGGGAAATGCTGCACCCAAAAAAGATTTAGCTGAGAATTTTCTGACTGATGTCACACGGAGGAGGTGTGGTTAGAGCAAATGCGCTCTAATATCCACCAATCACTGCATGGTGCAAACAGGGAATGCCATGGGTTCTGCATCCTATAACCAACTGGATCAGATACTTCATACTTGGCTATACAAAGTGTCAAGTATCTGATCTAGTTGGTTATAAGGTGTAGAACGCATGGCATTCTCTGTTTTCGCCATGTAGTGATTGGTGGATGTGTGGAAAGTGATTAGTTGCATGCCTTTAAAATGGTGGGTGAGTTGCACATTGCATTCATGGATGTGCCTCAAAATTGACCCTGCCAAAATGTTTGTAGCATGGTAGGGCTTCTTGTAGTAAAGTGGTCCCCAACCTTTCCAGCTTTGTGGACCGGGGGGAGGGAGGGAGGTATTAGAGGAAATGGTTCTGTGCAAGCAGCAGGTGTGCGTGTATGCAGCTCCATTTGTGCAAGTGGCGGGCAAATGGAGCTGCTTGCGATGCCCTGTTCCAAATAGGCTGTGGCCCATTACTGGACTGGTGATTGGGGACCCCTGTTGTAGTATGTATAGATTTGTAATACGGTATTCTAGATGAAAAAATCCCATGTTATATGATGAATAAACTTGGAAACTTTAGTCTTGATTCGAGTTTAGCCTCATATTTGAAGTAATTATGTTGGCAATATATCTGGTTGAAAAAGCAATATTTATTCTTAATTTTGAATGGTTACCTTGTACTTCTTTTCTCAAGATGTCTTAATGCACTCGTAATATATTGCATAGAACAAACTCTTGCTTTAAAAGTATGTACTGGTGAAAGTTTTATGGAGCACATAACAAAGTAAACTTGTCCTTTCCTACATACTTTCATTGCATAAATAACCAAATTAAAATGCTTTGTAACTAAAGGAGTTCTTATTTAATTTAATATATGGCTTCCTAACCTTTTTGTAAATAGAGGAAACCTACAGTCCTGTAGGCTATCAGTTTGAGCAAAACTATTTAAAGAAGGGAGAGCATGTCAGCTGTTTTTTTTATTATGAACCAATATCCACATTTAGCTTCATAAATCAGGGTTTTTTGTCCACTTAATTTATATTTATAGGATTTGTTTCCTTTCTACTGATAAAACAATCTCAGAGTGAACTAGAATGTTAATATAAAAATGTTAACAGTGAAAAAAGAAGTGAAACCATTAACTGTAAATATAAGAGGAAAAACATAATAAACATTATAGTGTTAATATTGAATGGTGTGCTAATTTATTGCACAGAATCAAAAGCTTAATGTCCCTTAGATTGTTGGTGTGTTGGTAATAAAACTGTTGTGAATTCAACTATATTGGTTGGATGCATATGTTGTGCTAAGCCATAATATGGTTTGTTTGGTTGAATAAACCATTTATTTTAGGTCAGTAACAATACTGGCTTATAATTCTAAAGTCAATAAGATGACAAGCCATTATTTCAAATTTTGTTTTATTGTTCTAAAAAATATAATTCAATTAGTGAACGGGAATGGAGGTTCCGTGTTTATTCCTAGATTTAACTGAACATGTTTGTGCCTTTTTCAAACTATAATTTTGCATTAAGCAAAACTTTTTATTTGAATAAATCCATTATTGTCCCACAAAAAATAAACTGCAGATTTAGTACTCTGTAAACCTGACATTCCATCTCTCAGTTTTTTGTATATCTGCAAGGTCAAGTCTTAGGTTGTTGTCATTATCTACCCTGGTTGATTAGATAATTCATGCCATGTACTTGCACTGAATCCAGGAAAAACAAAGATTAAAGTTCCACTCACATAACCTAAAAAAAGGAGTTTCCTAAGTACTAAGGAAGGTGTAAGCATTGTGGCATCTACAGATACCATCCTGGACTTGCATATCTGTAGTTTTACAACAGAAATCAGGCTGCTTACAAAATACCATAAAAAGTTCCTGTGTAACTGGTTTATGCCATGTGATATATATATGACACTGCCAAGAAGGTCATAGACTTTGAAGAAGTCTGATTTTATTAGTATATGTCCATGTAAGAATTTGCTTTTACAGGCTGGTCTTTAGATTAATAAGTGTAAAAGAAAGTCTTTCAAAATGTATTCCCCTGGAAAAACTAAGCTGTTATGGATTCAGTCTGAAGAAGGAGTACAACACTGAGAAGATCCATGTTTGTTGCAACAATCATTGGATGCTTGCTTTACAAGAAAAAGAGACCCTGCACAATGGAAAAGGAAAGATGTTTATAGGGCTAAAAGGTGGGAGATCCAGGGATCTGACTTGCTAGCTAATTTGGAGTAGCTAGGCAGATTTTTGTTAGTGTATTTGGGACAAGTTCTGTTGTTTGGTAAAATGGACCTTTCAGGAGGGCAGGAGAAGTTCATTGTGAAGGAGATGGAATTCTGAAGTCATTGGTTGATGGAAGATGGAATGATTGCTATGTTGCAGTTTCCTTCTAAGGGCTGCCCTTATGCTGTACATGAGCTGGTGAGGAAGCTTTTGTTCTTTATTATGTATGGGATTGCAGGGGAGAGAGAGAGTCAGATTAGATCTGATGGGATTAAGCAAAAAAATGAACTGGGGTTGATCTTGATTATGTCCAAAAACAGGGAAGAAAAGGGTACAACTTCATTTTTGTTTGTTAGGTTTATTTTCTCCATACTAACTTCAAAAAGAATAGGTAGGCATCCATAGGACATGCAAACAGAGGTTTCTTTCTTCTTTGCCAGGGGTGTCAAACTCAAGGCCCATGGGCTGAATCTGGCCCTTGGGGTGCTTTAATCTGGTCCACAGGGCTGCCCTGGAAACAACGAAGGACCGCCTTGCAGTGCCTCTGCCAGTGAAAACAGAGCTCCTGCAGGGGGCTGCAGAATTCCCCCAGCCTCTCATGATCCATCACAGGTGTCCCCAACATGAGGGATGTCGAGCGGGCTACCCCCCACTCACCTCCGAGGTCAAACACAACCCTGGTGTGGCCAGTGAAATTGAGTTTGACACCCCTGTTTTATGCTCATTTTTTTTTCTTCAACAAATGTATTAGGGTAACAAAAATGTTAAAATCAAATGCAGTAGTACTCAAAAGTTTGTATACCTTTTTGAATTCTCAGTATTTGTGCATAAATATAATCTAAAACATGATCTCTTCTTGACATAAATCCTAAAACTAAATACTGAACTGAATAAAAACAAATGAGTCAAAAAGGTTTGTTCCTTTATTGAGGAAAATGGTCCAAAGCTATATATTTTTAAGTGTTTTGACTCATTGGTTTCATTGGATTTTCTGTTTATCTAATGTAGGACCTTTGTGGGAAATAAATCACCTTTAGGTCATGTTTATGCAGAAACTCAAATTCAAACAGGTTCACAAACTGTTAAGTACTACTCTGTATCTCAATGCCACATTATGCATATAGTAGCTATGGAAAAAATAATCAGCAATTTTGGTTAAATCTAGAAGGCAGCTAATAGATAGTGCAATGACTTCAAAATGGCTATTGTTCTACAAGAATAAGAGAATTATAACAAAAACATTAAAACCAACAGACAATTAATGAAAGAACTGTAAGAAACTAAGCTGCAATTAAATCTAATAGAAACAAAGAGTTACAGAAGAAGATAAAATTTGCCAAATAGAAGACTTTTGAACATGTAAATAAAATCTGGGAAATTATTAGCTTATTAACTAAAAAAAGACACTCAAGGAATATTAGTAATTAAAAAAGGATCCAAATTGTTACACTGAAGATCAGAAGTAACAGGAGAATTAGCAGCTTTGCAATAGTGGCAAATATCTGTAGCTCGGGTGGAGAATGAGAGTGAGGGTTGGTTCTCCAAAAGTGTGGATTGGTTTCCAAACATTTTGTTACCAGGTTAGGTAACATCTTCAGTGGAGTTTAAGCAGTGGTGGGATTCAAGTAATTTAACAACTGGTTTTCTGCCCTAATGATTTCTTCCAATAACCAGTTTGCCAAACAGCTCAGAAAGTTAACAACCGGTTCTCCCAAAGTGGTGCGAACTGGCTGAATCCCACCATTGGCTGAGTTTAGGGTATCCTAACCCTCAATTAGCAGCTTTCTTTGAAGAGTTGTGCTCTTAAGAGCAGTGTTGATGGAATTGCTATAAATATCAAGAAGTATATTTGTATAAGTACACCTATAGCTGTTCAAAAAACAAAAACTGCAATGAAACAAATTGCAAAAAACACCAGACACACATGGGCTGATAGTTCTTGTTTGAATTCTTTATAATACTGAGCTATCAGAATATTTGCAAATATAATAAAATTAAAGAAAAAAAGGTAATACCTCCAACATGAAGGCGGTGGGAGCTCATATAGTTCTGATTTATAAAGAAGGAAATTACCCTGAGAAACCACAATCATTCAGTAGACCAATTTTTTTTTTAAAAAAATTATTTTAAATTTGATTTATATGCCGCCCTTCTCCGGAGACTCAGGGCGGCTTACAGTGCGTTAAGCAATAGCCTTCATACTTTTCTATATTTATATTTATACAAAGTCAGCTTATTGCCCCCAACAAACTGGGTCCTCATTTAATTGTTACATACAAGATTAGGTTATAAATTTTTCCCTACAATATTAACTGATAGACTGAAGAAATGTATATCAGGCATTATACAGAGTGACCAAACTGGTTTCATTCCTAAAGAAAAATATAAAGTACAACAGAAGAGCCATAAATAATACCACAGAATACAGGAAATAAAAAAATCTGCCCTAATTTTCTTAGATGCAGAAAAAAACCTTTAATAATTTGCAAAATAATAATTTTAAATTATTTTAATTTTAAAATAATTTTAATAATGGCAAAAAGCGAAGTTTATAGCTCATGGAGTACCCTCAGCAGATTTTTTTAAGTCAATACAGGAACAGGGCAAAGAAATCCATTCACTTCTTTGATTTTTCATTAGAAATACTGGCAGAAAAAAGGATCTGAGGTGACAAACAAATAACAAGCCTCAAAATCCACGGACAGAAATATAAGTTTAAATATTTATATAAATATTTAAGCTTATATTTCTGTCCATGGATTTAATGTAATATTAATTCTTACAGAACCACAAATAGCAAAAAAAAGCAGCTAATGAACATAATACATAAATAGGGAGGATATTTGGAATATAAAATTGCTGTTCAGTAAACAAAAATAATTTAAAGATTTTTAATGTAAGAAAGAATTTTCTGCAAAAAAAAAAAAAAACCCTATCTGGTTGTTAGCCCACTCAGCAAAATAAGTTAGTTTGCACTTATTAGGAAAAAATCAAGAAACTTGTCAGAATAACTCTGTCAGATTATGGCAAAAGATTAAAAAAATTGGTGGAAGATTCTAAAACGGTCTTGGTTAAAATCAATTGCAATTATTCAAATGAATGTTTTACCCAAGATAAATGATCTATTTCAAATGGCCTAATCAGAATTTCTGAGAGAATTTTATAAGAACGGCAAGATAGTGTCAGTAAATTCATATGGAGTGGGGAAAGTTCTAAATAAAAGAATTCTGTAAGACACTAAGCCAGAGGTGTCAAACTCACGGACCAGATGCATCACGCGCTGGCCACACCCACCCCCGTTTTAGCGAAGGGGAAAATCATGATACATCACATGATGAAAACGTGACACTGTGAGTTTGAGATTCCTGCTAAAGCAAGAGGTGGCAAGAGGTAGCCTTTTGGATTTTATTATAAAATACCATAGCAAGCTACCTAGCTTAGTTAACGGAGTTGGTAACATTTCTACACAGCAGAATGGCCATTTTGGAAGACGCTGGTTCAGTCAATGAACTTCATAGATTCTTAAACCAGAAAGATTCAACAGATAAAGCTTGATAAAACTATGGAATTGTATAAAGGAAATAACAAGACCAACATTTGCACCCTTACCTGCTACTTCAAATGCTTTTCATGGTTGGAGACAGCTATAGCAAAAGGAAGATAATTTCATATGTTGATACAGATAGTCCTTGACTTACAACAGTTCATTTAGTGACTGGTGGAAGTTACAACATCACTGAAAAAAGTGGCTTATGACCATTACAGCATCCCTGTGGTCACATGATCAAAATTCGGATACTTGGAAACTGACTCATATGATCATGTGATCACCTTTTACAACCTTCTATCAAGCAAAGTCAATGGGGAAGCCAGATTCATTTAACAACCATGCTACTAACTTAACAACTGCAGTGATTCACTTAACAACTGTGGCAAGAAAAGTCGTAAAATGGGGCAAAATTCACTTAACTGTCTCTCTCAGCAACAGAAATTTTGGACTCAGTTGTGGTCGTAAGTCGAGGGCTACTTGTTTAATCTACTCAAGATTCTATGAATTTAAAAACACAGCAAGAATTCAAAATTTTGAAAAGAGCCTGAAATCTGTAATGGTGAGAGAAAATTATGAACTCTGTAGAACTAGCTCTAATCCATAATTTAGACTGAATGAGTTAGACTGAATGAGTATTAATATAGATACACAATACAAAATACAATAGATTGAACTCCACTTGAAGAATCCAGTTTATATTTACATATTATATATAATGTACTAACACATTACTATCATGGGACAGTAGCGAAGAATAATGTTACAATGAAAGGACTTATCTTCATATATTTCATTATAATGACCTTAAAGGCAATGAGATATGCATTGTCCTGAGAATAATACTGTTAAAGTAATGGGACATTTGAGAGAAGATGCAAGTAGAACTTCATGGTCAGGCTTCAGAAAAGCTCATTGGGATAGTAAGAGATAAGAAAGCAGGCTTGATGAAATAAGGTCTGCTATTCAGAAAATTTTGCTTCATATCAAGGAAAAAAAAACATGTACTTAGTCTGAACCTTATTTCCAGAAAGTTTTATTGTCTTTGAAGTAACTTTTATGTCATTCATTTTATTTTACAGTAAGTGAGGTTCCTTATTGCATTGAAACCTATACAGTGGGGCAAAAAAGTATTCAGTCAGCCACCAATTGTGCAAGTTCTCCCACTTAAAAAGATGAGAGAGGCCTGTAATTGACATCATAGGTAGACCTCAACTATGAGAGACAAAATGAGAAAACAAATCCACAATCACATTGTCTGATTTGGAAAGAATTTATTTGCAAATTATGGTGGAAAATAAGTATTTGGTCACCCACAAACAAGCAAGATTTCTGGCTCTCACAGACCCGTAACTTCTTTAAGAGGCTCCTCCATCCTCCACTCATTACCTGTATTAATGGCACTTGTTTGAACTTGTTATCAGTATAAAAGACACCTGTCCACAACCTCAAACAGTCACACTCCAAACTCCACTATGGTGAAGACCAAAGAGCTGTCAAAGGACACCAGAAACAAAATTATAGACTTGCACCAGGCTGGGAAGAGTGAATCTGCAATAGGCAAGCAACTTGGTGTGAAGAAATCAACTGTGGGAACAATAATTAGAAAATGGAAGACATACAAGACCACTGATAATTTCCCTCGATCTGGGGCTCCATGCAAGATCTCACCCCATGGGGTCAAAATGATCACAAGAATGGTGAGCAAAAATCCCAGAACCACATGGGGGGACCTAATGAATGACCTGCAGAGAGCTGGGACCAACATAACAAAGGCTACCATAAGTAACACACTATGCTGCCAGGGACTCAGATCCTACAGTGCCAGACGTGTCCCCCTGCTTAAGCCAGTACATGTCCGGGCCCGTCTGAAGTTTGCTAGAGAACATTTGGATGATCCAGAAGAGGATTGGGAGAATGTCATATGGTCAGATGAAACCAAAGTAGAACTGCTTGGTAGAAACACAACTCGTCGTATTTGGAGGAGAGAGAATCCTGAGTTGCATCCAAAGAACACCATACCTACTGTGAAGCATGTGAGTGGCAACATCATGCTTTGGGGCTGTTTCTCTGCAAAGGGACCAGGACGGCTGATCCGTGTACAGGAAAGAATGAATGGGGCCATGTATCGTGAGATTTTGATTGCAAACCTCCTTCCATCAGCAAGGGCATTGAAGATGAAATGTGGCTGGGTCTTTCAGCATGACAATGATCCCAAACACACCACCTGGGCAACGAAGGAGTGGCTTCGTAAGAAGCATTTCAAGGTCCTGGAGTGGCCTAGCCAGTCTCCAGATCTCAGCCCCATAGAAAACCTTTGGAGGGAGTTGAAAGTCCGTGTTGCCCAGCGACAGGCCCAAAACATCACTGCTCTAGAGGAGATTTGCATGGAGGAATGGGCCAACATACCAGCAACAGTGTGTGCCAACATTGTGAAGACTTACAGAAAACGTTTGACCTTTGTCATTGCCAACAAAGAATATATAACCAAGTATTGAGATGAACTTTTGATATTGACCAAATACTTATATTCCACCTTAATTTGCAAATAAATTCTTTCCAAATCAGACAATGTGATTGTCTGGATTTGTTTTCTCATTTTGTCTCTCATAGTTGAGGTCTACCTATGATGTCAATTACAGGCCTCTCTCATCTTTTTAAGTGGGAGAACTTGCACAATTGGTGGCTGACTAAATACTTTTTTGCCCCACTGTATATCCTGTCCATAATTCTTGTCCTAGCCATAACCAGTCATTTGTCTGATCTTCACTAAATAATGTTTAAAAAATAGTAAGAAAAGGTTATTTTGGCGATTCTGATAAATTAAGTGAAAACATGCTATATGACTTCTTGTTTTGTATAATCATGAACATTTTACAGTTTCTGCAAATTATTCTGCTGCTGCTTGCCATGTAGGGGCTGGGCTGGGAAAAGAACTATATAGAAACCGGTTTTACATTTAGAACTTTTAATACCATTTACTGGTATTACCTTGATTATTGCTGACAGTTTAATTTTTAATTCACATTTTAAAGTAATTATGTATCTGAGATGAAGGAAAGAATTGAGAGTAGCAGAGATTTACCTAATAGGAATACCTACGTTTGGCCACAGCAATATAATAGAATATAAGTTGTATATATCTTGTACAAATAATTTAGTTACAATTCCTAATTTATTCTTAAAAATGAAATTAAGATGGGTACCAAGCAGAGCTGTAATATAGTACTGACCTCCTGCTAACTTAATTATTGATATTCGTAGAAAGGCAACCAACATCATTCCATGTGGTTGATGTCCAATGTAAATTCAACTACATCCAGAAATAAGTGTCATGCAGTTTACTGTATCATTTTTGTTATTGAAAGAATGGTAGGTTGTGATTATTGGATATGTCATTTCATTCTTCAAGAAAATCAATATTTCTTTTTAAAACAGCATTCCTTTTAAGATAGGAAAGTTGATGTATTTTACAGGAGATGAGAGATACAGGCAACAGCCAAGTTTCAATCCTTAAAGCTCCATGTGAAAAGGTTGAGACGTGGTTTGTTAGCTTTGGATTAGATCAGGTGACAAGTAGCCTCACTGTTGACGTTGAATCCTGTTTTGACAACTTCCAAGGTTTCTTCAAATGCACCCTCAAACTTTGATTTGTGATTGTTTCAAAAAGTTATAAGGCTTAACATAATTAAAACTAAAGGGGAAGTACTCCAGTTCCCAGAAAGAAGAAAAAGAGACTAGATTATTGTATTTGCATGGTAGGGTCTTAACTACTTAGTGTCACTATCCTACTGAAGTGAGCTTTACTATGCTTAAAAGATTAAATATAGATTCTGGTCACTTAACGTTGTGTGGTCCAACCATTATGTCTTGGGGAACATATTTACTTAATGGGTTTGCTTGTAGAGTTAATACAGTCACTGTGATTTATTTGTAAACGATGAGTAAATTATGGTTTAGCCTAACATGCCATCTCAAACTTCAAACATCTGGGCATTTTAAACAGTAACATAGCAGATATGTATACCACTCAATCATGGTTAATGGGGAAATATGCACCTGCACATATAACTTAGAAATTAGACCAGGGGTCTGCAACCTTAAACACTCAAAGAGCCATTTGGACCTGTTTCCCACAGAAAAGAAAACATCAGGAGCCACAAAACCTTTCCCATGCCTGACTATTTCTTGAGCGGCCACAAAACTAGCATATGTAGTTGAATTAAACATTCTGTTTTCTTCTGGAATTTTTTTTTCTTGGATTTATCCATGGTTGGCCTACTAGGGGTTGAAAAGCTCAATAAATCACATGCTGGCAGGTGTCACACATTGGCGGTTGTGACACATATTTTGAGTGACAGGGAGCCGCAGCAGAGGGGTGAAAGAGCCACATGCCGCTCCAGAGCCGCAGGTTGCTGACCCCTGAATTAGACCTACAAAAGTAGGTCCTACCCAAAGAATAGTAGAGGGAACTACTTTTCTTCCAGGAGATCCTACCCCTCAAAGTCTTCTGACCCAGGGATAGCATTTGAGAGATATCAGATTTTTATGTGTTTGTATTTGGGTTGAATGGCAAAGCCCAGAGAGGAGGTATCTTGCCTTCGTGTGTACTGAGCCAAGACTTCTTGCATGCCACCAAGGAAAGAGAGTGTTGTGTGAGAAATAAACAGTAACACCTAATGAAGGTTTAGATCCTAGGAAGCACTAGATATACCCAAAATTGCCTCTCCTACAAAAGTAAATGAAAATGTTTCTAGGTAAGTCTTTTGTGACTTTCTACCACCCAGTTTTTAGAACTTTATTGCATTTGACTCTGAGGAGGAATAAAGAGCGGGGGGGGGGGGGGATTAATTTCATTCGTTTTTAATTTTTCCCCTCAACCTCATCCCTCATAGCTTCCCAGTAGGGTGGACGCCCTGTTTTTCCTGTGTGTTGATTTCTAGCTTGTGTGGGAAGTTATCCCAGAAGTTTTTACCCTAAATATGCACATGTGCTTGCTTTTTTCCAATTCATTGTTTCAGTATAAAGTGATTAACATAGTACTTTTGAATTCTGATTGTTCATAGTGTATTTGTGAAAATGGTTCTGCTTTCTTGATCCCTTACTTTTTGTAGTGAATGCTGATGCTTGGAACAACTTGTAATGTTATCCTGGGATGCTAAAGGCAGATGGCAGAGAAAAATAGAGATTTCTTTTCACTATTAGAAGTAGGGAAATTGTGGATGGGACTGCTTCAAAGTACGTTTGGAACACAAGCACCTATAGTTACTATGGTGAAGAAATAATACGTCTTAACAAATTCCTAGTAATCCTCATTAATTTCCTGAAAGGTAGGAAGGATTTTATGTTATGTTTTTTACCAGCATCAACCTTGGAGCATCATTCTTAGGTTACAGAAGTTGCTATGTCTTACTCAGAATAAAGACATAAATTTTCATGGATATGTAACATTTAGTTGGGTTATGAAAAACCGTCTTTTGACTAATGACTTTGTCCTGAGAGGTTGTCAAATCTATTGTTTATTTGAAATGAAGTCTCAACATGTCTGTAGCATTAAAACCTCATGGGTTAAAAAATTAGTCCTTGTTTGAATATCTCCTCTGGATCGAAAAGTCTTATGCCATTTTATAAAACCACATTTGCCTCTTGTGGGGATGATAGTTTGCCAACCTACCTGCTATTGCTTCTGTTTCCTCTAAATCAGGGGTTCTTAACTGGGGGTGCGAGATGATATTCTGGGGGTGCAAAAACTTGGGTTTAGAAGTTTCAAAATTATAGTTATATGCATAATTATATGCATATAATAATTTACTTTTGTAATTGGTGCAGGACTATATCAGAAGCATTCTACAGGTGCGGGATATAGAAAAGATTGGAAACCCTATTTTTGGGAGCCTAAGTCCAATATATCTAGAATCTAGATATATTGGACTTAGGCTCCCAAAAATGCTGGCTGGAGGTTATAGGAATTGAAAGTTGATGTAGAAGTAGTGTATCAACTTGGGGAAGAATGGGTAACAGTGCTCTCAAAGTTGTTTAAGAAACTCAAACATCTCACCCAGAGAGCCTTTTCTTTGAAGTCTAAGAAAGGTTTAGCCTTAATGTTGGCTAGTAATATACTCATCCTTCAGTTTAGCAATTCTAAAGCAAGTATAGTTTCTGGATTAATATTATTTTCATTTTAAAACCCATATATCCTTCCCGAAAAGATTTATTTGATAGGGACGTTGTGCATGGTAAACTTAGATATGTAACAGCATACAGTTCTCTTATTCTGCTTAAGAAATTCTTATTTTTATGTGCTAAATGATTTGTTTCATTGTCAATTTAAGAAAATCACTGTAATTTTAAAGGTTTTCAGTAAAACAAACAAAAATAATTAGTCTGACCATGCATTTGTTTCGTAGCGATGTCCTTGCCTTGCCCATCTTTAAGCAAGAAGAATCCAGCTTGCCTACTGACAATGAGAACAAAATTCTGCCCTTTCAGTATGTATTGTGTGCTGCCACTTCTCCTGCTGTAAAACTTCATGATGAAACACTCACCTATCTCAATCAAGGTAAGCTGCATTTCTCTGTTGCTACGATACGAGGTGGGTAAAAGGCTGCTGTCAGTTTAAGTTGGCTGCTGAAACTAACGGTAATAAAAGCTCAAATTCCAACAGGAATGGCAAACAACAAATAGTAGGGTTTTTTTTTTAATTGAATTGAAATTTAACCAGAGCCTGGTTTAGCTCTGTAGACTAAAGCACCGTAATTAACATCCAGCTGTCTGCAATTACACCAGTTTGAATCTCTCCAGGCTCAAGGTTGACTCAGCCTTCCATCATCCTTTCTAAGGTAGGTAAGTTGAGGACCCAGTTTGTGGGGGCAATAAGCTGACTTTGTATAAAAACATACAAAAGTATGAAGGCTATTGCTTAACGCATTGTAAGCCACCCTGAGTCTCCGGAGAAGGGCGGCATATAAATCTAATTTTTTTTAAAAAAAATTCTTATATGCTGTTGTCCAGTAAAACTCTCAAAACATTTTACAATAAAGCTTAAAAAATAGTTGGAAATACAAGAATCCTAGGCAGGAGTATTTGATGTGATTCATGGGCTTGGAAATACCTGACAAAGCAGTGCAATTGTGATACGTTGTGTATTCATCTAACTTTTGACAGCCCTCACATTATGCAGCTAATTTGAAGAAGATTGGTGATAATCCTGGTAGGTGAAAAATGCCGTTGACATATTAGCTGTATACAGACGTTATTAGAAGTGTCATTCAGTTATCATGGCTTGGAACTCAGCTGCATCAATCTATAGTATCTTGTAATTGGATCAGTGTAACTGGAGAGGTAAAAGATTAGTTGATAACCCTGTTTTTACATTTCTCATAGTTTAATACACTTCAGTGTAACATAACTGACTACCATATTTCAAGTCATTTCTGGTTTAATCAAGTTCAGACCTAACAAAACGTAGATTATTCTAAAAGGAGTGATACAGATATACTTAGCCCTTTTTCGTTTTTTCCTATATTCCCCCAGTTTGGGGACTGTCAGTTGCTTATTTTTTCTTACTGACTGAGACAGCCAATCCTTTTTTTGTTTAAAGCATAACTGCAAATATATTTTCTTTTTCAGGTCAGTCTTATGAAATCAGAATGCTGGATAACAGGAAAATGGGGGAATTGCCTGAACTAAATGGGAAGCTTGTAAAGGTATGTAATAATCTGTCTTCTCCCAAAATATGTGAGAGAAAACTTAATCAGATTTCCATAAACATGTTTGCCAGGTAATAAATGATAGTAAATTATGCAAAGTGATGCGGTCACTTACACCATTCCCACAAATCCTGGTGGTGATGTTAGAAATGGCAATTTACTGAGCAGCAAAATGAAAGATTAGCGGGTGATAAATTATGTGCGTAGGCCACTGATGAATGAGAAGCCCTTGCTACTCAAAGCATAAATATTGCAAAGTTAATAAATAAGGCAGAGGAAATTTGTATCTCTTAGAATGTTAGATTTCACTGAATCTTCCAAAAACATATCAGTTAAAAAGATTGTCAGATGATCTTGAAACAAGATTGTGAATGTGTGACTTGCCACAGTTTATACTAGTAATATAGTAAATACAGTAAGAGACGATTTTTAAAAGGGATGGCAAAATAGCAAAAACACAAGTGGGGCACTTTTTTTTCACGATCTCACTATTTTTGCTTTGCATGAAGCTCAGGAGGAAGTAGAAGATTCAGCATCAAAGTGAGATAGAAGAATAACTTCAGTTGTAAGCCTTCTTTATGTTTACTCATACATATGCAGGAAAATTTAGCAATGTTTAGACAGCAGAAATGGCAGGAACCAATGTTCTTTTTTATCTACTGTTGGAAGACAAACTGAAGTAATACACAAAGTAGGAAAATCTTTCCATTGCAACCCCCGTAGTTTTAGATTCAGGTTCTTTGAGCTAAAACATACATTGCCTTAGATAGCAAAAGTATTTATTTAACTAAGTAAATTTCTGACCTTTGAAGTCTCTTGGCGGTCAAGAATTAAAACAGATTTAAAATCAATGTATTAGAACAGTTAAAATAGCAATGTAAATTTATCATTCTAGAAAAAACAATTATAAGTAAAATGTGTTATAAGGGTTTTTAAAAAGCTAATGAAGTTGATAGGTCCCTGAACCTTTTGGGAAGTACACTTGAAAGAACTAAAGTGGCAACAGAGAAGGCCTGACCCCAGGACCTCCAAATCAGCTTGCAACAACTGCAGAGAAAGGTTACTATAAGGTTATTATAGAAAAAAAGATTCCTCAGATAGTTTGTACCTAATCTACATAAGGCTTTAAAAATAATATCCACCTCATTATATTTTTTTCTGGGTAGCAACAGGCAGCCAGTTCATTACTTTTCAACCTAAGTGTAATATGGTCTCTGCATTTTTATTAATGCCAGCCTGGTTATTGGTTATTCCATGTTATGGAATTTATAACATTAACCTGGAGATTTTTCTAAGATAGAATGATATTCTGGACAAAACATGGAATGTACATGAATATTTTCACTGAGCTGTAAACAATTTCTTAAATACTTAGGTAACCATGGCTTTGTTTTAAATTATATAAGTAACTGTCTTTTGCGCTCTGACTATAGCTTATATTTGAATGTGTTTATTAATATAAAAATCTGTGACATATAAAATGTTACTGCCATGAAAAATATTTTATTCAAAGAATCCTGTTTTGTAACGCCTTATGTAAATTAAACAGAGCCAATTTTGTTTAGTAGATAAAGGTGTCAGACTAGAAACCAGGTTCAGTCCTGCCTTAGGCCCAAAACCAGCTGGTTGATTTTGGGGCAGTCACTTTCTGTCAGCCCTAGAAAGAAGGCACTGACAAACCACTTCCAAAAATATTGTCAAGAAAATTGCAGGGATTTTGTGCAGATTGTTGCCAGGAGTCAAGACTGAAAAGAGCTGAGGTGGCGCAATGGTTAGAGTTCAGCAGATCAGGAGATCAAATCTCACCGGCTCAAGGTTGACTCAGCCTTCCATCCTTCCGAGGTGGGTAAAATGAGGACCCAGATTGTTGGGGGCAATATGCTATTTAATATACTGTCGATTGTTGTAAGCCGCCCAGAGTCCTCGGAGAGTGGGCAGCATAGAAATATGATTAATTAAAATAATAATAATTATTATTAAAAAAAAACCTTGAAGGCATACACACAAGAATTAATTCAACAGTAGCTAAGATAGGTGGTAATGGGTAAGTACTACATGTAGCATTTTTCTTCTTGTGTGTATGTATACTTCACCCAAATATATTACTTCTGTTACAGATAGTGAGACTATTGCTAACAGTTGATTCTTCTAATACCGCATTTTTAAAAACCTGGAAATCTTATGCTTTTTGAATTATCACATTTTGGACCCAGATATAGAATGTGGATTCATTATGTCATCTACTATTGAATAATAATGATAGTTTCCCTTCTCTGAATACCATGACAGTTTCTAGCCCTTTGGCCTCTCGAGTGCTTAGAAATCATGGAAGTATTCTGTGCCTTGGGGATGCTCCCTGTAAGAATAGCCTTATTGAAAATCTTATTTTGTTGTCATAACTGGTGCTGAATTACAAGGCACATCCAAATAGATCACATGATACACATATCTCCATGGGAATACTAAATTGTGGCAAATAAACATGAAAGTACAGGTAGTTCTTGCGTTACAATGGTGATTTGCACCAGAATTTCTTTTGCTAAGCAATGCAGTCATAAAGGCAATGTCACATGACTGCATTGCTTAATGATGGCAATCCCGACAGTCCCAGTTACTATCATTATCACAGGACTATGAGCGTTGTCAAGCAAGAAGAGGTGGAAGTCCCAGGCATATAGGTGGATAGGAGGGATACTGCGAGCAGGTGCTATCGAGTGTAGGTGGGGATGGGGTGCAGTATGCAGCTGCTATGGGGGAGCAGGGGTTGCTGTGCCAGACAGCAATCCCTGGACAGCTGGACAGCTGGAGTGGAAGTAACTGCCAGCTTCCTGCTGGCATCCCCATTGACTTTGCTTGTGTGAACTGACAGAGAACATCAGAAATGGCCTATACATGACCAAGGCTTGTGGCAGTGTTTTAATTGTGAGCCAGGCACCGAGTGCCCAGATTGCTATCACATAACTGCAGGACGCTGCCACAGCTAGAATTCCAAGGACTGATTGTAAGTGTTGTGACATAGGCTTCCTGAGTCATTAAAACACACATATTTTTATTGCAACAGCTGTGAATGAACATAATTCACAGCTGAGTCCCAATTAGTTGCAAAAAGTCCTTCGAGAGAAGTCCTTCGGGATAATCACCACAAGACCTACTTGGCAAAGCCATATAGATTCCAGAATCAAACAGAGATGCTGACTGGGAACAGTATTAGTAACGTTGCTTTCCTGCAAAGGGCCCACGTGCCTTTGCTTCTCTTTTTAAGACTTATGGGAGGGGCCAATCATCTCCAGGCCTTACTTCCGAGTCGTCCCTTTTGTTTTAACTGTTTGTGCCTCTGGCAGCTCTGCGCATGCGCGTACTAGGAACAGACTTCTGTTCCTTGGCCTTTCTGCTGTCTGACTCTGGAGGCTCCAGAGCCCGCACATCACTCCCAGATGGCCCTAGCCCCACCTCTGCCTCCAACGCAAAGCCCTCGTCTGGGCCTTGCCCAGAGTCCAGGACTGGCCCATGTTCCTCCCCAGCCTCCTCACTGTCCGACTCCGCTTCCAGCTCCACAGGCTGCTGGCGGACCACAATAGTAAGTCCCTCTTGTTCAGCACTGTCATAATTTTGAATGGCCAGTTTTGAATGGTTGTAATCTGAGGACTACCTGTAAATTGTAATTCAAATGTCTTGGATAGAACATCCACTCAGAAACAAAAACTTTTTACTGGAACCTGTTCATGCATTCCCTTGACTCAAGTTTAGCAGTTGATTTATAATCATATTTGAACTAATCCTTGGAGAAATTTGGAACCTTTTCACACATTGCTGTAGTATTCTGCTTTAGAAAGCAATGTTGTGTGGAAGTGAATCTTGGCTTTTATGTGTCTCTTGCCATAAATAGAAACATGAATCTGACGATTGGTGTTAGTGTTAAGCTAAATATTTTCCATCCATATAATTCATGAGTGTTATGGTGGAGAGACCTTGTGAGGGCATATTTTTGGAAAATGCTTCCAAGAATCATCTTGTCGCCAATCATTGATAGATTTTCTTTCAATCCTACTTGCATTTCAACGTGTTAATTATGCTCAAACGGAAGGTCTTTTGTTTCCTAGAGTATATTTAGAGTGGTGTTCCATGATCGGCGGCTGCAGTACACAGAGCATCAACAGTTGGAGGGCTGGAGGTGGAACAGGCCAGGGGACAGGATACTGGATATTGGTGAGTTTTTTTCGGTAAATCTGGACTGCTTTTATGTTACAGATTTTGGAAAGCATTTTCTTTAACAGCTTACTTTCCATTATTGTTTTGGGAAAGTAGCTTTCCTCCTTGGTTTACATCACTTGAACCTATATTATTTTCCCATGGAAGATTTATTTTTGATTGCTTGGACAAACTACCTTGTGTGATTTACCCTCTAAAACAGTTTTATGGCACAATCCTGTGCTGTGTTCAGGCTGCATTGTTGCTTGGATTGCATTATTTAGGCACTTGTGGCTAAAATCCCCACCTCACAGAATCAGAGATCTTTTTAGGTTTTTCTGGCTTCATATTCCTATACTATTAATCAGTTGAAAGCTGTTTTAAATTAGGAAAGCATATCTTATTTCATTTGTGTTTTCCCCTAATTATTTAATTCCTTACCTATATACAACAATCAAAGTGTTCTATATAGGTAAGGAATTATAGCAGCAATCCTGGTTTTTTGACCTAGAAACAAAATGGATTGAATTTCTGAGTAAAGGATTCCAGTGTTTCTAGTGAAAGTTAAGACTGTGTAAAATTCTTAAAGAGTTTCACCCTGTCTCCTATTTCTACACAGTTGTGTTATGTGTAATCAATTGCTTTTGTTTTTATTTGAGAGTGACTTGACGAAAATATCCTTACAAGTCCTCTATATACTAGAAATGCTGAATCTTTGCTAGCTCTCCATTAAGAAAGAAAAAAAAATTCTAGTTATTATTTATAGATAGAAATCAGAGAATTGAAATGCGAGAAAGCCTTGATAACTTGGAGAAAGCAGATCATAGCCATTTAAAATACAAGGATTTTTATTCAAATGATTTGAAGAATTTTCTATTCCTTCTTAACTTGGCTTGGAACATCTCATATATTGATATAGTCTTTGCACACATGTACATTTTTCAGGTTATTTCCCAACTTATAAACCCTTTTTTTCTCTTATCATTAATTTATGCTATAGTTATCCTATTTCATAAATTTTTGTGCCTTCAGTTTTGATTCTTGGCAACTACCTGAACTAGTCCCTGCAGTTTTCTTGGCAAGATTTCTTGGAAGTGGTTTGCCCTTGTTTCTTTCCTAGGGCTGAGAGAAAATGACTGGCCCAAGGTGATCCAGCTGGCTTCATGCCTAAGGCAGGTCTACAACTCATGGTCTATCAATTTTTAGCCTGATATCTTAACCAGCAAACTGCTTCTCTTATAACTTTAGTCAATCACAAAAGTCTTCACTTGAACTGAGACACGAATGGCCAAGGAGATGATGCCTATGGTTCAATTAAATCATACATACCATTAGGTTGGTAAACTGTTTTGCCTTTAGTTTGTCCCTTGGCCTGCATTCTGTCAAACTTGCTAATTCCAGCATTCTTAATTGTTTTACTTGTACATGAATACCGTGTTTCTTCAAAAAGACAACCCATCTTGAAAAGAAGCACTATCACATTTTTGAGCTCATGCAATCAAATTAAACCTCACCCACAAAATTAGCCCTAATTAAGACCCTACCCACCATGGGGTGTAGGAGGTGGGGTGAGGCACACAGGTAAAAAATAAGCATGGGGATGGGAGTATAGCTGCCCTACTTACCAGGTCTCGCACACCCCGACACCTGCCTTGCCTTCTTCTGCAGCCACTTCTTCTGTGGCCGCTTGCTGCCATTCGCACACATTGCCCTGGCCTCCTTTTCACCAGCAGGCACCTGAAGGCAAAATGGAGGCCCGGGCAATGCGTGTGAGTGGTGGCAAGCAGCTACAGAAAAAGTGGGCCAGCAGCTCACTTCTGCTGGGCAGGCCTGTTGGTGCCACCACCGCGAGGTGAGTCAATAAAAGAAGGCCTAGCTGTTTCTTTGGGGGTCAAAAGAAAATAAGACTCGACCTTCTTTTTGGAGTAACATGGGCATCATTGGTAGTTTCCTATTCAGCAAGATTGTTGTTTATGGGTACAGTTCACGTTTTGATTGTAGTTGTTACATTATTTTACTTGGACTAGAATGGACCTGTTAAGTATTATCTTCTGTACTAAAGTGTGGCTAATTTTTGTTGTGTTTAGATATTCCAATGTCTGTGGGTATAATAGATCCGAGAGCAAATCCAACACAGTTGAATACAGTAGAGTTTCTTTGGGATCCTTCAAAGAGAACTTCCGTATTTATTCAGGTAAATCATGTTTTGTGAAATGGATAGCCATATAAATAATGGTTGGTTGGTTGGTTGGTTGGTTGGTTGGTTGGTTGGTTGGTTGGTTGGTTGGTTGAGATAGATAGATAGATAGATAGATAGATAGATAGATAGATAGATAGATAGATAGATAGATAGATAGATAGATAGATAACATACAGCAAGCAAAGTATTGATTGCCTTATTCTTGTAAATTTATGTATTTTTAATAAGAATAACATGTTTTTCTACCATGCATATAATGTGACAGCATCTCTTTAAGTGTACATAGTGAAAGAACATGATAAACTTTGAAAAGTTATCTTAAAGTATTGATGCTTGGAGTACAAGAGAACAGAACTTAAAAATGTGCTACAGAGCATGTGTGATTAAATTTGATTTGTGCTTTGACTGAAATATTGTAACCTAGTTACCATGTAACCTTCCATATATGCCATCACAACAATAAATTCAGTCTCTTATTTTTCCCATTTTGGGGGTTGAATTTTCTATTACTGTATTTAAAAATATATGTTTAAGTTAGAGATTCTGCTATGCTATTGTTTGTTTAATTAGAATTTGTAGAATATTTATTCTGGGGATACAACTGCGGAAACACAAGCCAAACTCACTATAATGCAATGTGTAAATGCAGCCTTCTCCCATCCTTCTTTGCTTTGATGTAATTTTGGACAATGAATGACTAAATATAATTTAAGATTCATAATTACCATGTTTCAATTCAAGACAGCATTGCTTTTGTTTTAAGATCAACTTCTTCATCACAAATGGTGAAGGTCTCTGGAAATTCTTGGAGCTTCAGTAAATGTTGATGAGAAGTTCATAAATTAAACAATAATGTTATCCAGCTTTCAAAACTGGTAAAGTGACCATTTTATGACGTTTTGAGAGAGGAGCCTAGCTACTGTAATTTAATCCAATCTACAGGACAAATATTAGAAAGGGAGAAAAAAACATCAGACCTTTTCAGAAGGACCGACATACTACATTTAGGCAATTGAGAAATTTAGAACTGGTATATAATATTTGATCTATTGCTGATCCTTAAACTCTAAGGAATAATGCAGACTCCCTTAGCTTTACACCTTGTGTCGAGGACTACCTGTACTTTCTTACTGCAGAGTCTGCTAAAAAAAAATAACTTGGGCTGCACTTCAGTTTTAGAAGAGAAATAAATGACATATTTTGATGTACCTCAGGTATGATTCCTCTTCTCATCCATTGTTGTTGTTCATTCTCTTCGAGGGACATATGGTCTCTGCCTAGATATCAAATATGGTGTATTAAGCACAATTTTTTAAATGTTTTTGTTGGTCAGGTCTAGTATTTTGCCAGGTTGGTTTAAAGAGAGAAGGCAACTATTAACACTTTGCATAACCCCTTTATGTGTCTGAAATCTTGGTTTGCTATGCAGATTTAATCCCAGGCTTTGTTAGAACTGACTTGGACATACACCGAAAGTTTAACTGTACGAGCATCACTATTGCACTGTTGCAGTTCAGAGCATATTTTTGGCTCTCTTTTACAGGTACATTGCATCAGTACAGAGTTCACTATGAGGAAGCATGGTGGCGAGAAAGGCGTGCCCTTCAGAGTCCAGATCGACACCTTCAAAGAAAACGAAAATGGGGAATACACAGAGCATTTGCATTCTGCCAGTTGCCAGATCAAAGTTTTCAAGGTATTACCTGTGTTTTAAGATACATAATGCAAGAACAAGAGCTGGAAAGCACAGATACTGATTTTCTTAGCCTCCTGCTGCTTTAAAAAAAAAAACAACTTGTGGGTGTTAAATTATTTCATAAGAAGGCAAAACAGATTTGTGGCATTTCTGGTCTACATGTTCTTGCTCAGGCCTTTGGGGTCTTAAATTAAGATTTTGCTGTGAATAATAAAGATGGCAGGGCTATCTGGTTAGACAGGTAGATCAATTAACTGACTTAGC
Source organism: Masticophis lateralis (assembly GCA_030761175.1). Classification (NCBI taxonomy): domain Eukaryota; kingdom Metazoa; phylum Chordata; class Lepidosauria; order Squamata; family Colubridae; genus Masticophis; species Masticophis lateralis. The sequence continues at coordinate 145,145,745 of JAUDYJ010000002.1, forward strand.
AATTGTTTTCTTCTGTTGCCCTCAATCTTGGATAGAAATATTTTTGTCTAGTTCGTCACTCGCCATCACATGCCCAAAGTATGTATGTTTCTATTTTCCGATCATTGCTTCAAGAGCAATTGTTTATTTTGCCCAACAATGATTGATTGCTTATTCTTGTAGTTCATGGTCCTACATGAACTACAGTGATTATTAGTGATTATTTCCTCATCCATAATTTAAAGATGTCTTATCTTTTTTCTACTATCCACTCATATGTCCATTCTTCTCACACATATATTTCTAATGGAAATATCATTGCCTTAACTATTCCGATATTTCGTTTCATAGAAATATTCTTACCTTTCATGATCTTTTTTTTTTAGTTTTTTTATTGCTTCTGCCCACACTCCCAATGAGATTAATCTTTTTTATTCTGTAGAACACTGTCCATCCTAGTTGTTGAGGCCAAGGAAACAAAACTACTGCCTTTCCTTCTTTGCTGTCAACTGTGAGTTCTCTAAACTTGCTGACTGACATTATCTTTTCTTTAATATTTATTATTAGTTCAAGTTTTTTACTAAATATATATGTGAGTAATATGCCCCCCCCTTTCTCATTCGCTTCCATATTCTGAACTGCTGTTTTTCTCAATTCAATTATTACAGTAACCTCTTGTTTATTCAACCTGGTGTCTTGGCACTCCTTTATCCATAATATAGTCTACTATTCTGGCATGATTTAATGTTCAAATGCCTTTCTGTAGTTTAAAGTTAAGCAAAGGAGAAATTTTGTTAAATTCTCCTGCTTGCTGTATTGTCCACTTTATGTTGGCTATCTGATCTCATATCCTTCTGCCTTTTCTTAAACCTGCCTATTCATTTGGCATTTCTTTCTTTATATATGGCTCCATTCTTCATTAGAAGATCTTAATCAAAACTTACTTACGTTACTGTTGTTAAAGTTACAACACTGAAGAGTAACTGCTTACATTACTGTTTGATGTTGGAAAGATTTCAGATTTATCACATTAGATTGTCAAAGTGTGGCCATTTGGTTTTAATTAATTCTCTGACTTTGTAATGGAAAGCCTCTGTTCAAATTTAATGAAGGATTTTAAAATTAGGGTGAATAGTTTCTTATATGAAACGTGCTTTTGGTATTTTTTTTTAATCTGTTGGTTTCTAATTTCTTTTTTCTTCTCTTTCATATCCTTTTATGTATGTTAATAAAACTAGTACATTTATCCTACCCAGATAGTCTTGTATTTGCAAGTTCTTCTATTTACAACTTTCGCATTCTAAATATCTATTAATAGTACAGGTACTTGATTTATGACATTTAGTACCTGTTCAAAGTTACAACGTTATGACATCTCAGAAAGGCCCGTAAAGAGCTTCTGGCCATCTTATCTTATTATGCTTTATTTATTATGCTTTAATATTGCTTTGACTGTTTCAATTTTCTCTTGATTTGTGGTTTTAACGTTCCATGTTCTATTGTATGTGTCCTTGTAAAAAGTAGTCCTTTCAGTATGATGGCACTATCAGTGACCAGAGGTCCTTGTGGTTTTGATGGGATCCCATCATGCCATTTTGGGTCTCCTTGACAAAATTCAGGGTTCTTCCTCCGTAAGCACCTTCAAGTGGTGCTTTTCAATGTGGTGCTCTTATCATATGACAACCAAATTTATAAACGTTTCAGTTATCCCAAAGCCACTTTTTTCAAGAAGCAATTGGACTTTCTGATTTTTCCTTGAAGACTTTTCACTTCTCATCCAAGAAGCTTCTTCAGTTCTGGAGAGATGAGAAGTGAAATGTCTTCAAAGAAAAACCAGAAAGTCCAGTTGCCTCTTGAAAAAAAAGGTTGACCTTTGGGACAACCATGACCTGGATGACTGAGAATCTCCATAGACATGTTTCAGTATGTCTACACAGTTTCTTGGCAACAATATAAAAAGGATTTGCCTCCTCCTAGCTTTAATTTTGGAATTCCTTCTTTTAAATGGCACTTTCCTCAGGACTGCTCTTACTCTCATTGTGGATACCTTCACATTTACTTTTACCTTTTCAACTTTTATCATCAAGGGAAGCCATACCAGCAGTTTCCATTCTAATCAGCATCATTCTTACAATCGCTGAAATGACTGAATCTTCCTATTCACTCTTTATCAGCAATAGTGAAGCAATATGGATCAGCCTAAGTGCTTATGAGCGAGAAGCTAGGATTCTGATATTCCTAGTTTTTAGATGTAAATGTAATGAGGTACAAGGCTGAATTATATGTGTGTGCAGTATTGGATTACATCCTACAATAGAACTTGGCATTCTTAATTTGGTAAGAATCGTAAAATTGGGAAGTATGATGGTTTTAATCTAATTCAGAACAAAGGTTTTGTGTGCTAAATCACCTTAGGCAGTGGGGAAGTCACATTTGCTGTATATCTGAGGCAGTTTTACACAACACAGAAATTTGAGACCAAAAGGTTTCGGGAAGTGGTAAGCGATCTCCCACCTTCACCACTTTTATTCTACCACCTACTACCAAGAATTTTTTAAACTTAGAAATTAGTGTATACCTGAAGAGAAAATTCCCAAAGGAATTTTAGGAATGGATTCGTATTCTTTTGCTCTAAAAACAACATTCCATTAGTTTGTGTGCATCTGGGCCAGGCCTGGTTAAGTAAATTTTTCCTCTGTGGTCACTTTTAGTTTAACCTGATGATCCTGCAGATAGTACCCACACTTCTTGGGATGTAAAAAAAAAAGAAGTCCTTGTGCATAAACTTGTACAAGGTGAGCACTTCTGTTATAACTATTCAACAGACTCCACAACGCTTGCATAGATAATCATCTACAGTACAGGACTTCAGAAAGTGGAGGGAGGCAGTGGAACTGGTTTTTCATGTTTGCATTAATTTCCAGAGTGAACTTTTACACCCAGTAGGGAAAATGAATGTTACCATCTCTTCTGGACAGTGCTAGATCCTTGTGGGGATTAATGGATTTTTTTCATATTGAACAGACATGTCAGCTTTCTTATATCTATGCCACTGAAATATTTGTTTAACTCAGAACAGAGTTCACAGCCTTTTTCAGCATGAGAGGGGGGAAAAAACCAAAGAAGCCATTTTTGCAACAGAACCAACATGTATAATATACACAAGCTGCCCAGAGTTGCCTTATAGGGGAAAGGGGCAGCATAAAAAATAAATAAATAAAAATAAAGAACAGCTTTGTTAGCCTCTTCTAGATGAAAACATCCTGACTAGTTTCTGAATAATTTAACAGGCACTTGGGTGGAATTCTACCATGGCAAAAACCAAGCATTATATAGCCAGTCCTGCTAGTTCTTCCCTGGCTTTATACTTTGGAGTAAGTTATAAACTTGATTTACAAACCAAAGTGGCTGAGCCAATATCAAATAAACCACCTGATGGTTTATCCAATAATATGAATCTTAACTTTTGTCAGTGCTGATTGTGAGATGAAAGCAGGATCTTGAATAAGCCTGGGAGAGCATTGTTTGGCTTGGCTTTCTACTGCCTCTCAAATATAGCAGTTTATATTTATTTATTTAGCATATGGCATGGGAGGGAGAGGGAGAGAGAATGAAAGAGAATGAGAATGATATGTAAACAGTACAAAATAGGAGATAATATATTAAAATAAAACCATAAATTAAGTATGGACTGCATGATAATACACCCTGGCCAACGTTCTGTCTTAACAGAGTAGCTAGGGTCTACAAACACTGAATATTGCATCCCTCACGGTCAAAACGTACAGAGACAGCAAGTTAATGGCAGAGGAATCACAACTCCTTATTGCTGCCAAGTGTCATGGTGTATTTATATAAATACGTTTCTGTTTGCGTATCACAAATGGATACTGTGATGTCCTCAACCAGCGGAAAACATTTGCTTCATCTTTTCCTATATCTTACACATTAGTTTAATAAACTTGTTTAATTTCCAGCCCAAAGGAGCAGATAGAAAACAAAAGACCGACAGGGAGAAAATGGAAAAGCGAACTCCTCATGAGAAGGAAAAATACCAACCTTCATATGAAACAACAATACTTACAGAGGTAAAAGAAGAAATTTGTGAACAAAACACTTCGGCTAGGGTTCAAGAAAGATGGTTGTTCATATGCTCACAGTGCTGTATTAATAACCAAATACTATTTAGATCAAATACTGGTAACATTATAAATCAGGCTTTCCCAGTCTAGTGCCCTTAGACACTGTTGAATTACAACACCCTTACACAGTAAGCATAGTTGTATTTATTTTGAAGATAAGATGTTTGGAAAGGATGAAAGGTCAGTTAAATTAGAATTTGAGGGCTATAGTAAACAGACACCTGTGTTATACAGCAAATAAAATAATGCCAATGACTGAAAACTAAATGTCTAAGTATCAAGCTTGGCTCCTAATGATTTTACAGATATATCCATATGGCTTTCTTAGCAACCATACACATTAATCTGCCACTTTCTGGAATGGTTTTTTTTTTTTTTTAAATTTCCCTAGTCTAGCGAAAAGCCCTGGGATTTGGGATTTCCTGGGATCTTCCATTCAAGTATTAAGCAAATCTTATTGTGTTTACCGTTCCAGGATCAAGTAGTTGTTGCAAAACAGATAAGCAGCTGAGGAATATGCTCTTTCACACAGAGAAGGTTATTGTGCCACACTGTTAATATCTCCTCATGCCTGTTATATGCTATATTCTATAGATGCATGACAAACAATAATAATAAAAGAATCCCTAAAGTAGGCTATTCAGTCTTTGTGCGTTCCATGTTGTTTTCAAGCAAGATTGCTGGCAGGCATTCATTCTGTGTTAGTACATTATGGCATCAGATTCCCAAATTGTAAATCACTGGTGCAACTGCTGTATTCATAAATAGCAAAATATCTTAACCGGAGTCACAATTTGGTTAAAATCCATACCTTAGGCGTAAGAATAATATGAGTACATTCAGCATTACTTCAGCCCTTCCAACCAGTATGAGGATTGGTGCAAAAAGATGCTTTTTCAAATACACTTAATATACAAATTTAGGAAAATAAACGAACAATTTTTCATAGTTTCTCTTGAGAAGCAGTTTTGCTTAAAAGCAACATTGAGCACACCAAGATTGCATAGCCAACTTTAGGGATTCCTTTTGAAAAAGCTCAGTTGTACCTTTAACCTCAAAATAAGCTTTGTTTGCTGTAGCATTTCCAAAAGGAAAGCTTTAAATTAGAGCTTGTGCCACTAGCTTAGAATGAACAAAAAGATTCAAATAAATGTATAGTTTTCCTCAGATAAATTGGATGTGCTTCCCCCCCCCCCCCCCCCCTTTATCAAGAGCTGGGAAAGTGAAAAGCCGTAGAAGCAAGAGGCAGGGAAGGCAGGTTCCATTCATATTCATCACTAGAAAATCTGTGACGGAAACATCGTGGAATATTCATATTAAAAGGGTATATTTTTGTTCTACCAGTGCTCTCCATGGCCTGAAATCACGTATGTCAACAATGTGCCATCACCTGGTTTTAGCAGCTCTCACAGCAGTTTCTCTATCAGTGAAGGGTAAGTATATGCCTTTTGCCTGTATATATTTTTTCAAAGGCCTCTCTGTTGATTTCTTTAAACCAAAAATTGCTCTAGGGTTTAGCAATTTTTTGAGACCCTGGTCATCTTCTCATGCTTTTGCATTAGTACAGCCTTTCCTCCTGGGGAAAAAAAAAGCATGGGGCAAAAAGAATGAACGTTCAAGAGAATGGATATTTTCCACTTACAAAAAAAACTATTTGTGGGAAGAAGGTGTATTAGCTTGCAGGGATAAAGGTGCTGCTGAAATTAACCTGTACATTATTAAAATTCTTTTCCCTGATGTATTTGAGGCAGTCTGACTAAACAGGTAGCAGATGAGGAGGGTGTTAATCTTAAACAGCAGTAGAAGCAGCAAACACAAAAGAGCTTTTTACTCTGTCTTTATATAAAAATAGAAGAAGCGAAGGTGGTTGCTCTTTCTGCTTTTGAGCAAAAGTTTAGCTTTCCTTGTTGGCTGGAGGTTTTTGAGCCAAGACTTAATGGCTATTCAGGGAATCTTTCATCTTAAGATTTCCTGCATCCAGCAGGGAGTTGGACTAAATAGCCTGAAAGTTCTGCTTCAAAACCAAAACACAAAAAAATGTGAAGTGTTACATTCACACAACCTTTAATGATTGTGTAGGCTACCATTACTTTCCATCTTAATCATTGTTATTAAGATTAATTCTGATAAATGCTTGAACCTCAGTGATGGCCGTGGAAAGGTCATGTTTTTTTAGTTGTTCTTTTTAACTATGATTTTGTTAAACTCCCGTCAATCTTTTGGCAGGATATGGAATATTTAAATAAGATGCCAAGAAGAGAAAAGCAAAATTTAGGTGCCTTTTCTGTTTTTTGTTCTAAAACTAGGAACGGATCTCCAAACCACCAACCTGAACCTCCAGCTCCAATTACAGATGTACGTTTTAATTCACATTAATCTCTTCTCTACCCCACTGCTGACTACAGGTGGGCATGGGATGGTCTGAACTAGCTGACCAAAGGGTTCTTTTCCCTGAATTATCTCTTCCTGATGCAAAATGCTGCAACGTGATTCACAGTGAGTCTTGCCATCAAGGTGGACAAATGATTAGCCTGAGGTTACCATGGAGCCCACCCGCCATTCCTACATGGGTAGAGCCAAAATGTGGGAAGATTTAAGGGGAAAATGGATGCCTTAAACTGTGCAGATGCTCATGGCACCTATTTTGCCTCTTTAAACTCCTGAATCTCCCTCCTGGAATAGGTCCTGTCCCCATCCATTTTTGGAGGGCTACCCTCAACCTGCTATTCAGACTGGCCAACAGAAGTTGCAAATTGGTATTACTCCAAGGCTTCAAACGTAGCAAAAACACTGCAGATTTAGTTGGAGGCTTCAGGTTATATTTGGAGATGCTGGGAGGAAATTGCATATGAATTCCCAGTTTTAAAATTTAAATGTTGTAATAGTTATCTAGTTCTTCTTCTTGTAGAGAAGCAATTGAGTTTCTTTTTCCCCTAGAACCTCTTGCCAACATCCACACCTCAGGAAGCTCAGCAGTGGCTGCACCGGAATCGCTTCTCAGCTTTCTCACGGCTTTTCACAAACTTCTCAGGTAAAACCAAAGGTTTTTTTGTCCTCTTTGATAACCAGGAGAGGCCTTCTGAATTTACATCTTTTATTTCCCTGCCAACTTCTCTTAACCCTCTTCCTTTGTGATGTCGTCTCTGAATTCCTTTCTACACCTCTTCAGGCTAATGCATCTGAATAATTCACCTTGAGGATTATCCCACCTTTCTTGTGAAAATGACACAGGAGCACTATTTTGTAACTCGGTCTGCAAGTTCTGAGCAGATAATGTTTAAATGTTTGGAGGGAGAAGGCTTAAATGAAACCTTATAACCCCCCCCCCCACACACACACACACACTTAGTCTGCTCAGATTTTATAAATTGTACCCTCTCTCTTCATATCTGAAACAGGCAGAAGACCTGGGTCTCTCCTCTTTCATCCTCATGCCAAAAAAGCAGTGATAGTTCATTTATGACCTGGGTAATAATCTCCCTCTTGCACATCATGTATCTTTTTAGTTAATATTTGGATGCACTGGGCTCTGAAGCAGAAATCCTTTTTGCAGATTAGGATGTGTTGTTATTTTCTTAAATGCTGTAGATGGTGAGGAGCTGAAGTAGGGAGATTGCTGGAGGGGGCATGGCCACATTTTTCATGGGGCTGGGGGAGGGAGAGATGGCAGGCTTTAAACAAAACTGAAGTAGCCTGCAACTCAGTACATTCATTTTGACCTTTGTTTGAGCGGAAAAGCAATGACTAAATGAATTGAGAAAAATAAGCAATTGTTGGAAATAAGGGGAACAGAAATGTGATTTGCACTGTGGGTTGTTAAAGCTGCCCCCATTAATGAAGAAAATTGGGTGAAATAACCTGTTGTGCTGTGTTAAAACTTGTTAAAATTACTTCCATCTTATGCACCGATTGCACTCTTTCCTTGATAAGGAGGCCCTTTAGCAGTGGTGAGCCGCTGCCGGTTCGGACCGGTTCAGGCGAACCGGTAGTTCCGACGATCAGCTGGCCCCGCCCACCCGCCCCTGCCCTATCCTGTCCTATATTTCCTTCTTTCCGGCTCAGCTGATTCATACGGCACAGCTGATTTCGGCGCCTCCGCTGTTCTACTAACCAAAACTACCTTAGAAGGTAACCAGCAGCTTCAAATGGCTGTATTTTGAATGCTGCGTGTAAGCACTTTAGGTGCACATGCGTGTGAAGCGTGCGTGTGTAAAGCAATTGCTCACAGAACCGGTTTTTAAACCAATTGCAGCCCACCACTACCCTTTAGATAGTCAATCCTGCCCTGGTTTCTTCAGATTGGATTATTGCAATGCTCTCAACAAGGGCTGCCCTTAAAGACCACACACAAGGTGCAGCTGGCTCAAAATGCAATGGTGTGAGCAATAATGGATGCGTCTCAGTGTGTCCATGTTTTAATGCTTCTGCGTGAGCCACATTGGCTGCCAGTTGGCTTCTCAGTTGGCAATTCAAGGTACCCGTAAAGCCCTCTATGACACAGAGCTTGGATATCAAAGAGTGCTTGTCTCTAATCATTTCTTCCAACCCAGTATTTTCCAGCAGAGTGGGTGCACTCTATGTCTCCTTCACTATTTATTAAATTTACATGCCGCCCATCTCACTAGCCAAGTATATATTACTGTCCTGTGTGATCTTCTCTGTTGTGGCTCCCACTCTCTGGAAAAGCACCCATAGATAAAGTTCCCTCTCTCCTAGGATTCTGGAAAACTTTGAAAATTTGACTTTGGTCCCAGGCCTGGGGTTGATGTTTGTTATTTGTTTCATGACCTCTGTTTTGTTTTATGAATTTTGTTTTTTAGAGTATTTTAGTCTACACTGCCTATTGATCTTTAGCTGTTTTTATGCCTTTTTAAAAAATTTTGTGCATAGCCCAGAGTTTACTGAATGGACTATAAATGTCAACAAATAACAATAGCAACAACAACAACAATAATAATCCCTTTTCACTTTCAAAAAAAACTTAGGGGCAGACTTACTGAAATTAACCAGAGAAGATGTCATACAAATATGCGGTCCTGCAGATGGCATCAGACTCTTCAACGCTTTGAAAGGACGGTGTGTATCAGCCAAATGGACTTTATACAGTTGAGGCTTTATGTGTGCTGGGCAGTACTGAAACAAACACGCCTTTTTCCCCCAATTGTCTTCTGATCGCTTTTTGGCACTTGATTGGGACACTTAGCCTATTTATAATCAATATTTATATAATCACTCCAGAAGAACATCTCTTCTAGAGAGTGCCTCTGTGAAACAAGAGAGAACACAAATCAGATTAGGATATTTAATAAACTTGATAAATAATGATAATAAACTTATTACAGGATGTGCAATATACTCAGACAGGATGAGGCAAATTAGAGAAAATCACAAATATATGCCTTTTGGGGAGCATTTTAGAATTCAGTTATGTAGCTTTTCATTTTCTTCCTTTGGGTAGCCAACTATGGGCAAATGTGAACATATATGCCTTTCTCATTAAAGAAGGGCTTGCTTCTTAATTTCCCTTCGTTCTTCAAATACATTTTGGATATCCCCCACTACTCCCTGCCCGCCACGTTTGAGGTGTGACTAGAGCAGGCTTTAATACTGTGCAGGTTTCTTGAATTGTTAGTTGTCCTTCAGGTGAAGAAAAAACAAATATTCCCAGGTGAATAGCAGCTTCTGGCAAGAAAAAAAAGTTCCTAATATCACACCATACCACTAAGTTAATGTACCAGTTCTGATTGTTCAGATAGGACTGGCTAAAGTGGGGGATGGTTTGAGAAAAATGCTGTAGGCTTTGTTGATTTCATGCAGCGAATGCTCCAAAAAACAAGAGAACTGGAAGGGTGATGCTGTCGTCCCGTCCCCCCCATGGATACGCTTTTCACTAGATTGATGCACTGCTTGCTTCTGCATCAGAAAGCTCACTGCCCCTTGCTGTTAAGGGAATGTGTGCAAAGCACATGAAGGAGATGAATAATGGGGAAGAGACAAGAAAATGAGGGCGAAGGATGCAATCAAGAACACAGTGTAAAAGTTTGGGGAAGATCAAGGAAAGGTGCAGAGAAAATAGGTATTCCCCACTGCTATGGTAAAGTAAGAATAGAGATAGATCCGACTTATACAATGTGAGCAAGAAAACCTGGAGACCTCTGACTCATGCATCACAGTCTTCTTTAAATCTTGCAGCAGGCTCAGTTGCTGCTCTATATACATGTTTCATGATGCTAACAAATTGTTTTTGTTATATAAATCAAAGTGAAAGAAATCCATAGTTAAATAAGTAGAGATAATCTTTGATTTACTATTGTAACAGTACTGTTGTAACTTTGAACAGTCACTAAACTAACTGTTGTGTTTAGTGACCATTCAAAGTTAAAACAGCACTGAAAAAGGTCACTTATGACTGTTTTTCACAGGTATGACCTTTGCAGCATCCCCATGATCGTGTGATCAAAATTCAGATACTTGGCAACTGGGTCATATTTATGACTGTTGCTGTGTCCCAAGGTTGTGTGATTCCTTTTGCGACCTTCTGAAAAGCAAAGTCAGTGGGGAAACCAGATTCACTTAACAACCGAGTTACTAGCTTGTCAACTGCAGTGATTCACTTAACAACTGAGGCAAAAAAATGTCGTAAAATGGGACAAAACTCACTTAAATGTCTTACTTAACAACAGAAATTTTGGACTCAGTTGTGGTTGTAAGTCAAGGACTACCTGTACAGATGCATGACTGGTCATAAAAGCATCTAAAAACAGATTAAGAAAAAAACTTCCAAATGAAGGAGGGAATTAACTTTTTGAGGCTTCTTTTTGGAGTAGAGGTGGAGAAATCCATTCATTCATCCATCCATCCATCCATCCATTCATTCTATATGGCCACCTATCTCAAATTTTTGACTTACGTTGTTTTTAAAACCATAAAATGTATAATAGGATGAGCGTTTCAGCAGGTGACTCCTAAGGAAGTGAACAGGGCAATCTGTTATCAGCTTGGCCATCTGTTTACTGGATCCAAGTCCCACCTTGATTGTGAAAATGGGTCCATGCTGTAGTGTCAGCCTCTTTGAGAAAAGGATGGGGTCCTCAACCTTGAAAAAGGCTGTGTTGCACCCCCTCCTAAAGAGGCTGTCCTTGGACCCAAAGATCTTGGTTAACTATCAACCAGTCTCCAACCTTCCCTTTCTGCAGATTGTTGTTGAGAAGATGGTTGGTCTGCAGCCGATGTGAATCCTAGAGGAAATAAAATATCTAGTCCTGTTTCAGCTGTGTTTCAGGCTGGGATTTAGTACTGAGATAGATCTGGTCACTCCTGTAGATAACCTGTGGTGGAGCTGGGATGTTAGGCATCCATCCTATGCTCTTCGATCTCTTGCGCAAAGGCCATATTGGCCATGGTTACCACATGCATCTGAAAAAGATTGCACTTTTATTCTGCTTGGGAAAGGTTCATGGGTTCAGTTGTAGAGCAAACATTTTGCTAAGTTAAGTTGAATTGCATATAATTTGAATAGACTTCTGGATAAACAAGAAAGGACAAATACTGCTGGCTACTTGCTCCTCTGTGTGTGCTTCCATTTCCTCACTTGTGAAAGGGAAATTAATGTTCTGCTCTGGCATGTAAACAAAAGCTTGTCATTCAGATTTTTAAAAGGCAACCGTTGTAGATGGATCAGTGTTAAATCTTCTCTCATCTGTCAAAAGTTTGTGGCGCAAACTTCCAAGATTACACTGACTTCAGAATGCAAATTGGGGATTGCAGATATTTCTGAGCTGGTTTTCTACCAGCTTTTGTGACACTGAGCAACATGAATAATACAGAGAGTTAGTCCTCACTTGGTAATTGAGTTAGGCAACTCTGTCATTAAGTGATACAGTTGTGAACTAGAACTTCATTTGGCCTGCCAACTTACGACAGCAGTTATGACAGTTCTGGTTGTCTTTGTCAGGCAAATCCCACATGATCGATAGGCATGAGTTCCTGTGGTCATTGTTCACAACTTCCTGCCAGCTTCCCAGAAGCTGGCAGTGAAGGTCTCAAATGGTGATCATGAGACTGTGGGGATGCTGAAACAGCCACACCCTCAAGGCCAGTCTTAGATCTCCTTGTTCAGTACCGTCATAACTTCAAACAATTGCTGCTTTTACATCTTTTTTGAAAAATTTAAGCAAAGACTGCTTGTATTGAAATATTCCACTCTACAAATACATCTTATTAACAGCGCCTTCAATACGATTTAAATATGGGCCAGCTTTGTACAGTACTTAAGGATTTGCGTCACTATGTTAAGAACACACCGGCATTTTTGCAACCCTTTTTATTTTATAAAAAGTTTTGTATCTTCTTAATTCCATTTTTTCCATAGTATATTTCCATGTTCTCCCTAGTATATTTATGATGTCTTTATTTTCCTTTCATATGTCTACTGCTGAAGATTTGCACTAGCATGTCTTTCATCTTTCTCTTTCATCTGTATAAAATATTCCCCCCCCCTTTTTTTTTCCTTTCAACTAAGTGGAAGTACTGTGTGCCCACTACCAGTCTTTCTGCATCTCATTTCAGTATTCCTTTTTTTCTTGGGTTTGTTTTTCCCTGCCTCTCCCCATTTACTTCTATTTCTCTTCACTGAATTCAGTAGAATATAGTAGTAAGCACTGCAGCTCAATTGGGCTTCAGCAGAATGGAAAAAATGATGCCACTCTGCCGCAGAAATGTGATTATAAGATGATGTAAAATGGGGAAGAATGGATTTTGCCATCATAGGCACCCAATTTAATGTTGAGAGTTCTTCCATGGATCTCATCACCATGGTAAATGTTTCTGCACAGAACAGAAAAGGCCCTTACAATGTTTATATGAGGGAGGGAGTGCCTGCAGTGAAATATTATCTTTGGATAATATTTATCCCACAATAATTCAAGATGATCTGGATCTGCTGAGTGACTACATGACTTCATTTGCACATAAGGCTAAATCAAGATTTCTCTACATCCTGTACATCATCTGAACAAAGCAAAACAAAAACCTGGTTAGACTTACAGATTGAACTAAGCCATAATGTGGTCTCTGTGATTTTGGCTTAGTGTAATGTGGGAACTCGGGTATTATGGCTTGATAAGCAAAGAAATTATGACCATTTCATCTTCTGAGCCAAACATATATGAAATACATTAAAACATTAATATTTATCTTTCTGGCTTCCCATGAACTTTTAATAGTCCCTATAGATAAATTCTCAAATGAAGGGCAAGAGATCACGCAGGGAAATATAGTAGGAAATTATCTGTTGATTTTGCCTAAACCTTCTTTTTTATTTATTTACATTTGCGGTCTTCTTATCAGCATCCTGAACAAAAAATAATCCTAGGAAAAGTCTTGTATCTTGTTTTTTGAATGTATGAGCTAATCAAATTGTGATGATCTGCAAAATGCTGTCACAACAGTTGTTCCTCCCTTTTGCCTGGTGCTAGTCTTACTGATCTTTCACTGGGCATTTATGAATGATTGATTTGATTGTAAGGAATGTGGTGTGCTTCATGTTGTTTCCTTTGTTGCTATTGGTGTTAATAGTTCTTTAATGATGTCTTATTAAACTTTTGGCAGTTACCGTAACTAACAATATTACTTACTCTGAAATGTTTTTTGTGAAAGATGAGGTCCAAATGAAGCTAAATAAATAGTCAATTGGTGACACATCAATTCCCACCCCCACCCCCCTTCATTCAAGAGTCATTACTCTTATTCCTGCTGCTCCTGGAGAGCTCATGTCTTCTTTTCTCCATAGGATGGTACGGCCAAGGTTGACCATCTATGTTTGTCAAGAATCACAACAGTTGAGAGATCAACAGAAACATGAAGATGGGGATGCAGCCAATGGTACTTTTTTTGGTAAGGGCATTGGGAAAGTAAAGTCTGCATTCTATATACTGTAGCAGATGGAACTGTAGTATTTTGTAATGGGATCATCACTTCAAGGAGAGATGTTGGACCTGTGGTGACGGGAATGATGATACAAGCTATATCAGTGATCAGTGTTGCAGTTTAGTTGTAGTTCATTTTTTATTCTGTTGCTCCAAAATTTCCCATTTCCATTCATCTGCTTAATTCTAATATGAGCCCACTGCCTTTAAAATATCATTGCTATTATTATAGATCTGATAACAATTTTCTGTCTCCTGTATATAATAGAGATTACAGTGCCTGTTGAAAATGATGAGATATATTCAAACAGTTATTTATTAGTCAGGGAATGTGAATTTTGAACTATAGAGTAAGATTATAGTAAAATTGGTTGCAGAATCTGAGGGAAATGATAAATAAAAGGAAGACCGTACATCCATTTGCTTTTTTTAAAGCACTTTCTCCCTCCATCCTAGTTAAGGTCAACTTGGAACTATACCTACTTATTAATTCTTATTGATTCTGCAGTTTACCATGCAATCTACTTAGAAGAATTGACTGCTGTAGAGCTGACAGAAAAAATAGCCCAACTCTTCAGCATTTCCTCTCAACAAATCAGCCAAATCTACAAACAAGGGCCTACAGGGATTCATGTACTCATCAGTGATGAGGTAAGAGTAAAGTGGTAGTCTGAAGTTACTTAGAAGAAGCTTAGGAGTTTAATAATGTTGCAGGCTTGCTCTGATTTTCTTATTTTTTTAAAAATGGAAATTTTCTTCATTTGCCAGATTATAAATTGCAGTAAACCACAATGTAGTTTGTATTCATTTGGATTCTTGACATCACATGATGGGCACACATACTAAAATTGATGCCATGGAAAAATTTGTCTATTCACTAAACAACTCACATGATTGCCATTCACAAACACTTGTTTATTAGAAGGCAAGCTAGTCCACCAGAATCCTCTCTGTTCTCCCAATAAGACGTTTGTGAGATCTAAAGGCATTGCTGTGAACAGATATGATATTCAAAGCTATAAAAAAAATCATTCATTTCAATTTCTAGGGTGGCCCTGAAAGTGATTCAAGTTGGCTTAGAAAGAAGAAGAGAGTAGAGGAGAAAGAAGAGAGGAAGTAGAAAAGGGAAGGAGAGGAGGAATGAAGACAGTAGAAAGAAACAGAAGAGGAGAGAGAAGGGAAGAAAAGGAAAGGTTGTATTAAAATGAAGATGATAGGAGAGCAGATCCAAACAACTAATTAGCAAATGGAAGTTAAAGAATAAGATGAATGAATAATGATTAATGATGGACAAAAGACTACATTTGAATATGTTGATAAAAAATAAAAATAAAAAACTTTTATTTAAAAAAAAGGTTGGCTTAGAAAGAGAATTTGAAAAAAAAAATCAAGATAATAGAACAGCCAGGCTAGGGAAGATAAAATACATAATATTACGGCAAGTTCGCAGGTCATCTTTAGCAGAGCCTCTAGGAAGACCAGATCTTTAAGACCCTTCTAAATGGATGGATGGAGTCAGATGGATCGTATCGATCTGAGGAGCAGTGCAACATACTAGTTTCTTACTTAACTTTAAAAAAAAAAAACCCAAGTCTCATAGAAACAAGACTCGGTAGCCTCGCTACCAGACTACTGAGGAGCCTGGTAGACATTGAAAGAGGTATCTGAGATACGCCTAGGGTGTCCACAGGAGCTTAATTGACTACCTGTAGCTAGGCATATTGCATTATTACTAATAGGGTTTTCCTAAGCAAACTATGGTATTAATCAAATGCATGGATTCAGCTCTTGAGTGAATTCAAAGACCCCCGTGAGAGGGTGAGAATTTCAGTTAGTTGATTTGAAGTCTACTATTCGTGTGTCTGTTGATTCTCCTGGGACATTATTAAGGAAAATAGTACCTGAATCTAAGCCATTTATCTGATTAAGTTAGACTGAAAAATAAATTGAACTTTTTAGAGCATGTGCTTTATAAAAAGTTAAATCATATGCAGGTGGTCCTCTCTTCCCAACTGCTTGTTCAGCAGCCATTTGAACTTACAATGATGCTTTAAAAAAGTATGACCTCTCCATGAACTTTCTGCAGTGTCCCTGCAGTCATATGATTCCAATTCGGGCACATGGTAACTGGCAACCATAGTCATGTGATCACTATTTGCAACCTTTACAGCTTGTTTCTGGTCAGTAAGAAGCCAGTAGGAAGTCACAAGTCATGGTCATGCGATGTCACACTTGATGTTGTACATCAGGTGTGGTCAAATGATTTTTCACTTTAAGACTGCATTGCTTAGCAATGGAGTGGCTGGTCCCAATTGTTGTTGGTAAATCAGTCCTTGATATTGCTTTCTCTCTGAGGAATCACACAAGTTTCCTCTGCATACATTGGTTTTTAAAAATTATATGCATTTTTTCCTCTTATTTATTGGACTTTTGTATTAATATTTGCCTAATTTTTAAAAGAATTTGGAATATTGTAATGCAAACACTTCCACTGAGATGTATGGATTAAGCATGTTCTGAATTTTCATTCTCAGTCCTACCTAGGCTTGCAAGATCTACATAGCCTTTTTATTAGAACCTGCAGTCCACCAGGCTAAAATATCTACTGTGTAGAAAAACACAAACTTTTAAAATTACATAACTTCATGTGTTTGCTAATTGATAATTAGGTATGCATGGATTATGCAGATCTGCAAAATTTAGGCATGGATCCAGAGATCAGTATTTTACAAATTACAAGTTGTATGAGTCACTGCTTGCTCAATACAATAAAAGCTTTTTTGCTGGCTTAATGACTGTTAAGAATTAAAGAAGTATGGACAATATTGGGAACTTGAACGCGAGAAAAAAGCAAACTCCCCCCCCCCCCCCCATGTTCTGTAGTTTCTTGTATCTAGAAAAACACAATGCAATATAAGCAGATATTTTACACAATGCTGCTTTCTTGGTCCAAGAAACATACTTCCCTGCCTTATCGTTATTTGCTTCTGTTTATGCTCCTTTTTGTAGCTTTTCACTTTTTAAGTACATGCTTTTCCCCCTTTATTTTTTTTAATATGATACGGTTCTCATTGCATATTCAGAATAGGATTAGGATTTTTTAAAAAATACAGTTTTGTAGTCCTGTGTTTTTTTGTGCTTTAATTTAATCAAAGGAAAGAAATTCATGGCAGATATAAGAAGCCATCCTACAGCAGTGATGGCTAACCTTTTTGCCATCACATGCCAGGAAGGGGGGGTGCGGGGGAGGTTCTCGCACGCACATGCCCACACCCATAATTATATGCGCCCCACCCAACGCATGTGTGCTCAGCCCCCCTCTCCCCCCCTCCTCCTTGCTCCTAGGATGTAATGGCCCAGTAGGCCTGTTTTTCTTTCTCACCTGGCTCAAGATCCTCTCTATGCATCTGGGAAGGGCGATAACAGACTTCCCCACCTCCTCGGAGGCCCTCTTAGAGTGGCTCTGGAGGCTGGGGACAGCAAAAAATGTCACTTCCTGTCCAACTGGAAGTTGGGAAACGGGCCGTTTCGGGCCTCCGCGGAGGTGGGGAAGGCTGTTTTTGCCCTCCCCAGATGCATAGAGAAGATCTGGAGCCAGATGAGAAAGAAAAACGGCCCCTCCGGAGGCAGAAAACAGCCTGCTTCCCTACTTCTGGTGGGCCCAGAAGGCCTGAAAATCAGCTAGCCAGTGCGCTAGAGCTGGGCTGGTGTGCCAGGTGACATGGCTCCACGTGCCTCCTGTGGGACGTGTGTCATAGGTTCACCATCACAGTCCTAGAGTAAAAGTGAACTGTGCCAATTTAGTAAAATCCAGACCACCTCTTTAAAAAAAAACCCCTTGAACTGTAGACAATGGAAATTAAGATGATTGGTAGATGGAGGTTTCCTACCCTAGATATAACCAAGCTTCTCTGCAAAAAGGTCAGCGCATAGTTCTGGGTACATACTTGCCTTTCCTTATACTTCATCTACAAGGGATGATGAATGTCAGCTGTTGACAAGGTACATTAATATATATGCTGCTTAAGATAGATATAGTGAATAGTGGCTTGATTTCTCCAGGCTCTTAACGTTTTATTCCTATTTTAGATGATACAGAACTTTCAAGATGAATCATGTTTTGTCTTGGACACAATGAAAGGTACTCATTTATTCAGTGTACAGTAATGCATGTTACTCTGTTCTTTATTTTTTTCTGAAAAACCTACACATCCTAACACACACACACACACACACACACACACACACACACCACCCAAACCAAATCAGCATGGAGATTAATGTACTATGTGTAAAGCTTCTGTCTTTCAGATGGAAGATGGGTGAGGAACAATAATGGGATTCTACTCCTGTCCATCCAGAATCTGATGATGTGCTTTCTTTACAGCTGAAACCAATGATAGCTACCACATCATCTTAAAATAGATGAAGACTTGGCCTTCTTGCATCTACTCTGCATATACAGCTTCATTATAAATTTTGGCAACTGGACACCAGCAGAGACCCATCTTGCTACTACAACATGTTGTCACCTATTAGGCAAACAATGTGGAATTTACCACTACTGGCTTGTAGTAGATACCAGTCATAAGCACAGAGCTGCTTATTTGTAGTTCAGTAATAGTACTACACTTGTTTGCTAGTTAAAACTGCCAGACTATCCAGTGATGGAACTTTGTAATTATATGTACTAGAAAGAGGGTTGTGTGAGGCTGTTTGCAGACAACAACCCTAG
This sequence comes from Masticophis lateralis, assembly GCA_030761175.1. Taxonomy (NCBI): domain Eukaryota; kingdom Metazoa; phylum Chordata; class Lepidosauria; order Squamata; family Colubridae; genus Masticophis; species Masticophis lateralis. The sequence continues at coordinate 145,164,527 of JAUDYJ010000002.1, forward strand.
GACTTCAATAGACAAAACGTTGTTGTAATGGATATCTGGGCACCCTAGGAATTGTGCATTCCGTCTGGGGAAAGGCCTGTATCACTCAGTTGATAATGACAAGCCTATTTTTAGCAAATTCTGGATTGAAAAAAATGTTCCTGCTTTGACTTTTTCAGAACTTGTTTGAGATAAAGATCTGTGTATCAAAAGGTGCTCATATACATAAGTATGTGAATGATTTCTCGTACTAGTACAATTTAGGAGTTCATGAACTCTACCTACTTGGGGCTTCACCTAGCACTCCTGTTAAAGAGGATTCAGAGGCAAAAAAAGAAATGATGAACTAAATATCCAGGGCTAAATATCCTGTTTTCGTAAAGAACACAACTCCCAAGAAAGAGAGAAAAGACGGTGTTAAAAAACAGCAACAAAGCATTGGAAGGATTTATTTGAGATTATGTTGAACTGATACAGACTTTGGAATGAAATCCTACAGGAATTCACTGTCCAAGAATAGGCTCATACACCAAGAATTTTATAATGCTTTTTTGAAAAGCTTTGAGCACTCTGTGGTGACAAAGTCCCTGAGTGTTTGTTTCCAGGGCAGCAACCAATCTCTTACTAAAAGGTCTCCACATTTTGGAATGAATGCATTTTTTTGAGTCTTGCAGGGAAAGAAGGGGAAACTATTTTAGCTACAGGAAATAATGTCCTCAAATTAGAAGTGGACAGCAAGTCTAATGAACAAAGCCAGATTCTCCATAACCTTTTCAGTCCCCCTAGCAAAATGAAAAATATTTGCAAGCTGTAAGTTTTACATACCAGAGTGTAATGTGTTCTTGCATAAGCTAGGTTCTCTTCCTAGTCAAGAGGCCAGGAAGCTGATACAGGCTGACATTAACCTAAAGCTGAGAGTGTGAGAAAAGAAAAATACACTTTAAAAAGAGATCTGTAGCTTTACCATTTTTAAGTAGAATCTGAGAGTTCATACTTGATGCATTGATTAAAAAAATCAGCTTTTTCAGATTGCCCTTGGAGCTCTTATTTATATTATGGTGCACTCCCTGTTCCATTTCCCAGGATGATCACCAACCTAAATTAGGTTGTTGTTTGTTTTAACACTGTACCAGAAACTCACATGGTCCATCAGAATGCTTGAGCAGACTGGATATAGTGATATAGCTAAATTAATGGTGACCTACAGATTTTTATTATTCCTAATGGATTGTGTGCATAGGCATAGTGATAGCAGAGTTAGCAGTTGATTGATAGAGTCCCTTGATCAGTCTTTAAGGACATGCCTTGCACTGTGACAAGGCTGATAGTATTCCTAGTTGTATGTGTTTATAAAACAGCAACCTGGCTTTGTGATTTGAGTACAGTAAAATGTCACTTATTAGAAAACAAGCAAACCTGGTCACTTGTTATTGTTCCTCCTTTTCTCCATTGTGTATCCACCTTCAGAGGAAATAGCTTTGCATCTTAAGCCAAAGTTTCCCACTTCAGACCTCATAGGAAACTGTGTCTCAACCCTTTTTATATCAAGCTGTAAAACTAGAATCAAATTGACATAATTTTTAAACCGACCATCATCCTTCATACTCAGTCTGTCAAGCAGTACATACACTCCATAAATGACAGCTTGTTTTTTCTTCCTTTCTCAAACCTGTGTTGAATCACTTGGGGATATTTTTTTTTCTCCTAAGAGCATGTATGAGAGTGTTTGCCATTCTTCCTGGAACTGTAATGATTTGTCATATTGTTTTTGTTTTTGGTAAACCACTGAATTAAATGATCTATAAAACATGGCTGTGGAATTCTTTCTTTTTAATTTGGTTGTGGAACCTTTTATTGAAACTGTGAATAATTGTAACCAGTAAAAAAGAAGAAGCTGCACAGTAGACTGAATGAAATTTTATCTAACTGCCCTATTGGAGGAAAATAGTGAGAATGAGTGTAGTGTATAAGTAGGTGTTGGAAAATCATGCAATTTAGTCCTCGCTTAGGCATTGAAATGCCTGGCCAATCATTCTCTCTGTCTTGGATTGGACAGTCAAAAAATATCGCTCAACCTGCCACTGGTCCAGTATGATGAACTACACTCCATAACCTGAAGTGAACAGATTTCAGCCTTACATCCCATATGAACTACTTCATGCTAAATACATGGGGGGAGGGGGGGAACGGCTTAGGGAAAAAACCGTGTTATTTTTATTGTTTTCTCTAACCAATATACACATTGAGACAAATGTGTCATCCCTGTTTTACACTTTACTTCATTATACTTTTAGTTTCTGGTGTGCAAGAACATATTCACCTCTAATGTACTTCCATGGTCATAGTATTATATTATACCCATATTCAACTGGGACTGTTCATTATGTGAGGAATAAATACAGGCAATCATTTCCAGGACCTTTAAACACCAAACACTTTTCTTTTTAAAAAAATGGATAAAGGACGAGGAGTTCCATTTTCCTTATTTGTTACTGTTTGCCAGATGCTTAGTAAATAAATAACCCCAGTTTGCTTGCCTAGTAGCAACCCAGCTGTTTGTTACAGAGTCACTGCTTTGCTGATCCATCAGATTTTTTGGAAGTTACATTAACATGGGTGGAACATAAACTGTCAAGTACAAGTGCGAAGACAAAAATTCCTTTCTTCAGAGAAGATTTTTCCTCATGTTTTCATTTACTTCAAAATAAATCAGAGCAACTGGACATAGCTTTCTTTCGCTTTGCGAATGTGTTCTGAACTGTATTTTCTTGCCAGGCACAGAAACTATCCTTTGATCCAGGACTGTAGGAGGGGTGAAGAGGAGCTGTTTTCTTTGGGACTGCCCACATTAGCAAACTGCTGTACGGAATAGTTACATAGTAGCAGAATAAAGAATCTTTTCTTCAGGGTTTTGTGGAGGGGGTGTTTCAGAACCTTGAATTGTCTTGAGAGCCCAGAGAAATAAGGTTGCATCATGAATCTTCAGCGACCAAATGGCAATTTTCTGCAACTTAATTTTGGAGCCGTTTGGAAATGTAAGCATTATTGAGGCAAACAGTTCCCAAATCCAAAATAAATGGAAAAATAGGCTGAAAGGGTTTGGTCTTCCCCCGCCTGAAACTTTATCAGAAAGTCTGGTTTTCCAGAAGGTAGGATTGTAGCTACTAGTCACCAGACATTGGTCTCTGTCTATTAAGCCAATGAAAGAATTATATACCACTTCAGCATTTTAAAATTTTGGTTACAATTTAATACATTCCAGAATTAAGTGCCTTTGACTTCAATAGGCACTACATTCACACTTCAGAGTACACTTTGGAATCAAAATTCAAGAACCGCACAGTTCTGATATTTAGTTTACTGGTTCGTTTCACTTTTATCCCTAGAGTATTCTTAGATTTCTTTAATATTGCTTTTTAGCTACAAGCTTAATTAAGCTGTTTAGAAATTCGAGGAAAAGTAACTCCCAAGTATTTAAACTACTGTTTTTGAAGGATAAAGCTTTTGTGTGCACCGATTAGAAACACGAAGGTATACCTAAACCATTGGAACAAGATTAAATCCATTGAGTATAGTGATGAAAAGAAAAGCGAGGAAGAACAAGCAGAGCAAACATGTTATGTACCAGTTGAATTTTGTGATAAACATTCTGTATTTCATTTTTAAAATGCACAACTGATCTTAAGTATCTTTTCATATAACAATGCTTCATTTTAGATGCATAATGATTTTAGCAAGGCAAATTCAATTCTAGCAATTTTAGCAAAAACCTATTTTTTCATGGTTTAAAAAATTTTTTTAACATGGAAGACATTCAGGAGAGTACTTGAGGTAGAAATAAAGATCAGCTGTTGCAAAATTAAAAGCAAGAGATACAAGGGGCAGCAATAGTAATTTCTAACATGAAAATAACCCCTGCAGCATTTGTGCAAGCAGAGCCATTCAACTGTAGTAAATAACTATGGCCCAGAATGTGTTTGTCACTGTGAAAACATTCTGAATTTAAAGAATAGATGAGACCAGCAGGAGCTCTACCTACTAGGAGACAATGTCTGTGTAGTCATTACACTATGTTTGTGTTCCATGACTGAGCAATTGTAGGATGTTGAAGAAAGTATCTGTACACCTTAAAATCTTAGCAATATCACAGAAGGTCACTGCCAGACATAGTTGAGCCATACATGCATTATTTTATAGTGCAGATGCAGGCCTAAAATATTTTGCTGAATTGCCAAAAAGATGCTATAATTTTTCTTCTATTGTAAAACATCTACTAGAACTACTGACAAAAAGTACTGATTTGCTTAATAGATATGGGTTTCAGTCAAAAATAGGAGGTTTGTGTCAGATGTCAATGTGCATCATACTGGTAGCAGGTAATTAATTAAACAATATAAAGCGGTCTTTCCCATGGCTATACAGAATTGAATTCTGGCATCTCTGGAAAGCATAGATTGGGGGAGGATGGTATACAGTAATTGGTAATCGAGAATTTTACTAATGGTGCCACCTAGAGTTTGACCCTATCTTATAGTCAAAATCTGATTTTGTTTAAACATTAAGCATCCCAATGATAGACTCTTCGTAATTGTAAGATGCATATTGCTGCTTCTAGACTTTGTGACAATCTTCTGAAAGTTAATTTCTGACTATTTTTTCCCAGAGAGTTTCTTAATGTATCCATAACTAAACTCTTGGGCTGAATTAAATTAATCCACATAGTAGAAGTTACAAAAATTTTGCTGAGAATGTTGACAATAAATAGTAATATGAACCAAATCCTACTATGGAGGATTTGCTTTGGTGCATTTTTTTAAAAAAACTATTTAACAGACATTTTTGCATGCTCGGAACACTTATATTCCTCCATAATGGTGTTTAAGATACATAACTCTGAAGGCCTGAGTTTTCATTTTTTGTTAGGTTATTTTTATGCTCTTGGTTTCATTCTTTTTATAATTTTCAAAGAATTTTGGCCTTCCAAAAGAGCCTGAAAACTTAACTATGCCAATTGGGGGCCTGATGCGAGCATGTCATAATTGAGGTGGTTAATGGACTGAGATAAGATCCCACCTTCTCTCCATGTGCATCTTGCTTCCTTCCTTGCCATCTTTGTTAATTCTTAAATCAATTTTAGTGCTAATATTTGTTTTAATGTTTTATCCTGTTGTTTTTATTGGTTGTAAGCCACCTAGAGTTGCCTCTAGATGAAACGGGTGGCATATAAATGTAATAAATAAGATAAATATAAAAGGGACATGATTTTAAAAACAAAAAAGAAAATCTTAGGCTAGATGATAAAGTCGCTTACTTTGTCATCTAACCTAAGCTATTTAAGACTAAGCCATTATTAACATATGAATATGACATTTAATATCATATGTCACATTTAAGTACATATGCACTTATTGTTGGATGGCATTAATTTTACCCTACACTGGTAATGTACAAAAGGGTTGGTTACAAAATAAAAACAATTTGTGACTCAGGTTATTAAGTCCAAAACAGATCTTTCCTACCATATGGAAATAGATTGGTATTTCTCCTTCAAGTATCTGTTCCATTAGGTAGGGCTGAATTTTGTACTTGTTCAATTTGCTAATAGGGATGTTTCCCCAAATGTATTTTCCTTTCATGCCACTCCATCCAGTGGTGAGCAAAAGTGTTGCAGTATTTAAGAGCTGGGCACTGACTGCATACAATGGAAATGCAGTATTCTTAAATCTAATGCTGAGACTAATTTTGAAAGGAGTGGAAGAAACCAATCAAAATTGAAAAATGGAACTACATAGGAATATTAAATTGGTTTATTCCCCAACTTTCTTCTACCCTGGAATCTAAGGGAATAACCACATGGTATACTTTAACTTAGAACTTAAGAAAATCCATATCTATAATTTCAATAAGAGGACTGAATTTTCTGTAAATGCCTATTCAGTGTTTTAAAAAAAAACATGTAATGAGACTTGAGTGCCAGTGACTGGATTCACATGTTCAGCTAAGCCATAACGATAATGCAGTTCTTGGCCTTCGCTTCATCCAATAAATCCATCTATGATTTATGGGCTAGTGTTCTGTGTAATCAGGCCAAGAGTGTAATCAGCGCTTAAAACAAAATTCGGTTCATTGTAATGTGTAAATCCAAACTATTTAAACGACTGTAACTTTGTGATCACCCAAGTTTCATGGTCTTGTTGCAATGAGCGGCTTGAGAATGACTCTAAATGACAGACTTCATGGTTCAATACAGCCTTCTGATTTTTCTACTTAATTTGGGGAACATCTTGGAGATCTAGAACTTTGCATATTTTATAAAGAGTCAGTACATTTTTATAGGTTCTGTTTTATTTTCACAACAGCAATTTTAATTTTATTTTTTTAAACAGGTCAATCAGTGTGCCTGAGATTATTAAATTATATGTTATCTCATCTAGTTTTATAACAAAACTGATCACTTTCACTTTCACTACAATTTTTTTGTAGGCTTATGCATATGGTGTCTACATTTTCCGCTCAGATTCTTAACTGATCCTGTCAAGTCTGATACAGTACTTCTAATTAGTTGCAACATACTGACTGAATCTATTATAACTGAAAATCAAAATTAAGTTAAGCAAACTTGTTTTTAAATTAAGACTACAATTACAGCCACATATAATTAGCATAGTGGAGCTATTAAATCCTGAAACAGTCCTGCAGTTGTTTACTTGGTATAATAATTCTCATCCGAATCCTATCCGATAATTCACGTTTTTATTTTCTGGTTTGTTGGGGGTTTTTTGTTAGTCAAAAAAGAAACTGCCCCACAATCTTTACAGATGTATCACGACTGCAGAGTGTGATAAAATAGCACTCTCCACACCCACAAACATCCTAACCTCAAGCAGTTCTGGAAAAAGTGCTCCTCCACTATCTGGAATACAAGATTACCTTGTTTTTTAAAAAGTAGACTCACTCAGAATAAGATGGCAACTTGAAGTCACAGGCTGGTAAACCTCTCCGGATTTTTTTTTTTTTATCACCAGTCTTGTTCGCTTTTTAAAAAAAAATTTTTTTTTAAAGGAATACTTTTAGCAAAAACAGCCACGTTGCATTCTGAAACCTAATTTTAGCAAGCGCTGGAAGAATCCGATGGGTTCCATTTCCCAGGGTTCCAAGCGTTACGTGGTTCTTTTCATCCTCACCTCAGATGCCGCCGTTACCTGGACAAACTGTCACCCACCCCCACCCCCCGCAACGTTCTATTGCGCAAGCACCGCCCTTCTGAGGGCAACTACGTTTCCCATGCTGCCGCGCGAGTGCAGCGCGGCGCGTTACGGGGGCGGAGGGGAGGCGGGGCGCGCTGAGTCACGTGCCCCCTCCCTATAAAAGGCGACGCTGCGCCGGCAGTCCTATTGTTATCACCGACGAAGTTGGGGGCTGGTGGTCTGCCCGGTCTGGGCCGCCGCCGCCTGCGTGCCAGAGCCGCCCGCTGCCGCCCTTTGCTGCCTATTTCCCACTCCCTCCCCTCCGAAGGCACGGAGCTGCTACCTCCGCATCATCCCCTCTTTAGGGGATCTTGGGCTTCGCCCTGCAGCCCCGGCCTGTGTAGAGGGAAGGGAGGAGGGACCGGCGGGCGGGAGGAACCCCTACCCGGTGAGTGGCTGGATTCAGCTGTGCTGGCTGGCTGGCTGGCTGGCGTGAAGAGGAGGGCGTGCCTTGCGAGGGGCCGGGCTACACGGGGTCTTTTCGCGGTTGAGGGCGGGAGGGCAGAAGCGGGCAGGAGACCCTTCACCGGGAAAAAGACCTGAAGGCGCGGGGTGGAGGGTCCCCCCGGTGGGGGTGATTCTCGCCGCCCCGGGGTGGCCCTTCCTTGTGGAAGGCTGGCCGATGCTTCCTTGGAAGGAGAGCGGAGAAGCGCCCCTCGTTCAGGCAAGGATGGGTTTTGAGGAGGGGGCGAGGGGAGGGGAAACGTGCCTCACCCTTTTACGTTGCAGGATGGATGGAAGGAGACGGGCTTCCCTTTGGCGTTTTGCATTTGAATCCCCGGGCCGGGCTTTGAGGTCTTGTTTTGTCGCAGCCCTCTGAAATCGCTGACTTGAAACAGATTCCGGGATCGAACACGGTGTGTCTCTAGGGTGATTTCGGAGCTGGTTGCCCTCCTCTCTTGAGCCTGATCGGAGGCTTCTGGAGAGAGAGAGAGAGAGAAAGAGAAAAGGGCTTTTGGTGCAGCCTGTCAACTGGAGTTCAGGGTTTGCCTAAATGAGAGGTTGCAGTTAACCTCAATAGGAATTCCCTCCCTCCCTTGACGTTTAAAGTGTGTAGCTAGCTACCTGAAGGTGAGGTCAGTAATTATCTCTTGCTGCGATTATTAAAATCGAGGGCTTGGTTGGGGAGAGGAGAGTGATATTTTTCGAAGTGTCACTGGCACCTTGTGCGAATAATCTAGATGTGGAACTGAAGGTGGGGGGTGGGGGGGACACAGGGGAAAGGTTCATTATCTGAGGCTGCATCACTGAGCCAAAAGTATCCCTCCAAAAGCCTATGGATAAGTTTGTGGGAATTGTTGATGTTCTGATTAAGGTTTTTATAGATACTTTTGCAAAAACAGTTTTTTCCCCCTGTGTAGGCAAACTGTATATTGCCAGTTTTCAATCTTTTAGTGTGAAATTGGGGAAAAACATGAGATTTGTTAGAACAAATACGTTATGGGTGGCATTTGTGGGGCATTGCCCACTACCTTATTATTGGATTTTAGCACGATCCACTCAAAGTGATGATGTTTATTGTACATACATCAGGGATCATCTTTTGTGACAGAAGATATCCTGAAAAATAGGCAAAAAGTGATGCCTTGGGATAAGAGTGGGCTCTGATATTTTGAGATAAGGATAGCTTATTTTCAGTTGACTTTGGCCTAACATTGGGTTTAAGGGAGTACTAACAAAAAACTAAATACTACTGAAAGCTCTCTTTTTGGAAGATTCTAGAAAATCTTTTGACTAATATTCCTTCTTATGGCTAGGCCTTGGAATTAGAGGGCACATATAAGTTAATTATAGTAAATATTAAAGTGATAAATATTTTGTCTTACTGATTTATTAATGCTAAAGAATTTCTCTTCATTCTGAAAATATTAAATGAAATATAAAAACAGACCTGAAAAAGGATACCTTAAATAATAATTATGTTTGGTAAAACTGATTTTTCATATGAAATTGTTTATGTATTGTAAGAGACATTTTATGAAAGATGTGACATAAGGCTTGAAAATAGGTTGTGTATATATAGTTTCAGAGATTTTCCAAATCAAAGATGGTGGGAACAAAAATTCAAAGATACAAACAATAACTTGCTCATTAAAATATCCATATATGTAAACCAAATCATAAATGCTGATGCTTATTTAGATACCCAATTTGGACATAGTATATCTCCAAACTTTATACCTCTTGCAGTAAAGTTTTGGCTATTCCTGCATTGTTACAGTCAGGAAATGCAAAATTTTCTTATTAAAGATTCCAGTTTTTATAAGCTCCATAAAGTAGTAGTAGGAGGAGGAGGAGGAGGAGAATTAGGACTTTGCAAGGTTTTAGATTCAAGGAGAAAAATGTGTTTTGGGAATACGCAGGAGCACTGCTACCAAATCAAATGTCTTTTCCTACTGCAGCTATGGAGAGCAGCCATGTGATCCTAGGAAAGACTTTGACTCCATCCCTTCTCCACGTGCCTAATAACACTAAAAAAAACATACTTAAGTCTAAAATCCTGCACCCTAGGAGTCATTCAGTTCAGGGTTTCAGGAGACTGGAAGATCTGATAATTTTTCAAACTGAGTCAAAATGTGAAAATCAGCCGGAATTTATAATAGGAGCCATTATGTTCATATTGTGGAAACAGGAATAATATCACTGTTAGATGGTGTATTGCAGTTGAAGGAATGGTGATAAAAGAGTTGGAAGATTTAAAGTAAGTTAATACTTCATTCTTCATGCTCATAGCAATTGTATGTGGACAACTGTGGGAGAGATTCATATTTTTGCATAAAGGAAGTTGTTGGACTAGTTTCCCTTGATAATCAACTTTTTAAATGATTTCATTACTTGAAAATTGTTTAACCCAGCTCAAAATTTTGTTTCAATATTCAGCAGTCACACTTTAGAAGGAAAAATACAATTGGTAAGATTTATATTGTGCTTTTTAGGTAACTTGATGTATAATCATAATTTAAACAATGGTAGTTATATAATATAAATACTATAATTATATTTATAGTATTTATAATTATATTTTATTTTTATAAATTTGTCATATGTATAACATTAATAACAAGGGTTAAATTATTTGTTAAATTGTCCCAGATAAGTAACAAAGCAATTTGCAATCTGTCCAAAGGTGGTGTCTCTCTTGATCAATAGCAGTGATGTCACAATATAGCTGTTTTAGAATACTATCATGATATTACTAATGTAGGAGCATCTGTATTATGTTCAGATGTGAATGATACAAAAAAGTTGAATTTCTTTTATTACCAAAATATACACTTATTCATTCATAAGATACATTTCTACAATGAAAACTAAAGCATAGAACAGACCTTAGGTTGTAAATTTAAACCTTGTTTTTCTTTCAATTACTATTAAGTGGAGGTCATACATCTTTTTTTAAAAAAAAATCAGCAAACATATATTTAAAATATGTACATGAAATTATATAAACCTATTTTTTTCCCCCAAGCATGGTACCGTAGTTTTCATGGTTGCCTTTCTTTCCCCACTTTATTTTCATGATAATTCTGTAAATTAGTTTAGGCCCATGGTCACCCAGTAAATCAGTATCTAAGTTCCAGTCACCCAAAGCCTAGTTGATTTCCATCCTTAGCTAGCACTTGCTTAAATTACTAACAACATTAGAGTTTGTTCTTTGATTTCATTGATGGACTCAGCAAACTCTGGGGGGGGAGGGGGGGTGTCTGACCTCACCTACAACATGATGATGCAAGAATCCAGTGATTGACATCTTTGGCTTTTACCTGACAAGTAATCTGTTGTAATCTAAATGAATTAGTTTGGTTAAAATGAAAATGTAGCAAATTTAATACAGGAGACTGGTTCTTTTATTCATACATTGTTTCTATAGACTGATTCTCAGGAGACTGGAACCTGACAAGAAGGGAAATACATCTGGTTTGGGAGGAAAACTGCCCCTGAGTGCAAACCTTTGTGTCTGCTTAGGGGGGAATAGCTAGGAAATAAATACAATCCATCAAGAAAATCACAAGGGTAAAAGGTGTATGGCATAGAAAATTCAAGGTGAGTCTGCATATGTGTTCATTTGTATATGCTAGAAATCTGTAAAAGAATAGTTTGAGTGTTGATGCATAATAGGGTACAATTATCTCTGGCTATACATTCAGGAAGGATATACTGGAAACAGAGTTGCCTTGTGTGTCGAATTCATGGAATTCCATAAAGTTTAGAAGAAATAAATGAGACAGACTTTTCTATCAAACAACACAGGATTCCCTGTGTAAAAAGCAAGTTAATAGGAGTGTACTATAACTCCTATCCCCTTGAACCAGGAAACTAAACTGAACTGTAGAATGAAAAATGAAATCAGAGGCATATGAAAAAGAAACTGATTTAACAGACTAATTTACTTTGGTGGATGCAGCAGATCAGAGACAGCCCTTAGAATAATGGATGTCAGTAGCATCTAAAGTAATCTTTAGCAATTAACACAGCATCTGTGATGATTTACATGATATTCTTATATTCTTACCCAAATGATATAAATTGCCACAACAATATGCTTTCATATTTAACAGATAATTTAACTGCAACTAACACCTCCCCCAAATGGTCTGTTAAAACAAGGCTTCACTACAATAGTATTAGGAGACTTCAGTCATCCTCACTTTGACTTTAAAATCTTGTTCCAGACATGAGGAAATCTAATTTCTAGAAACCCTAAATGATTATTTCTTGGAGTTGCTAGTCAAGGGAGCTATGATACTGGACTTAACATTAAATAGCATCCACAATTTTGTTGTTAAGGTAGTCACAAAGTAATTGTTTTGCCAAAGCCTTCAATGTGAATATTGAACTTGCTGGGAAAGGGCACACAGTCATGTTTTGTTTCTGAAAATGGGGGGACTATTAAAAGTTGAATAGGGGAATAAAGAGAGCCGATTTCCCCACAATGTTTGGAGATAGAATGCTATAATAAAGAATGTCAGGTAGAATGTATAACAGTACCTTAGATCAATGGTTCTCAACCTTTTCTTCACCATGGACTCTCTTTAAATATTTTTTGTGGCCACTGACCACAAAGATTTAACTCAAGATGTAAACAATAACATTTCTTCAAGCCTTTGCAGGACCCTCTGTGACGACATCATGGGCCCCCAAGGGTCTGTGGACCACAGGTTGAGAACCACTGCCTTAGGTCATGGTATCTAGATCAGCATCTATGGAGTCCAGAAGGGAATCAGACCGGTTAATGTGCAGTATCAAAGATGCAAATCTTATCCAAGAGAGGAGAATAATCAAAGAAGCAGTGAAGGAAAAAGAATGATTTTGTGGAGTGCATGGTGAAGTATATTATGGTGACTTTAATTATCATAGGATAGCGCGAGCTTTAAGGTGTGCTGAAGGAGAATATGGAAATATAGAAAAAGCCAATATGACTACAGTCTTTTAAAAATGACTGAGGGGCTAGTAACAAATTATTGATCAGACCTTCCTCTATTAAAAGAGAGCATGGCTTCTTCAAATGTAAGGCACTCTTAACTTTGTAGACTGTTTGATAGTATGGACAAAGCTTGTGAACAAGAATGATCCAATAAATACTACATAATTGGATTTTCAAAAAACTCTAACAAGTCATTCACCAAAGGTTCTTGAGCACATTCATCTGCCATGGATAAGAGGACAGATACTCTCATAAATTGGCAGTAAACTAAAAACCAGAAATTGTAAAATAAGAATAAACAGGCAATTCCCACAATGATATTGTGCAAAATTGAGTCCTCTGGATACCAGAGCAGTGTTTTGCTTGTATATCCATGAGCAATGTGATGGGCATATTTACAGATTATACCAAATTATTCAGGATAGTAAAATAAAGTGCAATTTAGTGCAAATCACTAAAAGGTTCTCTTCAAATAGGATGCATGGTTTTCAGAATGGTAAATGCAGTTGAAAATAAAAATCAAGTGATCAATCTTGGTATGCAAAAAAAAAAAAATGAAAAAAATTGGACATCACCCATACATTAAATGAGATTTCAGCTGTCCGTGACTGATCAGAAATTGTGATGGACTATTCAGTGAAAACATTGGTCCTTGCTCAGCTGTTATATAGAAGGCAAACTTTGTACTTGGAATCACAAAGGGAGGATATTGAAAACAGAATTGCCTGTATTAACAATACTTTATACAAGGATATGCTACCTATATTATATACCCTTAGGCAAACCTAGAGTGTGCCATTGGAGTGTTGTGTACATTTCAAATCACAGCCTCTTAATATTATTGACCTAGGTGAAATGCAGAAAAAGGCAAGGAAAGAATGTAGTAACTGTCTCTCTTTAGCTTGAAATGAAAGAGAAAACATGACAGAGGTGTACAAAATCCCGCATTGCCAGGAGTTTCCCTTTCACAGTGGTAGAACTTGATTTTTTCCCCATTGAAAATTAATACTGGCAGACAGCACAATTCTTTGGTTGCATTTATTGGCTATTTATTCACTCAGTTAACTGATAATTTGACCAGATAATTTTTTTGCTTTGGATTATATTTTTTCTTGCCAGTACGATCCATAAATAATATGTATTTTGTATTTCCTGTTTGTATAAAAATTCTAATACAAAACTAAAGTGTTTAAAATATTTTCTGATGCTTATTTACAAAACAAGTGTGTTATTTGTGGAGAGATATAATAGATCTCTTCTTTTAAAATAGTTGGTTAGTATTTGTTTGATAGTGCATCGTTATTATCTTTGTACTGAGCTATTTCAATCCTGGTGGCCTAGATCAAATTCTGCACTAAAAACATTGTAGTACACATTGCTTTGGAATATGCCCTGTGTTTTATACTAGATGTAACAGCTGTGAACTTTTTAAAAACAAGATCAGGCTTGGATCATTTGCATCCATCTGATGTTTAAGTCTTCTAATGATGTCATCTTATTCAAGGACAGTTTGCTTCTCTGCAGTGAAGGTGCCATGTCATTCCGGATGCATCATTTCTGCTTACAAGTATGTAGTAACTTAATGAAATTAGGTACTCCAGAATTCTAAAAGAAAAGATCTTATCACAGAGGGATATGACAGAAGTCTATGGCCTGTTCTCTCCTCCTCCAAATTAGTTTTTCTTGGATACTTAAAAACAGTCTTTTAAAAAGTCCCCTATTTCCAGGTTTAAGATGACTTTCACTGATGGTTCTCTATTTTTTAGTTAAATTATTTTAGTTAAATTATTTTCTTCAATAATTCTATAGCCTGATTCTTTCACTACAGTGGAGATGTACTGGAGTTATGTCTAGGGAATTTCTGATCTTTATTTGGAACAATCTACCTGCCTTTGCCTTCCCTTCAGTGATGGGAATATAAAAGCAAAAGTTTTCAGCATGTATTTCCTCTGGTTGGTTGGCCAGTTTATTTGCAATTTGATTCTCCCGAAGCTTCAGAAAAAAATACTTATTCAAGTAGATATAGAATTATGCTCTAGTCCTTATGTGGCTGAACTGATTTTGTTCCAATTCATGAAATAAAAATGGCAGCATACACATTTGATTAATGAAATAAATGACTGCAAAAGATGGACTTTGAATTAATGGTGCCTGACCACGCTATCAGGGTTTGAGATAGGAATATTCCAGTTTATGATTTTAGCTGTGATGAAGTAGGTTTTTTTGGGAAGGCTGCGTTGATAACTCATCCTTCAAGAAGCTCCAGATAGCATGTAATTCTCTTTCCACCTGCCCACTTATTTTTACTTCATCAGTGAGCCTAACTGACAGAAGAAGAGATGATAATTAGCCAAAAGTGGTATCTGTCTGGGTAGGAATGTGAGTTAAATATCTTGCCCTAGTAATGTATAATATTGTCCTAATACGGTACTCTTATCTCCACATCACATTGGCTACTCAGCCTAGCCACTTATCTGTTTGTATTGATTTGAAAAAGAATAGTAGTCCAAGAAAGGAAAGAATAGATTGCGAACCTGATCTGTAGATCCAGTGCCCCTGCTGTAGTATAGTCTGTTATTTGTACTTTAACAGATAAGGTAGCATTCTGTACTTGACAAGTAATGTAAGAATTATCTGTAGTTTCACCTTTGTTCCCCTACCCAAAGGCATTAAAGATGCCTCATAGCCCCAAATCAAACCTTATCACATTGCTGTGATATTTCTTTGCAAAGGCAGACATATCTGTGACTGTGCCTTTAGTGATTTTGCTGATGAAGGTATGGCTTTTATGTAGCAGAATGAAGTGTTCCCCAAACATCAAGATCACTATGGTAGCCATCTTTTACTGAAGGAACTTTTCACTCCGATAGTTTTAAAGATTTCTGTTTAGAATTTATAAGCATACTTGCCTTCAGAGTAAACCTCACCTCCATTTACATTGACTTACTGTTTCAAATAAAGTGCCTTGTTTGGGAGAAACAAGATATTCTAAATTTTCTAGATATTTCTGTTTGAGTGCCATATATCATTGCTTTTTAACAGTAAAACCACACTAAGTAAAGTCATTAGTTACAGCTGCTATTCCAGTGCAGCGTGAAATGGAATAGTGAAGCTAATAGAGATATGGTAGGTAGCCCTCCACATAGTTTAAATGCATTTTGTTTCTCTTGATAAATCAATTATTGAACAATTGAGCAACACATTTGTTTTTATTTGTTTCTTAGTTTTAATGTTGTCAATTTTGGTGAGCAAATGTTTCTTTTTAAAGTCAACTTCCCTCCCCTCCTTTTTATTTTTTGTTAAGATATTATCCCCAAAAGTTTGTCTCTTCATCTAACAACTTTTCGTGTCACTAAATAGTAAGAGTACAAACACAATGATTTCAGCATCTTCTAGTACAGGCAGTTCTAGCTTAGCAATTGGGAACAGCAACTCTGTTGCTAAGTGCAATGGTTGCTAAGGAAAACATCAGGTGATCTTGACAAACAATTTTGCTTCTGTCTTCACAATTAACTCTGCTTGTTGCAATCCAGTTGTGAAGCACACTAGCGGTGTGTGACTATGGGACAATAATGGTTCTTGCAAATGCGGCGATTGCAAAGCTCTTTTTATACTGTTGTAACCTTAAATAGTCTCTAAACAAGGCACTTGGTAAGCAAAGAACTAGCTCTATCAATATTTGTGGAAATTACTCTCAAGTCAAATAAGGACATTTAACAGAAAGATTACACTTTGGGGGAACTATCTCGAATTGTCTACACACAATAGAAGAAATGAAGCATTATATTTTATACAGTTAGTATAACTGTATGTTTAGTTGATCTTTTACATATTTTTCTTCCCCATTTTAGATGAATGCAAGTACAATAATCCAAAGAATTTGAATGGAATTTGAATGGAATATGCTAGCTACATAATATTTTCAAGGTGGTCGCCTGCTTTATATTTCTGGCTTAGAGACTGTTATTTTGGAATGCAGATTGCTTTATTTTAAGAGAACCATACTTAAATGTTTCAAAGTTGATAGAATAGTATAGGGCCGTGATGGCGAACCTATGGCACGGGTGCCACAGGTGGCACGCAGAGCCATATCTGTGGGCACACAAGCATTGCTCTAGCTTAGCTCCAGCATACGCGCTGGCCAGCTAATTTTCAGGCCTTCCGGGCCCACTGGAAGTCAGGAAACGGGCCATTTCTGGCCTCCAGAGGGCCTCCAGGGTGGGGAAGGCCGTTTTTGCCCTCCCCAGGCTCCAAGAAAGCCTCTGGAGCCTGGGGAGGGTGAAAAAACAGGTCTACCGGACCCACCGGTAACCTTTTTGCTGTCTTTGCCAAAAGCGGGGGTTGCGGGTGGGGGGGTCGCATGCACATGCAGAGGGTGCGGGGGGCATTGAATTATGGGTGTGGGCATGCATGTGCGCAACCCCCTGCTTCCTCCGCTTTTGGCACGCGACAGCAAAAAGATTAGCCATCACTGGTATAGGGAATAGTAATGCAAATTCTGAATTGTTTACACATACTCCTGAAACACTGGTGAAGATTAGATTTGGCAGCCTATGTTGAAGAATAATATAATATTAAAATCCTGCCAAACAATGTTGGGAAGCAATAATAGCAGCCAGTGAGTCAATTTTAATTTTTAATATAGTAAATGTTGATAAATATCTTTTTTTAAAAAAAAAAAACTCTTTTGAGGTCCTCTGTAATTTTTAAAGGTGGGATGGTTCCTGAGAGAAAAATGTTTTAAGGAACACTGATTCAACACATACAAATTGTAATAAAAGAGACAAAGCCCTGATAATTACAATTCCACAATTACTATATAAAATTATTTAATATCCTAAACAATTGTAAAAATTCCTTCATGTGCTCAACACCTGATTTCTTTTTAGTTTAAATTTAACTATTGGTTTAGATTGATTCCAGTGAGTTTGCTTAAGGAAAAAATAAATAAATGAAAACAAAAGTTTGTGCAAACTAAACTCTGAAAGGGAAGGAAGAAGCATCCTGGTGGAGGAGAAGGAATGTCAGAAATAATGTAGCAGTCTGGTAGGAGTTATTTAGATTACCTGACTATAGTTTAGAGACGAAACCATGTCACGTCCGTTTTAAGTTTCCAGAGGCAAGAATCCTCTTGCTAGAATCGGATGCTAAATTGGGACCAGTTCAGCCGGGTGTGGGTGAACCTAGAGCAGGCTTTGAATTTCATATATCACCTCCATTTGGGATAGACCTTCTGGAAAAGCATGCTTTCCTTTATTTCAGTTGTAAGTATGATAGTGGTTAAAATTACATTATCTTTCTTTAAAACAAAGCAACGAGGAACCTGCAGATGTTAGTTTGATTGCTGGAAACAACAGGTGTTGCCAGGAGTAGCTTGAATGAATGTTATTTAAAGATGTTGGGCTAAAAATCACCATGCAACCAATTACTGAGAGGATTGTTGCCTGTACCAACTGTTCCCATTTCCTACTACTTACCACTGCTACCATCTGTACTTCTTAAGGAAAAAAATTGCCCAAGGATAGTTTCCCCCAATATTCGTTATGAAAGGGTAATGCAGACCTCTACCAGATGTGATGGGGATCATTAATTACACCTTGTTGTATATTGCACCACTGTTGTTATAGTTAACCATTTGATTTAAACGCTTGTCTAGAATCTTCTCATACTTGGCTGTTGTACGGTATATCTAGCGGCAAGTAGTTCATATCTGTGTCTGGTGACTAATGCCTAGTGTATAGAAAAATCTCAGCTGGAAAGATTGCTGGTTCAAGATTGGTAACTTCAGTGTGATAAATTTTTAATACAGAGATTAAATTTAAACCACAGATCTGCCCAACAGCTTTTAATTCTTGAAGCTATATCAGAAGATACATCGATAGTGTTCATAATGGATCACCACATATGCAGCTTTATCATCTAGCACAGTGTTTCCCAAACTTGACCCTTTGAAGATGTATGGACTTCCACTCCCAGCATTCCTCAACCAGCCATACTGTCTGGGGAATTCTGGGAGTTGAAGTCCATGCACCTTAAAATAGCCAAGTTTGGGAAACACTGATCTAGCAGTTAAAGGGAGCTAGTCAAGTATGACTCAATTTCCAGATAAGCAGCTTTAAAAGACTTGGTGGAAATAGCCCTCCGCAAGTTTGTGAAGACCTCATCCCCCCCCCTCTCCCCAGTAAATGAGTTTGTTATGCAAAGCCTTGATTATAGCATTGTGATTAACTCTGTATTTTGCCATAAATAGATACCTTGAAAGATCGAAAGAAAACATATTTTTGTGGATTGATATTAGCTGCTCAGAAGAATGGTTGCTTCTGGAATATTTCCCATTCTCTTACTGTTATATTTGTAAAATTGCTAAAAAGGCAAGAGCTTGAAGGCTGTAGGCAAGGTAGGGATAGCGGTGGCCAAATGAACAAAAAAAGAACAAAGGATAAAATAGAATGAAGTGACTTGGCAGAGGGTAGTAGTCAAGCTGCAAAGCCTGCAGTAAACAAAGGTACAAAAGCAGCAACAATGAATATGGTTTGTGCAAAAATGAGAGCAAGAGAGAGAGAGATCCTTCAATATAATTACAAAGCATTGTTATTGAATTACACAGCACCAAACTTTACTTAGCCAGAAACAAAGACAGCTGTGTTACTAGCAAGAAATTGTGTCCCTTATACTGACTGGCATCTGTATACTGTGCATGAAAGATTAATTGTATGAAGTTCTTTTGAATACCAGTGTTAGACATAACATATCTACCGTTTGTCTGATTCTTCAGTGTTGAGGATCAGGGTCATAGATGTACATTGCACTTGTACCCCTAGCATCAGTTTGTGAAAAATGGAGGTTTAAGGTCTTTCAAAAGTGACTGAAATTCATCATAAGCTTAGGAAAAAACTGAAGTTAAAATCCCTTTTGACAGCAAAACTTCCTTTATTATGCCTGTATAGAGAAGAGCATTTGCCACTTGCCTGAAAGAAGGACCAGATGCTTGTCAGAAGGGGTGTAAAATCAGATCATGGCTACATCTCTGCATTACCCCAAAGTATCTAGAGAGATAGGAGTCCTTGCCTAAAGGAAGCCTCTAATGAAAAGACAGTAAGTATTTTTCTCTCTGCAACTTCTGCCTTCTTACTGTTGTTTTTAATCATTGGCTGAAATTTGCTGCTTGATTCTTTCAGCTACATTCTTGGCTACTCCCACATGGAATATATGTGCTGTTGCCACTTTACCCATGCCACTTAATTGCCTATTTTCCCCCATCTGTGTGTGAATGGAGTTGTGACACAGGAAAAAACAAATGGAATGTATTTCATTTCTATTTCAATCTTTATTACAGTCACGGACAGCCACAATATTTCATAAATTATGAACATGTTACATGGGAAATGGAGAATTTTAAAATGTGTTTGTCGTCTCCCCCACTTTCCTTATTTCTACTTTTGAATGTCATGTGTCACTAGAGCACTTCTTAGAGAGCAAGTAAGATACTAATCCATGAGATCCAAATAATCTATGAGATTTGGAGTTTGTTTTGGACCAAAGATCTGGGGTGTTATATCTTGGTGTGTCTTTCACTTCTATACTAAAATTGAGTTTTGTTTCTAAGCATTTTGTATACTCATTACAGTGGTAATTTTTGATCTTTGGAAGGTTGAGTGAGTATAAAGATGTCCCTAATTCAAACTAACTCCTGAAGAGCCAGTCTATGCAGTTTTCTTGACAGACATACAGAATCAGTTTGATTTCTTCAAGTATTTTTTTTCCTACTTCCCAGTTTAGGATTTCCCAGGTTATCCCCCATCTAAGTGCAAACTCTGGACCAACGTTTCTTTCAACAATAATCAAGTTTGGCTAGGTGTTACGTTTTGCTGGCACATAAGCAATTATGTGTAGGACAGTCTGTTGGAAAGAATGCTGATGTTTATCACATCTATTTTTTTTCAAATTTGAAAAAAAATTGAATTTGAACTTAAAGTTCTTGCATTTGTACAAGGTTATGCAAACTGTCTTTGCACCGAAGTGCTTTGATGATTATACAGTCAGGCAATACTTGGTGAGAAAAAGCTTTCAAGAGAAAGAATCATACTTCTCTAATCAAGGGTGCTACGTTGGCTGCTAAACATAAGTATTATGTTGGATGTATTGTCCTTAATAAACCATTTCTTAGAAAATGCTAATAAGAAAACAAAAGATGTAGTTACCAGTGTTAAGTGTAACTTTATTGTAGTGTAGGTGTGATACCATAGTTATGAACGTAGCTTTTGGGAAAATTAGCATAAGGCAAGGAGAATAACTTGTCTGTCTACTTGGGAGAAGCCTCCATATTCTAGGGGACTTCCTGTGAAGAAAGAAAATTATAAACTGCTCTGTAAGTTGCTCAAAAGCAGACATGATTGGAGCAGAATATAAGCTAAATTAATTGTTTCCCTGGGCTGGACCTGGCATGTAATATATTTGCAGCCAGACTCACCAACATACGTGCCCAGCCAGCTTACTTTATTTGATATGCAGCTCTTTCCATTAGGAAATCCTTGAGGGTAATGCAAATTTACATTCTTGTAGCTTTCCATTTAATTCTGACTTAATAAAGTACATATTGGAACCAAGCCAAATATTGGACGTTTGGGGTGGCTAGAAAGAAAAATGGGAGGAAACAAGTTAATAAATTCTAGAAGATTAAAAATACAATTTATTTCAAATTGAATTTGAAGCCTGGTAACAACATGAAATGCATCCATGCAGTTTTCTTAACAATATAAAAAGGGTTTGCTCTTGCCGCCTTTGATTGATTTTTGTTTGATTTCCCAGTCTAGAATGGAGACTGCCAGCAAAATTATATCTATGTATTTATTTATGCTTATCCTTGCTTAGGGTTTTTTGTTTGGTTTTTTTTGGCAAGAAAATCAAGATTGAGTATATGTTGCTATCTGGCTGGGTGATAAGGCCAAGTATATTACAATAGAGCTTAACCAGTTAGGTTTGACTGATTGATTAGTAGTAGTAGTAGTAGTAGTAGTAATAGCCTTTATTGTCATTGTACATCATGTATACAACAAAATTGGACTGAACTAGAAAACCAATCATCCATCCATCCACAATTAGCACATACTGTAAATAGGGGACCACCTTGATGAGTAGTGAGGTATCTTAGATTTGGATTTTGTTAGGTTCCTTTTTGGTATTCTTCTGCACTGGAAAAAGTCATAAGTCACAACAGGTGGTCCTCGACTTACAGCCCTTCGTTTAGTAAGTACAACAGCACTGACTTATGACTGCTTTTCGCATGACCGTTGCAGCATCCCCGTGCTCATGTCATCAAAATTCAGACGCTTGGCAACTGATTCATATTTATGATGGTTGCAGTGCCCTGGGGTGACGTGATCACCTTTTGCGGCCTTCTAACAAAGACAGTGGGGAAGCCAGATTCACTTTACAACTCTTGTTACTAATTTAACAACTGTAGTGATTCACTTAACAACCATGGAAAGAAAAATAATAAAATGGAGCAAAGCTCACTTAACAATTGCCTCAGCAACTGAAATTTTGGGCTCAATTGTGGTTGTAAGATTAGGGCTGCCTGTACTTTTTTTCCCCTTCTTTCCTCTTTATCTCGTTTGTATTTGTATTTTAACTCACAGTAACCTCCATTTTTATTTTTATTGTTAATGTTGTGTTCTCTTCCCAAAGCCAAGCATATTTTCTTACCTCTCACCATGCTAAGCCACTCGATGCCAAGCAGTAGAGGAGAATTCCTCTTGCACTGAACACCAAAGCATGAAAAAGAGCCAATTTAAAAGCTGTCTGCGTTTCCCTACTTTTTAGTTAAATAAGGCGTTATTAAGCCTCTTCAGTATTCCTTCTCTTTAGCATATTTCTTTTCTCTTGCATCTCTGCTTCTTGTGGGTCACATCTTTTAGCTTTTGTGATCTTGTAGGAGGAGGAAACCTTTTGACAGTTGTAAGCTGATTTGGCTTTTTAAGTACATTGTAGCCATTATTTTAAAATGGTTGCCATGGGAAAGCTTGCCAGTTCAGAAAATGCTTAGCCTGATTAGTCTGGCCAGTTGCAGACACCCGCTTATCTGAAGACAAGTTGATTGACATTGGTCTCCGTTAATCCCTTTAGCCATCCTCAGATCATGTTTGATCTGATCTTGGTTCTGGGTGTTTTCCTGGACACCTGGCATAGTAACAGATAAAAGCCCTAGGATGCATCCAGTTACCATTTCTATTTTCTAAGAACGCCTTTGTGGGGCCCAGAGACATTCTTTTACACAAAGCCAATATTTGTAATTGGAACTTCGTTTTGTGGTGTGCCAGATGACCCATTTAATATTTTTCTTAAAAGGATCTAAAAATAAACTAATGTCAAGGGGGGATGGAAGCCTGATGGGTACCAAAGATGTCCATACTCAGATGTCCCCCAGCCTTGAATAGAATTCCCATACAATCCCTTGATTGAGAGCAAAATGGCAGTTAGGGTGGAAGGGGAGGAGACACAATAGACACGAAGTGCTTATGAAGTTTGAAAGGGAATTCCAATGGGGAAATGTGATTTTTTCCCCAGCAGGGGTTGGTTAATCACATCAAAGCCTTGCTTTTTACTGATTCTTTTTTTCTTTTTCTTTTCTTTTCTTTTTCTTTCTTTCTTTCTTTTTTTTTTGTCTAAGAAACAGGGTAGCATTAGTGAGATTACAGCATCATGCATGCAGTCTATAAAGAGATGTACTTGCCAGGCAGCTGAGGCAAAACACCTAAAGCTGGAAATAGAGCCCCCAATTCCAGTTTCAAGAAACAAAATTGTATGGGTATTGGATTTGGGTTGTATAATTTTACAACTCTTATGAAGTGATCATAAGAGCAGTGGTGGCACAGTGGTTAGAATGCAGTATTGCAGCCTAACTCTGCCCACTGCCAGGAGTTCGATCCTGACTAGTTCAAGGTTGACTCAGCCTTCCATCCTTCCGAGGTGGGTAAAATGAGGACCCAGACTGTCGGGGACAATATGCTGACTCTGTAAACTACTTAGAGAGGGCTGTAAAGCACTGTGAAGCGGTATATAAGTCTAAATGCTATTGCTTAGTGCTGTCATAGGCTCCAATCCTTCTGTAAGGGCCTAAAGACCTGGCTCTGCCAGTTGGCCTGCGGCCCAAATGGAGAAACAGCACAGTGGAGGTGATTGATCAAGTAACAACTGATCCCACCTCCCCTAATTCTGCCCCCTCCCCCACGTATCTTTGATTTTAATCTTGATTTTAATTTAATCTAGTTTTAATGTAGATGTAATTTTATATCTGTAAGCCCAGAGTTACCTTAAGGTAAGATGGCCAATGAATTTTATAAATAAACAAACAAACAAACAGTTTCCTATGATATTTTCCCCATCCATTCTACCATGTTTCCCCAAAAATAAGACCTTATCTTATATTTTTCTGAACCCTGAAATGAGCATGGCCTTATTGCCATGTACTCAAAAGCCTGATTGGGCTTATTATCAGGGGTTTCTTATTTTGGGGGAAACAGGGTATTAATTACCAAGTTTTATTCAAAAATATTCATTTTCACTAAAACTTTTGTACTTATGTTGCAGTTTACTTATTAGTGGCAGAATCTGCTCAGAATTTTCTCATGTGACCCTTATACTCTTTTATTTTAAATATATTTTGATACCAAGACATTCTGATAAAAAAAATTATTGAAATATTCAAAAGAATGCTAGAATCTGCTGATAGATGTAAATTTAATTAACTATATGGCTTCATTTCGAAACTATCCGCATTCCTCAAAAATACCACAGCTACAAGCCCGAGAGAGCCCACGGATCTTCCATTGAGTTTGTGACTGAAAAACTACTTTTCAGAGAATAGGTTAATTACAGGGGGGAAAAGCCCTCATTCTCCCAGCATCCTAATTCTATCATGCAGAGGAAAACTGGCACCAATAGGCAGCCTCACCTTGGTTTCTGAGACAGTGTAGTTCTCCTGTTCTAATGACCCTATAAGTCTACTGAATATTAGGACTATGTTATAAGGCATTAGTAGCCATGCCCTATTCCTATATTTTCTACTACTTTCTAGTGAGATGTACTGCAGTAAATATGTTAGGCTTATGTCTGGACGTCTTTTCAACTGTGAAACCCATTAAATTTCTATTTAGTATTTGAGGCAAGAAGAGGATGGCTAGGTTCACATATCACAACAAACCATGGTTTAGTGTAGGTACAAACTCAACCAACTATGCAAGCAAACCCTAGTAAAAATATAGCATAAGGTGAAGTATGAACCCAATTTTTAGCTTACATAAGGCTCAGTTTGCACAGCGTTGCTGTGAGGATTGAGGAGTGAACATTTATAAAGCCATCTGAGCATAAAACATTATACTCGGCACTGCAGTCCTAAGCATTAGAAAACCTTGTTCAATCAGCAGACCCTGCCTAGTCATATGAAACTTCCGTTTTGTGAATCTGGGGGATGAATTAAATTGCATCCTCTCCTCTCTCTGGCAAATAGGACCCTACTTGCAAACCTGCAAAACTAATTTTGGGCTTAGTGCCCACAGTTGATGTTTGCCTTTTGAAGCAGAGTGTTCCCATTTGTGAATTCCTCCTTTCAGATTCCTTGTTACTTCCTTTTCTAAGCTAAATAATTCCCTTGAAGGTTTTCCTTCTTCTCCACACTTCCCTTCAGTTCTTCCCACCAGCACCCCCTTTGTTATTGACTTGTTAGTGGTTTTTCACCAAGGGGATCCTTCTGCCTTTCCCATCTGTTCCTAAAATCTGTAGGATGTTTGGAATTCCTTGCCATAATGAAAAGCAGGTGATGCTCCTTTTGATCAATGAAGCTCTTCTCACTTGCAAGTAGCAGGTTTCATGTTGCTGCTCTGTGGGTGGTTTAGTGGACAGATAGGGAGGAGAAACACGAGTCTGATGCTTTGGCCTCTGAAGTTTTTTCCGCAACTTTTTTTTAAGGGGTCTAATGATTGTTTTAGTGAGGACATCAACACCTTTTAAGTTATTGTCAAATTTTGCAGAATCCAGAAAAAAAAGCAGTTTTAAGCTTGCTTCTGTCAGGTAACAGTGAGTAGGATGCTTCTGGATCTGTTGATTTTTTAAAAAAAGTTTGGTAGAAAGCTTGTAGAATGAAGTGCAATAGATTCTTTCAAGGGCGAGGCCAATTCCATTAGACATGTGTTGCTGAGAAGAATTAACCACAAGATTAGAGGTTTCCTGATACTGTGAACTTTTAAAAACAGAATTTGGTTTTCTCTAGAAGAATGCATATTCCAACAATGGTTCCTTTTAAACTTTGAAAGAACTCTACAATGAATTTCGAGTAACATATTAATCTGATACCCAATACAGGGTTCCACTGCAGGGCAAGAATACAATTGGTCCAAAATGGTTTTCAGATAAAACAGAACAAGCCATACAAGAAGAAGATTGCCAACACTTTCATTAAGTGTAAGATCTCTTGTTGTACAAGGCGGCCACCCAAAAATGTACTTACTGTCTGCTTTCTTGATTTTTCATCCTGCCCTTCATACAGGGCAGTGTCCATAACATACAGTCTTCCTTCTTTTCCCCACAATAGCAGTCCTGTGAAGTAGGTTGAGTATACAGTATGTGCTCAAAGTACCTGTGTTGAGCTTCCTCATTCCTAATCCAACACCTTCCCTTGCCTGTACCACTCTGGCTCTGTAAACAATGCTTGGTTTTTTTTTCCCACATGCTTACCATATACAGTAGAAGGAAGTATGGTAATTTAGGAAGCTAATAATGTGTGAAAGGTGGGGACAGAGAGAGAGGGAGACAGACAAACAGACAGACGTTGGTCACAGTACCAAATGAGATGTACAACTTTTGAATCTAGTGGTACATACAGCTCCAAAAACATGAGGCTGTTGTTCTCTCTTCATTAGTGTTGCCTGTTCAAAGAGAGTGAATACATTTCAACCAGGACTAGATTTTATGGGTGGCAAGCTTAGTTCCAGGGGAATTGGTGAGTCAGGAATCCTTTCGCTTCGTTATTGATTTACACCAAAGGTCCCAGCATCTTCTGAATTTGCCCATCCTATCTGGCCATGCAACTCGAGTTCACGACTAACAGCATTAGGAGAAACTATTAAAAAAACTGATGCAAAAGTGCTGACCTAACCTAAAGGTGGAGAAATCAGTGATGAGTAATTAATGACTTGCCAAGTTGACACTATTATGCTTGGCTTCCTGATTTGCCTCAGTTGCCAGGATCCCTCCTGCTTCTTAGAAATGCTTCTCAATTGAAGGGAACATAAAACCTTGATTTTGAACAGAGCTGAAGATTCAGCAGTGGAGAATTAATGTATTTTTCCTTCCTTCCTTCCTTCCTTCCTTCCTTCCTTCCTTCCTTCCTTCCTTCCTTCCTTCCTTCCTTCCTTCCTTCCTTCCTTCCTCCCTCCCTCCCTCCCTCCCTCCCTCCCCCCCCCCTCTCATCGGTCTGTCAGTCTGACACAATCTTCTAGCTCCTTTCTTCCAAAGAAGCCTGAGACTGGCAGTCAGGATCATCTTGCTGCTGCATGCCACATCTGGCTGGCATGTTTCTTTCACAAGCCCATTTGTTCAGCTTTGTTGCTATGGAGACAGTTGCTAGGATGTGGAAGGGAACAGACAAGTGGAAGGAAGAAGTGGGCAGGGCTAGTCTGGGTGGGTGGTGATGGAGTTGCACCAACATGCACGCAGTTTGTGGGAAGTAGATTCATGAGATCTGCTTACCAAATTCTTTGTCTGCAGAGTATTTTTTATGAAAGGCTGGAGTTTTACTATTATTTACTGTATTAATATAGAGTTGCAGAGTGGCATTTCTCTTAAACTTTCAAAGCAGTGATTTTTATGGATGAGGTTTGTGTTTCTACAGTGGATTACTGTTGTGTTAACTTCAAGGCTGTTTTCCCACCAGATTTCAATTCTCAGGGCTGAGAAGCTCCCTTTGATACTTTGCAATTCTCTATTTTCTGAATGTTTCTCGTTTCCCTTCACATATTCCTCCTGTAGCATGTAATTTGAGGGTGACCCATGATTCTTTCAAGAGCTGTTTCCTTTTTCTTGTTCACCGGCAGCATTTTGTGCAGGGGAAAAAGGGCAGCTTTTAAAAAGTTATTTCTCTCTTGGAAATGGCATTATTTCTCTCTTGTTCCCAGTCATCAGGCACATTTAAAAAAAAAAAATCAAGGCTTAGACTAATCTGTCTCCCAGCTGAATAAAGGAAAGGCCATTGTTCTGTAATGAATGTCTTGCGGCAGAAAAGTGGAGATAGGAAAAGAAACTCACAGCATGATTCAGGGTTCCCTCCTCTCCCTTTCTTTCATATCCCTTCTATTTTTGGAAATGTCGTAAATATATTAGGTGGTTTTTTTGTCAGTGCTAACAACTGTAGAATTGTTTAGATATTATCCTTATTTAATATGGTAGGTACACATATTATTATTATGACTTATATCATTATTTTCAAGATGATGTGGACCAGATATTTTAGTCTGAGTGAGTATAAGAAATATAGGCAATACTTTTTATCTATTCCTTTTTTAATTTTTTTATAATGTTACATATATTTATTTATTCATTCACCTTTCTAAGCACCTAACGATCCAAACCTGATCTTTTTGACACCAGCCAAGCTTTATAATTTCAATGTTTTTATTAGTTTATCAAAGTATAAACATAAAATACAAAAAAACAATAACAGCAAAATAAGGGAGGAAAAGAGGGGAAAGTGTAGGGTAGAGGGGGAGAAGAAAGAAAAAGTGTTGACTTCCGACTCCTTTTGGTGCAATACAATAAGGTAATAGTATTCAACTTTTTGCTTTTATATAATAATATATACTAGCCATTTCTATAACAACAACTATGAAATATAAGTGATACTTGAGAGCATTCCTGTTCTTTTTAGATGCAGATATATTGGAGAAGCTAGAGGCAAAATACTCTAAATCTTAGGTGCTTTTCTTTCATATTTCTAGTTGTGGCAACGTGTGGAGTTCTTTGAAATAGAGCTGCATTTCCTTTGTCTCCTCTACCATTAAAACTAGTTTTCTTTAGAATGAGGCGGTGCATAATACCATAGAGCCAGTCAAGTATGTATGTGGTTAATGCATCAGGCTAGAAACTGGGAGACTGTGAGTTCTAGTCCCTCTTTAGGCATGAAGCTAGTTGGCTGACCTGGGACCAGTCAATTTCTCTTAGCCCTAGGAAGGTGGCAAGGGAAACCACTTCTGAAATTTTGACAGGAAAATCGCAGGGAATTGTCAGGTAGTTGCCAGGAGTCAAGGCTGACTTGAATGCACACACTCATAGACACAAATAGCATAATATTACAGCGGTGTTTGATAAGTTTAGCCATACATTCTTTTCCTTAATTTCTGGCAAACTGGGCTTTACAGGAGCGGGCAATCACCATTTGTGGATTTCTCTTCTGGCCTTCAGCCAAGTCTTTCTGCCAATGGATAAGTTAGGACAGAGGTGTCAAACTCAATTTCTTTGGGGGCCGCATCAGGGCTGTGATTGACCTCAGGTGGGTGTGGCCAACTGGGTGGGTGTGGCCAACTGCTGGCATGTTTCCTCTTCACACTGGGTAGACCAGGACAGCCCCACAGGCTGCCTTGAGTTTGACACCCCTGAGTTAGGAGCTAACCTGCAGGAGAACAAATTGGAGCAGTCCCTCCTAGTAGCTGTTACCCTCTCAATAGCATGAGGTGTTTCAAAGAAGGAACAGTTGGCATCCAAGTGAACCCAAGTACTTCCTCCTTGAAAGGACTGTCTGTGCTCCAGCTGGAGGGATTTCTTCTCTTTGGCTGTTGGTTGCTTCTTGAGTGTTGCATTCCTCCCCCAAATTCTTTTTCTATCGGGGTCCCACTTGTTAATGTGAAAAAGACCATATTGCAGAGAAATGATGGTAATGCTCTGTGAGGGTTTTTTTTTTTAATAATGTGTGTTACTAATTTTGGAGTTACAGCCTGTATTCCAAGCACATGCATTCTGCCCTTCTTCCAACTGAAATGTTTGTTTTCTGCATGGCTCTATATCATAAGTTAATGTTGGGACAAAAATGCTAGCAGGAGGACAGTTTTTGGTGGTAAAGCAGGCCTCTTATCAGAGATACACACAACTCTTCAGAAAGAGCAGGGGGCTGGAATTTAGCAGATATTCTTTTAGAGGCTTCCCCTAAACATTTGAAGTCCATTATGTGGAGAAGGTAGGCCTCCTCTGGTTTAGGAGGCCTGAAGCAAGCTTATACGTACTCTGCTAGGACCCCTGCTATTATATCTCATGTATAACAATACATGAGATATAATAGCAGGGGTCCTAGCAGAGTACGTATAAGCTTGCTTCATGCCTATTGCAGCTTACAACTCTGTCAAAAAAAAACTACAATAGGGGGAAAATATATATAGATTCTTGCATGATAGGGCCAAGTGCAACATAGACAACATATAACATTGCATAGTGTTATATATTATAACACATAGGCATATTTATATTTAAAATATGTAAACTACCCTTTATCCAAAGAGTGTCTCAAATTGTGGTAGGTATCATTCTAAATAAGATGAATGTAATACAGTAGCAGTAAAATATATATTTTAAAAAATATGTTCTGTCCTGTTTAGGTTTTGAAGCTTAAACTCATAGTATTCTTTTGTTACTCATAATTTCACACTCAGACCAATTATTTGGGGACAATTAGTGGATTATGGTTTTTCCATGACATACATTGTACTACGCATTCAGCTGGTGAAGGCAGAAGTGCAGTCTTGTTTCTGAACCTACCACAATTTCTCCTTTTTCTTCTAATCCCTCGGGTTAACTTGAAATCCCCCTATTCCTCATTTGAATAACAGTTGGGAATTTTTTCATTGGGACCATGTTTGCCCACTTTTCTATTCTGTGACTCATTCTGCACTGAGGTTGGCAAGTTTCCCAGCATATCTTGTTGCCCTTAACTGTTTTTAAAGTATGTAAAAACAATATTACCATGGAACCTCGGTTTCCGTTGCCCTCATGCAGGCTAAGCCTTGCTGAAGTAGGTCATCAGGTCTGCTGCATCTAAATTAAACCCTGTCTCCTAAGGCTTAACTTCATTTCTCACTGTTGGAGATAAGGATTTGACTGCCATAGGATAGGATTATCAAGCTCCTGACTAACGTTGGGTTTCTGATACACCTATCTTTGAAACATCTTTTGTTGGCCATGACTTAGCCAAACAGCACAGTCTGAGCCACAATCGTACCTTTATATAAAAAAAAAATCAGTGACTACATTTAAAAGATATCCGTGTCGATATTTATATTATTGAATAATAGCTGCGTAACTTTACCCAGTATAATTGGCATAAACAAGTATATCCCTTGGTGCATTGTATGGTAAAATGGTTGCATTTCCCTACTGGCTGCTACTGTATTGAAGCCAATTCAGATTATCTTGTTGCTTTTTACCAGAAATGTTTATGCACTTTCCAATGACGTATATTCATTCCATAAAAATAAATATAGATTTAACTACATGGAAGGCACGGCACACGTCTGACTTGTAAACATGGTCAGGAATTTGAAAACGACGGGTACCTTCAGAGCCTTCAATTTTAATTGTAGAATGCCTAGCATTTCATAAGCAACAAGTGGGCATTTATGTCTAAAAAAGTATAACAGAAATAGCAAGGAGTCTACCTTCTTGGCATCAGGTCCCTCTCTAAGGTTCAAAGAGCCTAGCCTTTAGCTGTTAGTAAACAAAGCAAGGGGCAGAAAAACAGAATATCAAAATTCAACATTTGCAGTTTTTTCCCCTGACAAACCAATCTGCTTTCTTTTTTTAGAAGGAGAAAAAAAAGACAGGTTGGTCCTAGCAGATAATAGCAAATCTTTTCTGTAGTTATGCGAAAGTAGATACAGATAGTCTTTGCTTATCAACAAGTTTTGCAACAAATCCTCTCATTATAACCATTGCAGCATCCCATGGTTATATATGCTATTTGGGCATTTCACAACTGAAAAAAAAAAATCACAACTTGCAGTCACATGATATTTCATTTAATAGCCAAAGAGGAAGTCAGGTTGTAAGACAATCATTGTGTGGTCATATGATTTGCCACTTAGCGACCACAGCATTTAGAAATAGAGATACTGGCCCCAGTTGTGGTTATTAAGTGAAGATGCCTTTATGAAAGTACCTTTATGGATGTTGCAGGGTAACCCACATTTCCATTTTTAAAAAAATATGAACTTTCATGGTAATTTGATAGAAGGCATCACCATAATTTTAATCACTTTTTCCCTCCCTTATGTGGAGGTCTATAAACCTTTATACTATTTGAAGAAGGTCAGCTCTCAAGAAGCCGTGGCAGGAAGACAGCTGAATTTTAGGAATTTTGAAAGTTGAATTTTTGAACCCAGCTATATGAGGAAGACCTGAAGACTTTGTGTATATATCTGCTGGGCCACTTTTGTGATTAAGGCGTCAGGCTAGAAACCAGAAGACTGAGCAGCTCTAGAAAGAAAGCACTGGCAAACCCTTTCTGAAAACCTTGCCAGGAAAACTGCAGGAACTTGTCCAGGCAGTTGCCAGGAATCAACGCTGACTTGAACTCCCTCCCCCAAAAGTCACTTTTAGTGCATTATGCTCACTGGGGAGGGAGGAAGTGTGTTTGATTGTTGGATGCCAAGAAGGCATCTACAGAAAGCAGCCTGGTTGAGTTTTTCATTAATGCATGAATATACCAGATAAAACAGGTAGTCCTCAACTTATGACCATAATTGAGCTCAACATATTGTTGACCTACTTCAACATGTTGTTAAGCGAGACATTTGTTAAGTGAATTTTGCCCCATTTTACGATCTAACTTTCTACAGTTGTTAGGTAAATCATTGCACTTGTTAAGTTACTAACACGGTTGTTAAGTGAATCTGGTTTCCCCATTGACTTTGCTTGTCAGAAGTTCGCAAAAGAAGATCATGTGATCTTGATAAGACAACAATTGTCATAAATATGAACCATTGGCCAAGCCTCTGAATTTTGATCATATGATCATGGGAATGCTGCACGGGTCATAAGTGTGAAAAATGGTCCTAAGTCACTTTTTTTCCAGTGCCGTTGTAACTTTGAACGGTCACTAAACAAACTGCTGTAAGTCGAGGACTATCTGTACAGGTTAACTTATGACCACAATTG
Source organism: Masticophis lateralis (assembly GCA_030761175.1). Lineage (NCBI taxonomy): Eukaryota > Metazoa > Chordata > Lepidosauria > Squamata > Colubridae > Masticophis > Masticophis lateralis. The sequence goes on from JAUDYJ010000002.1 coordinate 145,197,368, forward strand.
AGGCCAACATTTCCATTGCTAAGCAAGGCAGTTGTGCTAAGCAAGGCGGTTGTGAAGTGAGTTTTTCCCTATTTTGCTATCTTTTTTGCCGCAGTTAAGTGAATCACTGCTTGTTGTTAAGTGAATCATGTGGTCATTAATCTGGCTTCCCCCCATTGACTTTGCTTGTCGGAAGCAAAGAGTAATCACATGACCCCAGGACAGAGCAACTGGCAATTGTCAGGAGCCCGAAATTTTGATCACATGGCCATGGGGTTGCTGCAACGGTTATATGTGGGAAAACTGGTTGCGTCACTTTTTTTCAGTGCCTTTGTGTCTTTGAATAGTCGCTAAACAAATGGATGTATGTCGAGGACTGCCTGTAGAAGCCTGAAAATGTTGAGTATGCAGCAGTTTAAATCAGGCTTACTACTTCCAAAGCTCCTGCAGAACTCATCATAATAAAAAGGTGGCAATTCCTTGGTTATCAGCTTTTGGCCACTCCTGGCTTAAAAGGTTCTGCCAGCTGGAGGTGGGCATCTCATGCTCTGATTCCCAGCATATTGTCTTGTTTGCTGGTGCCATCCAATAAGTAATAGATAGCTTTTAATGGATGAAAAGCAGCTCATGCAAGTGTATGAAGAGTGACTAATGCCTGTAATATATGAAAGGGAATCAGTCTGACATACATGGCTCTTCTTAGAAGCCATTTAATTCATCTCTGGGGGGAAATAATAATGGGGAGCAGCCAGAGAAGAAAGAAATGCACAGCACCTGCAGGAACTGACTTACTACAATGCCCAAACGCCCTGTGAGTTGCAGGTGCGTGACATAAGGTAGTCACTAATCCTCTCCTCTCTTTGTCCATACTAGGTACCTGGTAAAACCCATCAGTAGGCCTGGAGTCAGAAATCTGCAGCTAATACAAAACTCTCTTCTGCTCTTTGGCTCTCCATGCGAGCCAGGGACAAATGGATGCCATCGCAAGTGCCGGCCTCAAGAGGAAGTTTGACGATGTGGACGTGGGTTCGCCCATTTCCAATTCCGACGATGAGATCTCCAACAGCGACAGTGCAGACAGCTGCGACAGCGTCAATCCTCCAAGCTCCTCAGGCTTCATTCGTAAGTGTTGGCATTAGAGGGTTTTTGAAACACGGTTCACTCCGTACAGGTGGCCCTCAACTTACGGCCGCAATTGGGCCTGGAGCTTCCGTTGCTAAGTAATGTGGTTGTTAAGTCATCCTGTGATCATGCCTAATTTTTTGCTGCAATCATTAAGTAAACCACATGGTCACTAAGTGAATCCAACTTCCCTTCCTGATTTTGCTTGTCAGAAGCAGGCAGGGACAATTGCAAATGGTGATTGCATGACCCCTCCCCCCGCTGCAGCTGTCATAAGTGTGAGCTAGTTGCCAAGGGCCTAGAAGTATGATCACTAGTTTGTCCACTGTCAATTTTTTCAGCAACACTGTAATTTTAAACAGTCACTAAACAAATGGTTGTAAGTCAAGGACTAACTGCGTCATCAGCATTAATTCTGGCAGTACTTATTGAAGAATTTACCTGTTCCATCTGTTAGTCACTGAAGCCTTTCTTCATCAAGAAAGTCTTCCATGGTGTCAGACTTTTGCAAGAATGGCTTCTGAGGTGAAGCAAGAGTATGGATTTTTGCCTAGCTCAGGGATCTGCAACCTGAAATAGTCAAAGCCATTTGGATCCATTTCCCACAGAAAACAAAACACCAGGAGCCACAAAATCTGGGTGGGCATGGCCAACTCGATGTCACTCACTCCCATCTAGTCACATGACACCCCCAGCTATGACTACCTAGGTTTTGTAGCACCCAGTATTTTCTATGGAAAACGGGTTTCTCTCCCTCCTTCTCTCCTTCTCTCCCTCTCTCCCATCTCTCTCTTTCTCCCTCTCCCTCCCTTTCTCTCATCTCTCTCACTCCCCACCACTTCCCAACCCACACACCCAGGGAATAACTAAGGAAATTCGGCCATGTTCTCTCTGTCTCTGGAAAGATACAAAGATAAACCTTGCATTACAAAAGGAGTGACTAAGGCTGTTACATCACAGCGTCACGAGGTTGCCACCTTAGATTGCTGCACACACTTAAGCATTATCTCAAGAAGTAGCACTCTCACACAAGCACTCATACGCATCCTGCAATTTGGGCCAAAGTGGCGTGAAAATATAGTCCCTGGATGCCCCCGAAGACGCTTGGCAAGCAAAGTACGGGATGACCTGTCCCCAATCATTAAGATAGTGTCTGCTGAATCCTTGCAAAGCTGGGCAAAGGTGGAGAGAGGGGAGCAAACAGAGCTGAACTAAGCCGAATCTGTTTCACTCTGTCTCTCACTCACTGCCCAACTGCAGCAGGAAAGAGCGGGTGGCTACCGCCGGCCTTGGTTAGTGCTGGATGCACAACCTGCTCTCCGTGCTAAGAGAGAGAACTGCCAGGGACAAGTGGGGCAGGGAATGGGCTCCAGGAGGAGGAGAAGACCCAGTCTCCCCCATTGTGAAGCGCACTTCTACTGTGCTGTGGGGCAGCAAGGCACTGCGAGAGCAGTGGGCAGACCATGGAGGGGTTATTGGGTCTTCCCCCGCCCCACACCAAAAGGAGTCAGCTGGACTTCTCCTCCTAGAAGCCCCCTACCCTTTCCTCTGCTCCCTGTTCCCTACCCCCCACTCAATCCCACTTTGGGATAGAGGAGCATGTGCTGGAAATGTGTGTTGGGGCGACGTCAGAGCGTGCCTTCTTACCCACCGGCGCTCGGCCTGCAACTCTCTGCACTCATCCAAGCCCAGCTTGCTGAGGAAGGGGGGGAGCAGCCCTGACCCCTCCGCTGCCCACCCCTCATGGCCTTAGCCATCGCTGCCCGGCTTCCTCAAAGATGTGGTGCATTTCAAAGGTGGCAGCTCATGTTGGAGGTGCCGAACAGTGGGACAGCTGTGTGAGCCGGGCCAGGCCTCTCCACCGTCTGACTCGCCAATTGGGGTGCTTCTACTGGGCCACCCCCGCCCCCCACTGGGCTTTTGTGCTTGGCTGGGGGAGGGGAGCACTTCCCCACGCCACCTCCTTTCTCTTGGCCCCAGCGATGAGGGAGACGGAAAGTCAGGCTTGGGGGATGGCCCCCACCCTGCAAGATCCGCCCTCGATGTTCTCTCCCTGACTCCTTTGCTGGTGGCAACAGCAAATGTACGACGAAAGCAGAATCCTGTTGCTCTATAAAGGCAAATATAGGGACAACCCCCCCCCCCGCCCCGCACTAAGGCTCCGCCCACCGCCACGACAGGGCGACAGCTGTTTCATCTCTCTGCTGCGACGGCCACAGGGAGCCGCAGCAGAGGGGTGAAAGAGCTGCATGTAGCTCTGGAGCCGCGGGTTGCCGACACCCAGCCTAGCTGCTTTTGTGTTGCCAACCAATAAAAGTTTGTTAAGAGCAGCCTAAAGATAGCCTATAATTTCTTTCAGTCAGTGTTCTTTGACCCAGATCCATCCAATAAGTTGGACAGGTCTGACCAAAATTGGTCATGTAATGAACATGCAGTTATTATGAAGCTGTTCCATCTTACGGAGTTAATAATTCTAATAAAAGCGTGCATAGTAGTCTTTTTTCCCCCTCATCTGATCCTAGTGGAATATATATCCCCACTTTTGCTGTTTTTGGTCTATTGGGTGTAATAGAAGCAAATCATGTGCGAAGTTGCTATTGTTCTTAGATGCTCCATATAGGATTGATTAGTTCAGGGGCCCCCAACCCTCAGGCCACGTCCCTTCCAGAACCAGGCAGCAAAAGTGGAGGGCGAGCACACATGCATGCAAGAAGTTCCATTTGTGTGAGTGGCAGGCGCGCCATTACTTCACTTGCACAAATGGAGCTGCTCACGCACGCTCCTGCTGCTCGTACAGATCCACTGTCTCTTCCCCCACCCCCACCCCACCCCCCGGTTGGGCCACCAAGCCAGAAATGTTGAGGACTGCTGGATTAGTAGTCCATAATACCTTGATTAGCAGGACTGTTTAGCATTTAGGATTCAAGGCAGAAAAATGCTTTTGTGTGAGTTGGGGGGTGAATGATCCACTACATTCCTCTGGTGTTTTCTGCCCCCACCCCATTTGTTTGAGTTGTGGAAGAGAAGGCTGCTCTCTTTTCTGTCCCTATCTCCCCTTTTCTGAAGCAGTGCTCCCCTGATACCAGATAGCTGCCAATCCGGTAAGCTTTTTAGAAGACCTGGCTAATTTCAGCAAGTCTTCAAGGAACCACTTCAGTCTCTTCTGACTGAATGCATTTGGGAGAACCCAGGAGATGGGCCTTTTCTGCCATGGCGCTTGCCCTGTGGAATATCATCTCCTTCCCCCCGCCCCTCCCCCCCAGTTGAGATTGGCCCTGTCCTGATAATCTTCCAGAAAGCCCTCAAAACATGGCTATATCAGCAGGCCTGGGGGATCTCACAGAAATGGTGATATAAGGAGATGGCTGCATTATTTTTAACATCTCTTTTTCTCTACTTGGTATTATGTTGATTTTTTTTTTTTTAAAAAGTATACTTGTTTTACTATTGTCCCTGTGAGAAGGGTGGCTGTAGAAATATAAATAAATAGACGCTATTATGTTTGTTCCTCAGTGCTGGGTGTTATTTCTTATGTTGGTTACATTTTTCTGTTTAGCTTTTAACCTTATTACTGTTCTGGAGCTCGGTAAGCTGCTCAGAGTCAGACATCATTAGAATAGCGTATGAGCCTAGTAAAATAAATAAATTCCCTAAAGCAGCTGTGCCTTTTCCTAGGATCATGTGTCTGCCCTCGTGTTCTGCCTAGCCATATTGATTACCCTCTTTTATCCACTCTTGGAGCATGAAGAGTTATAAGAAATTAATCAGGCTATTTGTTCCAGCACCTTAGTCTTAATTCAGTAGAATAGCTGTTAGTTCAAACAGCTTACATTCTGCCCCAATGATTGTTACTCAGATAGGCTTGCCTATGTTAACTTCATTGCTGGTTATGATTGGAGAAGGAGGTTAGATGTGAAAAGATGATTTGCTGGATAAGGACCTGACTTGACAAAACAGTGCCATGCCTGTTGTTTTACACCATTAGTGGCATTTGAAAAATCGATTGCAATGCCGCATTAATTCTACAGAATCTTAAGATTTCTCAATATTTCCCAGATTTCTGGAAAGGCAGCTTGCCTGTCGCTATTAATACGCCTGTGTGGTGCACAGCCAGAATTTTAAATAGCTTACAGACTTCACTCTTGGTTGTTCAGAGCTACAATAAAACCCTGCGGGCTTCGGCCAGTGCTCTTTATATCCTGGAACATGCTCAGAATCCTGTCCAGCGCTTAAGAATTAAGTGGCAGGTATGTGTCAGTGCAGAAGATTTTGAAAGCTGCTATGGTGGAGGACGCATTCTTCAAACAACATTTGCCACGGGTGCTCTGTAACAGTGAAGAAAATATTAAATGGGGTGTGTGACAGGAGACACATCCTTGCTTCAATTTTCAAGCGGTGTTTCTGTTTTGCTTTTTTACATCTCAGCAACCTCCATCTTAAAAAGGCAGAAACAGCTGCGTAGAAAGAACGTGCGCTTCGACCAGGTGACCGTATACTACTTTGCAAGGCGTCAGGGATTTACCAGCGTTCCTAGCCAAGGGGGCAGTTCCCTGGGCATGGCCCAGCGGCATAACTCTGTCCGCAGATATACCCTTGGTGAATTTGCCCAAGAGCAGGAAGTGAATCACCGTGAGATCCTTCGAGAACACCTGAAGGAAGAGAAGCTTCACGCCAAGAAAATGAAGGTAGGCTTTTGGCAGGCAGAAAAATCCTTTTTGGTCCTTCATTTGCAGAGTTTTTGGTGCTGCAGCTTGACCCTATTTTTATACATATGTAGCAAATATAGCAAAGTTGGGAATTGATTTTGAATGCATGTAAGCCTTTTCCCAATTTGATATGGTGAATTCATATCAGGCCTACCTGTGGGAAGTGGTAGAGAAAGACCTAGACCACGGGTGTCAAACTCGCCGCATCACGTTACTGTCACATGACGTATCATGACTTTTTTCCCTTTGTGGAGCTAGAGTGGGTGTGGTCTGCGCATGATGCATCTGGTCCATGGCCCACCAGTTTGACACCCCTGAACTAGACAGTCATATGGTTCTTTGGTGCATTTGCCTGGACTCTCTTATTTGTCTGTCTCTGCAGTTATTAAGAAATAGTATTCCAAATATGCACTTCTGATTATTTTGCATTTTGGTTTTCTTTCCTGTCTACTCCATTATGTTACTTCTGCGCCCCACACCGAAGTCCGTTTTTCCCTGGATTTCCCCATATTTCATAGACTACATACAGCCCTCCATCTGGATTGGAATATGAGAAATGCCACTAGTAATGTGAAAATGAGCTTTGAAGAATTTCTTCTTGAAGTGAATGAATGTGAAGTTGTCAAGAGCTTTCCCTCTGGGGCTTTTGGTGAGGAAGGATCAGAGCTGAGCTTTCTGGGGAAAAGCTAAGAATTCCTTGCCATCCAGCAGCAAGGGGGCCCTCGCAGCCAAAAGACAAGTACTGCTAGTCATGCCAACCAGTTTTCTAGCCTCTGTTTTGTGTCAACTTGATTCATGGGAAGGCTCAGCAATTGCAGCAAAAGCCTCTCCCTTTTAGCCTCCTCCAGCAAGCTTCCTGTTCGGTCCATCTCCTTTTCATGCCTCCTGGCAGCCTGGTTGGCGTGTCCTGTAGGTTGCCTAGCAACTGGGTTTCCCTTACTGAACTGAATGCTTCTGTCAAAAAACATAGACAGTCCAATCATCCCCTTGCTACCATGACAACTAGCTTAGCCAAAAGGACAAATATTCACTCTGTAGTCCTGCAACTCTGGCCTACTTCTTATAGTTGGTAAAGGAAACCAGTTTCTGAACTGCACTGCTTCAAGGTCTAGGTTTGTCCTTATACGATCCATCCTTGTTTATGCATATGCCACCTTCTCCAGAAAGTGAAAAAGAGAAGGATCTAGGTTGTGACTTGCTAACTAGCTTGCTAGCTTTCTGTGGTGGCTGTTTTTGGTTGTATGAATGAACATCTGGTCCTGGATACCAATCCAACCTTCTTGTATATTGAGGTGGAGTATGTCTGAAAAGGAGCCTGCTTATTTATGTATTTATTTCCCAACTTTAATATTTTTACAAGTAACTCTAGGCAGCAAACATATCTAACACATCTTCCTCCTCCTGTTTCCCCTACTACAACAATCCTGTGAGGTGGATTGGGTTTACTGAGAGTAACTGGCCCAAGTTATCCAGCTGGCTTTTCAAAAAAGTAGTTGCAGCTTTGGTAATAAAACTGGTGCTCTTGAAGCCTATGGGGAACATGCAAAGTGCTTTTCTAAAACATGAGGGTTTTGTATATTCCACAGAGAATTTGGCATTCTGAAAATCCATTTTTCCCTTTCACGGTCTGTTAGTTGCGCAGAAATGTTGAAGGTCCTATCAGCTACATTTTAAAGGTTTCATTTCTATATTTGTCATGCAACTCCTTGACATTTTTAATGTCAGTTCTGCTTTCTCATGTATCTGATCCTTATTCAGCCACCTTCCAGAGCTTATTTGTTATCTTACAACAATCTACAGCATCTTTTTTCCCTCTAGCTGCTACATCTCTGCCAAAAAAAAAAAAAAATCCTCACATAAGTCTTCTCCCCTCCCAAGATTGGAGGTGAAACAAATTTGTACTCTGTTCAGCAGACGATGAGGTTTTGTTTTGTTTTGTTTTTTGTATGAGGCACCAATCAGCCAAGTGTACCTTCTGCTTTGCCCTTGAGGACAGGCTGTGTCTGCCAGTAGAAAGATTACTGTGCTTTCCACATGGCCAGCAATGCGAATGGTCGTGTCCGTCACCTGTTTGGTGTAAGAAACATCAAGCTGCAAATGTGTTTAGCGTCTGAGCAAAGTCGTGATGTAATGATTGGATCAAGGTCACCCTCAGATTTCCCCCCCCTCCCGCCCCCTCAAGGTTCTAGAATTCCCAAATCCAAGCTCCACCTGTCACAGTTTCCCTCAGAAAATGGAGGAAACCGGATTGCAGTGTTCAAGCAGAGCTTAGCTCTCACCCTCAGCTCTCGACTGTGTTGCATCATGTCTCTCAGGAATGGTCCTTTGTAATACCACGGCTACTCTGATGAAACACTACTACTCGCTTTGTTTTTGCCATCAGCTTTGCTTTTTTTTTTAATTTTTAATTTTTATTGCATTTTACGAAGGATATAAAAATCAAAAGAAAACATTTAAAAAATAGGAGGGGGGGGGGGAAATTGGTGTTGCAGTCAATGAGGGAAATATCTACAAAAAAGTATAACTTCTGACTTTTTTTTTGGTAAAGATGTGAATACTGCTTCCATGTTGCCCATGGTTCAGATCGTTTTTTGCTTCCCACTTAAAACAGACACTGTATTTCTTTTCTTTTTTCTTCTTAAAATGTACAGGTAGTTCTCGACTAACAACCACAAGTGGGAGCAGAATTTCTATTCCTAAACATAATGCCTGTTAACTGATTTTACGACCTTTTTTTGCCATTGCAGTGAATCACTGCAGTTGTTAAGTGAAACTGGCTGTCATTAAGCGAATCTGCTTCCCCTTATCAACTTGATTTCTCAGCAGTTTGCTGAGCAGTATAGCAAATGGGATGCTGTAACTGCCATAAATGCATGCCAGTTGCCCAAGTCATGTGATCATATAACAATGGGATGTTTGAGTCATGAATGTGAGGACCATTCATAAGTCACATTTTTCAATGCCATTGTAACTTTCAGTGGTTGCCAAAGGAATGGTTATAAGTCAAGGACCAGTTATGTATATTCGTTGTGTAAATAACATGACACAAAGTTTGTCAAAGTGAAAAATATAGAGTACTGTGGTCACCACAGATAAGAAAGAATTCTTTGTGCTTTTAGATACCACTATCTAGAAATGTCAAATTTAAACGCAGGATTTTGGCTTGGAAAATGTGCTATTCTATATACATATATCTCCTCTGAGTCTTGGGAGGGCAAATGAGATCTACAGGGTTGTATGGAAGGTTTTTTTTTTAAATTTTTTTATATGGCGCCCTCTCTCCGGAAAGGACTCAGAGCGGCTCACAGCAATAAAAACAGATAAAATCAATATTAAGTGTTAAAAACCATTAAAACTCCCCTTAAAAACCCCTTCAGTCCAATCCGGCCTGGCGAAATAATGAAGTCTTAAGGTCACGGTGGAAATAGCGCAGGTCAGGGGCCACCCGGAGCTCCAGGGGGAGTTGATTCCATAAGGTAGGAGCACCCACAGAGAAAGCCTGTTCCCTAGGAGTCGCCAGACACTGCCTGGCCGATGGCACTCCAAGGAGGCCATCCCTGTGGGAATGTACCGGGTAATGGGGAGCTGTCGCTGGCCGCAGATGGTCCATCAGGTACCCCGGGCCTAGGCCATGTAGGGCTTTATAGGTAATAACCAGCACCTTGAATCTCACCTGGAGGGCAACCGGTAGCCAGTGCAGGTCGCACAGGAGGGGTGTAACATGAGAGTGTCGGAACACTCCCATCACCACCTGCGCGGCGGCATTCTGCACCAGCTGAAGCCTCCGAGTGGTCTTCATGGGCAGCCCCATGTAGAGAGCATTGCAGTAGTCGATCCGGGAGGTCACGAGTGCATGAGTGACTGTACGGAGGTCATCACTGTCCAGGTAAGGGCGCAATTGGCACACCAGATGAATCTGAGCAAATGCCCCCTTGGTCATGGTCGCAACATGATCTTCCAAAGTCAACCATGAATCCAGGAGGACGCCTAAATTGCGCATCCTTTCAACAGGGGGCAACATCTCACTTCCTAAGAACAGTGATGGAATCCCTTGGAACCAAGATGCCGGTACCCACAGCCACTCCGTCTTGGCGGGGTTGAGCTGAAGCCTGTTCCTCCCCATCCAGAGCTGCACTGCTTCCAGGCATTGAGACATCACGTCGAGGGCATTACTGGGCTGGTTCGGAGTGGATATAAAAAATTGGGCATCATCAGTGTACTGATGATACCTCACCCCGAAACCATGAATGATCTCCCCCAGCAGCTTCATATAGATGTTGAACAAAAGGGGAGAGAGGACCGACCCCTGAGGTATCCCACATTTGAGGGACCTCGAGGCCGACCTCTGTCCCCCTGCCAATACCGCTTGTGCATGCCCCGAGAGGTAGGAGGTAAACCACCGAAAAATGGTGCCTCCCACTCCCAACCCCTCAAGGCGCCACAGTAAGATACCATGGTCGATGGTATCGAAAGCCGGCGAAAGGTCTAATAGGACCAGGACAGAGGAATATCCCTTGTCCCGAGCCCTCCAGAGGTCATCCACCAGCGCAACCAATGCCATTTCCGTGTTGTACCCGGGCCTGAAATCCGACTGGTACAGGTCCAGATATAATGTTTCATCCAGGAACAATGGGAGCTGATGTGCCACCAGACTCTCAACAACCTTTGTCATAAAGCGAAGGTTGGAGACACGACAAAAGTTATTCAAAGTAGCTGGATCCAGGGTAGGCTTCTTGAGGAGGGGTCTCACCACCGCCTCCTTCAAGGCAGCCAGAAAGTGCCCCTCACCCAAAGAAGCTGTAATCACTACCTGGATCCAGCCGTGTGTAACCTCCCGGGTCGAATAAACGAGCCAGGAGGAACACAGGTCCAGCACACACATGGTGGTGCTCAGCTTCCCCATGATCTTGTCCTCTTCCTCGGGAGTAACCGGATCAAACTCTTCCCAAATCACCAGACCCGTTGTCCCCTCCCCAACTGACCCCAGTCGGAGTACAGCCCCTCCCAAATCTGAACAATCTTATCCTGCAGGTATTCACTAAATTCCTCAGCCCGCCCCCTCACAGGGTCCTCCCCTGCTCCCTGATTCAAAAGGGAGCGACATACCTTAAATAAGGCGGCCAAGCGGTTCACTGCGGACGTGATAAGGGCAGAGAAGTGAGCACGCTTCACCGTCTTCATCACTCCAGATAGGATTGAATAAAAGATCTCAGCTCTGCTCAGGCAGATTCGGAACCCCGCCATGACCTTACCCTGGCCAGGATTGCCAACAACCCGGGAGGGGTCCCCCTGCCACTCGCCAGGTATCATAACCCCACCCCCTACCCAATCCCCCTAATAGCCGAATTAAAAAAGAATACAAGGAACTTTTAAAAACCCCAACACCCTCATGCCACCTCTTGGGATCCGAAGATCCATCATAAAGGTACTTTTTGGATAGGCCGCCGGGCCACTTCCAAGAATGGGGAGCATTCCTCAAAGCGCGTAAGTTCGCTCTTGGATAGATCTGAGTTGCCATCGTCTGTTCTGGGTACAGGCGCGACAGAGGTGAAGGGAAAACAGGTGGATCAGCCCAAAACTGCCCCAACCAATGGAAGCCCCACTCCCGGTGTCCTCTCATGAAGTTACCATTGTCCAAACCATGTTCTGAAATTTCCCACGTCAAATCAACTAAATGAAGTACATATCTCCCTCTGATATCATTCTGTTTGAGGGGGCAGATTTTAAAGGACAGATGAATTGGATAAAGATTTCAAAATGGGTGGCACGGAGCTGGGGAATGTGCAAAGAACTAATCTTCTATCTCTTAATTGATCATGATCTGCCCGCACAAGCCAAGAGCTGGTTTGATCAAAGCCCATAATTTTTTCTAACAAGGCTATGGCTTGTGTAGTAGCTTGAAGGCTTGCATGTGCAAAGGTGAGTCAGAATTTACTCCCCAATTTCTCTGGATGTTGCGTTCTGCAAGCAGAGGAGAATGAAAAGCCCAGAACATGGTCTAACAGTGCTCTGGCATGTGCATGTAAAGCTGGATCACTGTTAGAACTTGCTCCCTCTCTGTCCAGCAAGCTTTTGGCTTACTTCAGCTTTGAAAGTGCAGAAAACCACATCATTGTCAAAAGTCACAGCCCGGGAGGAATCAGTATTTGGAGGAAATGGGTGACCTTTGCAGCCCAGTTAAACTCAGGGAAATCATTTGTCTTTTTTTTTTTCCAGACTGAAAACTGATGGGATTTCAATTTCAAGATTAACTTTGCTGGTGTCTATGTCTGTTGTGTTCTCTGTTCTTTCCCACACCCTCCCCTAAGCTGACCAAGAATGGAACTGTGGAGTCCGAAGAGGCTGATGGCTTGACGCTTGAGGATGTCTCTGATGATGACCTCGATGTAGAGAATGTGGAGGTGGATGACTACTTCTTCTTACAGCCGTTGCCCACCAAGCGGCGGCGAGCTCTACTTCGAGCCTCTGGTGTTCATCGCATTGATGCAGAGGAAAAACAAGAACTTCGGGCCATCCGCCTCTCGCGAGAAGAATGTGGGTGTGACTGCCGGCTGTACTGTGACCCTGAGGCCTGTGCCTGTAGCCAGGCTGGAATTAAATGCCAGGTCAGTGGGGAAGAAACCGCTAGGCTTTGGCCTGAACCGTATCTCTTGTTGCCTGTGTGTCTTTTTGATATGGAGCGGGGTCCACTCAAGCTTTGTTTCATGTGTTAAGTCTGAGGTTATTAGAGGTGATTTTCAAAGAGAACTCCTACAAAGTCTTAAGGGGTGATAGGATGTATTGTCCCAGGGGTGAAATCCAGCAGGTTCTGACAGGTTCTGGAGAACAAGTAGTGGAAATTTTAAGCAGTTTGGAGAACCAGTAGCAGAAATTTTGATCAGTTTGGACAACCGGCAAATACCACCTCTAGCTGGCCCCCGAGCGGGGTGGGAATGGAGATTTTGCAATATCCTTACCCTGGAGTGGGGAGGGAATGGAGATTTTGCAGTATCCTTCTCCTGCCATGCCCACCAAGCCACACCCACCAAGCCACACCACGCCTACGGAACCGGTAGGGAAAAATTTTGGATTTCACCCCTGTATTGTCCCCTTAGATGCTCCAAGACTGAGGTTAAAAAAAGAAGCAAATAATTCAGGAGGGAAGATCCTGCTTGAGTTTGTGGAGAAAAACAAATGACAAGATGCAGCCAGCCTCTGGGATGGGGAGCTAAAAGGATGAGAAGGTCTTGAGGAAATAGCACTAGCTTTCCAGGATGATGCAAAGTCACTGTAGTTATGCTTGTGGGAATCCACTATTCTTCTGCTTCTCTCTCTTGGCCGCTATATGAAACGAGCGCTTGAAAGAATCTGATCAAATGTTAACTTAAATTACACGGTGTTTGTGCAAGTTTAACCACATTTTCATAGTATTTGATTTACAGTGTTATGCTTCTTAGACAAAACGAAGAGACAAAGGGATGTTCAGAATCCAGAAGTCTTAAATACAGGAAGTCTTAAGTTACTTCATTTTTGATTCCCAACATCTAAGCTGCTGGGTAATCTCTCCAGAACCAAATTTCATGCTCTGCATTGTTCTCATCTGTAGCATTTTGCTCCCCCCCCCCACACATGTGGAATATGTGCATTGGCATTTCTGCTCTTAATATTTTGTTGACAAAGTTATTCTCTCTCACTCTCTCTGCCTTTTTTGCACCACATCTTTTGCACACTAAATGTCTAGCTCTCTGGTAAAGGATTTCAGGTCCTCTTTCCTGAAAGTGCTTTTATTCTGAAAGAGCATTTGATGGCTTGATAAATGAAGTGTCAAAGAGCACATTCTTTCTTCCACAATAGATCGAATCTGACATACTCCAGGCCATTCTTTATTTCTTTTGATTTCTCCTTGAAATACAAGATTTATAGGTAGGTTAACTGGGGGAAAGAATTGAATAGGGTGGGGGGGCGGATTCTGGGTTGCTTGCGGGCTATCTAGCCGGTTGCTTTTTGATAACGGCTTTCATGAATTTTACATTTTTCATCTGACTTAATTTCCTATCTGTTCACTTACTCTCATTTTAGCCAAGCTTTCATCCTTCCAATCACTTCCTCGGTTCTCACACAGGCCCAGTTTTCACTGTCCTTCGCTTCCCCCACCCAGGTGGACCGAATGTCCTTCCCATGCGGCTGTTCCAGAGATGGTTGTGGGAACATGGCTGGGAGAATTGAATTCAATCCCATCCGGGTGAGGACTCACTACCTGCACACCATTATGAAACTAGAGCTAGAGAATAAACGGCAGGTGAGCCGGGCCCAGGTTCTGGATGAAGAGACCCCTCATAGCTCCGGCAGTGACTGGCTGGGAAGCCAGTCCCCAGAGACCCAGGATTTCCAGGAGTTCATGGCGGAGAATGAAACGGCAGTCATGCATCTTCAGACAGCTGAGGAATTGGAGCGGCTGAAGGCCGAGGAAGACTCTAGCAGCGGCTCCAGCATGGAAAGCTTGGGGGTGTGCATTTTGGAGGAGCCGCTTTCTGTCTCCGAAGGGATGTGCCCAAGCCTCGCCACACCAATCCTCATTCAAGCTCAGCTGCCACCAGGTTCCTCTGTTCTGTGTTTCACGGACAGTTCTGAGCAAGCCAGCTCAGCTGAGGGCAGCCAACGCTACTTGAACAATGGGCCTGTTGTGTACTATCAGGTTGACCAAAGGTCAGTGCTGGGGGTGAAGGGGGAAAATAGAGCAGAGGAGCCTGAGGGCCCCCCTCGTTACACAGAGGAGAAGGAGCTAAGCATCTACTCTGTCCCTGTGACTTCACTGGTGTCTTGTGGCAGAGCCACAGCCACCAGCAGTGTAGAAACAGAGAAAGCTGCTGTATCTTTCGAGCCCCTGTCTACTGAGAGCTGTCAGCCTGAAGTTCCTCTGCCAAGCTTGCCACTCCACACAGACGTGCCACAAGACAGTTTGCGGCCCCAGAATGTGGTGCCGCAATCTCCAGAGAGGGCCTGCGAGCTCCCCTCTTCTGAGGAATGCTCTTTGGGCCCTTCTCTGGCCGTGTGACAATTCCCAACCCATCACCTTGATGTTTATTTATTGGCAAAAGGTTTTTATCAAATGGCCACAGCCATTGGGAATTGTTTAATATTGGGGTGTGGGAGGGAAAGGAGAAGGGGGCTGCTTTGTGTGGGCTCCACCATATAAGGACCTAAAACGAGCACTTATAGCTGCCTCAGAGTAGGAGGATCTGTCTACTAGTTGGGCGGCCTCCTGGTTCTGAAGAGGTTGGACCCATAGGCGATGGAACTTTGTAGGGGAGGCCTTGACTCCATCCTACAAGGACCAAATGTGAATGTGTCTCATGGAAGCAATAGAGCAAAGCTGCCTTTTCTAAAGCGCTGGATGGGTTGGAGGGCAGGCGGAAGAGAACACTTGTTGCTACTTCATGACGTCAATCAGTCTCTATGCGTGGTGGAAATCTCTCCCTCCAGTTGCTGATCCCAAGCAAAGCTGCTGCTGCCACCGCCGCCGTCACCCATCCCTTTCTGTCACTTTCAGTGCTGTGTCTTGGTAACGGTGACCTTACTTGCTTGAACTGCTCTAACCAGTTACACAGCTTAAGCTCTGCAACCTCTTATTTATGTGACATTTACTGCCCTTCGTTCCCTGGAAGAATCCCATATATTTTTTAAATTCACTATGAATTAACTTTGATCATGACTATCTTACACCTACAGTTTGGCATGCAACTGTCGTAAAAAATAATTTTCATCCTGGAGCCTCTGCCCTGCCCCTGCCAATAGCTTCACCCAAACATGTTCACGGCCCGTTTTGCTGGCTGGCCTTTGCTAGGACTGATTAAGTTTAAATCAACTTTTTTTAAAAATGCTGAATGTTTACGGACACGATGTGACTCAAGACTTGTCACCGACTCTCTGATCCTAAGCTATCACCTCTGACTAGAGTCCCTTTGGGGATCTATTTCTGTAAACACTGAACGCCCTAGGACTGGGTGGGATCCAACTTCCTTTTGAAAAGAACTGCCAGTTTGGGTGGGCAGAGAATTTGACAAAGTACTTATTAGCCTTTTGCCCCATAGTTTTCTGAATCAATTTTCCCTTCCACCGTCTCAGTCTTTTCCATTCTAGTTGCACAAGAATTTGGAGGTGATATTGAAAGCTTTCTGTCCCCTTGCTCCTTGCTTAGCAACCTAGCATTCTGGATGACTTGAAAGGACACGGAGTCTGTGTGCAGTAAAACTGCAACCTGCTGGGTACCAAGCATTTAGGGTCAGTAAATGTGCAATAAGGTGGCACCTGCAATTCCCCTCCTGGTGAAGTGTGTACATTGTTCCAATTGGTCTTGGAATAAAGGGAGAAAGGACGCCCTTATAAGCTGCCACTCCACCCCTATGACCACTCTAGGATAATAAAAGCACTTTTCTCTTCCAGCTTACCAGGCATCCTTTCCTTCTTCATCTACCTAAACAACAGATAATCATTGCCTTTCTCTGTCATCACCTGTTCTGACGCAGCTCATGTTACAGCCCTGTGGTGTATGGCCTGGGGCTCAGCAAGAACTGGTTTCCCAGTATTTAGGAACCTTTCTTTTTTCAGACTGCTCAAGACTTACAATGAGTTGCACGAAAGCTAGCCTGAGTAATTCAGTTACCCATAACTCCTTATGCATAAGAGAGGGTGGGATTTAAATAGCCTTTGCAGAGAGATCTATCCTCATCAAAACCTACCTCCCAGCTGAGAAACAGTACAGGCACCATCAGAACTTAAATAGGTGTTTTGTGTTTTTATCACCAGATCTGTGTGAATGCTGGGCCATGTAAGCTTCTAGATGCTGAATCTGGAAAGATTTAACAGGCTTGCCCCTTAATTGAAAAGCTGCTTGGGAGTAGGCAGAACAAGAAAACTCTGGCGGTAGCCAAGTCTATTTCTTGGCTGTTAACGATCAGTGATGAGCAATCGGTGCTGCCAGTGCATCCAGAAAAGCCTATTCTCCTGAAAGTGACTTTCTGTAAAATAAACACAAGCAAATGCTGTGTAGGCGGCAGCTGAGAAAAACTGACTGTAACTATTGACATGTAACATCATTCCAGGCTTCAGAATAGATGCAAAGACTCCAGTACTAAATTCCTGTCTTGATTTTTACCTTATTTCACCCAAGCTCTCCTTGTGCAGATTAGCATATAGTATACAGCCAGGGCTTCTGTACTTTTGCCAGACTACTAACTACTTAATTGCTTTCACATCACTACCTCTTTCGGGGGATTGTTTAGAAGCAATGCTATGTTTAGTGGGCAAATGTCTCCTTTGTACATTTTAAAATGTAACAGGATGAACGTGCAGCCTTAAAAATGTCCACTGTCCTCGTCTTTAAAAAGCCACACGTTGTTGTATCTCTCTCTCTCTCTCTAACACACACACACAAACACTCCTTCCTATACACTGATCTCATTCCTGAGTGGGTGTTTAGGTTTTTATTCCATGCTGTTTTACCCCTAGGCTACTGTTGGATTGGAAGGTCCATTGGTGTCTTTAGGACGAATCTTTCCTATTTCTCACATTTGTAGTTTACAAAACAAGTGGTGCTATAAGCTAGATTTATTTTCAAGGCAGCTGATCCCAGATGCAACTCTCACTGTAGCAAATGTATTTAGTGCTCTTCATATCTGAATCAAACAGAATAGAAAAAATGTCCTCCTACATTGAATGCATAGCTTTGTAGGTATCTAGGTGAAAGAGAAGGCTTCTCTTATAAAATTCTCAATTCTTTGAAAGCACCTTGGCTATTTATAATAATACTGACCTGTAATTGCTTTTTTACACAATTACAGTAACATCATTATGGGCAGCTGTAGGTTTGTTTCAGGACAAGATGCACTTGCCTTTTTCCTATATTACTCCTCCATTGTTCCGGCTATAGTCTTTATAGCCCTGAATTAGGACCATTGTGTTGTAGATCTGCTCTAAAGTAAGTAGCTAAAGCCAGAGACTTTGCTGCCTTTAACTGCATGGTGGTATTCTGGGGATTGGGCACAATCAGCCCTAGAATCAAGATTTTCAATGGGGTTTACCTCAATCCTTGCAGATCTGGCAGTATAAGAATCTCCTCCTGTTGAGTGCTCAAGCTGTTGCACCCCTTGGCCACCTGCCAATTCTCACAGATGGTTTGGTGGAATACACTTTCTGAAAATGGAAGCAGCTTCACACTTAAAATACCAGGATTCCATTTTTATAATGCAGAAACAATTCTCGTGACTGACATTCTGGAATGCAATGATTAATGTAATGGCTTGGTAGAAACTAAAGTACTAAAATACTATGTTCTTACCCAGAGGTGTAGATAAAAGGGAAAACAGAACCTCAACATAGCCATCTGAACTATTAAATATCCCACTGGCTTTCTTTTCCACGAGAGTGCTTAGTTATGACAGAAAAATACCACTTTAAATAGCTCTTTGTAGAAAAACAGCTAGGGTGAAAAACACTCCTTCCTGAGCATTATGAAAAAAGAAAGGGCACTGATTTCAAATGACAATTTTATTTCTAAATCCTATAGTAGAGGCTGGGCTTCTTAGAAAGCTTTTGTTTTAAAGAATGTTCTTTAATGCAAAAAGGCCTATTCTCTTGCCTGTCTCCCTTTTGTTATTAATAACAAAACTATCTTTCTTACTCTGATGTGGTGATACATTCGCCTGCTTTCCCTTCTCCCCCTTCTTTTGGTGCTACTGAACTGTTTACAGGACAGCCCTTTTACTACCTGGAAGAGACTTCTATTAACAGAAGCCCTGGTCTGACATAATTGGCATTAGCCCTGTCCTCTTTTGTCATTCGCAACTGATAACTTCATAACTCTGCTTTCCTGCAGGAAATACACAGGTGGCATTTTCAATGTGAATCCAAAGCTTGTCAGGTCCTTTACATTTTGTTTTGCCTTTATGTTCTTTTCATTGTGATAATGCTGTATTTAAAGAGGATATTTAAGTGTAAAAGCAAATAAATGCGTAAACTTACATGAAGCGAATTTTGTTCTCAAAATTGTAGCCACCTTCTGTTCAGTTACAGACCCAGTGTGCATGCACGTTTTCTGGTATTTTTCACAGCTGCTTTTAACCGGAGTGCAACATATGATTAATACTTGCAGAGTCTGCATTTGTGAAACAATCCTTTGTCTAAAGGAACTAAACAGTATCAAAGTATGTACAATGTTTCATCATAATGGAGAGATTCTGCATTGGATCATTGTACATATCACCTTCCAAGGTAGTTTTTGCAGTTTGGCTTAATTTTGATTTGTGACAAGTTATCAATTTATCTCATAGTGAAACCTTATGGAAAAATCTTTTCATGCATTACATCCAAGGTTTTTATTTCCTTGCACAGATGTTATTTCAAAAAGACTGATCATATTACTTGGACTAAAGTGCACACAACAAAGAGTAGGTCATGAACTTAGTAGTCACTAGTTATTTTATAGGGGAAAACAACTATTCATAGTTTGAGTGTTTCCAGTAATTTATGACTCAAGCTCAGATACTCAAGGGGAGTCACAATAGTGATATGTTAACAGAATGACTTCAAAACTCCACAATTAAAAGATCGATGCATTTTTTAATGTTAGCCATCTTTAATGGTAAACATTTATCTTTCAAGTAAAATACGTATAATATATACATTTTTCACACATTTTATGATTAGCTCAAATACAGACTTCCTCAATTTACACATGCCATCCAGAATTCCAGATTCTGGTATACTACATGCAGTCTTTTTTTTTTTTAATCCACCTCTTCCCCCCACCCCCCACCCCTAAACAATTTTTCAAGTCTGCTACACTTCATAATAATAATTTAAAAATCCTGCAAATCTTATGGCTCCTGAGAGACCAAGATTGAGTCTTCCCTTTTGATAGGAATGACCAGTGCTATCTCAGCTGTGCCTTCCCAGTCTTTTGCTGGCTTGGGTCTTTACTATTAAGTCCTGCAAAATATGTATGTGTGTGTGTGTGTTAATTATAATACACCTAAATGGGGAGGGGTTTAGCTTCAATACTGACCTAACATTTCCATCCTAGTCCCTCTAACAATTGCAGCTGGAGAGAGAAATAGTGTCCCTGGAACATTTCAAGACAAAAGGGATGGAAGAAACAAACACACATTAAAACATGTGGATCTCTCCCCACCCTCCTTAGCTGGCAAGACTGAAATCACAGAAAGTGATATGTGACTCTGTGTATTCTGCAATTGTTCATTTTTTAATATATATATTTGCACCACTTCCTGGCCATTATGAAACAAACTTCATTATAGCCATTTGAGGGAGTAGAGTGTCTTTCCAACCGAAGATTTTGCCTCAAACATTATTAGCAAGACTTTGGACTGACAAGTCTGAACAGACATACATTATACTCTGACAATCCAAGAAAGGGGTCTGTGAGGTCATAACTGAACTAGGCTTAAATGCAAAGTTAGTGAAATATACAGCAGAGGTATTTTGTTGTGCTATTTTAGCAATTGTCTTCACTCAAAACAGCCAGTGGGAAAATTGTATTCGTACTGCAATGTTTCTTCTAGTGCCAACTCTACACTAACAAATTCACTGAAGTTTCTTCTGCTGGATTCTTGCCTCCCAACCACTCACCCACCCCCTTCTTTTTTCTGAGTCAATGAAAAGAAAATGTATTCCCCTTTCTGGTTCACTCTTCGGTCAATATACAGTATATATTCAATAATCCAGAAGGGGCTGTTTCCGGTTAGCTCTTAGAGGAACGAGTGAAGTTGATAGAAAGTAAGACCATTGCGTGTGCCAAGAGTGAAGTCTCAGAGTCTGAAAAGATAATAGTTTTCTATTTCACTGGATTATATTCACAAACATTTTAACACTAACTTTGAATTGCAAAGAGCTTTTTCTGACACATAGAAATAGGAAGGAGACAATTAATTCTCAATCCCTTCTGTAAGATCAGGAAGAACAAGACTTACCTGCTTCACTTACTTTATCAATAAATCATTCATTTTAAAAATAAATCAGTTCAGAAGGTTAAACACAAATTTTATTTTTGCTATGTTTTTATAGCGAAGAACTTCATTAGTTTTATGGGTAGAACACTAATCTTTCCTGGTATTGCAGTCTAAGCATTTTTCCATTTATAACCATCTTCTCTGTGGCCCCTCCTTGCAATGCATCTGTCTGCTTGTTTCTGTTAACATTTTGTAGCAGCATCACAGCTTCTGACATGACAAATTCCCACCACAATTTGATACTTGTTACACAGAAAAATGGCCCATGTTGCCCCAGGGTAGCTGTGGAGTGTGTATGTCAAGAAATAAAATGGGACACATTTCGATCCTCTGCATAACTAAGCCTACAGAAGTATTAGTTGTGTATTTTTCAGCCAACCTTTATTTTTTGTTTTGTATATTCCTCCCCTTTAATAACCTTAAAATTGTAAATGATTGGAATTCATCTCTTTTTTTGAGTTTGCATTGCCACATGAAGTATCACACACTCAAAAACTTAACATATATTGAGTTCCCTTTTTTAAAACCACAGTTATAAGTTTAAATAAGACATGGAGAATTAAAAATGATCAGAGAACATATTAATGAGAAAGAAGGGTATAAAAGACCCTGAAATAAGCTCAGCTCTGCTTAACTGGGTTCTTTGCTTGGGATTTTGATCTTTGAGGACTATCATCTGGCCAAAAGCCTTAACATTTTATTAAAAATGGAAACTTGAGATTTTAATTTTGTGTCATTTATTAAATTAAAGCAGCAAGAGCACTCAAAAGTGCAGGACATCACCTAGCCAGAGCTAAATGTTACAATGATCCATCCTAAAATATACACACAAAATTGAAAGAGTTAAATGGAGATGAGAGAAAGCATTCCAAGAACTCAGCTAACAATATATATGAATGCAAGTAGTCCTCAAACTTACAGTGATTTATGAATGGTTCTCACATGACTGCTATAGCATCCTCACAGCCACTTGATCAAAATTCAAGCGCTTGACAACTGTGCTTGACAGTTGCACTGACCTGGGGTCATGTGATCATTTGTAACTTTCCCAGCTGGCTTCTGACAAACGAAGTCAATGGGGGAAGCCAGATTCATTTAATGGCCGCATGATCTGCTTAACGACTATGGCAAAAAAGATCATGAAACGGGGCACAATTCAACTTTCTTGCTTAGCAACAGAAGTTGTGGGCTTCATTGTGGTTGTAAGTCAAGGACTGCATTACCTATATAATTATATATTTGTGGATTGTTGGAGGAGAATCCCCATTTTCCACCACGATTTTCCAACTTCTTTCGGAGTTGCTTGTTCAATGCCTGACGTTGACCACTGCAAAGAAGTTTTCCTGACTTGAACTCCAGGAAATTAAGGTTTTTATCCCAGATAGTACCAAGCTAATATCCCAAAGAAATTCTCTTCTCTTATGTAGAATGCAATACTATTTAAAGTTTTTTCTATAGGTAATCCTGGGTTAAAAACCACTAATTCAGCAACCATTCAAAGTTACAAAAGTGCTGAAATGAGTCAGCTTATGACCAGTTCACTATTTTGGCTGTCCCAGCACCTCTGTACCTTCTCACTATGAACTTGGCGCTTGGCAACCCGTCTCATGTTAATGATAGTTGCAGCACCCCTGGTCACATAATCATTTGCAACCTTCCCCGTGGCTTCCTACAAGCAACTCCATTGACTTTAATGGAGAAGCCTACAGGGAAGATTGCAAGTTGCTAGGATAAGTCTCCTCCATTCGGCAGTAGTCAACCACACTGGGTTGGCACTGCACCGGCCACCCATGTGCACACTCCTTCCCATAGCAGCAGCCACTTTTGCCACCCATGCAACCTTCTCCAGCTGCCACTTAGCCACCCACTGAACTATTTGTGAACTACCTGGAACTTGCAACTTTCTGTCAGCTTCCCAATTGACTCTGGTTGCTGGAAACTCACATGAAGTTGTGAGGAGGTCCTTGCTTAACAATGACAACAGGCTTGCCGGGATTGCAATGTGGTCACATGACGTTTTATGACATCACTTAGCGACAGAAATTCCGATCTCAAATATTGTTGAGGACTACTATCGTATGTCACTACGATATGGCTTATGACCACTACAGTTTGTGACACAATAACTCAGCAATAATATTTTTTAATAAGAGATTCTGCTTTAATATTCTTGGCTTATCTATGGTTAGCTCCCTTTTAGGTTTTATTTCTACAGACACCTAGTTAGGCAGAGAAGGGTGGATGTGCATTTTGATGTGAGCAATTTTCCAGAAAGGTTATAATACTAATCCTCCTTCCAATAGTTCAGCCAATCTTACCTCTTAGTGAACAGGAGAGTGAGAGCCACTGGTTCAACCAGCGCCTACTATCAGCTGGATCAAGATGAACGGAATTCAAGCCACGGGTATAGCATGCCTGCAAAAAATCAGAGGAACCCCTTGGAATGCAGCGAGATGCCTTCATGTCACAAAGAATCATCGAATCCAAGAAACAGCTTTTTTGGTGTTACATATAAGAGGCATAGAACCCTCAGTTGCAAACACCCCCAAATATTTGGAGCATGGCTTTTGGCATTTTGAATTTTACGGATATTTTTGACAGGAGCTAAAAATCAATACGTTTAGGGCCACTGGGAGAAGGAGCTAATTCCTCTAAGTGTGTCTATTTGCCTAGAGCCGTGATGGCGAACCGATGTCACGCGTGCCAGAGTTGGCACACCTGCTGTGACCCAGACTTAGCTCCATCATGTTTCTCCATGGCATTTCTTGCCGTCATCTGCAGGGAAACAGAAGGTTCCTTGTAAACCGCAAAAGAAAAAGATTTCACCTCTTGCAGAGCTGCTGGTGTTGGGATGCCCCGCCTCCCACCAGCCAGCTGCTCTTTGGGTCTCTGCTGTGCATGCACACACACACCTTGTAGTTTGGGCATGCAGACACATGCAGTTTGGGCGCTTGGTGTCTAAAAGGTTCGTCATCAATGGCCTAGAGCATTAATGTATCCCCCCTCAACTGCGAAGACAGATAGGGAGGCATCCCCCTCCATTCCACAGCATTCCTGTACAACTGAAAGCAAGGTAAGATAGTGCCCACAATTATCCAAATTTGCCCACAATATGCTAAACTAATTTATACCTGATTTGTTAAATAAGTCATCACATTATAGGTCATATTGCTTTTGAAACTGGTAACTCTATTACTTGTTTGTAAACTGCCCAGCACTTATGAGGGTTAAGGTAGAAGATGAATAATAACTACTTCACAGTCAACCACAAGGCCCAATCATCCACCTCATACGAATTCATCTTACCACTTGCACTTCTTCATCTGTCAGCTGGTTTACTCCTAGTTTCACCATTGCCTGGTCCAGATAATGCAGCTCAGAGAGATGGCTCCTCAAGCGATTTCTCAGGAAGAAAGACGGCAAGCGAGGCGTCAGGAACAAAACGTGACTGAGAACTTTCTGAGGAAAACAAGGCAAAGGTAACATTAAAGTGCCCAAAGACTTTCAGATCAAAATGCTTTACTGTGAATCTCCATTTCTGAAACATTTTAGCCTGTGGACAAGGCACTAGGGATGAACAATGATGGCAGATGCAATAGCATCCTGATTTAAAGCCAACCCATTGCTGAATATGGAGTTTTAAGATTTGTAAGTAGGAAGAAACTTTGGGATTTTTTTTGGTTTTTCAAGCTTTTTAGGCAATGTTAGTTAACAGATTCATCATAAAGGGACAACGAAGGCTTTTAAGCAGTTATCCAGTTTCATTCCTTTTTTAATTATAATTTTATTAAAATTATAAAAATATACAAGTGAAAATAAATATAGGAAAATGGGGAAGGGGAAAAAGAGAAAATTAGGGATAAGGAACAACCCCCCCCCCCGCAAATAATTAACTTCCAACTCTTTTCAGTTAAGTAGAATAAAAGCATTACAGCCTCTGCTAGCCATTTCTTTAACAAGAAACTTATCTATCTGCCCGAACCCCGAATACTGGGCAGATATTTTGAAAGCTAGGGAGTGGAAGAGGGTAGAGATGGGAGAAACACCCAGACTGAATTGCCAGGATGTAGATGCAGATAGAGATAGATCCAATAGAGGAATATGGGAGGCAAATCAGAAAAAGAACAGGAATCAAAGTACTGAAGCGGACAAAAGATGATGGATAGAAAGGAAAGGGTTTTTTTTTTCCTTTCCCTTTTTTTGAATGGTGGCATGATTAGAAGTCAGGTAGAAATAAGAGAATGGGGGAACATTTGTATATACTTTTATATAATGAAACAAAAGCAATAATAAAGTAGGAAAACTAAAGATTGAATGATGGTAATATTAAGTAAGTTTAAATAATATTGTGATTGGCATTGGAATAATATATTGAAACATTGAGCAATTAAATAATGAAAGAACATACCTTAATATAAACATGTGTATTACTATCAGAATCATATAAATTTGATGATTGTAAAGAATATGATTAGAATAACCTTGCATGTTTAAATAATATTGTGATTGGTATTAGAACTGTGTATTGAAATATTGAATAATGAAATAATGAATGATTGTATCTTAATACAAAGAGATGCAAAGAGTGAAATATGGAAGGCAAGTTAAAAATGAACAGGATTCAAAGCACCAAAGTGGGCAAGAGATGTTGGATAGAAAGAAAATGTCATTTAATGTAAGGGTGACATGATTAAAAGTCAGAATAGAGACAGATATAAGAGAAGGGGGGAATATTAGTATACACATTTTTACATAATAAAATAAAAGCAATAACAAGAGGGAAGTTTAGAAATTGAATGGTGGTATTATTATGTATGCTTAAACAATATGGTGATTGGCATTAGAACAATATATTGAAACATGGAATAATTTAATAATGAAAGACTATAACAATATAAACATGTATTATTATTAGAAATACATAACCTGGATGAATGTAACAACTATGATTAATATTACTAGTTTTATCTGTATTAAAATGTATGACACCCAGGTGCCACACTGTTCACGCATTGATATATAAATATGTAAAATAAAATAAAAAACTTGGGGGAAAAAAACCAAGAAATTTATCTAATTAGCAAATTCCAAAGTCAAAAGTTTCATTTTTTTCCTGTCTCAAGCACAAAATTTAGAAACGGTTTCCAAGTACAAACAAAGTTAGATGTATCCTTTTCTTTGATTAAAGGCAATTTTATTCCTTAAAAGGCACCTACCACATGCTGAACCGTGAGCTGTTGGATACCAAAGGGATGCCCCACAAATAAACTCCTCACAGCTTTAAGCTCTGTTACATCTGGATGAAATCCTTTCTGAACCTTGAAGATTAAGAAACAGAAAAGCAATTTTTCCCAAGTATAAAGTAGGACCTGATCCCGTGAAACAACTAAGCCAACTACCACAAGTGTTTAATATATCCACCCACCAGGCATTTCTTTGCTATATGCCAATTTTACCTTATTGCATCAGAAAATGTGCATATTAAACTCTTCCCAACATCTTGCTACAACAGTCAACTGGTACCTCCCTACAATTGTAGTATGTAAGGCTACATGCAAATAAGAATTTGCTTATTTGTTTTTTTCCACTATAATGTATGCTGACATTATTTTATAAAGCATTATGAGTGCATCTGCACAGTGTTTTTTCAACAGTGTCAAACCACTAAATAATTGAAACATTCTTACACTTTTGCCTACAGGAGATGAAGTATATAGGATGGTCTATGCACTTGACCATAGACTCGCCTGCATGCATATTAATGGAAAAATGTATCATATATAACAGCAACTTTTAGAAGTGTTTCACTTCTAATTATAATTATAATTATAACGAAGTGAAATATAATTCACTTCATTATATTTTAGAAAAGATGCTGGGCATTGCTTCTCTGGTTTTGTTCACATATTGTACAAGATGTGGTCTACATGTTCCTAATTTAGCGCACAATTTCTGAACCCAACTATTGCAAGAGTGTATAGTAGTCCTCAACTTACAATTGTTTGTTTAGTGACCATTTTAAGTTACAGTGGCATTGAAACAAATGACTGGTTTTCACGCTTACAACCATTGCTGAATCCCTACGGTCACATGATCAAAATCCGGGCACTTGGCAACTGGAATGTATTTTATGAGTGTCATCCTGTCTGGGAGTCATGTGTTCACCACTTGTAACCTCAGCTGGCTTCCGACAAACAAAATCAATGGAGAAGCCAGGTTCTCTTAACAACTGCAGTGATTCACTTAACAACTGTGGCAAAATGGTAGTAGACTGGGACAAAACTCACTTAACAGCCTCACTTAGCAAGGGAAATTTTGGACTCAATTGAGTGGTAAGTCGAGGACTACCTGCATTGCACTATAAAATATAGTAATTCAATAAAACATAATTAATTGAAGAGTGGCTTAGTGTATGTGAACTATGCTATGTCAAGAAAAAGAATTAAAAGTTAAAACTTCTTTTAAAAGGCAGTTCACAAAAAAGGAAAAGTCATGTGTTTTTTTTTTAAAGAATAACACTTTAAAATATCCAGGATTGCTTCTTTGTCAATGGAGAAAGAAGTACCTTTTCACAGAGATACAGCATTCGTTGGTGAAGCTGAGGATCATCTGGGAAGTGAGACAGATGTGTTAGACCATCAATCACTTCAGTATATGCCTCCCTCCTCATATTGTGGTAAGTGTTCAGAAACTCAGCTTGTTGTTCAGGAGTCCAGAAGTGGCGTATTAAGAGCTGTCTTGGGAATAAATACCTTGGGAAGGAGAAATTGTTTGGAAGAAGTGACTTACTTCTAAACCAAGATGATTAACAAATACAAATTTAGGAATACGTGTATTATACATTTACAATCAAATTTAGGCCAAGGAAACCTAACTGTTGCAACAGGAAATGGATTTTACAGCTTCCACCCACAGTGAAAGCTTTTACTGAAGATGATTTCCACTAAGGGAAGAAGAAAACAGCAGTCTGGCAAGTATAACCATGGCCCTGACATCCTGAATTCCTATGGAACTCTTCTTTTGGAAATTTAGCCAGGTCTTGTTAAAAGCCAAGTTTTAAGTTATCTTCATAGGACTGCTGAAAACGTACTTCAGAAAAAGAAACATGATATCTTATGTTGTCAATGTATCCAATAAAATTTCTTCTATCAAATAGTATCTGACTTGCAAATACATATAACCTTCTGAGATCTGGTTCCTCAGTCTTGGAAAATTCCAGTCTTTGGAATTCTCTTACCAGAAGCTATAATTTAGGTGCCAGGCCAGATTTACCTTGAGGATTCCATTAATAGTAAATGTGATTCTTATTTGTCTCTGGTTCTTCTTTGCGGTTTTATTACTTCCTTGTTTTCCAATGTATTTCTTTTAATATGTTTTTGTAAGCCATCTTGCACTCATGAAAAGTGGTGGAAGCAGTGGTGGGCATCAATTCTGTTTTTGTACAATATATATATTCCATATTCTATGCTGGCAATCACAGGCTTTATCAGTAGACAGAGTGGCCTTTAATCATATTTTAGTTCAAATCTGCTATAGCTAATCGTCTTCATGGCCCGTTTCCTTTTCTGAAATGAAAATCTACAATGTTTTTGCAAGGCCAAGCTGCCTTGCCATCCAGGCATATTGGGCTGGTAAAAGTAAGAACAAATCCACCCTATTTGTGCTTCTTTTTCCTTCTTTTATTATGAAGAAACAGGGCAGGAGACATGCCAATTGAGATAGTGTTTTTGCCCGCACAACTCTTTCCCCCATTAAACATTTTACAATCTTTCAATTTGTCCTTAAAAAAAAGTGAGCATTTTTAAGTGTTTAGTTTATATCGGAAGACAGGAGAGAGGGCAAAAAGGCTGTATCCCAGTAAATCTTAAGGATCTAGATAAAGACAAAATTCTACTTACATAAGCAAAAGAACTAAATAGTTGGCGAAGGGTGGAAGAGAGAGAATCCCAACAGGAATGGCTTTAATAAGATCCCTGCGAAACTAAAGGAACAATGCATAGTTACTATTATTGTCAATTGCCAGAGACCCCCTTAACAATGCAGGAAACCAGTTTTACAATTGGTCAGTTTTTGGTTCTTTAGCCTTTTAAAGTTATTATAATTCCTTGGCAAACTTTATACTCTTACAATGGCTATAGTTACAATATTGATACTAGTTTACCTCTAAATTTTAGAGATAATGTTTTTGTATTTCATGATAGTTACTTTAACTTCATAAATTCTACAATTTTATCCAAATTAGCTCTCTTATATTCACTTTTGTCTTTCAAAAAATACCCTTGATATCGTGATGTCGTATAGTTTGTGCTAGAGATCAAATTTTAGTCAATTCTTTTAGCATATAGGCCAGGGGTCCACAAACTGGTTAGCTCATTGATTGATGAAGTTTCAGATTGTTCACTGATCCCAAACATTTGTTATATGAAAATAATTTAGTACTATAGTACTTTGAATAACTATAACAGAGAAAAGTCAAGCCCACTGTCATTGGCAAGTGACCATCCAACCTTAAGTAACAATGTCTTACTACTAGCTTAATAACCTTCAGGATTAGAAATGGCATGGAACTCTATACAGACCTCAGAAAATTGACTTTCCATCGTTTATTGATCACCTATTAATCCCCAGCCATTTTACCAACTTCCTTTTGATCACCAGCTATTTATCAACCCTTTGGACAGTCCCAGAAGCTCTTGAGGGGTTGGTAATGACCACTTTGAGGAGCCCTGGGTTACACTACTAACACAATGGGATGGCTTTCATTTTATTTTTTTAATATTATACTGTATTATGCTGATTGATGACTGAAATAAAGAGACTATTTATTTCTACTGCATAGTTGTTAGGGTTGCAATACACAAATGAGAAAGTCCTATAGTAGGATAAAGAAAAGATTAAACGACTGAGATGGGACTTCTGAGGGAGGTATAGCAAACCGAAGATGACTCTGGGAAAGCAGAGTTGATGATTGTGGCACAGATCAAGGAATGGTGAGTAGACCAGTTCTTTGGAATCTCTCCAGACAAGGAGAGGATGGGAGACGACCCAAATAAGCTCTGGATGGTTGCCCCTCACAAGGAGACCGCAAGACAGTGGTCTTCTGCAGGTTTGATCACTGGGAGATGAAGGGATTAGGCAATGATGGCTAATCTTTTTGCTGTTGCCTGCTGAAAGCATGCGCGCCTGCCCGCACCTATAATGCAATGTGTGTGTGACCCCCCCGCATGCCCCACCCCCTGAACATGCGTGCATGATCCCCCCATGCTCTCCATGTGCATGCACTCCCCCCGCACTCCATTTGGGCCTAGTAGCCCTCCCTGCAGCCTCCTGGAAGCAAAAACAGGCCACATAGGGGGTGTGTTTGTGCCGCATCCTCCTCCACTTTGTTTTGGGCCTAGTAAGCCTCCCTTCACTTATAACCCATAATGCAATGCGCGCATGACCCCCCCCATGCTTTCCGCACACATGCACATGCATATCCCATGAGTGCCTCACTCCACAAGCATGCACGGCAGAGACCCAAAGATCAGCTGGCTTGTGGGAGGCGCGCACGGATGCCCAGTCGAATTGAGCTGGGGCAACAGCTCACATGCCCACAGACAGGGTTCACCATCACAGGATTAGGCCATTTTGCTCATAGGTAGAACAGAGTCATTAAAAGGACATTAGGTTCTCAAGCCTCATTTTCTAATATCTTTCAGAAATTATCTTTTAATTAACTGAAAGCTATTAGAGACTCCTGCATATGAGTATTATCCATGGCACATAATTATTCACTCATTATTGTAAATCATGATTAATTTAACCAAGATTTATTTAAAAAGCCATAATTATTTGGATTCATGCAATACAGGAAGTCCATGACAATTGGGACTGGAATCTCGATAGTTCAACACTGAGGACATTGAGATGCCCACATGACTGTTTCACTCAATGTCTGCAATCATCACGGCACTCCCAGTTATGGTCATTAAGCAAATTCCTGGGTTGTTAAGCCCATGGAGAGAAAGAGCTGCTCGCTGAGCTCAACTCCTCTCCATTTGCATGTAAGTGCAAACAGGTTGCCAAGCACCCAGATCACAATAATGTTACCATTGGGTGAGGGGTGGGGGTGGGGAGAGAGGGAATGTTGTTGCACGTTTTATGACAGATCTGCTCCACTATATATGATCTGAACGGTGAATAGGACACAAGATTATATGGTAGGTCAGATTTTCACTTGGTGCATCGTGTGAACATAAATCACTGTGGGTTTTCAGTCACAGTTGATGCCTGATGGTTATGCCAGGAATCTAGGTCAGCCCTGAGGTCGTATGTCATGAATTCCTTGCCCTAATTTCAAAATTCTGTGCAAAAATCAGTCCAGACCTCTGATAACAATTGTCAGTTGTTTTTCTCCAGCTTTGGAAAAATGTAAGATTGTGTCAGGAAATAACTGTTATAAAAATGGGTGGCTTTATATTTGTTTTAACTCTAGCCCCATCTGCTGCTTGTTTTTTTCTCTAATCACAATACAGACTCCAGATTATTGCTGAATGAATGGAGCCTTAGAAAGGGGAGTGGGGGGGAATGCTCATTTCTGATCATTTCAAAAGAGGATTGTCTGTAAAACAACACTATATCAAACTAAAGCAAACATGTTTCCAGAATAGATATACTTTTCATTACCTCAAGTAGATCATTTTTGTTAAAATCCTTGAACGTAGAAGCAAAAAGGTGTACTAGATATGTACTATGTAAGGTAATTCCTCATGTATGAATAAAGATGGTTGTTGAAGTGCAGGAACTAGATACTGCCTAAAATTAACCTATTAATTCCAACATCTAGTGCAATTTAAGCATCATAAAGTCAACAGGAAAGAGAGAACACAGAATATAAACCAACCTGTCTTAATCTCTCCATTTCCCTGTAAGGAAGTTGATGGAACTGGATATTTTTATTTGACATGTCTGCCTTTATTCTTCTTATTTCTTTTGCTTCTGAAAAGAAAACCTGTAAGCCTAAACAGAACATACAATTATTTTTAGATTTCACTTCCATTTTTTATTGTGTATTTCATATATTTATTTTAATCTGAAAATATCACTACCCATTCCCTTCTAGATAACAGTTCCTTGTCTCAAAGGTGCTTTTTCAAAAGGCAACTGAATTGGTTTTTTTTCCTTGAGGAAAAAGAAGAAAACATTTCGCTTCTCATCCAAGAAGATTCATCAGTTGGAAGCTTCTTGGATGAGAAGCAAAATGTTTTCTTCTTCTTCCTCAAGGAAAGAAAACAGTCCAGTTGCCTTTTGAAAAAGCACCTTTGAGACAACCATAACTTGGATGACTGAGAATCACCAAAGACATACAGTTCCCTGTGTTCATTGATTTCAGGGCCCAGTTTGACTGTCTTGCTCAATTTCTAAACAATCTTGGTCATATAAGTGTTTCCCTCCTGATTTAATGGTATTAGGGCATGCCATAGAAACAGAGAATAGTAGCATTGATAATAGTCTTCAAAGTATAAGCTTCTTCAGCCCTCTTGTAAGGTTTCCTATATTTATACTATTTATCACTATTTTCTTAGAAGGAATGAGATGAAACTGTTCTGAAATAAGGAGACATTCAGCTATGCTGGCTATTCTTATACATGTTCTTTCCTTCTTGTCATTTTGCAAAACCCACTGCTTTCATAAAAGAAATTTACATACACATACACAACTTCATTCAAAATGTCAGCATATTGCTCATATGTTAATCTCTTCCTCCTCAAATCAAACTCCAGACTAATTCAGATTTAATGGAAAACACTCATTTATTAAAAAGAACTGTGGGAAGCCTTAAGGTCACTTATTCTCTATTTCCCTCTTCCTCTAGGAATTAACAAACAACAATTACCTAAGACTTTTGATCTTAAAGATGGTCCTGAGAACATGTCAGGATCAAATTGTAATTTTAAATAAGACTCTTGAAACGTTATAATGAACTGTTCCACTTAAATTGGAACAGTTTTTAGTATTTTCCTTGTAAATCTAGAAGAACTGGGAAGGGGAGGTATAATCTTTCATTATACCAGAATTGGGTACATTTATCTGGAATTCTGCACAGATGATCAATTTATAATTAATATAAGCGCTTGTTTCCCAAATTTCAATTTAGTGTACAGAATAGTATGCAGAAACACTCCATTTTCAGTTTGAAACGGTTGTTTTACATACAAAAAGTTATTTCAATTAAGTTTTGAGATTCTTCAAAAAAGCAAGAACTGTTTTATTTATTTATTATTAAATTTATTTGCTGCCCATTTCATTTCAAAGCAATTCTGTTAGACACCCTTCCATCAGTGCAATTCATTTCAAACCTGAAACAGGATACTTTCAATTTAAAACATATTTCATACTACCAAAATTAATACATACGTTCCTGGGTTGCCTTTTCACTGAAATTATAAATTATACTTTTAAATGAAAACCCACCTTTTAAAAATGTTGAATATAGCTGATAGAAACGTGGGAATTTCCTTTCCAAATATCTTTCATACTTCTGATTCAGGTATTTGATTTTTGAAACCAAAGCAGAGGTAAGCTTGCTTGAATTTGCTTTTGAAGAAAAATGGCACACTGGAAGTCTGAAAAGACATCCAAGTTCAGCACTTGTATTGTGATGTATCTCTTTTATCCTGTTTAGCGCACACAGAAACAATTTTCATATTGTAGTTATAACGGAATAACGTAGAACAGCTATCTCTGACTGATGTTTCAAACAGCACAGCTTAATATTAGTATTTTATGCCCACAATGAAAAAAGGTTGGAACACATTTTCATAGAACTTATACATAAGTCAAGTTCCTAATTTATTACTAAAGCAAAATAACACTGAAGTCTAGTTTCAAAGGTTAAGACCTATGCTCAACAAAAATGCAAAATGTGTATCTTGTTAATCAGATGCTGTGATTCATTTAATATGGTTTTAATATTTTGCTATCAGGAAAACATCCAAACTATTAAAAAAAATCATTCTAAACCACGCCCAGCTACAAAAAAAAACCCCTTGTAATAATTAATTTTATTTTCAGTTAGTTTGGTAAACCTCCTTTTTTGAAAAATATTGTGATAAGTGCTAGGACAATGAGAGAATCAATGCTAATCATTCTACCTTCCAATAACCTTGAAACAAGACAGACATTTTCGATTTAAAGCAATCTTGGCAGGAGGAACAGATTTTCTTCCAAGTAAGAGATCAAGTATTCTTTCCAAAGCCAAACTGTAAATATATGTTCAAGTTTATAGACTGTGCAAAATGACATGAAATGCACCATTTTAGATGGCTAACTCATGAGGCAAATTTAAAACACCATCTTCTTTTGCCTTAAGTCTCTGAACATAGAAAACCTATCATGTTATCACGAAACAAATGTGAGAATATCCTTAGTTATAAGTAATATTTCAGTTTTAGAAGTGTTTTCCTTTTGCTGGCAATAATCACATCAGTGAAATGAAGCATTCAAAAATGACATTCTCTCCATCTGAAATATCCCCAAATAAAGCCTTATTTTTGGTTAACCACTACTAAAGAAGTAATTGGAGTTCTGAAGTGGAAGGCAGAGAGTGTGTGTTTACTTGGCTTGGTTTGAAAATAGCACGTTGTAAAAATCCAGTCATTGTAATATATTCAATAAACAAGTGTTAAAGAAAACATGACATAACAAAATGTATAGCCCACCGAGGGTGTATTTACTTCGGACTGTTTGAGTTCATACAGTTCAAACATCTTTCCTTCACCACTTGTCTTCCAGGTGGACTGAACTACATCTACCATTATCTCACAGCATATTCATAGAATCCAAGTCTTGAAAGGGGCTGTTTAAGTCATTGACCCTCAACTTGGTGCTGACTGGAGAACTCCAAATTAAAATATCCAAAAATAGCTGCCTAAGAACCAGCTTGTTGTATAACGATTAAGGCATCAGGCTATAGATGGGAATACTGAGTTTTAATTCTGCCTAGGCACAAAGCCAGCTGGGGGACCTTGGGCAATCACGGGCTCTCAGTCCTAGGAAACAAGCAAACTACTGTATTTTCCTGCGTATAAGACTACTTTCTAACACACAAAAATCTTCTCAAAAGTCGGGGGTCGTCTTATACGCCGGGTCTCATTCTCCTGTAACCAGGCAGACCAGCCCATAAGGCTCTGACGAGCCTTAAATGGCTCTGAGGAGGGTCGTCTTATACGCCCAGTCGTCTTATACGCCGGAAAATACGGTACTTCAGAAACTACCCAAGTTGTGTAGCCTTTGTTTTGAACACATCCAGCAAAACGGAGCCCACCTGCCCTCTAAGAATTGGTTCCCTTGTAGGACAGTAATTATCCCAATGGTGAAATTCAATTTTTTTTACTACCGGTTCTGTGGGTGTGGCTTGGGCGTGGCAGGGGAAGGATACTGCAAAATCTCCATTCCCACCCCACTCTAGGGCCAGCCAGAGGTGGTATTTGCTGGTTCTCCGAACTACTCAAAATTTCCACTACCAGTTCTCCAAAACCTGTCGGAACCTGCTGGATTTCACTCCTGAATTATCTTCAGAATGTTGTTCTAACGTTCAAGCAGCATCTCCCTTCCTCTAACTTAACCCCTTTAATTCTGTATGTTGTATAATTAGTCCTCGACTTACGATCACAGTTGAGCCCAAAATTTCTGTTGCTAAGCGAGACATCTGCTAAGTGAGGTTTGCCCCATTTTACAATCTTTCTTGCCACAGCTGTTTAAGTGAGTCACTTTAGTTGATCAGTTGATAACCCGGTTGTTAAGTGAATCTGGCTTCCCCATTGACTTTGCTAGTCAGAAGATCACAAAAGGAGATCACATGACCATGCTGGGACACGGCAACGGCCATAAATGTGAGCCAGTTGCCAAGCCTCTGAATTTTGAACACATGATGATCCAGGATGCTGCAAAGGTGGTAACTGTGAAAAGCGGCCGTAAGTCACGTTTTCTCAAGGCTCATTCCAACTATGAACGGTCACTAAGCAAACTGTTGCAAGTTGAGGACTACCTGTACTTCGGAGCCGGAGAAAACAAAGTCACCGAGACCTCCCGCTCAGGCATCCCAAGGATGCGATGGGCTGCCGCCTTAGCCATCTTTCCTCCAGGCTGCACATGGCACAGCAGCTCTCCCTCTTCATAGGATCACCCTCGCTTGCCCTCCTCCTCTAAGCCTCGGCCTCCTTCCTTGCAACCCTTAAAGGATAATCGGGGCAATTTCTTCAGGTGGAGGTTAAGCGATACGGAGCAGAACCATTTGCACCCACCGTCTCTGGCTGAGAACTTAATCGGTTTATTTTTGCAAGGGGGCACTCAGTGCTATTATCTTCCCTCGTCTCCAGCACGAAGCTTCCCTCCCCCCGTCCCGTGCATGGAAGTCCGGGAAGAGACACAAGGAAGGTGGATGCAAACGGCGGCTGCCGCCATGCCTCTCTCTCTCTCTCTCTCTCTCTCGTACCAGAAGCCGGCGTGTCTCCCAGCCCAGATTCTCACCTTAGAGCCGGCCACGGGGGAGGCTTTGGTAGGCGTAAAGCCCGGTGAAGGGAAGCAATGGGTACTGGAGGTCGGCGAAGTCCTAAACGCAAGCCGCAGCCGCCAGGGCGGCAGCAACAACGCCGGCCGGACAGCAGCAGGAGAAGCAGCGCCATCCCCGCCGAAAAAGGCGAAAGAGCCCATCCCCCCCCCCACCTTCCCCAGATCTTCCGGGGCGGCTGCGCTCAGCTGCCCGGGTAGCTCACGTGACAACTCCGGGCGGAAGAAGCGGTTACGGAAAGAGAAAGTAACCATTGTGCCCCCTCGGCATCACGAACACATGTCGCCAAGGAGCAACCAGAACTTACTCTTCTTTCTTTCTTTCTTTCTTTCTTTCTTTCTTTCTTTCTTTCTTTCTTTCTTTCTTTCTTCCTTCCTTCCTTCCTTCCTTCCTTCCTTCCTTCCTTTTTCTTTCTTTCCCTCTCTCTCTTTCTTCCTTCCTTCCTTCCTTCCTTCCTTCCTTCCTTCCTTTCTTTCTTTCCCCTCCCTCTCTCCTCCTCTCTTCTCTGGAATTTCGGCGCTAGCTAGGCAGTGTAGGACATGAGAGGGAAAAGCGAGTGATTTATTTCCTACGAAAAGTATGGTAGGTGAAATAAGAGTGGCAAGTTCCTCAAAAGAAGGTAGAGAAAGGAAGGAAAGGAGGAGGTGGTTGAAATGAAAAAGATTGGCAGGACGACAAAAAAACTCATAGCATTATTTTCTAATTAATTTTTATTGAATCGTTTTTTACAACAAAAACACTGTACATTTTTAACAAAGGAAAGGAAAAGTGATAAGTAAGAAATAAATAAAGGGAAAAAATTAAACCATGAAGTAGTGGCTTCCTATTTTTTTTTTACAGCAGTTATGGGTGCATTTATATTTTATCCTCTCTGTTTAAGGAATCACATTAAATGAATGCCCACAAAAACGTAAAACTAAAGAAATAAAAAATCAGTTGTAATTGTGGAGGTTCTGGCTGTTAAAAAGAACTGAAATTTCACCAATTCCAATTGGGAAAACAACTGATGGACATAAGATAATTTCAACCTTGTTAAGGAAAAAGAGAGGAAATAAGGACAGGAAATTCAACAGGAAGATAAGAAAATGAAGAAGTCCAAATTGAAACCTTAAGCAACATTGCCTCAAAGTTTAAAAAGGAGAAAAAGCAGCTAGGACTATAGAATGCACTGCATGCCTGTCAAGAAAAGACCACTAATCATTGGTTCTTTAACCAAAGAACAAATAGAAAGTATTGATTTCAAGACAGAAAGAATACTTTTGCTTAGAATCTGTACTCCAGATTGACAAGAGTGTTAAACCTGAAGGGAAAGGTGGGATATTTAACAAACAGTCTGAGAAGAGGAGATAAAGTTTAGAGTAAAAAAAGGGACAGGAAAAAAGGTAATCAATATATTAAAAAACCATCTATATAGAAAACAAGCAACTAGCTTTCTACAAATAAGGACATTACCATTTATCTGCTCAAGTGGTGCTACCATTAAATAAAGTTTTACAGTGCTGTAACTGTTTATAAGAAGTTGGTGCTCTGAGAGTACTTATCTGAGTAAATATGCTACTTCTGACTATAATGCAGATTTTTATGGAAATATGTACCATCTAAATGGGGTGGAACTTATTTCTGATCCTGTACTCATTATTAGGTGGGATGGATAAAAGTCTAATTGGACTTGCAGTCGAATAAAGAATTTTAGCCTGTCTGCAACAAAAATTATATGATAATCCAAATATCAGGATATATCTTTAGACTAGTAATGTTCAAGGGTCAGAGCTTTCTTCATCAGAGACTTAAGCTGGATTTGTGCAACATGTTTTTCCCCGTAACACTTGGCATTGTATGAAGCCAAACACTAGAGTCTATAAACTACATTCATAATTTATAGAAATTACGGGCATATGAACCCAGCCAATTTCAAATTTGTCCATTCAAGCAACCATACCCTATGAAATCACAGATAGATTTAACAAATAGCCACAAAGATATCCATGCACAAGATACTTAAGGGAAGAAGATAATGTTACTATGGACTAGAGAACATATGGAATGACTTCAGAATGTATCCATTAAATTTTATTGTTATACTCTGACCAGCAACATCTGGATCTTGCTATCCACAGGATAACTTTCCAAAATAATGGTTAAAGTAACAATCTACATGTGTGAAATTTGATTCTTCATACAGGTCTTAGAAATGCTACATGTCATTTTTGTATCTCCATATCATTCAAGGCTTAAAATTAGGCTTAAAAGAACTAGGATAATCTATCTCATCTAAGAATGATAATTTTTTTGCCATTGGATGATAGCTCTTAAGATCAACTGATAGAGCCAATGATACTTTGGGCAGGGACAGGGATTGTCACCTGTCCCTGCCCAAATGACAATTGTCATTGTCACCATCACTTCATTTACAGCTTGTAAAAAACATGGGTTAATGATGCAAAATGACTGTTAGAAGTTCTTACGGGCCAAGCTGCGGAAGGAACCAAACAAACAATGGGAGGACCAAAGAGATCCAAGTATCTTACCTAATTCCTCACAAGTAAAACTGTGGAACTGTTTGAAATTATGCTATTATAATATGTGTGTGGTGGGTTCCTTGGACTAGCTTCAACATCAACTCAAATCTGAACAATTTCCTTCATAGAGAACTTCATAAATTGCTCACCATGCTGCTCAGTTGGGATCTGGATGCTAGCCAGAGCCACGAAGGGTATCTGCACATGGATTACTTTGGACTGTTGTCTGAATACTGTTCAGGGAAGGGTTTTTTTCCCATTTCTTCTCTAATTGGTGCTGCATAGATTTGATGGTGAATCCCCCATTATGCTTCTTTGTCTTTGCCCCTGGACCTACGTCAGAATTGTTCAAGTCTTCTATATTTCTCAGCAATTAGAGCTGAGGTGGCACAGTGGTTAGAGTGCAGCACTGCAGGCTACTTCAGCTGACTGCCAGCTGCGGTTTGGCAGTTCAAATCTCTGTGGCTCAAAGTTGACTCATCCTTACAAGGTTAATGACCATTCGAAGTTACACGGCACTGAAAAAAGTGACTTAAGATCATTTTTCATCCTTGTGATCTCATGGTCATACGATCAAAATTTGGATGGTTGGCAACTAGCACTTATTTATGATGGTTGCAGTGTCCAGGGATCATGCGATCACCTTTTGCAACCTTCTGACAAGCAAAGTCAATAAGGAAGCCAGATTCACATAACAACCGTGTTACTAACTTAACAACGGCAGTGATTCACTTAATAATTGTGGCAAGAAAGGTTGTAAAATGGGGTAAAACTCACTTAAGAACTGTCTTGCTTAACCACAGAAAATTTGGGGTCAATTGGTCGTAATACATTCTAGTTTCATGACTTTGCTCAAATTGAAAGTATTGCTGAGTCAAACTCTAAAGAAAAATCTTACTTCCTTGTTTCGGTTTCCCTCTTTTCTAATGGTAACTTTTAGCTTACTTGTAAAAAAAATCACTATGTCACTAGTTTATATAACAAATGAGCTAACATCAGCATGAAAAATAATACTACAGTTCATGGTTCAATGCAAAGATACAGCTACTCCTAAGGACTTCATTTATTCCTTGGTAACATCTCCACCCTAATTTAGTATAGTTAATTTCTGATTCAGCTGTGCTGTGCAAATCAAGGCCGTCACATTGATTCACTCAATGAGGATTCAGTTGAATTAACCAAGGTTTACAGCATGGTCTA
Organism: Masticophis lateralis; assembly: GCA_030761175.1. NCBI lineage: Eukaryota > Metazoa > Chordata > Lepidosauria > Squamata > Colubridae > Masticophis > Masticophis lateralis. The sequence continues at coordinate 145,237,452 of JAUDYJ010000002.1, forward strand.
CCCATACAGTTTCTTGATTGGGGCTACCGTATCTGTTTTATTATTTTATGCCTATAATTCAGGGGTGAAATGTAAAATTTGTTACTACAGGTTCTTCTACGGGCCTGGCTTGGTGGGGTGCAGTGGGGTAATGTGACTGGGTGGGCGTGGCCAACTTTTTTTTTTTTAACTTTTCAAAGCATTTTTTCTAATGCTTTGAAAAGCCTCTGACGATCCCAGCTGAGCCACGCGATCATCAGAGGCTTTTTTTTTTTTTTTTTACTTTTAAAAGCATTTTTTTCGTCGGAAGAGGTTGTAGAAAAAATACTTTTAAAAGTAAAAAAAAAGCCTCTGATGATCGTGCAACTCAGCTGGGCATGGGGGGGGGGGGCAGGGATTTTTGCTACTGGTTCTCCGAACCATCCGCCACCATCGCTACCGGATCAGGTGATCCGGTCCGAACCGGGAGCATTTCACCCCTGCTATAATTTATTTAATAATCATTTTATGGTTTACATATAAACACTAAGGAGAAACTTCCTAACAATGAGAACAATTAACCAGTGGAATGGCTTGCCTTAAGAAGCTGTGGGTGCTTCAACACTGGACGTTTTTAAAAAGAAACTGGACAATCGCCTGTCTGAAATGGCATAGGGCCTCCAGTATGAGCAGGAGGCTGGACTAGAAGACTTCCAAGATTCTTCCAGCTCTATTCTGATTGATCGATTAAACATGCACCAAATTGCCAGTAACTGTAATATTTTTTAAATTTAATTATACAGGTAGTCCTCCATTTACGACCATCACTGAGCCCAAAATTTCTGTTGCTATGTTAAGAGAAATTTGCCCCATTTTATGACCTTTCTTGCCACAGTTGTTAAGTGAATCACTGCAGTAGTTAAATTAGCGACATAGTTGCTTAGGGAATTTGGCTTCCCCATTGATTTTGCTTGTCAGAAGGTGGCAAAAGGTGTTCACATGATCCCAATACACTGCAACCATCATAAATATGAGTCAGTTGCCACATGTCTGAACACGTGACCAGGGAGATGCTGCAACAGGCATAAGTTACTCTTTTCAGTGCTGTTATAATTTTGAATGGTCACTAAACAAACTGTAGTAAGTCAAGAACTGTACACAGTTGAACAAAATGGCTACTGCTCTACACTATTAAAATCTTCTATTTTATAAAGGACACAACCTGATCGGAAACATCATTGCAATGGTGCATAGCACTGAAATAAACAACTGCCTTTCATGTGAGGCTGAGTTTCCCCCATATCACAAAATAGCTAAAGGGTTTGTTATTTAGGCACCATGTTGCTGAAGTTAAGCAGACCTTAGAACCATGATGGCGAACCTATGGCACCGGTGCCACAGGTGGCACACGGAACCATATCGGTGGGCACTCGAGCTCAGCTCTGGCACATATGTGCGCACCAGGTAGTTGATTTTCGGGCCTTCTGGGCCCACCAGAAGTCAGGAAACACACTGTTTCCGGCCTCCTAAGAGCCTCTGGGGTGGAGGAAGGCCATTTTTGCCCTCCCCGGGCTCCTAGAAAGGCTCTGGAGCCTGGGGAGAGCAAAAAAACAGTGCCTACCAGGCCCACCGTGCCATCACGTGCCAAAAGTGGGGGGAGCACGGGGGGGCGGGACACATAGAATTATGGATGTGGGCACGCGTGCGTGTGACCCCACCATGCTCCCCCCACTTTTGGCACGCAATGGCAAAAAGGTTAGCCATCACTGCCTTAGAATGATCATCAGAGACAAAATACAAATGTATGCCAATTAATTAATTCCTTGGGTGAGAAAGACGAACACATAACTAAAGCAAAATACCAAGGAACAGTCAAAATTATGTAAAGATGGGATTGGGAAACGAAGGCTCGGAAATGTCAGAAATGCCAAAAAGAATACATCAGAGTTGTTACATCACAAGAGAAATTTAAGGAAGCCCAATGATTACAGAACTTTGTGAGACAGTTATGGGCAAGAAGGAAGAGGCCAAACTACTGAATTCCTGTTTTGTATCTGTTTTTGAGCAAAAGGAAAAGGTGGTCCAATCTGTCAGCAACTGCATCATGGGATGGTAGAAGAAAAATGCAGACCAAAAGAGGTGAGGAATTGGTAAGGGAGCACCTTGCTGCTTTATGTTTCTGAAATTGGATGGATTACATTCCAGGATGTTAAAGGAACTAGAAACGTGATCTCAGAACCTGATTGTAATCTTTGAGAAGTCGTGGAGTAAAGGGGAAGTACTGTTGTGGCAAAAAAGAATTTAATCAATGACCAGAATTCTCATTTCTAGCACCCATTAGCTAGATAGTTTCTGCAGCTGCCTATCCTATACAATCTGGCAGGGTCACATATTCCTGGTACATCAGGTAAAAATTGGCATCTAATGAAACCCAGCAAGTGGTATTGTCTGCTCTCTAGAATGATATCTCCCCAAATATTCCTATGGTCTCCATCCTGAACTTATTCAAATGAGCCATTAAAACCTGTCTCATCCCCCAGGTTTTGTGACAGTACAGATAGTCCTCAACTTACGACCACCACTGAGCGCAACATTTTTGTTAAGTGAGACCTTAGTTAAATGAGTTTTGCCCCAGATTATGACCTTTCTTGTCACTGTTGTTAAGTGAATCACTGCAGCTGATAAGTTAGTAGCTTGGTTAAGTGAATTTGGCTTCCCCATTGACTTTGCTTGTCAGATCGCAAAAGGTGAACCACATGACCTTGGGACACAGCAACGGTCATAAATATGAAGCAGTTGCCAAGCACCTGAATTTTGATCACAGGAGTATGGGGATGCTGCAAAGGTTGTAACTGTGAAAAATGGTCATAAGTCACATTTTTCAATGCTGTTGTAACTTTGAATGGTCCCTAAATGAACTGTTGTTAAGTCGAGGACTATCTGAAATTGTTTTGTGAGAATTCTGTGTTATTTTTCTGGATGTCTGCATTTTGCATTGTTTGTATTTATATTGCTTTAAAGGTATATTGTATACTACAAGAAGTATGATGGAGTCAGGCAACCTATAATTTTTAGTTCTGCCTGCCTATGACACATGTGCATATGGACACTTTGTTGTTCTGTGATAGGTTATAGTGGTATTGTATATTCAGCCCCTTTTTATCATGAATTAACACATGGAAACCGGGAGAGATTTCAAAGTGTTCAAGTCAGCTCATTGATAAATCTAATCTTCATGGATCATTCAAAACAGTATTGATTTGTCATATATATTATATTGTATTGATTGACTTAAGGTTCTAATCTGGGTTGCACATAACAATGGAATGGAAAATGTGACAATGGAAAATATGCCAACGCTGGAAAATATGCCAGGGTGCCATGCTTTGATATCTCAAAAAAATATTCCATCCTCAAACATACCTAGTTTAGGGCAGAGTTCATGATATATTATGATACTTTGAAAAGCTACTGTACTTTAATTTTCACAAATGACAATTTAAATTCTTTCATATCACTAATTTGCTCAGAATAATCCTGTTGCTCTTTAGGCCCAGATCCTTAATCAGCGAAGAGACTTAAGATCAAGGTTTCATGTGCTTAATTAATTCTCCATTAATTGTGAGTCATCTGAATAATTTTTTTCAGGATTACTAGTCCATGCTAGCAATTGTGGTGCTATATCTTTAAAAAAAAAAAGAGCAAAAGCTAAGGTATAATTGGTTCCTTTGAAATCATTGTAATGAACTTGCATATTACTGAGAAAGCCAGCCCTCAAAAGTCATTAGCAAGTGTGGATATTTATATATATATGGTGGATTACGTGTGAGGTTGTCCTTTCTCTCAGAGCAGCATTCAAGAGCTAATGTCCTTTGGGTGTAATGACTCTAAAATATTGCCCAGAGAACTGTGAATTGGGTATGTATTAATAGTTGCTTGGATTGCAAACAAATAAGAGCTCAAAATGAAATAGTATTCTGGTAGCAAGTGGGCCATGTTTATTAATTTTGCTTGGTTGATCTGTTCTTACTATGATATTTAGCTTAGTTCAATTGCTCTAATCAGCCTGTGAGTTGCTTGCAGAAAAATGCTTTACAAACAGGGGTTTCTGATAAACTGTGATCTGGTGGAAAATTGGGCTTGATGTGTTTTGATTTCACAAAATACTAATAGAATAAGAATGTTAAAAAAATTAATTCACTTCTGCATGACATTCTTCTGAAATTTTCTCTTAAGTACGTTGATTCATGTTTCTTTGTATTTAACAGCTCCTGCCTCTTGGCTCCTCAGAGTTAGATATTAGGAGATATCTTTTTGGTAATGTGCTTCTGGTAATTCACTGATTGGAGGTAATAATATGTAAAACATAACAAAGCAAATTTTCTAAAGTTTAATCTGGTCTGTAATTGAGAAACTAGAAGTTAACCTACATTTTCTTAGTTATATGGAGAAATATGAGGCACAAATAAATCAAATCATGCAGCATCATTAGATGAGTGACTCCCCCATCCTTCTTTTTTGAGAAGTCCTCAATAGATTACAGTGCTTGACTGACCTTGTGGGGGTATAGAAAGGGAACAGGGCAGTAGTGGGTTTCAATTTAGTTTGCTACAGGTTTGCTTGTGCAAGCGTGTGCGCTCATGCACGCGTGTGATGCTTCTGCGCATGCACAAAAGCGTCAGGATGGGTGGGCGGAGCCTCCCGCCACCGCCGCTACCGCTTCTCCAATCCAGGGCGAACCGGTAGCAACCCACCATTGGAGCAGGGTTGGATTAGTGTTTTGAGTGGGGATAGAAAACATCCGAGCAGGCTGTGCAAAATATTCCAGAATAAAGCAAAATGCTTCTGTACTGAAGCCAGGAGACCTGTGGACATGTCTGTGAAGTCACCAGGAGCTAAGCCGGATCTGAAGAGTATTTTATTTTGCTTAGAAAAAAAAAAAAAAAAGAGCGTAAAATTATTTAATTTTAACTGATCATTCTAATTGTATTAAATTGTAATTACTTTTTTTTCTATAACTGCAATACTTCCATTGAACATTTTGATATACTATGATTGTTGCATGATTAACTACTGAAGTTATAATTTAAATACTACATATTTGTATGAGGAAAAGACAAAAAGTGCCTAATATTCTGAACAAAATGAACAACTGAATAGGCTGCCAATAGATAATATGAAATAATATAAAAATAGCTGTCTTCAAGATACATTTGGGGTCTTCAATCTGGGGAATATTTATTAGTTTATTCCAGTTTTGAGACCCTGTGACTTACAAATAAAAGAAATAATACATGTAAAAGAGAACATGAGCAACCAAAAGAACAAAATTAAGCTGAACTAAAAAGTGATCCACAACTGTTCTATCCCAAGACCTGAGAGAACCACAGAGTTTTTATTAATGTCCATAATGTTTTAAAGTTGGGAGTCACGCAAGTCTTGGAGAGAGGGTTGGAGAGGATACTATTCCAGAGGGCAGGTGTTACAACTGAGAAGGTGTACTTCCTGAATCCCCCAAAAATGACCCTCTTTTCTGGGTATTAAAAAGCCTAGCACTGAATGAATATTTGGTGGCGTAAAAAGCGGAGTGATTTGGAGGAGCATGAAAAATTGAGGGTGGATGGAGAATCACGAAGAGGTAACATAGAGTGAATTCTATGTGTTAATTTTCATTTAAGTGAATGCTGTATTTCTTTCACGGCAGTGCTTGCTTTAGAATCCAAATCAATCTATATCCATTCTTACAGGACACCCTAAACCAGGGAAGGCAAACTGGCAGCCCATGGGCCGGATGCGGCACGCTGAAGCCCCGCCCACCCCAGCTCCGTGAAGGGAAAAAAAATGTCACAATATATCACGTGACAGCAACGTGACTCCATGAGTTTGATACCCGTGCCCTAAACCAAGAAAAATAGACTTCCTTTCCATCTTGGTTACTTCAAAGTTGTAAGGGAGCTTATTTTTAAATACACTATGTAATAGTATTCTATTTTGTCCCAACTTGGTGAGCGTCCCAATGCAGCCATACTAGATAAATACAGGTGGTCCTCAACTTACAATAGTTTGGTAAGTGACTGTTCGAAGTTAATGACGATACTGAAAAAAGTGACTTACGATCGTTTTTCACACTTTTGACCATTGCAGTGTTCGCATGGTCATATGATCAAAATCCAGATGTTTGGCAGCTGACTCATATTTGACATTGCAGTTTCCCAGGGTCAGGTGATCCCCTCTTTCAACCTTCTGATAAGCCAAGTCAATGGGGAAGCCAGATTCATTTAACAACCGCGTTAATAACAACTGCAGTGATTCCCTAAACACATGACAAGAAAAGTTGTAAAACCGGGCACATCTCCCTCAACAAATGTCTCGCTTAGTAACAGAAATGTTGGGCTCAATTCTGGTCATAAGTTGAGGACTACCTCTAGCATTTTTATTTGTTTGTTTGTGCTGTTGAGTCAGTGTTGGCTTCTAGTGACTATCTGTTCCATTCCCTGCAGTTTTCTTGGCAAGGTTTTTCAGAAATGTTTTGGCACGGTTTGATTCCTAGGGCTGAGAGAGAGAGCGGGACTGGCCCAAGGTTCACCAGACTGACTCTGTGCCCTAAGGCTGGCCTGTTGCCTTAATCACTACACCAAACCGGATCTCCAAAAACATTTTTTTAAAAATAAAGAGTTGAAATCCCAAATATTGAGTAGGCGCCGAGTAGCAAGAACCGCCCGCGCTCCTTGAACTCCGTGGTTGTCACTGTGGCGGAGTTGCCCTAGGAGGCGCTGTGACGGCTTCGTCGGAGCCCCTCTGTCTCCTCTGGTTCATAGAGCTCTCAGAGGGAGGGACCGAGTTGATGTCCTGGTCTGGGGAAATGGGGCACGCGTGGCTGCCGGCGGGGCGTCTCTGATCGAGGTGAGTAGGTGGCAGCGGGTGGTTGCATTACCATGAACGAACGAACGAAGCTGTGGCTGTTTTGCAGAAGAGAAGGGCTGCCGGGTGGGTGAATCGGTATTGCCGGCATGATGGGGAAGGGCAGGATTGTCTTTTAGGAGCGCGCAACTTGCGCGGTTACTTGAAATGTACAAAGAGTCAAAGAGAGGCTTGAATGCAAGGGACAGAGTAAGACCTCTAAAGGACGTGGGTGGGTTGCTAATATCATAAACATCCCCGTGTTTACTCAATATAAGCGAGTGAGGTTTTCAAAACGCAATCACCCCCGGTGTTGTGGGATCCTCTGGTTTGTATAAGAGTGAGCATGATCGCATCGTTTTCTGTGTGGCTCAGTATCCCATTTCGGGGGTGGCTTGAAAGTCTTTAAAGGAGGAGGCATTATTTTCGAGGGCGGAGAGAAAGCTGCTTTCATCCCTTCCTCCATAAATATATCCTTTATACAGGTCCTGTCTGGCAAACTCCAGTTCGATCAGCCGATCAGCCGTCTTCCTTTTTCTAACTGGGTGGATTGGAAGGGGGAAAAAAAGAGTCAGGCAAAAGCCTTGACCTTCTCTTCAAATAGTATCAGTAATTTACATCGCTCCTCTTGCCATTGTTCCCTTTTGGAGATAATAACATTAGCCGTTGGGAACAACACAGCAGGGGGAGGAGTAATTCTCCCAAGTTACGTTTTAGAAGGACATACAAACAGGCGCTTTGTGTGCGAAAGGTGACCCTGATCATCTTCACCAAGAACAGATAAAGGAATTTCAAAAGCCGTTGGAAAAAATAAATAACATGCAATATAGAACTTTTCCAAATTAAATAAAACTGCGGGGCACTATGACCGGAGAAAATGTTTCCTGCTCTGTAGAAAATGACGTGTAAATTAAACCCTTTAGTATGGGGCCTATCCTATGGCTCCATTCCATGCTCTTGACCAATATTCCTAGGCATCAAAGCAGTTGGCAAGGGGATCCATTGCAGGTTTTGTAGTCAGCTAGGAAGACACGGAGCACTCTGGGAAAGACATTTAGGATGTTTGTAGATGACTGTTCTGTGACCCATTACAAATCTTGTACATCTGGATACAAGTCAGTGTTGCCATGCAATTTATTCCAGGGTAAAGATAGTCCCAATTGGACCCCAAATCTGTCTATCTCTTAGGAATCAAACTGACAGGTCTTATTTATAAGGCTCTTGTACATAGGGAATTGCTTTCTCAGTCAACAGCTAAAACCTAAAGGAGACATTTTCCGTTTGAATATCAAGTGCTAGGACAAGCAGACAATGATCATAACGTTTGGGCTCTGCTTTGTAAGTCTCCTAGAAGTATTTGATAATAACCGCTGTTGGATATAAAATGCAAAGGGGGATTAAAAAAGAAAAAAGATTTAACTCTGATCCAGTGCATTCTTCTTTGCTATTTAGGACACATTTTTCCTGCAAAGGTAGACTTTTTCTGCAGTGCTGTAAGATTGACAGAGAAATAATCCAAAAGGGAATGTTTGTGTATGTGTTAAATTTTCACTTTGCAAAGTGGTTTTGCGATAGGTATATTTCTATGCTAGCCAGGTACTCTGATGGAGTTATTGTTTGGGGCTGTTCTAACAGGCAGAGTTGAAATATAATTACTGGCAGTTCCCTTACAGTTATCCCTGAGCAATAATTTATGAGGTAAGATGAAACATAGGAACCCAGGCAGGGAAAAAACTCTGTTACTGGCTACTGTTCTGTGAAAATTGATATAGGCTGCTGGTTATGATAAGATTGCTGTTGGAACGTGTTAAAAATTAAGCATGGTGCAGAGGTTGGAATATTAGGATAGAGTTAAAAAGACCCAGCTTCAAATCCCTGTTCCCGTATAAACCTCACTTTATGTTCTTAGGCCAGTCACTCACCAAACCTGTTTGTCACTGGGCAAGGGGTTTAGGGGTTTTAGACTGTGGATATTTAAAAAGTTGTAAGCCACCTAGAGTCACCATGTGTGAGTTGGGCAGCTTTATAAATTTGTTTAATAAATAAAATAAAACCTACCCCACAAAGGCAATTTTTGATTGTATAGCATTCTTAATAACTTGTGGGAAAGTTGTCAATACAATATACCTTGACTCCAAACATTTAACAAAACACTCTATGACATGCTAATTAGCAAGATAGTGAGTGAGATGAATGGCATGATTATCAATTGGATATATGGGGGTCTCAAAAATAGTACTCTAACCGTATTTTCTGGTGGTACTAAATAGTACTCTAATTAGTATTTTCTCATCAAATTCAAGTTCATAATCTTTTTTTGGGGTGGGATGTCTTTTTTATTTGCAATCCAGAGCCAATTGCTAAATAAATAAAATGGTGGCAGGTATTAATTAATTATTTGGATGACACCACAGAAAGCATGCTTTTGGTCTGGGGTACTTTGCCCTGAGTAAAAGGTCAGATTTAGCAGCCTCTGGCCCTTTCCAGCCCTATAATTCCATGAGCATACTAAACCCAATCCAAACAAACTAGTTTGCACAATGTGTCAACAGGCAGAGCCAATATCTTTATGACAAGGTAATTTCACAAGGGAGCAGGCAGATTTTAAATCCAGCAATCCCAGCCTGTTTAGGGATCGATAGATTGCATTTAATATTTTATATGTTGCAGACGTATCAGCAATCTGTAATGCTATATGTCTTAATATTTCCTACAGAAGAACCCTTGGCATGTTTTGCTCAGAACTTTACTTTTTTTCTTAAAGATTCAGCTGAACACTAAGCTTTTCCCAATTTGGTGCCCTCTATGTATATTGGGGACTGTAGTACTCCAAATACTAGCCAGTATTTGGAGGCTAGTTGAAGAAGCTTGGGCACAGAAGCCAGTGATCTGTAGAAAGCATCAAAAGTCTGTATGCTATCACAAAACTATACTTTTTTTCGCCAAAAAAATCACGGACCAGCAGCGGTCCGCAACATGCCAGAAACCAGGCCACGGAAACAAGTGAAGCCCCATTTGCGGGATGCAGGCAGCACACGAAACCATGCCCCCACTAGTCCATGGTAAAACCTCTCTCCATGGAACCAGTTCCTGGTGCCCAAAAAGTTGGGGGCCACGGTTTGAGATTATAATTGTTTGTCTCCACCTACAGAATCAGAAAATCTGGCTTGTTAAATAATTTGAGATTTATTTCAAACATGAAGAGGGCTTGTATAGAGACCACGACTGCTTTTATATAAGAATGGTTTGTATGTCATGGTGTGCCATGCGGCTGTTTTTATCCGAGGAGTGAATAATACCTAATCAGTTTTTGCTGGTTCAGTTCACAAGTGGATTTGCAGTCTATCTTTTTAGTAAGTTTGCCAAACTTATTGTGGCCTATAAATGTGAGATCTGGTTTTCTTTCCCAAGAAAAAATCATACTTTAACACGTATGGGCGTGGTGGATAGCAGCATTTAATTTTTGAGTAGCCAAGAAAGCATTTTAAACCAGTATTGCTCAAGTAGCATCTTCTAAAATATTACAAGCCATTCAGCAAAGGTTATATTTTAATTTTAAAGGATTTTCCCCATCTTCTTTCCCTTGTTAGGAAGTAACTTTCTTTATTGGTACTATTGACAATATTGGTCTCTATAAACCACAGACATATAAAATTCCACCCATTACATATGCGTGTATAGGTTAGGGAGTGGAAAATATGACAGTTTTAATTTGTGCTGTGTTAGGAGCCCATTTAGGCAGACTTTTAAGTTATTTTGAGTTTAGCCTACATGCTGCAGAGTAGATTGAGTAGAGTAAGTCCTCATTTAGTGACTACAATTGGGAGTAGAAACTTGGTTATTAAGTGAAGTGGTTGCTAATTGAAACCATTAGTGTGCTTAAAATCTTACTACTACTGCTTTACAGACCCATGAAGGTTGTATGTGGAAAGATTGGTTGTAAAGTTACTTTTTTTATCACTGTCGTAACTGCAAATGATTGCTAAACAATATAGCCGTTAAATGAAGACTTTGGTATATAATTAAAACAGGAGAGAATGTAAATAGCTGATCATACTTACTTGTCTCAAAGAAATACATTCGATTATGAGCATAATGTTGTATTTGGCTAGATTCAGAAGATATTGAGAGTTGATACTGGATAATCAAGCTTGCAAAGGTTGACAGTGATGGTTTTACATTTTACTGCTACAATGAACATTTTTGCCTTGAGTTGATTTATGTTTTTAATGTTCAGCAGATGTGTGTTTTGTATTGTGACATTCATTTTTTGAAATAGTCTGTATGTAAAGAGGGTGTCATGTCTTCTGAGTTCAATAACAAGTTCCATTATAAGCATTCTAATGACTGCTATCTAAAGTTTCTACCTTTAGTAAAAGGTGGAACTTAAAACTAGAAGGTAGAACTGATTAGTAAACTAATCAGTGGAACAACTTGCCTCCAGAAGTTGTGAATGCTCCAACACTGGAAGTTTTTAAGAAGATGTTGGATAACTATTTGTCTGAAATGGTGTAGGGTTTCCTGCCTAAGCAGGGGTTGGACTAGAACAGGGGCGGGTTTTCAGGTCAGTCCACAATTGATAGGGTTAGGACTGGTAGAGGAAAAAGGACGCCACGCTAGGAGGAGACTCTATGGTGGGGGAACCGGACTTTGGGTCAGCTCCAGAATTGAACGGGGAGCTTCCGGTTAGGACCTTTGTGGCTCTTCAAGTGTTTAAGGTTGCCGACCCCTGGAGTAGAAGACCTCCAAGGTCCCTTCCAATTCTGTTATTCTGTTCTATTCAAAAAAAAAAAACTTTAAAACTTTTAAAAAGTTTAAGCCACTTAATTTTGAAATAAGTTAAATGGTTGAATTCAGTGGGAGTTATATTTGGATTGATATGCATAGATCACATTCTATCTTACAGTGGTAACCCTTATAGCTCAGCACTGGAGTTGAGGAGGTGAGTTGAGAATTGCTGAAAGCTGCCTTATCCTTATTCAGTTTCTAATCACCATGCTAGATTGGTATGATTGGTTAAACAAAGGCATATATAAAGAACTCATGTCAGGCCATTCATGATTCTGAGCTTTTTTGAGAAGACAATTCAGATAAAATGTAATTGCCTCTGTTCCTATTAAAAAACAAAAACAAAGATCGGGGTCAGTTGTCTGATTTCCCCCTTGTATTTGCTTTTTGTTCTATAAGCAGGTATGCCGTTCCTTTCTTTTCTGGGATAATCAGTATGGAAAATTGATTTTTTTGGTGAAAAAAACCCTATAGTTTTGTGATAGCATACAGACTTTTGATGCTTTCTACAGATCACTGGCTTCTGTGCCCAAGCTTCTTCAATTAATTTTGAATTACAGGAATGAAAATTACATTCATGGATAATTACTGTGAATTGGTCAACGAGGTTAGATAGATAATCAGTTGAAACAGCAAAAAAAAAAAACCCTTTAGGGTATCATTATCATTTGCAAGATGGTGCTTCTTGTGCATGTATAACCTTTATATATGTACAAAAACAATCCTGGGTATGCGACTTCACACCCATTGCTGCTAGGACCAAAACCAAGAGTAACCAATTTAAAGAACAGTAATCTTTAGACAGCTTTATGGCCCATAATTTTCCACCTCTTTAATTGCACTCAACTTTATAGAGGGTTTTTAAAAGTAAAGGTAAAGGTTCCCTTCGCACATACGTTCTAGTCATTTCCGACTCTAGGGGATGGTGCTCATCTCTGTTTCAAAGCTGAAGAACCAGCACTGTCTGAAGACGTCTCCGTGGTAATGTGGCTAGCATGACTAAATGCCAAAGGCGCCCAGAACGCTGTTACCTTCCCATCAAAGGTGGTCCCTATCTTTCTACTTGTATCTTTTACGTGCTTTTGAACTGCTAGGTTGGAAGAAGCTGGCACAAGTAATGGGAGCTCAGCCCGTTATGCGGCACTAGGGATTCAAACCGCTGAACTGCCAACCTTTCGATCGACAAGCTCAGCGTCTTAGCCACTGAGCCACTGCGTCCCTTAGAGGGTTTTTAAAGGTAGCTAAAATTTGTGCCAGCAAGAGGTGTAAAGTGTCATGTCTAGCAATGTGCCACTTGCTCATATGACACTAGACAAGGAACACCTTCTGAGCTCTTGCTTGTATTTTATTGACAGTGGGAGCTCAGGAAAGCTGGAATTATGGATTACTTGATAAAATTGTCAACTTCAGGGGGAAATAAAAAGACAACATAGCATTTTCAGGAAACAAGTGTAAAATAATTCCAGTTTTTAAAAAAATCAATACACTATCTTTGTATTGATTTATGCCGCCATTACCGCTTGGGTCTTGTTTACCTTTCTGATTGGCCTAATTTATAAAAGGATACTGTAGAATTGGAAAGAGATCCACTTAAGTGGTTAGAATTAGAAATTATGTGAGGAAAGATTTCAAAGTTTTACTTACTGTTTAATCCAGTGTTTCTCAACCTTGCCAACTTTAAGATGTGTGAACTTCAACTTCCTGAATTCCCCATCCAGAAGTTCACTCATCTTAAAGTCGCCAATGTTGAAAAACACTGGTTTGATGAGACTAAATTTATTTATTGAATTTCTAGGGCATCCCAATCTGTCGCTACTGTGGACAACTTCTGTGATACACCAAGAATGTATTTATACTATTACACTGATTTTGCTCCTCCAATAATGCCAAGAATTTTATATTTACACCCTTTCCCTTATCCCTATGACAAAATCCCCCTTTTTAAAAAAATTGTCTCCTGAGAACAACATTTATTATTTATTTTATTTATTTAATCGAATTTGTATACCGCCCTACTCCCAGAAGGGACTCAAGGTGGTGAACAGCCAAATAAAATGCAATGACATACAAAAGTTAAAAATATTTAAAATAAATTAAATAATTAGGCTGAAACAATTTAAAATCCAATTATATAAAACAATTAAAAAACCCATCTTAAAACCCATTTATAAAGGGAGGTTTAAGCCAGACCAGCCTGATGAAATAGGAACGTTTTTAGGGCGCGGCGGAAAGTACATAAGTCCTGTATCCTCCTTATCTCAGGGGGGAGCTTGTTCCAGATGGCAGGTGCCCCCACAGAGAAGGCTCTCCCCCTGGGGGCCGCCAGTTGACACTGTTTGGCTGACGGCACCCTGAGGAGCCCCTCTCTGTGGGAACGGACTGGACGGTGAGAGGCTATTGGTGGCAGAAGGCGGTCCCGAAGATACCCTGGTCCTAAGCCATGGAGCGCTTTGAAGATAGTAACCAAAACCTTGAAACGCACCCGGAAGACCACTGGAAGCCAATGCAGCTCGCGCAGGAGAGGAGTCACATGGGAGCGCCACGTCGCTCCCATCACTACCCGCACGGCCGCATTCTGGACCAGTTGGAGCCTCCGGGTGCTCCTCAAGGGGAGCCCCATGTAGAGAGCATTACAGTAGTCCAAGCATGTAGTCCAAAATTAATTTGATTTAATTTGACAGCCAGAAAGGGAACTGGGAATAGTGACTCAAGTCTACCTAAATCAAACTAATCATCCTTAAACTAAGGAATGTTATGGTGACAATTACCTTTCCATAAGTTGACAATAAAAATTAAAACAATAATATGTTAAATAATTATTATGTTGTTCCTCAGGTCAAAGTAATAAATATTTGCTAACATTAGACCTTCCTAAGCAGTTGCTTGAATCTGCCCCATAGTAGCCTAAGTCTTGCCAACCTGCGGTTTGGATTGACCTTAAACAAAACTTGAAGATTATCAAAAGTGGTGCAGATCATTAGTCCACTATCTCACTCTACAGCAATGATGGCTAACCTTTTTGCCATTGCGTGCCAAAAGTGGGAGCGCGGGGGGGGGTCACACGTACCCGTGCCCACATCCATAATTCTATGTGCCCCGCCCCCCTGTGCTCCCCCCACTTTTGGCACGTGATGGCACGGTGGGCCTGGTAGGCCCATTTTTTGCTCTCCCCAGGCTCCAGAGCCTTTCTAGGAACCTGGGGAGGGAAAAAATGACCTTCTCCACCTCCCCCAGAGGCCCTCCGGAGGCCGGAAACAGTGTGTTTCCTGGCTTCTGGTGGGCCCAGAAGGCCCGAAAATCAGCTGGCTGGCACACACATGCATGCCGGAGGTGAGCTTGCATGCCCACCGATATGGCTCCGCGTGCCACCTGTGGCACACGTGCCATAGGTTCGCCATCACGGTTCTACAGAGTAATATTGCAAACTGATGTTGGAAAAAAATCTGGTCTGGTTCCAAGCTGGGAAAAAGACACTGAAAATAAAATGGAGGCAGCCCACATGGAAAGGAGGTCTCTGTTTATTTGGATGCCAGAAACTTTAGTGACAGCAGCATGTTTCTGAGGTGGCTGATCAAATTGGGTTGGGATAGGTGGCCTTTTATACATTCTTTGGGGCTTGGTGATTGAGATCCCTGTTCTTGTGTAAGAATGTGTCCTTTATTTAATATTTCAATGGCTGTTGCCAGATTCTAGATATTTTGTCAGGCTTTAAGGTTAAAAAAGAAATTGGTCTTGGAATCGTCCTCCCTGAGGAATCCAATAGGAAAATTGTTCTGAAAAAGTTATTTTATACAGTGTCGTGTAATACAAAGATGAAGATTTTTATTATCTAAGTTAGTTTTATTAAAAACATAATTCATGTGTACCAAGTTAGACAAATTCGAACTTGGGCTTCCTACATGTTAGGCAGTTGAATTAACCTCTGAGCCACAATAGAAAAATACTTAATCTTTCCCCTGGCTCAAGCTGATGAAGGGAGGAGAACTTGTGGCTCAGAGGTTAATTCAACTGCCTAATATGCAGGAAGCCCAAGTTTGGTATAAAATGGTTTGTCGTGAATGAGACTGCTTGAGGGCTCCTGGATTGGACCTGAAAGGCAAAAGGGAGCAGAATGCCCCCTCCCACATGTTGGAGTAGACCAGGTGTCTCGATAGAAACACACACACACACACACACACACACACACACACACACACACACACAGTTCTCAGTAATTTGATTGGATTTCTGAAAAAGTTTTGGAATTTTGCCATTTTTTTCAGTGTATTAAATCTGTGCAGAAACTTACAGCCTTTCTGCTGGAGGAAATCTGTCTCTGTTTTGTATACTGCACACAGAATTATTTTAGCATTGTAACTTAACTTTATGTGGCATCATGGCGTTGTTTATGTTCCAATGACACGTTTATTTATTATAATTAAATATGTTATAAAATGTCTACGATTTTTATTCTCAGCTTTTTCTTTTTCAGATGGCAAAAACTGAGATAGATGTACTTGAGCAGTATAGGATTTATTTATTTATTTATTTATTTATTTATTTATTTATTTATTTATATTTTATCTAATCTATCTATCTACACACACACACACACATACATAAACACACACACACACACACACACGTCTGTCTGTCTGTCCCTCCGCCCCCCCCCCCCCCCAATCTGACTACTGAAACTGGGCAGCAAACAAGAAATTAAAACCAGAAAACAACAGAAAAGCAAATGGCTGTCGCTCTTTGTAGGTCATTGTATAGTGTAGTTACACATAAAGGAGTTATATCTTTGCTAGGGAGGGGAGCATAATCTCAGAATTGCCTGTCCCAAATAGTCTGAGTCTTCTGAGAAAACATGCACAGGATATACCATGTAATGTAGTGAGGTAACTGTTATAAAATAAACATTTTTGTGTCATTAAAGCTTTAAAAGTATTAAAAGAAAGCCCATATTTTTTTCAGTTCCAGCCTCCTGCTTTTTTCCCCCATAAAAAAACCAGGGTAGTTTCAACATTTCTTGAACCACTACATTTTTATGCAGTAGAGGCAGCTGCCAGAAGTTATGGCCATATTTTACATTATAGAAGTGTTTGCATTCTTTCTCTAGAATAGGAACATAAAATATAGGTAAAGCTTCAAGGAATTATTCATTAACTCTGAAAACCCATTATCTATTTGCCTGTGTGTGTGTGTGGCTCCCTCCCCCTTTTTCCCTTAGGTTGTCCCTTTTTTGCATTTGCAGAGAGATAAACTTCTGCTGGAGAGAAAAAAAAGTTTTACTTGAACCAGATGTTTCAGTTTCTAAAGAAACATTTTGATGGCGGCCAGATGTCTACTCATCTCTTTGGATTTATGTATCTGTATAATCACAATAGGTTCTATAAATCACCCTTCAAGAAACTGCACTTTTGTCTCTGGTAGTATTTTTGGGAAGTACTTCTCATGGTTGGGCAAGAAATAATCTTTAGTTCTACATGAGTCATGGGAATGAGTCAAATCCTATACCATAAAAATAGAGCAGGATCCCCACCGTATCTACCTTTCTGTGCTGCAGCTTGAAGAGAAAAGTGTCTGTAGCATGGCTCCTGCGACTTTACCCTAAATATGAATTTAATGTCTTTTATTCTCTTTTGCAGCTACTGTGACTGGTTCTAAAGATCCCAATTCTGGAGAGAAAGCTCTAACCATGACACCTGGCAAGGAAAGGGAAGCACTGTATGGTAAATCAGTCATTTATTTTGCATATATTTTAAGCAACTTGGTGGCTCAAATATCTCACTTTTATAGCTGAATGTCTACCGTTCTTTACAGCATTTCTAGAATGGCATGTTATCCTTGGTTTAAGAGGGTCACATACAGAGCCGCAAGCCCTGTTTGTATGACTTCCAGAACCTCACCTGACCATTACTGCTAAAAATTGTGGCATGATTTCTTAACATTTTGAGGCAGAAAGCCAGATGAAAAGGACTGCCTCAAGTTCTACAGTGATGGTCTTCACATTATTTGAAAAATAAGATCTAACTCTACAACCTACCCCAGAATCTTTTCCCAAAACAAAAATTCTCAGTCAGTTTGCGTCATTGTGCCATCTGAAATGGCTCTATAAAACTCCCTTCATTTTGCTTTCTACTCATTCTACTCATTGCTTTCTGGCTCCTGAGATTTCCCAAAGTAATTTACATTATAATCAAAAGCTAAGGACAGCTAGTTTACCATGCCTTTATTTCCATGATGAAACATGAATATTTGCTTACAGTTAAATTTATGAAACATAAATGTAACTGTAACATTTATGAAACAATTTTTTATATATCATTGGGTAAAAGAATTTGGAAATAATCTTCCTCCAACATATTCCTTAGTGATAAGTTCTTTGAAAGAGAGACCTATAAATTTATGTGTGCAAAGTATAAATAGCACAAATCCTATATGTCTTCATAAATGGATATTCTGTTGAGTTACGGGGAGTTGCTTCCAGAAAAGTGGAAGAAAAGTGGGTGTAGATTTCTGTTTTAGTTTGCATTAATATCCTTTTGGAATATGAAAATGAGAACAATTAGTGAAAAGCTCTCCAACTCCAGCAACAGAATATTTAAGACAAAATATAGACATTCCGATTTCGCCTCACAATCAGCCTGTGAGTTTGATCCTAGATAGCTACAGATATTACTCTCTCTGGGCACAAAGAGAAAATATCCGCTGCGAACTCCATGTAGGTGTCAGGAAGGGCATCTGGCCAGTAAATGCTCAGCTCCATTCAGTCGCCCCGACTCTACCCTGATGCAAGGGATTACGGGGTCATTAAAAGAGAAAAAAAGGAGACATTCTGCTGATTGTTCTATTTCTTCCAAGGTAACTTGTTCTCATTAACTCAGGTTTCTCATAAGTGAACTATCTGGAACTGGGAGAGAAATTCATTATCTGCCAAGTTGTTAAACCACCCAGCAATATTCTGCAAGATAATTGTTATGGCTCTGCAATCAGGCTATCACCAGCTCCCAATCCATGATAGTGAACGTTTTTTAAAACTTATCTTGAAGTAACATGGGAGGAATACTGTCATTCAGGCTATAAACTCCTCTACATTCTTAAGACATACTCGAGGCTAAGACTGGTTTTGTCTGTCAGAGAAAGTTAAATAAGGTTGATGTCTAGGATTATTTAAAAGTTTGGATTTAAAGGGTAATATTTAAACTACTTTATAGGTGTCTTGCCCCAATTTACTAAGAAAATAAAACACTGAGAAAAGTAACATTTTATTGAATTACTTTTAGAAGTTGAATTTAGTTATTGGTAGTTTTTGGTTTTTCCTTATATTACCTTTTGATCAGAGACACTGGGGGCAAAACTAAACAGACTACATTCATAGTAGCATAGAAAACTACCCAGAGTCACTTTGGATAGTGAGATGGGTAGCATATATGTTTAATAAATAATAACATTTGTAAAATAATAGTGTTTCCAATGACAAATCCAAATACAGTGAAGTAAAAAAAACCATTTGAATGGAATATAGTATCACTATTGGTTCTCTACGTTCAAATAATTAAAGAGACATTATTATAAAATTCCAATTACAAAATATCTGCACACCTAGGATTGAAATATATTTGCCATTTTGAATCTGTTTATTATTTCTACTAATATACATGATGCATTAATCGGCTTGGCAAGCAAAATATAATACTGTTTTGCCAGACAGATGGCTAATATAGTAGATTCTAAAGTTTTACTCTTTCTATACAAGGTGACCCAATTATAAAACTGGGATAGCACAGTTTACATTAAATTTCTTGAAATGGATTTTAAGTATGCGTTTTGGATTTTGACATGAAGATATTTTCTAGATGGTTTTGTATGCGTGATCAGCATATATTTGATTAAACACTTTTGGAGTCTATCATAAAGCCATTCACCATAGATACAAAGTACGTAATATACATATACACACATGTATGCACACACCCATACACACACCCACACACACACACACACATTTGTGTGTGTGTGTGTGTGTGTTTGTAATTCCACTCTTGCCTACTGTATTAACTTGGCCATAACATTCTTTCAATCACTCTTTTGTCTTTTGTTATTCAAAATATTTTATAGCCTAAAAACTCATTCATGTGCACTCACATGCATTAAGTCTCTTTGTGACATAAACATAAGATATTTGGATGAGTGGCCATCTTGTCTGCCAGAACTTTAGTTAGTCTGCTTTTTATTTTTTGTGTTGCAAGAAGTTTGTGATTTATGAAATTATAGTCGAACATATATTTTTCTGAATCTTAAAATATTTTTAAATAGATCTCTTACGTATCAGATTTTCAAGTTTCTAGTTGCCGATAAAATATAGGTACTTTAAAGTCTTAGCAGATTTAGTTGTAACTTCAGATGACCAAAACAGAGATATTTGCTTGCTTTTAATTCCCTTTTTAGTTCTTTTGTTTCCCCCCTTAAGCTGTTGGAATTCAAATTCTGAAAAAATTTGATTGTACCGTTGTAATTTTCTGGAAGAGAGTATAAACGCAAAGTGGGAAAATGTGATCAGACAATAAATTATTGCATTGAGAGAATGTATACAAAGAATTAACTTCCTTGTAAGGAAATTGAGGCAGAAAATTAGCAAGGGAGAAAAATATATGAGAAAAGGACAGCTGATACTTAGTCATAGAAGCAAAGGAATTAAGCAGAAAACGATCAGTGCACATGAAAAGAGAAAGAAAATCATGTAAATCAGCATTGAGTTTTACTGATAATGGTCTAAATAGAAACAACCATGGTATATTTATTTGTTCACACAAAGTTATTGTTAAAGAGAAGTTATGATCAGCAGAATACACAAAATATCCTCAGTATGGCTGGGATAGTAAATTGAGTTTATTGATTAGGGAGTTTAGAGATTCTAAAATACATCTATTTCTCATCAAAATAAAGTTAGAGGAAATTGCATCACATGCAGGCTTCCAGTGAGGATTTATGATGAATTAGTTGCCCCTGAAGGAGCAGGGATGACATGGTGGCAGAGATCAGTGGCCAGACAGTGAATTCTGTTCAACAAAGTCTTTCTGGAAAAAGTGGAGATCGTGAAATCGTCCACTTGCACTCTGAACAGCTGCTCTACACAGTAGTTTAGAGTACACCACAGGAACTGAGCCTTTTGTGGTCAACTTGTGTTATCCCTCAAGTAAACCAGACAAGAAACAGGACTAGATGAACTAATTCCACTTTACTGTCAGGCAACATTAACAGAATCATTCTGAAGCATTGTTGCTTTTAATGGACTGATCAATTAAGGCAGATCCTTCCTAATTTTCTTTCCCTGACCATTAAGCCCTTCAGGGGTCCTGCTTCTCTTGTCAGATTGTTTTCTAGGCAGCATCTCTTCTCCTCTTTCCTCAAGATCATCCACACACTTTATTATAGCTTGTGAATCGAGCAGCAGGGAGTTGTGGAATTTCAATCAAGCTCACAGATGTACAGGTAGTCCTTGACTTACAACCATTTGTTTAGTGACTGTTTGACATTACAGCGGCACTTACAACCATTTTTCACATTTATGACTGTTGCAGCATCCCTAGAGTCACATGATCGAAATTCAGAGGGAGGGAACAAAGGAAAAAAAAATGAATCAAATTCTAGGACAGTGATGGCTAACCTTTTTGCTATCGCGTGCCAAGAGTGTGGGGGGCGGGAGAGGGTGCCCACACCGATAATTCTATGCGCCTTGCCCTGCACGCACAATCCCCCTTCTCCCCGCCCCCCCTGCTCCTGGCACGTGATGGCCTGGTAGGCCCGTTTTCCTTTCTTACTGGTCCCAGATCCTCTCTATTTATCTGGGAAGGGCAAAAACAGCCTTTCCCACTCCCTCGGAAGCCCTCCAAAGGGCTGAAACAGCCCATTTCCCAACTCCTGGTGGGACAGGAAGTGATGTTTTTTGCTCTCCCCAGTCTCTCTAGGAGTCTCTGGAGGCTGGGGACAGCAAAAAACGTCACTTCCTGTCCCTTCGGGAGTTGGGAAATGGGCCGTTTCAGGCCTCCGAGGGAGTGAGAAAGGCTGTTTTGCCCTCTGCAGATTCATAGAGAGGATCTGGAGCCAGGTAAGAAAGAAAAACGGGCCTTCCCAGCCGCCCCCCCCCCCCCGGAGGCAGGAAACAGCCTGTTTCCCTACTTCTGGTGGGCCCAGAAGGCCTGAAAATCAGCTGGCCAGCGCATGCATGCCCCCCATAGCTCACCTGGCGTGCCCACTGATACGGCTACGCGTGCCACAGGTGGCATGTGTGCCATAGGTTCGCCATCACCGTTCTAGGACATTATTTGAAGGGATTAAACATCCAGTCTGTTAAAAGTACAGGTAGTCCTTCACTTGAGACTAAATGTCAAAAGAATCAAAATTATTGTCTGCATAATTTTTCATTGACAGTATCCTTAACTCTATTTTTTTTTTCTGATCCAAGATGATTCACACAGTGCATAATAAAAGTAGAGATTGTGCTTCTCTGATCTGTAGTGCTGTTCTCCGTTTCAGTGGCTTTAAAAAGCATTTTGACTCATAGGTGGCTACTAGTATAAAATAAGATGGCTCTATCTTAATTCTGATAAGCCCCCTGTGTCTCTCGTAAGGAAGATTAGTGACTGTACAATTGCAGTCTTACCTGTTTGTGGGTTTCCCCGAAGGCACAGCAGAACTGGAGAGTGGGCTGGGGGAAACGACAAGGGGGTTAGGCTGAAAGAAGCCAGTGCTGCATTGCAACCCCAGACCCTCCCACTGTTCGATATACATTGCAACATTTCAAGCCCAGAAACGGCAGAGCTTGCAACAGGATACCACAATGCTGCTTTCATCATTTTGGTGTCAGTACAGTTAGTCCTCCAATTACGACCACGGTTGAGCCATGATTTCCATTGCTAAGCAAGACAGGCGAGTTTTTACCCCATTTTCTCGCCGCATTTGTTAAGTTAGTAATACTTAACAAATGCGGCGAAATGGTGAAATGGCTTCCCCATTGACTTTGCTGGTCACAAGGTCGCAAAAGAGAATCACATGACCCCCAGGACACTGCAACTGTCATAAACACGAGTCAGTGGCCAAACATCTGAATTTTGATCGCGTGACTGCGGGAATGGCTACAGCAGTCGTAAGTGTGAAAAATAGTCATCGGTCACTTTTTTCCAGTGCCGCTGTAACTTCAGACGGTTTGGTTGTAAGTTGAGGACTGTCCATAACGGGGAGCCTGCGGACCCCATAGCTAAAGTATCTGGTTTTGGCCACTGTGGGATCAGAATGGTGGAGGAGGCAAGCCTTGGGCGCCATCCTGCGTGACTTTTAACTTTGCCCCTTTCTCTGATACAAACAAGAGTTTGTAGAATTTCAAATCATCCCAGTATTTTCACAGGAGAAATGTAAGGGTAGAAAAAGTGGTTTGTTTTATAAAAGGGGAGGTCCTGATGGACTTCCCAAAGTAAAGCTAGGGGTGTTCAGAGATCATTGGTTTGGCCTCAGTAAAAAACAACAACAACAACAAAAACCAGAAGAGATTCCCCCCCCCTCCCCAAATCATATACAGATAGTCCTAAACTTAGGACCACAATTGAGCCCAAAATTTCTGTTGCTAAGAGACAGTTGTTTAATGAATTTTGTCCCATTTTTATGGCTTTTTTTGCCACTGTGGTTAAATGACTCACTGCAGCTCTTAAGTTAATGAGACTGTTGTTAAGTGAATCTTGACATTGCTTGTCAGAAGGGGGGCCCACCACCACCCCGGAACACTGTAATTGTTATAAATACGAACCTGTTGCATCCAAATTTTGATCTCGTGACCATGGGAATGCTGCAGTGGTTGTAATGGTGAAAAATGGTCATAAGTTACTTTTTTTAGTGATGTTGTAACTTCAGCCGGTCACTAATTGGATTGTTGTAAGTCGAGGGCTCCCTGTGCAGTTCCCTGAGCTGTTGGGAATGCTACCTACAGTAGAGCACTGCTTGGGGCTAAATCCTTTTGAATCTGAAAGTTCACCTAGCGCAGAATGAAGCCTAAATCTGGGACATTCCCGATTTAAATCGCCCAGCTGAAATGTCTTTCTCCCTCATTGTAGTTTTGCATAAGATGGTTAATCATCTTCCTCCCACATAAGCTGCCCTGCCAGTAGGTTATGAATAGAAACCATTCTATTATTTCCTGGTAGAACAGACTATTTTCCTTGCTGATCTGCAGTTAACATACCGACTTAAGAGAGGACATTCCATTCCATTGCTGTCTGCCAGAAGTCCTGCTGGATCTTACCTCTTTGGTCAAGTTGCTTATTATTTACTGTGCAACTTCAAGGAAGTTGCTGGCAGTAGGTTCGAGTTGTGTGCTACCTACTTTTCCTTCGACTTTTTTTTTTTCAGCATTGGTTAACTAGCTGAGCCAAGGTGAGCTTAGCTGTTTGGGGCGTGGTTTTCGTGACACGGGGTAGCTGTTGCATTAAAACTCTCATGTAAACCACAGCAGCATCTCCTGTTCCTTGGAAGGCGGAGAGAATGGAGATGTAGGAGGAGAAACCAAGTTCATTGTCTCAATGAACAGAACCGCCCGCAGTCCCCATCTCTCTCTCTCTTTACTGCTCCGGTTTCTAGCTATAAATTGGTCACTTCTGTACATCCTGAGGAGGCAGGTGTCAGTCTGGTTTTTTTTTTAAATCTGTGGAAGCAGAGCTGAGCTATAATGCCCCGTGGAGAATACAAACTTGAATACAAGAGTGAGTACAATTGGAGCACTGGAGGGGAGAGGTGGAGCTTATAAAATTATTGTCTGTGTTATGAAATTGTTTGCAGACCTAACTTCTTCCTTGTGGGTGGGTTGTTTTGCTATTTTGAGGAGAAGTACAGATATTGTGAATGGTTTCTATGGAACGTAGTGTCCCTATGACTCTTTGATCTATTTCTTGTTAGGGTGATGGAAGTGATTTAGTTTATTCCCAACCCTTTTCTAAAACAAAATCAAGATTGGTTTTAATAGAATGCCCAGATTAAACTGTTGATCTAAGTTTAGGGAAAAATATAGCTACGGAGCCCATTAACAAGGTAAAATATTTGCATTTCAAAGCAGCCCTGATGAACAGATCTGAAGATCAGATCAGATGTCAATCCAGCATCTGGGTTCCAGAAGTGAGTAGCCACTGAGTTTTAGGTAGGGAAATAAGATCAGGATTTCTTTCATGAATGAATAAAACATGCAATAACTTCAAATGTGTGTGTGTGTGTGTGTGTGTGTGTGTGTGTGTGTGTGTACAGGTGATATCTCGGGTTTCTTCCCGTGTAATTGCAAACATATCTTTGGAAGTATTGCAGCGACGTTTCGATGAAATCTCATTCATCATCTTCTGGCTGATGTTCTCGGTTTGGTGCCTATGGGCAACATCAGCCAGAAGATGATGAATGAGATTTCATCGAAACGTTGCTGCAATACTTCCAAAGATATGTTTGCAATTACACGGGAAGAAACCCGAGATATCACCTGTACACACATATATACCCGTGAAAACTTACACAGACATATATATTATATTATATTATATTATATTATATTATATTATATTATATATATATATATATCTTTAATCAGGTTCTTCCTATGTAAACCAAGATTTTTCTGCAGCCGTAGTTCAGTGAAATCACAATCCATTAGTTTCTAGGCTTTTTTTCTTTCTGGCAGCAAGCAGGCCCTCTGCTGTGTGTGTGTGTGTGTGTGTGTGTGTGTGTGTGTGTGTGTGTGTGTGTGTATATATATATATA
Source organism: Masticophis lateralis (assembly GCA_030761175.1). Classification (NCBI taxonomy): domain Eukaryota; kingdom Metazoa; phylum Chordata; class Lepidosauria; order Squamata; family Colubridae; genus Masticophis; species Masticophis lateralis. The sequence continues at coordinate 145,262,868 of JAUDYJ010000002.1, forward strand.
TATATATATATATATATATATATATATATATATATATATATATATAGAGAGAGAGAGAGAGAGAGAGAGAGAGAGAGAGAGAGAGAGAGAGAGAGAGAGAGAGAGAGAGAGAGAGAAGGTTTGGGAGGAAAAAAATGAGTTGGCAACTATAGGGTTACAATTAAACATATCAAAATAAATTCTTTTAAGCAGACATAAACAGAGTACCGTAGGTAAAACTTTAACAGTATTTGATTGCATGTCTGCAAGAGGAGAATCTTAACAGTGCCCAGATCCCCACTCTAGACGTTCAATCAGACATATAATTTCTCAAGCAAATGAATAAGGAAAGGGAGGTAGATGGTTATATGATAGTTAGGTAGGGAGGAGAGCAAATTATTTCCCATACTTCACAGATTGGGAGTGGGGGAGGGAGGAAAAACATTCTCATCCCAGAATGCTACAGCTTGCAAAGGGAGAGCCAGAAACAGTCAAACTATAATTGTAATCAAATGAAGGCATTTTAACATGCAATTGGGATTATAGGGAAATCTCCCAAAGAATGATAGGTGTTTTCACCCAAAGACAACTCTATAGCTGCAGCAGAAAATCACCCATATAGATTTATAGCTTTCTGTCAAAGCTACAGGCTCTTTGTCGGCCCTAACACTTCCATCAGTCTGGATTGTTGTTGTCGGCCGTTCAGCCATGTCTGACCTTGGCCACTGTATGGATCGGCACTCTCCATGACCCCCTCTGTCTCACACTGCCTCCTTCAGATCCACTATGGTCATCCCGGTGTCATCCTTTATAGTGTTCACCGGGCATGAGGGTGTGTCCCCTTCTCCTTTTTCTTCTGCTCCTGCAGGGTCTTAGATAATGAATGTGTGTCTTCGAAGAGCTACATCTGGGGATTGGAAAACCTATCAAGTTGTCTGTGTTTAGTTGCAGTTCTGGGAAGAGCATAGTATATGCTGTATAGATGCAGCCATTCCTGTCTAACATGATTTAAATCTGTATGTGTGTCTTTGAATCAAATTTCAGTTTTCTGTTTGTTTTACCAAACGAATATGCAGTTAAGGATTAAATACCTTTGCACAATTGTGCATATAACAACCATTACCTGGATGGCTAAGAATCTCCACACATTTTTGCATAAATGATAACTTGGTGTGTGTGTCTGTATTCAGCTACTGTGTGCAAGAAATGGCTAGCTCTGCCGTTGTTAATTTAAGTTCGTTGTTGAGATACAGATTAGATCATCTGACCCCTACCTGGCTCCCTGCAAATGTATTGATTCCATAATATAATGGATAATATTTTCAAATGGCATGAGATTTTTTTCCCCCAGTGGATAAAGCATAACATGATACACTTACATTACATCCGTCTTGCTACTGTTCTGCCCTTCCTACTTCTCCACTTTCCTGATCACACCATTCTGTTCATGCTTTGCAGAAGATACCTCTGGGGATGGTGTTAGTACCATTTACAGCAACCCGGTATCGCCACAGGCTTCAGACTCTACGGATGAATTTACCACCTACTTTGATCAGAAAATACCTATACCAGAAGATGAAAAGGTTAGTATGGGTAATAAGAATGATTGGGAGTGGAGGGGGGTCACCATTGGTGATAATTTCCCTGGCATTTTATTGAAGGGCACCATTGTGTCAAAGAGGGGGTGGTAGTGTGAAGAATTACTGGTCACATTTGCTCAAGATACATTCAGCTTATGCTGAGGTTCAATATAAGTCATCAAAATATATTAGTGGAACATTCTGATGTTTCTCAAAGTTCAAGAGAATTAAACTTGGTCTCTTGGTTCCCTGTTATGTGTCTGCATAAGTCACTTTTCTGGAGTTGCTTTCTTTTTCTTAAACCAGTAATTGATACAGAAACGTGAGGATTGGTGGAGACTGAGCCTTCTTTTAAGTATTGGGCTCCGTTAGTCTCCCTTTCTAAGTGCATCTAACTGTAATTTTCATGAGGCTTAGCCTCTGACTACGTCATTTGGAGTGAGTGAAAGTTACATTCTGAAACTGGTGGAAGTATCCGGAGAGGAGAAAGCTGCTTTAAGCATGAAATTGCTTCAGTTGAGGATCAGAATATGCCTTTAGTATTTAAAAATCTGTGCTTCTCTTTCCTGCCCTTTTCCTGGCATGGAATACATTTGATCTCAAATACAATTTGAAGGTTATTCCAATGCTTCTTTCCTTCTTCTTCCTAATGCTTGTCAAGGATGGGAGATGATGGAACGAGAGTGATATTTTACTAGCCGGTGTAATTATTGAATGAGTACACAGAGGAGACAATAATCCTCTGTGAAGATAACAGCTACTGCCTTTAACTTCTCAAATGAATAGTTGTACCCGTATTCATTTTTGTTCATTTTGTTTGTTGAAAAGATTCCATCATCTATGGATTGTCCTGACTTTAAGGACCTTCTGTTATTAAAAGCTTTCACTTTGGAATTCTAAGAATTATATTAAAGAAATATGCAAGCTAAGGATGAAGGGTTTTTTTAAAAAACTCTCTAGCAATTCTGAGTATTGAATAGGGCTCATAATCTATGCAAGCACGAATTCTTTTTTTTATTATTATCTCAGCCTTTTTTTAATCTGAGAAGTATAATTTAGAATGGAGATGAGGAAATAATTTAAACAATTATTAAAAATTGAGATGTTAAAAAATTGAAAATTGATCCGTTGCATCTAGTTGTCTAAGGAATTGATCTTCCACATCAAAGTTTTAAGAAACACGTAAGATGTCAGCGTTCCAGAAAACTCCCTACTCCCAATAAAGACGTGGAAGCAGGCATTTTCCAAAGTTCTCTTTACTAGCAATAGGTAAACTGGCACATCTGGAAAATCCCAAATCTGAAAAACCCAGGCTTTCCTTCAATCATACAAAGCTCCCAAAACCAACCTCTTTCTCCCCTTTTGGTCACATGCTCCAATCACCGTGGGTTTCGCCTCGGCCCAGTCCCTGACGACTCCTCCTCCAGATGCCGGACTGCCCTGTCCTTGACTTGACTATTATGTCTACTAACTCCTCTCTCCTAAATCCCCCTTCCTACTTTCCCACACATGAGGAGATGGCAGCATTGAAGTTTGTGACCTAATATGGCTTCCAAGGCTGACATTAGGCTTTTCTAGGACAGATTTTGCAAGACTTAATATAATTTATTATGGAAATAAATTAATTTGATAACACCATGCCGTATATAGTATAAGTAAAATATAATGCTTTGCCTCTTTGAATTAACAATTGTCTTGATTTTAAATAGTAACAAATAATTAACAGCATAACAGTTGATGTTAATGTGTGAATTTATATATTCCCTTGTGTGAAAATTCTTAATATCTCTCCCACACTTTTCTCCATTTCTAAAGCACCCATGGTTCAGTTTTCGAAAATTGTGGGCCTTCACTGGGCCGGGTTTCCTGATGAGCATTGCTTACTTGGATCCAGGTAACATTGAATCAGATCTACAATCTGGGGCAGTTGCAGGATTTAAGGTAAGTGGCTAACCTGTCTTTTTGTAAAACTTTTCACTTTGAAACCTACTGTAGAGATTGATCAGAAAATGCCTTAACAATTCAATTCAAGGGCACTGATCAAAACAAGGATTTTTCTAAACATGTTTTTTTACAGATGCTGTCTTTAAATTCTACACTGAAAATATTTAAAAATGGAATTTTGCAATGTTAGGGAATAACAGTAAAGGAGTACAATAGAGGAGAATTTTATTGGTTTGTGTTCTTATATCTGAGTCACATTGCACTGATTCACATTGAATATTAATTGCCATGAATTAGGCTGATTCATCAGAATGTGTCCTGTTCATTGTGGATTACATCTTAACATCTAAGAGGCATTCCATAAAAATTGGGGACAGAACAGACAAAATTTCAATCAGTCCTACAAATCTGCCACATTATTTCTAAATTAAGCCAGAAGCTTCAAACGTGCTAGCGTAAAACTAAGTGGGAAGGTACTGCTAACCAGGAACCTTCTCAGAAAGAATCTGAAACATTTAAACTTTGGTTTTTAAATGTTTGAGTTTCGCAATATGAAAACAAAACAAAATAAAATTTTGAAAAGCAAAACTTTTAGCCCAGTAGTAATTATCTTTACTATTTGACCGTTAGCTTTTCTAATAAATTTGCCTCATGGTTGGCTGGTTAGATTAGTTTGAAGAAATGCGTGTGGTTTCCCACATTTAAAAAGAATTACCTAGGCCTTATGTTTTATTGTTTACATCTAACTGCATATCTGTCTTTGTTACCGGTCAAGTTCTAGGAAGCATAGGGTTCCTTGTTCTTTTGAGAAAGTTTGAGACATTTCAAATTTCCAAAGTTCTGCATAAACAGATGAATGTTTATGTAGCAAACACCTATTTGGAATGTTTTGTTTGAGCATTAAATTCTCCAGAACAAAAGCCGAAATATGTTTGATAAAAGGTAGGTTTTGATTGTGAGAGGGCTTGGATAAGTATCTCCAGAAATGCAGGTATTTTTTTAGTTAGCAGAATCCCTAGATTTGTTGTTCCTCTTCCAGAATATTACCATCCTGAGCTTCTTTTCATTTTTTGTGTGACTATTTTTGTTTTTCAGCTGCTCTGGGTTCTCTTGTTGGCTACCGTCATTGGTTTGCTCTTACAGCGTCTGGCGGCAAGGCTGGGTGTGGTAACAGGACTTCACCTGGCAGAAGTATGCAATCGACAGTATCCCAAGGTGAGTAAATTGATGGTGCATCTGTCTGCATGAACATGCCAGGGGACCGAGGGGCTTGCTTTTTCTAGGATTGGAGCATCCAGAGCCAGTTTGCATCTCATATTTATCTCAGCTCTTTGTTAAGTTTTGAACATGTTGACTCACAACCGCTAGTTCTTCACTCAAATCAAATCACTATTCATGGCTTCTCCCGTGGTTTGTTTAGCTCAGCTTAGCCTGACATGAATGCTGTCTGTGATTCTATCACACCAGAAAAAGCCATTACCAAACTAATCTGTCGCCATGCTTCAGATTTTCTTTAGGTGGACAGGTCCATAATCAAATGTGAGTGTCTGTTTGCCAAACTGTGTTACATGAGAGCTTGACAATGGCAAATACTTGTGGACAGGAGTAACAGTTGGGTAGCAGTCATGTCTGTGTTTTAGCCATAGGCCTAGGAAAACATGATGTGCAGATACTTTATGATAGATCAGGGTGGGCAAACATGACAACTTTACAACCAGTGGACTTCAACTCCCAGAATTCATGAGCAAGCCATACTGGCTCAGGAATTCTGGGAGTTGAAATCCACAAGTCATAAAGTTACCACGGTTGCCCACCCCTGATCTATAGGATCATACAATAAATAAGAAGAGAGGCAAGATTACAAAATCTAAGAAAACTGGAACCAGAAAGGAAGAGAAGTCCAGGGAAAGGTATTAACTCTGGGTAGTTCTGAAATCTCCAAAATCAGAGTCTTGAGTTCTTGGGAAAAACAGCTGGGCGAGCAAACGGGATACAAAAAGAATGAGATAGAGCAGGGGTCTCCAACCTTGGCAACTTTAAGACTTGTGGACTTCAACTCCCAGAATTCCTCGGCCAGCTTAGCTTAGCTGGCTGAGGAACTCTGGGAGTTGAAATCCACAAGTCTTAAAATTACCAAGGTTGGAGACCCCTGAGATAGAGGGATTATTCCAGAGAACAAGAGTACAGAAATTGCCCCATTCTCTCTCACAACAGAAATGCAAACGCCCCCATCCCCCTTTAGAGAGAGGAGGCCAGGAGGGAGGTGGGATAAGGGGAAAACGTCACTAATCAGAAGAGAAGAAAAGAACCCTGCAGAAAGAGAAAGTTGGGTAGGGAACAGAGAAAAAAGATGTTGCCCCCAAGAATAGAACAAGAGATGGTTTTACAAAAAAACAAGCAAACAAACTTGGGTCTATAAATCCATGGTTCCCAATCCATGGATTCCACACATTTTTCCCCTCTCAGTGAGGTTAATGGGGTGGCTTTTCCCTTTCAACAATCAGGTCTGCCTTTATTTCACAAACACAGATAGTCCTCAAGTTACGACCATAATTGAGCCCTGCAGTTACGGTCGTAAGTCACGATAATCATTGAGCAGGTTACCATGTGACAATATCTGATTTTTATGACCTTTTTTGTAGTGGTGGTAAAGGGAATGCAGCATTTGTAAAACAAACGCAGCAGTGAACATCAGAATTATCAAGTGAACCCGTTGTTACCGGAAGTAAACATTGCTTTTTGGTAAAAAATGTCATAAATCACAGTCACGTGACCGTGGAGTGCGGCAAACAGCCATTAAATGGGGTTGGTTGTTGAGCACCCAAGATAGGGTGATGTGACCACGGGTTGTGGGAGGTGGATGTCATAACTTCAAATTCGGGTTGTAAATCATTTTTTTCAGGGTCTGTCATTACTTTGAACAATCGGTTGTAAGTCAAGGGCTACAGGCACAAAATGATTTTCCTGCTTCAGTGAAAATTAATGGAGGAAGAGACTCAAATTTTGCATGGGTGAATATGGTGCTTATGTGGTCCAGATCCAAAAGGCTCTGGTTCTGAAAGGGGGGAGGCTCTTGACTTGCCGGATTGGAGTACAAATATTCATTGCACAGCTCCTCAGAAAGTCTTTTTGCCCCTGTGCATGTGGACACTCTTCTGTGTATCTGCATAGCTCTTATTGTGAATAGGGGAATGACTGCTTAATAATAGATCAATGATACAATCAGTGGGCGTCTTCTGAAACACTAATCACTGAGTAAAAGCACTTTTTTTTTATTTTAAGAGTCAGAACCTTTGGTTTCCAAATTAGTCTGTAAATGCTCCCTTTCTGTTTTCCCTGTTCAAGTTAATACCTCTACAGTATTTGTTTGATGTTCTTCCCATAATTATTTCAATTACTGATAAATGAATCTCCTAAAAACCTGGATGTAGACAGGCTTATAGAATATCTTCTTCGGTATGAAATTCCTTTTGGGCCTGCTTCGGCAAGACAGTTGCTTACAGACGGAGAAACCTACAAAACCCAGGGTTTCTTTTTTTCCCCTCCTTTGAGTATTAATTATCTCTTTTTGGTTGCTCCGTTGTTTTTATCTTTGGGTGGTCTGTGCGCACATATACATGTTCATAGATGATTTGGCAATTATACATTTCCTGGATCTGGCGCATCTGAAGGAAAACAGCCTAGAAATCTTTAAAAATGGACAAAACCAATTGCTTGCCTTTCCCTTCCCTGGAGTTAAAATATTTTTAGTAAATAGTATGTTTAATTCTGGTAACATCCAGGCTAAATTCCTATTGTAACAATGATCTTTTCCTAAGGTTGTGTGGAAACTGCTCCAACACAGATCCTCCTTGCCAGGATGAAGGTCCCATCAGAAACTTCTGAATTACATGGGAGGAGTCAGTTTCTGGGAGGACCGATACTTTCGGCATAAGAAAGGAGCTGCAAAGGCAGCACTTCTCATAAGTCTGGGCCTCCTTAGGTTTCCCTCTCTGAAATACCATAGGGAGGTAACACCAGGAGAGTATTGAAAAGACTTAGCAAACATTTAGCCAAATCCAGAATCACCTTTTGCAGTCTTCTCGATGTTCATTTCTTTCCAGAGCAGGGCAACTCTTGGCTTGTAATTGTGTGTCTTGTACAGCTCCAGCATCTGATGTGTAGCTATCTCTTGGTTTAGAAGTGAGTTTATAAAGTTTTGGGATATCTTTTTGAGTTGCCAAATTCCCGGCACAACCATCCGTGTAGGTGGTTGCTGGTCAGGAGACGCTTAATCCTCCCTTTGCTAGGGGAATTTGCTTACCAAAATTAGATTGTGGCAATTCTTTCTCATTGCACAATGCATGGGGGAGGAGGAAGGAATTTTTGGATGGCTTCTGAAGGCTGTTGGTGTGTGAATCATCGTGGAGATCATAAGATAGAATTGAACCAAAGCATTAAACTAAGATTTGAAGCATATTTTGCAAGTCATCTAATCTGTGTAATTGAGTGCACATCACTGCTATTATACCCTGAAAAGAAGAGCCTGTCTCTTTCTGTTGACTTCTTACAGAGGGAACTTCAAGATGGACAAAATGTTTCGATTCTAAACTATCAAGAGGTTCAGGACAAATATTGTTTCCTTTCACAGACAATTTAATTAATTAAGCAGTAGGCAGACTTAATGAGCCTCACCATGTTCTTATCCTTCTCTTCCATTTTTCCTTCTCTCCCACCCTCCCTCCCTCCCTCCCTCCCTCTCTCTTTCTCTCTCCTTTTCTCTTTCTTTTTCTCTCTTGCTGTCTTTCTCTCTCTCTCTCTCTCTCTTACCTTTCACTCTCTTACCCTCCCTCCCTCCCTCCCTCCCTTCCTTCCTTCGTCCCTCTTTTTCTTTCTTTCTTTCTTTCTTTCTTTCTTTCTTTCTTTCTTTCTTTCTTTCTTTCTTTCTTTCTTTCTTTCTTTCCCTCCTTCCTTCCTTCCTTCCTTCCTTCCTTCCTTCCTTCCTCCCTCCCTCCCTCCCTCCCTCCTTTCATTCATTCATTCATTCATTCATTCATTCATTCATTCATTCATTCTCTTTCTTCCTTCCAATTTTGTAACTTGCCACCCGGTGGATTATCAGGGAGGGGGCAGACTGCTGTTGGCAGAGATATGAATGGGTCCGTTGCAAAGAGTTTTTGGAAGGGAACTAATTGCCGCAGCTTCTGGTTACTCCCGGGGGTGGAGGACGTGTGGTGAAGAAGATTCCACTTTTAAGCATGACCTTTTGAGTGTTTGCCTACTGTAGGTTCCTCGACTTATCTTGTGGCTGATGGTGGAGCTGGCTATCATTGGATCAGATATGCAGGAAGTCATCGGCTCAGCAATTGCCATTAACCTCTTGTCTGTTGGGAAGTAAGTTAGCTATCTCATTCTGAGTGTTTTGTGGTTTCAACAGTGTCCTGCTAGTCATGAGTTGAAAAAACACAGAGATACAATCAAGCAAGAAAATTCCATATCAAATCTAGGAATTCTTTCCCCAGTCAATGCATTCCATCACTGAAGCAGTCCTTGACAATTGGACACTAATAATATTTACATATTAGTCATGAGGTGTGTAAACTTATTATCACACTTTAATGGCAAGATTCTTTTTAAAATTTCTGTAGATAGGTCATATTTGAAAATGAACTTTTCAAATGTGAAAAGTTTCTCAATGACTGAAATGAGGCAGGTGACTTTTAAGCAAAACTAGCCCCAGTTCCTTCAGGTTGTTGTTTTTTTTTTCTATTTATTTCAACTAATTAAAGATCTTTGCCCTTTTCTTGTATCTTTCCCCTGAAAAACCCTAAGAAGAATTTGCTAATATTGAATCAGGGTAACCTGAAATAATCAAAAGATATTTTGATCAAATGCATTTAAGTTATGAAATTCACTGTTTAATAGCCACTGATTTTAATTAGTGTAGTCCGTAAAGAGTTAGGCTGTTTGATACTTTATTAATTCCGTAATCAAAAGAAGCATGTATGTTTCAAATGCAAGTTGTTAGTAGGGAAAATCAGCAGGAAAGGGTTATTGCTTTCATATCCTGCTTACAAGCTTCCAGATTCAGTTTGGTTGGTAATTCTGTGGTACTGAGCCTTGGATTGCAAGGATCTCTAGCCTGATCAAGAGAGCATCCTCAGAATTCTAGTATGTGTGTACCCCTCTCTGGTACAGGTGGTCCTCAACGTACGACCACAATTGAGCCTCAAATTTCTGTTGCTAAGCGAGACACTTGTTAAGTGAGTTTCGCCCCATTTTGCAACCTTTCTTGTCATAGTTGTATAGTGAATCACTGCAGTTGTTAAGTTGGTCACACAGTGGTTATGTGAATCTGGCTTCCCCATTGACTTTGCTGGTCAGAAGGTCGCAAAAAGGAATCACGTGATTCCAGGGCAATGCAACCGTCATAAATATGAGTCCGTTGCCAAGCATCTGAAATTTGATCAGGGGACCAGGAGGATGCTATAACGGTTGTTAAGCATGAAAAATGTGCCTAAGGCACTTTTTTCTGTGCCGTTGTAACTTCGAACGGTCATTAAACGAACTGTCGTAAGTGGAGGACTATTTGTATAATGGGTTGGTGAGAAAGCCATAGTCCAATGTCTAAGGAACATGCAAAGTCCAGTGTTCAACTCTTGATACATCTTGTTAAAGCTGCTTGAACCCTTGATGCACAAATTCCTTGTGTGTCCAATCACACTTGGCCAATAAAAACTCCTATTCTGTTCTGTTCTGTTCTGTTCTGTTCTGTTCTGTTCTGTTCTGTTCTGTTCTGTTCTGTTCTGTTCTGTTCTATTCCTATTCCTATTCCTATTCCTATTCCTATTCCTATTCCTATTCCTATTCCTATTCCTATTCCTATTCTATTCTATTCTATTCTATTCTATTCTATTCTATTCTATTCTATTCTATTCTATATCATGGCTGAGGACCATAGACAGACTTTGGATGCATGATTGCACCACCTTCTGAAAGGCATGAAGAAAGTCACCAACGCTTTTGAGGGTCACATATAATACCAGGATGTAGCTTAATGTAGTACAGGTCGTTTTATAACACAGTTTGTTTAGTGACTGTTCCAAGTTACAATGGCACTGAAAAATGTGACTTGTGACCATTTTTCACAGTTATGAAAAACTGTGTGTCACCATTGTATCACCCAAGCCAAGGTGGTCCAGAGGTTAGAGTGCAATACTGCAGGCTACTTCAGCTGACTGCTAGCTGCAGTTCAGCAGTTCGAATCTCACCAGCTCAAGGTTGACTCAGCCTTCCATCCTTCCAAGGTGGGTAAAATGAGGACCCAGATTGTTGGGGGCAATAGGCTAACTCTGTAAACCACTTAGAGAGCACTGTAAAAGCACTATGAAGTCGTATATAAGTCTAAGTGCTATTGCTATTACTATCCCCATGGCCATGTTATTTACTTTCAGATGTTTGACAACTGGTTCATATTTATGATGGCTGCAGTATCCCGGGATCATGTGATCCCCTTTTGCAACTTTCTGACGAGCAAAGTCAATGGGGAAGCTGGATTCACTTAACAAATACGGCAAGAAAAGTCGTAAAATGGGGCAAAACCCATTTAATAAATTTCTCACTTAGCAACATAAATTTTGGGCTCAATTGTGGTTGTAAGTCGAGGACTACCTGTATTAATATAGTCCCTTGATATAAGCGCTCTCAAACGGCACCAGACACCTTTTTGGTAGCCATCATGCTCATTACCCAGTATTACTTTTTAGATCTATTTAAAATACCTGTTTCCCCCAAAATAAGACATCCCCTAATAATAAGCCCAGTCGGGCTTTTGAGTGCATGGCAATAAGGCCAAGTGCTTCTTTCAGGGTTCAAAAAAATATAAGACAGGGTCTTATTTTCAGGGAAACACGGTATTTACATTTTTTTAAAAAAGAGAAGCTGCTGTGTCGCAAAGCCCCTGTAGCATCTTAAACTTCCAAGTTCCTCTGCTCTCCAAAATTTCTTAAAAAGTAAACTTAATGGGTAACTGCATCTTAGTGATTTGCTTAGAGGAGTGTCCATTGCACAAGAAAGGGACAAAGAAAAGCAGGAGTGGAAGGAAGCAGCTAGGAATGAGGCACTAGAGGGGTGTCAGGTGACATCCTGGGAAATCAGCACTTTGCAATAGGTTGTATTCCTCATAGCAGCCATTTTTTGAATGGGGAGCCCTTCCAGGAGCCATTGTGCAGTTAACAAAAGCAAAAGGTTCTCCAAATTCCAAGTGCGCCTGCCAGTTTAGTTGGGGCTCCTGCTGCATTGTGCTATAGTTGCTTCAATTCTCTTGTGAATAAGCTTATATTAATTCCATTTCAGAGCTGAGAGTTATTAGACAGCTGCAGCTCAGGTAGATGGCTTCCTTTTGAAGTATTGAAACAAACAAAGGAATCAGCTTGCTCTCTATGCATCCTAAAACAATGTTTGGTTTTCTGAAATGACACTTCAGCCTGATATAGCCAGTGGAAACAGCCAAGCTTACACAAAATATGGTATTTTTTGCACGGGTTGCTAGAAATGGGCAATGTTTTGCTCCATAAATTTCCAGTAACCTGCCCATTTGTTTCCTGGTTAAGGAGGCTTTCTGTTGTGTTTTGTCTTTGCACAGAATCCCTTTGTGGGGCGGAGTGCTTATAACAATAGCTGATACCTTTGTGTTTCTCTTCCTGGATAAATACGGTAAGTGTTTTTCTTATTGAAGTAAATTTATTTTGGCTCTTAAATAATCTCTTGATCGATGAGGCTAAGGCATTTTGATGTGTGGGAAGGGCTCTGCTTGCCATGCTCCAGAGATTTCACTTTGTGCACAAATCTGGAAAGGTTTTAACTTGATTCCTTTCGAAAATGACTTGCCATGCAGAGAAGACAATTATACGTGCTTTCTCCCTCTCTTTCCCGTGCAAACCCAAATACATACCCCAGAGGTACTATGGGAGAACCTTAGGATTTTCTCCAATCCCACTTTCCCACAGTGCTGCTGCCATCTTGCTGAAATGACTTAACTTAGAGCCCCTTAGGCCTTGCCTGCATGAGCAGCTTTTTGGCAACTGCAGTGAGAGAATTTTATGTCTTATTCCTGCGCCATCTTAGAACAGCTGCTAAATCTGCAGTTCTTCTATTTAAGAAGGATCGCAGGCTCTTTGTGGAAATTGTACCATTGATTATAGTAGATTCCTGTAAAGTAGAAATCTTCAAAGTTGGCAACTTTAAGTCTCCTGGACTTCAACTCCCAGAATTCCTCAGTCAGCTGAGCCAGGATAGAAGCAGATGAGGAGAGGGGAGTGAATGATAGGAACTGGGTGGGGTTGGCAAAGCTGGATGGTGATGGAAATGGTGGCATGTGAATTGCAGCATTGTGACATAAACTTTGCTGCTTTGTAGGTGTGCTGTGACATTGCATTTATGTACACAAAGGACAGAACTTGCAACAAACGTCACAGTGCACCTTTTGAGAAAAACTTTGAATTCATTAAATCTTTATGGCAGGAAGATAGCTATTCTCTGCTCCTCATATCAGTCTTTGAGCAGGGATTGTGCGTGTGCATTTGTGCACCCAGTGGCATGTTTGACCTAGCCCACCAGCTTCCAGTAATGATAAGCTCCTCAATGCAGTGTCCATAAGCCCCAATTTACCGTTATAATATTTGGGCTTCATAACCTATCTACTTTTTTGAATATGAATTCACCCCTCGCCTCCCTAGCAGTAGCCATAGTGCCAACATAATGTTCCCAGAATTCTAAGTGTATCCAGTGGTAAAAGAAAAATAACACCATGATGGACATACACTTAGATATATTGCTTTTTGTAAACCTTTACATTATTGATCGGGAAAGGTAGGTTTTTGATTTCAGCTATTTTTTTTTCTCCTGACTAAATATGCATAGGATTAGCTTTGTCCCTTTGCTCACAGTCTATCTAAGCTAGTGAGTTCGTTATTAGGAGCACAACAGATGGCATGTGAATGTTGCAAGACTCTGGCACCTCTTTTCAATGAGTCATACAGTTTTCTTTCTGTGCCACCTCATAACTTGTGGGAATATCTTCCACTCATCTGGAGTTTTCTCTCCTATGATAAAGGAAGTGACTTTTTTGTCCTTTCTGTGCCTCTGCGTCATAGATGTGTGTTTATTTTTTTCTTCCGTTCCCCTCAGTAGCTCAGCTTCTGATTGGGAGGGAGGGAAGGGGAGAGGGAGAGAGAGAGAGAGATAGAGAGAGAGAGAACAGGATACAATGGTGCTGAATTGGATGCATTTTAACTGCTAATCTAGTTAGAATATAATAGCTGCATTATATATATATGTACCAGTATGTATTCCATTGTGATCATTCAGTGAACTGAGCATATTTTTCAATCTGGGTAAAAACAATCTTAATTATATTAATTAGCTAATACTAATTTTCCTATTAATAGTGGTTGTATGTCTCTTTTAGGTTTGAGGAAACTGGAAGCATTGTTTGCCTTCCTCATTACTATCATGGCTGTCACATTTGGATATGAGGTAACACTGCATTTATATATAGATCTTTAAAATGAACAGTACAGGCTTTTGAATCTCTCATAAGCCTTTTCCTGTCTTTTGGGCAAAATATTCAAAACAAGATATCTTGTAGGGAAAACTTTGTACTTTTATATTTGTGGGTTTTTTTAAAGAATGAGACTCTGAGATTTGCCAAGGACACTGCTAATACCAACGTCTTTTCTTGTTGCTTGTATTCCTTCTCATGTGTCTTCTGCAGTATATAACTGTAAAACCAGACCAGGGACAGCTGCTGAAAGGAATGTTTATGCCCTATTGTGAAGGCTGTGGGCCTGCCCAGTTAGAGCAAGCTGTTGGAATTGTAGGCGCTGTCATCATGCCTCACAACATGTATCTGCATTCTGCTTTGGTCAAGGTAAGTGAGTTTCCTCATGAAAGCTATTCGCACCTATGTCTTCTTTCTGCAATGGCATAGTGCAGAGATGGGGAATGATTGCCCCTTTATGAATTGTGGACTTCAATTCCCAGAATTCCTGAGACAACTCAGGGATTCTGGGAGTTGAAGTCCACAAATCGTAAAAGGGCCATAGTTCCCTACTCCTGCTGCAGTGAAATAACATTCAATATGCATGCCCTAATTTCTTCTTGGACAAAAGCTGCGCTTTCACTACAGTTGGAAATTCCATGAGCAGGTTTTCCTTCAGGATCTCCGGCCCATGAAAAGCACTAGATTAGCAAAGAGAAACTCCTGGTCTTCTTAACATTACTCCCTGTATGGCAGAGGTTCCACAAGCATCATTAATTTAGGTTTGTTTCTAAAGCGAGAACCGGTTTGGTGTAGTGGTGAAGGTGCTGGCCTAGAGACCAGGAGTTCTAGGTTTGTCTTAGGCATGAAAACCAGGAAGATAACTTTGGGCCAATGGGAAAAATAGGAGGGAGGAGTATTAGGTATGTTTGCCACCTTGAGTTATTTGTAAAATAACAAAGGCACGGTAAAAAAAAATCTAATAAATAAACGAAGGTAGTTGAAGAGAGAAGGAAGAAGGCTTTACTTCAATGAAGCTGCATTTTGCTGGCTGTATGAATCGAATTTTTCTGTTTTTTCTGTTTAGTCTCGACAGGTGAATCGGGCCAAAAAGAAGGAAGTTAGTGAGGCCAACAAGTATTTCTTCATTGAATCCTGCATTGCCCTCTTTGTCTCCTTCATCATCAACGTCTTTGTTGTCTCAGTCTTCGCCGAAGCTTTTTATAAAAAGACAAACCAAGAAGTGGTGAGTGTTTTCTTTTCTTCCTTCATGTTATATTAGTAAGCAATAAATGCTCCTTTATAGTGCAAGGATTATTTTAAATACCCTGTTTCCCCAAAAATAAGACATTCCCTGATAATAAGCCCAGTCGGGCTTTTGAGCACATGTGCTAAAATAAGCCTCCCTCAGAAAATAAGCCCTCCCCGAAAATATTTAAACGCAGAGCTGGAAATCAGGCAAGATGGCAAAAGGAGCCCCATCTTGTTCCACATGCCCCAAGTAATAAGACCTCCCCAAAAATAAGGCCAAGCGCTTATTTCAGGGTTCAAAAAAATATAAGACAGAGTCTTATTTTCGGGGAAACACGGTACTTAAAAAAAAATCCTTACTTAATTTTTTGTTGCAAATTTTAAAAAAGTAATACAGAAAAAAACAATAAAGAACAAAAGTAAAACAGTAATACAGGTGGTCCTCAGGTTACGACATACTATTACCAGGTTTTAATTAGTGGAAAAAATTAGTAGAAATAACCTTTTCAAAGATGATTTACATATTTCTTCAGTGTTTGATATCCAATGCAATAATACATTTCCAATTTCTCAGTATAATTCCGTTAGCTATTCCCCATGTCCAATATAAGCAATATTCTTCAAAAATGTTCAGGTTCCCTAATTTTGGACTATAATACAAAATGTCACTGATCTTTAATTTGAAAAGATTTCCGCATATAGCCACTTCTATATATGTATGCTGGGGTTTTTTTAAAAAAAAAAACATCCAAAAATGGACATGACCAAATCATATGGGTTAATGTACTTTCCAATTTCCTACATGCTTCTTTCCTTTCCTGCTTAATTACTGCTTCCCTTCCTTCCATCCAGCTTTGTTCCTCCATTTTGTCTGTCTTGCCAATGTTGTTATACCTTTTCTTCCCATCACCTGTATCCTGTTTCCTTCTTCATCTTGTTTATGCTTCTGGTTTAAAAGAGAAGGAGGAATTGTGCATACACTGTTAGATTTCTGTGTGATTGCAGAATTTGTATGTGAAACTCAGCTTCTCTTCCCCTGCTTTTAGAAGGGAGAGTTAAACTACTACAGCAAGTACCAAGAATAATAGAATAGAACCCCCAGTAGAATTATCAGCTCCATGTAACCAAGACAGGATGCATTACAATAAATAAAAAGCAATAAAATTTGTGATGGAAAGAAGTAATGTCAAACGCTCTTTGCCTCTTCTTTCCCCTCATTTGGAAGGTAGCACCTGTCATACTCCCTTTTTATTTGGCTGGTCTTTCAAGACCAGTGAATGGACAAAAGAGCTTGAGGCTATACTGGAAGGACAGCTTTTTGGGTGTTTGAAGTTTTTTTAAATGCCAGCATTCCCTCCTCCACGTCTTCCTCATTACAGAAGGAAAAGGTCAATGTAAACCAGAATTCTTCTTGGTTGTTATTCTTTTAAAAAACTGTTTTGTGCCATATGGGTCTTTTAGTCGTAAAACAAAATGTCTACTTGTATATTTTACAGCATGACATCTGTGCAAATAAAAGCTTTGCCCAAGCTGTGATGTTTCAAGCTGATAATAGCACCCTGGATGTGGATATCTACAAAGGGGTGAGTAAAAAGCTTTACATGTTCAAATTAGCAAGAGTTAAAGATCCATAGGTAATGCTCTTGAATCTCCGAATTAGCCTTTGAATATCCTAAAGGTATTTCTAAAACTTCTAAAACAGACTAAGTGGAAAGATGAAACAGAGCTGTGAAAAGATCACAAGCTCTTCCAGTTCTGCCTTCTTTAGCACTCAAAATACCAAAGCAATCGAAGTTCTATCAGGAGACAAACATCTACAAAACAAAGTAGCTCCAGATGCTTCAGTACCAAAATTA
Organism: Masticophis lateralis; assembly: GCA_030761175.1. NCBI lineage: Eukaryota > Metazoa > Chordata > Lepidosauria > Squamata > Colubridae > Masticophis > Masticophis lateralis. The sequence continues at coordinate 145,279,997 of JAUDYJ010000002.1, forward strand.
GCTTTCCAGATATTTCTCTCAAGATCAAGAAATACGTTTCAGCATAACACACTTGTGAGCTTTCTCTCTCTACCATTGCTCATATTCTGCAAAAGGCCATACTGTATTGTTAGGTTTTTCCATCCAGAGGAACAATATAATTACCTGGGATAGGTTTATGAGCAAAGTAGTGTTCTTGGCCACGGTGATATTTTTGGAAAATAAGCATGTGCACAGTAACCATAGCATTCAGATTCAAGTCTATCTGAGTAAATTGGCCCTTGCTAATCCAAACAGTGATTTTGTAAAATGTAACTTTGCATTAGACTGCTGACAGCTAGAAAGCTTAATCTAAGGTTTACAGCTTCATTTTTTTTAAAAAAAGAACTCTTGTGTTTTAGGGAGTAATTCTCGGTTGTTACTTTGGCCCTGCTGCTCTCTACATCTGGGCTATCGGCATCCTTGCTGCAGGACAGAGTTCAACAATGACAGGAACTTACTCTGGACAGTTTGTTATGGAGGTATTTTAATCTTTTAAAATGTTGTGGATTTACATTTGACTTGTCTTCCCAATCCATATCTCTATAGGCTCTGCAAATTAAAGCGATAGGAATCTAAGAATGTTGTCCAAGTGGCTGAGTTTTCAGAGGCCACAGCTAGGAATCTGGGAACTAGGTGGCATGGACACTTCCTTTGTGAGAAAAATTATATGCTGACATTTTCCCCTTTCAGATGGGCAGTTCATGTGATCCTTAAGCAATGTATTTGTCCTCTCTGCATGACTATTGTGGTGTCTTGTTTTGTAAATAGATTTTTATATACAGCCACCAAGTGATACTGAAAACTATCATTGTTAAACTGAAGCTAGGAAATAGAGATGAGCGACTTCAAAAGGATTGGGAGCATATCTGTTAGAGTTGCAGATTTTAGGATTTGATTTCTAAAAGGGGCTTCAGTGTGTGTCAGACTGTGGAGGTAGCTTCTGTCTGTAGTTCCTTCAAAAGCTAATTGTGCAAAACTAGGAGAAGATACAGTTGCTTTAAAGGATTGTCGACTGATGCCACCTTCATGTTCCCAAGCACTCAAAAGAACCTTTGGAAATGGAATCCAAAGTGCTATCCAGCCTTATATCTGGGATATGGGGCTAGCTAAGGGATATCCTTTCAGCAATTAAAGGATACCATGCTGTGTAAAATGGTCTTTTTATGTTAACCTGTGGATGAAATGCCATTCAGGTGTTTTCCTTATGGTACCAGTTAGGCTGCCATTAATCAAATCTCTTTGCCTTTGTATAAGCTCAATTGTTCATAGGATTACTAAAGTCTTCAACCTACCATTTCCGTGGTCCTGCGCCTGCTTCTCTTGCGGTGACATGTGCTCAACTAACAATTGTCAATCCAAAGCAAACTACCTACTTTAGTTTTTGTAATTAAATTCATTAATTTGGAATTAAATTTGCAAAGAATATCCATAATTAAATTAGAATAAATTGGGTACTTACAAATGAGGAGGGTCCAGAATTAGTGGTAGAATGGTTTTGTGTGTAGGTCTGATCAGCAGCAAAGACATATAAGACTGGGGGAAAGTCCCACTATAATCCCCCAAAACTGCTATTTGCCTATGCTGCCAGCCTGGATCAGATGGACCAAAGGCCTGAATAAGAAAAAGACCATTTCCTACAACCCTGCATTTCTATTTTTGTTAGTTTAGAACCAGGGGTAGGTTCTACTTTCCTTTACTACCGGTTCACAACGGGACCCCACGTGCGCTTCTGTGCATGCACAGAAGCTTCCTGATGACCTCTGGGTCGGTAGGCAGAGCCTCCCGCTGATTTTCCTACTAGTTCTTGTGAACCAGTCCGAACTGGGGGCAACCCACCACTGGTTAGAACAATCTCACACAGCTAATTTCCCTATGCCTTGATTAAACCACTGATAAGTGGTCAAGTACACCATCTTTCTTTGATGTAATGTCCAATAAATTGAAAGTATTTAGTATTATTTAAGGACAGGTTTCCATTCTTCATAACAACCTCCCCCACTCTCAAAATAGGTTAGGATTAGGCAATATCTATAAAAGGATCTGGTTACATTTACGATTGGACAGAAGTAGAGTTGATTCCTTCAATTTATTACTGTGAAAACAAGCTGCAGTAGCTTTATTTGTCCCCAATTTGCTGTTTGCTGATGAATCATGAGTCTCAGTAGAGATCTGCAAAAATTATCAGTCTGGAAATAGAACATTCTGGAGAACTCTAAAATGATCCTCTTTTCCCTTCTGAACCCCCTCCTGGTTTCCTAGGGTGGTTTGAGGGTTTCCAGTTGGAAGTCCTCAGTAGTGGAAGAGTTTTGGATGAAACAGAATGGGTTTTAGGACCAGATCCAATTACTTTTAGTTTAGAAAATTTACTTCTGGACACTATCAAACTGCCTCCTGGAAAAAATGATCCAGCGGGAGTGTCAGGGTTCGAGACCAGGCCAGGGATGCTTTGTGAGTTGACAGGGAGAGTGAGCATAAACTGGAAGAAGACATTCCAAAGTTCTTCAGAATGTTCAATTCCCGGGTTGGACAATTTTGCATATCCCTAGCTCTCATGTGTTTCAGGCCATATTGTCTAAGCCAACATTGTTTAGAATAGCTGCGCTTTAGATTTGATTCCTGAAAAATTACAAATGTGGCAGCTGCATCTTTTCCCAAGATTGCCCAGCAACTGCAGAGCACTCTGAAGTATTGGACACCAATATGTTTTGTGCTCTCAAACCAATTCATTTGACAACCGCAAATAGCTGCTTTAGGCAGAATAAGGCCTGTCTGGACTTTATGAAGAACAGATTGATTTGAATATATATTTTATTTAACTTTATTTGTCTTACTGTGATCCTATTTTACCTCAATGTTAGTTTATAAATTTAATTCTGCTACTTTACTCTGGTCTGGTCAATAGCTGCAAAAGTACTTCAACTTTGACTGCAGAGAGTTTGTGAAAGTTATAGTCAGACATGTTTTTTTATCCAAGAAAGATACTACTTTTCTTCAGTATTACAGTACACTTGTATCTCTGATTGAATGTTTCTGATCTCTTCCTTGTTTTCAGGGATTCCTCAATCTGAAGTGGTCGCGGTTTGCTCGTGTGGTTCTAACCCGTTCCATTGCCATCACGCCAACTCTTCTGGTTGCCATTTTCAAAGATGTGGAACACTTGACTGGCATGAATGACTTCCTCAATGTCCTCATGAGTTTACAGGTAGAGACTCTAATTAGGTGTGTCCCAAAGGTGCCTTTTTTTCTCAAGTGGCAACTGGACTTTCTGGTTTTTCTTTGGACATTTCGCTTCTAATCCAAAAAGCTTCTTCAGCTTTTCAAATGAGAAGTGAAATGTCTTCAAAGAAAAATCAGAAAGTCCAATTGCCTCTTGAAAAAGCACCTTTGGGACAACCATGACCTGGATGACGAAGAATCTCAATAGATATCTAATTAAGCATGGTTCTTCTCCTCAGGAAAACAACAGTAGAGGTTTCATCTGGGCAGCAAGGCAGAGTCTACGTCTAATACCATGATGTGCAAAAATGATATAAATAAAAAAGGATAACTACTACAGGTAGTCCCCAACGTATGACGACAATTCAGTCCCAAATTTCTGTTGTTAAGCGAAACATTTGTTAAGCAAGTTTTGCCCCATTGTATGACTTTTTTGCCACGGTTGTTAAGTGAATCACTGCAGTTGGTAAACTAGTAACAGGGTTGTTAAGTGAAACTGGTTTGCCCGTTGATCTTGCTGATCAGAAGGTCGTAAAAAGTGATCACATGACCCCAGGACCCTGCAATTGCCATAAATATGAGTCAGTTGCCAATATTGGAATTTTGATCATGTGACCATGGGGATGTTGCAACAGTCATAAGTATGGAAAACTCTCATAAGTGACTTTTTTCACTGACGCAACTTTGAATGGTCACTAAATGAACTGTTGTAAATCGAGGACTATCTGTACTGTCAGTCCAATGCAAGATGTTTGGCAAGTAAATGCAAACATGTTGAGACAGTCTAACAATACCAGGCTTATTTTTTTCCTGCATGGAAACAAGGAATGAGTGAATAAGTACATGCAGTGTGATATTAGAAACAGCAACAAAAAACCTTACTTAAAATGAATGGCTGACCAAAATAATTCCACTGAAAAGCTCCTCAAAATCCTATTTTTTGTCACGTAAAGATTAAAGTCTTGTGATGGCATGCAATGGGATATTTGAGGGGTCCTTGGAGCTCTTGCAGATGTTTCATTACTCAAACTAGGTAACATGATCAACTAGAACTGATTTGCATTGATGATGTTAGCTAGTTAACATCTGCAAGAAAACAACCAAGCTCAGAGAGCACCAAGGACCCTTTATTTCAACTCTTGAGCTACAAATATTTTCCTTTAAGGGGATATTTTTCGTGGCCTTCTATTGCTCTTGATTTTTCTCTCCAGAATTACATTACAAATTTTATCTAATCTTATCCAGGACTATGGTTCTGTTTTCTTGGGCTCATAGCTGGAAGGGAGTTGGATCCCTAGAGAATCCATCTCATGTTTATTTTGTTTAGATCAGGGCTATATTATGTGAAGCAGAGAGATCATTTTATTATTTTGTGAACTAGGAAGGTTTTCCCCTCAGGGATAGGCTGCTACTTCTTGCAGATTATTGCTGAGAAATGGTATGAGGAAGAGCAAAACAAAAATACCCGCTAGCATTAGGCTATGCTGGCTTGTAGTCTTGCAGGCTACAATGAGAACATTCTATTGTAGCTGTTCTATTGTAGAATAAAAGAAGAGGACTTTTATTCAAATGAAACTAATAAATCAATGGAAATGCAGTTAATTCTCAATAACTAATTAAATTTGATGAATCAAGAACATTTGGACCCTTCTTAAGCATAGATTAACTTCAAGTGGAAATGTCTTTTCAGCGGTTTGGGAATTATCAACACTAATCATAAGAGATTGGATGTCCTGCGGTGAAGCAAGGCCTGTGAATAGCCTAATGTGCCAAATCAAAGCTAGATCTTACTTGTGAATCATTCCAGCTGAATTTCTGCTTTTTAAGCCTGCCTATTCTAAATCAATAAACCATAACTACAGCAAATCCGGTTATCTTGCAATTTTCTCAACTGTTTATTTCCCAGTAGGAAGCTTTCCCAATTTGTAATTTTGAAGCCACTTAATACTCTCACTTCATTATTCATTCTCTGTTTTTATGTTCTCCTTTGCTTGGACGTAGAAGCATACAATACTGAACTTCTGATTCATATTCAAAGTCTGGAGCTAAAGTCATTCTCCTGAAGATTTGGGATGAGGGAGAGAGAAAGAGAGACCTCTTATTATCTGATTGGGGAGTGCTAGACTTACCAGATTGGAGTTATACTACCTTTATTGCTAAATGTTTTTCCTAATATTAAATAAAATGTATTCTTCTGTAATTTAAAAATGATTAGATCCAATCCTCTTTTTTTTGAGTTGCTATGTTGAATTACCTGCCTAATTGGAAACTGGGCAATTCTGCTATTATTTCTCTTTCCCTCTCTTCTGTTCCCCATTGTCTGAGGTCAACAAAGCATGGCAGAAGGGTCAGATTTGATGTGTTAACCTTGGAAAGAGCTTCAAAACCTTGGAAAGAACAAAGAAATCTGAATGGGTCGTCACTATAGGATGGATTGTCCACACTTGAATACCATCTGTATCAAACCTTATTGCCACGGTTGCCTATATTCAGCCATCTAGTTTTATGGTGGCCTCAGTATAAAGGAACAATAGTGCTTCTACTGTTCGGTTCTTAGAAGATGCTATGTTCAGCCCAGAAAAATCTTCAGCAGTTAAAAAGCTTGGAGTGAATAAGCTTTGGAATTGCTTTCAGCTTTTTGCATTAATAGTTCTCTACTAAACCAGCTTTCTCTTTGCACACAGATAACAAAAAGATCCTTTTCTGAGCATAATATCCTTTTCTTCCTTTCCAGCTGCCCTTTGCTTTAATCCCAGTGCTCACGTTCACTAGTCTGCGTCCAGTGATGAATGACTTTGCCAATGGCCTGTAAGTATGAAGAAAGACATGCGTCTGGAATGTATCGAGTATTATACTTTATTAAGCTTAGCTGTTCCTGACTTTTTGTCATTGTCACCATGTAACAGCACAGCCTGCTTTATGCATAATGATCACCTATGTTTTTAGCACATTGTGTCCACTCCATGAGATAGACCAGACTTAATACCCTGTTTCCCCCAAAATAAGTCATCTCCTGATAATAAGCCCAATCGGGCTTTGGAGCACATGGCAATAAGGCCAAGTGCTTATTTCAGGGTTCAAAAAAATATAAGACACGGTCTTATTTTTGGGGAAACACGGTACCAAAGTCATGAATATTACGGTAACAGAATCTTGCAACTCTGAATGTGCCTCGTTCCACTACCACCACCAGCACTTTATCCTAAATAGAATTAGGGAAGTTCAAGTCTGAGTTGTTTTCTCAAATTACATTCCCGCTTTGGACTTAGATTTCTCTTATCTGACCATTGATTTTGTCAGGGAATTGCCCAGTAGGTGTCCCAATGAAGTCATAGAAGCTGACATGAACGTGTCATTTTATATAGAGAAATATATTTCACATCAGTATTTTACATCAGTCAAGATAGTCAGGCAAAGAGGTGCATTGTGAGGTAAAACGATACAGCAGAAAAATCATGAGGTAAATTACAGAGCACACATAACACAGAGGAAAAAGGCGGGAAACAAGGAAGCTCTCCTTTACAGTCGCAGTAACCAATCGTAGTATAGATTGCCTCATCAGGAGACAGCTCTCTCCAGCCAATCAACTATAAGTGTGTATTCTGGCTCATTGCGCAACTCCTCTCTTCCAGCTACTAAATTTAAATATTTTAACAGTTTTAGCGAGGCTCTTCCTTCTATTCCTTAAGGTTATTCTCACAGCCCATTACACATTGAGAATGCACTTCCTTTCTGTTTTCTGTCTGTCAGTGGCAGAATAGAGTTTGTATTATAACCAGCATGAACACCAGAATCTATTCACTTGCGATTATTTTTCAAAAGATAGAATCTAGACTAGCAGATCATACACTAGCACAATATCTGCAGATGAATGCTGCTTCTTTTTCAGGGTAAATATTACCCCGAATTTGCACTTGGGTATAGGTCTTATGACTTTTTGCATATTGACAGTTGACATGCAGTATTTCTAGATTTGCTATATAAACGTCTTAGAGGATCAAAATACCTTTCAGTAACAGAAGAAAAGTTTGAATCCATGCCTAACTATCTGATGCCTAATATATAGAAAGAAACATTTTTACATTTCTTATGCAGTGTTGCTTATTCGTTTGCCAAAGATTGCATTAATTTCCTACTATAACCTTTGCAGATTTTCAATCCATAGACTTCTAAATTATTCAGAATAAATCAGAAATGAGAAATCTGAAGGTCACATGAAGCCTTCTATATCCCATTTGCAGCCCACAAAGCACTGATTTCAGCAGTTTTATTTATTGCTTGTTTATTTTGCAAACATTGGCTAAAAATGAGTGCAAGATTCCTGGGAGATGAAATCCCAACTGACAGTGCAATTTGTTTAACATGTATGAGGACTTGATCTGTGTGCAAGGATTGGAAGACCAGAAAACGAATATATCAAAATTGAAACAGTTGCGTTTGTCAGAGGAAATGTACTGAATGATTGAAGGTTTATAACTAAAATGCTGAAAAAAAAAATCAAAGCAAAAAAGTTGAATTTGGGTACATTTTTTAAATGGGGAAATGCTTGAAGAAGTTTCAAGACCTGCAAGTGCTAGTAGGAAAGTAATGGTTTTTAGCCATTGTAGTATATTGTATGGTTCAAAGAATGAGGTTTTATTTTTGTCCGCTATGCTGTGTGTAAGTGAGAGATGGGTACGTCAGGACAATTGAAATCCAGTGGGAAATTAAATTGTGAATGTGTCTTTATCCACAGTTAGTCCTAAGTAGTTATTCCTGATCCATTTTTTTTCTTTCTTTCTTTCTTTTTTTTGTCTTCTAGGGGCTGGAAAATCGCTGGGGGAATTCTCATTGTGATCATCTGCAGCATTAACATGTACTTCGTGGTGATCTATGTGACTACCCTAGGACAAACAGTGTTATATGTATGTGCTTCAATTATCAGCGTTCTCTACTTGGCCTTCGTGGCATATCTGGTGAGTTAGTGACGGCTTACATGTTCAGCTTTCCTCACAGGCATTTTCCATGGTTTCTTAGCAGTTATCTCTTTATTTTTGTTTTATTTTTTTAAATAAAGGCAGTGGTCAGACTGGAGGATATTTTTTAAGGCCCATTTCATGGTACAGTTACCATATACTCCTATTTTCTTCCTCCAGCACTTGCTGTCTTAGATTCCAGCGATCCCGGGTCATAGCCAGGATCCATTTTAAGATGGCATTTGGTTTCTCACAGTGGCCAGCCAGATTGGAACCAACTTCCAGCGGAGGTAGTGGGGCAATAGCAATAGCACTTAGACTTATATACTGCTTCACAGTGCTTTACAGCCCTCTCTAAGCGGTATACAGAGTCAGCATATTGTCACCAACAATCTGGGTCCTCATTGTACCTACTTCGGAAAGAGGGAAGTCTGAGTCAACCTTGAGCCAGCCAGGATCAAACTGCCAAATTGCTGGCAGCCAGTCAGCCGTCAGCAAAAGTAGCCTGCAGTACTGCATTCTAACCACTGTGCCACCACAGCACAATCATCAGTAACTGAGTTTAAACATGCTTGGGATAAATGTATGTCTGTTATTGGATTGGATTGGATTGGATAGGATAGGATAGGATAGGATAGGATAGGATAGGATAGGATAGGATAGGATAGGATAGGATAGGATAGGATACCAAAACAAAACAAAACAAAACAAAACACAACAAAGCACAACAAAGCACTCAAAGGGCAGACTCAATAGATCAGTCAATGGACACTGGGTCTTTTTCTGCTATCAGTTTTCTATGTTTCTGTGTTACTTGCTGGATACCACTTTTCTGCTGTGATCCTCTGCCATTGGTAGAGGCAGAAGTTATATAGAGTTAGTAACAGCAACCCCTGGTAGACCTGTATTCCATGAATTCATTCAGTCCTGTTTTAAAATCAAGTTAGTGGTCACCACCATATCCTATTTCTTGTGACAGTGAATTCCATAGGTTAATAATGCATTCCTATTTTTCTGTTTTAGCTGCCGTTTCAATCAGCTTCATTAGATGACACTTAGGTTCTGAGAGAGGAAGTAACAATTATCTTGTCCATTTTTTCCATAACATGATAAATCTCAATCAGCTCCTCTTCTGTCACCTAATTTTGAAGCTAAAAAGCCACAAACAATCCAATCTTTTCCTATAAGGCATGTGTTGGAGTCCCCCGATTCTACACTTTTTCTAGCTCAAATACATCCTTTTTTTAAAAAATGATGCACAGAACTCTACCCAGTATTCCAGATACATTTGTATAAGGGCATTACACATGTTGACAATTTTAGTTCCCTAATGAACACAAGTATGAAATAGGTCTTTTTTTTAACAGCTGTTGCTCGTTGAATGGTCACCTTGAGCCATCTACTGTGACTCCAAAGTAGCTATAGGCAGCTTAGTTCCCTCAGTGGCTGGGTGCAATTGAGATGGGATTTTTTTTTAAATATAAAATTTATTGGCAGCCCATCTTACCACAGGGTAACACTGGGCAGTTATCTGAATGTCTATCACTTTACACTTACGTAAAGTTAATCACATTTTCCATTTGGTTGTATGTTCACCTAGTCTACAAAGAATCTTTTGAAGTTCTTAATCAGAGCCTGTTGCATTGATAGATATTGCATCCAACCCTTCTAAAGGATAGCAATCGGGTGGGTTCTACTTACCTTTACTACCAGTTTGCATCGCGCCCGCGCATGCACAGATTACCTATGATGACGTCCGGGTCAGTGGGCAGAGCCTCCCGCTGGTTTTACTACCGGTTCTTCTGAACCGGTCCAAACCCGCAGCAACCCACCACTGATAGCAATGTTCAAATAATGCACTAGGGCAGGGGCCTCAACCTGTGGGCCGCGGCCTGGTACAGGGCTGCGGCCTAATTGACACTGAGCTACACATGGGCCCACTCGCATAAGCGTCGTCACAGGTGATTGCAGCCCACTCACAAAAGCATTGCTTCAAATGTTTAGTAGCCCACCCGCCCCTCCCACCCCCCCCACCCCCCCACAGTTCTGGGTCATCAACACAGAAACTGCACTAGGGAAATGCTGGTTTTCTGTCACATTCCAATAAAAGTCTGATCACATTTTCTTTAGTTATATCAGCTTACAGTTACCTTTCTACCTATTGCTCTTTTCACAAATATATATTCTCTAGAGGAAATAAGCTAGAATTATGCAGAGTACGTGCAAGGCAGCACGTGTACTTCTAGAAAATAATGGCTGGGTTAGAAACATTGTTTCTTATAGAAATAATGCAATGGCCTTGTTTGAACAACGTCTAAACCCATTCCGGGCATTCGTCTTGTCAAGTGTTTCAGAAAAAACAGCCAGGATGTGGCTTTGTAGGGACAGGGAAGGGCCGTATAATTTAGAGCCAATTCTCAATAGCATCAACTGAAATTTATGGGTTTATCGCACAAGCTGGAATTGTGAAGAAAGACTCTTTCCAACCTCTCTTGTTTGCCCCCCCCCCCCCCACCACTATATTTCTCACTCCTGGTGGTATCTACCTATAACAAACAAAATAAGGATCAAAGAAACAGCTTGGTTGTAATTGTCAGCTTAGAAACTCAAGGAAATCCAGTGGAACTATGAACAAAAGGTAAACATTATTTGTTACAGGCTATTACAGTTGAGGAATGTCACATAGTTAATATTGTCTGCTCACGTAATCACAGTTTGAGTATTCAATGACCAGCCTGCAGTTATAACATTGCAGCATCTTGTAATCATGTGCCCTTTCCTGACAGCTTCCCACAAGCAAAGTCAATGGGGAAGCCAACAGGAAATCAGAAATCATGGTGATGTGAGATCCTTGCTTAACAATGGCAGCTGGGACTGCTGGAACTGCCAATGCTAAGCGGTGTGGTCACATGACATCATGCTTAATGACCACATTGCTTGGTGCTGGAGTTTCTATCCCGATTACCATTGTGAATCAAGGACTACCAGTAGTAGAGTAGAAGTCTTTTGAGAACAGAAGAACTATCTTGCAAGGTCAAAGCAGAGCCTCCATTTAGCCTACTATTTGTTTTACTTTGGCCAGCCATGTGAACTTCCAGAAAGCTCACAGCTTGGAAATGAAGACAACTGGTGTCCAAAAAAAGCACATGCTTGGAGAAAAGGAAACAGTTTAGGAGACATCCAAAGCTCCAGAACCGGGTCGAGAAATCTATAGCCTGGCAAATAGAGTTTAATTACAACTCCTAGCATTGTATGCTGACTAGAGTAAGTTGTATCCATCAGCATAAGGAACACCAGAGGCCTGCTTTGTTTAATGACTGTAATATTCATGTGTAGCAAGCTTGATTAAAAACTGTTTTAATGATTTGTATGAGTTTGTTCGCAATCAGAGAGCTACTTATCTGTATGGTTGACTAGGAAATTGGTAGGAATTAAAAAATATCTATTTAAAGATGATGATTTTTAGAGTTGCAGGCTTCCTAGGGTAGAAACGCAGAGCCATAAAATCTTCCCAGGGAACGTAGGGTGAAATAATTTGATCGGGTTTGTTTCTTGACATGCATTTATAGCAAGTGCTGCAAAGTAAGTGCTTTGTTTTTTCTGACAATGTTGTTCTTCTCCTTGACCAGAATCAGAATTATGTGTCATCTCTGACTCATCTTTTAAAGCCTGCCTGCTGACACTTCTCTCTGAAATAACTTTTGGGAGGGGAGACAGAGTAGAATCTGAGGGATGGTGGGGCTTCATAGAACAAAGCAGGGGGAGAGATAATGGTGGGGCTTCTCTGATTTGCTTGAAGGGAAAAAGTCTTGGAGTCTTTTAATAAATGCACCATTAATTTGGGGTTCTTCTCTCTTTTTCAGAGTTGGCAGTGTTTAATTGCTCTCGGAGTTTCTTTCCTGTCTTGTGGGCATACGGTAAGAGTCACAAGAACTTTGCTAACTGAAGAACCGCCTTCAGCGGCAGTTAATTAATTACTGTGTCTACTGCAGAAAAAGTAGCCATCAGGGCCAGTGCGTTTCTATGGTTTACTTTGTAAACATATCCAAATGTATGTGCAATTTTGCACAGTGTTAAAATTGTGATAATGGTGTTTAAAAATTATTGGATGTATATGAGAAAAGCTTATGTGTATTTTTCCTTGTTAATCCCCAACAATCACACTCGGGATAAAATTTGATTCTCTTATTACTGCATTAGTTCTCAATGGAACTCTCTTTATACTGCTAAAAGCTAAGATACTTTATAATTTAACCAAGAAGCTAATATTTCACTCCAGTTGAGACTTATTGAATTAATGTTAATAAACCGAATGGCATAAAATTACATTTCATAAATTGCCCTTTAATAGAATACTGCTAGCATCTGTAGTTGGAATACAGATATCTAAGTTTGCTAGTTAAAAGCAACAATTCTTTGGAGCTCAGGAAGGCATCTTTGTCCACACTCTGTGCTTCAAGCAACAAATAAATTTCTGTAGAAGCAATAAAGCTATAGGTGGGAGAAGAATCTGCCTGCCTTAAACAAAAGGGGGCGGGGGAGGGAAACCTCCTTAAATCTTAATCATTGTCAAGCTTGTTTTCTATATGTCAGGGCATTTTCTTCCCAGAGGCCAGTATTCAGACCTAAAGTAAAGACTTTATCTGTGGTGTTGGGTAAATCACTGTCTGTGAATGAAGAGGAGCTAGAATCTGGGGGAAAATATCGCATCTAATTAATTTAAACCTATATAGCTTTCAGTTGATTTTGTAAATTGGCAAAGCTGGGAATGTCTTCCAATACCAAGTGGCCTCTGTGCCAACAACAAGCTCTCTGTGATGCCAGGCTGAGCTGTTTCCCAGCTAAGGTGCAGACATTGCAAAAATAACTAATGACTTACCAAAAGTGGACACACCTATGGTCAAACAGATGGCCAGATTCTTTAAGCACCAAAGTCAAAACCATGAAGACCTGCATGATTATAATGGAGAATATCCAAATTTAAAACAGAAAAATTATATATGGTATTTACAAATATTTTCCAACTTTTGTCTGCTTAATTATTTGCTCAAGCAAGATAGTACTGTATTTGTATTTGCTGCCATTCTTTATGGCAGGCATGTTTATATTAAGGAAGGGTTTTTGGCTGTCAAATTACTTATCTGTGAGGATATGAACATTTTCCTTTAGCCAGAAATGTTTCCAGGCATGAAATATTAAATAACCCTCCATTTAAAAAGCATATGCTCAGCTAAGAATGTGACTGTATGTTATAATTGGCTCGATTTTGCTCCCTCCGTCATTTTCACTAATGATTTACCTATGTTTTTGCTGGTTGCCCCATTTCTCAAACAAAGCATTGCAAAATCTTTCCTAATATCTTAACAGTGCTCTCAGGGAAGGGATAAATATCAAGAGAGAGAGAGATCATATTAAGAACCGAGAACATTTCACTCCTGAGCTTTTGGTCAAGATGGAGGGCATACAGCTTTTAATCCATGTATATATTTTCCCCCAAGGATCTTATTTAAAGATCTTACTAACTTACTTACTTAAGCTTGTGCAATCTTCCTATCAGGCTTCTATAAAATGTGTTGGGGCTACAATCCCAGAATTCCTAGTCTTTGCAAACAGTAAGGGTGATAATAAAGAATTCTGGAATTTGTAGTACTATCACAAGTAGGAGCAACCAAATGAGAAAGAACAGGATTTTCTTACTACAATTTGAGCAGAACCACCTTCATAAAGTACAATAGACTTTAAAAAGAAGGTCCTTCCCGAGTCTGAATGGAGGGGGTTGAGTCTTTAAGAGTTGTATTGAGCAATAATTCAGCCTACGCCAGCCTGACATTATATAGCTTCTAACTTCCCTATCGCATCTGGAAGGCAAAGGTTGGCAACGACTCGCTTGCAAATAATACTACTGATGTCCAAATGCAACCTTGTGATAAAATTAATGTTTACTTGTTTACTTTGCTACTGTTGAGATAGAGGTACTAACTTTTTGATATGTATGTTGTTAATTGTGTTTCAAATTCTGAAGAAATTCCTAAATTCAGATGTTAATTGATTTGAACAATATGCTCTTTATACATATTATAATACTAACTACTATTCTTGACTAAAGAAAGACTCTTTATGGTATAATATTCGGAACTGAATGAAGTGTGTAAGCAAAATATCCTCCTATAGACACTGTTTCAGCCAGCTGTCCCATTTAGCATCAACACTAAGAGGTTTGTGTTTGTATTTTTCCACTTTTTTAAAGTATTTATGATAAATCTTGGGATGATTAATGCATTTTAGCAAGGTTAATTTTTCTTTGTTACTAAAAATCGGACTGCTCGGGGTCTGGGTTAAAACTACATTATGTTTACTTTGTATAGATTTAAAAGAGGTGATTTATCATTTTCCTTTCCAAGTATTTATAAGTTTGAAAAGATTACTCAGGCTGATTTATAACTTTTTATCAGAATTATCCCAGTTTCCTGATCAGTCTATGTCAAAAGTTACCTAGTTAAACAGACTCAAGTTCTATTAAAACTCTAAGCTGCTTAACCTTGAATTAAGCAGAGTCCCTGAAATAGTAATACATAATCATTGTTGCATTTCCTTGGCTTCAATGGGAACAGACTCCTAAACAGAGAACCTCCTAGCTGACCATAGCATTTCTTATTAATGATATTTTTCAGTTGGAAGGATGCAAATGTAGGAGATTTGTTGGCTTGCATGTTGAGTCTGTGGGAAGAGTCTATGCTGTTCAAATATCAGAGGGGCTATACTTGTAAAATTTTGGACCTCACATTGGCTGCTAGGGGGAAAAATATTTGCCTGGAAGAGGTAAAATTGGATACACTAAGCTTTCAATAGAATTAACTGGAATCATCGCACAATTCCAAATTGGGACTTAGAGGTGATAAAATAGACTACTTTGCATGCATGGGACCTCTTGAAACAAACCTACCCTTCTACCTCACATATCTAAATTAAAACTGACTGCACAACATTTCCCTTCCACTTTACAATTTACTTTCCTAGTTGGGTGATTGTTCCTGTTTTGTTTTAGTTTTTTTAAAGAAATGCCCATGCCCACAAAGTTCATAGGGTTCATAGATCATTGAGATGATTCCTACTCAACAAGGGATCATTACCTCCACTCAATAGAAAGGAGTTTATGCAGGACATAAGATTTGATGGAGAACCACCCACTTCCTGTTGTAGGCAATGTAGATTTGCTACAGCAGAGTACTACATTTTAAAGAGCAATTTCTCTGATCATCTCATAGTATTGAAGTTTGCTGCCTTGCGTATTTTATCCCTTTTTCCATGTATATCAGGAGAAAAGGTTTCGCATGTCCCACCCAACAACAAACACTATATGTCATTGCTTTGCAGATTCTAAGGATAGATATATCTTGCATTCTCTGTGTAGACGTATCAAGCTTTGTATTGTGCATGGATGACTGTTTTCCGATTTTGTTAGCATTATAGTTTACACTGAGGCTGGTTGGGTATTTCTGCTGTTTAAAACAGATAGCAGGCTCTCAGCTGCTCTACACTATTTCTATGCACTTTAAACTTGTAAGTTCTCAGAAGGAAGATAAACTGCCTCTTGGGATGTCAATTTCTGTCTGACACTATTTGAATATAGTACGAGATTTCAAAAAACAGATATGTAGCAATCACGTATTAAAACATTTGAGCTACATAATGGCTTGTATAATGTGAAACAAATGTCTATTTTTATCTGACCTAAACCAATCTGTATACCTAATTTTGATTAAAAAATGGAACATTTTTCAGCTTGGGTCTCTTTCTTTTTAAATTAACATCATGAAGATGATCTAATTCAGGCCACAGCATAATATCTTTCTCAAACACACATGGAAAACATTCCATAAAGGTAACTACCTTTCCTCCAATTTAGAGAATGGGTAGTTTCCCTCCTGCATTCATTTGAATATGGAAGAAGGTTGAACACATCTTCATGAAGCATCCCCTTGTTGAAAGGAAACTGGAAGCTCTTCCTCTCTCTGGTTCAGGGCTGTCAAACTCCCTGCCCACACGTGCTGGCCACACCCACATCTGGTTTAGCGAAGGGGGAAAAAAGTCCCAATATGTCACACCGTGACGACGCGAGTTTGATACCCCTGCTCTAGTGTAACACTATCAACATCTGTGTGAAGTTTTGTATTATCCTTATAATGAAGAGTAAGGACCTAGAATGGCAGATACATTGTAATTAAGCTGTGGTGGCGCAGTGGTTAGAATGCAGTATTGCAGGCTAACTCTGCCGACTGCCAGCAATTCAATCCTGACTGGTTCAAAGTAGAGTCAGGCTTTTATCCTTCCGAAATTGATAAAATAAGGACCCAGATTGTTGGAGACAATATGGTAAACTAAGCAGTTTACTCTGTAAACTGCTTAGAGAGGGCTGTAAAACACTCTGAAGCAATCTAAGTGCCATTGCTATTGCTAATTTGAATGATTTCTTGACTGTATGAGAACCAAGGTTCACCATTATTTTGATAATAGGGACTGGCTAGACGCTTCGGCAAAGGGTAAAGTTTGAATGAAAAAAGCAAAGTGTATTGAACCCTCTCAACTAATACCTGTTGCTAAATATAGCTTCCTGTATTTGAATAAAACTTTTTAAAAAAACTATTTGAGTTTTTATCCCCATTATCATCACATCCTATGGCAGTGAATTTTATGATGTGAAATCATATACTGTTTGTTTCTTCTCTGAACCTACTACAAATAATTTTTGTGACTGCCCCAAGATCTTCTGTTACTCAAGAATTGCACCAGAAGCACTGATTTGACCACTTAATTTTTACAAATATGGATTCTTTGGAACATGCGTACTTCTTGCATTTTGATATCTCCATGCTGTCAAAAAACGCTGTTTTTATAGATTTCCAGTGAACAAGTTGATCTTTTCATATTATTAAGATGAGATGAACAAAAACTGAAGGCCTAAAGGGTCATCTTTAAAACTTGCTTTAATACCTCACTCTGTGCAAATAACAAAGAAACTTTGAGCCCTCACCCCTGTAAAGTTGCATTGTATTAGTAAACAACTTATTATATACCAAACAGATATTGGTAAATAGCTAAGATGGAAAATAAAAGAACTGCTGAAATTTCAGTTGCTGATCACTCTTGGAAAGAATCAGGTTTTTTTTTAAAAAAAATCTTCACTTTTTTATCTTGATTAAGTCAAAAAGTAACTGAGTTACACAAATAGGACAAGCAATGTGGAAGTTTAGATTAACGCATTTTAGGACTTTTGACCCTAATTATTGTCTTGCTTTCAATTATGGGTGTCCAACCTTTTGTCTTGCTTGGGTCGCACCGAGTAAAGAGGAATTGTCTTGGGTTGCAAATAAAATATGTATTTTATTAATATATATTCATATATATATATAATCATATAATGTTAAAAATTTATGAACCTGTGGGGTCCCATTACTAACTCCAGGACCATGTGTGGCTTGGACATGCCTGCCTTAGATAATTCAATAAACACAACACACACACACACACACACACACACACACACACGTATGTGTTTCGTATGACTCCATAGCCATATTATTGATCTAATTTGCTGAAAGAAACATTTTGCAGTGGTAAAATAAAATGTTAACAGATTCTTGGCCAATGAAGCAATGTTATAAGGGTTATATACTTCCCACTAAGAAAATATATTTCTAGTATATTCCAAGTAATTTTGATATGCAAATTAAATTAAAACCAATGCAATCATCCTCTTGCATACATACTACATATTATGAGAATTTTCTTTCTTTCTTCTGTGACAAGCTTTCTTTGCCAGCTTTAAAGGAACTGGAAAGCGTAAGTAATTGTTTTTCTCCCTAAGAAACATTCCAATTCCTACAATACGAAAAACATACATAATTTTATATCACACAAATGTTTGGTAATATTTGATATACCCTATACAAAGAAAAAAATGTCTTCTTGGGAAAAAAAATCAAAATACAATCATGACTCATTGAAATATTAATTTAGCTTAGGTCTGGCATGTCGAGATATAAAGCAACATTTGTAAAAGCCAGAACAATGTGTGCATTCATCAAGTTGCCAGGTAATCCTAGAGTGTTGTTTTTCTGTGCTCGAAAAGACTACTCATTTTAAGATTAATAATGTCCTGTGAGTGACATGTTGCAAGTCTCATCGCTGTGATTGTACGTACAATACTCCTTCAAATATAGAACATTTGTAGTTCTCCAATTGCACCATGAAATTTCTAAAACCTAAGCCCTGATTTTTAGAAGTACTGCTGAAAAGAACTTTTAAATCTCTTGGATTCCCAAGAACATTGAAACACTTTTTAAACTGAACTATATCCTTTTAAACACCTTAAATTCCAAGTGAAAGGAAGAGATAAGCACTGCCATGTATGAACACTCAATACATGTTGACTTTCTTAATATTTTACTAGGTATATGAAATGTGTATGCCTAGTTCATAGTAATCCACACCCATCGTTTTTATAGCAGGTAGGAACATGTTACAGATCAGTTCTTTCCAATACTAGCCGTGCAGAAATAGCTTGAAATATTAATTTGGTGTATTTCTTTTAACACACAATTAAGGTAGTGAGAAATTGATATTGCAAATAGTCTTCAACTTGTGAGTCTAAATGAGATTGAGTGTCAGTGTGATTAACAGCTGAAATTTTATTCTCTGTAACTTAAGCCCCAATTTCATACTTCTAAAAATCTGATGAGGCTTGCTTACGCTGATTCAGTGATCTCTGTGTGTGTTCCAGAATAGGAATTCTGGAATTTCCTAGAGCAGATTCAGATCATGACTAAGAAAAGTGCATTCCTTCCATTATAATGAAAAGGGCAAAGGAATGAAAACACTTAATCCAATAATGAAGTTAAATCCAACAATTCACTCCTAAGTAATAGGAAGGGGTCAAACAGTAATATTTCTATATGAATTAAAGAACAATAAAGAACAAGCATAACAAAAAACGTTCTTGTTATGTATTTGCAGTGCAACAAATAGTATCATGTTAACCTGCAAAACATTAATTTGTACAAAGTTGATAACAAATTAATGGAAAGTCTACTTAATGTAGATGTGTCTCTCAACCACTTGCAGATGCCAGTAAGGGCATCTGCAAGGAGGAGGTCTGTGTCAAATATTTAAAATGGCAATGACTGCCATATTGACTTTTTTCACACCTTCATGGCTATTCCTGGCAATTGTTACAGCTAAACTTAAAGTAAAATGCTGTTGCGCCTATGCAGAACTGAACACACTAAGCCCTACATGTATCATCTCAATCAGCTATACAAACTTCAGGAGCACTAGAATTTGCAAGATGGAGATCCCATTCATCCAAGTTGAATGATTCCATACCAGGAATCATTTTCTTATTTCCTTATGTTCTGAGTATCATTGTACAGCTTTGTGTGGAGGCATAAAAAGATGAGGAAATTAACCGACTATTGTACATACTGCTAGCAATCATCTACTGTTGAAAACACATCATCTACTCAGGCAGCTTCAGGGAAAATATGGGCAAGATTTCTATCAGGTATTGCTGAAAAGATTATGTGTTTTTTCCAGCAAGAAAGTTGATCTCTTCAAGCGTCAGCTGCCAAGAACAGGCCCAGTGAGAGAGATGAAGAACAATCTGTCCTCAGGGACTTGGTTGTCCAATGTTTTCAAGAAACTAAGGTTTCCCCAATTTACTGCTTTGGACTCTCATTTCCATGGCTATGCTAATCAGGGGTAATTGAAATTGTATATATAAAATTCCAGCTATAAGGAAGGCGTCTACTTAGTTAGGCAAGTTTGATCAACACCCAGCCTTTCATCTTTGAGGCCTTTGCTCAGAAGATCTTGAAAAGCCTTCTTTAGAACTTCAACAAGTCCTGAAACAAACTCTTGCAGAGATTTAGTGCCAACTGTATTTTTTAAATAGGAACAGTAGAATAGGATCAAATAATGGCTGCTACGTTATCAAAGATTCATTCACTGATATAACAAATCCCTTTAAATAGGCCAAATAGGTCTGCCCCTTATATAAAACAGGAGTCATTAACTGGATTTTGAAAACAAAAAACCTCTATGAAGTATTTCTAACTTCAAAGACACTTGAGAATGATTTTAAAAGCCTCCTATTCTACAAAGAAAAAAATCGCTTCTAGGCTAAGGTGTAATTTACTTGCAAATTTAGCAATTTGGACTCTGGCTGGGAGTGGTTTGTTCATTAGAGGCTGGTTCAGCCCTCTTGAATAATGAATCATTGCCAGTGATGCCTACTTTAGAACACTGATTGGATTGTGCATTCCTGTGATTGGCTGTCAAGTAACTTCTCACTTCTAATCTGCTCAGTGTTGTAGCACACCGGATGCTCGTTCTCGCTTAATTTTAAAAGGGAGCCTGACAAATCAAGCATCTGTGAAATAGATCTTAATAGTTAAGTGGTCATTTGGATTATTTAACAATGGGTTGGGTTTATCTACTCTGCTAAACCATAATGTGGCTTGTTTTGCATTCAGCAAATGTGTGAATTCAGTCAAACTGCATTATGGCCTACCAAAAAAAAAAAAATAGCATATTATGTCAATTTTCTCTTAAAATCCATAGATTTTGTTGCTGTTCCTCATGCTTAAAAGCTGGCTTCAAATTATCCAAGAGAACTCAGAGATGAAAACAACCTTGGAAAAATTAGAATAGGGCCATACTTCATTATACTAAGGTTCTTTGTCAGTTAGGAATTGTGTCAGAATTGCAATTACACAAAACCCCTAGGTTAGCCAATGAAATAAATGACCTTCTGGAAGATAAGCAGCTTTGATTGCCATTTCCGAAGTGGTTCCTTTACAGGCTAGCTACCTCCTGGGGAATTTGATGATCTTGTGATATTTGATTTCTGGATTTTGCTTCTGAAACAGCATTTCTAACTGCCACCAACTTCTTTTCTTGTCTTGCCTAGTATCATCTGGGACTCACTTCTCAGCCTGAACTCTTTCTTCTGAACAATGTTGATACTGTCCCAATCACGAATAGATGAAATCCCGTCCACCACCGTCAACCGAGTGTAACTTATTTGAAACACCCTTTCAATGCTGCACAAAACCAAATTTTGATTGGTTCTGAAATGAGCGGGTACAAGTCAAGAATTGCCAATGGAGACCGAGCTTCCCCTTAAAAGAAGAAGCAGGAAGGAGAGTCAAATTATGAAGAATTATCTCTTACACTGGGAAACAGACCTCTTTAGAGTCTGTACATGAGATCAACTATGAAGGCCATTGACAAAGTTGGAGCATGTCTTGCATCATAAGTAAGAAAAATGGTTGTAATTGACAGACACCTGCAAAACACAGAAGGTAACAAAAAGGTGAAGAGCTCTGAATGAAATAAGGGGGTGAACTTGATATTTCTCTCCTTTTTTTTTTTTTTTTTTTGCACATCTCAGTTCATTTACTGGGAAAGGGGCTGGAAGAGAATTACACTGGAGAGAGTAGCAAATAAAGGGAGAGTTTGGTACCCTCTTCCCATTTTTCCACTTAGAAATCCACACCTCTTTATTGGTATAAATAGGTACATACTTGTAAATAAAAGTTCTAATAGGAAGCCTCCCACTTAATACAAAGTGTCATTAATCTGTTTTGGAAGGATTCACAGTTCTCTCATCTTCAGATTTCTGGAATGCTGTTAGACAGTGTTGTAGAAATTAAGCAATATCCTGCTTTAATGCAAAAGGAAAATTGAACAGAACTTTCTGAAACTCTTAATGGTCATAATCCACCAGGAAGGGTAGCTGCATGAGCCCAATGTAATACATTAAATAAGGATGAATGAATAGAAGGTGGGATAAGAACACACTAAGTTCTTTAGGATTAGATCAGTGTTTCTCAGTCTTGGTGATTTGAGGATGGGTGGACTTCAACTCCCAGAATTCCTCAGCCTTGGCTTGAAGTCCCCCCATTTTCAAGTCACCAAATTTGAGAAACTGTGGTTTGGACAAAAAAAGGTTGGTAGATTTCCCAGCTTTGTCGTCTTATCCTATTTCAATGTGTTTCATCCCGTTTCCTTCATAAGGCATATTCCTTTGCTTTGCATACATGAAAAGCAAGTGTTCATTTAACCATCTGGTTCCCTGTTTTGTTTAATTGTTGTGGGGAGTTTTTTGCTTCTTTTTCTTTCATGTAAGTCTAATTCAGTCTGGAACTATGGACTCTAAGGAAAAACCATGATAATCCTACATTTTTACCAAAGACAAATAAACCCAACGGCTGTTGCTTCCTCTCAAGAAAAGTTGAGTAGTGAGAAGAAGAATATAGAGAAAGATAAATCCCAAAGAAATCCACTGTAAGTCCTCTTTCTTAATTGCTGGTGGAAAACTTCAGCCTAGTGAGGGTCCCAGAACTCTGGCTGTTCCACTAGCAATGTAAGGGCATGCCAAGTGGGTTAAGGAAGCTTTGGATTTCATTAGTGTCCCTGATCTTCAAAGACAATGATTATCAAGAAGTAATAGAAGTAACATATCCAATAATAATTCTCCCTCGTCCCAATTCCTTGAAGATTAGTCAATCTTTTTTTCTGAGCTTCAATTAAACATGAAGCCTTTTGCTCAGAGCTTCTATATCCTGAAGACTTTTGCTCTCATCGTTGAGTTTCATCTGCTCTGCTCTGCTCTTTCTGGCTTCTGCTAGCATTGTTTAAGTGACGCCTCAGGCTCTGGATAAAAGTGTCTGATCATTCAAATACAATGAAAGTTTCAGGCACATTTTTACAGTTGGAGAGACAGAACTGGGAGGAATCTCTTTGATAGAGATCAGGGATCTCCAAACTTGGCAACTTTAAATCTTGTGGACTTCAACTCCTAAAGCTCTCCAGCCAGCATGGCTTCTTAAAGAATTCTGGGAGTTGAAGTCCACAAGTCTTAAAAGTTGCCAAGTTTGGAGACTCCTGATATAGATTATACCCAATCTGATTTACATACTTCACCTTGGTTTCAAGTCAGAAACCAAGAATAGCATTTTGGAAACAATATAGAAAACAATGCAGTGCTAAACAGATTACTCAAGTGTTACCTGAGCATGCACAAGATTGTAACCTTGTACTTTCTAAGCTTTGTTATAAAGCTTCTTCAATTCTGAATTAAGATCGGAGGAATTCCAGCACAGACTATCCACTCAACCCTTGTGGTATAAGAATATCACTTTTCCCTTTGAGAATTAGCTTTCTAGCCCTCGTGGCAGGATAGCTTTTAAAAAAATGAAAGCCACGTGTGATTAAATATATATCTTTTACTTAAAATCCCATCTTTTGCATTTGATCTTTCACTTCCCTTTTCCTCTTTTTTTCTGTGATTGTCCATGTTCTCTTCTATTTATAAAGCAGCTTCGAAGTCCATTTCCATTTTCCTGCAGTCCAGTTCCAGAATAAAAAGACAGGTTTTTAAAGATAGCGTAGGGGATGGTGTGCTCCACATCGAAAAGGTTTAATATTTTCTGTCTCATATCTGAAATAAAAGATACTATGGTATCTCTCATTGTAAAATGCACAATGCAATTATATAAATTGCTCCAACTTGCATTGTCTAATGATCTGATGCTTAAGTTTATTACAAATAGGAAAGCTCCTTTACCCAAGTCATATGTTCATGATGTAAGAGTTGGTGATGTTTGTGTAATGAATCAACTTCTTTATGTAAACGTGGCCTACCTCCCCCTCACATCTCATCCTTTCTAACCATCATTGGTGGCATACCTGGAGTTTAGCATGACCAGGTTTATTTATTGTTTTCACATTCTGGTGTTAAGATTTAATTTAATTTCCAGACCTTTACAAGAGGATGCGCCTAGCTACAAAAATAAAATAGACACATCCAGCGTTGAACTTTGATTTCTGAAATTTCCTCCTCCTAACCCAAAACCATTCAAGTTTCCAATTCTTACATTCAGAAATAAATTGGCAATATTGGTAGAAAATACTAATGTTCATAAATATTACAGCTGCTTTAGATGGCCAAGATACATACTATCTCTGTATATTAGAGTTGTCTGGATATTCTCTTTAACTTTGGAAAATTTAATGTTGACATAGCTTTAAAACAAAGTTATGCCAACAAAGTCTCCCAGTCTTTAACCATGACAGTGAGATGTCCCTTGGCAACAGGGGCAGATGTGTCTTGTTCAGCAATAAATTGAGACTGGCTTTTAAGACTGGCTGCAAAGCTGTTGCCAAAACTTTGCTTTCTGCTTCAGATTGAAGAACATAATATTCCTAATGCTCAAACTGTTGTCCAAGTCCCTGACTAGACCTGGTTACACAGGTACATTTGAACTCACTAGGTTGATGGTGCTACCAGAACAATCAGATAGCAATGAAAATTATTCAAGGTGCTCAAAATATTTGTAACCAGGCAATAAAATACTTGGTTTATTGCTTTTGGTATCAACTGTGTTAAAAAGTTTAATGTTACAACATCCGTTTTCCTTTTTGTTAATTTTGTTTGACATTTGGTACTAATTTATTTGAAATGTTGGGTCAGCCATTTTTTGTTTATTTAAATGAAAGTCCAGATCTTCAAATAAATATCAAATACCTACTCCTTCTTTTTGGGATCTCATTTTATACCAAACGTACGTCATTACAATTCTTTGCGTTCTGGGACTTTAAAAAAAATTAGTAATAATACAGAACTGCTTTAAGTACAGTAACTGCAGACATGAGAACTGCTCTCTCCCCTCACTCTTCTGTCTGAATGATATTGTAAGAACACTTGGATGGGTGAGATGAAGAACACTGAAGCTTCAGAGGGGGGGATAGATGATTAGTGATAAATGGAAGCTGTTGAGGAATACTTGAAAGGTAGGAAAGGAAGGAAGAAGGGAGATGTAGAGAGAGAAGAGAAAAAGAGAGAGAGAAAGAAAAAAAGGAAGGAAGAAAGGAAAGAAAGAAAGAAAGAAAGAAAGAAAGAAAGAAAGAAAGAAAGAAAGAAAGAAAGAAAGAAAGAAAGAGTGAGTCAAGCCTGGAAGCCATTTTTTGTATTGGGCCTTCAGACCTGCCACATTTACTACTATGGGAAATTGGAAGGGGGAATTGTGTGGAGCATGGGTGATATATAGTCATAATAACATTCCTTTCTCAAAGAGTCAAGGACATCTTGCCCTGCACCTGGGAGGCTGGAACTGGGAGGCATCTCCAGTTGGGACAGTGCTTTAATTGGACCACCTGATGGATTTGTGGGTGTTGGGCAGGGATTTGAACTTTCCTTTGGGTGGGGAAACCCTGGAAGCTTTCAGATTTGGGTTTCCTCAGATGTGCCAATATGACATCTCTAGTAAAGTGTAACTTTGAGAAAACTCAAGCCTTGGAGTTTTCATTCATTGGGGGTGTTACTTGGAATCCTGACGGAAGGAAGGAAGGAAGGAAGGAAGGAAGGAAGGAAGGAAGGAAGGGAGGGAGGGAGGGAGGGAGGGAGGGAGAGAGAGAGAGAGAGAGAGAAAGAAAGAAAGAAAGAAAGAAAGAAAGAAAGAAAGAAAGAAAGAAAGAAAGAAAGAAAGAAAGAAAGAAAGAAAGAAAGAAAGAAAGATCAGGAAAGGTACAGGTAGAGTGGGTATTGTGGAAAAACTTTCGATGTGCTGCAGAATCTTCAAAATTGTTCCCAGAAATGGTGCCCATTTTAGGGCAAGGCAGATATCAGCATTAGTGTCTGCACAGATAAAATGACAATTGTGGGATCATGACTGAAGCCTTGTCTGTTTTATTACGTTCATGCATGTGCAAAGGAGGTGGGGCTTGTGTTGTGATGTTGCAGCTTCCATCTTTCCCTGTTTACAGACTGCCGGTTACCTGAATCAGCTCTCCGACTTTGTTTAGAATGTTGAACACCCTTTAATTATATGAAAGATAATCTGAGAATTGACTTTATGTATAGAATCCATAAGATACTGCATCTGACACATATAGTATGTAAGTAATGCCGCCATTAGTGCAGGAGTGAGCTGTTTGCAGACCATGTGTGCATCTCCAGGTCCTTTCTGCCCTCTCAGGAGCCCCCTACAATGCTACATGTTGGCATGTTACATCCATTAAAAATGCAGGTAAAATTAATCTTCCTTAATCTTCCAGTAATCTTAATGCACCTATGTTGTAAAATCTTCCACTTAACCTCCCCGAAGTAAACATAGGGCTGGAAGCCTCACTGCCATGCTTCAGAGGAAGTCAGAAGCTGAAAAAGTGTTAACTTTGTTTTTTCTCAACTATTCGGAAGTGCAGAAATGATGTTCCATGTTGATGAGAAAAGTTGGACAACTTAAAACAAGATATAACAAATAACACATTACCTCCATTACTTTGAAATAGAAAGCTAAATAAATTGCAGGTGACAAAAAAAATCTATTGATTTTTAAACACAGCCTAAAATAAAAGGGCTTGAACAGCTCCATTCTGAAATCAAATGTTCTTAAAGCAGCCATGTATAAACTCCACTTCTTTAATGTCTGTTCTCCAAAATGGAGAGTATCAATCCTGCCCTGCCCATATTGTTCTGAAGCGACAGTCAGATCCGCTAAACTTAGAAGAGCAATCAGTAAAAAGCATTAGATTTGCTTTTTGATTCTGCACATTGGATGTGTAAATTCAACATAATGACTCCAAACCCTCTTTTTTTTAAAAAAAAAATATCATATAACTGCAAGCATAATCTAAAGAGGAAAGTGATGTTTTCACAGGAATTGGCAACAATGCATACAAATTAACATGGTGGTATTCATGGCCCCTCTCTATATAAATAACTTTTGGTCCTGGAAAGGATCCTGTTTTAATATGGTTCTTCTGGAGATGATCAGTGATCAGAATACAGAATAACAGAATTGGTAGGGACCTTGTAGATCCTCTAGTCCAGAGGTCACCAAGCTTTCAGACCTCAGGGACCACTAATTTCATAATTTTAAATCCCACGGACCACTAATATGAATTTTTTAAAAAAGATAAATAGTATTTAGTGCAAAACAAAAAATACAAATAATTTTTCTGCGGACTACCAAAATTTTCTCACGGACCACCATTGGTCCATGGACCACCACTTGGTGACCACTGCTCTAGTCCAACTCCCTGCTTCTGACAAGGGGCTGTCCAGTCTCTTCTTGAAAGCCTCCAGTGATGAAGCTCCTACAACTGCAGTGGTTTGCTTAACAATCATGGCAAGAAAGATTGTAAAGTTGGGCATTGACTCATTTAACAAATTCTGGTCTCAATTGCAGTCATATGTCGAGGACTACTTTTACTTCTGAATCTCCCTGCCTTTACCCTGATTTATTTGCTTGCTTTAAAAGAATTAAGAGAGGAATTCATCCGTCCTAATTAGACTGCCCTAGTTTTCAGACAGTTGGAGAAAAATCCTTCCTTCCTAAACATTTTAGATATACAATAAAAAAGACTGGTTTGCTATTCAATGTTGATTGTTTCTTGATGTAAATCTTTACGCTTCTGTATCCAGCTGAAATAATACAATATCATCACATGAAGACTCAGTTCCACATTAGTTATTTTCTTACAATTCAACATGAAGTTTGTTTAATCTGGGCTTAACATATAAATCCACTTACCTTGTCCAGTAACACTTCATTTTAAAATTATTGCTTATTAGAAGGTATGAACCAAATTTATTATGCTGAATATGATTAAACTTAATCTAGGTTTCATTTCTGACACCCATCCCCAAATCTCCCTCTCCCTCCCCCTCCCTCCCTCCTCCCTCTCTCTCTTTCTCTCTCTCTCTCACACACACACACAGATAAATTGAGAAAGAAAGAAACTTCACTAAAACGAATACTAAACCTTGAAAATATCCATAAAGTAAAGTTCAAATATGGCTCTTGTTAGAAATAAAAACAAAACTACTTTTAACCACTCCATGATTAAAACTCATTAGGGACATCAGAGGTCAGAAATATTTGTTTCAGAAGGTGGATTCTACTACTTCCTTTAGCTAAATCTAAAAGATCTATAGCCGTGATGGCGAACCTACGGCACAGGTGCCACAGGTGGCACGCGGGGCCATATTGGTGGGCACGCAAGTGTTGCCTTAGCTCAGCTCCAGCGTGCATATGCGTACCAGCCAACTGATTTTCAGGCCTTCTGGTCCCACTGGAAGTCAGGAAACTGGCTGTTTCCGGCCTCCGGGAAGGCCTCCGGAGGGGGATGGGGAAGGCCTCCGGAGGGGGATGGGGAAGGCCTCCGGAGGGGGATGGGGAAGGCTGTTTTTGCCCCCCCCAGGCTCCTAGATAGCCTCTGGAGCCTGGGGAGGGGGAAAAACAGGACTACGAGGCCCACCGTGCCATCGCGTGCCAAAAGCAGGGGGAAATGTGGGGGAGTCACATGCTCATGTGTGTGAGGGTGGGGCACATTGAATTATGGATGTGGGCATATGTACCCATGACTCCCACACTACCCCCGCTTTTGGTACGCGACGGCAAAAAGGTTAGCCATCACTGATCTATAGACTCTTTTGTCTTGACATAAAAGTTTTTGTTTTTTGTTGCAGCACTCTCTTTTTTTCTTGATTCTTGTGCTTTTGATACTTCTTTTTCTCTTTGTTGTTTTATTAAATAAATAAATAAAAATAATAGACCCCAAATCCATTCCCCCCCCTCTTTTTAAATGACTTTAGCAGAGATCCAAAACTCCAGATCAAACTAGAAAGCATTCCTGCATAAACCCCATCCTCAGTGAATATTTCTCTGGAGCCACAGGTTTAATTTATTACAACTACCATCAGGAAATGGAAGTCAGGACTGCGATTTCCAAATATTATGCTAACCCCAAATCACTGGAACCTTGTCAGAATAAAGTTGGGGGGAAGACGATGCATTCAAATGTCATAATTGCAAATGCATTTTATTTCTTTAAAGAGAACCAGAACCACAAGGCTAGACGTGACAATATTTGTGACTGTAACTATATAGTACTTTGTGCATTAATTCAAATAAGGATCAAATACATTCATGTAAAAATACATCTATGCTGAAAAAAGCTAAAAACCATCAGGCAACAGATTCAGGTATAGTTTAATTGAAATTATGCCATTTATTTCTGTAACTGGAGAAACCGTCTCCACAATACTAAGCATACTGTTAATATGGTTTCCGATCATATTCCAAAACCCGGCCCGCTCATTGATTGATCATATTTCTATTTTGTCTCTCTTCTAAGGAATTCAAGACATTATTTAGTGACACCATTTATTAAGTGTCTGATCAAAGTTGCAACAGTACTGAAAAAAAGTGACATGACATGGAATCATGCACTTGAAAAGCTCCTTCTGGATTCCTGTGTTCATCCCTCTTCTCAGAGCAGAAATACAGGTAGTCCTCGACTTACAACAGTTCATTTAATGACTTTTCGAAGTTACAACGGCACTGAAAAAAGTGACTTATGACCGTTTTTCACATTTATGACCATTGGAGCATCCCCCACAGACACAAGCAAAATTCAGATGCTTCGCAACTGACTCATATTTCTGACCGTTGCAGTGGCCCAGGGGCATATGATCCCCTTTTGTGAGTTTCTGACAAGCAAAGTCAATGGGGAAGCCAGATTTACTTAACAACTTTGCTACTACGTTAACAAGTGCAGTGATTCACTTAACAAATGTGGCAAGAAAAGTTGTAAAATGGGGCAAACACTTAACAAATTTCTTACTTAGCAGCATAAATTTTGGGCTTAATTGTGGTCATATGTCGAGGCCTCTGAAGGCCTCTGTCAATGAAACGGAAGCCAGGGGCGACATGTGCAAGCAGCCACAGAAGAAGTGGATTACCCTAGCTTGATTTTTACCTGTGTGCTTGGCCCCACCCCTTGGGGCCAGGTGCAACAGAGTGGGTGGGTCTTAACTAGAGCTTATTTTGGGGGGCAGGACTTATATTGGGCGCACATGTAAAAATCAAGCTAGAGCTTATTTTTGGTATAGGTCTCATTTTCAAGAAAACATGGTGTAAATATATATATTTTTCCAGGCATTTTCATTTTTTCCCTTCAGTTTTATGTCGTATTTATGTAATTAATTAAGATTCTGTGGCTGATCAACATTTGAAACACTAAACAATGTAACATGCATTTTGCTTTGCTTGACTATTGTGCCATTATCAGTATTATGCATTTATTTAATGAAATACAGAGTTAACATTATTACCTTTGCCTTTATTACATCCACCACCTTCTTAACCTGCATAGTAAGATGTTTTTTATTCATAGCGTGTTTTTTTATAAAAATAAAACAAAGAGGTACAGGACTTTCCAGTTTATTTTTCCCATTCTAAAAAAAAAAAGAGTCACTCAAATCAATTTTGAAAATATAATAATGTAACAACAATAAATGAAACACATTTCTAATTAGCTGACATTGGAAGCGAAGACTAACTCCCCAAAGGTTAAAATTAATTATTAATATGGCAAATTTAGCTAGAAGAGACCACAGCCTTTGCTGGAAGAGAATGGGCTTAAATTATTGCTTGACAGAAAAATGGCAAACTGTAAAAAGGGTTCATCTCGTGAAACAACCATTTCACACTATCCCCAAGAAAGCTTTTCCTCCAAGAAGCTAATTATGGCACCCTGGGCTCCCCATTTTCACATGACAATGATCCTGAGAAGCTGATTTATAGTTCCAGGCTCACTGTCATCCTACGAGCTTCATCCCCCGAGATTTCTCTAGCCTGCTTCAACTCTTGGTGATTTTAATTATTACATTACACAAACAGAATCCTGTTAAATGAGCTGCAATTACAAGACTTCCCATCAATTTAATTGACACCTTGAAGTTATACTTGAGATATATAACATTAATATCGAGGTCTGTCTGGAAACGTTAATTTTGGAAAATAAAAATAGAACCCCTGCATTATTACCTCTGCTCAATCACGGGAGGTGAAGTAGAATTATAGGCTGAGATGGCTGCCACAGACAAATATAATTACACTTTGAAGACTATGGGTGATTTTTAAAAAAATCTAATATATGGCTTCCCTCAGCTTCAATGTGTTTTGTTAATTTCCCAATTGTTCTTGCAGGTGGACTGAGTTTTGTTTAAAAAGTAAACTATAAAATATGAAGTAATTTTGGACTGTATTTATATAAATTGGAGAAATACTTTTGACTGAGAATATATTGTTTCTAACAGAGCTTCTTATAACCAAAACCAAATACAGATTTTTAAAAAGTGTTATACTCTACCCTTTTCCAATTTTCCTTATTAGCAAGTTGATAATTTACCAACAGGCATTGGTTAAACAAACTGGACTTTGAGTTGCCCTTTATCTTACTACAAAGTTGTTTTAAAATCAGTTTCATTCATTAGATGTTCTATAGCAATTTGACCATCCCTATCCTCCTTGTCAAAAGTAATATGGTAAAAAAGCATCTTCTTGCATCTCATAAAAATGCCAAGTCCTTATTCTTACAAACAAATAAATGAAGTTGAAGTTTGGGTAGATTTTCTCCATTTAGCAAAAAAAGCCTGCCCCTCAAAACTTGCTTTTGAATAGTAATAATAGAAGGATGGATTCAGCCTATCAAATTTAGAAATCAAGAACTGTAAGGATCAGATTTTATAAATGGAAGCTTGAGGAAAGATTTTTCTTATTTTTTTCTATTCCGCATGTTTCCATTTTCCACACCAGTTTGCTTAGCACTGTTTTCTACTTTCTTTTCTCAGAATTTCAACATGGAAATTTCTGATTCCCCTGAAACTGAATGAAACAGCTTCATTCAGGCGTTATCGGTAGCCATTATCATTTTGGCTTATCAGGTACAATAGATTAGAAAAACCTGATGGTTACATGCGGCTAGTGGGAATTCAAGTTCAGTAAATATTATTGTCTTTTTGTAGCTGGATTCAGAATACATTAAGCAAAAATATGAATTGCTCTTTGTGGTTTAATGTTATGTGAAGCCAGACAGGCTGGTTTATTTAGTACACTGGGTTGTCTAAAACCAGCCAAGGGTGATTTTTTCCCCCAGTAAAACATAGTTAAGATTTACTTAACATATTGTACAATAGAGATACATTGCATGCAGGGGTCTCTACAATATAGCCTTAGTGAAGGGCTGTCAAACTCACGGCCCTGGGCTGAGTCACACGCTGGCCACGCCCATGCCTGGTTTAGCAAAGAGGGAAAAAGTCACGATATGTCATGTGACGACACCGTGACGATGCAAGTTTGACACCCCTGCCTTGGTAGGTTGCAGCAGGCTTAGCTTCTTTGGGCCTTTGCTAAGCAATCAGAACTCTTTAGCATTAGAATAGGAGACCACAAGGAAAGCCCAAGTCAGCCGACTCCATTTGAAGATAAAGGTTAATGATGTGCCATCAAGTTGTTTTTGACTCCTAGCAATCACATAGATTTTCTCTAGGACATGACAATTTATATTTTTTTCCCCAAGAAAGCCAAAGAAAAGTCCTTGAAGAAGTCAAGGACAAATCACTTTTGTAGGTTTTTCTGCAGAGGAGGAGAGAACAAAACACTGAAGTTAGCAGTGTTAGCAGAGCTCAACTCATAAAACTTCATGGAGAACATGTCTCAAATTTTAATGAATAAACTCAGAACACGAGGTGTATACCACAGTCCCTACACTTGGATGTCTGAAAGATGCTGCTTCGTGAGAAGACAAAGGCTTTCTTTCAGGGGTGAAATCCAGCAGGTTCTGACAAGTTCTGGAGAACCAGTAGCGGAAATTTTGAGTAGTTCGGAGAACTGGCAAATACCACCTCTGGCTGGTCCCAGAATGAGGTGGGAATGGAGATTTTGCAATATCCTTCCCCCAGGAGTGGATGGGAATGGAGATTTTGCAGGATCCTTCCCCTGCGACGCCCACCAAGCCACGGCCACAGAACCGGTAGTAAAAAAATTTGGATTTCACCACTGCTGTCTTTCTTGTTGGATCAAAATCAATAATTCTCGCTTTCATGTCTTCTGCACATTACTTTCTCCTTTGCAGGGTTAAAGGCCATCAAAACCCTGCAGAGACCAAACTCAACCCACTGTTCCTACATTTCACCAGCAACCCTCCCTGTGATTTCAACATCCACTATTGCCCTACCAGCGGTAGTAAATTAATGCAGTAACGAAAATTGATCTTCCCAGCCTGAGATCTAAGACCAACAGGTTGCCAAAGGAATTCTGGAGAATCTTAAGATTGCCCCTCCTGCCTTTTCTTGTGTTCCTATCATTCCTGGTTGCTTTTGCCAACCTAGAAGAAGCCACATTACACCGGGAGAAAAAGGAGCATTTGTATGACAGGTGTTCCATTCATCCTTCCCAGTAACATCACAATTCAGTAGATTCTTGGGTGAAGAAAGAGAGGAGCTAATATGGGCGGTGCTATAATTTGGGAACACAGAGACCCCAATGTTATCAGTGAGCTTCCCAGCTTAATTTCTCCCTTCCTTGTTGGCGGAAGGAAAAGGCAAGGAAGATTTCAAGGAGTGTTTAGACTGCTCATTCGGGAAATAAACCCAGAGAGCAACCCGTGTCCGAGTACCCAGACCAAAAATACAAAATGGCATCCATAAATGCACTTAAATTGATTAATTTAAGTGCTGTAGGGATATAGTGCTCATTGAAAACAGGAAGGAAGGGAGGGAGGGAGGGAGGGAGGCGATGCCTGATTATGGTGCTAATTAGGATTTCTGCTTTAATCAGTAATCTTATGAAAGAATAAATTGAAAGAACCTAGAGCTACGCTACATCTAGACTGCAATTGTCTGGCTGCAGATCATGGTTGTCCCCATGATACTATTTCAAGAGGCAATTGGTCTTTCTGGCTTTTTCTTTGAAGACATTTTGCTTCTCATCTAAGAAGTTTCTTCAGCTGTGACATGAAGGGTGAAATCAGAACTGAAGAAGCTTCTTGGACGAGAAGCGAAATGTGATCAAAGAAAACCACAAAATCCAGTTGTCTCTTGAAAAAGCACCTTTGGAACAACTGCACTGTCATTTACCGTACTGTTGCATCTGAAGTTTTTGTGTTCTCAGAACAAGGGTGGGAAGGGCTCTCATTTAAATCTGTAGTATCCTTGACTGTGACTTTTTCTAGTTTCAAGAAAGGTTTTTTCCCCACTTCTTTAAGATTCTTAAGAGCCTTGGTGGCGCAGCAGACTAAAGTGCTGTTAAGTAGCACCAGCTGCCTGCAATTACTGCAAGTTCAAATCTCACCAGGCTTAAGGTTGACTCAGCCTTCCATCCTTTCAAGGTAAGTAAAATGAGGACCCGGATTGTGGGGGCAATAAGCTGATTTTATATAAAAAAGAACACTGCTGGGGGGGGGGCGAAAGCCCTACTAAGCAGGTATATACAAAAGTATGAAGGCTATTGCTTAACGCATTGTAAGCCGCCCTGAGTCTCCGGAGAAGGGTGGCATATAAATCGAACCAATAAACAAACAAACAAACAAACAAACAAACAAACAAACAAATAAATAAAACAGGAAAAGGGAGCAATTCCATTAGAATAGAACAGAATCAAGGATAGAAGAGACATCTGAGATTTTCGAGTCCAATCCCCTGTCCAAGGCAGAAGATCTTATAGCATCCTGGACAAATGGTTGTCCATTTTTTTCTTAAAACTTTCAGCAATGGAACACCCACAATTCCAGGATGCAGACTATTCCATTGATTAATTGTTCTCATTGTCAGGAAATTTCTCCTTAGTTCCAGGCTGGATTTCTCTTTGAGGAACTTCCATCCATTAAGGGCCCAAGGGCTAGGGCCCAATGCTCAAGTCTGTCAATATCCTTCTGAATCTTGAACCTACCTTCAAACTGTTAGCAATTGTCCCCAGCTTGGTGTCATCAGCAAATTTGTTGAGTTCCCCTTGTACACCTTGTCTAGAATATTTCAACAGTACTGGGCCCAAGACAGAACCTTGAGGTACCTCACTGGATGCTTCCCTCTATAATTACACTTATAGTATTATAATCTAAATGTTTTATGGTCTCAGTCCCATAAATAAATCTTAAATAAATCAGCAGTTAAAAAAATAATATCCATTTCACTGAAGATAAAGTTCTAGATCCAGTTTAAGTTATGTTGAGAACTGACTGAATGAATGGATTATATTCAACTCATAGTTACCACATAGTTTCTCCAGGATGATATACTGTACTGAGAAGAAACAAAAACAACGGGATGCATATTACATAGTATTGATGACGATTGTATCTGGCTCTAATCTGAATATTTAATTTCTTCAGTAATAATTTCTGAAACATCTAATATATAAATAAATGATTCTTAGGAATTAATATTATAGAAATCATTTTATTTTACTGGTGGAAGATGAAAAATGGGCAGTACAGGGTGCAATTAAAAAAGTACAATTACCAATATAGACATAGCATTTTCAAAAATGCTTCTGAGTTTCTTTGTCCCTAGATAGTTTAACAGAATGCACACAAAATTGATGTGGCAATATTTGAGAAAGCAGCTCTAGGCCAACACATCCTTTCATTTTATGTACATAAGAGAATAGATCAGGGCTGTCAAACGCGGCCCGTGGGCCGAATGCGTCACACGCCGGCCACACCCACATCTGGTTTAGCGAAGGGGGAAAAAGTGCCGATACATCACATGATGTTGCCGTGACACTGTGAGTTTGATACCCCTGGATTAGACTGTTTTAGGTCAATCTTAAAATTAATTTTATTGGTTTATTTTATTCTGTAAATTTGTATTCTGTAATTTATTAATAATTAGATTAATTATTAACTAGATCAGATTAATAGATGCATAAACAATCATTATTATCATTGGAAAACAATTGGTAAAAAATAATGTGTTTGAAAGTTCCCTCCTTTGACCACTTCACATTTTACGCAGAAATTATATCACGTTCAACAAAAATGGGAATAGTTATCATGTTCCAGTAATTAAAATATAATTAAGTATATTCTTTATTTCAATTTTGTTTTCTCCTCTCTATAAATAGTTTAAAATGATATACTTTGTCAGTGAAACTAAAGAACATTATGGCATCTTCTGGAATAATAAATTGTGCTTTCTACTTTTCACATCCCCTTGCTTTAATCATTTCAAGTTCCCCAGATGCCTTGTGTCTCTTTGTGCTTCTGCTTTAACACAGGGGTCCCCAACCCCCAGTCTGTGGACCTGCACTGGCCAGTGACATACCAGAAACTGGGCCACGCAAACAAGCTGAGCCCCATCCTTGAGATGCAGGCAGCGTGCAAAACCATGCCCCTTCCGGTCCGCAGAAAAACCTCTCTCCACAGAACCAGTCCCTGATGCTCAAAAGGTTGTGGGCTGCTGCTTTTAACAGACATGACCTTTCTTGAATTGGCTTTTCATCCATGACTATTTGCTTATCCTGAAGAATCTTGTTTTTGGTGCAACAAACCAAGATCTGGCTCCTCTGGTACATGCAGTTCCCTTAGTTGAGGTCAGGCTCGAAGTTTATCAACACATACTTTGATTTTATCCAGCAGATGTCGCCATTCTCCTGGCTACATCATTTGCTGGCTTTATACCAATTTCCTGTTTATAGTTGCCTTATGTAATTCCCCTTGTGTTCCAACTAAACTATAAAATCAAAACATACCCATTTTTGGATTTTCTCCAAAGGATACTCAATCAAACCGGAAGCTTGCACAATTATTAGTTTCCATCCAAAGTGGAATTATCCAAAGAACATAGCACCAGGGTGCTCTCTAATTGCCCCTTCTTCCTAATCTCTTTGTCCTTCCTGTTGCTCAAGGACCAATTTAGGAAGATAGCTCTGGGTTTCTGACTTGTAGAAGTACAAATTGGCTCTTGCATATTTCCTGAAAGGAAGGTAAGTCTGTTCCTAGAGATAGAGCACTCTTTGTCTTCTGAGGGCTTTTAAAAATCCAGAAATACCTTTGCTTCAGGGGTGAAATCCAGCAGGTTCTGACAGGTTCTGGAGAACCGGTAGTGGAAATTCTGAGCAGTTCAGAGAACCAGCAAATATCACCTCTGGCTGGCCCCAGAGTGAGGTGGGAATGGGGATTTTGCAGTATCCTTCCCCTGGAGTGGGTGGGAATGGAGATTTTGCAGTATCCTTTCCTTGCTACGCCCACCAAGCC
Organism: Masticophis lateralis; assembly: GCA_030761175.1. NCBI lineage: Eukaryota > Metazoa > Chordata > Lepidosauria > Squamata > Colubridae > Masticophis > Masticophis lateralis. The sequence goes on from JAUDYJ010000002.1 coordinate 145,317,292, forward strand.
ACAGCACGCCCACCAAGCCACGCCCACAGAACCGGTAGTAAAAAAATTTGGATTTCACCACTGCTTTGCTTATTAGAAGAGTATTACGGTTTCTAAGAAAACCTTTTTTGCGATTCTACCAGCCTTCTGAAAAAAAGAAAAAGATAGAAAATCTGTGAATATTTGCTATGGTGGGAAAAAAAAAAGTGAGAGACTTGCTTTTACTTTATTTATTGAATTTACATGCGGACCATCTCACTGTTACAGCAACTCTGTGCTCCTTACAATATGATCAAAAGGCAAAAAAAGATAATACAAAAATAATTAAATGTACGAGGATTATATAAGAAATTAAAAACCAAGAGGACAGGTGACATGAGGATGGAGAATCATCTCTCTACCCATTAGCTACCCTTTTCTCTGGGCTCCAGGCCAGCCCACAGAACCAGGATTTGACGTTTGGTGTCACAGACGAAAAGCCCTCTTCTCTGGAACCTCCTCCGGTTATCTTAGTTGATGGCAGGCGTGGAGTTCAGGAATCCGCACTTCTGTTTATCAAATTTCCTCTCCAAAGAATTCAAAAGGCTTAAAATACGACTTGAGAAATCCTGCCCGCCTTTTCCTTACTAGACCATGGATTTGAACAAAGGGCATTCCCAGACATAAACAGACCATAATCTACATGGTGCCACATCTCAGTCTGACTTCCCTGTGACTCAATCTTATCCTTAGGAATTCCTGAAAGAGTCACCTAAGGGTCACAGACTCAGGCCACTGAAGTTATTAATGGAGTAATTTGAATTTCCTCTCTCTCTGCTGTTCTAGGCAAAAATGGTGACTAGTTTATGTCAGGTGAACTACACTGTGTAGTTCTCTACAAATTCCTAATAGATGTATTTAACTTTATTTTTTAAAACAACAAGATTTTGTTCCTTTTTTATTTAGTACATGTATTAACTTGAAAATTAGCTGATTCAACTGTGGCTATATGGTGTGCAGATCTCCAGATGCCCTGTAGATGGTAGCAGAGAGACACAGAATTTTATTTAATTTTATTTATTTATTTATTTTTGCTAATGGTAGTCCAGACTGTTGCAGCCCATATATCAGTGTTGGTGAATTTTTTCAGCGCTGAGTGCCGAAATGGCACACACACGTACACGCATCCTGGAAACTAGAAGAGCAGCCGCCCGGTGCACATGCACGCACTGGGAAGATGATCTTCTGGTTTCTGGTGCGCGCATGCTCACTGCCCACCTGGTCTTCCAGTTTCTGGTGCATGCGCACGAAGACCAGTTGGCTAGGGGAAATTGGAATATCATCTTCCCAGCGCGCACATGCCCACTTGGTCTTCCAGTTTCTGCCGCATGCACATGAAGACCAGCTGGCTAGGGGAAATTGGAATATCATCTTCCCAGCGTGCACATGCCCACTTGGTCTTCCAGTTTCTGCCGCATGCACACGAAGACCAGCTGGCTAGGGGAAATTGGAATATCATCTTCCCAGCGCGCACATGCCCACTTGGTCTTCCAGTTTCTGCCGCATGCGCATGAAGACCAGCTGGCTAGGGGAAATTGGAATATCATCTTCCCAGCGCGCACATGCCCACTTGGTCTTCCAGTTTCTGCCGCATGCGCATGAAGACCAGCTGGCTAGGGGAAATTGGAATATCATCTTCCCAGCGCGCACATGCCCACTTGGTCTTCCAGTTTCTGCCGCATGCGCATGAAGACCAGCTGGCTAGGGGAAATTGGAATATCATCTTCCCAGCGCGCACATGCCCACTTGGTCTTCCAGTTTCTGCCGCATGCACACGAAGACCATCTGGCTAGGGGAAATTGGAATATCATCTTCCCAGCGCGCACATGTGCCCTGGGCGGCTGCTCTTCCAGTTTCCGGTGCTCCCGTGCATGTGAAGACCAACTGGCCAGAATCCAGAAGAGCAACGGGCAATGGCTCGCGTGCCCGGAGCGATGGCTCTGCGTGCCACTTCTGGCACCCATGCCATAGGTCTGTGATGGCGAACCTATGGCACGGGTGCCACAGGTGGCACACGGAGCCATATCTGCGGGCACGCGAGCGTTGACCTACCTCAGTCCAGCACGCTGGCCAGCTGATTTTCAGGCCTTCTGGGCCCACTGGAAGTCAGGAAACGGGCTGTTTCCAGGCCTCCGGAGGGCCTCCGGGGGGTGGGGAAGGCCATTTTTTCCCTCCCCAGGCTCCTAGAAAGCCTCTGGAGCCTGGGGAGGGCAAAAAATGGGCCTACTGGGCCCACCATGCTATCGTGTGCCAAAAGTGGGGGGAGGGGGTCACGCGCGCATGCATGGGATGGGTCATATTGAATTATGGGTGTGGGCACGCGCACACGCAATCCCCCCCAATTCCCCCCACTTTTGGCACACAATGGCAAAAAGGTTAGCCATCACTGCCATAGTTCACCATCACAGCCATATATGGTAGCTTTCGCTGTCCCTACGGCTATGTTCATAACAGTGTTAAACCACAAATTATCTAAGTACTACTGTCTGTGGAGCAAGAAAATTACATTTTGAGTAAACCATAGGCAAATGAACGTAGCCAATAGATTCAAGCTGTAGACTTGGATACCTGATTATTTGGTATGAAAAGGCATCTCGCAATTGTATTTTCTGCATGTGCATTATAAGACAAAGGGAGTTATCAGCCTGTTCTCCTCTGCAGGACTGCAGATAAAACATATGAGAACAATATATACACAGACAATATTCTTTATACATTGATACAAATAGAATGACGTTCTTCCTGGGGTTGATCCAAATGACCAGCACAAGTACAGAACATTAATGATTTTTAAAGAGTGGGAAAATACGTTGACATCCCCAGCACATCAGGGAGGCGGTTTTTATTCACTTTTCCTGCTATGTGTTGAACGCAGCATTTTTTTAAACTTGTGCCAGCTTGGAAACTGTAATCACTACTATTTGCCTGCTGCACTTCATTTTGTTGTAGGCAAATTCCTTCCCTCCAATTGGCTAACTTTGTGCTGTGGCAGAAATGATCCTCCCTTTCAGTTACCGGTTGCTCGGTTGCTGTCTTCTCAGCCATTTTATTCTGGGCTGCCTGGCCAATTTCAAAATGAACGTCTCCCCCCCTCCCCCCACTCCAAACATACTGATTGATGCATCAATAAAATGTTGGACCTTTTCTTTCTTTCTTTCTTTCTTTCTTTCTTTCTTTCTTTCTTTCTTTCTTTCTTTCTTTCTTTCTTTTTCTTTCTTTTTGTGATGATAAGCTTACCACTAGGATCATGGAAAGAGGCCGAGTGGTAGTACTTTTTTCTTTTTCTTACAAGAATATAGAACTGTTTGGGCCTTGTTTATACAGTGCAATTGACAAGAGCGTTGTCAATTTCTCCTTCCATTCTAAATAACAACAGGATGGTGCATTGGCAATATTTTCTTTCTTTCTGTTTCTTTCAGACCTATCCGCTAGTTCAGGGATTCCCAATCCGCAGTGAGCGGACTGGTATCGGTCCACAGCCCATTGGGAACCGGGACGCACAAGCAGTGGGCGATCTCCCAAAACTTCATTTGCACAAGCGGCAGGTGAGTGTGCAAAACCATCCCCTTCTCTCCTGTTGCTGCTACCGCCGCCTCTGCCAGTAAATAGAGCTGGAAAACCACTGCACTAGTGAGTGAGAAATATCAAGTATGGAGTAGGTATCAATAAAAGGAGGCTCAGCCTTCCATCCTTCTGAGGTTGGTAAAATGAAGACCCAGATTGTTGGGGGCAATATGCTGACTCTGTAAACAACTTAGACAGGGCTGTAAAGAACTGCGAAGCGGTATATAAATCTAAGTGCTATTGCTATATAAAAGGTCTTTCAGTGGAATAGGGATCAGTGGAATAATGACTAAAAGAACTAAGGAGAGATTTCCAGAACTAAGGAGAAATTTCCTGAGAGTTAGAACAATTAATCAGCGGAACAACTTGCCTCCAGAAGTTGTGAATGCTCCAACACTGGAAGTTTTTAAGAAATTGGACAACCATTAGTCTGAAATGTATAGGATCTCCTGCCTGAGCAGGGGGTTGGATTAGAAGCCTGCCAGGGTCCCTTCCATCTCTGTTATTGTTATAGGGCAGTGATGGCTAACCTTTTTGCCATAGCGTGCCAGGAGCCGGGGGGGGTTCCCCCAAACCCTTAATTCTATGCGCCCCGCCCCCACGCATGTGCATGTGATCCCCCCCCTCCCCGCGCTCCTGGCTTGCGATGTCCCGGTAGGCCCATTTTTCTCTCTCCCCAGGCTCCAGAGCCTTTCTAGGAGTCTCGGAAGGGCCCTCCCCAGACTCCTAGAAAGGCTCTGGAGCCTGGGGAGAGAGAAAAACAGGCCTTTCCCACCACCACCCCGAAGCCCTCCGGAGGCAGGAAACAGCCTGTTTCCCTACTTCTAGTGGGCCCAGAAGGCCCGAAAATCAGCTGGCAGAGCTGAGCTTGCGTGCCCACCAATATGGCTATGTGTGCCATCTGTGGCATGCGTGCCATAAGTTCGCCATCACAGTTATAGAGGATCCACCAGTCAGAGGTTGTACTAAGTACATGAACAGAACACAAAGTCATCCCTGGGGTCAAAGAGGAGGAAGCAGGTTGTAATCCGAAAAGGGAACGTGTAACCAGGTTTCATTCCCAAACAGTTTAAGAATGAAGAAGTTTTAAGCTGCAGTATGAAAGAGACCTTGGCTTACGATTTGTCCCAATGGGATGCACTTTGGCTTCATGCATTTCTATATACTCCATTTAGAGTAGCCAGCTGCTTCTGTTTAACTCTTCCTTTTCTCATACACTACTTCAAAAAGGACAAGGAGGAAAATGGAGTGTGCAATATCATTCGGAAACTGGCGGATTTCATGGCAGGCAATTACTCGAATCCAAATTGATGCCAAAGAATTCTGCAACCGAGGAGAAAGGTTCCAATTGGTGATCCAGCCCCTTTCTGCTTTTTGCTTCTGTTCAAACAATGTTCATTTGCAATACATTACATGGGAGCAAGTTCTAGAGAGTTTAGTGAACTGAATAGACATTTATGGGCTTACACTGGTAATTTGCTACAGTTGGCAGCATCTACACAGGCTGGAGACAGAGGTTGGGAAGAAAGGAGATGTCACGCGGTAAGAGATGAAGGCAACGCTTCTTAAATTACATTGCTCTCCAACTGTTCACAATTCACTGACAAGCCTATTGTTTCTTTTTTTAAAAAAAAATCAAAGCAGATTTAAATGGAGCTGGGAAGGGTTGAGAAAAGATGGTAAACCTTGCTGTCATATTTAATTACATACCACTCTGCTACTTTATTAGGAGAGAAAAAACATAGCATTGTTAGAGTAAAAGTGGAGCATAAAAATGAGATTTGGGGGGGGGGGGAACACCTACAGACTGATAATAGTAGTAAAATTACTGTAAAATACTGAGGTCACCTTCCCTAGCCTTAAACACCTATTTTAAAAAGCTGGCCTTTTGACTAAAGGGGAACGTAGATGGTACGTGCGCGCACACACAAACAATATATACGTTTGCTTTAATGGATGCATTTCTCATCAGTGATCTTCATGTGTATTAAATGCAAATGTGGGTGTTTTTGTGTGTGAGATGCAATAAGAAATGAAGACAAGAAACACAAACACACACATATGTATGTATAAGTATATATATGTATATCAAATATATATTTGCTGATAAAGAAATACAGGGAGACTAGTATAAATCTATTTCAAGCTATTTAGCTCTCATCAGCTACCCATACCATTACTCAGATTCGAACAATACAACTGCCTAATATGCAGGCAGCCCAAGTTTGAATCCGAGTAAGGGTGTGGCTAGCTGATGAAAGCTAACTTGAAATAGATCTATACTAGTCTCCCTGTATTTCTTTATCAGCAAATATAAATTTGGTATAAAATGGTTTGTCGTGAATGTGACTGCTTGAGGGTGCCTGGATTAGAGCTGAAAGGCAAAAGGGAAGCAGTATGCTCCCTCCCATATTGGGGTAGACCAGGTGCTTCGACAGAAAAACACTTAACATATGTATATGTATATATACAGTATATTATTTGTATTTAAAACACGTCAATGAAGAACATCAATGAAAAATACATCTATTAAAATACATTCTACGAAAGAAAGTAACTGTCTCCAGTTTAAAAGCTACTTCATCGAATGGCCCAAAGCAAATAATCAAAATAATAATAATAAATCAAGGACATTTGTGGCACTCAGCCAATTTTATTATCACATAAGCTTTTGTGGATTGGATCCATTCAGGGGTGACAAACTGGTGGCCCTTGGGCCGGATGCGTCACATGCAGGCCACGCCTGCCCCAGCTCTGTGAAGGGGGAAAACGTCGCAATACGTCACATGACGGCAATGTGACACCACAAGTTTGACACCCATGCATTTGATTAATGAGGTAAATTCCTATGAAAGGAATTAGATAAGGATAGCTAGCTTAAAAATTGAAATATCTCCCTGAGTTAAAATGTCTTTCCTGCTGATTGGACAAAGAAAGTTTGGCAGAGAAGTCTAGACTCTGCATCTGGGGTGAAAAGCTGCTCCTGCCCACTGACCAACTGTACTTCTCATAGTGTCTGAATGAAGAGAAACTCCTTTCCCAAGCAATACAAATTGGACAGATACGACCTCGTAGATGACCCTCACTCTGTCATTGACCTAGAAGAACTCATTTCAAAAGATCTAAGCCCCAGAGCTCACTGTAACAACATTGCCAAAAAGGCTTTAAGAGTTTTGCGAAGCTTCTTCTCCAGTAACATTGTACTGCAAACAGGGGCATACAAAACCTTTGCCAGACCAATTCTCGAATACAGCTCATCTGCCTGGAATCCACACTGTATAACGGACAAAAATACAATTGAACAAATCCAGAGGTATTTCACGAGAAGAGTACTCCACTCCTCTGTTTGCAATAGAATACCTTATGCCACCAGGCTCAAAACTTTGGACCTGGACAACCTAGAACTACATTGCCTACGGTCTGACCTAAGCATAGTACACAAAATTGTCTGCTACAATGTCCTACCTGTCAATGATTACTTCAGCTTCAACCGCAATAATACACGGGGAAACAATAAATACAAACTCAAAGTAAACCGCTCCAAACCCGACTGCAGAAAATAGGACTTCAGCAACAGAGTGGTCAATGCTTGGAACTCACTATCTGACTCTGTTGTTACATCCCCAAACCAGTGGTGGGTTGCTACCGATTCGCCCTGGATTGGGTGAACCAGTAGCAGCAGTGGCGGGAAGCTCTGCCCACCTGCCCGGATGCTTTTGCGCATGTGTAGAAGCTTCTGCACATGCGCAGAAGTGTTGCGTGCATGAGCGTGAGCACCCCCACGAGCGAACCGATAGCAGCAGGTTTTGAAACCAACTACTGCCTCAAACCCCCAAAACGTTAACCTTAAACTGTCTACAATAGACCTCACTCCATTCCTAAGAGGTCTGTAAAGGAGCATGCATAAGTGCACCAATGTGCCTACTGTCACTACTGTCCCTGTCCTACTGGTCCCATTTATTCATACTCATTTAATATGTATATACTTATACCTGTTTATACTTATATGTTTATATGTTATGTTCATACTTATACTTATTTTCTCATACATGCTTGACAAACAAAATAAATAAATTTTAACACCCAGCTAGGCTCCTTTTGAACCCATGAGCTTTTAGAAACCCTTAGAGGCAAAATGGAAAAGCTGGGCGTGGTGTGGTTCCAGGCATTTACCATCTAGCCCAGGAAAACAGCTCCAGCAAACCATTTTGCCCCATACGTGATTTTGGAAAACTGGATGTTTATTTCCAATACAGGTAGTCCTCATGTGATGCCCACAATCGGGATGGGCAATTTTGTTGTTAAACAAAACAGTTGATAAGCAGAAATCTACCAACACTTATAGATATAACACCTATAGGGTATAGGTGTTATATAGGGTATAGGTGTTAAATATAATATAATAAATAATATAATAATATAATATAATAAACATAATATAATATAATAATAATATAATAATAATATAATAATATAATATAATATAATATAATATAAAATATAATATAATATAATATAATATAATATAATATAATATAATATAATATAATATAATATAATATAATATAATATAATATAATATAATATATGTTGTATTATACCCTATTATAGGATATTACACCTATGATATAGGGTTTCCTGCTTGAGCAGGATGGACTAAAAGATCTTCCAGGTTCCTTCTAACTCTATTATTCTGTTACTTCTATTACTCACCTTTCTGGCTAAGAAATTTTATTAAAAGGCATAAGCCTTTGGGAGCAACAGCTCACTTCATCAGAAGCACAGAGGGACTAGACATGTTTTACAGTGTGATACATCTTAAATTGTGCTCCATGTGGTAATAAAATAGCAACAATTTTAAATAGGTTTTGGGAAGGAGGTTCTTGCATTTCCTGGAAGATCTGAAATTCAGAACAAAAATTAATTTATCAGACTACAGATGTTTTAACAATAACAATGCAGCATTGTAGAGCCAGGGTTCCCAAACTATTTGCTATCACACCTTCCTTTAATGTAATCTTAATGTCTACACCTCCCCTAAAATCCTAAAACCAAAATGAACACAAATGAACAATTAGAAACAATGCAATGAAACTTTGGAAAAGATGGATTTATTGTGACAATATAGAACTAAAAGATTCTTCATACCTTCCCTGGACTTTGTCTGCACTTCCCCAAGGAAGATAAACTTCATAGTCTGGGAAACCCTGGTGTCCCCGTGGCCAGCTTGTGAAGTCAGGCAAGCGGAAGACCACGTGGAAGGCAGGCAAGCATGGCAGGACTGTGGAGAAGGGAGCTAGCAACCTACTCCTTTCCTGCAGTCCTGCCATGCTTGCCTGCCTTCCACACTGCCTTCCCGGCATCCCCGTGGCCAGCTTGCAAAGGTGCATCAGCCCGGGGACCAGGACATCCGTCTGCCCTCCCGGAGCACCACCGCAGTGCCATCACCCCTCTTAGCCCTGGCGCAGCAGCTGCATCTCCACCAAAGGCCCCCCGCCATCAGCCTTACCAACATGCTGGCTCCGTTGGGCCTGCTGAATACACTGGCGGAGGATCTAGAAGGTAAGGCCAATGCTGGTGGGGGGGAGGGAGGGAGACCCACTGCACTTGGCTCCTCAGAGGGAGATGGTGAGGCTCGCTCACCTTTTGGGCCTGGCACGCTCAGCTTCCATTGCCGACTGCCCCCCGCTTGCCTTCACCTCTGCCTTGGGTCCTGCTTGCCCTCCTGGAGCATCGCCATGCTGCTGCCATTCGCTTTCTTCCTTTTCCTGCCACAAAACGAAAGCAAACGGTGGCGGGGTTGCTTTGGAAGGTTGCTTCAGGCAGACAGATGTCTGCAGCCAGGCAGTGAGGGAGGGTGGCGAGAATGGCGGTGGCGGACAAGGGAGCACCAAGATGAAGGGCTACCTACACTGGCCCATCCGTGTAAGCGCTGCCACCCAGGCTAAAGGGAAAGGGCTCTGCAGTGGTACGGCCAGACCTGGGCCTCTCACTCTGCTTCTTCGCCACCAGGAAGCAGTAGCGCAGCTGAGCCTCCTTCCCCTGGAGCACCGGACTCAGCGGGCCAAGTTCCTGGAATGGTGCCAGTGGTCAAAGAGAGCAGGCAGGTGGCTGGGTGGGAATCCAATGGGCTGCTTTGGAGCCCCAAGCCCTGCAGAGCCGGCATGGGAGGCATGGGTGGAAGGCGACCTTTTCTGCATCCTCTTCCTCCCCTCTTTGGATCGCCCTGCAGGAGTGGGGGGGGGGGCTCTGCCTTTGCAGAAATGGGGCGGGCAGTTTTTTACGGAGGATTGGTGGGGGGGATGCACGGCCCTCTGGGATGGAGCGTGGGGCAAGAGAAGGCTCCGAAGTTCACTTGGGCAGCCAAGCCAGATGGCGGAGGGAAACTCATAGCGTTGGGGGCTTCAGAAGGGCAGAACGTGCTTCAGTATATGCTGCTCCTGGCTCTAACAGTGAGTGGCGTACGTGATATCAAGTTGGCCATACCCACCCGGTCACATGACTACCAAGCCGTGTCCACAGAACTGGTAGCGACAATTTTTAGATTTCATCACTGAGCGGCACCCTTGCATTTTGCTTTTCTGACAACCTATTCTAAAAATAAGAAGCTTAACTTGGGTAACTCCAGACAGAGAAATTAAGACAGATAAGATGTTTTTGAATCAAGCTTCATGGCTTCTGCAAGGTCATGGACATGGACATACAATTTTCCTAATAGCAAACGTCTTCTAAAGAACTCACCAATACGTCTGGAGACTCATTCAGCATGAAAATGTCCCAGCCAGGGCGTAAAATGGGGCAAAACTCACTTAACAAATGTTTCACTTAACAACAGAAAGTTTGGGTGCAATTGTGATTGTAAATCAAGGATTACCTGTACATGAGAGGCTAGCAACTTGTATCAGTCCTATCAATATTATAAATGGCTGGTTGAGGATAAGACCGAAGTTCTTTTAAACTGGATAGACCAAAGGGATTGTGATAAGAAAGAAAAGTATACGTGACAAATTTTACTTTTAACAGTCTATTCTTTGCATCCTGATTTTTGTTCCTCAGGTCTTAGGTTCTTCCCCACCTGCTTCATTCCTTTGATACCTGTTCGACCACTTTCATATCGTTTCTATTCATAAGTGAGCTTCAGGCCCAGCGGATTCTTAATCAAACTTCCTATTTTGCTCTGGTGTCTCTTGTCAATCTGGATTTGTTTTGCTGGTTGGACCTGTTTTTGGCATGAGCTGGGTCACACATTTTAAGTATTACCCTGAGTTTCTGTGCTCCTAATTGTGCAAAGAAGCCTGAGCTGGCTCTTGCCAAGTCTTCCCATGCTTTGCTTCCTCGTGAAAGGGGCTCAGCTACAGGGAAAGAATTTCAATCTATTCTTGGCATCTCGATGTTATTTTCTTCGTAGATCAAGCCTACAATCAAATACCTGTTGGGCGCATAGTGTGCTCAGTGAATGTTACATAATTAAGCAAATAGATGTCCTTTTTGTGTGGCCAGAGTTACATTCTTTGGATCATTTCTTCCAAGGAAAACATTAAAAATAATTTTAAAAAAGGACTGCATACATAGAATGGAAACTGGCATCCCATAGAGGTTATTTAATTGCAAAGTAAATCATACATTAGAAGAAATCAACAATATAACATTTTAACACAGTCATTGAAAAACCCGATTTTACCGGATAATTTTTTAAATCCAGTTTCTAAAATTGGCCAAAGCCAAGGAGAATGTATCTGGGGCAGGGGTTGAAAGAAAATCCCTTTCTTTCAAAGTTTATATCCTGCTGTAAACAAGTGAAATTTCAGCCAAAAGTTGAAATAGGTCTCTTTCAGTGACAGCTCAAGCTCCACCCCTTGTGTACTTATGTGTGTCATAACAAAAGAGGCCTCGTATGTATTGCAGTGTCACAATATACGTTGGTCATGGAAGTTTAATGTTATCTTTACAAGCTAGATCTTGTCTGAAAATAGGTTGGCATTTTTTGTTTTCTGTTCAATCCTGTCTGATTCTCGGAGACTGTTTGGATAAATCCCTGCAGTTTTCTTGGGTTTTTCCCCCCAGAAGTGATTTCCCATTGCCTCCTTCCTAGGGCTGAGAGAGAGAGTCCCTTTAGGTCAAGGCTCCCCAACTCCTGAGACGTGGCCCACAACCACACCTTGACCCTTTCAGAACTAGGCTGCAGTGGTGACAGGCGAGTGGAACCATCCCCTTACACAGACACATCGCCGCTGGTCCATAAATGAAAATGTTGGGAAATTCTGCTTTAGATTACTTAATTAACTTTGCGCCTAGGCTAGAACTAGAACTCACAGTCTCTTGGTCGCCCTCTGATGCTAAACTACTATACCTAACTGGCACTCGTGTTGGTTATTAAATGAGTTTTGCCCTGCTTTATGACCTTTCTTGACACAATTGTTAAGTGAATCACTACAGTGGCTAAGTTAGTAGCACAGTTGTTAAATGAATCTGATGTATCCATTGACTTTGCTTGTCAGAAGGTAGCAATAGATAATAAATATGTGCCAGTTGACAAGCATTCTAATTTTGATCTTGTGGCCATGTGTGAAAAATGGTCATAAGTCACCTTTTTCAGTGCTGTTGTAAGTTCAAACAAGCACTAAATGAACTGTTGTAAATCGAGGACTACCTGTATTTGATCTGGGTTCCAAATGGAGTGGTCATCTGGATTTTTGCAGCTCAGCTTTGGTAGCTGTAGATTTATGCAATTGACTTATTCATGTGCCCATAACCTTGTTTTTTCATCCCTCTGCTAGAAAATTAAGATGATAAGTTAGCAATCATGGCAATTTTTCACCTTTATGGGGAACAAACAAAAATTCTGCCAGGAGCTTTGGGAACGAAAACCCCACAAAATAAAAGGCAGCCATATTGGCATAAAAACAATCCCTGCGGCAGTATAAATTTTGAAAGCTATTGGAAAAATAGGTAGTCAACTGCTAAAGGTACAGATCATATTATATAGGGTGATCTAATCCAGGCTGTAAAAATCTGGTGACCATTACATGATACCAAAATGTATGCAAAAAATGTTTGTAGCCATCTTGTGGTTCTCTTGATTTTTACAGCTCAGATGTGGTGGCTCTAGTGCTGCGTACAAAACCTAAATGGCTGATTCCAAAATGTCCAATCATCAGTAGTTTTCTCAAAAAAATAAAAAAATAAAAAATTGGCAGCAGTGAATCTCTATAGAACTCGTAGAAACTTATCTCCTCGTCCTGTTCTTGGGCTTCAGCAGAAGGACCATTTTGTTCACAGTTCTTAAAGAGGAAAGGAGTGTCAATTGCATTATACATCTCTCTTCGCATGAATTGATCAGATTTCTTTTTCATTTGGTCTGCTTCAGTGTTTTTCAAACTTGACGATGTTAAAATGTGTGGACTTCAACTCCTAGAATTTCCCAGCCATCATGCTGAGTTGAGAATTCTGGGATTTGAAGTCCACACATTTTAAAGTTGCTAAATTTGAAATACACTGTTCTGCCCAATCTTTCTGGCACCAGGGACTGGTTTTGGGAGAGAAATTGTCTTCCACAGACCATGTGTGTGTGTGTGTGTGTGAGAAGTGGGGATGGTTCTACACACAACCTAGATCCCACACATGTGCAGATGATGCTTTGCTCCCTCACCTGCCACTTGCGTGGCCCGGTTCCTAACAGGCCATGGACTTGTACTGGTTGGTCGAGGAGTTAGGTCATGGACTGATACCGGTCTGTGGCCCGGGGGCTGGGGACCCTTGCTCTACTAGATCTCGAGTGCAAAAATCCAAACTATCACTAGATGCCTCAAACCTTAACCCAGAAGACTGAGGAAAAAGTCAAGATTTTGCTGTTTCTGCTTTTTGCCACACCTCCTTCGTTGTCCTCCTGAGTTTTATAGCCCAATTCTGCTAACATTTCAGTGTTTGTATACCATCAGAAAAGGCAAAAAAACCACACAAACAAATCCAGAACATTCATCAAATTCATCCCAGTACTTTTCCTGAGTTAAAGTGTGTGTGTGTGTGTGTGTGTGTGTGTAACTGCTAGCAACCCTTTGTTTTTCTTCTGTGAGATAGAGGCAAATTTGTCCTATTAGCTCACAGCCTTCAACATCTTGTTCATAATGTTGTTTGCTTTGTAAGTGCTATTTTGGGGCAGTGCAGCAACTTGGATTCCAAACTGAAAAAGTGAGTTGGAGCATAGAGAGATTTTCCTGCTGCCCCTGCATGCAAACTCAAGGAAAAATCCACTGGATTTAAGAAGATTCCGACAAGTATGACAATCACATTTCCCTTTAGAAACAGAAATACTCCGTAGTTCTAGTCTTTGGAATATTGTATGTTGCCCTCCATCCTGCCCTCCAGCCACCCATGCTATTGTGCTAATATACAGTCAGCAACTGGACGAATCTCTGGATGTAAAATTGCCAGAATTCTACCATTTTATTAACACAGCATAGCCTTTTAAATGCAACAGAGGAATGCTGAATTGGAAGCTTCAAAATTATCCTGATATAGGCCTGCCTGCATCAGTGTGAGATATGTACAAAAAAGAAGACAGAGCTTTGATATCCAGTTAGGACAGTCATCTTTTAACCTTCCTCCAGTCACTCCTGGAACGACCCCTGTATGGCTCAGTTTTTGTGGGTTGCATTTCTTCATACGGCCAGACACTATACACAACATATTCTGGAAACATGTGGAAGCAGAGGAAGCTAGAAATTTATTCATTTATTTATTTTAGTGTATGTTGTACGTGATGGGAGATGGTGTAACAGGATTTCTGTTGATCCAGGACCTGCACTAGTTTTCAGCAGGGCACTGGGTTGAATGACATTTTTACTGTCTCCCATTGTTCAGCTAGAAAAGAGACTCTGATTGGTTTGGTTTGGTTTGTTCCCTGTTCTTTGTGTTTCTGAGGAGAATTGGGAAAAAAAGTTTTAGAAGAAGAATATTTACGGGGACTTCCGGGTGGGACTTCGTCGTCGCTGGGCGGCTCCTGTGTAGCTGCCGGCTTCAACGCGCGTTAGAGCCGCAAAACAGCTGTTGAGCGGCTCGGAAAATCCCCCTTTCGATTTAGGAGGGGGCAAGAGCCGGCGAAGCTTAGGTAGAGCCCCAGAAGCACCTCCAGGGGTTTTTTTTTTTTGCCCTGGAAGGTGCTCTGTGCGAAGGCTCCCTATCCACTTCGCTGAAGCTCCGCGCGCCGAGGGACCACTGTCAGCGGCAGAGCGAGACGATTGGAGTTATCCCATCCTCTAATGACAGATCCTGTAACGACTTGAATTGGTGAGAAAATTTTTTTTTTAAAGGGGAATTTTTTAAAAGAGTTTTTAAGCCTGCTGAGGGCTAAAGAAAAAGAAGTAGCAGTTTAAAATCTGGAGTGAAAGCAACGGAAAATGGCGCTTGGCTTAAAAAGCAGAAACGAAAGTAGAAAGCGAAACTGATAATTAACAGCTTTAGCCTGCCTGGTGTTAATTCAAAAAGACTTTAAAGACCTTAAAGTGGAAAATAACTTTGGTTGTTCCCCCTTCCTGCAAAACTGGGGAGAAAGACTGGACTTTTAGGGAAGGGAGGAAGATTTTCTTTTTTTAAGAAATTAAGGTGTTCCCCAGGCATGGCTTCAAAGAAAACTGGTGGGGATTCCCCTCCTCACCAGACAAAGGAATTACCAGCCAACCCATTAGCTCAGCCTCAGAGTACAATGCAAGGAGGAGGGAATGAGGATTTGAAAGCTTTCATGGCCAATTTAACAGCAACTCTTGCTAACCAGATTAAAGATTTGAATGTGAAGATTGAAAATAATCAAAATGAAATGAAGCAATTTGTAAAGGAAAAAAGTGATAAGTTGAATCAGAATGTAACTACAGTTGTAACGGCTCTGACTGATGCTTTGGTGGTGGTTGAAAAAAAAGTGGATGATCTAAACTTAGATGTGCAAAAGAATAAGAAAGATGCAGAGGAGAAATTTTTTAAGGTGGACCTGAGGAACCAGAAGATGGAGGATGAAATTACCATGCTACAATTTCGAAATATGGAGTTTGCCATAAGATTAAGGGGTCTGAGGGAGAACAACAGACAGGACTTGAGGGCTGCTTGTGTGGACATATTAGCCAAAATCTCAAAAATGGAACCCGAGCTAATTGAGAAAAGAATAGACAAGATTTACAGGGTTAATTCCCGAGTAGCGAAACAGAGGAATTTGCCCAGAGATGTTGTGATTTATTTTACTGACAGAACGCTGAGAAATAATATTCTGCAAAGTTCTTTTCATACCAGTATTCAGGCGGAGGGCAATCAAATTGGAGTTTTTAAAGAGCTACCACCCAAAATGTTAAGAGATCGGAGAGACTATGGTTTCCTGGCGAATGAATTGAAAAGGCGACAGATCCCATTCAGATGGGATGCACCAGCTGGAATTATTTTGAGATATGAGGATGTTAGATACCGTTTGAATTCGTTGGCAAAAGAGAACATTTTTACCACAACATTCTCAAAAGATCCCCAACACCACCATGTTCATCCACATTGTTATCAGTTGAAGGAGCCTTTCAACACAAGGACTATGAAGAAGAGATTTTAGAACTTCCAAGGGAATAAGAACAACAGGTACTTCAAGTAATGGCAACGGAGGAAGTTTTAGGAGCAGAAGGCGGTTTAACAGAGGACTTTTTTATTGGCCTCCCAGAGCCAAGAACAAAACATTCCAGAGCGACAAGAGAGGTGGATCCGGACCTTGAATTGTTGATGCAAGAACCAAAAGACCAACGTGTAACTCGTGCAGCGGAAAAGCAGAGACAAGAGAAGCAAAAACAACAGAGGTCCAAGGTGCCACAAGAAGTGAAAGGGACGAATGAGGCATCACAAAAATCCGAAGCAGTGGGAGGAGCAAGACCCAAGACTTCTGTTGTTGAACAAAGTCTTAGACAAGTGCTCGGCAAGCTTCGTGAATCTTCAGATGGCAGTTAGATTCTTATCGTGGAATGTGAATGGTTTGAATTCCCCACAGAAAAGAAGGAAAATATTTCATTATTTGAATCAATACAAAAACGAGATTGTTTGCCTCCAAGAAACTCATATTAGAACCCAGGACCAAAAATATTTGACAAATTCAAAATTTGGAGCACATTTTATTTTTTCTAATTTGGCAAAAAGGAATGGACTAGTGTGGTATATTTCTAAAAGAATACCAGCTAAACTTGTAGAATCGGATGATCAAGGAAGATATATTGCGGTTGAAATAAATGTACAGAATGTTCAGTTCCTTTTGATAGGAATCTACGCCCCTAACCAGCAGCAAGAAACTTTTTATAAATTACTACACAGCAAAATATTGCAATGGAATTATAAATCCTTTTTGATCATGGGAGATTGGAATGGAGTGATTGATATAAATCTTGACAAGAAGACATTGGCTAAGAAGGGGAATAAATTACCACAGACTTTCTTTGTATTGAAAGAAGAACTACAACTGAAGGATGTATGGAGAATACATCATCTGAAGGAACAGGATTTTACCTTTTTCTCTGACAGACATAAATCCTTTTCTAGAATTGACTTCATATTGGTTTCTACTGATTTATTTGCTAACACAACTAAGAGTAAGATTTTTCCAAGAACTTTGTCTGATCATAGTCCCGTATGGATGGAAATGGATTTTGGTAAGAGGGAGAGAAGATCCTGGAGACTTAACAAGAATTTATTTAGATATGAGAAGAATATAGAGGATCTTAAAAAACATGTGAAGGAATTTTTTCAGCTGAATAAAGGTACACCTATTGAAGTTGTCTGGGATGCAAGTAAGGCTTATATGAGAGGTGTACTGATTTATATGAATTCTAAGCAAAGGTCAATACGACAAAAGACAAGAATAGAATTGGAGGCCGAAATAAAGGGAAAAGAACAATTGCATATAAAAAATCCGACTGATGAGAAGCTACAGCAAACTATAAAACTTCTGAAAGACCAATTTCAAACATTGATAGCTGATCAGACGGCGACTAATTTGCAATTTGCTAGACATAATACCTTTTGCAATGCTAACAAGCCGGGCAGATGGTTAGCATATACTTTAAGAAAGAAACAAAGTTCTCGTATAATAGAATCTATTGAACACAAAGGCAAACAGGTCTTTCAACAGACGTCAGTTCATCAAGCTTTTTTAGATTATTATTCTAATTTATATCGTAAAGATAATATTCAAGAGGATCTTATTGATGAATATCTTGGAAAGATGAGAGTTACAAAAATTTCACTGGAACAAAGAGAAAGACTTAATTATTTAATAACTTCTGAAGAGATTTTGTTTGCAATTAAACAACTGAAAACAGCTAAAGCTCCTGGGACGGATGGCTTGACAGCAGTATATTATAAGAATTTACAATCAGAATTGGTAGAGCATCTTAAGGACTTATTTTGTAGTATACAACGGGGGGGGGGGTAAAATACCCCCCTCCTGGAAGACGGCCTTTATCTCACTTATACCAAAGGAAGACGGTTCTTCAAAACCAGAAAATTTTAGACCAATATCTCTCCTGAATACGGATTACAAAATTTTTGCCAAAGTTTTGGCCAACAGACTGATGCCAGTTATTCAAGAGGTGATTCATAGTGATCAAGCAGGTTTTATTGAGGGGAGATATATGAAGGATAATGTGCGGCAAGTCATAGATTTACTGGAATATCTTGAGAAGAGTAAACAGATCCCTGCGGTGCTGGTATTTTTGGATGCGGAAAAAGCCTTTGATCGAGTCAATTGGGACTTTCTAGTAAAGACTTTGTATAAAATGGATTTTGGAGATCAGTTTGTACAAGCAATTGAGGCAATCTATCAAGAACAGACAGCACAAATCGTTATTAATGGAAGTTTAACTACCAATTTTCAGATACAGAAAGGAACTAGACAAGGTTGCCCGTTATCTCCATTGTTGTTTATTCTAACCTTAGAAGTCTTGTTGAATTCTCTACGGGATTCGAATAAATTGAGTGGAATTGTTGTAAGGCAAAAAGACTACAGGACGAAAGCATTCGCAGATGATCTGGTTGTAACCCTAACACGACCTTTGGAATCAATCATTCAGATGAAAAAAATTATTGATGAGTATGGTTTGGTCTCAGGTTTTAGACTAAACCAGAAAAAGACTAAGATGATAGTTAAGAACATGTCGGAACCACAAAGGACTGAATTGGAAAGGGTGGCAGGTTTTGAAATAGCTATAAAGGTGAAATATCTAGGAGTCCAGGTTGCAGCGTCTAATATAAAACTTTTTCAAAATAATCATGAGGTTTTGTGGCATAAGATACAAAAGGACCTTGAAATATGGAAGAAACTGCAACTATCTTTACTTGGAAGAATAGCAGCTATTAAGATGAACGTTCTACCTAGATTTCTGTTTTTATTTCAAATGATCCCAGTGCTTAAAAGTGATAAAATACTGGCTGAATGGCAGTCAGGTCTAAACAAATTTATTTGGAATCAGAAAAAGCCAAGAGTTAAATTTAAAATTATGCAAGATGTTCGTGAAAGAGGTGGCCTTAAAGTTCCAAACCTACGTCTATATTATGAAGCTACAGTGTTGACACAATTGGGTGACTGGTTTGGAATAACGAAAAATGACATTTTGAATTTAGAAGGCCACGATTTGGATTTTGGTTGGCATGCATACTTGTTTTATGAAGATAAGTTGGATAATGTTTTCAAAAGTCACATATTGAGACGGGCGTTGATAAGAGTTTGGAAGAAGCACCAGTTTCAGTTGGATTACAAAATACCTTTGTGGTTGGATCTTGGGCAGATTATGCCAAATATAAAGTCACTCGGGGGGTTGTTATACAAAGAGATACTTTTTAATGATGGGGGCAGATGGAACTTGAAATCCTTTAAAACTCTGTTGGAAGATGGGAAGAACTTAACTTGGTTGCAGTATTCTCAACTTCAATCGAGATGGAAAGAAGATCAGAAAATTGGATTAATGCTACATGAAGAAGATTTGGTGATACAGATGAAACAGAAAGGACCGATGCATATTAAGAGGGTGTATAATTTACTGCTAGAAAGAGATTCAGAGAGTGAATTAGTTAAGGATTGTATGATAAAATGGGCACAGAATTTTGCAGAACCAGTGATGTTAGAAACATGGGAAAAGATCTGGGTCCAGAATGTTAAATTTACGCAGGCGTAGAATTTGAGGGAAAACTTTTACAAGATGTTTTATAGATGGCATTTAGATCCTAAGAAATTATCATGTATGTATCCAAATGTTCAACCCAAATGTTGGAGGTGTAATTGTTTGGATGCTACATACTTTCATATTTGGTGGACTTGCAGAAAAGTGAAAGCTTTTTGGATTAAACTCTGGTGGGTTATGCAGAATGTTTTGAAAAAGAAGCTTCAATTTTCTCCGCAATTGTTTTTGTTGGGTATAGTTAAGGATTGTTCACCGAATGAAACAAGATTGATTTTATACATGATTACCGCAGCTAGGTTACTGATTGGACAATATTGGAAAAAAGATAGTGTACCTACTATAGAAGAATGGACTTTGAAGATGGCTAATTTTGCGGAAATGGCAAAGATTTCTGCATATCTAAAAGATAGGACCCATGAAGTTTTTGTTCGGGACTGGAAGAAATGGGTGGACTATGTGCAGAATAAATATCAAATTAAGAAGTATCAGTTAGTATTTGATTGAGGATATAGGGGTTAGTTGATGTTTGGGTATAGGTATTTGGGGGATGTATATGTTGATATTTAGAAAAAATGGGTTGATTATGTGTAGAATAAGTATTAAATCAAGAATCTTTAGTTAGCTTTCTGATAGAGGTTGAAGAAATAAAGGATTATTTTTATTGTTATTACTATGTTAAATATATATATTATATTGTTTTCTAGATATTAACTTGATATAAATTTATATACTTTGGTTATACTGCTGTCTTTAACAAAAAGAAGGGGGAAAAATTTTATGTTTGTGTTAGGTTCAAGGGGGCATTTATAAATTTTATAAACTTTATTTGTTTAAGTTCTCTTCTTATTAATAAAGAATTTTGGATTTATCTTATTTTTGTTAAATTTATGATATATATTGTGGATCTCACCTATATCTAATGTTTAATAATGATTGATATATACTTATGATTTGTATGTAACGGAAGTCAGGGGGGGGAGGGTTGGGGGGAAAGGGGGGGAGGGGGGAAAATGTGGGGTTAAAATTGTATTGTAAAACTTTTTCAATTAAAAAAAAAAGAATATTTACGGGATCGCCTTCTGCCACCGATAGCCTCCCACCGACCAACTCGCTCCCACAGAGAGGGTCTCCTCAGGGTGCCGTCGGTCAAACAGTGTCGACTGGAGACCCCCAGGGGGAGAGCCTTTTCTGCAGGGGCACCCGCCCTCTGGAATGAACTGCCCCCGGGGATGCGTATGATTCCCGACCTGCGCACTTTCCACTGTGCCCTTAAGACTCTTTTATTCCAGCAAGCTGGCCTGGCCTAATAAGGATTCGCAATGGGTATTTTAATTGGTGAGTTTTAAATTTGGGGGTCAAATTGTTTAATACGTTTTTAAAGTGTTTTAAATTTTGTATTCTGTCATTTTTATCATGGCTGTACACCGCCCTGAGTCCTTTGGGAGAAGGGCGGTATAAAAATGTTAATAATAATAATAATAATAATAATAATAATAATAATAATAATAATAGAAAAGTTATTTAGTCATCTGACGATATCAAAGGTATAAAACAAATCAATATAGATGTATAAGTTTCTACTGCATTCTGCAAAAATGTTTTCAAATAATTTTACAGCTTTTATTGTGCAGAACTGGTGATCCAGTCCTTCAAATACTCTAGTCTAAACCATAATTTCAGCAAAATTTGCAGCACATACTGTGATATCTGCTAACTAGTACTGTACTTCTCAAGATGCTACTCATGGAATGATGGCCAGTAAAACCCAATGGGCTTCAGTGATGATTTTTAAGATTCTCAGGACAGAAACTTTCCCCAATGGTAATAAATGCCAATGGTGGTTTGGAGATGGAAATAAAAGTGAAGGGAGAGAAAGGAATATTCCAAAGTAAAAGGAGACTTGGAGTTGCATCAAGAGAGCAGTGTGGTCTTTGTCTGATGGATGAAAACAAGAAAGAAAGAAAAAAAAAGAACAAACTTCTGAAGAAATCAATAGAAACTAAAGAAAGCAAGTAATTTCCTCTATGCTGCTGAGGAAACTTTTTGTGTTTCACACTGATGATTAGATTCCCAAAGCTGAGATCTGCTTATTTGTGATTTGGCATATTGAATGAACATTCATGCATGATGATTGAATGACCCTAACTTACTGCAATGTATGAAAATTGCTGAAGAATAGGATAGTATTTGCCAGGTATATACAGGTAGTCCTCGACTTGCAACAGTTCATCTAGTGATTGTTCAAAGTTGCAATGGCACTGGAAAAAGTGACTTATGACCGTTTTTCACACTTACAACTAGTGCAGCATCTCCATGGTCATATGATCAAAATTCAGATGCTTGGCAAGTAGTTCATATTTATGATTGTTTAGTGTCCTGAGGTTGTGTGATCCCATTCTGTGATCTTCTGATAAGCAAAATCAATGGGGACGCCAGATTCATTTGACAACCAGGTTACTAACTTAACAAAGCAATGAGTCACTTAACAACTGTGGCAAGAAAAATCGTAAAATGGGGCAAATTCACTGAACAAATGTTACACTTGGCAACATACATTTTTGGATCAATCGTGGTCATAACTCAAAGATCACCTGTAATATTCCTTGATAGGAATGAGGCATGCTGGTTAGGCCCACATACATTCCAAGCCACAATTTGATGTTTTTGATGTTGAGTTGATATATTCAGTAAAATAACCTTAAGCAAACCCTAATGTAATCCAATATGTGAACCCAGACTGTTCACATTTCTGTACAGTTCCTATTTCATAGGAACTGCACATTTTGTTCGTTGTTGCATCATATAATTTTGGTGTAGCCAATGTGATGGTTAAAGAAACCAGGAAACTGTGAATTCTAGTCCTACCTAAGGCACAAAGCCAACTGGATGACCTTGGACCAGTCACTCTGTCCTAGGAAGCAAGCAAGGGCAAACCATTTCCCAAAAACACCATATCAAGAAAACTGCAGGAATTTGTCCAAGCAGTCACTTGGAATCAACACCAGCTTGAAGGCACAAAATAAACATGTAATTTTAACATCTATATTTGTCATTGCCATTAAGTGTTTGCCATGCGTGGTGCAGTAGCTAAATTTGCAGCAGAGTGACAGAGACTCTGGACCACTAGAGAGATGTTTGTGGGTGCTAACATGCCCAGCGAATCCTCCTTTTATGTTAGTCAGGATTTGCATCCTATTTCATGTTCTTCAGATGTCATAGTCCAAACACCTTTGAAAAGGTACGCTGACACCTTTGATGCATCTGATATTTCACTAGACAGTAAAACAATTTTATTCAGATAGGCTTTTGATGTTTAATAATGAGTGGGCAGTGTTCTGGAGGGGAGTGATTTTACTCTGCCTTGAGGGGTGGGTTTAATGTTTTATTGTACAAGTTGCTTTTATGTTAGATATTCATACACTGCCTCATATATGGGAAGTTTCATTTATAAACAAACCGTACGATACCATGCTATGGAGCAGCGGTAGAAGAGGATCAAGATCGGGGCATGACTGCCCTCCTGCAGCTCTGCCCAATTTTTATTGAATTGGATTGCACCACGTAATCACAACCGCCATCAAGTTTTTTTAACTTGCTGCAGCGCATGATCTCAATTTCCAAGTTTCTCTGAATTGATCAGCGATCTTTGGACCATTCTTGAAAAATAAATTTGGGGACTGGCTGCATTCCTGTGCTTTGCTTCTCGCCCCAAAAGATTGAGGTTAGTTGAGATGGTAGAGAGCTTTATGAATTCACCTATTGGGAAGCCAGCGATTTGCACAAGGCCACCCTGCTCATTTTCTCAAGAGGGATGGTAACATGTCTCCATTAGGCTGTGGCACCTGTGGTTGCGTTCTCATGCTTTGCACAAGGAATAACAGAATAATAGAATAACAGAGTTGGAAGGGACCTTGTAGGTCATCTAGTCCAACTCCCGCCCAAGCAGGAGACCCTACACCACTTCTGACAGATGACAGTCCAGTCTCTTCTTGAAAGCCTCCAGTGATGAAGCTCCCACTACTTCTGAAGGCAACTTCTGTTCCATTGGTTGATGGTTCTCACTGTCAGAAAATTCCTAATTTCTAGGTTGAATCTCTCTTTGACCAATTTCCATCCATTATTCCTTGTCTGGCTTTGGAAAACAGGTTGAACCCCTCCTCTTTGAGACAGCCCCTCAAATATTGGAACACTGATATCATGTCTCCCCTGGTCCTTCTCTTCCCTAGACTAGCCATGCCCAGTTCTGTAACTGTTCTTCATATGTTTTAGCCTGCAGTCTCCTAACCATCTTTGTTGCTCTTCTCTGCACTCTTTCTAGAGTCTCAACAAGGAAAAGACAGCCAAATGTAAATGTTACAGATATAACTATCCATCATTTTTTAAAAATTTCTTTAAAAAAGACTGGCACTTTCAGAATTAAAAAAATCCCAACAAGCATGCATCTCTCCCCACCCCCACCCTTTTGCTTCGGAAGGAAACTCTATGCCTTTAAATCTCTCGCAAACTGAGAAAAACAAGCTGTGATTTATATAAGCTGGGCAATCATGTGATTTGCAGGAAAGCGCTCTCTGCGCCCCCACCTCCGCCTCTCCCGGCTCTTCAACCCCACGCTGGCCTCCCACTGGCACGCCGCGGAGTTTGGAGGAGGCGGCAGCGGCGGCGGTGGCGGTGGGGCCTGATCAGGGGGCGGAAAGGAAGGGAAATGGCGGGGAGGGGAGGAGGGAAAGATTCATTCAGAAAGAGGGAAAGCAAAAATAAACAAGGAGCAAGGCGGGAAAAAAGGAGAAAGGGGTGGGGGTGGCGGCGGAGGAGACCAAAAGGGCCTCCCGCCTTGTTTTCATTTCCATCGCTCGCTCTTCGTCGCGAAGCCTTCGAAGTTCAATTTGCTGCCCTCCCGGCACTCGCTGACCCGGGTCGTGGGGAGGCATCTTGCGCGCCCTTCGCGCTTTCGCGCCCTGTTCAGTGCTCCAGTGTTGGGTCTCCAAGAGGACAAGTAGAAGTCTAAACTCGGGACTTTGCCCTCCCTCATCAGTCAGTTCTCATTCCAAACCCTGCCTGTGGTTTTCTTAAAAGCACAGGCTTCTCCCTTAGAAGGGAGAAAGCCAAGTCTACCCATTTGACCTCTAGCAAGACTTCCTAGAAGATCATGAAGGCATCGCTCTGAAACATCACAAGTGATCCTTGGCAGACTTCTGTCAGCTGTAAGAAGCTATCCAGATCCTGCCTGTGTGCTGACGGACTTGCCCTGGTCACAGAAATCCAGCAGGAAAATCCAAAAAACTTTCTCCAATAAGTTGTCTTCCAGATTTGTTGGGCTACAGTATAATTCCATTTACAGTCGCTTAGGAGCGGTTTGAAGTTATGAGGGACCCCAGGAAAGGTACTTATGCCCCATATTCGAAGGGGTCTATGACAATTCGCCACAGCCAACTTGCCATGACCAAGTTGCTGCAAGACAACCTGCCACGGCCATCTTGCCACAGGATAACTTACTGCGGGACAAGAGTTACACTAATATCAAAGAAATGGTGGAATAGAATAATTAAAGAAAGAATGCAAAAGGAGTGAGAAAATAAAATGTGAATGGCAAAAATTAAAAGTATTTTTAATTTATTTTAAATAATTAAGTGGAATTGTTACATTGTCCCACAGCAAGTTGTCCTTGGCCAGTTGGCCGTGGCCAGTTGTCCTGCAGTGAGTTGGCCGTGGCGAGTTATCCCATTCCCAATTCGAAGTTATGACCGCTTGGCCCTCCTGTGGTAACGTGATTACATTTTGGACATTTGGCAATCAGCCTGCATTTACAGCTATTTACAATGTTCCCCCCCCATCACATGATCATGTTTTATTTAAGTTTTTTGTTGAAAACTGGCATTTACTTCTGGTTTATAACACCCCCCCCAATGCCTATTGAAAATTCACTTGACTACTACAAAAAAAAAGTCATAAAATCTGGTCAGTGATGATGACCTGGTTGACAAACCAGCACAAGTTATGATCATAATTCCAGGCTCGATTGAAAGTTGAGGACTACTTGTAGTGAATATTTAGGAAGTCCAATCCAATTGGAACAGATTGGAAAAAAGCTATTTTATGAGGGCATCATTCCTCTTCCTTAATGTTAAAAACAAAAGGCAACATCGTGAACAATCATTCTTTTTCCAGTTGCCTGGATTCAGGAACGTTTGGTATTTTCAGTGTAGGGAAATCAGTGAGGCTGGAGCTGTGTGGGTGTGCATCATTAAGTGTTCTCCATTTAGGGAAGAGCTGGCTTTGATGCATAGCCAGAGCATTACATTCTTGCAAGGAAGATTAAAAAACAAGCAATTGATCAGGTTTTTACCTTTTTTAGGAAGGTAAAATGGTGAGATGATCACCAGTGCTTTACCTTGGAGAAGAATGAAATTTGAGCTTCCAGAGCAGCTCACAAGCTGGGAATTTAAGTATGATTCCAGATCAGGCATAGTTGTCATTCAGTTTGTGTGGGGAGTTTGGTGACTGCATGCTTTAATGCAGTCAGCTTCCTTTATGTTAATTCTCAAATTTTCTCTGAGCATTCATTATAATATTTTATCTTGTTTGAGAGGGATTCCTGTGTTTCCTAACTGCGTCTGAGCTTTCATGATATGATTGTTGTTTATCATCAAAGGAAGTGAAGCCTAACAACCAGGCAATAATGTCACATGTTGCAGATGTGCAGATACCTGCAACAGCATCACCTCCTAACCTCTGCTATTGTGAAAACATTGTTCAGTTCTTGCTGTCTTCTAAAACCCAGTTAAGGATGCTGTAAGAAAGCAAATTGTTACAGCAAACAAAAAGCCTTCATATGTTTGTAGATTGCTTTTCTCCTGTCTGGTCTTTCCCATCAGTAGATCCTTTGCAGTTGCTTGTCTCTGCCCATCTAATCAGAGGAAAACTCTACTAAATTCAGTAGGAGTTTCTCCCCGTATTACATTGATTTACGACCATAATTGAGCCCAAAGTTTCTTTTGCTAAGTAAGACTTGTTAACATTGTCAAACTATTTACTAAGTCTGCACTACTATTAATCTTCTCATTGTTCCCACCAGCCATCTCCTTCCACTTATGACTGTATGACTGTAACTTTGTTGCTTGGATCCTTACGATTTATATTGATATTGTTTCCTGATTGCTTATTTGTACCCTATGACTATCATTAAGTGTTGTACCTTATGATTCTTGACGAACGTATCTTTTCTTTTATGTACGCTGAGAGCATATGCACCAAGACAAATTCCTTGGGTGTCCAATCACACTTGGCCAATAAAAAAATTCTATTCTATTCTATTCTGAGAGTTTTGCCCCATTTTATGACCTTTCTTGCCACAGTTGTTACGTGAATCACTATAGTTATTAAGTAAATAACATGATTGTTAAGTAAATTTGACTTCGCCATTGACTGCTTATTAGAAAATCCCAAAAGATGATCACATGACCCCAGGTCAGTGCAACTATCGTACAGTATATATGAATCGGTTGCCAAGTTTCTGAATTTTGATTACGTGCCCATGGGGCTGCTGCAAAAGTCATTGTGAAAAATGATCATAAATCACTTTTTTCAGTGCAGGTTCAACTTTGAACAGTCACTAAATGAACTGTTGTAAGTCAAGGACTACCTGTATATGTAAGATTGCAGTCTCATGTCAGTTTGGATCTCAGCATTGGCTAAGACTTTCGGGAATTGCTGTCTTAGTGTATCTGGGGAAAACCAGGCAGGATACAGGTTTCTGGAGGTTGGAATGTTTTGGACATGAAAGCTATGTTTCTTCTGAAAGCTTTCATAAAGAAGAGGGTAACACTGCAGGTAGTCCTCAAATTATGGCCTTTCATTTAACAATTCATAGTTACAGTGGTCTTGGAAAAAGTGACTTAGGACCTATCCTTGCATTTATGACCATCAACCAATCCCTGCCATCATGTAATCACAATTCAGTGCTTGGCAGATGGCTTTGTATTTATTGCTACAGGCAGCATCCTGTAATGATGTGATTGTGATTTGTTACCTTTTTTTGCTGATTTACAGCAAAAACCTGCCTACTGAGGAAGCTGGATTTGTTTAATAACTGCCATAAAAATTATCATGAGATCAGGTCCAATTCAACTTAACAACTGCAATGACATACGATGGAAATTCCAGCCCCAACTGTAGTCATATGTCGAGGACTACTGTAATCAGTCGTCTCTTAGCTGTTCAGTGGAAGCTTTCCTTTTGAAATACAGGTAGTCCTCAACTTGCAAAAGTTCATTTAGTGACCGTTCAAAGTTACAACGTCACTGAAAAAAGTGACATGATCACTGCAAGTTCCAAAAAACTTGCCTCTAGAAGTTGTGAATTCTTCAACATGGGATGTTTTTAAGAAGAGATTGGACAACCATTTGTCTGAAATAGTAGAGGGTTTCCTACCTGAGCAGGGCGTTGGGTTAGAAGACCTCCAAGATCTCGTTCTGTTCTGTTCTGTTCTATTTTGTTTTGATTCTGTTCTGTACTCTACTCTACTCTACTCCTCACAATTACCACCTTTGCAGTATCCCCATGATCACATCACCAAAATTCAGGTGCTTGGCAACTGGCTCATATTTACGACTGTTGCTGTCTCCCAAGCTCATATGATCAATTTTTTGTGACCTTCTGACAAACAAGGTCAATGGGGAAGCCAGATTCACTTAACAATCGGGTTACTAAATTATCAGCTGCACTGATTCACTGTTAAAACTGTGGCAAGAAAGGTTGTAAAATGGGGCAAAGCTCACTTAACAAATGTCTCATTTAACAAATGTTGGGCTCAATTGTCATAAGTTGAGGACTTCCTATAAATAATAACTGGATGGAATTTTTTTCAAAGCTAGAAGAGCCGAGGAAATCCCTCCCCCTCATATAACATAGTCTGCACCTGCTATTGTTTTGGGTGGCATCCTGTCCTCTGACTTTTAGTACTACAACTTCTGTACTGGATCAGAGCAAAAAATTCAACTACTCTTTCCAAAGGAGAAAATTTGATAGGACCTTTTGCTTTTTCTGAGGCTGTATTTGGAAATCAGAGATATGCTAACTTGGTATGTAGATTTGTTTATCACATTTTTAACACTTTAAAAAAACTTTAAGCTAGGAGGTATTATCATACCTTTTGCAAAACAAATTCAATCATTAATTAAACTGCTTTTTCAAAAGATGGCCCTGATCATACCACCAGCTTGATGATTTACTCTTGGGTTTCACCGTTATCAGAGAGAAGGGGGAGGGAAATTCCCATTTGTCATTTTGCAAATTCCTCTCCTGTATCTCTTATCTTTTACAATATGTTCTTATTAAACACAACACCTCTCTAATGTCTTAGTCTTTCCTTTTAAATAATGAAATTCAACTATTTGTTAATTAAAAGCACCCCTTTCTAAAGCTTTTACAAAATCAATGCTGTTCTTTCTGAGAAGGAAGGAAAATTGGATTATATACACTCTTTTTTTCCATAAAGAGTTGCATTATGGGTATAAAATAGCAATACTTTATTTTCAGTTGCTTTGTTAATTATTCTTAATGCTGAGATTGCACTTCATTGTTAACTGTTACAAGGCAGTCCCTTTTACTATTATTATTCGTTCATAATGCTTTTTGATTACCTTGCTTTTTTAAAAGATGGTTTTCTTTCCTTTTGCAGTTTGATTCCGCTTCAAATACAATGCTATCACTAGTCCAATCCTAAGAATAATTGGCTTCACACATCCCCCTAAGCCATGGATTGTTTGCTCAGCAACCCATGGTGGTCTGGTTCACACATTCCACTAAGGAAAAGCCAAAATAGCACATTGATACATTAGTGTGATATGTGAAAGTCATAGGTTCTATAGAATTCAGTGAGAATTGCTCCTTGTGGTTTTTCCCACCGTCTCATGATGCTGGCATTATGAAAACAGAGCTGGTCAACAGGGAAAACCTACAGGGAATTGGGCAAATACATGAATGAGGTTACCAGTGGATGCTAATCCTAAAGCTATGTCCAAGCTTAGTATATATCTCTGGATGTGAGCCGGAAAGTGAGAATGAGCTGATTGTCCTCTTTCATATACAGTCCTCACAGTGGCATCTATTTGGCCCTCTGGGAGCAGATTGTTGCTGGTATGATTTGAGAGGCCTTATTTTATGTTCTTAGGTGTTTATGTATTTTGCTAGAAGCTGTCTTACCACATTCCTTTACACTCATGCTTCAGACAGTTATGTGAGGCATGTTGGTTCAAAGTATTCTTAAACTTGATTCATTTGGTAACTAGGCTGTGTGTATACGGCTGAGACTCTAGCATGCTGGGTAGAATAATGGAAACTGGAGGGGAGTGGGAATCTTATAGTGAAAAGCTTCATGAAAAAAATCAATCAGAATAGAGATGGAAGAGACTTTGGAGGTCTTCTCGTCCAACACCCTGTTCAAGCAGGAGACTATACCAAGGGTATCAAACTCGATTTCATGGAGGGCCGCATCAGGGTTGTGTTTGACCTCGGGGGGCCAAAGTGGGCATGACCAGGGGGGCATGGCCAGCTAGATGTCACTCGTGTTGGGCTGCCTGTGGCGGCCAGAGAAAATGGGCTCCCGAGCTCCATTTTTGGCTGCAACGGCCTCTTGCAACCCTCTGGCGGTGAGAATCGAGCTCCGTTTTCACTGGCAGAGGCACCGCGGGCCAGGCCTTTCTCTGTTTCCAGGGTGGCCTCGCAGGCCAGATCTAAGGGCCCCATGGGCCAGATCTGCCTCCCCCCCCAGCCTTGAGTTTGACACCATTTCAGACAAGTGGCTATCCACTCTTCTTAAAACCTCCAGTGATGAAGCACCCACCACTTCTTCTTTTTTCTTAATTTTAAAAACAAACCTTTATTAAGACTTTAAAAAACAAACATTTAAAATACACAAATTTCTTAGTCAAAAAAAAAAAGATAAAAAAAAAACAAAAGGCACCCACCACTTCTGAAGACAAGCAATCCACTGGTTAATTGTTCTCACTGTTAAGAAGTTTCTCCTTAGTTCCAAAGTTGCTTCTCTCCTTGATTAGTTTCCATCCGTTGTTTCTTGTCCTTCTCTCTGGTGCTTTGGAAACTTAAACTTAAGTTTCCTTATCTGCTTCATAAGCATATACGTATAAAGAACTTAATGAGAGTGCA
This sequence comes from Masticophis lateralis, assembly GCA_030761175.1. Classification (NCBI taxonomy): domain Eukaryota; kingdom Metazoa; phylum Chordata; class Lepidosauria; order Squamata; family Colubridae; genus Masticophis; species Masticophis lateralis. The sequence goes on from JAUDYJ010000002.1 coordinate 145,348,221, forward strand.
TGCATTTAGGTAAACCAAAATTATTACCTTCCGTAACAGCCTGTCCTTAGGAAGGACACATGCCAAACTAATACAAACATGAATGGATTTGCTCCTAGACGTCGGCTTCTGAACTGAACATCTCCAAAGCCAGCTGTCTCAGTTCAACAAGATCCAATAAAGACAGCGAAAGAAGAGCTCATCGGTGCTGAAAGTTGTGCTTGTTTTCATTTCTGACCTTAAGTCCAGTCCTGCTATTAGATCTTTTGATGCAGGGAAAGAAAAGCTAAACATTCAGTTAACCCAGGAATCTTGTGCATGAACCTTATTTTTCTAAGACAGGTTATCCATTATCTGCTCTTGCTTTCTCCAGAGCCTCCCGCCCCCCCAGTTTTTACCAATTGTGTGTGTGTGAGAGAGGGAGGGAGGGAGAGAGAGAGAAATTCAGGTGTGTGAATAATAGCCTTTTATTTGAGAAATCTGAGTATGACAACAGATTGCTCAATAGCTGTTTTTGTTTGTTTAACAGCTCTCCAACAACTGGGCAAACTGATTTTTCTTTCCAAACAGTGTTCTCCAGTCTTGTTTATTCTGGGAAGAGGGATCTCCAATGCATCAGATAAGTTAAATGTTTCCTCTTAGGCATCCCCCCCCCCCCCGAACATTGCTCTTGATATACATGTACACTTAATTAAAAAAACAAAGTGTGGGGTGACCCAATTTTATGTGCATCTTCTATAACATGTAATTTAAACCAATGGCATGTAAAAAAAAACACCTCATAATTCAAGTGACCATTCAAGGAAGCTTCTGAATGCTATAAGAAAGATTGCTGCTCTTTAATGACTTTACATAAATTGTTTTTATTTTAAAATTTATATTCCTCAAACTTCTGTTTTGTGACTTGAGTTGGCTTACAGATGTCTGGGTATGATAAATCAAAACCAGCAACCCATTAAAATCCAGCAGCTTCAGCTATGAAACTCAAAATCTTTAAACATTTTGTAAAGATAACAACCATATTTTATAAGTACTCATTCATCATGGGTTTTTTTTACCAAAGGAAAGTAAACAAGAATGACAAAATCATTCCCCCAATTGTAGCCTTTTTTTTTTTCAGCTGCCTTTTCCAAGTTCTAACCTTCCAGATCTGTTCTGTATATAACCCCCCAGATTTCTGGCTAGAATATTGAAACCCAGCAGAGTACTGTTACATTCTGTTTGCATCTAGTATCTTAATAAGTACCTCTCTTTCTCTCTGTTAATATGCATAGAAAAAAAAAAAGCTGTAAAGAAAGCAGTTCTCTCCTCACACCATATTTCCTACCACAGCATCTCTTTCAGCCTCTTGATTTAGACTCAACGACTGACATTATCCCTTGTAGCAAGCTGTCCTGAAACTTTTTTTTTTCAATAAGGGCTGAGGCCTTCTTTGCAAAGCTAATTAACTACTTTGCTCTTGAACTGAGGAAATCCATTTACACAATTAAAATAAACAGAAACCCACGGATACATTGAGGGAAGTTAACCAATATAACTTTCCTTTCCAACTAATTAACTCAGGCAAATTGTTTGTTGTGCTGATAAATTACTACTCCCTTGGAAAGAAGTTGTTACAGTTCACCCCATGCTGGTAAGAAAGCAGCAGGAAGTTATGGCATATAAAGGAGACTCTGGTTGAGAAGAAAAATGTTGGTTGGGTGGCTCCACTTTTTTAAAAAACCCAACTTTTCAGCTATTAGGCTTTCTGACTGTAAGGAAACTAGGGACATGCTATTAAGACTTCTTTCCTGAAAGTCATAAAAATGCAGACAGTCTTACTCTCTAGGTAAATAAAAGGGGAAATATGGCAGAAATATGGGCAATTTCATAATGCAGGACAACTGGAATAATGGACTGGACTCGTGCAGAACTAAAAGTCCTGGGTAGGAAGACCAGAAAAACAATGAAAATATATTCATCCACATAGCAACACTCATGGACTTTACTTATCAAGGAGCATAGATAAGAAAGAAAGAGACAGACAGACTACTTGCTGTACGTAAAACCAAGCTGTAAGAACAAAATGCATACAAGGCCAGAACTGAGATGACAGCAAATGCCACCTCGATGAAAAAGAAACAATGGATCACTTAGCTGTTGTGAGAAGATTACACAGGCTGACTACAAACAATGGCAAGTAGCAACAATGATGCATTGGGATATCTGTAAGAAATATTGTTTTCCTGCAAGCAAGAACTGAGGACCAAGCACTAGAGAAAGTAACAGAAAATGAAGAATCTAAAGTACTCAGGGATTTTAGAATTCAAATAGACAAGTATCTGCCACGCAGCATCTCAGACTTAACAATGATTGATAAGAAAGACACAGTCTGGGTTGTGAATGTTGCAGTACCTGGAAAGAACAGAATAAAAGTACTAGAGACAATGTACTGGAGAAAAATCACAAAACAAAGACAACAAATAGAAGTAGAGCAACTGTTACAAAAGAAAGCAAGGATAGTACCAATAATAATTGGTGCTTTGAATTGCACCCAAGGTGCCTTGGGCGCAATTCCAAGATATCCAGGTGAAATTCCAAGAGAATCTCCAAAGAGCATCTCTTTGGCCACCATCAGCATTGCCCAAATCACCATCAATCAATTGCAAAGGGTAGCTTTAATTTGAATGGCTTACATCCTGCGACAATACCTTTAATATTATTAAAGAACAATATCTGTCTATCCCAGGTCCTTAAGAAGGACTTGATAGGAGGACCAAAATGCCAAATCCAGACTAAACACTTGACTGATTGTGCAACCAACCATAATAATAATTGGTTAAATTTATATGCCACCCAACTTCCAACAACTCTGGTCTGCTTAAGAATTTTTTTTAAAACCAAAAGAATAGGAAAAACACACCAATGCACACAAATAGCATAAAACAGAAGAAAAACAATGGCACAGAAACCCAAAAGGGAACAGAAAGTAAGAAACTAGTATTAGCCATCCTCACCAAAAGCCTGGGTGAAAAACCACATCTTTAAGGCCCTGTGAAACACCAGCATGATGAGATCTATTTGAATCTCAGGAGGAACTTCATTCCAGAGGACAGGTGCTTCTATCTAGAAGATGCATTTCTGGAGCCCCAATAAGTGGCATTGTTTAATTGATGGGATCCAGAGTGTGGCAACTCTACTATAATGAAACTGCCAGGCAGATGCTGAGGGAGAAGACTATCTCCCAAGTAACCAGGTTAAACCAGTGCCATGGTTTACATACCCTGATAAAAACCTTAAATTGAAGCAAACTGGCAACCAGTGCAGCTGGCAAGGCAGAGGTGTTACATGACATATTGAGGTATGTTCACATTGCCCATACCACTTCATTCTGAACCAACTGAAGTTCCTGGGTAAGTCTTCGAGCACGATTTGTTCTTTATTTGTAGAAAAAATTCTTAATTTATAATTTTTTTTAAAAAAATGGTCAGTGATACTGAAAGTTGCCAAGAGAGCAAGGAGCACAAGAATGGATGCACCACCACCATCCTGCCACAGGTCATCCAGGACCCAAAATTGCCCCAATGCTAAATTTTAGCCTGAAACCAGCCTGAAAAGGGGCTAGATAATCTGTTTCTTCCAGGGTTGTCATCAGAAGGGAATAAAAGTCACTTTTGAATTTCTATATGAATCTTTTGAAATGCAGGGAACAACTAATTAGCAATCTTGAAATGATGTTTGCCAGTCACAATGCACACAAGACAATGGCAACACTCAAGGCAATTCATCATGATAACAGTTCTTTCTGTTGCCACCAAGTACCTGTTGGATACACTCTAGAAGTCTTTAGACCAAAACACAATAACAGAGTTGGAAGGGATTTTTGAAGCCTTCTAGTCTACTTCCATGATTGCTTATTTGTTCCCTATGACTATCATTAATTGTTGCACCTTATGATTCTTGATGAATGTATCTTTTCATTTATGTACACCAAGAGCGTATGCACCAAGACAAATTCCTTGTGTGTCCAATCACACTTGGCCAATAAAGAATTCTATTCTATTCTGTTCTATTCTAGACCATTTCAGTCATTGCCCAATATCTTAAAAACCTCCAGCGATGGAGCACAATTTCTGAAGACAAGCTGTTCCACTGATTAATTGTTCTGTGAGGAAATTTTTACTTATTTCTAGTTTTGTTCTCTCTTTGATTAGTTTCTATCTATTGCTTCTTGTTCTGCCTTCAGATGCTTTGGAGCAGGGGTGTCAAACTGGCGGCCCATTGGCCGGATGCGTCATGCATAGGCCATACCCACCCCAGCTCTGTGAATGGGGAAAATGTCAAAATGTCACATGACTGCAATGTGATGCCGCGAGTTTGATACCCATGCTTTGGAGAATAGGTTGACCTGCTCTTTTTTGTGGTAGTCCCTTAGATAGTGGAACACTGCTATCATGTCATCCCTAGTCCTTCTTTTTATTAAACTAGACAGCCAATTCCTGCACCTATTCATAACTTTTAGCCTCCAGTTCCCTAATTGTCTTTTTTTTTCTAAGAGTTTCCAAGATTTTTGAGTTGTTTTCCCTTTTAGAATTTGCACCCAAGGAATCTTTCCCAAGTTCTCTGAGTTTGTTAAAATCAGCTCTTTTAAAATCTAAGACACTGGTATCATTGTGTTCTATTGCTTGTTTTTGCATTTCATTGAATTCCGGTATGACATAGTCACTCTCACCCAAGATTCCTGCAGTTTCAACTCCCTCTGTCACTTCTCTGTTTGTGAAAATTAAGTCCAGTATGGCTGTCCCTCTAGTTCCATCCTCTACCTTTGTCAGCTAGGTTGGTCAGGAACCTATTCGATTTCTCACTTGGTGCAGAATTAATCTTCCAGTTGATGTCAGAATAATTAAAGTCCCCCATTACTATTGTAGTGTGTTTTCTACATATATTTGTTTATTGGTTAGCAAAAAGTACATCTATTTTTTCTGCTTCATTGGGTGGCCCATAGTATACCCCTACGGCAATGTCGTTCTTTTTTTCTTTTATATCAGGGCTGTCAAATTCAAGGCCTGCAGGCTGGATACATCATGTGCTGGCCAGGCCCACAGCCGGTTTAGCAAAGGGGGAAAAAGTTGCAATACATCGCGTGACGATGTGAGTTTGACACTCCTGTTTTCTAGGAAACATGCATTCTAGGAAGTTTTCGTGTTTGGTTTAGTGCATTTCTGTAGCATGTTTCCCCAAAAATAAGACCCTGTCTTACATTTTTCTGAACCCTGAAATAAGCACTTGGCCTTATTGCCATGCGCTCAAAAGCCCAATTGGGCTTATTATCTTATTTTGGGGGAAACAGGGTAGTGGTTTTTTACATATAGTGCAACTCTACCTCCTCTTTTATGGGGTCTGGATTTTTTTGAACAGTTTATATCCTTCTATCAGTATGTACCAGTCATGGGTTTAATCCCACCAAGTTTCTGTAATTCCAACTATATCATATCTACCTTCATGTATTAATAATTCAAATTCATCCTGTTTGTTCCCCAAACTTTGTGCATTTGTATATAGGCATTTGAGATCTTTATGTCTGACTCTAGGTATGCTTCCTATGTTTCCTATTTGGTGTTTGAGAATAGGGTGACCTGCTCTCTTTTGTGGTAGTCCCTTAGATATTGGAACACTGCTAACATGTCACTCCTAGTCCTTCTTTTCATTAAACTAGACATACCCAATTCCTGCAACTATTCGTAAGTTTTAACCTCCAGTCCCCTAATCATCTTTGTTGCTCCTCTTTGCACTCTTTCTACCATAGAGTCTCAACATTTTTTTTTACATTGTGGCACATCTGGATGCAGTATTCCAAGTGTGGTCTTACCAAAGCCTTATAAAGTGATATAACACTTCACATGATTTTTAAAATAACTCTTCAGTCCAAGTAAGCATTAGGAAAATACTAGGGATCAGAAACTTCATCAGCTTAATTTTGGACATTTGCATCAATCTGTATTTAACAACCAGTTAAAAGTTGGGATCCATCAGTCACTACTCATATCCATTTAACATATATTGTCTGATATTGGTAAGTAATACAACTCTCCTTTTTTAATTCTGCCGTATGAGTGTGTGACCTTCTATGAAAAAACAGACACACAAATCAAAACCCAATTTCTTTTCTCTTTAGGAAAATTAATGAAAGTTAGAAATATACAAACCAGATCATTAACCAACTCAGACTCTCACCTTCCCGTAGCAATTTAATCTTTCTGACATTTATATGGAAGATGTTTTAATGCATTGTTCAATCTCCTCCAGTGTTGAATAGGGATATAGTGATGAGTTATTTCCCACTCTACAAAGGATGTCTTGAGGCACGCAGTTTCATTATTCTTGTCATTATCTTATCATATAAAATTACATCTATTCATAATCCTTAGCTAACAGATCATCTTCTGTTCGGCACTACATGGTTTTTGTAGAAATTTTCTGATTGTAGTGTCTCAGTAAAAGGAAAGGATTTACCAATCATGCCATGTAAGTGTTCTATCCCAGCTACGGACCCCACAGAATACAGCACACACAATGTTTGTACAAAACTTAATTTACTAAAATAACTCAGTCTTTTTCAAAACAAACCTTACTCTTGAGGAGACCTCCTTCTAAGGAGCCACTCCTGCCTTTTGGCCGTTCTGCACGCCCGTGCATCGAAAAGAGTCTCCTCCTCTTCGTCCTCTTCACTTAAAGGAGCTTCTGGAGGTTCTGAAAGCCCTGGCTGAATCCCTGCCTCTGGCACCACATCTTCTCCAGCCTCCTCACTGTCCGACTCGAGTGCCAGCTGCACAGGCTGCTGGCACTCGAGCAACACCACACCAGCCTCCTCGTTGTCAGAGTCAGCTACAATCTGCACAGGCTGCTGACGGGCCACAACAGTAAGAGTTAATTCAAACAATGCTTCTAAAACAGCCCCTTTTTTCAAACAATGGGCTCTATATGAATCTACCTTTGTGAGGTACTTCTATGGATGCTGTCTGTTCTCTAGGAACAAAAACATAAGCAGCACAGTTGGGGTTTTTTCGGTTCTGAAGGACTGAAGAAGCTTCTTGGATGAGAAGCAAAACATTTTCAAGGGAAAAAAAAACAAGAAAAGTCCAGTTGCTTTTTAAAAGAGCATGTTTGGGACAACCATAACCTGGATGATTGGAAATCTATATAGACATAAGCTATACAGGTTCTGATTAAAACTTCTTCTCTGTTTTACTTTACATGTGCCCCTATTCTATCAATCAGCTACCTGTTACCATGCATGCTTGCTAATATCCTGAAGATATAGAGGGAATACTGAAGGAGGCTGGAAAGAATTGATTACAGGCCTCTGTTGCAGAAGTTCTCTGACTCAAATATGGCTAAGGGTAGCAAGAGACTTCTGACCAAAGGTTTATGGAAGCTTTTGTGAATGACCCTAAATGAATACAGCCCCAATCTGCCATTGAACAATTAAATGTTAAAGCGAGGAAAGCATTTCCTCTAGAGATGGAAATAACCATCAGAAGCAGAAGGATATAGAACAAGCAAAGTGAGTGTTATATACAGGATCCAATGTGGGTCGGTCACCAGGACCAGAGGTTAAGTCTTCCAAGTTTTTGGACTCATGCTGGAATCCATCTTCAGAGAACGTCTCTCTCTCCAGAATGTATAGATTCTGCTAGAGAAAAGCTCCCTGAGGATGGGAGTCTGAAAGCTCAGAAAACTTAACCTCTGGCCCTGGTGACCGACCCAGATTGGGTCTTGCAACATTATCCTGGGACTTGTATATTTGCCTTTATCCCTGAGAGTGTGGTATATGGCTCACAATTTCTTACCATACCACATAAATATATTTTGTGACATTTGTTTCTAAGCGAAGACAAGCTTGGAGATCTGTATATTTTTACTCTATTAAAACGTGATTTTTCTCTACCGGCATTCTTCTTAGCAACTTTTACAAGCCATCTCAAAAATAATGTTACTTCATTTAAATAGGGTATTTTATTGAAAAAAAAAGAACAATTGATTTCCCTTTCCTTAAGGTAACTGTGAAGCATGAAAAAAAAATTTTTTTTAGAGTTTCATAGAAATTGTGCAATATAAATTCCTTATGGCCAGAGAAGACCTCAATGCTAGATACTCCCCAAATAGTTTCTGTGGAAAAGACTCATATTTCTCCAAGCTCTGCTCCTCCCTTTCCCTCTGTTCCTCATTTCCAAAGTAAAAGCCCTCCCCTTCTAAGAAAAATAATTTATATTGTTGCTATCTGATCGCTGTAGAAAATCTCCCTCAACTACTTATGATTTTTTTTTTCAAAAGACAGGAAATCAACAACTTTTGGTTCCATCCGAAAAGGGAATCTAGATTTACTTTGCATAGCATTAGATGAGGTTAACCTGATTTTAAAATAACCCGTTCAGAGAAAAGCAGTAAAACTTGGGTTTTTAATAACTTCTTTTGTATGCAGCCAACTCCAGTGTTCATTTTCCCAGCCCTGGTCTGAGATCAAAGGCAACTTACCAAAGGATTCCAATCATGGTATGAACATTCACCAACCAAGTCTCCCCAAAACAGGAAATATTACTGAGAAGTTAATGTATACATTGTACATGATCTGATTCTCTTCGCCTAATTGCAAAACAGCTGCCTGGTTTTTAGACCAACTGGCTATTTAAGAGGGTTCATATGCCTCACTAATTGCAGAAGCCAAGGTTGACAAGTTGGCTCCCAGGATCACCTCTGCATGTGATCTATTAAGTTGGGCATTAGAGTCAGGTCTCATTCAAGTCCAGGTCTCCTGTTCTGGGAGAGTCTACATCGGCCTTCTTTGCATGACATACTTAAGTGGATCATGGGGAATGGTGACTAACATGTTGCATGAACCCCCAGATTCGGGCAATTGGCCCATCTCTAAGGAGGTTAGTTTTAGCCCAGTCCTGAGGCTGTTTGTTAAAAGTCCATGCTTGTGATTGTGGTGATTCCACCTGAGAGATACTGGGCTTTCATTTATTAGTTTAGATGCAGGAGAAAGGAGGAAGCTGGACCAGTGGTCTCCCAGTCTCTTTCCTGGCAAGTGAGTGTTTGTTTGGTGAGACTGGTCTATCAGGGCAACCTGGTCTACCCAATTATGGGACAGAGTATACTGCTTCTGCTTTCGCCTTTCAGCCCCAATCCAGGAGCCTTCACAGGCAATTGCTTTTGCAACAAACTATTTTTGTGTGTTGAATTTACGTTTACTGACAAAGAAATAAAGAGGAACCAGTATAGATCTATTTCAAGCTATTTAGCTCTCATCAGTTAGCCATACCCTTCTGGGATTCGAACCCGGGCTACTTGCATGTATTAGGTAGATATATTAACCTCTTCCTGGTGAGTGAAAGAGTTTGAAGATGGTCTGCAGATGAATGACCTCTTTATTTCATGTATTGCCAATACATAAAGACAACTACCATATTTTTCAGAGTATAAGATGCACCTTTTTCCCCCAAAAAAGAGGGTGAAAATCTGGGTGCATCTTATACTCTGAATGTAGCCCTGCCCAGCTTCTCAAACAGATGTTTTAGAGGCTGAAAAAGCATCAGAAAAGAAGCTTCAGAAAAGAAGCCCCCAAACAGAGCTTCAGAGGCTTTTTTTCTGAAGCTCTGTTTTGGAGGCTTTCAGAGGCAAGAAAAGAAAGTTTTTTCTGAAACAGAGGTTCAGAAGTTTCAGTGGCAGAAAAAAAAGCAAGGCACAGAGCTCACAACCAAGTAACCTGTTGCTAAAATTCGCCTCTGGGAACAGCTGATTGCGGGTATTCCAGGAGGCCAATCCACCTGCCAATCAGCTTTTTTCTTATTTTCCTCCCCAAAAACTAAGGTGCGTCTTATACTCCGACGCGTCTTGTACTCCGAAAAATATGGTAACCATTAGTTGTCTTTGTGTATTGACAATACATTGGAAGGGATGTCTCAATACACTATATCTAGTAAATAAGCCTTTAGAAACATGGGGGAGAGCACATCGCCAGCCTCTCCAGTGCATCCTTAGAGCAACCAGACTATGATTCAGTTTATGCCACAACACAGCCTGGTTTGTGGCTCACTGCTGTGAACCTTGCTAAACGTATCTGAACCAGGGCGCTCTGTTTATTTAAAGAACTATGTACAATATTGCCTGCATCTCACAGACACCTTGCATTCAAACTCAATTGCTTAGGGGAAATCTCCCCCCCCCTTGCATTTTTGGAAGGATACTTGCATAAAATATGGGAAAACTAGCCCCTTTCGGCCTATACTTTATTAATCAGCACAGCTTTTCTTTCACCCCCTCCCCTCTGTACCTGTGCTAAACTCGGTTATTATCAACTAGATGCTGAGGATAAGCATTGCATTTTAATGGTCTGCGAGTTCTTTGTCATCCCTATACAGATAATTTTGGCTCTGTTACAAGGATGGATGTATTAAGCTGGCCTGCTGCATTTATCAGCTGTGTCACTCACCTTAAACCCAGCTGCTTTGTTTTCACTTTTGTAATAAATGGAGTGTGCAATGGTCTTTACTTGCAGATTCCAGAGGAATTCTTTCCTGATTAAGACTGCAGTATACTGAATTTGGAAAACTTTCTGGGCTCTGAAGATCAATCCCTTTAGCCCAGATATAGGAAGAAGTTGAAAGAAAGATAATTTTGTTTCCATTCCAAAACGTCAGAAAAAAGAATTAACCAGAATTTTGTAAGATTGCAGCAATGCAGCCCTGTTCGTAGAAATTCCCAGCCAAATTTCTGGGAATAAAAAGCTTATTTTGGAAAGAGAACAGAAGACAATAACATTATACAGAGAGAATTTCACACACACACACAAAAATACATACATTCAATCTAACTAACTTATTAGACATAGATTAACTATTTGTACACATTTTCAGTTTTTGAACATTTGCTAGGAATATTGTAGAAATAATACATAAGATGCCATTAGAAAAATTCAGGCAGAAAGCAAAGTCATTTTTATATAAGAATGAGTTTTGTGAAAACAGCTTGCTAGTGGAGACTGTTTTGTCCAGTTATATAATACCCTGCATTTTTGATGTCAAAAAACTAACCAATAAATCAAAAACTTACCTGACCTCTTAATTATCTTTCTTAACAACTGCAAACATACAATTTATACAAAGCCTTCCAATTGTAATCAGGCGGGCAGGCTATAAAACAAAGTCATCATGTAAATTATTATGGAAGATCAAAATATAACATCTGGCCCCGTCAGATTTCCCAGCAGGAAGTTAATTTAGCAGACCCTCTAGAGACATAGCTGAACGGCATTAAAAACAAAAATGCTTTATTTCAAAGGTATTCATATTGCTTTAGGGTATGCCCTAAGTGCAATCAGAGGCATGCTAGTGAAATAAACCTCTAATGCTTGAATGATATTCTTAAGTAAATGTGCAAAAAGAATCAGCAACTTTATTGTGAGAAAGAAATTTTGGGAGAGCCCATTTCATTAAATCAAGTTTTCTCCTATCAGCAGGACACCAATCAATCAGTTTAAGAGCGTTGGGTCAAATCCGTGACCATAATTAAAGTCTTTGAGACTCGGGTATCCAGGAGACAAAATATTACTGAATATTTTGTATCATGATTTTTGTTTTTACAAATTCTATTCTGCTTTTCTGCCTATAGGCATTCAATGTTTGTAGAAACTGCAACCTTGTATTTTTTTTTTTAAAAAAAGCTTGCTCAAGCAATTTATCGTCAAAATTAAAGCTTGAAATATAGCTTAGCGCTATTTAAAGCAAATCGTTTACTCCTATTGATTTCAGTGAGTTTAATCCAAGCAAAGATTACCTTTTATCTAAAAATTCAGAATTTAAAAATGTATGGTATGACATAATGCAGAATCAGCATTAAAGTTGCCTTTGGATTGCTCAAGGAAAAGTTGAAGACCAATGGTTCAGAATGGCTGAAATCTAAGCGAACAGAATACAGAATGTGAAGATGCTGAGTATACTTAGTTCTTCCAATTTATATGCCATGGAGTGATGCCTGTGTGAGAAATCTTTGCTGCTGAAACCGTGGTGAAATCCACATTTTTTACTACCGGTTCTGTGGGTGTGGCTTGGTGGGTGTGGCATGGCTTGGTGGGCATGGTACGGGAAGGATACTGCAAAATTTCCATTCCCACCACACTCCAAGGGAAGGATACTGCAAAATCCCCATTCTCTCCACTCCTGGGGGAAGGATATTGCAAAATCTCCATTCCCACCCCACTCTGGGGCCGGGCAGAGGTGGTATTTGCCGGTTCCCTGAACTACTCAAAATTTCCATTACCGGTTCTCCAGAACCCGTCAGAAGCTGCTGGATTTCACTCCTGTGCTGAAGTCCAGATCTCATTCAGCAAAGTATAGGTGAGGGTCCACAAAACAGAAGGGCTGGTTTAAAGTATCTTATAATGATATATCTCCTCTCTCTCTCTCTCCCTCCCCCCCTCTCTTTCTGTGTATGTGTGTGTCTATGTGTGTCTATGTATGTCTCTGTGTTTGCTCTCTGAAGGTTATTACTTTGGTGACTTAAGTTATTTATTACCTTGCATTTGATAGCTGGGATATAGTTTATTGCCCAGCAGTCTTCCACATCATAAAGTCGTCAGGTCAATTCCTGGTGACTCTGTGAATACATCCAAGTTGTTTTCTTGGTAATAGTATAGCAATGGCTTCTTCCAGGTTTTTGTTTTGTTTTGTTTTGAACTTCACAATCTAGCCTATAATCCTGCCCGCTTCCTAAATGTTTCCCATTCAGTACTAAAATAGTCCATTCTCCTTAGTTTTTTGACACGAGCTGTGCGTTGTGGCCAGGAAATACACTGTGAGGATCTAGGTAATGTTGTTTCCATATTTTCTGATATACCTATGGGTTAAAAAATAATTACAATTTAATTCCAAATTTTTTCCATCTTTTCAGTGATCGACAACAGAGAAATGGAGTGTTATGAAATTCCTTATCTGTTTGCTTTGTGACACAAAAGATTAATGTGGTAGTTAATTGAAAAAGCAGTAGAACTGTAAGCATGTATTGCTCCCTTATGACATTATATTAATCCACTGAAATGAAATTGATTTGACTATGTTGCAATTAGAGAGGGATGTCTGTTAATACTGTATTGAAAATTGGGTTTTGTCCATTATTGGAATGAAAAAATGTAGTGATGAAGAGGAATTTGCTTACATTTCTGAAAACACATGTTTTCTGTGACTTTGTTTATGTAAGCCTTGAAGACCTGGATGTTCCCGTCAGTCCTGGGTTAAGAAGATGGCAAGTCTGTTTTGGGAATATAGGAGGCTGAGGGTTTTGTTTTTATTTCTCTGTTGCATATATGTTTTTTACCTTGTTTTTAATGTTGTACATTGCCCAGAACTGCAGTAGAGTTGGGCTGCTTTAAAAATTTGAAAACTAAATAAAGAAGCTATTCTTTGAATGTTAGAAGATTTTATGGACATGTGTTTTTAATTTTGGTTCTACTGGTCCAATTTTTCTATAAGCAAGATGTTCAACTTTTATTAATCCCTCTTTTCCCTAAATTTGCATCCTATTCGTTTTGAATACTCTTCTTGAAGATCTTTTAATCTGTAGCAGCCACTTTTAAGTAGGACTAATGCAGAAGGAGAATTGCAATTCCAGGAACTTAATTCTGCTCGTGGTTCACAGATCTGGGTCTTAAGTGGGCTCTCCCTGCCTGAGGTCTTCCAGATGTGTTGAGACTTGACCATAATTCCCAACACCCCCGAGGCCAGATTTAGGACATGCAATCCTAATGGACTACATTCCTAGTTTTAATTCTAGCAGATCAGAGAAGGCTGTTGTAATGTTTAAACATATGTAAGTTCATGGAGGCCTTGTTCAGTAGGGAGAACCTTGGTCACATCCCTGGAGCCTGGAACTTAGACACGTGGTCTATGAAAGTTCATATCAACATGCTTATCTAGTAGGCTGATCCTTCTGTCAAGCCCTTCCATGCTTTCCTGCCTCGCAAATTCTTTCCCAGGAACCGCAAATAGATAATGAAGTCTGAACACGTATAATATGCTTTAAATGGGGATCTAGCTTTTGATTATTTTTGTGTGGCTGTCAAGCTGTTTTTTTCCTCCCAATTACCATGTACTGTAGTATAGCGATGACTCTTTGTGCTCAGAAAAGACAGTATAGGGTTCTGCAAAGAATAATGCTAGGAGGAAAACACACTTAACTGTTCTTTTAGGGTGGGTTAAATCATAAACATGGCTTTTTAGAATTACAGGTAGACCTCCACTTAACAACAGTTCATTTATTGACCGTTCAAAGTTATAGTGGCACTGAAAAATGTGACTTATGACCCTTTTTTCGCATTTATGGCCTTCGCAGCATCTCCATGATCATGTGATCAAAATTCAGATGTTGGACAACTTGTTTATATTGATAACCATTGCTGTGTCCTTTTGTGACTTTCTGACAAGCAAAGTCCATGGGAAAACCAGGTTACTAACTTATCAACTGCAGTGATTCACTTAACAACTGTGGCAAGAAAGGTCATAAAATGGGGCAAAACTCACTTAACAAATGTCTCACTTAATAAGAAAAACATTGGGCTCAGTTGTGTTTGTAAGTTGAAGACTACCTGTACTGGTTTTGCCTTTATGAAAATTCTGTTTCTCCATTGGAGATAAATGCAGATACAAGTTCACCCATCCCAAGTACTGCGTGCAGCTGACATACCGGGCTAAAAACAACAACACAGTACTACTTTTTGCTCTTTGCTGGATATTTTTATTTTGGAAAGTTTTTCCTGTAAGTTCATGGAGTTGAACCTAATGTAAGCTATTTGTGAATAATTGGGAAAAAATGCTGAAGACCATCCAACCTCTTTAAAGCACTTTCAAAGATAATGAGGTCCCTTCTGAGTCCATGGGTTAAAGTCTTTGCCAATGGGAACAAAATCAGTATGACTGCTAAAGAAATTAAGCTGAAATCTAGAAAGATTGGTTAGTTGCACCTAGCCTAAAAGACTGTTCTTTCAGCTTCCAATTTCAAGAAGCAGGGAATAAAAGTAATCTACCTTCATCTGATTAATTTGCTATAAGATTTCGCTGAAAACTTAGTGCAATGCCGTAAATATGCTAAATGTTAAATATAGCTTAAATATTCAGTGTTATGTAAACATCATAAATAATAGGGCTAATCATTAAAAAAACAGTAAAAATCAAACACTGTGGATACTGTTTAGGTTACCAGGACATTCTGAAAAAGGAGGACATGACCTCCTTTTGTCTTTATGCCCTTCATCCAACAGATATAGTAGCCTCAAATCAAATATTGTCCAGTATGCTGAATGTTTTGTGTTTTTTTAAAAATTTGGACTGTTTCTAAAACCATGGTTATTCAAAGTTTCATATATTGTGATCTTGATAATTGTCTGCTTCTTTCCCCCTCCCCATCCATCATCAACTGACTCAGCCACTTAGATTTACATTATTTTTTTTCTTGATTACAGCAACCAGCTTCAATCCAGCGCCTTCAAAAGTAAAATTACAGTAGACTGTAACTCACATGATCCGTCATACGTTTCTATGGTGAAATTTGGAAAGCATGTCATTAATTCTATATTATCACTAGCATATGTTCTTAAAAATCAGGACCTGTTAAAAAAAAAACTACAATCGAACAACCAGATGCTAGAAAAAAATAATTTCATGTATACATAGGCCTAAGTACCGTTTTTGCAGGTTTTTGCTGTAATGTTTCTCCCGATGCCAAGAAAGTCAAACAGTTGATGTGTTCCCATTCCCCCTCCTCCATTCTTTTTTAATTGTTTATGTCTTCTTTTGCCTGTTCAGATATATGGCAACCTTACAGAAGGGAGACTAGAACCTGTGTTTCTGTACTCTTAGTCCAGCTTCTTTACCATTATTCCATCCTAGCTCTTAACAGAAGATATGCAAACCAGATTTTTGTTCCTCAGTAGGTAATCCCAAAATATATGAATGCGAGAAGAGTTGTATTGTTGATTGTTAATTTTTTTTTTAAAAAAAGAAGCACCCAACTAAGCAAATTCAGAAAGTTGACTCAAACAGATCCAATGGACAATTAATCAGTGGAATGGCTTCCCTCCAGAAGTTGTGGGTGCTCCATAATGGGAGGTTTTCAAGAAGAGATTGGACAATCATTTCTCTGGAATGGTACAGGGTCTCCTGCTAAAGCAGGGGGTTGAACTAGAGGACCTCCAAGGCAGTGGTGGGATTCAAAAGTTTTTATTACCAGTTCTGTGGGCGTGGCTTGATGGGAGTGGCATGGCTTGGTGGGCATGGCATGGTGGGCGTGGCAGGGGAAGGATACTGTAAAAGCCCCATTTCCTCCCATTCAGCTGGGACTCAGGAGGCAGATAATAGATGGGGGTGGGGCCAGTCAGAGGTGGCACTTACCGGTTCTCCGAACTACTCAACATTTCCGCTACCGGTTCTCCAGAACTGGTCAGAACTTGCTGAATACCACCTCTGCTCCAAGGTCTCTTCCAACCCTGTTATTCTTTGTTATTCGGTGCCCTTTTTCTTATCCCTAATTTGTTTGGCTTACTTTCTTTCTCCTTTTTGGTGCTTTGCATTGTGTTGGTCTCCTCACCAGGAAATACCATGATTGGTACATGGGTTGTGTCTCTTTATGTGAGCATTTCAAATGGTCACATACCATTTTTCAAGCACCCTGTAAGGACGGAGAGAGGGAAACTCAGACTGATGGCATAGGTTGAAGGAAGCAATGCAGGTTTGCCAGTCTTAACTCATATTGCCACTCCAGCCCTCTTGGGCTAGCCCATTTGTGTGCGACTTTTGATATCCAGAGTTCCCTTAACAAGATTAGATGGCACAGAGTTCTAATCACCCAAAAAGAAAAAATACTGCTTATACTGCCTCTTTTAGCCAAAACCAACCAACCAAACAGTAGGAAAAAAGGGCCCCCAATAAAGACCATCCTCTTGGATGACACATCTTGGTGTCACATCTTAGCAGCTGAAATTATAGTTGGCTAAAAAGTATGCCTTTTTAAAAAGTTCTTAAAAAGAACTTTTAAAAAAGTTCTGCTTCATTGACTACGCTAAAGCCTTTGATTGTGTGGTTCACAACAAAGTTCTTAAGAGATGGGAGTACCAGACCATCTTATTTGTCTCTTGAGAAACCTATATGCAGGTCAAGAAGCAACAGTGAGAACTGGATATGGAACCACTGATTGGTTTAAAATTGGGAAAGGAGTCCAGCAAGGTTGTATACTGTTGCCCTGACTATTTAATTTATATGCAGAGCACATCATGAGAAAGGCGGGGCTATATGAATCAAAAGTTGGAATTAAGATTGCCGGGAGAAATGTCAACAATATGCAGATGATACCACTCTAATGGCAGAAAGTGAAGAGGAACTAAGGAGCCTCTTGATGTGAGTGAAGAAGAAGAGTGCAAAAGTTGGCTTGAAACTCAACATTAAGAAAACTAAGATCATGCAACCGGCCCTCTTAATTCCTGACAAATAGATGGGAAAGAAATGGAGGTACTGACAGATTTTATTTTATTGGGCTCCAAGATCACCGCAGATGGGGACTGCAGCCAAGAAATTAAAAGAGGGAGGAAAGCTATGGCAAATCTAGACAGCATTCTAAAAAGCAGAGACATCATCCTGACAACAAAAGTGTGTATAGTCAAGGCTATGGTTTTCCCAGTTGCAATGTATGGCTGTGAAATTTGAACCATAAAAAAGGCTGAGCACTAAAGAATTGAGGCCTTTGAACTATGGTGCTGGAGAAGACTCCTGCAAGTCCCTTGGACTGCAAGGCGATCAAACCGGTCAGTCCTAGAGGAGATCAACCTTGACTGCTCTTTAGAAGGCCTGAAGATGAAACTCAAATACTTTGGCTGCCTAATGAGAAGGAAGGATTCACTGGAGAAGAGTCTAATGCTGGAAATAATTGAGGGCAAAAGAAGAATGACAGAGAACGAGGTGGCTAGATGGAGTCACTGAAACAGTAGGAATGAGCTTAAATGGACTCCAGAGGATGGTAGAGGACAGGAAGGCCTGGAAGAACGTTGTCATGGGGTCCTGATGGGTCAGACACGACTTCGCAACTAACAACAACAAAAAGCTATGCCATCCCGGTGAAGAAAAGTGCTCATCTCTGATATAAAGGATGGGTGTACTATCTTTTTTGAATCAAAGGCCACCATTGGGGACTAATGCAGAAAAAAAAGCTAGGAAAAAAAGGGCTTGTCATCGGTATCCCTCTCCCTTAAAACCTATAGACTCTTTAGAAAGTCAATTGATTCCTTCTGGCCAATCCGTTTTCATTTTTTAAACAACTGAATTAATCTCATTTATTTACTGAAATTAAGTAGCAGATGGAGAAGAAAGCTGGGACTATTTAGAAAGCCTTGGAGAGGACATAAGGCTGACCCATGGTTTTGTGACATCTATTTTAGGTTGCAGTTATATCACCAGCAATGGGCTATGCTCATCCTTTGGTCTGAGATATTTGCTGTAATTCAATGTTTCTCAGTCTTGACTGCTTGATGTGGACTTCCGCTCCCAGAATTCCTCAGCCAGTGGGAAATGGAAGGCCACACATCTTCAAGCTGCCAAAGTTTAAAAAAAAATAACACTGCTCTAATCAAAAGAGATACAGCAATGCAAACATTGGAGGAAAACCTTTCAGGGTCTTAGTTCAGAGGCAAAAAGAGTGTGGATAACTTGATCTCTTTGTGTTCTGGGTCTGTGCACTGTCAACTTACATCTCTTAATAAACTCTCCCCAAGCAAACTCAAAAGTGCTTTTTCAGAAGGCAACTGGATTGTTTGTTTTTCTTTGAGAAAGAAGAAAAAAATGTTTTGTTTCTCATCCAAGAAGCTTCATCAGTTGTGATGGCAGGTGGGGTGATGGAAGGATAGGTTCTGACTGGATGGATGGGTGGGTGCAGTGGTGAAATCCTTTTTTTTTTACTACTGGTTCTGTTGGCGTTGCTTGGTGGGCGTGGTATGGCTTGGTGGGCGTTACTTGGTGGACATGGCAGAGGAAGGATACTGCAAAATCCCCATTCCCTTCCCACCCCTTGGGGAAGGATATTGCAAAATTTCCATTCCCACCCCACTCTGGAGCCAGCCAGAGGTGGTATTTGCCGGTTCCCTGAACTACTCAAAATTTCCGCTACTGGTTTTCCAAAACATGTCAGAACCTGCTGGATTTCACCCCTGGCTGGGTGGGTTGGAAGAATTGTGTTTCCTTGCAGTCATCTGGTCGTTAGCACTCTCTTGCCCTCAGGGTCACCTGAATCAGAGAGCAGTTGGTTGTGGTATCTTTTTGGAACTGCTGCAAGAACTGGGTTGTGAAGTTTCTTGGATGAGAAACATAGTGTTTTGTTCTTCTTCCTCAAGGAAAAAAAAACAGTCCAGTTGCCTTTTGAAAAAGCACCTTTGAGTTTGAGACAATTATGACCTGAATGATTGAGAATCTCCACAGACAGCTCCCCAAGCAAATAAACCTCTTTGAAGACAGAGGTTTATTTGATGAATTCCCTTGATGAATGTCTATTTGGGTAGGAGTCTCATTACACCCAGTGGGATCTATTCCTGTGTGTAAGATGGCTCTTTTGTTTTTCTTCACTGGGTTACTCCAGCTCTTTGCTTACTGTACCTTCAAAAAGCACTTTCTTTACCAATTTCTTTTGTCCAGCTTTTTTCTCTCTCCCCTTTTTCATTTGAGAAATAGGCTGAGAGAAACAGTTGACTAATTTGCACATTTTAACAATTCTGGGCTAAAGAGATTCTCTCCCTCCCACCCTTCTCCCGCAAAGTATTAGATGGATGGTATTATGTGGTATTTACATTTTTCATTTTTTAATGGAAATAATTTCGTCTTCTTTTCTGAGGATTAGCTTCCAGCAGAGATGATCTTCCCCGTAGTCACTCTTAGCAGAAAGATTATGAGCTCAGGCCACCTTGTAGCAACTCAGCCCAAGCACATAAGGATTCCAGCTGCTTTCCCGTATTATTCACAGGAGGTTGATATCTGGTCCAAACTAATAGCAGGAGAACAATCAACCCGGCCTCCTCCCACTTGGCTCACTCTGGATGCATTGATTACTGTTAACCGACATAGCTGTGGATGATGAGTTTTGTCGTTCAGACAGGGGCACCAGTTTGGAGAAGGCTGAGTCTGCAAGAGGTCAGGTTGGGGATGGTTGCATTGGGTAGTAGAAACTGCAAGCAGGGCAATTTTACTTCCAGGGCAAAGAGAACACTTTATGAGCTCTGCTGGTATCTGATAGGTATTTCTGTAGAACTTGAATCATGATCTAGACTTGGCTATTTTGGGGGAAGCAACGGGCTCTTGGGAGTTTTCTACAAAGTCTTCCAAAAAATTCCTGATCTGATTTGAAAGAAGGAACGCTGTGTGACACAAATTGGGCCACTCTCGTTTACTTTTGTCATGACCCTTGACATGCAAGTCTCTTCAGTTTTGTCAGTGTAGGAGTATTAAAGCTGGTCTACTTAAAAAGTTAAGGATTACTAAGTAACGTAACCCCATAATCTATATGGACCCCTTTTGCACTTGTTTAAATGTTCAATACTATCCCTTTTCTTCATCCACAGTTCTCATGTGCCTGTGTTGTATAGCTGTCAAAGTGACCTGTTTAACCTATACAGAACTTCTTTTGAAGTGTTACTTCATGGAATTCTCTCCTTCCCTCCCTCCCGCACAAACATGGGTCTCCATTTCCAACTGCTTCCTTTTCTTTGTAAGAAGCTTGTTAATGGACTCTTGATTGTATGGTTGCAGCACTGTTTCTTTGTGTAAGCAAAGCTGAAGTGGAGTTAACTACTTCTTCTTTGATGATACATGACAGGCCAATGACCATGTGGTGCCTTTTTTTTTTTTTTGCACAATTTTTCCCCCCACAAGAAGCATGAGGGCTCCACTGTGCTGCATAAATTGCACAGTGTGGTAGGTAGGGACATAGAATAAAGTACACTCACTTCTGAGATGCCAGCCCTTTCCAAAGGGGGTAGCCAAGTAAATTCTGTAAGACAGAATGAAACAAAAGGATAAACTCCTTGAGGATGATCAGGCTTCTTACAGTATAATCTTCAGAGCTGACTAAAGTTCAGTTCATCAGATGCATGTCTTTAAAGCCCATATCTTAATAGGGAGGAAAGGAAATTATAAATGAAGTGGCTTAATGGCCACAGAACATGGTTTCTAGTGGTTCTTCTAATATAAAAACTAATTCATCTGCAAATGCTTGTAATTTATATTTTTCTTTTTTGATTTCCATTCCTTGTATTTCTGGATCTTGTCTAATATTTCTGGTTAAGACTTCTAGTGTTGATATGAATAGTAATGGAGATAGTGGACAGCCTTGTCTCGTTCCTTTTTTTATATTAAAATTTTCTGTCATGTCTCCATTCACCATCACTTTAGCTCTCTGGTGTGTGCAAATTGCCTTTATCATCTTTGTAAATGTTTCACCAAAGTCTATGCATTTTAACTGTTGCAACATAAATTGCCAACACAGAACATAAAAAAGAGAGGAGGTTGTTATTTTTTGTGTTAACCCACAACGTGCTGTTTTGGGGCTTGGCTTTCATGTGAACTTATACAATGTGGTGTATAAGTCATGATTGATGGCTTATCACACTAAGTGTGAGTGAAGCCAGTTGCAAATGAGTTAGGAACACAAAGTAAAGGAAACCCTGGATCTGCATGATGAATGACTTAGCCAGAGTATGAAACATCTCTGTCTAAGCTTAAATGCATAGTATTTAACGAATAGCTACTGTTTGCTCCTCAGTATTCTCCTGGGAAAGCTTAATTGCTATGGTTCCCCATAGCTCCCTATTCCCATGCTGATGCCATCATCCTCTTCCCAACTCACATTTGTCAAGTTGTAGCCTTCAGGCAGATTCATGGAGGTACAATATGGCTGCCACAACAAGGTACACAAGATTAGGCACCTTCAGGCATCCTCTTGTCCAGCCAGGTTGTAGCATCATGGGAGGACTTGGGGATGAGGAGGATGGAGTGGAAAATGAATGTGCCCCTCAACAGGAATTGGTCATCGCCTTCATTCTCAGGGATGCACAGACTGGGTATTCCTGGTTAAAAAGTCAGCATAGCAAGCTTCATTGCAACAATAATTATGGACTAAAAAATGCTTCCTTCAATAAGCCATTGTTTTTTTAATGGTTGGAGTTGGATTGAGTGGGAAAAGCCAGGGTCTAGCCCACCTTCAGCCAAAGAAGCTCACTGGGTGACTTTGGACCAGTCCTGCACTGTCATCCAACCTCCCACCCAGAAATGTTGCTCATCTTATTTATTTGTTTTAGAGCAAACGGTTTACCGTAATTATAAGTTCAAGGCAATGTAAGTGGAATACATTCCTTCTGTTTCTCCTCATAACACCCCCTGGTGAGCTAGATTTGGCTGAAGAAAAATAGTAGAGGAGAGTGCTGCTATATCTTGGGTTTCTGGATAAAAGCAGGATACAAATCAAACAAATAAATAGACCCAGGGAATAACAAAAGGCCCATAAATGTGCCAGGCAAGGCTAGAATATCAGGTTCTCTTGAATGTGCAACTGTTGATAAATCTAAGTATTCAGAAAATTCTGAGGTGAGGGGGTCCTTCAAGCAGTCTGAGAAAACAGCTTCACCAAACCATGTGGCATGTTTGAACAAGTGCTGAGGGAAGCAAAAGAATGTGGGTGGGTAAACAAAGGAGTTGGACTCCTCCCTATCACAGAGTCTGCCTGGAAATACCTGTGACACTATAGACCTACCTGATGAGGTCTGGTTGGCTTATTTGCCTGTCAGGGTACTTTGATCACGCTCTGACTGCCAATGGCTCTCACATCCATTTCTTCTATCCCAGGTTCCATATGACTAACTGGAAATATCAGGGACGGATGCTATCATTTTTCCAAGCAAAACAAGTGTGATCCAAGCTCTGTTCTCTCCAGCAATGCCACCAGGATGGAAGTCCAAGTTTTTACAATCCATCAGAGCTTTCAATGACTTCCATCAGCAAACGTCCCCAAAGTTGGCTGCTTATCACTGCTCACATAATTTCTTTTTCTTTTCTTTTTTTTTTAATATAATCAGAGTATCTGGCTTGGCTTGTACATATTTTTGGAGACTTGTATTATTATGGCATTTTTACTGAAAATGTATATTTCTCTTTTTTATGCATCAAATGGCATCTATTTCAGAGTCACATTATTTTGCAAGCAGCAATCTCCATTTGATTTTGATATCCATGATGGTGCCATGGTTTTAAAAGTCTTCATTACACATTCTTTTTCTCAGTTGGTTGGAAATGGCCGTTTGAAACAATAGAAAAAGATGGACCAGCATTGAACTGGAGGGAGTGAGGAGGAGAACAGATAAATTACCATAGCTATATACTCCATGCTGAAATACTACAATTGGACCATCTAAAGCAGTGGTGGCAAACCTATGGCATGCATGCCAGAGGTGGCACGTAGAGCCCTCTCTGTGGGCACATGAGCCGTCGCCCCAGCTTTGCTTTGCCATGCATACATGTGCGCCTCCCACCAACCAGCTGGTGTTCAAATCTCTGCCGTGCATGTGTGGGGGCAGAGCACATTTGGGGCCCACAAGCACACATGTACAGGGGGAGGGGTGCATGTGGGGGGCAGTGGTGCATACACGGGGGCGGTGGCACATGTGCAAGGAACAGGGCGCATGGGGGCGGGGCACATGCATGGGGGCGGGGCACATGCGCAGGGCCCACACACACATTACATTTTGGGGGTTTGTGTGCACGCTTTGGGCACTTGGACTGGAAAAGGTTAGCCTTTTCATTGTAAAGGGAACATTAGGAAGATTTCTGTCCAGCTTTTAAATTGCTGAATTTATTACACTATGATTCTTCCTGAGACCCCTGAGCAAGATCTGCAGGAATTATCTGCACAAATGGAAACTGCTAGTTATTTAATTGTTCCAAATCACAATTCTGTGAAACACCCATTGGGTGCGTTAATGCATTTAATGGATATGGCTACAAACAGGTTATGGTGTCCTGTCTTTTCTTGAGTGTTTTGTTGAAGCACTTCCTTTGTAGACTTTGCCCTCGGAGACAGTTCAGAGGGAAAATAAGGAGGCACTGAGAAAACCAGTGAGAGCAGTTATTTGCTACTTTGGGAAACATTGGTGAACAGGCTGAGGCACAATAAACCATAGAAACATACAGTACATAGTTATTTTAAAAAATAATCAGAATGCCACTGCTGGCATGCAAGTAATACAGCTATTGCCACCTTTACTGCTTAATTAAAAGCATCCTTGCTTTACTTGGCAAGCCGAGCTTGGAAGCTATGTAAAAGTGCCCTCATTAATGCCACCTTGGTTAATTGTTAAAATCTGTCTGTGTCCCTTTATTGTGGTTGAGCATGAGGTGGAATAGACCTTCCTGAACGATAAAACTTTGGAAGCATTTAGCATTACTCTGATAGATACAAGAGCACTCCTTCAGTTCCCTCTTCATTTTAGAAAGCAATAGCAATAACAGTAGCACTTAGATTTATATACTGCTTCATAGTGGTTAACAGCACTCTTTAAAACAGTTTACAGAGTCAGCATATTGGTCCCCAACAATCTGGGCCCTCATTTTACCGACCTGTTTTCAGTATGGCTACAGAAATGACAGTTAGGGAAGGATCTATCCCAGTGATGGCTAACCTTTTTGCCATCTTGTGCCAAAAGCTGGGGGAGTGCAGGATAGTTGTGTGCGCACGTGCCCACATCCATAATTCTATGTGTCCCACCCCCCCGTGCATGCGCATGCGACCCCCCCATGCTCCCCCTGCTTTTGGCATGTGATTGCATGGTCGGCACAGTAGGCCTGTTTTTTGCCCTGCCCAGGCTCCAGAGGCTTTCTAGGAACCTGGGGAGGGCAAAAACAGCCTTCCCCACCCCACCAGAGGCCCTCTAGAGGCCGGAAACAGCCCGTTTACCGACTTCCGGTGGGCCCAGAAGGCCCATCATTCAATGTAAGAAATCATGTTACAGGTTAAGATAGCAGACTGAAAAAGAAACACCATGTCAAGATTGCTGTAAATGGCACATGTTAAATGATGGTAACATACAAACTTAATTTATTGAGAGAAATGTGTTTAACAACAGAAAATATTAATTTCCTTAAAAACTCCAGTAAATAGACTAGGTAGGACCTTCCCTAAGTGAAGCCATGTTGGACATACTTGAACAAGGCCTATGTCTCCAGATGATTGGTAAATTTATCTTTAATGGCAGTTTCCACTGTCTTCCCTAGAACAGATGCTCAGCTGACAAGCCTTTAATTTTCTGGATCTCTCCATGACTGCTCCTTAAAAACTGAAGCTACAGGTATGTTGGCCGCCTTACATTTTTCAATTACAGAGGCTGAATGTAAAGACAGGTTAGATATTTTAGTGCAAAGGTCCACAGTCTCAGATTTAAACGTCTTAATTCTTGGGTGGATGCCATCAGGGCCTGATAACTGATGATTATCAAAAGAAGAATTTTCATATGGAAGAATTCCTCCATATAGAGATTGTTTTGGTGTCAGAAGTTGGCTATTGTGCCTAGACTAACATTTCTATAAAACTGCAGAGACATAATTACTAGGTTTAAAGATTGTGCCAAGCCATGGTTTATTTGATGTTGTCAATTAAAAAAGCACTAGTTTACAGCCTCATATGATTTGTTGGTTTTGGCTTCCCATGTTGTATCAACCCAATCACTGTGGTCTGGAAACCATGATGTATGGTTATATTAATCATGGCTATGTTGTGCAAACCTGATCAGTAAATTATGAGTAGATAATTAGAGACTTAATTTGATTTTCTTACTCTTCCATATCTAGTTATTCAATTATGCCTATTGATTTGGGAATAGAAAAATAAACAATGGTTGCTTTCATATATATTTATGCATGGATTATTTAAATGCAGGCTTTCACAACCCATCTGCAGTTGAGTTTGTATGACATACCAAACTAGTCACATCACCTAGTTTGGGTGACCATACTACTACTATGTCTGAACTATAACAATCTGAATGATCATTGGACAGTAGCAAGGCATTTAAGTTTTCTGTATCTCTGGGTCACCATTTAATGGTCATCTGGATTTATGCAGGCCAGATATGATAGCCCATTCACTGAGCCACAAACTAGATTATAGCTAGCTATTTTATGAAAATGCAGCCACCACGTCTGGATTTGGTTGTTGTTTTCTTTGCAGAGCCAGAAATGAATAATTTGCATTTTTAATGGGGAACATTCTGGGGATTTGAAATTTTAATTCATCTCCTATCCCCAAGTGGACTTGATTCCTCTTGTGTCTCAGGGAGCTCCTTTCCCAGGAGGAAGGAGGATAACTTTTCTTTGTGGGATAAAGGTTTGAGCTTTATCCACATCAAAGGTCTTATTTAAAGGGAGAAGCACGATGGCACTTGTTTCTAAGGCCTGTTCTCAGTCATTGCACTATAATCAGCAAAGATCTTTTGGTCTGTACACAGACATGTGCTGACACATATATGTATGTATTTGTAGCCTCCAACTCATTACCTGGTGGTGTATGCAATCCCTGGGATCTGAAGTACTGCTTGCCTACTGGAATATCTAACTGAGCTGTGTGATCTACTGCTTACAGTTTCCCCTGAAGCAGTAGCCTGCAATGCTGCAAGTGGTCCTAAATCCTTTTTGGATTGGCCCTGTACCGGGGTGGAATTAAAAAATTTCCCCTACCAGTTTCATGGGTGTGGCTTGTTGGGGGAGGTCATGTGATTGGGTGGGCCTGGCCAACTTGACATCACTCACATCTAGGGGCTCCTCACTGGCCCTTCCCCTCCCAGCCACTCCTTGTCACGAATAGCAGGAAAATGGGGAGGGGAATATTCCTGCCTATCATCCTTCCCTCAGTCTGTGCTGCGATTGAGAAATGGATGACAGGCAGGAAAATCCCCTTCCCCATTTTCCTGCCTTTCACAAAAATGGCTCCATTCCAGCTGCTCCTCCACCCCCCCATCCCCCTCCCTCCTGGGGACTACCTTAAAAGGTAGGTGTAGCTTTTGGAAATCATACCAATAGCCATAAATTTCTAAGAAATATAGGTATGATTTCCTGCTGATTGTTTGGCCAAAAAAAATCAGTAATTCTTTCCTGGTAAAGGGCATTTTATTCCTCTTACCTTAATCTTCCTAACTTGTCCAAAGTAGACAAGATTGCAATCTCATTATGTCATCCTGGGTGTTGACCAGAACCCTCATCAACCCCATTATTCAGTTCATTAATAAAAGCGTTTAATAATACCTGCCCTAAGATAGATACATGCAATTATTGCAGTCCCAACAATGTAGAACCATCAGAGCAAACTCTCTCAGTGCCATTGACCAACCAGTTGTGGGCTTAACCATATTTATGTTATTATTTATTTATTTGTATCCTGCCTTTATTGTTTTTTACAACTAATTCGAAGTGGCAAACATATCCAACACACCTTCCTCCTCCTATTTATCCACAACAACAGCCCTGTGAGGTGGGTTGGGCTCAGAGAGAACGATTGGCCCAAAGTCACCCACCTGGCTTTCATGGTTAATGCAGGACTACAACTCACTGTCTCCCTCTTTCTAATCTGGTGTCTTAAAACACACTTATTTAAATGTTATCTATTTAATTTAATAATAGTTTATAAATAGTTTTATTTGTTATTTAAAACACTTTAACAGGTTGTCAATAAAAACTCATCAAAATCTTTGCTGTAATCAAGGTAGAGTACATCCATAGCATTTCCCCTTCTCTACTAACATAATTGCTTTGTCAAAGGAGATGAAACTTTTTCACATGATTTGTTTTTAACAAAGCCAGTTGACTCTTTAAAATCATAGCTTTATCTTCCCCATGGTAACTACTAGTTTGCTTCATTATTTTCTCTATTTCGATTTTTTTTCTTTTTTGTTTCCTGAAAAGAGGAATCACATTGGTTCTTCTTCAATTCTTTGACACAGTTTTCCTTGAAGATAACTGACAAAGGTTCTGACAATTCTTCAACAAGTTCCTTTAGTATTTAGGGTGCATTTCATCAATGCCTGGGGACATGAAGGCATTCAAATTACTAAGAAGTTCTTTTACCACATCCTTGTTGACCTACATCCTCCCCTGTTATGCTCGTTCCCAGTTTATACTACTCAAATCTTCATTTTCTTGGTTGTGAAGACAAAGGAAAATAAGAGTTGAGTTTCTCTGCTTTTTCATGGTCATATCTTCTCTTAGTCATCAGAAGCCTTGATTAAGACTTCTCTATTTGGAATAAGCAACGAATACCTTGTCTAGTTTATCTTCTTTTAGATGTTGACATTTGAATAAGGCATTCTTAATGAATTTTTCTTCTCTACTAGCTTTAGCTCATTTTCTGTCTTTTCCTGACCTCATTTCTGCAGTTTTTGAAGTGAAGCTTTGTTGGCTTCCTTGGTAATTAACACTTTCTTCCATATCCAACAAGCATTTTTCTTTAGTTTTATTTCCTTCACACGCTGACTATTCAACCCTCTGGTTTCTTTAGAAGTCTCTTTGTTTTCTTTTTCACTGAAATTGTCTAAGAGCGCGCTATTATATTCTCAATTTCCTTTTTTGTTTTTACAATCAACAACTCTACAATGCCTGGAGCTATGCACCCCAAGTCCCTTCCACTTCAAATATCTTCAACTAACTCTTCCTTGTTCTTAAAGATCAAGTCGTAGGAAACAGATCCCCTAAATCTTTTGAAAGAGAAAATTATGCAGGATGCTATCTGAGTCAGTCACGGGGACCAGAAGTTTAGTCTTCTGAGCTTTCAGACTCGTTTTGGAGCCCATCCTCAAGGAACTTCTCTCTACCGGAATGTGTGGAGACGTTCCCTGATGTTGAACTCCGGCATGAGTCCGAAAACTCAGAAGACCAAATCTCTAGTCCCAGTGACCAACCCAGATTGGATCCTGCAACATTATCCTGGGATACATATATTTGCCTTCATTTGTGTGAGACAATGATCACCACAAATTTATCTGACATGGTTTTTAGCAGGATTTGTCTTCCACTGAATGTTTTTGTAGCTGAAAACTCCCATCACATAGGTTTTTTTTTTAATGCTTCTGCCTGCTGAAAGTATCTCTCCTAGCAAAATATCCTTCCTGTTGGCTTTCAGTACTTGAGCTACTTTCAGCCCAGTAGACCTTGGTAAAGACAGGCACCACCTCCTCTTTTGTCTTGCTGGTTCCTTTGTACTCAAAGTGTAGGCATCATACTCATGAATTCCACTGGTGGAATTCATCCTATCATGCATGTGTCATCCTTGCTATATTTTACTTTCATAATATTTGATTATGCAGCTTTGTTTTTATTTCTCGGCACACTTTTGCCTTCCATTGGCTTGCTTGCTCATGCCTAGTATAACCATCTGCACCTGGCCTTCATCCATGCCCATTCCATTTTATAACCCCATTAGTTATGATTAGTTCCCTGAATTACTTTTTCATAGGTGTCAAATAGCACTTCTGCTGTTTCCCAAGGACTTTCTGACTTGTATATACACTATCTCACATCAACTCAGATTTGAGTCGTATTGGTTTACGGGGTCTACACTAATTTTTCATCAAACCGTTCCTTTTTGTGGTGTTGCTGCATTAAGGAAATTCAGCGGGTTGTTACTTGCCAAAACTGACTGACCAGAGAAATGGTTGTTTTCTTTTTTCCATATGTGGACATTTTCTCTTGCCTGTTGTTTTCATTGGGTTCCACAGTTCCTCATCTAATTGTTTTCTGAGAAAGAAGAAGCTTGTCATACCTATTTTTTTTTAAAAAAGAAAAAGCAATATGAAGAAGGGGGAATGAAAAAAGTTCAGAGCTGTTCCCTATGGCTTAGTTTTAAAAAATGTTTTTCTATCTGTGACCAGTGGAAAATTAAACTAGCATAGATTTTGCTGTCTCCATTATTAAGTCAAGTCCCCTCTATTCTGGCTTATAGCTTGAGGGCAGTGTCCCGATATCTCATGCAGAGAAAGTTGTGCTTTCTCCAGCTTCTAAAAAGTCTCCAGGTGGCAGGAAAGCCACCTATCAGCCACAGCACTGCTGCCAGACACAGACCCAGAGATCCAGCCATTCACCCCCTTTTTCAACTGCCATCTTTGCAAACCTTGAAACTAAACAAAAGAGGTAGAGAGGCGCCTTTCATCTTTGGTCTTTTAAGCTCTTTTCATCTCAGAAATCTAGATCAGACTGAATCGCTGACAGCAGAAAACAAAGAAGGAACCAGTTCTTTCACTTGCTTCACCATATATTTTCCATCCTTGCTGCCACTGATCCAGGCTCCCAAGACAGGGATCAGCTCGGAGATCTGGTGGGTATAAGGGATAGCCCAATTTGAAAGGTTTGGAATCTCCCCTTGCTCCCAAACAGGATGTCTCTGGAGAACAGTGCACAAAGATTGAGTGTGAGGAGATGTCCCAGATGTTAACAAACTAAGATGGCTATGAGATGCTAAACTGATCCATCCTATAACAGGTGACTGATTGTAGCACTGGCAGCATGCTCCACAAATTATGCCCGTTGTAAACAGTGGTGGAATTCAAATTTTTTTACTCCCTGTTTTGTGGGTGTGGCTTGGTGGGCATGGTAAAGGAAGGATACTGCAACATCTCAATTCTCTCCCCACTCCTGGAGGAAGGATATTGCAAAATCTTCATTCCCATCCCACTCTGGGGTCAGCCAGAGGTGGTATTTGCTGATTCTGACAGGTTCTGGAGAACCGATAGTGGAAATTTTGAGCAGTTCAGCAAACTGGTAGTGGAAATTTTGAGTAGTTCGGAAAACTGACAAATACCACCTCTGGCTGGCCCCAGAGTGGGGTGGGAATGGGGATTTTGCAATATCTTGCCACGCCCACCAAGCCATGCCCATAGAACCAGTAGTAAAAAAATTTGGATTTCACCACTGAAATCAGCTCTAGTGGTCTTCTGAACCAGTAATCTCCAATCTTTTTGGCTCTGTGGATTGGTGGTGGTGCTGGTGGCAGCAAAGGGAAGGGCATGATTTCACATGCACAAATGCAGCTTCATATGTGTGCACACTTGCCCACCGCTTGTGGCAACCCAGTTCCTAATGGGTTGTGGCTTGGCAGTAGGCTGTGGAGTGGGAGGTTGGAGAGCCCTGTTCTGGACAACAGTTGTTAAAACCACATCTGAACTAGTCAGCTGAAAGATTGGTGGAGTGTGTATGATGAGTGAACTGGGAAAGAAACTAGATTTTGGGGATCTCCTACTTTATCCTGTTCTTTATTCCACCAATCTGTCAGCTAGGTTATCTTTGGACATGGACTTACTACTATAGTCTTCTGTAGTTATATGCCCAAAAAATAGCCCAAATGACAAACCATCAGCACATTAGAATGGTTGCAGGGAGCACTAAACAATTTTTCTCAGGTTTTACCCCATGCCTTTCCTTATGACCTGCCTTCCACGCTAAAAGAACTCTTGTCAATTTCCTCCTGACTCTCATATACATGTAGTTCAAATAATATGGGCTCAGAGAAATAGCAGTGCTAATAGCAAGGATTCTATGATTCTGTGATAATAAGATAGATACTGTTAAGGATATAGTTGTGAGATAACCAGGACTGGTTATGAAACAGAGCATAGAGTGTTTGCGCACGGAAACGGTGCTGAGAGTAGTTGTGAATAAACTGCATACAAACTGGTTTTTAAAATAGTTTACTTATAGATCAAAGCAAAAACATAGTCCTTTTACCAATCCAAGTCTTAGCTATGCATAATCAATCCAGAGATACAAAACTTCTTACTGGTTCGTAGAACAAGACATGAATCATTCAGGAACAATATAAACAGTTCATAAAAGCAGTAATAAATAAACCATGATCAAATTGACCATGTAAAGAGACCAATGATATCTACAACATAGCAGCAGGTAACAATATGGTGAAATGTCCACCATACTGACCATAATCAAACTCTCCTTAAATACAGTTGCTACAGAGCTCATCCAATCAGGAAGCAGAATGACTCAGCAATACTCTTAAAGCTATATTATACATATTCTACTGTGAACATATAATGTTGGCTTATATATTACCTGGCCAACTAGTTAGGCAATGACCATTTCCTAACATACTCCCCTTTGGGCAGGATAATATATACTAGTTCACAATCTCAACCCATAATCCTCGCAACACATCCTATGTTTAATCGCACCCTGTGCCTTGGTGAAATTGTCAGCAATATTGTTTTCTGACATACAATATGTTATCATCTTGCTCTGTATACTGTGTCATACATTCAAATATCAAATGTCAGTATATTTAGGCCGCGTCTTCACCGCCAAATTTGTAGCCATCTTTATAGCGGCTTGGTTATCGGATAATCTACTGTTTAGCCGATATCTATCATTAACTGTTTATAATATATTAGGTCTGTACACACTAGTGATAAACACGAAAATTCTACTTCCATGGTGGATAGACTAATGTGTTTTTGCCGTATTGATTTCCAACCAATCAAAGAGTTTCCTAACATTATAGCTATACCTGATGTAGATTTTCTGGTAGATACATCAGTAGCGAAACTGGCATCAGTATATGCACTCAGTATGAGAGCACGGTTAGGTTCCAAATATAATGCAAAATGCATTGTTAACTTTAAATATCTTAATCTCCTCTTTGCGGCTTGCCACTGCCGATCTGTTGGTCCAGCATAATATTGTGCTAATTGGTTAACACTATAAGAAATATCCAGCCTCAACCAATTACTGATATATGATAGACTTCCTATCAAAGATTGATAGATCTCTTTGCTAAACACAGGACTTTGTATATCTCCTTTAAAATCCTGCTCCATAGGAGTTTTTGCTGGCTTACATGAATCCATATTATAGCGCTTCAACATTTGGCTTATCTTTCTAGATTGAGACAATTTATATCCTCTAGCAATTCTAATAACATCCAGACCTAAATAATGTTTTATATTACCTAGATTTCTTATCCTAAATGTATCTTGTAGCATCTTAATGATCTCTATTGCTTCTTGTTCAGTCTTAGTCACTATTGCTATATCATCTGTAAACAATAGCAAAAATGACATTGAACCATTCCTCTCTCATCTAAAAAGACATTTGTCGGCTACACCTTCCTTAAACCCAATAGCATTAAGCTCTTTAACAATACACTGATTCCATTCAAACCCTGACTGCTTCAAACTGTATAGGCTCTTTTTTAATTTCCAGCGATCAGTTTTTCCATTTGTTTTTACTCCTAACGGCTTCCTCATATACCGTATTTTCTGGCGTATAAGACGACCCTCCTCAGAGCCATTTAAGGCTCGTCTGCCTGGTTACAGGAGAATGAGACCCGGCGTATAAGACGACCCCCGACTTTTGAGAAGATTTTTGTGTGTTAGAAAGTAGTCTTATATGCAGGAAAATACAGTAAATGTTATGATGTAAAGGTGCATGCAGGTATGCCATCTCAACATCTATATGATTAATCTTATAATTCTTATTTTGCCGCTCACACTAGCATTGTTCTTAACGTGGTTGCTCTTAAACTGGGAGCAAATACCTCATCGTAATCTTTTGCCGTTTGAGCAAACCCTTGGGCTACAAGACATGCTTTATAAGTTACATTCCCATCACTACCTGTCTTTAACTTATTGACTCATCTGCCGGAAGGTTCTACATTAACTTGATAAACCACATTTACTTTATATCTATCAGGTGGATGTCTCTCCCTATTAGACCTCCTAGGCAATACAGGACTCATGTCAGGCATTTTAACTGACTCCTCCCCTAAACATTGTTCCTCTTCTTCCTTTATAGTAGACTCTACATTTTCTATATCTTCATCAGGGGTATCATTTAATATTTGACTCTCAATTATAACAATTGTTGTGTTTCTGGGCTGCAGCCTTGATCTTTTCTTTATATCTGAGGTTGATGGATCTACAGCTTCTCTTCTTTTCTTGTAGTGGGTGGCAGTGCAGGTGACTTATTCCTGAACTATTGGGGAAAAGCAGTAGGAAAAGCTCAACTTTAGTCACCTCCTGATAAGGGAGGCTGTATCTGTTCTGCACGTTGAACAGAATATACAGACTAACAGAGGAGCTGCTAAGTATCTGTGGTTCTCCATCTGGAGTGTCGCATTCCATCTGGAGTGCTTCTAGACCCTATGATGCCAATTTCCTGATCCAGATCAAATAGCACAATAAGCTAAATATCTTTAGAATATACATCCCTTATAATCAAACATGCAGACTGATGCATCGTCTTGAATCATTGCAGCTTATCATGCTTGAACTGTGGAACAACCCTTGCTTCAGATTCTGGCTTATTTGGTAAGTATGTATATTTAAGATCAAGATTGAGAAGCCTGTACTCCACCAGTTGTTGCTGAAGTCTACTCTTTCCCAGCAATTCTTGCTAGCATCTTAACACAGGATGCTACAATTTTAAGTTCTCTTAACAACTGAAGGCTTATGTAATATCTTTCACCTGGATATACAGTACTTCAACTAGCAGGAGAATCCAGACAGAAGTGATCAGCCAGCTTCCATTGGTATGAATGTTTGGTTTCATTAAACTACAATTCTTCAGAATTCTGGCTAATTATTGCACAATAATATCTTCCTACCACCTGACTCACCTGTCAAATAAGCATAAAAGAAGACTATCCCAAATATCTTGCTTTAAAAAGAGTACAACGAAGAATTAGAACTAAGGAGAAATTTCCTAACTGGGAAAGCAATCAACCAGTGGAAAAGCTTGCCTTCAGAAGTTGTGGGTGCTCCATCACTGGAGGCTTTCAAAAAGAAACTGGACAACCATTTATCTCAAATTGTATAAGGTCTCCTGCTCGAGCAGAGCGGTTGGACTAGAAGACCTCCAAGGTCCCTTCCAACTCTATTTTTCTTTGTTCTATATTCTAAATAGAGTAAAACAGCCCTATGGGCATTATGAACTTGTCTGAGATATATTATCAGGCAGTTCTTCTGACTCCTGGTTTCTTCCGCTTGCCATTAATTTGTAATGTTCTGCAAGTTTTATGATGAGGACAGCTGGAGTCCTGTAGAAATAAATAAGCAAACTGTGGAATATGCAGTGTAGGGAAGTACAGAATGTGAGTGCCTAAGGGGGAAGAGAAGAAGCTTGGCATTATGGATGTAACAATTTCTTTCTTGCACAACAAGAAGGCAATGCCTCTTGCAGCTAATCTGCTAACATACATGCCCAGTGTTTTGACTCTCACCCTCATCCAGTGATGGGTTGCTACCAGTTCGCACCAGATTGGGCAAAGCGGCAGCGGCAGCAGCAGCAGGAGGCTCTGCCCACCCACCCAGACAAGCGCCCTGTGCACCTGCGAGTGTGCACACAAGCAAACTGGTAGCGATGGGATTTGGAACCCGCCCCTGCCCTCATCATCACCATCCCCAAGGACCACTGTTGTCATTTTTCTCCTAAGATCTGTTTGGAATATCATTATCTGGGCACAGATTTATGATAGGGATGCATGGAAACAGAGGCTGCGTTTAAATCAGCAAATATGTCTGTTGACAAGATCCAAATGCAAAGTAGTTTCTTGGAACAACAGCATTCTTATTAGTGTCATCCACTCTTGAGGATAAATACAGCTCTCCTTAGTGTCTGCTGAGAGGAAACAAGAGACAGGTGACAAATCACGACTTTTTAAACATCTCCCCCTCCCCAATCAGCTATAAATATAATAATGAGTCATTAATAAAATAGCAGCTTGGAGTCAGAAGAAAGACTGTTTCTGTTCAGAGATCTTGTGCTGAAGTGCTTGAGATATTCAGGCAATTTTTAGCCCCAGTCCATTAGAATCACTTCCTTCTGCTGCCTTATTACTGTCGTATTTTAATTATCCCTGAACAGCTCCCCTTCATTTCGCTATGGATGTGTTAAACTTCTGCCATATTTTGCATCCAAAAGCACTAAAATTTTGTTGTACATTTATGTACTGAGTCTTCTTGCATTTGGTAATAATTCATAGAGAGATGAAAATTTCAGGAGTTGGCCAATGGTGACATCAGTACCAAATCTATGGTCTCAGTTGCCACCCCGCCCTCTCCCACATATGCCCCAATTGATGTTAATTTTTATGTTCTAATTTTATTGCTGTTCTTCTAAACATCTAATGGCATTTTATTGAGATGAGTCAACAGTAATACAAAATGTTTTTGTGCCTTTGGCCTGCATGTATAGTCCCTTGGCTTATTTAAACCTTAACAATGGTTGCTTCTTGCCAGATTAGATGCAAGAGGACACTTGTTTATCTAATTCATGTAAAACTGAGAATGGAAGAGGAGCAATACATATTTTTCTTATTGTGATGCTATAAAGTGAACTAAAATAAGGAGAATCAGATTATACAGAGTTGAAGAAAGATGTTTCTCTCCCTTATCTGCCCCATCACACTTCATTCATGAAGTGAAGTCTTCTTAACTCTAAGCCAAGTGACAAAACATAATTATTGTAGTCCCATAATGTGCTATTCTTCAGCTAAAATATCATGTAATGGCTTATCGGGATAGCCTAATTCACACCATTTGCCAGGACAGTGGCTGGTTTCCTATTAATATGCTGAATGCCAATATTTCAACCCATTGTAGCTTAGACTAGGATGGGGCACAAATCGAGTTAATAGCCTTCTACTGTATTTTATATCAAGCTTGCAAGTGAACAAATTGCCAGCTAAGTGACGGCACGGGAGAAATAATTCTAATGGCTTAGGACCTGGGTACAAACGGGACCATCTTCTGCCACCAGTAGCTCTCACCGGCCAGTTCGCTCACATAGAAAGGGGCTCCTCAGGGTGCCGTCGGCCAAACAATGTTGACTGGTGGCCCCCAGGGGGAGAGCTTTCTCTGTGGGGGCACCTGCTATCTGGAATGAGCTCTCTCCGGAGATACAGAGGATCCCAGATTTACGCACCTTCTGTTGTGTCCTCAAGAGCTATTTATTTCAACAGGCTGGCCTGGCCTAACTTCCCTTTTAATTGTAACTTTTGAAATTGGTTTTAAAACATTGGGGGTGTTTTAAATTGTTCTGGGCCAAATTATTTAATGGGTTTTATATTGTCTTTTAAATTTTGTAATTTGTGTGTTTTATCTCTTTGGCTGTTCACCGCCCTGAATCCTTCAGGAGTAGGGCGGTATATAAATCTAATAAAATGAAATGAAAATCCAGTGATGGCGAAACTTTTCGGCACCAAGTGCTGAAACTAGAACGCGTGTGCACGCCAGTGCCCGGAAACCCGAAGACCAGCTGGCCGGTACGCATGTGTGCACTGGCCAACTTGCCTTTCAGTTTCCGGTGCACGCATGCATGCCGGCCAGCTAGTCTTTGGATTTCTGGCACATGCAAAGACCAGCTGGCCGGCACACATGTGTGTGCCGGAAACCGGAAGAGCAGCTGTCGACAGCCCTTATGCCCACAGAGAGGGCTCTGTGTGCCACCTCTGGCACATGTGCCATAGGTTCGCCATCACAGTTCTAAACCATAACATAGCAACCAGAGAGATGTTGTTCCTTCAGAGGAATAATCCCATTTGGCTAAAAACATGGGGGAGGTTGTGCTTCATTATTGCTCCTGTTTGGAGGGCCCCCAGAATGCAACCAATGAAGTGGCAAAGGACATCATTAGTTATGGAAATAATGGATGTTCAAGATGAATGGTCTATGAAATCAAGTATGCTCTACATTTTATTGGTTAAGAGCCAGAATAGAAGAATTAAATTATCTTGGGCAAATCTACATCTCTCAAGGCATCTCCATAGAAAGTGTTTTTGCAGCAGTTCAGAAATGCCTCCAAATCTCTGGATGTTGTTTCACTTTGGATCTTGTGGGGTTTTGTTTTGTTTTTGGCTGAAACCAGAAGAAAACTGATATTTTTTTCTGTAAGACCTGATCCATTTTTCATTATTAGAAATTCTTGCTTTATCTGCCTCCCAGCTCCTCAGGACGAGCCACTTATTAATATTTCATACTTCAGAGTGGTGGCTTGGTGGCTTTGCAGCTCTCCCACTCATAGCAAACTGTTGGATTATTTCACATAGAGAAACGAATGTAGTATAGTCAGCAAGAACATAAGAGTAGGGAAAGAGACCACTAGCAATTTTTGTTTCCACAGGGGCTTTTGTCAGAACCAGCTGTAGAATAAGTAGCTGAGAGCAAATCCTGATTAATGATGTTTCCTTATTATCTCCCAAGGCATTTCAGCTTCAGATAAAGAAAAGATTACCATGTTTTGCTTCTACGTATTTCTAGACAGTGGGGAATGAAAATTGGCAGTATGAAAGTGCCTTCAGCTTAACCTTTCCCATAAGCTTGCTGTGGAGATAAATTAGATAGCGGAAAACAGCCACGCACATTGTTCTGGGCAACTTCAAGGAAAAGGGATGGATACATACATAAAAATCATAGAGGGGGATGATGCAATTTTTTTTTTACAGTTTTTGTGCACTAATTTCCTGGCCAAGGTGTACCCAACTGCATAGAAATAACATATTCTTCTTCAATCCATAGTGTTTTACATAATCCTGGTTTTAGGTACAATTGCTATTTCATGCATTGAAGGAATTTGAAGCAAACAAGCTAGGGCCAAAATTGTCTTGATTTTGGTTCTTCCCATCTACCCTCCTAAATTATTGTTTCATCTTACCATCCATAACTGCAGTAACATTAGGCTTTTTATGGGGTCTTGACTATGAACTTCTTCAGAAGAACTTCTGTTTGCTTGCTTGCCTTTGATTGAGATTCGAAACACAGGCCAACAGGAATTTATGGACTGCTTGATGTAAGCAGCTCTTGCGTTAATCTGTAGGGAAATAAATGTCAAATGTTTGCAGATAGAAAGTTCAAGCTGACTGAAGGGGAATTTGAAGGCAAAAAAAAAAAAAAGAGTTGGTGGAGGAACTTCTAAACTGCAACTTCCATTTTCTTTTGGCATCTCTGCAATGCCCAGAAAAGGCCTCATGTTTGCAAGTCTACAATGTGTGTGTGCGTGCTTGCTCGCGCTCGCTTGTGTTAGGGGGATTGCTCAGGGGGGAAAAATGAAACATTAAGTCTTGACTCCTTTTACAAAAAGAGGTGTTGTTGATGTGTATTCAGAAACCAGTAAAGCTATTCCCCCCCCCCCGCTTTTTTTTAATGTTCTGCCAGTGAAGAACTAGAATTAGTGGCTCTTGCTTTTAACTTTTTAAATAAAAAATAATGCATTGGAAGATCAAAATGGAAAGAATAGGAAACACAGTATAAAACCAATGAATTACAAACAAGCAGATGGCTCTTGGATTTTTGCACACTTTAATATGAATTTGTTTTATAAGCTTTTAATGTACCTTTCAAGAAAAAAAAAGATAATTTAAGAATGACAGTAAGGAACCTGCACAATTATAATTAACATACTGAACTAAAGGAAATCTGGTGGTTATCAAATAAGCCCTGATATAATGGATTGAGCATTTTACATTTTAATTATAAATGTCAGTTATGAATTAGAGGTGTGGGTTGGTTTGATTTTGGCTAGTTTAAAATAGTTAGACCAATCATTTTTCTCTCCATGTTTTTCTTTTTGCTTTAGTTTAGGAAGTTCATGTCCCATCATATCTTGGGCTTCCACCCACACATTCTGCTACAAAATGTTTAGCATCCTCCCCCCTCCCAGTACTTGGTATTTTTCATGCTGGATGTTGTGCTGTGCTTTTTAAGGTGGCCTCTCCAATTCCAATTCAAAAACCTGGTGTGATGAACACATTAACAGGAAAAATGGCTGCAGTGTTTCGGTCTAAAGAAGCCCTATTCACATTTTGGGGTGGGAGGGGGTGGGCAGGAAGATTCAGAAGTCTCCTCAAAGCAGCTGCCGTACATTGGCAGGCACATAAATTCTGAGACTGCTAGAAATAGGCCTGTCAGTTCTGAAATATCACTGAATTTCATTAATCTTGAATGTGCATTACCACTCTGGCTCTGATAGGGACTGGGGCTGTGTGCTCATTACTTTCTAAATACCAGAAAACATGATATGGGTTCTTGAAAGGGAGACAGCAGGGAAGGGCTTAGCAAGCATGTGAACTAGTCCACTGCCATCTCGTCTGTGAATGAGGGGTCTGCCTTGTGGTATTGTGCCAGAGAAGGAGAGGATTAAGAGACGGAGGTCAGTAACGCAGTAACTAAACTGAGGTGATTTTTCAAGGGCAGGAAGAGGTCACTCAGAGCAGCCGCTCAGAGCAGATGCTGAATGTGAAGACAATGGATGAAGGCCCCTGAACTCGAGGTGCTAGATGTTGAAAAGAACATGAGTCCAACGTGGGATGGGTGTGGGATCAGATTGCTGAATAGCAAATGACCGGTGGTGGGTGGGGGTGGGGAGGAGAGATGGCAATGGAATAAGAGCTGGACTTGGGAAAAAACTGAGGAGAAATTGGGATAAGAAGTTTGGTTATTGATCTCTGCCTTGTTGCTGATCAGAAAAGATGCCAATTCTGGCCTCTGTTATTTATAACAAACCTGATGCTCCCTGAATTATTCAGCAGGAGCTGTGATCTCAGTTACAGAGCATGTCCCCGTGGTACAAAGAGAGAGAGAAAGGGGGAAAATGAGATTGTGGACTGTGCAAACTCTTTAGTACACAATTTGAAAGGGCAGTGACAGATGGGAACTTACATTGTATGTAATCAAGCCAGATCTGAATAGGGTGCTCTCTCGTGCTCTCTCTCTCTCTCTCTCTCTCTCTCTCTCTCTCTCTCCCTTTTTCCAGATCAACCAACTGTTGATCCATTGGTTGCAACATGTCCATCTAATTTGGACCTGGCTGGAATCACTATGTTTTTCATGGCATTTCAATATGAACAAAAGATCAGAACGAAAGTAGGTGTGGGCCAGAAAGGAATGAGTGAATTTACTTGATCTATTTTAGACAAAAAAAGGAACCTAAATAAACATTTGAGTTCTCTCCAATGGCCATTTATTTACATTCTGTACAAGCTGCTCAGAGGTACCAGCATTTCAAAAAGGACATATTTTTGAGAAATGTATAAATGCGTTCTGAGGCTAGTGCCTCTTTCTGCTATCCGTAGTTTGGTCTTCATTATATTTAATTTTATTCCCATTTTTCTTCACAGTGGTCTTTAATTTCTAGTATAGCATTAGCCTTCGCAGATCCTTTGCATTTTGGCTACCAGTGCAGTGATATCAAGGCAGTGGTGAAATCCAAATTTTTTTACTACTGGTTCTGTGGGCGTAGCTTGGTGGGCATGGGGTGGCTTGGTGTGTGTGGCAGAGGAAAGATACTGCAAAATCTCCATTCCCTCCCCACTCCAGGGGAAGGATACTACAAAATCCCCATTCCCTCCCCATTCCTGGGGGAAGGATATTCCAAAATCTCCATTCCCACCCCACTCTGGGGCCAGCAAGAGGTGGTATTTGCTGGTTCTCTGAACTACTCAAAATTTCCGCTACCGGTTCTCCAGAACCTGTCAGAACCTTCTGGATTTCACCCCCTTATCAAGGTAGTGTAGATTATTAATGTTCCTTCTTCCAATGACTGGAGTCAAATTGAGCTTTGGTTGTGACAAAGTGTCCAAAAGCTGCTCAAGTTGACTGTCATTCACTGCTAGCAGATAAAGTTGCCGGTGGAATAGGTATCACCAAGGCATATAATGCTTTAAAGAATAGTGATAATGGAAGAAACAGAAATTAATGCTGGAAAGGATTGTGTAACATTCAAAATGTGATTCAGGGGGAAAATATTCTGTTAGATGATATGAACGAATGGGTACAAAAGGAGAATGTACAGTCAACATTATTGGGCCTTTTGGAGATCCAAGCATGAGTGAGAATGGTGATTGTTTAATAAAAAACTGCTTAGAAAAAATTTGCATGTTTCAAATATATAGTTTAAGTCTATTCATAGTACTGAAGCCAGAAGAATGATCCAATACATGAAAAGGCATGAATGAGTTGGCTGTTTTTAATCCAAGACTAAGGATAAAAAGTGCAGGATAAAAAGAGATTCTGAATGTGAACAGTGGATTTTTTTTTGGTGTGACTTGGAAAAATAGAAAACAGAAGGAAAGGGAGAAAGAGAAACTGGAAGAGAAAGTATGAGACCCGGATGAGAAGATATTAGAAGAAAGACTACAGTCCTGAAAGAATGAATAAGTTATGGAGGTAAGAAAAATACTACAGAAGTGGAAGCTGCCAGAGAGTGTGTGAAAACAATGATGTCACAGAATATCAGAGAAACGTATAGGCTGATGGGAAGCAGAGATGCTTGGTGAAACGTGAAAGAGTTGTGGATGCAAAATAAATAAATAAATAAAAAATAAATCCATAAAAGAGAATGTTTGTTGCCAAAATAAGGATGAGAAAGATATCTATCTATCTATCTATCTATCTATCTATCTATCTATCTATCTATCTATCTATCTATCTACATACACACACACACACACACACACACACACACACGCACACACATATATATGTAGGTCTTTGGTTATTCGGGTCTTCTCCCAAGTAAAATTGGAAGTGTCTTGGCGACGTTTTGACGAAGTCTCATTCGTCATCTTCAGGCTGGTGTTTTCGGCTTCGTGCTTCTAGGAGCAATGCACGAAGCCAAAAACACCAGGCTGAAGATGACGAATGAGACTTCGTCGAAACGTCGCCAAGACACTTCCAATTTTACGTGGGAGAAGACCTGAATAACCAAAGACCTACATACAAACACCCGCGAAAACCTCAGAAAATAGATAGATAGATAGATAGATAGATAGATAGATAGATAGATAGATAGATAATTTCAAAGAAGATAATCAAGGAGAACAAAAGACATTTAAAACTAGACTAAAGGAAATGCGGAGCAGTTTTAGTAAAATTTGAAAACATGTTTTGGAAATAGATGAAAGAGGTTCAACAAGAAGATTCCAATAGAATCAACTGAATTAAAAAATAAAGTAATGAAATCATTTGGGACAAAACTAAAATGAAGGAATGCTGGAAGGAGTATATTGAAAATTAGTTTGGCAAAGATACCTTGAAAAATAAAATTGAAACTGATTCTATAAATGAAAATTGATGAACAGATAGTCATAGACATTTTGGAGAAATGTATAAATGTGAGGAAAAAACTTTGTTGCATCTTTTTTGTTAGGGGCATTGTATAAGTAAAGTAAACAAGCTTCAAATGAAGGTTTTGTGCTCTTTGTTGGTGACTGCTAAATGCAGTAAAAATGATAGATGATGGAAGGAAAGCATGTGTAAGAATAAAGAAAAAAACAAAAACAAAAATGTAGAGGTGAATGTCGTACCCAGAAGAGCCTTGAAAGACTCTCCAGAGGTTACAGAGCTTCTGAAGGTGAAGGTCCTGGGAGCCTAAGTAGGTTTTCTTGTCAGTTTTTCCACTCAAAGTGGTGACATAAGGAGAAGAAACAGAACCCCGAAAGTAATCAAGTGCCTTTGTAGATGATGTTGCCAAGAATGGGTTATTTATTGACTGCCTCCCTTTTGTGTGCTTAAAAGCCATTCCAAGCACAAAGGACTTTGAATGATTATACATCCCAAAGATCATAGGTCAAGCTAAAACACAGACGTACACTAAAATCAAAATATATCAACAACATCATACAATTCACACATATAACACTGGCTGAAGTGATCAATACGTTTACTGTTGGGAATCACAAATTCCAGTCTCCAAAGGCCTGGTGGAATAACTAACTGTTAATGGATTTTCTGAAAAGCAATCGATTTAAGAGTTAAGATGGCATTTCCTCAGCAAAGGGCTATGGTGGGGAGCGTGCTTATCACAACTTAGGGGATGGGCAGATACAATTGGAAGTCAGAAGTCCCATAGCCAACTCATGTTCCATGAAGGTCCTTGAAGGTG
Organism: Masticophis lateralis; assembly: GCA_030761175.1. Taxonomy (NCBI): domain Eukaryota; kingdom Metazoa; phylum Chordata; class Lepidosauria; order Squamata; family Colubridae; genus Masticophis; species Masticophis lateralis. The sequence goes on from JAUDYJ010000002.1 coordinate 145,392,170, forward strand.
ACAACCAGCACACTGAATTGCACCTAGAAGCTAAGTGGCAATGCATGTAGTTCTTGAAGAAGTGGGAAAATTGACTATTGCCATGACTACTTGAGCTACTGCATTCTGCACCAGTTGTGGCTTCCAAATACTTTACAACAGCAACCTTACAGTTTGCATAGCAATTGTCCAACCAAGAGATGATTAAGGCAAAAGTGATTGTTAGGAGAGTTTCCCATCCTAGGTTATAACTGGCACAAAAGGTAGACTTGTGTGAAGGAACATGTTGAATGTCAAGCCACTTACAGGGCCTAATGAAGAAAAACAAGAATCATATAGACTTCAAGAAGGTGTTGAAATGTAAGAATCAGTGGATTCTTACACAGAAAAACTGCAGTGGGTACCTCCAGTTAGCCTTCTATTGATGAGTTCATTATGGCAGTGTTTGTATGAAATTTTGAATCTTTTCCAAGATTCAAGATTTCTGGGACCTGAACTCAGCTGCCATAACTGAAATAAACCACAACACTGCCAAATGTTGATTGTTTATGTCTAAATCTCCTCCTGTTTCTTTCTCGGCCTCCTCATAAATATTCATCGCCCTCCTAGCTGTAATTGCCACCTGCTCATCAAGAAGGAGTTCTTAATCAGGAAGGATCTTCAGGTTACAAGCCAATTGCATATCCATCCATAACTAAACATATTCTTTCTCCAGAATTGGATGACTTCTGAACCCAAGGCCATTCCAGCAATCTGGGACTGAGTCTAAGCCTATTATTCCCATCCAGATTTGCAAACCTTCAAGTACCAGAACAGTATCTTGATGACATCATTTCAGCCCAAGGCCAAAATAACTACCATCTATTTATTGATAATTCCTAGCCCTGCAAAGGCTATTGTACTTTGGCTATGTCATGTGAGCTAATCACTTGAAAGGTCAATCAAGTTGGGAGTGACCAGAGAAGGGGCCACCTTAATACCCACTGACTGGACACTATAAAGGATGACACTGGGATGATTATGGTGAATCTGAAGGGCGTGGTGCAAGATAGAGGGGCATGGAGAATGCTGATCCATAGAGTGGAGGGTGTTGGGCATGTCTGAATGGCTGATGGTGACCACATCAACCTAGCCCTGTGTTGATAAATGACCTTGCCCTGTGGTTTCATGTAAGTGTGAAATGGGAGTGGAATGGAATTTAACAGGGAGAAAGGTAAATTCTGCACCTGAACAGGAAAAACAGAAGACATAAATGTAGGATGAGCTGAGCTGGCTTGGTAGTGGTACTGTACACGTGAAAAGGATCAGGGTGTGCTTATTGACCATGAAGTTGGTAGAAAGGCAAATAACCATTCCATTCTTCTCTGCCATGGCTGTACCTCCCTGGGAATACTGTGGACACCTGAGAATTAAAAATTGATTGTGGTAAATTGAATAAGTTTAAAGGTTATCAGGATGGTAAAGGAACCTAGCCGTATGACAAACAATCAAATGATATTTATCATATAGAAGAGACAACTGAAGGGCAATTCAGTAGCATTTTTCAGACATCTCAAAAGATTTATCAGATGGGCAAGGGGCTGAACATATTCTCTATTGCTCTAGAGGGCAGAAATCTAGACCAGTGGATAAAATTACAAGAAATAGCAGTACCGCTTCATAGTGCTTTATAGCCCTCTCTAAGCGGTTTACAGAGTCAGCATATTGCCCTCAACAATCTAGCTTCTCATTTGACCAACCTTGGAAGGATGGAAGGCTGAATCAACCTTGAACTGATGGGAATCAAACTGCCAAACTGCTTGAAGTTGCAGTCAGCAGGATTACCCTGCATTCTAACCACTGCACCACCCCGGCTCTTAGAAAGCAGTTCAGGCTAGACATCAAGACAAACATCACGACTGAATCAGTGGGACAGTCTGCCATATGAAGTGGTGAGTTCTTTGCTGGAGTCTTCAAAGAAAGTCTGGAGGTCATCTGTTAGAGAAGCTCCAGTGACACGTGTACATGAAATAGGAGGTTGGACAAGATGACTTCTGAGGTACCAACAGCAAATGGTTCAGCATTGAGCAGGGAAAAAGTCAAGGATGTTTGCTGTCTTCTTGCTTGTTTAGTGTACTTTTGAATACATTCCTTATATGTTTATGGTGACGTTTGAAGTGTGTTGGTTGAAAAAATGAATGTACATGTACTTTATGTAGGTAATGCTGATTGAATGATTTGCATTGAATGTTAGATTGTATAATACAAGAACAAATATGGAACTGAAAATTAATGTATCAAAATCCAGGGTTTTGTTAGAGAAATGAACAATTGCAAATTATACATGAATGGGGGTAAAACTAGAAGAAATAGATGGAATTTGGGTATACTTGTAGAATGTTTCTGAATGATGGGAATACGTGCAGAGAAATCTTAAGACATGCCAATGCTGGTAAGGAGATAATGAGTTGTATGTGATCTACTAAAGGAATGAATGTTTACTAAAAGAAGTGAAAATGAGTTGACATAAATGTGTTCCTCTTGCCCACTTTGTTTTATGCAAATGAGTCCAGTCTGAAGAAACATAAAAGTAATTTGAATCAAATTACTTTTGGGCATAGGCTGCTTAAGAAATGTAGGCGAGGAGGAAATTCCATTGGCTATGTTTACTACCTTGAGTTCTTTGTAAAAATAATAAAGGCGGAATACAAATAAATAAATAAATAAATAAATAAATAAATAAATAAATAAATAAATAAATAAATAAATAAATAAATAAATAAATAAATAAAATTAAAAGAGATCGGTACGGATTGAATATGAAATGTGGATTGAAAACAAAAGTATAAAATAAAAACATTGAGATAATTTGATCTTATGGAATGGGGATCAGATCACAGGACACATTTGAAATAAGGGTGAATACATTGGGAGGAAGGGGAAACCAAGCTGATGGGATTCAGGAAAAGAGAAGTGAGAAGTGTGTGAACACAGTAGAAGGAAGTATGGTTTGCAAGGATATCAACATACTGGGATACATAGCGCAAGTTTTAGTTCCAGCTGTTTCCTTTTCTTTTTCCTATCTCCTGTCTTTGCCTTAACTATTTCTTATACGTTTTTGATGCTCTGCATATCATTGCTTATCTAGAAGAGGAATAGTGACTGTGATGGGTGTAGTATAGTCAGTGGTGGGATTCATTTTTTTAACAACCGGTTCTGTGGGTGTGGCTTAGTTGGGGTGTAGCTTAGTGGTCATGTGACTGGGTAGGCGTGGCTAGCTGGTCATGTGACCAGGTGGGCATGGCTATTTGCATAGGGACTACTCAGAGCAGAGATGCGTTGCTCCCGGTTCGCAAGAACCGGTAGATAGTTCGGAGAACCGGTAATAAGATTGGCTGGCCACGCCCCTGAATCGGTTCCCAGCGGGGTCGCCGTTTGCTTACCCCGCCCACTCCCAATCTGTTGCTGCCTCCTGAGTCCCAGCTAATGGCTAGAGGGAAAAAAACCTGTTTAAACTCTTGCCCTGGGGTTTCAAAGGGCTGCCTATAGCTGATCAGTGTTAAAAGAAAACAAATGAGTAGATGGGTGCCTGCAAAAATAGAAAAAAACTGCCCCTTTCAGCTTCAGCATAAGTTAATTACCACAAGTTGATTAGATCTGTGTCCCGACTTCCAGCTGATTTGCTCTCAGCTGTTTTGCTCAGGGGTCTTTTGCTAGCTGCAAAGAGTGCTTGCTGGAGCAGATTTTTTTCCCCTAGCTGAACAAGCGAAATTGAAAGTAAAGCAGGGTTTTTACTGCAACGTGACAAAATGAGGCAGAGAAATTTATTTTTCTTTTTCCTCACCAAAAAAGGTAGATGCAAAACTGCAAACAATGGGAAATTTAGGGGCAAAAGAGGAGAGTTCAAGATTTTAAAACACAAAAGAAAAAAAGCTCTATTTAACTAGGGAATTGTAATAATTGAGATACTATTAATTGCATATTATGTTAAAAGCAGAAATGGTTAAGTTGTGGTTTGGAGGAATATATGGGGAAAATTATTTGGTTTATTATTATTGCTAAATATAATTAATTGATTTGTAAGAAATTGGATTGCATGGAAATAATTGGAATATTCATGTTCATATTGATTAATATACAAAAAAGATAGTTATGTAACTAATTGATTTATATTAAAATGTTGAATTTGAATTAAATAACTGTAATATTACATTTAACCAATGTGAGGATGGATATAAAAATAGATGACGGGAAGGGGTATAATATAGAAGAGAAAAATTGAATTTGATTAAGATTAGAGATGAGGATGAAGGGTAATATTGGTTTTTTAAAAAAATAGATGAGGAATAAATATGGCAAAAAGGAAATATAGAAATTGTAAATGTAATTGAAATGACTAAACACTGTTTAAATTTGTGAACCGGCCAAATACTCTGTTCAAAGAAAATACATTATATGTTTGTAGGTGTGTTTCTAATTATTGCTATTTATTCATATTTGTTCTCTTTTATTCTTTAAAGTTTAACAATTCATTCTTTATCTTAATATATTTGTTTGGGGTTGGCTTTCTTCCCTTTCATCTTTTTTATTGTACACCAATCTTTCTCCTCAAACCTACTACCTCTCTCTTTTCTTTCCTTCTTACTTTCTCTTCCCCCCCCTTCTTCTCCGTACTTCCTCTTCCTTTCTCCTTCTCCTCTTCTCTTTCTCCCTCTCTTACCCTCACTCCTACTCTAATTTCCCTTCCCTTCCTTCATCCCTCTCTATTGCTGTATACTTTTATGCATATGGACTACTCAGAGGGCTGAAAAAGTTATTTTTGACTGGTCCTTGCACTTTTGACCAGTCCTCAAACTTACAACTGTCCTCACATTTTACGTTTTTGCCCTATCTTGTCACCATGGTGAAGAGAAGCTGTTGTTAAATGAGTGACACCATTGTTAAGAATGCTGCAATGGACATAAATGATGACCAGTCATAAGTGCGAAGATTGGTCAAAAGTGCAAGGACCTCTCAGAAATTGCTTTTTCCAGCCCCAAGTCAAGGGTAGTAAAAATTTTTAGAATTTTTACTACCCTTGACTTGGGGCTGAAAAAAGTCATTTCTGACTGGTCCTCGCACTTTTGACCGGTCCTCACACTTATGACCATCCTCACATTTATGCCCATTGCGGCATTCTTTTTTTTTTTTTATTGAAAAAGTTTTACAATACAAGAATTTTTTCCATTTTCACCCCCCCTCCCCTATCTCCTCTCCCCAACCCCTCCCATCCTCCCTCAACTCCAACCCCTTCCCTCCCCACCCCCCCCCTGACTTCCGCTACAAGTTTAAAAAAAAAACCAGGTTTAGAACAAGGGAAAAAGAAAAGGATTATTAAATATTCAAATTCTAAATTAAACAAATTTCGAAAGAGGAAGAGAAAGAGAAGGAAGGAAAGGAAGAAAAAGAAAGGTAAAAGAAAACAGACATTAATATATTTTTAAAATAAACAATATTGTAGTAAATAAAAAAAAAACCCTTAATAACCATTATAATTCTATCCTAACTACACCCCATTGCGGCATTCTTAACCGTATCAGTCATTTCACCACTACTTCTCTTCACCACGGTGACAAGATAGGGCGAAAAAGGTAAGCCCCGTGGCAGCTGCGAGGCCAATAAAATTACAAAAAAACACCAAACCGTTTGTTAAATTGCTGGCTCGTCCACCCCTTGAGGAGTGGTGAACAAACGTTGCATTTTCTATTTCATATTGGGCTTGAAACTGAGGAGAGAAGTGGTTTTGGAGGTATGTTCTATATAGTTGTTTCTCGCCCATAGAGGAAGGTGTGGTTAGGATGTTGCCTTAGGCTTGAGTGAAAATAATTTTTGCATTAAGACCCCATTAGTATTGAGCAGGGTGAGTCATCCACCCTAGGGATGCAAGGGGCTGAAGAGAGTATTGCTGTTGTGTGTGACACATGCACCCCAGGAGCTAAGTTGCTACCAGTGCTGCTTTTATTAAGTGGAAGCAATTCTTCTTTTTTTAAAACAGAAAGACCACCATTTGTTAAAGTTTAAACATATCATTTACTATGCTTCCTGCAGTTCTCTCTGGATCTGGAGGCTTCTTTCCCCCCAATCTGTGCCATCTATGCCCTGCAATCATCAGTTCTTACCAATGTAGCACAAGAGATTCTATCCCAGGTGCAAAACTGACTGCTGTTTGTGTGGTTGTAGTAAGTGTGCACACTATGGATCTTGGAAAAGCAGCATTTTGCCTGGGGCTGACTGTATCCGGCAACAAAGCTGAGAGACTATGAAAGATCAGCCAAAATGGCCTCACATACTTTTTCTGCACGAAAGTGAACTGCTCTTGCATACAGGAAAACTAAATAAAATGACTGTCTCTAAGTTTATCGAGAGATATGCAAAACAGGAAGCCTTTAAATTTATCTTCCCTTCCTGACAGTTTCTTCCACTGACTTTCAGCCGAGTTGTCCAGAGGGGTTATGCAAGCAATTATGGTTCAGAGGTCACAGATCTTCATTCTGTCCCCTTCCTTCTCTCTATCCCTTCCCCTTCTCTCCAACCCCCCCCCCTCCGAAGAATATATCCAGATCAATGCAGAGCATCCAGATTCTGCAGTGCGGGGAAGGTGTTAAAACTCAGCGCAGTATGAAGATCTAGCTAGGTTTGAGTTGCAACTATCAACCTTAGCTGAGATTCAAGCATCTTCAGTCCTGGTGGTGATGTAGGAAAAGGTAGTTAAATCTTCCTGTAGAAACAACAGTGCAAAGACATTTTCCCGTTTTTTATCTGTAGGAAGTTAGCATCCATCCCTTTCCTAGAAGAATGAAATATTTTAGGAAATATTAAAAAGGCAGAATATTATGTTTCCCTGGATGAGAAATGGAGAAGCATGTTTTAAAGACAAAGCAGCTCCCCCCTTCCTGCTTCCCCCCCCCCTTTTGTCAATAGGCCAGAGGCAGAAACTCAATCTGGACCATCATCTGCAACACAATAGGACCCATCTAGCAACAGAAACTCACCACATGGCACCTGGGAAGATTACATCAGCCAGCAAGGCCAACAAAGACCCCCACGCCCTGGGAGTCTGACAACCAATCAGGATACTCTTTCGGGGCCCCAGGAAGTTCAAAGCCAGAGAGGGCATAAAACCCAGGGACTCACTGTGTCTCACCCTTTTTCTGTTCAGGAACTTAAACCATGTGATCCTGTCCACCATTAAACCATCTTTTCAAGCAGTCAACATGTTTCCAGTGTCTTTTCTCCCATTTGGAGCTGAACTCAGAAGGATATTTCTTCCTACATATCAACAGAAAGAAATCCAATGAGTTACAAGCAGAAGAAACCTAAAAGTGAGATACAGGCAGTCCATGACTTGTTCATTTAGTGACCATTCAAGGTTACAATAGCATGGGGAAAAAATGACTTACAAACTGTTTTTCACACTTAATGACCTTTGCAGCATGGTCACATGATCAAAATGCAGACGCCCTGACAACTGACTCATATTTATAACGGTTGCATTGTTCCAGGGTCATGTGATCACTTTTTGTGACCATCTGGCAAGCAAAATCAATGGGGGAATTCCCCAGATTCACTTAACAACCGTGTTAAGTGAGGTTGTTAACCGTGTTAACAACCTAACTTAACAACTGCAGCGATTCACAATGTCGTAAAATGGGGCAATGTTGTAAAATGGGGCAAAATCCAAATGTCTCACTTAGCAACAGAAGTTTTGGGCCCAATTGGGGTCGTAAGTTGAGGACTACCTGTATGCACAGAACAGTTTGAGCATTTGGAGGCACTGTTTTCTTAGACCCCTCTGGTTAAACTGGATTTTATAGGATTGCTCTCCCCAGCATGGCCCACACATTTGGAAGGGTTCAATCTGGAAAGGCTGGTTAGTATATGCAAGGTTTAGCCAGAAAGATCAAGTGTGCATTCCTAGGTAAATAGACCAAAAACCTCAGGGTTTCATGGTTATCAAAACAAAAGCAGAATTGCAGTCCTTCTTGTGTTGCTGTCTTGACTAGTCTATAGACTTGAGGTCAGCCTGCTTAATCCACACCTTACCATTCATGAATATTGGGATGTTCCACAAGAAATAACATTTTCTTAGGACTAGATAAGTCCTATGCTGGGGATGCATGTGCTCCCTTTGTTTTATATACAAACAAACAGCATACAAAGAAATATTTCTACTACAGGCCTGCAGAAAATTTCCCAGAGAAATATTGTGCCCCCTAGACTCTCATAGACATATTATTATGCAGAGTTCTTGATTCAACTCAGGCAGGTTTGTTGCATATTCAAGAAGCATCTAAAGTAAAGATAAAGGTTCCCCTCGCACATATGTGCTAGTCGTTCCTGACTCTAGGGGGCGGTGCTCATCTCTGTTTCAAAGCCGAAGAGCCAGCGCTGTCCGAAGACATCTCCGTGATCTTGTGGACGGCATGACTAAATGCCAAAGGCGCACGGAACACTGTTACCTTCCCATCAAATGTGGTCCCTATTTTTCTACTTGCATTTTTTACCTGCTTTCGAACTGCTAGGTTGGCAGAAGCTGGGACAAGTCACGGGAGCTCACCCTGTTATGTGGCACTAGGGATTCGAACCGCTGAACTGATGACCTTTCAATCGACAAGCTCAGCGTCTTAGCCACTGAGCCTACATACCATATTTTGTACATACTAGGCCAAAATTGATTAGCCACACTCAGAGCATTCAGCCCCTGTGTTTGGTTTAGATTCATTGTTTTGTAAAAACATAATTCATAAAATGATGGATGTGCACATGGTGTGAATGTAACATTAAGGAGCATTTAACAGTATTTTTGCAAAGGGCCTAACTACTCATTCTCAGATATCAAACCAGTAAAAGAGAAGTTCTCAACTAATTAGCATTAACTCACAGTTAATCTCATCCATTAGAATTGGAGACGCTAACTTTCTGGCTTGAGAATTTAGTTTTAACACACAACATAGCAGAAATTCTTTACATTCCTAATCAGTTTTCTGTTTATACTGACTTTTGTAGACTGGAGGGGCTTCCACTTTGATAAATGCCTGGTGTCTATAACTCTTCCTCCTGATGTATCTGGGAAAATGGCATTAACATCCTTGTGGACAAGATATCTGCCTGTAATCCTGTTGCAAGCCACCATTTTTAGATTATCTATTTGTCACATACGTTTTGACCAAGCCAAGTTGCATCTATTACTCTTACCCTTTTGCTGGTGATAGAAATGGGATATTGGCATCTCACCACTGGAAATTAATTGCTTAGTACTGAAGACATAAAATCTTTTAGACTTTTATGCAATACACCTTTACAAAGGATCGTTTGAACTGTTAATTGGATGCTTTTAAATAGAATTCACAGACTTAAAAAGAATGGGATGTATTATTTTTAAGTGATTAAATCTCTCATTGGGTACTCTGATAGAAAAGTATGGATTCGGTTTCATGACTTAGATTGCATTTTTAACCATATGTTCCTATAATTTTTTTTTGCTTGATTGTATTGATGTGTATAAAGAGAACAGAAAGAAATAAAAATATTGAAAAAGACATGAAAGGATGATATTGGAGAAGAAACTGATAAATTTGGAAGGGTTAATAGCTTAATTAAAATATGGCACATTGCCCATCTTACTGCATTCTGCTACTGTGGCAGCCCATTAAAGAATAAAAAACCCAATATGTTTTATAAAGTAAGAATATTCATTATTGATTATAAGGTTCAGTAACCATTGCTTAGAGTTTTGAGCAGAGGATGTCTTGCAATTAATTTGAAAATCTATAGCCACCTTTAGGTCTGGGTTTCAGTTTTTTCAAGCAAGTATGTCTGTGTGTATTTAGATGTTTTTCTGTGGTTTTTTAAAGCACCGTTTCAAAATGTGTTTAGTGTAGTGGCATCTTAACACTTTTGTGCCATCTAGTATAGGTAATCAGGAGAACAATAGTCAGATGTTTCTAGACCGGCAGGGGTATGACAATAAAAAGCAATTGTTTATATATTTGTTAGTTTGTAAAATCCTGCCAGATTCAAGGGTTAATAAGTGGAAGGTTATGAAAAAAAGCAAGTTAATGTAACCTATTAACCCCAAGCCATATGCAATGCTTGTTTCTGCCCATCTAATTGGAACACAGAATCTTCTGAAGTGGCTGACCTACCGCTCCCAGCCCGCCTGGTTAATGGTGAGGAATGTTGGGAATTGTAACGCAGCCACAATTACAACTTCACCACTCCCAACTTATTTTAGCCTCGTGGGATGAATCTCAGTGAGTATCACCCGTGTTCTGAAAACAGGCTTATCCAGTTACTGAGACAAATTCGACAAGAATATAGCAACTTTCTAAAATAGTTGTTCCCTATTCATAAATTCCTTGACTCAATTCTTGTACTTGTGCCAGCTGCCTTCTCTGCTGGTATAGGCTCCATTCTTCCTCCCTTTCTCTTTTGAAATGAAAAGTATTTCTGGTGTTCTTCTGCCTTGAGTAATGGAAAACAAGTGAATCACCAAGATCATTGTTGAAGGCTTGGTTGTTCTCTTAGCTCAAAGGATGAGAGAGTGTGATTGTGATATTTTCCCTTCTTTTTAAACAAAACACCAGTCAAATATGAAAAGGAGCATAAGAGGAACAAAAACCAGACACGCCCATGAAAGAAAAAGAATAAGGGGGAAAAGCTCAAAGAAGTTTGGGGAAAATGTCTGTATTTGTTTTCAAAAAGACATTTGTCTAGACCAGGGTTTCTTAATCTTGGCATCTTGAGGATGTATGGATTTTAACTCCCAAAATTCTGGGTGTGTACTAGTTGGGGAATTCTGGGAGTTGAAGTTCACACAGGTTGCCAAGATTGAGATGTAGTGGGCCAGACAAAGGTTATCTACCAAGAAAGCATATGCCAGCCAAATCTTAAATTAACCTGAATCCTGCATACTTATGGAGGAAATGTTATTGGGAAAGGTTTCGGTGTATAGTGTCCATCAAGATGAGAATTAAGTTCTCCCTTGGAATCAAATTATACATTGCACCTTTCTTTTGGTGCTTTCTAGGGCAGAATATAATATTGCAGTGTCCTCAATATAGCATCAATTAACTTTCCAATTCTTTTTGAAGAAAGTTGTGTGACAGGCTTCATTCCTACAGATCTGGGAAGCCAGCAAACAGGCAGAGAACACCATGGACCAATCAGGGCTGCTCCTCCTCCAAATGACCAATAGGAAAAGCATATCAATTGCTCCACTATCTAAGGGGCCACCACAAAGAAGAGAAGGTGGATTTATTCTCCAAAGTATCAGAAGGCAGGACAAGAAGCAATGGATGGAAATTAATTAAGGAGAGAAGCAACCTAGAACTAAGGAGAAATTTCCTGACAGTTAAAACAATTAATCAGGGGAACAACTTGCCTCCAGAAGTTCTGGGTGCTCCAATTCTGGAGGTTTTTAAGGAGAGATTGGACAACTATTTGTCTGAAATGGTATAGAGCTGTGATGGCGAATCTATGGCACATGTGCCAGAGGTGGCACGCAGTAGTCTCTCTGTAGGCACGCGAACCAGCTCTGCTCTGCCACACATGTGCGCGTGCCTCCCACTGGCCAGCTAGTCTTCGGGTCTCTGCTGTGCATGTGCATGTGCGGGACTGCGCGGGGTGCAGGTCACATGTGGGGGGGTTGAGGCACGCGCACACTCAGTCTGGAAAAGGTTAACCATCACTGGTATAGGGTCGTCTGCTGAGCAGAGGGTTTGACTGGAAGACCTCTAAGGTCCCTTCCAACTCTATTATTCTGTTATCGCCAATCACACACAAATGGAAGGAAGGCAAAGAAAAAAAAAAGTGCTCATCCAAAAAGAAAAAAATAGGTGGATGGGGAAGTCATCTATCTTCACTTTACCTGGGCTACTGGATATGTGTGGGGTTAGTGATAATAATCTGCCAAGAATCAAACATCCCAGATCAATCCCAGCTGTGTTTTAAAATGGAATCAGCAGAGGGGTATGCATTTGTATGACAGAATGAAAAAACAGAAACCAATCTGGGAAGCTGCTGTGAAGGAGAATCTCTGTAGCCATTAAACCTTCTTTCCTCTTTAAAAAAAAATCAATGAAGAGAAGGTAATGCGAATGAAAGCACGGAGGCAAGCGTTCCCAGCAATGGGGTAAAAGATGGCCCACATGTTTTGTAGAGCTTCAGCACTGCAAACAGGTACTTTTAATTTTTTTTTAAAAAAAAATTGGATACACTGCAGCAGAGCTAGAGTTTAATCTGCTCTGCTGCAGAAACAAATGATGGCATGGTAACACACAACTCTTGAAGACATTCTGGAATCTGGAGTGATGTATAGACCCAGCATGTTACTTATTCAGAGATTGCTTGTATTTGCTGGAAATAGGTAGCCCAATAAGGGGTGCGAAATCTACTTATTGACCTATAAATAAATACTTGTGTAGTTCTTCTCACAGTTGTGGATGGTAGGTATGGTCTATCTACAATTGGCTCTCTGCTTTCAGAAGATACATTTTGCTGTCATTGTATGCATCCCTACACATCTCCTAAATGGGATTGCTGCTGGGCCTTGAAAACAGCAAATTGTGATCAAAGCAATGGCTTCACAAATCTATTATACAAATAGGAAACCACAAGCATGGCCTCTGAGGGCAACCTACCCACTTTTTCTGATAGTGTTCAGTATAAGTACATGGTTTTGCTATCTCATATGGGCACTTCAATAAGCTTGTGATGAGGAAAATAATCAGCATGTGTATAGCTCATTTGGCATTAATCAGTTATAGCACCTTAGGAAGCAAAGCACGTTTTTGTGTACTTTTTTTTATGTGGATCGGCACACCTCTATACACAAATACAGATCCCTGCAATTTATACATTTAATGTACTGACTTTGTAATGATAGCCTGTTTATTACTGCACATGTTTTCATAATCAAGAACTCTTATAGATGAGAACCACTATTAAATTTTAAGGACAGATGTCTGAATAATTTGTATGGTTTATATTTCAGCCATGCAGGCAAGAATTGTAATGCATTGAAATTATTTTTATTCATTTATATCCCACCTTTATTATTTTTGTAAATAACTCAAGGAGGTAAACATATGTAATACCCCTTCCTCCTCCCCACAACAACAACCCTTGTGAAGTGGGTTGGACTGAGAAAGAGTAACTGGCCCACAGTCACCCAACCAACTTTCATGCCTAAAGTGGGACTCGAACTCACACTCTCCTAGTTTCTAGCCTGGTGCCTTAACCTCTTATCCTGCTCTTCAGTTCAAAAATGCAGAAGGAAGGTAAAAAAGTTAAAGATAAAGGTTCCCCCGCACATGTGTGCTAGTCGTTTCCGGCTCTAGGAAGGAAGGTAGATGTTGAAATTAAGACTACTGTGCTATTTGAGCTGCAAAACTCCAGACAATTGCTAGATGGCAGGCAAGATGCCCCTTGCTTCTACCAATAGTTGCCTGGATTTTAAAGTCCAACTTCCATCAGCCTAGTAAAAAGTGGTTATGAAAGGACAGGCCAGTTGGAGTGCTAAGGCAATTGTGTCTGCAATTTATTTTATTTATTTGATTTGATTTATATGCCACCCTTCTCCGGAGACTCAGGGCGGCTTACAATGCGTTAAGCAATAGCCTTCATACTTTTGTATATTTAAACAAAGTCAGCTTATTGCCCCCACAAACTGGGTCCTCAATTTACCTACCTTAGAAAGGATGGAAGGCTGAGTCAACCTTGAGCCTGGTGAGATTCAAACTTACAGTAATTGCAGACAGCTGGAGTTAAATTACAGTGCATTAGTCTGCTGAGCTACCCAGGCTCTAATTTGCACAGGTTTTTGGTAAAATGCTTCTTCCTTCCATTCCACAGATGCAAAGCAGAAAGAGATGATCCAAAACCCAAACAAGCAGTCAAGCGCAGGAATCAAAACTTCTCCAACTGCAAGGGACAAAATTTGAAGAACAATTCATTCGGTGCTTATTAAAATGGAAAGGTCAGAGTCGGGCTGTAGAGTGCCCTTAGCTCTCTTTCTGCACCCGGTTTTAGTCTTCCACACATGCAGTTTGTCATAGATTCCCCAACCATCCCTCTCCCCTCTCCAGGAAGTCACCGAGATGACATTATATTTCATATGGTTTCCCTTCTGGTTGAATAGCCCGAGACATTTGCATGGCCCTGTGCAGCTGTCCTGTGCAGCTGTGAGCTTTTTGTGATAAGCCTGTGTGTCCGACATGCTTGTAAATCAGGAAGAGAAGTCTGCAAGTTCAAGAAGTGCACAGGGAAGTGGGGAGAGGAGGGGGCTAGTTTCTGCAGGATATTGCCCCGGTGGTGTAAATTAATCACCGTTGAACTTTTATTCTGGTAGATTTACTGCAGAACAAAACCGTAAGAGGCAAAGAACATTGTGCTGTATTTTTGGCTGTTCCTTATTTGGGTTCATACGTTTCATGATCTTGATTCTTTGGGGCCTCGTTTTAATTTATTAGCTTAAAATATTGATAGGCTGCTTTTTTGAATTTATAGTTTACTACACAAAGCAAATAAACGTGTTTACTACATATAATAAGCTAATACTTATAATCATATTAAATTAATGTGTTGAACAAGCATCAGAGGACTCACATCAGACAGCGGAATTTCATTCACGGAAGGGCATTTGCAAACATTTCTTTTGTTAGCTGCTAGACCTCTGCACTTTGAAATTTGAAGGTTATTTCAATTTTGAAAAGACATTCAGGGAATGTTATCATGCCAGAAAGCGCCAAAATACTATTTTTTTTTTTAAATGTAAAATTGTGCCTTTGGATTTGAAGTAGAGGCCATAAGCTTTCTTGAAAAATAAAGATTGAGATAGCACTATTGCATTAACATATAATCCGTGATTTAAGACGCATCTGAGCCTAAAATATATGTGCTAAGCAAGACCGTTGTTAATTTAGCTTTTGCCCCAATTTACGACCTTTCTTGCCACAGTTGTTAAGTGAATCACTGCAGTTGTTCGTAACACAGTGGTTAAGTGAATCGAGCTTCCCCCATTGACTCTGCTTGTCAGAAGGTTGCAAAAGATGACCCTGGGACACTGCAACTGTCATAAATACATGCCAGTTGTCCAGCCTCTGAAGTTCGTTCACAAGACCATGGCGATGCTGCCATAGTCATTAAGTGTAAAAAAAATGGTCATAAGTCACTTTTGCAACTGGTGTTGCAACTTCAAACACTCACTAAACGAATGGTCGTAAATTGAGGGCTACCTGTATTTTGTAAATGTGCTAGCCTGCACAGGGAAAAAAAAACCCCCGATGATGAGATGGCATTTAGCAATGTAGCCGCGCGGGTGATTATGGGTGCATCTCGTTGCGCCCATGTAACACCTCTCCTATGCGAGCTGCACTGGTGGTCTTCCGGGTGCGATTCAAGGTGTTAGTTATCACCTTTAAAGCACTCCATGGCTTTAAAGGTGATAACTACAAGTACTTACGAGACTGTCTTTTGCCACCAATAGCCTCCCACTGACCAGTTTGTTCTCACAGGGAGGGACTACTCAGGGTACTGTCAGTCAAATTGTGTGACTGGCGACTCCCGGGGGAGGGCCTTCTCTGTCAGGGCTCCAACCCTTTGGAATGAACTGCCCTCTGATATACGAAACATCCCTAATCTCCGTGCTTTCCGCTGTGCCCTCAAGACCCTGATGTTCAATCAGGTGGGGCTAAGCATGTCAACTGGAATGATTCAAATATTATATAATTCTGGGTTTTATTTAATTTGGGCTAAACTATGCTATAATTTTAATTATCAATTTTATGATGTTTCTGTATCTTTTATTTTTTATTGACTGTACACTGCCTTGAGTCCTGCAGGAAAAAGGCGGTATAGAAATATAATAAATAAATAAAATAAATTTGATCATATTTATCTTGGGGGAGTGGGTGCTGTAGGACCGTGGAGAAGACAGCTTCCAATGCACTGGGGGAACTTTTGCTGAGACTTCTCTGGCTCTTACCACTAATCTATACCTTTTGAGTTATTTTTGGAAGAAGGAAGGAAGAGTAACATTTGTCCAGGTGTAGCTGTGCCTCTCTAGAACACATCTAAGACCTTTCTACAGTTCATTCTAAAGGAATGCAATTTTGGTAGCACTGGACAAGCTGCATTTAAATCATATATGTTCGTGGTTCTTGATCTTCTAATCTAGAAACCTCAGTGTTCCTGGCTGAATAGCTTAAAAGCCTTTCACTTAAGAGATGAGGTAATCAAAAGGAAGAAAGGCAAATATATTGCCTTAAACAATGCACAAGAAGATTTTTTTTAAAAAAAATATGTCAAGTAAGTAAATTATTGTCCTAAATTATATAAACGATAAATTTTGAGTGTTTCCAGCCAGAAGTATTTTGGCAAACTAAATTCAAAACCCAAAGAATTTTAATTTTTTCTGATATGCAAGCGTCCAGAAAAACAGGATTTACTGCGTTTAGTAGAATTTGTATTTATTGCTGTATATGAGTAGCGTAAGTACATCCCTTCCAGTCTGCAATGTCAACAGGACAGGAAGATATTATGCATTCCAAGTTGCCATTAAAGTGCATTAATTAATCTAAAGAAGGTAGAATCTATCTTGAGGATAAGTGATCGTAGGGGGACTTCCAGGTAGTTTCCTTGGCAGCAACCTTAAAGTATTCTTCCAGAATGATATTTTTGACTTTCTTAGTCTAGCCAACGGCTCTGGCACGCCCTGTGGATCTTCCATCTGAGTGCTATCTAGACCAGTGTTTTTTCAAACTTGGCAACTTTAAGATGTATGGGTTCCAACTCCCAGAATTCCCTAGCCAGCACGCTGGCTGGGGAATTCTGGGAGTTGAAGTCCACACATGTTAAAGTTGCCAAGTTTGACAAAAAAAAACCACCCCCTACAAGAAAAGATTCCTCAAGATGTCTGGAAACACACATTTTCAAACAACAAAATCCATCTGTTTTCCATATACTGTGTGAGTCTGTGTACAGGGAGAGATTAATCTATTTGATTTATATTGAAAGAAGGCAGTTGAACGCCTATGCTATGTAATTAGAATGCCTAACAATATGAAGTTTAATAATATGGTACCACTGACAGTAACAGTAGTCTTTTAGCTTTTGAAATGAAAGGACAGGGAAGCACGGATGAAAGGTGGAATAAGAGTAGGTTCCCCCCCCCCCTTTCTTTTATCGGTGTTTTAAAACCCAGGGGTGGAAAAGACATTCAGTTAACTGTGTTTTTTTGTTTTTTTTAAATAATGTATTCCTCTTCCTTGGTACAATGCTGTAAAAGGAATTGCAAAGATTGCAATTTTCCCTCTCCCACCCTTCATATTCCTTCCAAATAACAATCAGGAATGTTTGCTGGGAGATGTGTAAAAAACCCAAAAACCTCAGGAGGATGGGTACAATAATGTGACTGAAGCATCACCTCTCTCTCTCTCTCTCTTTTGTAATTTTTTTTTATGTTTTCCAACATAAACATAAAAAAGAAAATTTTTTCAAGAACGAAGTCTTGGTCCGGTCACAAATGGGTACATTAATTTAACAAATGAGAACAAACAATTTTAACATAAATTCCAACATCTTAATAAATCTTTCTATTATCTCATCATACATCCTAATCTTCTCCTAAGGCAGAGCTCATTTTTATATGCAATTATAAATTCAATTATAAATCAAAATTCAATGCCGCTTTATCTAAATTTTTTATCCCTTGCTCCTTTTAGCAACAACATTAAACACAAAGACAACCTATTCTATTAATCTATATAATTACCTTACAATTTATCACCACAAATCTTACATTCTAAATGTATACAACTCAATTTTAATTTCAATTTATTAATCAAAATTTCTTTCTATTTTTCTCATTTTCTAAACCCAATTCATCCTATCACGTTCTTAAACTTTTACACAGAGATCTCAAAATTTACCATTTCATTTTAATTATCACCCAGCATTTTCTTCTTCACCCCTTATTAATAATTATTCTTCAATATATTCTCCTCATTCTCCTCCAGTACTCCACCTATTATTTGGCTGATTTCCAGAATAGCATATTTTGGCTGAGTTTTCAGCATATTCTCCTCCATAACTCCCCCTTTTAGCATCACCTCTCTTTAACATCCATTGCAGTACTTGCACACAGTTAAAAAAAAAAAGGGGGCAAGTGCCACACTTGTCACTTAGACTTTGTTTTCCTTCCTTCCCCCTGATGCCCCTGACAGTATCCTGTCCTATTTGTTGGCTCAAACACTCTCTCGGTTTCTTAAAAGGTCTCTAGTACTGTCAGGCACAATGAACCAGAACAACTCCATGAGAGGGCCAAACAGTTTCTTTATTGCCGATTGCCTGTTTACAAGAATCTCACCAGACTGACTGCATTCACTTGGAAACCGACAGATAAAGCTTGCAATATCTGCCATTTCCTCCCACGTAGTGACGCCAAGCTGGCTCGTCTTTATACTCCCCTTTAGCTGGTGATTCCACCACACTTACTCAGTTAATTAGGTGAATCTTTTACTACAGAGAACTTTGTGGGTGGCTAAATATGTACGTTAGTACATGCATTGGTGAGTTTCCTTTGTTATATTAAAAATGTTGTGAACGTTACTCTAAAATGAGGTATTGGAGATGTCATGAATTCTACTGATGATATAAGCAATATATTCCCTGACATGGGTACTTTTTACATATTTATCATTAACATTATTTACTTCTTCACATCTCTCTTTTTTTGTACAAGAATAAAATGCATACTTAGTGTTCTTTCCTTCTCTTTTTCGCTACAGCCATTGAGTCGTGACAGTACAGTGGTTAGAATGCAGTACTGCAGGCTGACTTTGCTCACTGCCAGGAGTTCGATCCTGACCGGCTCAAGGCTGACTCAGCCTTCCATCCTTCTGAGGTCAGTAAAATAAGGACCCAGATTGTTGGGGGCAATATGCTGACATTTGTAAACCATTTAGACAGGGCTGTAAAGCACTGTGAAGTGGTATATAAGTGCTATTGCTATTGCTAAGTGCTATTGTGAGATACCTTGAGTTAAGAAAAAGGGATTGGCCCAAAGTCTCTCAGTAAGTTGGCTTACTGGGGTGGTGGATGAAAGTGGATGAACCTGGGATTTCCTGCTCCTGGCCCAACGCAGCTGCTGCTTTATGACTTTAGGTGGTTTCCTGTAAGAGTTAAAGAACTTACGTAAAACTGTATTATATATAAAAACATTTTTGCCATTTGATTAAGCCCTTCTTAATCAATTGTAAAATTGTAAAAAAAGACACTGCGACTCTAGAAAAGACTTTCCAGTGCAGAGAAGAGCAACAAAGATGATTAGGGGACTGGAGGCTAAAACATTATGAAGAACAGTTACAGGAATTGAGTACATTTAGTTAAATGAAAAGCACTAGGAGTGACATGATAGTGGTGTTCCAATATCTAAGATATTGCCACAAAGAAGAGGGAATCAAACTATTCTCCAAAGCACCTGAAGGCAGGACAAGAAGCAATGGATGGAAACTAACCAAGGGGAGAACCAACCTAGAACTAAGGAGAAATTTCCTGACAGAACAATTAATCAGTGGAACGACTTGCCTCCAGAACTATGGGTGCTCCGACACTGGACGTTTTTAAGAAGAGATTGGAGAGCCATTTGTCTAAAATGGTATAGACTTTCCTGTCTGAACAGGGGGTTGGACTAGAAAACCTCCAAAATCCTTTCCAACTCTTTTATTTTGTATTCTGTAAATGCTCTCTGAAAAGAACTGGCATTACCAGTTTCCAAAACTCCAAAAGGCCGTGTGCTTGTGCACTTCCGGAAAGATGGAATTACTGCTTCCAGGGTAATCTAGAAAAGGGTTATCTAGAAAAGCTTGCTTCTGGAGGCAAGCTTTTCTAGATAACCCTTGATCTCTTACAAGGTGGGCATCCTAAATATCCTTTCTCTGTTATAACATGTCATGTGGGTAAAATAATATTTGGAGAAGCTCCTCTCACAGGTAGGAAGGGCCTAATCCATATAAGGGCTAATGGGTAATCATCAGTAACTTGAATTCAGCCCAAAAATCTACTGGCAATCAAAGTTCCAGAGAAAATATATGTTAATTTATTAAACTGGTTAGTGCAGGCTTAATACCAAATTCTGATCTGTGGAATCATTTTTCTCAAAGAAACAAACAGGCTTAATCTGAATTGCACCAAAAACCTGTTTGACTAGAGCAAGAGGGGGTGGGGGGGGGGAACTGTGCTTGTGTTTTTGTGATACCAATAACACCCACCTCCAGTGTTAGGTTGACAGGTAAGAAATATTTGCCAAGCTATAATTTTGTGGCTGTCCAATTTAAAATGTAACAAAAATGCCCCTGTGCTATGTTACCTTAAGAGACAACTTTTCCAGTATGAATTTATTTTGCTACAGATACTAAGATACTTGCTTAGTAGTAGAGATATTAACATTTTGTGCCAATATTTTTTGGTGGGGGGGAACCATATCATCAGTCATTTTGGCATAGATAGAGACCATTACAATATACACTTGGGAAACTATTGGCAAAGTAATGGTCAACATAATAAATACTCTAGGCCAGGTCTGCCAAACTCCTGGCCCGTGGGCCGGATCCATCACATGCTGGCCACATCCAGTTTAGCAAAGGAGAAAAAAGTCCCGATATGTCACTTGACGTTGCCGTGATGATGTGAGTTTGACTCCCCTTCTCTAAGAACAGTTCTACCAGATTTTTGGTGCAAAGATCCTGATGATCTCAGAGAGCTACACACCAAGGCTGAAGTCTTTTCTGGCGAATAGAATAGAGTGGAGTGGAGTGGAGTGGAGTGGAGTGGAGTGGAGTGGAATGGAATGGAATGGAAGGGAAGGGAAGGGAAGGGAAGGGAAGGGAAGGGAAGGGAATAGAATAGAATAGAATAGAATAGAATAGAATAGAATAGAATAGAATAGAATAGAATAGAATAGAATAGAATAGAATAGAATAGAATAGAATAGAATAGAAGCTGGAAGGAACCTTGGAATTCTTCTAGTCCAGTCCAAGCTCAAGCACGAGAAACTATACCCTCTGAGACAAGTGACTGTCCAGTCTCTTCTTTAAAACCTCCAGTGATGGAGATCTAATATTTAGGCAGCCCAATTCTCTAGTTCCTGGTTGTCCCTGGATATGACAAAAACATCATCCATGTCTCATTAAACATTAAGGGAATGGCTGCATGGAAAACTCTTGAAAGTTCCTATGGCTTACAGTAACAGAGTTGGAAGGGACCTTGGAGGTCATCTAGTCCAACCCCCTGCTCACGCAGACCTGTACCAGGGATTCGAACCGCCAAACTGCCAAGCTTTCTGATCGACAAGTTCAGTATCTTAGCCACTGAGCCACCTATTCAGGCATACAGAAATGCAGAATAGTGATTTTACTCATTTCCCCCAAAAGTTATTGTCAGCCAAAAAGCACATAGCATATAAAAAACTGAAAGCTATTTGAGTTCAGCCCTACCATCCAAACTGTACATATTAGACGAGTATTTAATGTAAAGATTTAACATTAGAAGAGAATTTTCCAGGTCCAAATGGGTGGACAAATCCCTGGACAGCCATGAAGGAAAGAAAGGCAGGAAGATATCATGAAGACCTAGAGACGTACTTTCAGACTGGAGAGTCTTTAGTACATTGGAAATAATGGAATGAACCAATCATGTCCGAATGCAAAGAAAGACAACTTGTTTTCAACCTGTGGCTGATGAAAATGGCAAAGTACCACATCTGGTTGCAACAGGGTTTTCAGTGGAAAAGTTGCTTCCTTAAAAATCGAAGAATCCTTTAATATTTTGTTTATCACGACGCATTAAATCTACAGATGCATGCAGTGAAAGGATGAGAAAAAGAGACTGGGTCCAATAACCAGATCCACAAATGCTTGGCTTGGTTCTTCTGCTTGATAACACGGCTGGTGAATATACTAGCAACCTAAGAGGTGACTTGCAAGGAGTTTTCTCCTTCTCTTCACATGCTTAAGGTACATGTGGAAAGATTACAAGTGAATCTGAGGTTAGGAATTCTCACGAGTGAACCGTCTGTCCTGGTCACTCATGTTTTGGTTATCTGGATGGATTACTGCAGCGCCCTCTACTTGGGACTGCCCTTGAAGGAAATCCAGAAGCTACAGTTGGTCCAGAACATAGGAGTGTAAGTAGTTATTGGCATGAACTTGGGATGCCCATGTTACACCTCTGCTCTACAAGGCAGTTTCGAGATGCTGCTTCTCAACTTTACATGACATACACCTGGATTATTTGAGACTGCCTCCATCCTCCAGTTTGTTTGTTTTTTACTATGGCTCCTACTTTTTGGAACATCATAGCCCCCAAAATTAGGTTGGGTCCAGTCCTGCTGGCCTTCCAGAAAGCTCTTAGGACTTGTCTATCTTCTTGAATTTGGGAGATAGGAAGTTTGTTGATCCCATGAGGTGGCTTTAACTTACTGTGATTGGTTTATCCTCCATAGCCATTTAATGCTTTTCTTTCGTATGCTTTCGTTTTACTGTAATCATTTGTGGTGAGTGTTTTGCGTTGTTTTAGCTGCCCAGAGTGCTGTTGTGAGACGGGTGGTCACAGAAATCGAATAAGAAACAGACTGTATGAGTTCTGTTGGAGGCCCAGATACTGTATACCGTATCAAATTGCTTGAAATGCTCCCTTCATTTCCATAAACCTTCTATAAACTGACTGTGGCAAAAAGAGAGAAACTATTACGAGAAGGATAGCTTAATTGTTATTTGTATACTTCTCTTTCTCCCTCCCTTTCTCTCTCTCTCTCTCTCTCTTTCAATACTCAAAGGTTCATTTGTTTGCTTTTTAAATACACATTATCAGGGTAACAAGAGAAAAACAGTAAGCATAGGACAGGTGACTGGGAATAATCAGTGAAGCTCTTCAAGAACAGTCTCAAATGCAGTGGTATTTTTCCACCAGGAGCAGAGAAATGGGCTCCAGGCTTGCCCACTTAACAGTCTGCTGCAGCTCCATAACATCTGCCTATGGGGGGAAAGTTACTGTTCAGCGCTTAGGAATGCATAGCCAATGTGACAGCAATAGGAAATAACCTCAGAGATTATAGTGGGGGCCATGAAGGGGCAGCAAATTCAAAACACAGACTGAATGTAAACAACATCTTCTCCACTGCAGAGCTCCTACCCTGGGAGGTTTTCAGACCAGCAAGAGAGCCATGGTGACTAAATAAATACAAGCCCAATGAAGCAGCCTGTTAATTGATTGAGTTTAGAACATTCAAGTTAGACAGAAATATATTGTGATTAACCAGGCAGGGCATTTGTAAAAATAACAACCGAAATTGCTGGGTATGTTAAAAACTGTAAGTGCCATCTTAGAAAAGGAGTTCCTTCTTCTCTTGCAAGAAGGAAATGCCTTTTCTTTAAGGCCTGCCAAAAAGGCAGATAGATTGCGAGCCTTATAGAAACAAAGAGATAATCTTCTTCGGGATGGTTTTATTCCCAGGCAAAATGGACGTGGGATTAAATGTGATGATTAATCAAGTGTCAATTTTAATGATGACCAGTTTGGTTTCTCTGTATAATAAATAAATAGTTTCAGAATAATAAAGTTGGAAGGGACCTTGAAGATCTTCTAGTCCAGTGTTGGCAAACCTTTTTGGCACTGAGTGCTGAAATGGCACACACACACACACACACACGCAACCTGGAAACCAGAAGAGCAGTCACCTGGTGCACATGCACGCACTGGGAAGATAATCTTCCGGTATCTGGCATGCACATGCGCACTGCCCACCTGGTCTTCCAGTTTCTGGTGCATGCACATGAAGACCAGCTGGCTGGCGGAAACCGGAATATCATCTTCCCAGCATTCACATGCGCATCAGGCGGCTGCTCTTCCAGTTTTCGGTGCTCCCACGCACATGAAGACCAACTGGCCGGAATCCAGAAGAGCAACGGGCAACGGCTCGTGTGCCCGGAAAGATGGCTCTGCGTGCCACTTCTGGCACCCGTGCCATAGGTTCGCCATCACAGTTCTAGTCCAACCTCCTTTTAGGTCTTGCCTTCAGCTTCCCCACCCCTTCCTTCAGATACTGAATCTGAATTCAAAAGTCATTGATGCTTGGGCACTCCACGAGGAGCAGACACTCCATGGATTCATGAATACACAGATTCTCATTTGCAATCTTAGCTTCTCCCACCCACATGCTCACTAGTCTCATAAACTGGACCACAAATATTGGTCACACAAATGCCTCCTTCACCAGATCCATTGGAGGAAAAGGAAAAGCCAAAAAAGGCTTG
This sequence comes from Masticophis lateralis, assembly GCA_030761175.1. NCBI lineage: Eukaryota > Metazoa > Chordata > Lepidosauria > Squamata > Colubridae > Masticophis > Masticophis lateralis. The sequence continues at coordinate 145,416,478 of JAUDYJ010000002.1, forward strand.
CCACAGAAATTTACAAACTGAATCCAGGTCTGTGTTAACTGTGTTGTCTGGTCTAAGGGACCAGACAAGCATGCTGAATAAATGTACTAGATGATGAAAGTGCCCAGCTGCCAACTTCTCCTCCTGGGTGCTGCCACTTGGCTTGCTGGCATTCCCTGAATCATGTAGGGCACCTGAGGAGAGCTCATCAGCTGTGTTGCTGTGGGTCATATCCAGTGGTGGGATTCAAATAATTTAACAACCGGTTCGCTGCCCTAATGACCAGCTGGATAGGTGTGGCTTGGTAGTCATGTGACCATGTGGGCATGGCCAACTCAACGTCACTCAGGTTGATGGGCGCTTCGCCTTAGCTGTTACAATGTAATAAGGGTTAATCAGAGAGGCAGTTTCTGTAAGCAGGGCAATAAAGATTAGGCTAGAAACAACACCAGAATATTTCCTTCCTGCCTTCCTTACAGGATTAGCCTGTAAAGTGGAAAAAAACAAAATAAGATTTCTTCCAACAACCGGTTCTCCAAACTGTTTAGAAAGTTAACAACTGGTTCTCCTGAATAGGTGCGAACTGGCTGAATCCCACCACTGGTCATATCTGAACAGCAAAGACACCACGAGTAACTTTTAAAGAAGGAATGCCCCATTGCTATCTGAGTTTCCAATTCAAAAATCAAGCTGCTACATTTAGGGTAAGGCCCGGGTATGGGAGTGCTAGGACTGTTCCATTGTACTTTCTGAACGGGAATTGTTAAAACCCAATCAAGCTGTTGCCAGCTTAACAGGTATATGTAAATTGAAGCGACACTAAGTTTGTCTCTGCCAAAGTTGACTCTTCCTTTCCAGTTTATTTTGTGTCTTGGTTTCCCTGACTGGTCAACACATCACACAATCATCATGTTGAAAGAGGCCATTTAGATCTCTGAATCCCAACTCAGTGCCGGAATCCAAATTAAAGTATTTCTCCAGACCAAATGAAGGGGAGTCTATCGCTCCTCTGAATAATTCTTTCCACTGTTGAACAGCTTTTGCTGTCAGGAAGGGATGTTCTGCACCATGCAATGATGAAGAACAGAGGTTCTTCTGTTTGACATCCTTTCACATGTTGCCAGAGTCCCCTCTTGGTCTTCTTTTTTTCCCCTAAGGCTCAACTTCCGATTGATTTACCTTCATCGGCTTCCTTTCTAGACCCCTGATTAGCATTGTGGATTTTCTCTGAAGAACTTTTCTCTGAAGTTTTTTTTTTTTTTTAATGTGGCGCTCGGAACCAGACACAGTATGCAAGGTTGGATCAAATCCATCTAAATTAAAGTGTTGAACTCTTACAGGTAGTCCTCGACTTATAACTGTTCATTTAGCAACTGTTCGAAGTTACAACGGCACTGGAAAAAAGTGACTTATGACCGTTTTTCACACTTATGACAATTGCAGCATATCAATGGTCATGTGATCAAAATTCAAGTTGCTTGGCACAGCAAGAAGTGACTCTCTTGTCACAGTTGTTAAATGAATTGCTAAGTTAGTTAACGATGGTTAAGTGAATCTGGCTTCCCCATTGAGTATGCTTGTCAGAAGGTCGCAAAAGGTGATCACATTGCAACCGTCATAAATATGAGTGAGTTGCCAAGCATCTAAATTTTGATCCTATGACCATGGGCATGGCTGCAATGGTTGTAAGTGTGAAAAACGGTCATGTCTCTTCTTTTTCAGCGCGGTTGTAACTTCAAACTCACTAAATGAACCATTTAGTCAAAGACTACCAGTATTCATTTAATAAATCTCTCTCCACCCCCCCCCCACCCCTCCAGATTTGTCTTTCAAACCTGCCTAAGTCGAGTGGCCATACCCATTTCACCCATTTTAGCTATGCACGGGCTGAAGAGCATTCTTCATTCTGTTTGTTTTGGGTCTCTCTTCCTTTCTTTTCATGGGACAACCGAAGTTTGTTACATTAAGAAGATGGAATGAAAATTCCTCCCTTTCTTTCCCCTCTACATCATGCAAGGTTTTATATACCTCTTGGTTTTTTTTTTTTTTTTTTCCAGGCTAAAAAGATATCCAGATGTGAGGTTGTTTCTCAAGTGCTGGAGTCTCTGATGTGACAAGAGAATTTCAAGTGCTAGGCTAATTGCCAAGATTCTTTTTAAAGACTAAAAGCCAGAAATACCACTGCTGTTATTGCCTGTGTATATCTATGCATACGAGAGAGACAGAGAGGGGCTATCACTGCACACACATGCAAACTACGGTATCTTGGGAGGGCATGGGGCCTTTGCTTTTGCAGACTGTCCTATGAATGTGACCTTGTCAGAACTGAACCCTGGTCTGTTTAAAATAGCCAGAAAAATGTTGTTGACTAAGCTAAACTCCCAGCCCAAACAAGAAAGCTTTTATGTATTACTTCCTGTCCAGGAGAACCCCAAGGTCAGTTTGAACTTTGCAGAGCAGGGGAATATAATGCAACTGCAATTATCTCAGCAGATCCCACAAGGCAGCCTCCTCCTTGTCCAGCAGCTTCACATACTTGACTGGAATGTAAAACCCTCTATAGCCTGCTCTCCTTCAAGGCTTCCAGATTGCCTCAGAAAGCTCCACTTTCTATCTTTGCCCTTCTCCTCCTCATGTAGGTGCTTCATGGAGATCTGTCCCTACTGTATACTGATAGTTCCTGGCTCACTAGCTATATATCACTGGCCTTCAGCCTAACTTCAGGTGAATCACATATGGTAGAAAGAAGGATATCCAAATATAACTGTAAGCAGTGGTGGGATCCAACTAATTTAACAACCGGTTCGTCCTAAAGACTGTGTGGGCGTGGCTGGAGGGTGTGTGTCATGTGACTGAGTGGGCGTGGCCAACTCAATGTCGCTCATGGCAAGGTGGGGTGGTGTAGGCAGGCCGAAGCAGCAGTGGCGATGGCCAGAGTCTTAGACTTACCTTTGTGCAGCAACAGCAACGATGATTCTCTGACGCCTCATCTCTTACTGGGTCTCACTGTAGGAAGTTTTTGCAGCAGGAAACGGCAGGCGGCTACTTCCGGCCTTTATTCGTGCAGCTAGGCACATGACCGAGACACTGGCCTGCAGCCGCCACTCTTTGCTGGTGCAAGAAGCCTCCAGCCACTGGTCTTTTTTGGCATGAGAAGCCTGCAGCCGCCGCTCTTTGCTGAAACGAGGGGCCTCCATCTGCCACCTCTTTGCCGGCATGATGGGCCTGCAGCAGCCATTGCCTCTTTGCCGGTGTGAGCAGCCTCCAGCCTCCTCCTCTTTGCTGGCTGGAACCGAGACGGCAGCAGCGCCTGGAGGCTTCTTGCACCGGCTTAGAGTGACGGCTGGAGGCTTCTTATGCCAGCAAAGAGCGGCAGCTCAAGGTTTCCCATGCCAAAAAAGACCAGCGGCTGGAGGCTTCTCACACTGGCAAAATGGCAGCAGCTGCAGGCTTCTCAGTGTGGGGGAACACTGTGATGCTTGGCCGCCTTTCAGGCCCTGCTGTAGGCTGCCGCCAGCTTGATCTCCGCTCCACCTCAGGTCCTGCATCAAGCCCGTGACAAGGGGACATGCTACTTCCAGGTCTGCCTGGCCAGCGGATGGGCAAGCGAGTGGCCCTTGGGAGAGGCATTTTCTCTCAGGCGTCCCACCCGGAAGGCCTTGGGGAAGCCAAACCTGGGCCCAAAAGGCAACAGAGCCTCGCTATGTGCCCCCCACTAAGGCGGTCCTTCAGCTGAGCACAGCAAGCCTGGAGCAGATCTTCCTTCCCCACCGTCAGCCTTACCTTTCAGCCCATGGGGTTTGCACCATTCTCACAGCGGTGGCCCAACTTGAGGCGAAGGGCGAGTGGGTGGCATGTGGGCAGAGGCCTTGGGAAAGGCCAAAGCCAGGAACTGGTGCATCACCCGACCGAAGGTGAAGGACGAGTGGGCAGAAGGATGGCAAAAGCCAGGCCCAAAAGGCGGCCGAGCCACACTCTGTCCACCCTTAGGCAGCTCTTCGGCTGAGCGCCTTAACTTTGCAGGCAGCCACTGTGAGCAGGGCAGCCACTGTGAGCAGAGTAGCCGAGGCAAAATAGGGCAGTGAGGGGTGGGGTGGGAAGGGCCAGCCAGTGGTGGGATTCACCGGTTTGCTGAACTGCATAGAATCTTAACAACTGGTTCACCCGAACCAGCCCAAACCGGCTGAATCCCACCTCTGACTGTAAGCCAAAGGTAGATCACCAATCTACACAGACTGAAGAGTGTTCCCTGATCTTCCCTCTTCTTTTTGTTACATGTCTTAAATTTACCCCACTCTTCATATTTTAATTATAGACTATTTCTAACAATCCTCTGCAGGAGTGGGGAACTATGGCCCTTCTGTTTGTTTATGTTGGTGTTTCCTCTTCTGTATGACAGGCCATTAAGCAGAGGTAGGGAACTATGGCCCTTTTATGACTGGTGGACTTCAGGAATTCTGGGTGTTGAAGTCCACCAGTCATAAAAGGGCCATAGTTCCCTACCTCTGCTTAATGGCCTGTCATACAGAAGAGGAAACACGAAAATCAACAAACAAAAACACAGAATGGAAATAAATACATAAATAAACAACAAACCAACAAAGAAATTAAATGAAATGAGCAGGAGGTTAAAAGCAATCTACCTGCACAGTTATTGTACAAGCTATATCCACAAGTGTGGATATAGCTTGTACAATAGTTTTATTCCAAGGAATAAAATATATGTATTATTCATATATAAATAACTACAGTATGTGTAGCTGCTACATTTGGCAGCATTATCAGGATTCCCACTTATGGTGTCAGGCCTGGAAGCCATCTTTTGTATTGGGCCTTCAGACCTGCCACATTTACTACTGTGGGAAATTGGGAGGTGGGATTGTGTACAGTAGGGGAGATATATAGTCATAACATCATTCCTTTCTCAGAGGTTCAAGGACATCTTGTCCTGCACCCGGGAGTTTGGAACTGGGAGGCATCTCCAGTTGGGGTGATGCTCTGATTGGACCATGTGATGGACTTGTGGGCGTTGGGCAAGGACTTGAACTTTCTTTTGGGTAAGGGAAACCCTGGAAGCTTTCAGGTTTGGGTTTCCTCAGATGTGCCATTCTCTAATAAAATGTAACTTTGAGGAAATCCAAGCCTCGGAGTTTCTTTCATTGGGGGTGTTACTTGGATCCCTGACACATGGCATATTTTGAACTAGCAACTTGAGAAATACCAATCTCTAAGCATCATCAGTGGAAGGAGACAAACTTATAGAGACTTTGAACCATGTCCACAGGCTCTTTTTCTAACTCCCTGAATTTAAAAAAAAACCACTAGGACACTAAATTAAGAAGTTCTACAAATAAATTTGTAAAACCTCAAGTGGACTATTGTACTATTCATGTACCCGGAGAGCAACAAAGCAAATTAAATTTTAAGAGAGAGGGAAAGAGAAAATGAGAACATTTCTGGGCCTGTTCCCACAAGTTAATTCTTACAAAAAATACTAGGAGTAAACATGTAGTCAGAGCTGCAAAGACATTGCCTTCCCTAGGTTTATACCAACAGACAAGCTGGAGGTATGATGCTACTACAGTCTGTAAAGGATTTGGGTTCCAATGTAATCACTGTTTTGAGTAATTTCAGCTTCTGTTCTAATAAGTCTTATTCTTGGGCAGAAAGTGAATCTGATGGGTGCCTGCAGAGTTGTTCATAATCCACGGAGTTCCCTGGGCAACCTTCAACCTGAGTATTATTCAGGAACTAGCTCTTGTAAGAAGTTAATAATAGAAGAAGTTTCATTTTCAAGCCTACCCTATGGGCTGTTTCTCATTTCTAAAAATCCAGGTGTTGCCCTCAGGAGGTGCATCTGTATCTGAAGATGCATAAAAGCAAAGCTCAAAGAGAGTTTACACTTCTGGCAAAACAATCTTCTTCTTGAGAAAGAGATTTGCACTGCTAAGTAGACGTTTTTCATATTTCTAAGACAGAGCCACACACACCAGAACTCACGGACTCATCAACAGTGATTACCTGAGAGCCCAACTTGATTAAGAGGTTGCCGAGGTGCAATAAAATATGACATTGACAGGTAATTGATGTGTTTTCACATCCAGCCATGCATATGCCCTTGTTACGTTAATCTTCCCATGTGGAATTTGATAAAAGCAGATACAAAGTGCTGGATTCTTCATCATGTGTCTAAATCTACCTTGTGCAAGTTGAATGAAGAACGCACACCTTTTCCCTGCATCCTATTTGGCAATAGCAGTAGCACTTAGACTTATATACCACTTCATAGTGCTGTACAGCTCTATCCAAGCAGTTTACAAATGTCAAGGTAATGCCTCCAACAATCTGGGTCCCCATTTTACCAACCTCGAAAAGATGAATCAACCTTGAACCGGTTAAGATCAAACTCTTGCTTCTGAGGGCAGTCTTTACCTGCAATACTGCATTCTAACCACTGAGCTGCCATGACTCCTATTTAAGGTCATTATTATTACAAATGTGTTTATATATGATTTTATGTCTGATTCAAGTCATTTGCAATATGAATGTGAGGTCAGTTTTCAGGAAGCAGTTAACATAGCTTGGCCTCTAAACCAAAAAGGACTTCAAATATTTTCCCTTTCCTTCAACTTGGTTAGAAGCATTGTGGCTTAAGTTACATACAGTTTATAAAGTGTTTTGCATATAACTTGGCAGAATTAGTTTAGGATAAAGAGATGATTGTATAAGCATATAGGCTGGCTGCCTATGATGCTGGTGAAACTGTCATCACAATATGGGCGACAGTCTTCATTAAAAATATTTGCGTTTGAAAGTTCAACCAACCAGCCTTCTACTTCCTGTGGCAATATACTGTGTGAGACTGGACTGTTTTCTTACTAAACATTATCATCGTGATGAATGGCCTAAGTTTCTACTATGTACTGGAAACCTTTCTCTGTTCCCTGTATCTTTCATCTTTTGGTAACAAATCAAATGCAATAATTTATTTTGAATGGATGGACTTTACTGGTTCAATTCATTAGTTGTGTTTCTGTTATATCAGAGTCAAAAAATGTCCTATCTTTTAAAAAAAGAGAATAAAGATTAAGTTTTACAGGTCTAGATACAAATCTGATTTAAATAGATAACACATACGGTATTCATTTTATACAAATATTCTGTGTTCTAGCTACCATTTTGGAAAATGTCAAGATATGCGGATGGGGCTGATGTAGGCTAAGGCAAGCCATTCTTTGAAGAACTATTTTTGGTCTGGAAAATATTACACAATATATATATAGGTAGTCCTCAACTTGCAACAGTTCATGTAGTAACCATTCAAAGATACAATGGCATTGAAAAAAAAGTGATTTATGATTGTTCCTCTGTTATGACCGTTGCAGCTTCCCCATGATAATATGATCAAAATTTAGATGCTTGGCCACTGGTTCATATTTATGACTGTTGCTGTGTCCCAAGGTCATGTAATCACTTTTTGTGACCTTCTGACAAAGTCAGTGGGGAAGCCAGATTCACCTAACAACCGAGCTACTAACTAGTCAAGTGCAGTGATTCACTTAATAACTATGGCAAAATAGGTCGTAAAAAGGGACAAAACTCACTTAATAAATGTCTCACTTGTTAAGGATAGGTAATAAACAGCAAGTTCACGCTGGTAACAAATCACGCTGGTAGCAGATCCATCCACGATGAGAGCACTTCCATACACGATGGCAACAGTTCCATCAATGACTATAGTTCAGCTCCCTTCTTATATACAGTTTAAACTAGTGATTATCCAATTAGGACAAGTGGAGTCAGCAGTCAGTCAGCAGTCATTACAATGACTCAGCAGTACAATTATCAGCATTACATCTTAAAGACATAGAATATATTTTCACGTGTTCATATATTGCCTGGACAACCTGTTAGGCTTATACCATATCCTAACATCACTTAACAGCAGAAATTTTGAGCCTGATTGTGGTCATAAGTTGAGGAGTATTTATAGAAGCAAAGGAAGTATCTAGGTGGGTATATACCTTAACTCTCAGATTATCTCCAGTTCTTCTCAGACTATTTCAAGACAAAGTACCAAGGTGATGGTTTTAACTGTCAAAGCTGGGATAGCCTTGTCCAATTTGGTGTTCTCCAGATTTAATAAACAACAATTCCCACCATCCGCAGAGAGCACGGTTATTGTGGAAGGACAATCACTTTTCACACAGGCCGACCCAATTTTTAAGAGCCGCATCTGTTGTCTCTCGAAATACAGAAGGTGACCCAGGAGGAAGATTTTGGTTGTGTGTTTATTCAGGAATCTGCTCCTTGGAGAAGCCAAATTCTTTTTTTGAACATATAATTTTGATTAATTCTGTATTTTTTTCCCCTGATGCTTATGCATATTTTGGTGTGGTTTGACGATATCTTTTTTAATTGCTGGAAGTCACCTTGAATATAGTTCCTTTCTTTGTAGAAAGACATCTAGCAACATATAGTAGTAGTAAAGCTATCAGAGTATTTTATTAAATTGTAAACACCAAGATCACACAAACGTTACCTCAATAACAAGCCTGGTGCAGATTTATACTTAACAATGAAAGGTAAACTAAAAAAATAGGAAAGAAGGGAAACCAGAATTTGTATAGTGGTAGGATTAATGAAAATACAGAGAAACAAAACAGCATGTTTGCTATTTGATGCTTTCCCTTGAGGCTAGTGCTAATTCCTTGCTATACTATACATGTGTGTGTGTGTGTGTGTGTGTGTGTGTGTGTGTGTGTGTGTTCCTTTTTATCTTAAACTGGATGCAAGCAATGTATACAGACCAATAGTTCCACTTCATTTATAAACCTTTGTAATTTATAGAGAACCTTTGAATATTGCTTGTAATCTTCAATTGGGCAAAATTCTACAACATAGGGCAACACTTTTTATCCAAAATCCATGAACCATGATTCCCATGGGATTGAAATTTAGCAAATTAAATTTTGGGGCTTCTTCAATGCCACCATGCAGCTACCATCAGCCGCAGTCATTTCCAATGTTCCCTGCCAGCTTTGTACAAGGAAAGTCAATTAGGACGTTGTCCCCACTTCCATTGCTATTTTTGCCATTGTTTTTCTGTTTAGGTACAGAAATATCTTTGAAACAATGACTCAACAGATCATGGGTTGTCTCATAAAAGCTGTAAACAATATGATGATTTACTCTAAAGCTGTAACATTACCTGATTGATGGGAGTATAGAGGCTAAATCCGAAATCGTTCCCACTGTAATCAAAAAACAGAGAACACAACGTGACATGTTCTGACAACTTCCATCAAACTCCTTCTGGAATCGAAGTCTGGGGCAGACTGATCAAATTGGTTCATCCTCTCTGGCAGTGGGAGCTCCATTGCAAAGTCCCAGAGCAATTAGGGGATGATCTGATCACAATAAGAAAAGATATTAATGTCACTCATCCTCAGATCATTTCACAACTACCCCAAGACAGATCTAATGGGCAAGTACCTCAGTCATCTGGTTTAGGTTCATGGTTGCTATGATGATCTCATCTTCTAAAACCTCACAAAGAGAAGGAAACCATCAGCCTCTTATCTATCTATCTATCTATCTATCTATCTATCTATCTATCTATCTATCTATCTATCTATCTATCATATAGTGATTGTACTATTAGCCAGGAGACTACAATATTAGTACCCAGTTATTTGGCTTCCAAAGAGGACTAGTCTATTTATTTCACACTCATGTGTTTATCCAAGTGTGCACTACAGGGGGCGAACTAGCTCCGCAGCAGAAAGGTAAGCAGCGTCATCTGGGGTATTCTCTTACCATCAATGTTGCCTCACAGTCAGGTGTCACATCCGGGCAGGTCCACACTGGCAGTGGTTTTACTGTCGGCATGAAACCCCACCATGTTTCCAAGGGAAGTGATACCTATTTATCTACTTGCATGTAACATGCTTTCAAACTGCTAGGGGGGCAGAAGCTGAGGCAAGTGATGGGAGCTCACTCTGCCACGCGGTGCTAGGACTCAAACTGCTGGAGCAGAGATCATCTCCAGCATCTTTAAGCCACTGAGATACGGTGCTTCTCCACCAACTTAGTGAAGGGTTTGAATAGCTAAGGCAGGGAAGCCACTGGGAAACTCAGCAGGGAGGTTGGTACAGCAGCAGGAGTCTCAGTATTCCTTGGAGTCCAACTTCAAATGGTTTATATGGCTATAGATTAACTTTAGTATCCCAGGAACCATACTTATGAATAACACAGTACAAAGTGAACATTGGACTCATTAGGCCTCAGGGGAGTTCTGAGCTATTCTGCCAAGCTGCTTCTGTCAGCATAACATTAGGAAAAAATAAAAAAAAAACAAACACCTTTTGAATTTACTTACCCAAAGCCCAGGAGTTGTAGAAATAAAATCTATAAAATTCAATGGGTAACTAGGAAGACTTCCATATATAGAAAGATTTAATGAGAAATGATAATTTAACACAATGCAAATCACTAAAAGCTTTAGCCCAGCCTACTGTGCAGAGTTGCTGTGGGGATAAATCATAAAATGTAACATACTTTTAGCTCCTGGAGGAAAAATGGGATAGAAATCAAACATATACATACAGATTTATTGGATGGAAATGTTGGTGGAAAAAGGAGAAACCAGAGTTACGCACACAAAATATTCCAAGTTAAGCTAATTTCCATTAGGCAATTTTAAGTACGTACATTTGAATTGGTGAAATAAAATCATGGATCTTCAAGTACCATATACACAGGCTTTCTTGCAGAGAAAAGGACCTTAGCAACTCTGGGGTCATAATTAGGTGTCACCAGGAAGACCAAGATTGAGAATCAAGTTTCACATCTTTAAGAGAATCTGAGAACTGAATCAGAGCTACCACTCGGTAGTAACCAATCATTGATGTTTTGCATTTTGAATAAGCTCCATTTTTTTTGAGGTTACTGATTCAATCAGCCAAGAAAATTCTTTAGAGTCTGCCTTTAGTGGCTTAGCAATATCAACCAGCAACCATAAACAATGATTGAGGAGCATGGGGGGCTGATATCTAAACTATGCGAAGAATACTAAGTTGTCTACCCACAATAAGGATTCTTGTTCCAAGAAAAAAAAGGAGAGTAAACTACAAAACCACACAGAAGAACAGATATATGCAACAGCCATTCTGTGACTGCCTCAGCTGTAGGAGAATTTTTGATAGAATAGGCTAGATAGAATATCCCAAAGAAACCCATTTTACCTCCTGTTCTCCTCCACTGTCAATAAAGAAGAATCTTCTGCATTTCACCCGTGTAACAAAGGATCTAGATTGGTCTTAGTTTGGAAGATAGCATGTCTCAAGTGTGTATTAGATACAGGTAGTTCTTGATTTATGATCACAATTGAGCCCAAAATTTCCGTTGTCAAGTCAGTAACACTTGACAAGTGAATCTGGCTTCCCCATTGACTTTGCTTGTCAGGTCTCAAAAGGGGATCACATGACCCCGGGACATTGCTACCATCATAAATATGAGCCAGCATCTGCCAAGCATCTGATTTTGATCACGTGACCCTGGGGATTCTGCCGCGGTGAAAGACGATCATAAGTCACTTTTTCCAGTGCTGTTGTAACTTTGAATGGTCAATAAACAAATAGTTGTAAGTCAAGGACTACCTGTACTGGCATTTTTTTAGGTGGGGCTAATAAGAGCGCTTACTTATAGAGGCAGTTCTCACCTGTAATCATACTTTAAATGTCTTTGCAGTTAAATGTTAGGTCTTCAGGTCATTAGTCCTGCATACCTTTCATTTCCTTCTACTCAGAATGCTTGAGGTATGTTTGTCTCTTTTATGTTGATAAACATGTTTATTTGCCTCAATATTTGCTCACTCAGACACATGGCAGTTGTTTTCTTCTTTACCAAGGAGGAACTACAAGGAACAAAATGAATGAAAGACTTGCGAAAGAAATTCCTATGTCCTTAATTATTCCTGATGAAGAAATATGGTACAGAACAAATATTTTGTTCTTTCAGGAGGAATCTTCTTCAGGACATGTTGAAGGACAAGCCAAGAAGTTTTAGTTAGACCAAACGCACTGAGAAGCTGGAGCTTCTACTTTCCAGTTATATACCACAGAAATTTAGCCATTTGCCATTTGAATGAAAGTACAAAGCAGTCATTGCCTACGATTCTTACCAGAGGTGGGTTTCAGCAGGTTCTGACCAGTTCTGGAGAACCGGTAGTAAAAATTCAGACTGGCCCCGCCCCCATCTATTCTCTGCCTCCCAAGTCCCAGCTGATTGGGAGGAAATGGGGATTTTGCAGTAACCCTTCCCTGGAGTGGGGTGGGAATGGAGATTTTACAATATCCTTCCCCTGGAGTGGGGTGGGAATGGAGATGTTATAGTATCCTTCCCCCTGCCACACTCAACAAGCCACACTCACCAAGCCATGTGATGCCCACCAAGCCACGCCCACAGAACCGGTAGTAAAAAAATTTGAAACCCACCACTGATTCTTACCCGAATGCACATGTATCCCATAAAGTCTAGCTGATTAAATATGCAAACCCATGGTTCTGAACAGCTTGCATGGGAAAATGAGAACTAAACAAGTTGTTAGCATTCTATTCTGTTCAACTTCAAATCATTTTTACTTACAGGAAGTAGTGTCTGTCTATTGGAGATACAGAAAAGCCTGAGCATCTCTATTCTTACTGCATAGATTGAGTTGAATCCCTAGGTATTCTTCATATAAACAAAATACCATGAAGCAGATTTTGGATAATAATATGCAGAGATATCTTTGCATGCACAAGGCAAAGACATGGGTTGATCTAACTACAACCTAATTTATCCATTGAAAGTCATTTACAGAATACCTCTAAAGTTACCAATCTGGCAGCGGTACAATAAAAGGCAGAAGCCGAGTTTTCCTTGTGTAGCTTCGATGCTTTACTACAAACAGTTCGATGGCGTCATTAAGATTTGTCTGCATTGTTCTTTAGGAGTGTTTCACCAATGCTGTGAGGCAGCTACTTCCTCTCTCTCTAAAGGAGAAGGAGGAATAAGACTGCAGACATAGGAAATCTGACATCACCAGTAGTGATGCTTTGGAAAATGCAAGCAGCTTTAATGCTAATAGCTAGTTTACACACACACAAACACACACACACACACACACACACGACAATCACCACTGTTCTTCATTTCTGTACCTATACTGATGACCTGGATACACTCAAAATGTGCCGATCTTCATTTCTGTGTATACAATGACAATTGGATACGCAAATATTTTAACGTAAAAGCTTTATGTAAGATGAAGCAAGAGACGAGATGTTATAACGGTTGGTTGGGGCGGTTGATTCCTACAATCGCACACTTTAAAATGGACATTCATGCATAAATTAAAGCTCCCTCACTGTTCAATCCCGGACAAGCCTCTATGCTTCTACGTGTGCAAAAGAAGAAGGTGTTCAGCCTACAGAGAAAAAAGCAGTTATGCCTTTAAAAAAAAAATGTTAATGAGATGGTGCAAAGGCAAGAGGGAAGCCGCCTGGTTCTCTTCCTCAAATTACTGCAGCTTGAATGTATCTCATTCAGCCTTCAGAATATACCAGGAAGTTGAGACTTGGATTCCCAGCCTTCAGCTTGCCAGGAAGTGGGGGGGCGGGGGCGGGGGGGGCTTCCTCTATATATCAAAGCAGCTGTTGCTAAAGGAATGATGCAAAGCTCCCCAAATCGGTGAGCCTGGCAGCTGCCCTTTTCAGAGACAGCTGAGACCGGTTCTGCTGACAGAACTATTTCGAGTTAATGGCAGATCTCCTGCTCTAATATGCTGAAACCTCGGCTTTGCCTTGTCGCCTTGTCTAAGAACTGCCACAGAGCCTGCTTTCTAGCTGCAAGCATCGCTTGATTTGAACGGAGCATCTGCCACCAACTGCCATGGAGATGTCATCCGCTCCCTCTCACCCTTGCAGCATCCCCCAGGCTTAGCTCCCCCATTTCTGTTTAAAGGTTGGCCAAAACAAGGCAGTCCTGAAATGGTCTTATGTTGTGGAAGGTTAAATAGTTCCACCTGAAAACATTCAGGAGAGATGGAGAGGGTGGAGCCACCAGTGCTGCTAGGATCGGATCAGAATCACTGATTTAGGGCCCCACAGTCTAGGAAGACTCTCAAACAAGGCACAAAAGCTGGCAGTGGCCAGTTTTATGAGCTAGTCAAGCCTGCAGTGGGGCACCTTTTAAAAGAAAGCATTTCTCAAAGTTTGAACAGCAGGAAGCTAAGCCAGTCAGATGCTACTTTTAATAAGATTCTTTTCCCCTTTGGAGTGATCTGGAGTGTGCATTATTATTTATTTATTTATTTATTGTATTGGTTCGATTTATATGTCGCCCTTCTCTGGAGACTCAGGGAGGCTTACAATGCATTAAGCAATAGCCTTCATACTTTTCTATATACCTGCTTAGTAGGGCTTTTGCCCCCCCCCCCCCAAGCGGTGTTAATTTTTATACAAAGTCAGCTTATTGCCCCCACAATCCGGGTCCTCATTTTATTTGCACTGATGATGTTTGGATAAAGAAACATCTGCAAGAAAACAAGGAAGCTCAGAGAGCATCAAGGTTCCCCCATGCCAACGTTCAGCTACAAACACAGATAGTCCTCAGCTTATGGCCACAACTGAGCCTAAACGTTCTTTTGCTAAGTGAGACAGATAAGTGATTCACTTCCTACCCCCAATTTTACAACCTTTCTTGCCACAGAGGTTAAGTGAATCACCACAGTTGTTAAGTTAGTAATATGGTTGTTAAGTGAATCTGGCTTGCCGGTTGACTTTTCTCATCAGAAGTTCGTAAAAGATGTTCCCATGACCCCGGGAGACTGCAACCGTCATAAATATGAGTCAGTTACCAAGCATCTGAATTTTGTTCACGTGACCATGGGGATGCTGCGACTGTCGTAAGACTGACAAAGGGTGATCAGTCACTATTTTCAGTGCCAATGTAAATTTGAATGGTTGCTAAATGAACTGTTGTAAATTGAGGACTACCTCCTTTGTCAGAGTGCATGCTGTTTTAGAGTTGGTTTCGACTGGCCAACTTTAGAGGAATGAATGAATGAAGCCAGCCAATCGGAATACTTGAACAGTCTATCACTTGTCACTCTTACGCATCAGTCAAAAAAAGGTTTCTAGAACAATTAAACAGTTTCTACCCTCAGGATTAAAATTAAAGTCAGCATCAAAAGAGGGGAGAGGGGACAAAATGAAACAGAAGAAGCAACCCAGCAACTAGATCCTAATTTTAAAGTTTTTACAATTAATCGGTTAAAAAAGAGTCAGAAAATGTTGCTGTTCCAAGAAAGCCTTCCCCTTCTCTCCCTCTTTTTGCCTGTCTGATGCCAGAGGACAGCTGATAGAAGCAGATGTTGATGGAGATGGGTTTTCACACCTCCTAGTGATTGGAACTAACTTCCTTCTTCCTTATTGCAACTTGATAGAGCAGCTACTGCCAGGTATTGATGGCCAAAGGAAGAGACTATATATCTTTTGAACTTATGCTATTCCTTGTAAAGCATTCTGTGGTCTGTGAGAATGCCCTCTAAACTGGAGTCTTTTCAGTTTCATCAGGAAGCAGATAGACAAGACCAGAATTCAAATGGCAATTGTTTCACCCAATAGGGTCTAAGGACAACTCACCATGACCAACTCATCACAGGACAACTTGCTGTGGGACAATGGACCGCTTTATTAATTGTTTCATTCGGGTACTTCTATTATTGTTGACTACATTTTCATCCAAATTATTGTACCACCAGATTGACCTTCTTTATTTTATTATTCTTGGCCACAATTCCGTCGAAATCAATTTAACTTTTGTATTGGTTGAATTGTCCAACTATGGTGAGTTGGCCATAGCTCATTGGCTGTAGTGAGTTGGCCCATTCTGCATCAAACATTAGAGTATTATCTTTTCCATACTGGGCAAACTGATGAGGAACCTATTCCACCACCCAGATCTCAGAATCTTAGTGGGGGAGAAGAGACAATACTTGGAAAGCAAGCATGAGAATCAACCTGAGATGTGATAATAACATTACATCAATGGAAATGCCATTAGACTCTATGCATTGTACATCACATCAGCTTGTCTACCTACAGAGGTGCGAAGGATGCAACTTGGAGTCACAAACAATGAGTAAGTGATCAATAGTCTTGGAGGCATCTAAGCAGACTACTGAAAATTAAGGGCTCCAAATCCAATCCTGTGCTGCCTATTTTTAAAAGAATGGATTAAAGATGTCCCAGATGCCCCTGGAGGGAGAGGACGGGCAACAGAGAAGTGGACAAGGTAAGAAAAAACCTGGTGAGGGGGAATGGGAATATGGCAATGCCCACCAAGAGTAGTGGAGGGCATATTGTCCAGGATCTCGCAATCCTGACAATGCCCCTGGCCATGTTGGCAGGGAATGTGGGAGTTTGTTTCAGCATACCAGGATGGAAAAGACTGGCATGATTTGGAGCACATATTATATATACCAGAGATGGCTAACCTTTTTGCCATTGCGTGCCAGGAAGGGGGGTGGGGTGGAGGATGTGTGTGTGCCCACAACCATAATTCTATGCCGACTGGAAGTTGGCAAACGGGCCATTTTTGGCCTCCAGGGGAGGATGGGAAATACCATTTTCGCCCTCCCTAGACTCCTAGAGAGGCTCTGGAACCAGGTGAGAGAGAAAAATGGGCCTTCACCACCACCATCACCCCAGAGGCCCTCTTGAGGCAGGAAACAACCTGTTTCCCTACTTCTGGTGGGCCCAGAAGGCCCGAAAATAAGCTGGAGCTGAGCTCATGTGCCCACTGATATGGCTACGCGTACCACCTGAGGCATAGGTTCACCATCACGGATATATGCTATTACATATTGAATTATGTAATAAAAAGTATTAGAAGGGGAAGAGCCTCTTTGATAAGAAATGAAGAGAATCTATCCTGCTCATTTTTTATTATTTTGTCTCCTTAAAGAACTTTTAATTTGCTGCTGTTGTTTTATGCATGTCCTGCATGTCCCTGAATGTTATTTTTGGTTGACTTCTCTCTGCTACTGTTCTCACTTCTCTCCAAAGCTCTTTTGTAAGCTGAATGTCAGGGAGTTTTTTTTAAAAAAACCAAAAAAAACAGGGGAGGCAGATTTGTAAAATCACAAGGTTTTGTTAAAAAAAATAATAATCCAGAAAGGTCACCTCCGAAGAGAGGGAAAAAGTGAAAGGGCAAGAAAGTGGATGCCCCGAGAAGGTGCTGGGGGAGAACCTTCTAAGCAGCAGGTGTGGACTCATTCTCCTAACTGTTGCATAACAACAAAGCTGAAAAGAAAGTCTTCACAAACAACCTTTCCCGGGAGGTGGGGAAAAAAACCACAGGATGCTCGCAGCTGCTTCTTCACCTGCTTTCCTTGCACTCATACATAGGAATGCTCAGCTGCTAAAGGCTTATTTTGTCCCAGGTTCAGATCAAAATCCAAAGTGCTGAGCTCACCACCTTCACATGTCAACACATGTCTTTAACGCTGCAGATTTTGGGCCCGAATGGGAGAGGAAGTGTGGAGGGACATCGATATTTCTTCCTGCCCTGATGCGTGACCCTCTTGAGATGAATAGAAAAGACGCTGCCCTTAAAGGACCCTTTGGATTTCATAATGATAGGACAATAAAGGTTTAGTAAGGCTCCAAGCCAAAGTGTTCAAGGAACTTGGTTGAAATAAAGAGATTAACCAGATGGATAGTTGTTCCCTTGCCAGCGTCAGGCACAGGAAAAACTGCACACACGGAAAAATGTTTTCTCCTGGTTTCAATGTGGCCTTGGCCACTATAATTAGCTGAACCACACAAATTCAGGTCAATTTGATTGTGACTTCAGAACAAAGAACTTCTCTGCTGAAAGAGAATCGAATTGCTCTCTGGGGCATATTCAGGGGAGGGGGCAGCTTCCCATGTGAACAGCCTTCTGTGGAATAGGCATTAAGCCCACCAGTACTGCAGAATAGCACTTGTGGGGGGGAACACTCCAAAATCTAATTCTTTGCTTTTATCAAAGAAGTAACAGGAAGCAGGTGGGGTAATTCAACAGTTAACTGCCAAAGCAAACTTGCTGGATAACTTCCAGCAAACCATCTCAGCTTGAATCTGAACTTCTCCCTGTAATATGGGGACAACTATGCTATTCCCACCTTAAAGGTTAAGAATAAACATTATATGGGACAATCTATGGTAGAAAGGAGAGATTAAAGTGAGACGAAAAGAGAGACACGAGGACAACAGTTTGAAAGTGATGTAAAGTGAGCTTTCTGGAATGGTCTGGAAAGATAATATTTCTGTGTTTCAGCAGTCCTCTTTCCAGGAAAATTTCTGCTATTTCTGGTAAACGCTTAGACAGTTTTCCCAGGGCTGCATTGTGCAGCTTTGCAGATGGGGAAATTGCATATGCATAAAAAGTGATTAAAACACTCATATATCAAGGGAAAAATTGTATGCTGGAACCACATATATTTGCAGAATGTTGAAGAAAGAGTCAGTTAATGCAGTCAGGTAATAGTTGCTCAGTGGCTGGGTTTGTGCCTTAGTTAATTGGTTTAACCATGGTTTATGGGATAAATGCTTGCTTTGTTAAATGCTTAATCCTAGTTTGTGCAATAAACTGCAAAATCTAAGCCAGAATTGTAATATATAATTTCCCTAACTAGACTTAGCACACAAAGTCAGAACCAAACCATCATACTACAGTGTGGCTTACATTAGAAGATGTGTCAGCTCTGAAGTAGTATCCCAGTCCTGCGCCCCCCCCCCCCGGATATTGCTGCTAAAATGAACAACAACTGGTATCTGTGCTTTAAGAACTATACTGCAGGTAGTCCTTGACTTATGACTACAATTGGGAGCAGAATTTCCATTGCTAAACAAGGCAATTTTTAAGTGAATCATGCAGGCATTAAGCAAATCTCTCTCTCCTCATTGACTTTGCTTGTTGAAGCTGGCTGAGAAGGTCATAAATGGCCATCACATGATCTTGGGATGCAACCATCGTAAATGCCTTCTGGTTGCCAAGTGCCCAAACTTTGAACAAAGGACTATGAGGA
The DNA here is from genome assembly GCA_030761175.1 of Masticophis lateralis. Classification (NCBI taxonomy): domain Eukaryota; kingdom Metazoa; phylum Chordata; class Lepidosauria; order Squamata; family Colubridae; genus Masticophis; species Masticophis lateralis. The sequence goes on from JAUDYJ010000002.1 coordinate 145,435,577, forward strand.
TATTCTGATGGTTGTAAGTGCAAGGACCAATCATAAGTCATTTTTCCCCCCAGTGCCATTGGTCACTAAATGAATGGTTGTATTGAGGACTACCTCTATACACAACAGAAGCCACTTCCCTTTGGGGCATAAGGGGAAACCTATATATCACTTGCCATGCAGTTAATAAAGGTAATGAAATAATGCAAACATTCTTTTACTGTTCTGGAACCTGGAGTACAAAGATAAAGCTCTGGAGAGTAGGAAGAAAACGTTACCTGACATTCTTTCTCAAAATTTTTATTAGTGGCTTACTTCATCAAAAACTGCTTTTCTACGCCTTCAATCATCTTATTCTAGAAAAATATCACCAGTTGATGGGTAAACCTCAGGCAGATACAAAGCTAGGGACATCACAAAGCCAATCCAGTAGAAAAACCGAAAGCAGCTCATATCCCTCAATGAACTAAAAGTGGGAATCATCTTGAGAAATAAAGTTCTGAGCAAATGAAAGTCATTAAAGTCTTTCAGTCCCTTAATCCCACACGGAAAAACAAAAGAAAGAATTGGAGTCCGCCATGTGAAAACATAGATTGAAACATTCCCCTCAATTCTAAAGGATTAAACAATAATAATCTACAATATTAGCCAAGTTTTTCCTCAGGGAGAAGATGCCTAGTCCAAAAATAGATAGAAAAGGAACCCATGGTATCTTTGCTTCCTGCTTGTTTTTTCAAGCTTCTGGTATTGGACACTGATAAAAGCATATATTTTTGTCTTGCTCCGGAAGACTGACTTATTTCAGAAGTTCCTCTGGCCAAGGTTAACGTCCAAACTGTTGAATAATATTTCTTCTGCATCTATTTTAAAAAAGAAGGTCTTAAAAGCTATCCTGCCTGCTGAGGATAATTTCACAATCCTAACCTTTGAAAATTACTGATTAAACTCCCTGGTTATTCAGTTCGAAAGCAGAATCAGAGGAAACAATTGCCGGCTGGAAGAGGGTATTGTACCGTCATATTTCTCCTTTAAACAATGGAAAAACAGCAACTACTGCACGTATCCCTCTGGGATTTTCCTCCTCCTCCTCCTCCACCACCACCTCCTCCTCTCCTTTCTCTTGGATGTCAGGCTTGAAATCCCACGAGGGAAGTGGAGATGGTCACAAGGAAGCACAGTTGTGCAGAAATAGGCAAAGTTGACAGATGAAGCACTTCCCCCAATGTGGGTGGAAGAGGGGAAGGAATCTATCTTAGAAGAAATCATTATCCTATGAGAAAAGCCAACTAAATTTGAGTGTGACAGTAGTGGGAATAAGAGCCAACTGGCTCTGGCATAGCTTCCTTTCCTCCTTTTGTTTGCACATGCATGTAACCTGGGTTCAAAGTGTACCAAGCTGCATGTGCTTTCTTCTGATGGGATGTAGCATAATGCATGCGTCCAGCCATGGAGGTTTGTTCAACAAATCATGATTACAATAACCTACTACAAGACATGAAACTTGCTAGTAAGAGGAAGCTTTTCTCAAAGGACTATGTAGTTCCCAGGACTGGAGTTTCCTGGAAAACTGGGAGTGTTGAGGATTGGATGAAATTAAACTGAGGGCTTTGCTTTCACTTAAAGCAGGGGTGTCAAACTTGCGGCCCATAGGCCAGATGTGTCACGTGCTGGCCACCCCCACGCCCAGTTTAGCGAAGGGGAGAAAAGTTGCAATATGTCACATGACGCTGCGGGTTTGATACTCCTGCCCTAAAAGATCCAGTCAAATGGTAACAATGGCCTCCTGCATTGCTATCACAACAAACATGGATCTTTTAAACTTCTTGAAACACCAGAATGGACAACTATAGGTAGTCCTCGATTTATAACCACAATTGAGCCCATCATTTCTGTTGCTAAGCAAAATATTTAAGTGAGTTTTGCCCCCATTTCTTGCCACAGTTGCTAAGTGAATCACTGCAGTTGTTAAGTTAGTAACATGGTTATTAAGTGAATCTGGCTTCCCCGTTGACTTTGCTTGTCAGAAGTTCGCAAAAGAGGACATGACTCCGGGACATTGCAATCGTCATAACTTTGAACCAGTTGTCAGGCATCTGAACGTAAATCACATGACCATGGGGATACTGCAATGGTCATACATGTGAAAAATGGACATAAGTCACTTTTTTCAATAGCTTTGTAACTGCAAATGGTCACTAAATGAACTGTTGTAAGCTGAGGACTACCTTTATGATGTTTGCTCATGGCGGAGCAATATAAAAGTTGCCTCTTGGTCTACAATCTCCTTCTTTGAATCTTTGAATCTCTTAATACAGTATATAAACATGGTCCTTTATATCTTGTGACATCCTTAAGACCTTTTGGATCAGGTACCTGACCCATTTTAAAAATCTTTTTTTTTTAAATCCCACCTTTATTTTTATAAATAATTCAAGTCAACAAATATATCTAATATTCTTCCTCCTCCTATTTTCCTCACAATAATAACCCCTGAAGTGAATTGAACTAAGAGAGAGTGATCGGCCCAAAGTCACCCTGCCCACTTTTATTCCTCACTCACTCCTGCTTTAATTCTGACATTCTATTCAGTGGTTAAGCTACACATACATACCCCATCTTTTCCCCTTTACTTGCTGGTCTTAATGTTTGTAACTCAGAAAGATATTAGAAACCGGGAGCTTCTATCTGATGTTGCCAGAAACCAGGTCTTCTACTTAGACAAAATCTAGGTTCCAATTTTGGACATTCAAAACAAGCTTTTTAGCTGTGGGAACACAGCAAGGAATGTTAAATCCCACCCTCCCACCCCCACCCATACACACACAAAGACACACTTATTCTTTTCTGTTATTTCTATGTTACATAAAAATAAAGCTTTTCCAGAGCAGTCATATGCATATTTAAAAATTAAACTATAACTAAAATCCTTATTACTATGATGTACATCTATTCAATGCTTCTATAACTGCTACTCTTTCTAATTATGGAGTAATAGAATTTTGGGACAAGGTAGGAAGAAGAATTGATCAAGCTGAGATGCTAAACTATAAATCTGTAAGTGTCTAATCTCTTGTCCATTCAAGGTCCCTAGATTTAAAGGAAAAACAAAAAGTAAAGATAGCTAGGCTGGTTGTCTTCAGACTTTCAAGTTCCATTTTAAAATAGCGTTTTTATTAGGACAATTCAAAATCCCCAAATTGCATCCAACCTCTAGAAGTCTTACTAGGCAGATGGCAAGCAAGACAAAGGAATAAGGAGGACACTGACCTAGAATCTGTATTCAATCACCATCATCATGCTAAGCCACAATACGATTTGTTTCACTTTAGATTAGTGTGATGCGTGAACTCAGATGTGGTTTATGGTTTAGCGCGATGCATGAATCCAGTTTAACTTTAATTATGATACATTCAAATCATCCAGCCTTTTACTATAGGTTCGTACTATTGGTATGCTGTTCAAAGCAGCCAACCGTATTTTAGCCTGGCATATTGTGTGAAGTCTCTGGACATAGTGTTTCAGAATGTCATGAAAGCTAACACAATAGATTTTGTTAGCCAAAGAGTAAAATGCTGTCTTTCGTAGAGTTCTGCACAAGTCCAGTGAACCAAACCAAACATATAAAAGAATGGCTCACCACACATTGAAGTCAGAGGCGATACTTGCACGGCGACTAGCACAGAGTTAACTAAACTAATATAGCTGCCAGGGCTGATGGCATACACGGGCAGTCAAAAGAAAGTCATAAGGAAACAGCCTCATGGGATTGCAAGTCCTGCTCCTTTTGGATCTGTGTAGTGATGTCCCATGTGAGTGGTATGATGCTGAGCCAACAGTATGATGCTGCTTTCATCATTTTGACCACACCAAACAAGATCCTGCAGATGCCCATTGAAAATATGAAAATAGTGTGGTGCCACTCATGACATAGTCTTTGCTCTTTTTTCTCTGTGGGGTAATGTCTACGCAACTGCGTAGAAATGTAGTCAATCTCTCAGTTTCAGGACTTCTAGCAAGTTTTCTCCACTAGGTTTCAGTGGGTAGGCAGGCAGGCAGGCAGGAAGACTGAACAGAAAGAAGATGAGATATTAACTGGGACAATGGTGAAATCCAATTTTTTATACTACTGGTTCTGTGGGTGTGGCTTGGTGGGTGTGGTATGGCTTGGTGGGCGTGGCAGGGGAAGGATACTGCAAAATCCCAATTCCCTCCCCACTCCTGAGGGAAGGATATTGCAAAATCTCCATTCCCATCTCACTCTGGGGCCAGCCAGAGGTAGTATTTGCCAGTTCTTGAATTACTCAAAATTTCTGCTACCAGTTCTTCAGAACCTGTCAGAACCTGCTGGATTTCACTCTTGAACTGGGGCTTTAGAGGTGATAACTGCCACTGAATTGCACCGAAAACCAGTGCAGATCCTGTGGTAGTCCTGGTCCATGATTCAGTCTAGATACTGCCATAACTACAGGTCATCCTCGGCTTACAACAGTTCATTTAGTGATCGTTCAAAGTTACAACGGCACTGAAAAAAAGCGACTTGTGACCATTTTTCACCCTTACGACCGTTGTAGCATCCCCATGGTTGTGTGATTTACATTTGGATATTTGACAACTGATTCACATTTACGACGATTGCAGTGTCCCGGAGTCATGGGGTCCCCTTTGCCAACCTCCTGACAAGCAAAGTCCATGGGAAAGGCAGATTCACGTAACAACCGGCTTACTAATTTAAGAACTAAAGGGATTTGCTTCACAAATGTGGCGAGAAAAGTCGCAAAATGGGGCAAACTCATTTAACCGATTTCTCACTTAGCAACATAAATTTTGACCTCAATTGTGGTGATGAGATGAAGACTACCTGCATTTTGAGTTGTAGTGGCGCGGTGGTTAGAATGCAGTACTGCAGGCTATTTCTGCTGCCTGCTGGCTGCCTGCAGTTTGGCAGTTCGAATCTCACCAGGCTCAAGGTTGACTAGCCTTCCATCCTTCCAAGGTAGGTAAAATGAGGACCCAGATTGTTAGGGGCAATAGGCTGACTCTGTAAACTGTTTAGAGAGGACTGGAAAATACTGTGAAGCAGTATATACAGTAAGTGTAAGTGCTATTGCTATTTTTGTTTGAAATAGTGAACTATGGTGAATCTCTGAATGGCCTTCAAAGGCCGCCCCAAGTAGGTCAAACTGCAATACTCTAACCACAAGGTAACCAAGATATGAGTCAATGAGAGGAAAGCTTCCTGTTCCAGAAATTACTTTGATTGCTACACACGATATAATTGTCTGAAGGCCTCTTCACCACAGCCTTTACCTCCTGTTTCATATTGCACTAAGCTATGCTGCGATTTCTTTATTTTTAGCAGGGCAGTGGGTTTTCGAAATTAAATGTGTACCTTGCCTTTGTTCTTAAGGAACTTAGAGCAACACAGGAGTACAGCTCACCCATCAATTTATCCCCACAGCAACAAATTTGTACAATATAGCTGGGCAACATTCAGGACATTTTAATTGCTAGCAGCACAGTGCAGTAACACCCGCTCCTTCTCTACCGCTGCCCTCATGACAACTGACATTGGCTGTGTCTACGTGAGCGACATGTTATATTTCTGCAGGTGAGACTAGCCTGCAGTAACCTGGATAGATGGGGGGAGAGGGTGGTGGGGAAACGGCAACCTTCATAATTCCCCACATGGCCAACACTCAACTGAGGTGGGCAGCCAGTGTGAGGAAGCAGCAATGTTGCTATGAAAGGGAAGTACTATTTTCTCTCGCTGACTGCACCCTCTTGGTTGTCGATTACCATGGTGCCCCAGCTGGCTTAGCAAAGGTTTGTGGGGAGGGGCAAGGCCTCTGTAAGGCAGAAGCCCACTGAGGGGCCTCTGCTGTTGAAAGAGTTGTGAGAGCATCTCCATAAACACAGTCGGGATGAAACTCAATCTATCGCCAGAGTTTCCCTATTTAGGAGAATCTGCTGGAGTGGGGCTGCTAAATTAACTCTTGACTCCTGGGGTATGATGTCATATGACCCGTATGGCATAAGGTTACCATTCATTCCAGCAATGCACCCAATAGGAAGGCAGGCGGCTGATTCCATGCCATCCATATTTATGTCTGTTTATGCTTCTCTCTAAATAACAGTCCAGCTATACTTTCCCACATAACCTTCTATTATAAGGGAGGGAGGGAAGAGGAGGAGGAGGAAGAGGAAGAGGAGGAGGAGGGCGACCCACTCTAGTTCCTTCCCCTTTCACTCACCTTTGCTGTTTCACTAATGATGTGCACGAAGACAGTTACTTAGGGAGGATTAGCGAATTATTGTCCCAAAGGTTCACAGCAAGAGGTTGTATGTTAGAAGTCTCAGTCTGAAGCCTTTACTTATTGTTTTCATCCTCTGGGGAGCACAGCATGCTTATTTATCGCTAATATTTTTAATCTGCTCAATAACTTGCTATTTGGATGGATGGCATATGAATTCTTTCATTGCGCCATGGTTCCGATTTCTTAATATTACTCTTTTATGAGAAGCAGTAAATGAAGGGGTGGCTGGTTTTTAAAAACAAAAAAACAAGTCATCCACCCACCATTTTATTTACTGCTTCTCATCTTTGCAAAAGCGCTCTGAGGAAGTGAAGCTGAATGTGAAACATTTCGGAGGAGCTTTGTGGCAGAATAACTGTTTGGGTCTGGTTCTGACGCGTGCTGAGCTACTCAAAATCACCATTCCGCATTGTCTTGTTAAATGCAGAGAGGTTTCCTTAAATTACACCTTGTCTACTGGCTGTTGGGTTAATTAGATCTCTGCAATTGTACAGCCGGTTCAGATAGCCTAACTTAAAGAATTGCCATCAGTGGTGGGCTGGGGAGGGCTCATATCAATTGCTGAGGATCAATTGTTAAAATTTCTGGAATCTTGCAAGCCAATTGAGAGCAGAGCTGAGCTTACTGCGCTGATCGGTGGTTCCACAGCTAGCAGTGGCAGCTATGGACTGGCAAAGCCGGTTCTTAAACATTTACTATCTCAGGCATCACTGGCTGCCATTATCTTTGCAAAATGACCTTGAGGCCTTCCTACTTAATTTTGTTACTTCAGAGCCTTGTTCCAGTGACACCACTGTATTTTTGCTGGCCAACGAATTACAAGTACCACTCAGAAGGAGGGCTTCAGCCTTTGCTGACTATCCTGAAATTTTTTTTAAAAAAAATCACTGTGAGATTCTTAAAGAATTCCAGACAGGATCACTCGTTGGCCCCAACCTCTCTCCCTGTCTTATGTGAGAGCTTCATTTTTGGGTGCAATTAGTTATATAGACAAGGCAGCCACTACGCAAAGGTGCATCCAGGCCCTGCAGGTGGACATAACAGCCCTCCTTGGCAGTGGTGAAATCCATTTTTTTTTACTACCGGTTCTGTGGGCGTGGCTTGCTGGGCGTGGCAGGGGAAGGATACTGCAAAATCTCCATTCCCTTCCCACTCCTAGTGGGAGGATATTGCAAAATCTCCATTCCCACCCTACTACTCCAGGGGAAGGATACTGCAAAATCTCCATTCCCTCCCCACTCTGGGGCCAGCCAGAGGTGGTATTTGCCAGTTCTCCAAACTTCTCAAAATATCCACTACCGGTTCTCCAGAACCTGTCACAACCTGCTGGATTTCACCCCTGCTCCTTGGGCTCTTCCTTCTGCCAGTTTTTTTTAAAGAAGATGGTGTATCACTGGAGTGCCCAACAGTTTGCAAACACCACCAGACACATTTGATATTTAAGAGTATGTGGCAGGGGTTCTGAGGAAATGACCACCATGGGTAGGTGGGGTAGAGCTGAATCATTTGCAAAATATCTGGTCCTTATACCTTTTAAGAATTGAAGAAGCTTCTTGGATGAGAAGTGAAACATTTTCAAAAAATATACCAAGTAAGTCAAGTTGCCTTTGGGGGGGTGGGGGGGGAAGAGACAAGACCCTGTGGCCTAGAGGTGGAGCTCTTGCCTCACAATCAGGAAGTTGTGAGTTCAATCCTAGGTAGAGGCAGATGTAGGGTCTCCTGCCTGGGCAGGGGGTTGGACTGGATGACCCTTCCGACTCTGTTAATCTGTTTAAACACCTTCGGGACAACCATGACCCCAATGATTGAGAATCTCCATAGACGTCTGTCCTTATATTTGTGGCTACATGAACTTATTCTGTGCCATTTGCCCCTCAGAACGGACACTAATTGAATTCACACAACATGTTTAACTTATTAGCATCTTCCAAGCGCCCACAGTATAAAATGATATGAGAAGGGATCACCCAGTATACAAAGTCATAAAAGTTAAAGCAAACCATGCTTAGTATATTGTGTGAATGTAATGCTAGTTAGGTCAGCTTCCTGGACGGATCCACTCACGGCCAGCCCCAATCTATTTACCTTTATGTTTTTTTCAGAGCACACAGGCATATTTCCAAGCAACCCTGAATTGCTGCTGAGGGGACCAAATCCAAGCGCATCTAGGAGGCTGCTGCTTTGCCTTTTTAAAATGAATGAAAATAAAAATAAGACAAAGTAAGTTTTTAGCATTTAAAAAGTACCGTATTTTTTGGAGTATAAGACGCACCTAAATTTTCACCCCCTTTTGGGGGGTAAAAAGGTGCGTCTTATACTCCGGAAAATAGGATATGTCATGGAGAGTCCACAGAAAGATCAAGGGAGTTTTCTAGGGGCATAATTCTGAGGGAGGGGGGAGGGGTGTTTGTTTGTTTGTTTGTTTTTTGACGTTGGCAGTATTACTTGGGAATAACATATTTGATGGGGAATAAATTGATTCCAGACAACATCTTCCTTCTACCTCTCATCAAATAATCAGTGCTTTCAAAACTTAATAGAAGAGAAGAGAAGAGAAGAGAAGAAGAGAAGAGAAGAGAAGAGAAGAGAATAACAGAGTTGGAAGAGACCTTGGAGGCAGGAGTGGGCTTCAAAAATTTTAGCATGGGGTTCTCTGCCCGATTGCTGGGTGGGTGTGGCCTAGTCAGTCTCCTGCATCACTTTTTGTCCTCCCCAGGCTCCAGAGGCTTTTCTCAAGCTTCCGGGAGGGCAAAACTGGCCTCCCCAGGTTCCAGAGGCCCTTTGGAGGCTGGAAACAGGCCTGCTTCCAGCCTTCCTGAACTTCCAGTAGGCCTGTTTTTCAGGCCTACTGGAAGTTCTACCGAGACCCCCTGTCGCATCCTGCACTTACTTGCATCCAAAACAGGCCGCGTGAGGACTCCTGGGAGGGGCGGGCAGGGCTAGCCAGGAATGGGATTTGGGGGTTCTCTGAACTGCACAGAATCTTACCTAGAGTTTCTTCCGAATCCCCGTGAACCCCCAGCAGCCCTCCCCCTTCTTGGAGGTCTTTATAGTATTATTTGTCTGTTCTGCAAAATCGAATTGGGCATCATATCTAACTGCTGCACATATGTGACCATCTTCCTGCAATCTTAATCATATTTTTTTCAAAGATGTTATTTCTAGAAACTAACATTAAACAGGTTATACAAAGCCATTATATTTCTCAGACAGTCTGTTGTTTTTTTAAAATAGGCAAACTTGTTAGTTCTCATTATTTGTTTACAGGCTTTTTAAAAATGCAATTCATATGTTAAAAGTTTAAAAACTAACTAGCCAATAACATTTTAAAATAACATATGCCTTTATTCACACCTCTCCTGTAATATATTATATACCAGTCTTAATGCTATGAAAGAATGGTGCTTGATTTTTTTTTTTAAAAAATGTAAATCTAGCAGCTGTGGCATAGAAGTGTCATAGTTCCATATTTCTGAAATTACACATTATGTTATATCTTTTTTTCTATCCTTCCGGATAAAAAATGAAAGTGTTTTACCTTCTCTGAATGCCTTTTTGTGAATTTGCTGTTTAAAGAGGACACAGAGTCCCTGTAGCAAGTGGGCACTGAGAAGTAATAAAGAATAGTGATTGAGGAGAAAAACAATGGTAAATTGAAATGGCCACTGCTTACAGAGGACTAGTGGAGTGTCTGTGCATAATACGTTTACTTAGACTTCAAAAAGAGGTGTTGAATGACAGAAGATCCACCGGGACCTGCAGCTTCCTAGTCCTTTGAATACTAGATTTCACAGATAAAAAGGGAGAGCTGTTTTCCTGAGGTTATCAGAAGCATATCAGACTATTTGGCTGGCCTTTGCTAGATTGGATGGTTCCAGCAAGGCAATTCAGAGAAACTTCTGAACTGACGCCATCAGACAGGACCACTGCTGGTCAATTAGAAATCCCAGGGCCACAGAAAGTAGACAAATGTCCCCAAATCCTCTTTTGGTGGCCCTGGGAGACCCTTGATTGCAGTAAACAGACGGCCCATTTCCATATTATTTTGAAATGAATAGATGAACATTGTGTGAAAAAAGTAGTGAAAAATAAGGCTCTACATTTAGGCAAGAAAAAACAAAATGCACAGGTATAGTATATGTGGTACCTTGCTTAATAGTAGTAACTGTGAGAGGGATCTTGGAGTCCTAGTGGACAACCATTTAGATATGAGCCAGCAGTGTGCAGTAGCTGCCAAAAAAGCCAACACAGTTCTGGGCTGCATAAACAGAGGGATAGAATCAGGATCACGTGAAGTGTTGAGCCTCAGATAGTTCAACAGGCTAGATAGCCTGTTATTCAGCTGTCTGCAATTATTGCAAGTTCAAGGCTCAAGGTTGACTCAGCCTTCCATCCTTTCTAAAGTAGGTAAATTGAGGACCCAGTTTGTGGGGGCTTTTATACAAAGCTTGTGACTTTGTATAAAAATATACAAAAGTATGAAGGCTATTGCTTAACGCATTGTAAGCCGCCCTGAGTCTCCGGAGAAGGGCAGCATATAAATTTATTTTTTTAAAAAAAGTGTTAATATTACTTTATAATGCCTTGGTAAGGTCACACTTGGAATACTGCATTAAGTTTTGGTTGCCATGATATAAAAAAGATGTTGAGACTAGAAAGAGTGCAGAGAAGAGCAACAAAGATGATTAGGGGACTGGAGGCTAAAGCATATGAAGAACGGTTGCAGGAAATGGGTATGTCTAGTTTAATGAAAAGAAGGACTAGGGGAGACATGATAGCAGTGTTCCAATATCTCAGGGATTGCCACAAAAAAGAGGGAGTCAAGCTATTCTCCAAAGCACCTGAGGGTAGAACAAGAAGCAATGGGTGGAAACTAATCAAGGAGAGAAGCAACTTAGAACTAAGGAAAAATTTCTTGATAGTTAGAACAATTAATCAGAGGAACAACTTGCCTGCAGAAGTTATGAATGCTGCAACACTGGAAATTTTAAAGAAGATGTTGGATAACCATTTGTCTGAAGTGGTGTAGAGTTTCCTGCCTGGGCAGGGGGTTAGACTAGAAGACCTCCAAGGTGCCTTCGAACTGTTATTCTATTCTATTCTATTCTATTCTATTCTATTCTATTCTATTCTATTCTATTCTATTCTATTCTATTCTAGTCTAGTCTAGTCTATTCTAGTCTAGTCTAGTCTAGTCTAGTCTAGTCTATTCTATTCTATTCTATTCTATTCTATTCTATTCTATTCTATTCTATTCTATTCTATTCTATTCTATTCTATTCTATTCTATTCTATTCTATTCTGGAAGTTTCTGCACTGCCTTTCCAAGCAACCTTCTCCATTGCTAGCATTGGAAATGAGGCAACATCTGGAGTACCACAAAAAGGCACCGTTTCCATTTGTAGCTTCATTTTTCACGCTTCTGCTGCTGGAGGGAAGACAAAAAGAGTGTTGTGCTTTTGATGTGCGGTGCAATTGGAAAGGGTTGATTTGCCCACACCCCTTCCCCACCTTCTTGTGGGATGCTAGCAGAGCTCCAGGAGATTAGATGATTACAGCTAGAATCTCACCCTCCCCCCCCCGCCCTACCTGCCCAAAACCATTTTTAAACTCCCTGTAATACAAAGTTTGCTTAGGTATTTGATGTTTCCTCTTCTCATGAATTGCCAGAAGTTAACGTAGGTGGTTATTTTAGAGGTTTAGAAAGGGATTACCAAGAACACCCACATGCAAGAGAGAAAAAGAGAATCAAACCCATAAGAATGAGACACAGCCTATTTCCCTACCTTTGCTGGCAAGGAAACAGTTCTGTCTGTCAGAACTGGGATCACAGAAGAGACAGATTTAGTGATGGGATTTCTCTTAGTGTGTCTTCGCCTATGCAATCAAAAGCGCTAAATATGCCTTATAGTTTTTGGGTTCAGAGATATTCCTTTTAAAAACAAATTGGTCTTTAAATTATGAAGTACGGTGGGGACAGTGATGTGATGGTGAGGAGGAGGACGGTCACAGCTAATGCATGATGTGGGACTTTTTAACTTTGGAGTTGAACACTCTCACAGAAGAGTTATGGGAAAAGTGAAGGTACCCCAATTATATTTAGCCACCAAATTAGCAGAATAACAGGAAGGGACCTTGGAGGTCTTCTAGTCCAACCTCCTGCTCAAGCAGGAAACCCTCCCTTCCTCCCTCCCTCCCTCCCTTCCTTCCTTCCTTCCTTCCTTCCTTCCTTCCCTCCCTCCCTCCCTCCCTCTCTCTCTCTCTCTTTCTTTCTTTCTTTCTAATTTTATTTCTATACTGCCCTTCTCCCGAAGGACTCGGGGCGGTGTACAGCCAAGTAAAAACACAATATATAAACATCATAATTTAAATTTAAAAAAATTATTAAAATTATTATAATTTTGGCCAAATTAATTAAAAACCCCAAAGTTAAAAACTCCAGATTTAAAACTCATTATATAGCATTAGTTCACATCTAATTTACGATATTCCTTTCCCCCCCCTCCCCACAATGAATGTGGGGTACTCCACTTTGCAAGAATACATAGGGGAGACAGAGAAGACTATTTAAGATGCCAGAGTGGGCATCTTTAGTCCTTTAGTTTTCAGAAAGGGTTAAAGAATTTAGGAAAAGGCGGCAGTCTCTGCATTTTGGAAAGCAAACCAAGGTTTTAGGGCTGGTACAAATGTGATATTTACAAGAGGACAGCTCAAAAGTGCCCTGTTTAGCTAATTATATCTATAAAATGGAATGAAACTGGCTTCATTTCAGATACTACTAACATATATTTTGAGTTTGTGGGTAACTCTACACTGAGGATGGCACACTGTTGGTGATTCAATACAGGGTAGGATGAGGGAACACAGTGGGTTGCCCATGTCATATGAGGAGAACTATGGTTTTTCATATTTTTTCCTAGGCTTCCTGGGGATGGGCAGTTGGATCTCTTTTCTTCCTTTTAAATCTGTGTGGAATTTATTTTAGGGTTTACATTACAGCTTTCGGACTTCCCAATCCCGCTCCAATGGTGGGCCACTGATTTTCAGCAATTGTGTTTAGAGGGGGAGTATGAGAGGAGAACCATCACGAAGGCTTGAAGACTCCCCTCAGCTACAAAAATAAGCGGCCGGAGATGCAGTGGCTGAAAATCATAGCTCTGCCCCATTTACCTCTTCTGCTTGCACTTAAATGCTACACTATCCTATTTGAACAAAACACTTTGAATTGTCTGAATTATTTATGATCTGCAGAAGCTGTAGGTTTTACAGTGGTGTTTGCCTGAAGTTGGTTTTCCAAGAGTGAGGATAGGTTAAATTAATCAGATTGGGGGGATTTCCTATGTGCATCGCGAGAAGGGCACATATGAACACATTCTGACTACTTCGTTCTTTCAAAAATCCCTCCATGGTAGCAGAGTTAGGGTCACTCAGATGATCATCTGATGTAGTTATCTTTTAAATATCATGGACTACAGCTTTCTTCATCCTAAGCCATTACAGGCACCAGGTTCCAGAAAGTTGTAAAATAATTAGAAGCGGAAAAAATAATTTAGAGTTTTGTTTCTGGGAATTCTGCATGAAAGTAACCAAACAGAAAACAAAGGACTTCAAGACTGTTGATTTTCCCCAATGTTTAATAGAATGTTAATTTCTCAAAGAAGCTTCTGTCTATGAGCTCCTGTTGTGAACAAAGAAGTTACATGACCCAAAAGAAGCAAAAGAAAAGAAGCATGTTGTATTAAAGAAATGTATTGCAATATTATGCAATATCACCCGGACAGTTAACTTTAATAAAAAAATTAAACAGAATAAATGACTGTTGAAATATTCTCTTCCTCTTCCTCCTCCCATTCCTCCTCCCAGTCTTTCTTAACATTCCTTCTGCATCCCATGGTGATGGCCTCCATATAACCTCTTAGCTTCATGATCATCAAAACACTCGGTACATATCGCCCTTGCAACTCCTGGGGAAAACAGTTTCCTTAAACCAGGGGTCAGCAACCTGTGGCTCTGGAGCCACATGTGGCTCCGGAACCACATGTGGCTCTTTCATCCCGCTGCTGTGGCTCCCTGTCACTCAAAATATGCGTCATAACCACCAATGTGCGACACCCGCCAGCATGTGATTTATTAAGCTTTTCAACCCTTGGTAGGCCAACCATGCATAAATCCAAGAAAAGAAAAGTTTCAGAAGAAAACAGAACATTTAATTCAACTACATATGCTAGTTTTGTGGCAGCTCAAGAAATAGTCAGGCACAGGAAGGATTTTGTCGCTCCCGGTGTTTTCTTTTCTGTGGGCAACGGGTCCAAATGGCTCTTTGAGTGTTTAAGGTTGCAGACCCCTGCCTTAAACCATGTGCACATCGGTTATATGAATGGACTTAAGTACAGCAGAATCCCTACAGGGCCCAAGGAGAATGTCTTTCATGAGCAGGAGATGTAAATTGGTTCATCCAATGGAGCAACCCTTAAGGGGTCAAGGCTGATCACTGAAAAACACCAGCCAAAGCTCTGCATCAAACGAACCACTGCTTAATAAGGCATTACGGCCCTCTTACTGACTCCACTTTTCTTTGTGCTGAAGAGGTATTTTCCTTAGAGGAAATCTCCAGTCTTTTAGTGCAGCTTGGCAGTCTTAACAGGATACTAACATCCTGATTCCCCACCCAATCTTTTCAGCTACTTTTTGAAACCAACCTGGCTGCCGCACCCCAAGAACACAAGTAAACTTTCCTTTAATAGGCACTGATTAGTCTCTCCAGCCCACCCAAGCTGGACTGCGGAAGTCCTCCGCAGCCAGTCATATCCTGACGCTTTCCTGGGTTGTTGTGACTTGGAGAGAACTTGCTGTAACTTGGGCACTACAATCTGGTGCAATGCAACCGTTTGCCAGGACTGTGTCAGGCTTATGCAACATACCAACATACCCTGCAGACATTCATGTATGCGTATGTGCATTATGAGACACATTCTGGTAGCCGATGCTAATACCGGAAGAACTGTAGGAGAATGGGAGTTTTCCTCTTCATTTAAACATTCCTTTGTTTTAGATTCCAAAAGAACTAAACTTGCGCCTCTTGCTTTCTTTTTTCTTTTTCTTTTTGAAGTTTCTAATTTTTATTTCTCATAAACATACTTAAATATAGTCTCTTATCCATTGTTAATCATACATATTATCTTTTAACTTTCATATTAGTTCATTCTTCATCCTAAAAAATTAAGGTATATTAAAGTATATTCGGGGTTGCTCTTCTACCATTTCCTCTATTTTACCACAACTTTTCCTCACCTTCTTCTCTTCCCTTCCTTCTTCTATCCCTTTCTACTTTCTTCTTCCTCCACTGCTTCCCCTTCTCCCCTTCCCCTTCCCCTCCCCTACTCCTCCCCTCTTCCTCCCTTTCTAACCCTCTCTCCTACTCTTATTCCCCTCCCTTTCTTCCTCTCCTTTTCCCTCTCTTCTATCCCTCTCTCTCCTTTCCTCCTCTCCTAGCCATCCCTCTGCGCCTATTGCTTTCACACATCTCTCCTACCTTTTCAGAAACCAAGATACAGCAAAAGGAAAGAGCCTACTTTGTTTAATAGCAGAACAGTTAGCCCTTGTTTAGTGACAGTCCACAGTTAAGATGGT
Organism: Masticophis lateralis; assembly: GCA_030761175.1. Classification (NCBI taxonomy): domain Eukaryota; kingdom Metazoa; phylum Chordata; class Lepidosauria; order Squamata; family Colubridae; genus Masticophis; species Masticophis lateralis. Next base: position 145,451,500 of record JAUDYJ010000002.1, read on the forward strand.
GATGGAAAAATAACTTTGCAACCAATTTTTGTATTTTATCCCCTTCGCAGGTCTGTAAAGCAAAGGAAAGCTGAAATAAGATCTTAAGCGGAGATAAAGTTTGTTTGGTGACCGTTTCGCTGAGCGAGTGTGTTGCCAATCCCAATTGTCATCGATAAATGTGAACTACTTCTATATCTAAGATAATAGATAGAATTTTTTAAGAGCATCATATAGTCACATTGTCACCATCAAAGCTGACACTAGCCAGAACATAGAACAATTCAAAGAAGTAATGCAAGATCGGAAGATGTGGAGAGACCTGGCCCATGGAATCGCCAAGAGCTGGACACTGAATAGATAACATCATCATCATCATAGTCACATTGCAGGATCTTTATCGTTGAGGTGAAATCTTTTCCACCTATCCTTGAATCAGCAGAAAACTTTCCTGGCATGACAATTGTTATTCATATTTTGTCTGTCTCCATGCCTACCTGCCCCCATTCTCTCTATCATTTTCTTTCTATCTATCTATCTATCATCTATCTATCTATCTATCTATCTATCTATCTATCTATCTATCTATCTATCATCTATCTATCTATCTATCTATCTATCTATCTATCTATCATCTATCTATCTATCATCTATCTATCTACTTACCTGCCTATCTACCTACTTACCTATCATCTACTTACCTACTTACCTACCTACCTATCATCTATCTATCTATCTATCTATCTTCTACCTATCTACCTACCTACTACCTACCTATCATCTACTTACCTACCTATCATCTATCTTCTATCTTCTATCATCTACCTATCTACCTACCTACCTACCTACCTATTATCTACTTACCTACTTATTATCTATCTATCTATCATCTATCTATCTATCTATCTATCTATCTATCTATCTATCTATCATCATCTATCTATCATCTACCTATCACCTACCTACCTATCATCTACTTACCTACCTACCTATCATCTATCTCAGAGGTGGGTTCTTCCCAGTTCTGCCCGGTTCCGCCGAGCTGGTAGTGGTGACGATATGACATCACCGAACCGGTTCTGTCCCCCTCCCTACGTTATTCTTACCTTTTATTTGGCCTCACCCCCAATCTATTGCTGCCTCCTTAGCTAGAAGGAAAAAAACTGTTTAAACTCTTGCCGCGGGGCTTCAAAGGGCCGCCCTACAGCTGATCAGTGTTAAAAGGCAGTGTGGTGGTAGACCGGTGCCTCCAGAAACAAATGAGTAGACCATGAGTAGGCCTGCAAAAATAAATGGGTAGACCAGTGCCTCTAAAAACAAATGAGTAGACCGGTGCCTCCAAAAACAAATGGGTAGACCGGTACAGCTCTGCAAGCAGTTAAAAGCCTGGTAGACCAGTACCTCTGCTAAATCCTAAAGAATTGTCACATGACCATCAAGTCATGCCCATAAAATAAGCCACGCCCACAGAACCGGTAGTAAAAAATTTTAGAACTCACTCCTGATCTATCTATCTATCTATCTATCTATCTATCTATCTATCTATCTATCTATCTATCTATCTATCTATCTTCTGTCCTATCCTGCCTTTATTTCAAATTAGTCCCAGTCCCTAATTTTTCCTCCAAGGTAATAGATGACAAGGTCTAAGAGCTTCTAATTTCCTGAAAGGTTTTAAGTAGTAGTAATAAGTAGAAGAAAAGATACTTTAATGCTAGTGTAGTTAAAGTAAACATAACTCAAGACCGTTTCAGTCATGGCCTGGAGAAAAGATGACCCACAAGTCAAGGACTTATGGTAGAAAAAAGATGTTGTCAGGGTATGCTTTCTCCATGGTTAGGAGCAAATAGGGAAAGGTCCTTACTTATTCTGCACTTAATATTAGCAAACCTGGAAGACTTGCACCAATGTAT